>CM033361.1:8221759-10621759 GCA_019395295.1 Osmanthus fragrans
AGCACTTAATGATTATTTACATAAAAAAAATTTAAAAAATATTTAAATGAATACAAAGAAAAATATTTTTTAATCCACGAATTAGTTTTTATTTTTATTTCCTATATTTTGAAATGAATTTATTATTTATTTATTTATTTTTTGAAAGTAAGTATTATAAGATTACCAACTTTTAAATGTATATAATACTTGATAATATCAATTGCTAACAGAATTCAACTTAAATCTCTCTTAAGAGGAGGTCATGTATTTGAATCTTGAAGACGTGATAGAAATTCGTGAGATGTAAAATGGGCTCAGCATCTCCCATGATGAACGGTATGTAAATTAACAGTTTGGGCAAACGTCCTGAGTAATTACAAGCTGTCAAATTGGTACCATGATTTAATTTAAATTATTTTTAAGGGAAATGCCAAGGGTTCGAATCTCGAGGACGCAATAAAAAGTCGTGAAGGATAAGATGGGTTTAGACTCTCCCATAATGAATAGTACTTAAGTTAACGGTTTGGACAAAAAAGTCGGGGCATTACAATATTAACGTAAAACTGTTCTTCTTTACTAAATAATCAAATTCAATGAAATAAAATGCAATAAAACAATTTTTAAAATTTTCAAACCAAACGTGTTTTTTTTAGTTTTCTATTTTGAAAAATAATTTTTCAAAATGACAAACTAAACATGTTTTTAGCAATCTTAAAACAAGAAAACAAAAGTGAACTCAAAACTCAAAACTAAAACACGAACCAAACTAACCCTTCCTTAGAAAAAGGATAAAAACTTTTCTACTTGTGAAGATAGTTGCTGTGCCAGAAATACCATTGCCAATAACAGTTTTTGTATCACTAAAACAAAAACAAAAACAAATTTAACCAGAGAAAGAAACACAATTTTCAAACGACTTCAAAAGTTCACGTCTAGACAATAGCATTGGCAGCATTGGCAATCCTAAGCCAAAGATCAGCACACTCTTTTCCTATTGGGCCGGTGATGGCAGAACCTATAAATGTCGAAGTTTTAGAATGAATGATAGAAAACGCATGACAATCAACATTTACTATCAATATTCAAGGATGGCTTTTTATAAGCAGAAATCAGAAAAGCAATTCAATCAAATATTGCAAAATCACTATTACCTTTCGTCTTAGCCTTAGGATTCACAATGACCCCCAACATTATCTTCAAGTGCACAAGACAAATAGCAAAAATGCCACAATATCACAACGGTTGAAGGGAAAAAAAATACCGATATGAGAACTCATAAGAAAAATTCGACAGCCGTGCACATTCCAATGAAAAGGAGTTCAAAGATCCACACCAAAAGACCAAAGAAATTGTAGGATAGTAAGAGCATTGCATTGCCAACCAATACAACGAAAAATGCTAGTTACACAGCAGAACTATGATATTACAGACAGACAAATATTTTCCTAATTTATGCTTCCTTACCCACAATTAGTAAATAAACTCTCTTGGCGGATAGGTAATTCTTGGAGTGGCTATTTACGATACTATATAATTTGCTCGACCAAATGTCCATACAATATGTATTGGATTAACCATGCAATGGGATCTTTTATCTTGATTGGAGGAAAAATTACCCAAAGTCTAGCATTCTCTCATACTTGAAGCCAATAAGATTTTTTTTTTTTTGTTTGAGAGAAAATGAAGACTATGCCTTACCCATATGAATGTTAAGCCCTATTTGACAACCATTATTTGAAAAAAAAAAAATTCTACCTGCTCATTTTCAACCACACATTCACACAATAAAATATTTTACACGTAAACCCAACACTTTTTCCCACAATTTAACCACACTTTTTTCTAAAAATTACTATGCAAAACATTGATTTTTGAAAATAAAAAATAAAAAAATGGACATCAAACAAAAGGTAAGTAATAATAGCATTAAACTTTAAATTTGATTTGCGAAATTTTTGTGTTTTTTTTTTATTCAAAAGATTCAATTACGTATAGAGAGAGTAATATGAGATAAAATGTATTTTCGATTTCTTTTATCTATCGAGAATCCAATTTAACATCATAAACTTCTTTGCTTTCACATTGAATGGCTATTAACAATATTTATGTTATAGAAAAAAAAAATTGGTGAAAAAAGGGGGGGCAAATATTATTGAACAAATTGAAGAAATGAACTAAAAATTGTATAATTCTTATTAATTGGAATCGTACATTGTTGTATATAAATACAGGGAGCTAGACTAACTCTAACTAACTCTTAGCTATACAACCAATCTAAGTTTGACACGTAAGCAATGACATCAACTAATTCCAGCTGACCATTATCATGATGTTTCTGCAGCTGCATATTTTGTTACTCCCCCTCGAGATGGAGCATGGAGGTTGATAACTCCCATCTTGGATAGTAAAGGAAATAGCAAAGTAACTGGTAAAGATTTAGTGAAAATATTCGCTAACTGGTGATGGGATTGAACGGACAATGGTTTAATAAACCCATCACTAATTTTATCTCAAACAAAATGACAATCGATTTCGATGTGCTTAGTTTGTTCATGAAAGATTGGGTTAGATACAATATGAATTGCTGCTTGATTATCACTGAAAATCAAGGTAGGAACATCTACGGAAATCTGAAAATCACGGAGTAGCTGATTGAGCCATACAAGTTCACTTGCTGTGGAGGCTAATGCATGATATTCTGTTTCACCTGAAGACTTAGACACGGTGCTTTTCTTCTTAGCCTTCCACGAGACTAATGAATCTCCAAGAAAGACGTAAAAACCTGTGACTGATTTTCTTAAATCAAGGCAAGATCCCCAGTCTGCATCAGAGAAAGCTCGAAGCTGGAAAGATGATTGTGCAGAAAATAGGATGCCTTGACCTGAAGTAGCCTTGATATATTGTAGGAGGTGATGGACCGCGTCAAAGTGAGGTTGCAAGGGTTGAGACACAAATTGACTGAGCTTGTGGACTGCGAATGTAATATCTGGGCGAGATATGGTTAGGTATAATAAGCGACCCACTATCCTTCTATACATTGAAGCATCAACGAGGACTTCTCCCTCAAAAGAGCTAAGATGAAGCTTAGGATCCAAAGGTAATAAGCAAGGTTTACAGGCTAGAAACCCGGTATCTTCAAGTAATTGAAGAGTGTAATGACGTTGGAACGTGAAAATACCTTTTCGTGACCTGGAAATTTCCAAACCAATGAAGTACTTTAGTTATCCAAGATCCTTGAGCTTGAATTGGCTGTGTAAGAATGCCTTTAAAAAATCAATGACTTGTTGGTCTTGCCCAGTAATAGCTATGTCATCAACATAAACCAGAAGGGCTACAAAGCTGCTGCCAGATCTTTTTGTGAACAAGGAATAATCAAATTTTGATTGACTAAATCCATTATCAATGAGGACACCTAAGAATTTTGAGAACCATTGCCTTTAGACTTGTTTAAGACAATAAATTGATTTATGGAGTTTATACACCAACCGCTCCCCCTGATTACCAAGCTCAGCTTGTTTATTGTATCCCAAAGGCAGGTCCATATAAATTTCTTCAAACTAATCGCCATCAAGAAAAGCATTGTTCACATCAAGTTGTGTAATGTGCCATTTATTGATGGCTGCAATGGCTAGAAGGACTTTGATAGTGACCGGTTTATTAATGGGTGACGTGTCAATAAAATCCAACCCTTCTTATTGAGTGTGCCCCTTCGCAACCAAACGAGTCTTGTATCTATCTATGCTACCATCTGATTTGTACTTGATTTTATAGACCCATCTGCAGCCATAGAGTGTTTACCCTTAGGCAGTGTTGTGATAGACCAAGTGTTATTCATTTCCATATCATTCAATTTAGATGCCATAACATCTCTCCGGTGATCAAACTTAACAGCTTGGTGGTAAAATTGTGGTTCAAAGTGTGATAAGACAGATCAGAGGAGGTTACGGTGTGAAGGAGAAAAAGACTCATATGAAACATATTTGGAAATAGGATAAGGGGATTTGTCAAGAGACTGCTAAGAATCTGTTAACAGATTACAATGAAAATCCCTGAGATAAGAAGGGAGATTACTTACTCTTGATGATCTTCTGATATTAATGGAAACTGTTGACTGGTGATTGATTGAAGGTGGAATAGAATGTGAGGCAGATGAGTGATATCCATCCTCATTTGAGATTACAAGAGATGATCTGTTAGGAGAGGAGCAAGTGGGAATATCAAAAGCAGAATGAGGTCAAACAATATCTGGAAATGGATCAATGCTATCAGATTTATGATGAATGGAGTGAAATGGAAATATATATGTTCGTGAAAAATGACATCTCTAGTGATTAAGAAGGACTGAGACATGATATCATACAATCTATAGCCCTTTATTCCAGGAGGATAACCAACAAAAACACAAGCTCTAGCTCTGGGATGAAACTTTGATCTGTTGGAATGTAAGATGGATGCTGTAGCGCCCCGAGTTCCGCGGACCCGGAATGCTACGTCATCATCTCTTTACCCTAACTTAACTGAAAAGTTTGGCGGAATAACTAACTTTTAAAAACATCACATTTAAAATTTATGAACGTTAACGGCAATAAATCTCATTAGAATTTATTTAAAGAAAATTTACTAAACTTTAAAACTCAAGTTTGAAATAGCGGAAACGACAAGGTAAGTTCATAACGTTCAAATGAGTGAAATTTAAAAGTAAAATTGAAAACAATTAACTACTATTAATCGTTCATGCCACCACTGCCCATCAAACTCGGCCGTCTCCAAAATCTGCAAATATTGTTAAAATAGTAGAATGAGCATTTCGAAGAAATACTCAGTAGACTCATCGCCAGTAATTAATTTACAGAATAATTGAACACATAATTATGCAACTTATACAGTGATATTCTCATGGGCTTATTTTCTTTGAAAAATCATAGGCTCTTTAAAAACATAGGGTGTGGGTAGTCTGTCTCATGCATTTAAGCAAGTAAGTTATGTATAACATCATCTTATCTCATAAGAGATTCTCTTTCTTCTCATGCAATTAAGCATATAAGTTACGACAAGCATAACAACATAATATATCCCATAAGGGATTCTCATCTTATGCATCAAAGCATATAAATCACATAAAATCACATAATACATGCAATTTAATCTAAACTAATTAATGGGGGCGAGTCTACCTCAATCTATCCCGATTGGCGTGAAAAGTGGAGCGGGAAGAAAAATCTCAGTTCCTCAATAGTTCGCACGTTTCGTCTAGCCAAAAATAGAAAATAAACCTTGAATTAGTGTTTTGAAATTTTTAAAGATTAAAAACGATAAAAATAAGGTTTAGGGACTTAATTGAAATTTATTAAAATTGAAAATAAAAGTTTAAGGGCTAAAATTGAACTTTTCTAAAATAGGGACTAAATTGAAATTTTATTAAAACTGAAAATAAGTACTCAGGGACTGAAATGGACTTTTTTCGAAAACTGAGGCTGATTTGTTTTAAAACATAATTTCTGGGGCTGTTTTCATTAAAACTCGAACTTTGGGACTGAAATTGATAGTTTTAAAACTTGGAGGACTGAAATAAACTAACTTCTAAACTGGGGGCCAAAAGAATAATTTTTAAAAAATCAATTTAATAAAAAAAAAAACACTTCTCTCTCTCTTTCTCGCGTTCGAGCGCAGAGAGAGAGAGAGAGGAGAGGCGACGGAGGCGAAGGCTTCGCCCCTACCGTCGCTTCCGGCCGGCGACGCCAGCGCCGGCGTCGCGTGGGGACGCCGTTGGCGTGGGGGTGACTGGGGGTGATTTTTGGCGACGGGCTAAAAGGGACCGAGGCTTGGAGGTGCGGTTTTCCTTGGATTTTCCGGCGGCGAACCGGCTAGAAGGTGGGTCGGGATCAAGGTAAGTTTGTGGGCTTCCTTATTTTTGGGTTTTGATTTTATTTTGGATTGATTTCTGGGGGGTGATTTTTTTTTTTTTTTTGGGTTGAAGGAGCTGTCGATGGGTGGTGGCTGCAGAGGTGGTTCTGGGCTTTTGACTGTGGGTTGGGTGGTGGCAGCAGGGTGGAGCTTGGGGGGTTGGAGATGGTTCTGAGTTTTCAGCTGTAGGACATTGGTGGTGTTGACGTGCTTCGGCTGGGGTGAGGGATGGTGACGGTTTGGCCTTGCAATGGTGTTGAGGGTGGTTCTGTAGTGGCGGTTCGATTGGGCTGAGGTGTTGGGGTGACGGCTGCAGCTTAGGTGTTGGTGTGGTGGCTTGCAGGAGGAGGCTGTGGTGGTGGTGGTTCTGGGGTTGAACGGTGGTCGTGTGCAGTGGTGTTGGGCTAGGGAGATGGTGGTGTGGATGCTAGAAATTGGTTTTCTAGCATCACACGTGAGGGGGCCGGGAATTGACTGCAGGGAGGAGAGAAATTTTGGAGATTTTTTTACCCTGTGTTGGATTGATGCGTGAGTGAGGTTGAAGGGGTAGAGATGGGGTATATATACCGTAGGAATAGTCTAGGGCACAAATCCCTAGGCTGTAAACGGGCCTGAAATTGAGGCCGGTAGGATTTTCTAATTGGACTTAAGGAATTGGGCCTAGAATAACCCTAATTGGACTAATGGATTATTGGAACCGGAATACTAATACTCTATCGTATTAAATTCGGATTTAAAACGATAAGGAATTAAAATGTTCGAATTTGGATTCGATTTAAATTAATTTAGTAACGGCTAGACGAACACGTTTCTATTTTTTTAAAACTCGGGTTTAAGGTTTAGCGACACGTTTTTCAAGAAACATAATTAAAATTCTCGATCGCTACAACCTTATCCCCTTAAATTAATTTCGTCCTCGAAATTTAAACTTACTTGATCTCTAATATCTGGATACTTAGCCAGAATCTCATCCTCTTTTTCCCAGGTAGCTTCATCGATATCCTGTCTACCCCATTGGACTTTGACTAAATGAACTTCTTTGTTTCTTAAGACATGGACTTTTCTCTCCACAATGCACATAGGCGTCTCCTCATAAGACAGATTCCTCTGAACCGAAATAGTCTGAAAATTTACCACATGGCTAGGGTCGTGGATATATTTTCTTAATAAAGAAACGTGAAAAACATTGTGTACAGCTGAGAGCTCGGGTGGTAACGCCAAACGGTAAGCCACGTTACCTACTTTTTCTAAGATTTCAAATGGTTCGATAAAACGAGGTCTTAGCTTCCCTCTCTTGCCAAAACGGATAGTACCTTTCATAGGAGCTACTTTCAAAAATACCTTCTCTCCAATCTCAAACTTTAAGTCTTTTCTCCTTTGATCGGCATAACTTTTCTGTCTATCTTGGGCGGCTTTGATCCGTAGCCTAATTTTCTCAATAGCTTCAACTGTCCTCTCAATCAATTCTGGACCTAAAATTCTTCTCTCGCCTACTTCATCCCAATAAACTGGTGATCGACAACGTCGCCCATATAGTGCCTCATATGGTGCCATACCAATAGTAGCCTGAAAACTGTTATTGTAGGCGAATTCCACTAATGGAAGATGAGTCTCCCAATTACCACTCAAGTCTAGCACACAAGCTCTAAGCATATCCTCCAGTGTCTGAATAGTACGTTCAGACTGTCCATCTGTTTGTGGATGGTACGCTGTACTAAAATTTAATTTGGTACCCATTGCGACATGTAAACTCTTCCAAAATCTCGAAGTGAATCTTGGGTCTCGATCAGAGACTATGGAAGCTGGTACTCCATGAAGTCGAACGATCTCTTTAACATACAATTGGGCTAATTGATCCACATTGAGAGTCATTCTGATTGGTAGGAAATGAGCTGACTTCGTAAGTCGGTCTACAATAACCCAAATAGCGTCATGACCTCTTACTGATTTTGGTAACCCTGTCACAAAATCCATGAAAATTTTCTCCCATTTCCATTCTGGTATATCCAAGGGATTTAATAAGCCTAATGGTCTTTGATGTTCAGCCTTGACCTGCTGACACGTCATGCATCGAGAGATAAACTTTGCAATGCAACCCTTCATGTTCCTCCACCAAAAGGTATTGCGCAAATCGCGATACATCTTTGTCCCTCCTGGGTGGCATGCATATGGTGCTGAATGAGCTTCTGTCAAAATCTCATTCCGGATATGTTCATCCTTCGGCACACAAAGACGTCCTTTAAACATAAGCGCTTTATCAGCGGCAATCTCGAACCCTATTCTCTTACCAGTCCCAACCTCGGATCTGATCTTTTCCAAGAACTTATCTCCGACTTGAGCTGCTACAATTCGACCTCTCAAGTCTGGTTTAACGATCAAATTTGCCAATCTGTTAGATCCTTGGACTGTTGGGACTCGTACTTCGATCCTTAAATTCTGAAAATCTCGAATCAATGGTCTTGCGTTGTTCCCAAAGCTGATAACTGTCCAGCGTTCTTCCTGCTCAAAGCGTCTGCAACCTTATTTGCTTTACCCGGGTGGTAAAGAATAGTGCAGTCATAATCCTTCACTAGTTCTAGCCATCGTCGTTGTCTCATGTTCAGTTCCTTCTGAGTGAAGAAATACTTGAGACTCTTGTGATCGGTGTAGATTTCACATTTACTCCCATACAGATAGTGTCGCCAGATCTTAAGAGCATGCACGACAGCGGCGAGCTCTAAATCGTGGGTCGGGTAATTCCTTTCATGTGGCTTCAACTGCCTTGAAGCATATGCGATCACCTTGCCATTCTGCATCAATACACAACCTAAACCATGTTTGGATGCATCGCTGTAAATAACGAAACCATCGGACCCGTCTGGTATAGTCAATACCGGTGCTGAAATGAGTCTGTTCTTGAGTTTCTGAAAGCTTTGTTCACATGGTTCTGTCCACTGAAATTTAACTCCCTTCTTGGTCAACTGGGTCATAGGACTTGCTATTTTAGAGAAACCCTCTATGAATCGTCGATAATATCCAGCTAATCCAAGAAAGCTTCTCACATCTCCAACATTTGCAGGTGTTGGCCAATTCTTTACAGTTTCAACTTTAGAAGGATCAACCTCAATGCCTTTAGCTGTAACAATGTGACCCAAGAAGCCTATTCGCTCGAGCCAAAATTCACATTTCTTGAATTTGGCGTACAACTTTTCTGCTCTCAGTGTTTCCAACACAGTCCTCAAATGTTCTTCATGTTGTGCCGAATTTCTGGAGTAGACCAGTATGTCATCGATAAAAACAATAACGAATTTATCGAGATACTGATGGAAAACTCTATTCATCAAGTCCATGAATATCGCGGGTGCGTTCGTGAGGCCGAAAGGCATTACTGTGAACTCATAATGCCCATATCGTGTCCTGAACGCCGTCTTTGGCACGTCAGTTGGCGAAACCTTCAACTGATGGTAACCAGATCTCAAATCAATCTTGGAGAAGATGGCTGTGCCCTTCAACTGATCAAACAAGTCTTCAATTCTGGGAAGGGGATACTTATTCTTTATCGTCAACTTATTAAGCTCTCGATAGTCGATGCACATTCTCATGCTTTCATCCTTCTTCTTTACAAATAGAACAGGTGCTCCCCATGGAGACACACTTGGTCTGATGAAACCCTTCTCTAGCAATTCCTCCAACTGCACCTTCAGTTCTTGCAACTCTTTCGGCGCCATACGATACGGAGCTTTTGAAACGGGGGCAGCTCCTGGTACCAGATCAATGGAAAATTCCACTTGCCTATCTGGCGGAATACCAGGTAGATCGTCTGGAAAGACATCGCTGTACTTGCATACTACTGGCACTGAGTCCAGAGTGATCTCCTCTACGGGTTTGTCTTGAAGACTAACCAAATATCCATGACAATCATCCTTGGCCAATAGCTTATTCGCTTGTAAAGCCGAGATAAGGCGAGGAAGTGCTTTGATCCTTGTCCCGTGAAATCTGAATACTTCTTCACCATCTTTACGAAAGATAACCTCTTTCTCGTGGCACATGATTGCGGCACGGTTGGTGCTAAGCCAATCCATACCCAGAATAATATCGAAATCGTTCATTCGAATAATATTCAAGTCTGCCTCCGAAACTTGCCCATCAAAATCTATTTGTACTGCTTTGACTATTTTATTGGTATCGATAGTTCCTCCTGATGGTAAACTAACCTCGAGAGTACTACCAGTTTCTTCTCCTATTAAGTTCAGTCTTCCTAAACATGCTTCGGCTATAAATGAATGCGTAGCTCCTGAGTCTATTAGAACATATACAGGAATACTAGAGATAGATAGTATACCTGCAATCACGTCAGAATCCTCAGCTGCATCCATAGCAAACACTCTTGCTTTTCCTTTTCTGTTCTGGTCTGGGTTCGCCTTCTGATTGGGACCCTGGGCGGACGGAGCACGACAATCCGATGCAAAGTGGCCCGGCTGGCCACACTTGTAGCAGACACCCTTTCCAAAAAGGCACTCTCCTTTATGTAACCTCTGGCACTTAGGGCAGGGTGGAGTGAAAGTGGTCATCTGTCTCCCTGTTGGTCCTAGATTTGGCCTCTTGGTAAATGTTTGATTCCGGTTCTGATTCTGATTCTGATTGCGATTGGGACCTTGCCACTTTCTCTTTCCCTGATACCTCTGCTCGTTCTGATTGCCTTGGTTCCCAGCTCTCACACCAGCATAGGCTACTGCTTGAGCCTTCTTCACAACATCTCCGTAAGTTGGCAGTTCATGTGAACTGACAATCTGTCGAATATCATGTCGTAGACCTCTCTCAAAACGCCTTGCCTTCTTGAACTCAGTCTCCACCAGATGTGGAGCATAACGTGACAGTTCCTCGAATTTCCTCTCGTACTCAGTTATATCCATTTCACCTTGTACCAGGCGTAGAAATTCGGACTCCTTGTGATCCCTGAGGGCTTGTGGGAAGAATTTATCCCTGATCTCAGCCTTAAATTTGTCCCAAGTCAGAGCTGCTAGCTGCTCTGAGCTCCTTGTCCGTGATGCAGATTCCCACCAGAAACCAGCTCTTCCGATTAACATGAACTCGGCACATATCACCTTCTTATCCTCAGGACAAGATATGTGCCTGAATATCTTATCAATGGCCTGGAGCCATTCTTCCACTGCTAGTGGGCTATCTCCTCCATCGAACGTAGGTGGGTGGTATCTTCGGAACTGTTCTATTGCTGGTATTGTTGGGTTAACCGGCTGTGGAGCTTGTCTCATCTCTTGCACCACGTTAAGTAATTCTCGAATGACATCGCTTTGAGTTGGTGGTGCCATAACCTTCATAAAATTTTAAAAGTCGTTCATAAAGGTTGAATTCAGTGTACCAACAACGTAGACAATAGCAGATAACTCAAAAATGAAAATCTGAACCAAAATATCATTTTATTCAAAACTTGACTTCTTTTAATGAAAAGAAATACATGGGTAGGAAGGCATGTAAGCCGAACAACAAAATAATTTTTTTTTTTTTTTTTTACAATAACATGTCGAGCCTACTCTAATTCCTATCTCTCTATTATTCTTCGTATACGCCTGATTCAGCGTCCGAGAACTCTCCTAGCGCTGAATCAGCGTCTTCCTCAGCTTCTTCTTCTGAGTCTTCTTCGGGAGCAAATCCATAGCGGTACTCAAAGTACATGGGCCAATATGCCACAAGTCTCGTGCAGAAGGTATCATACTCCATCTCCACATTCAGAGATACTAAAGCATCTACATATATGCTATTAGCTACCTCCGCATAGTCACTTCGAAAAGTAGAGAGTAGGTGGCGGATCGATCGGTGATCATTGGTCACGTAGCCATGCTGTATGGCCCGCTCACGTACGATATTCAACTGCTCTACATGTTGAGCAATCGTCCACTCAAGTTCGGGCCTGAAACGGTCATAATCTCTAATGGCTCGTTCTGCATCGCTGAGTGCATTTCTACGAATAGGTGTCATGTCCTAAATCAATTATGCAAAGTCCAATTAAGCGGGGTTATTCATCTCTCCTAGTTAAAATTTTGAGGATGTAAAAATTAGAGGAAACTTTTTCAAATTATGCTCAAATTCGTCTTTCTTTCTTTCTTTCTAATTCGGATACACTTTCTTTCTTTCTTTCTCTTTCTTTCTTTCTTTCTTTCTTCTAAGTCTCATAGAGCATCAAAATAAATATCCGAATTAAAATAGCATTTAAACTTCATAAACTTCATTACCTTTGGAGTCGGCTGGTCGAGTGATGGCAGTGGCGACTTTCATGAATAAGAATTAAATAACGTGAAATATCTTTTTGAATTTTTTTTTTTTTTTAAAAAATTTGCCAGTCTACAGAAACGCAGACTGGCTCTGATACCAAGCTGTAGCGCCCCGAGTTCCGCGGACCCGGAATGCTACGTCATCATCTCTTTACCCTAACTTAACTGAAAAGTTTGGCGGAATAACTAACTTTTA
This sequence comes from Osmanthus fragrans, assembly GCA_019395295.1. Lineage (NCBI taxonomy): Eukaryota > Viridiplantae > Streptophyta > Magnoliopsida > Lamiales > Oleaceae > Osmanthus > Osmanthus fragrans. The sequence continues at coordinate 8,234,111 of CM033361.1, forward strand.
AAAACATCACATTTAAAATTTATGAACGTTAACGGCAATAAATCTCATTAGAATTTATTTAAAGAAAATTTACTAAACTTTAAAACTCAAGTTTGAAATAGCGGAAACGACAAGGTAAGTTCATAACGTTCAAATGAGTGAAATTTAAAAGTAAAATTGAAAACAATTAACTACTATTAATCGTTCATGCCACCACTGCCCATCAAACTCGGCCGTCTCCAAAATCTGCAAATATTGTTAAAATAGTAGAATGAGCATTTCGAAGAAATACTCAGTAGACTCATCGCCAGTAATTAATTTACAGAATAATTGAACACATAATTATGCAACTTATACAGTGATATTCTCATGGGCTTATTTTCTTTGAAAAATCATAGGCTCTTTAAAAACATAGGGTGTGGGTAGTCTGTCTCATGCATTTAAACAAGTAAGTTATGCATAACATCATCTTATCTCATAAGAGATTCTCTTTCTTCTCATGCATTAAGCATATAAGTTACGACAAACATAACATAATATATCTCATAAGGGATTCTCATCTTATGCATCAAAGCATATAAATCACATAAAATCACATAATACATGCAATTATAATCTAAACTAATTAATGGGGGCGAGTCTACCTCAATCTATCCCGATTGGCGTGAAAAGTGGAGCGGGAAGAAAAATCTCAGTTCCTCAATAGTTCGCACGTTTCGTCTAGCCAAAAATAGAAAATAAACCTTGAATTAGTGTTTTGAAATTTTTAAAGATTAAAAACGATAAAAATAAGATTTAGGGACTTAATTGAAATTTATTAAAACTGAAAATAAAAGTTTAAGGGCTAAAATTGAACTTTTCTAAAATAGGGACTAAATTGAAATTTTATTAAAACTGAAAATAAGTACTCAGGGACTGAAATGGACTTTTTTCGAAAACTGAGGCTGATTTGTTTTAAAACATAATTTCTGGGGCTGTTTTCATTAAAACTCGAACTTTGGGACTGAAATTGATAGTTTTAAAACTTGGAGGACTGAAATAAACTAACTTCTAAACTGGGGGCTAAAAGAATAATTTTTAAAAAATCAATTTAATAAAAAAAAAAAAAAACACTTCTCTCTCTCTTTCTCGCGTTCGAGCGCAGAGAGAGAGAGAGAGGAGAGGCGACGGAGGCGAAGGCTTCGCCCCTACCGTCGCTTCCGGCCGGCGACGCCAGCGCCGGCGTCACGTGGGGACGCCGTTGGCGTGGGGTGACTGGGGGTGATTTTTGGCGACGGGCTAAGAGGGACCGAGGCTTGGAGGTGCGGTTTTCCTTGGATTTTTCGGCGGCAAACCGGCTAGAAGGTGGGTCGGGATCAAGGTAAGTTTGTGGGCTTCCTTATTTCTGGGTTTTGATTTTATTTTGGATTGATTTCTGGGGGGTGATTTTTTTTTTTTTTTGGGTTGAAGGAGCTGTCGATGGGTGGTGGCTGCAGAGGTGGTTCTGGGCTTTTGACTGTGGGTTGGGTGGTGGCAGCAGGGTGGAGCTTGGGGGGTTGGAGATGGTTCTGAGTTTTCAGCTGTAGGACATTGGTGGTGTTGACGTGCTTCGGCTGGGGTGAGGGATGGTGACGGTTTGGCCTTGCAATGGTGTTGAGGGTGGTTCTGTAGTGGCGGTTCGATTGGGCTGAGGTGTTGGGGTGACGGCTGCAGCTTAGGTGTTGGTGTGGTGGCTTGCAGGAGGAGGCTGTGGTGGTGGTGGTTCTGGGGTTGAACGGTGGTCGTGTGCAGTGGTGTTGGGCTAGGGAGATGGTGGTGTGGATGCTAGAAATTGGTTTTCTAGCATCACACGTGAGGGGGCCGGGAATTGACTGCAGGGAGGAGAGAAATTTTGGAGATTTTCTTACCCTGTGTTGGATTGATGCGTGAGTGAGGTTGAAGGGGTAGAGATGGGGTATATATACCGTAGGAATAGTCTAGGGCACAAATCCCTAGGCTGTAAACGGGCCTGAAATTGAGGCCGGTAGGATTTTCTAATTGGACTTAAGGAATTGGGCCTAGAATAACCCTAATTGGACTAATGGATTATTGGAACCGGAATACTAATACTCTATCGTATTAAATTCGGATTTAAAACGATAAGGAATTAAAATGTTCGAATTTGGATTCGATTTAATTTAATTTAATAACGGCTAGACGAACACGTTTCTATTTTTTTAAAACTCGGGTTTAAGGTTTAGCGACACGTTTTTCAAGAAACATAATTAAAATTCTCGGTCGCTACAGATGCAAAACATAAACTCCCAAATACTCTAAGTATGCTATAATCTACTGGAGATTTATACATGAGATGGAATAGAGATTTGTTTTTGTAAAATGGATGATGGTGTTCTATCGATAAGAAATGTGATAGTAAGAATACATTCTTCCCAAAATTGAATTGGTACTCGAGCTTGAAAGTACAAAAATCTAGCCACGTTAAGAAGATGTTGATGATTTCCTTCCACAACTGAATTTTGTTCAGGCCCCTCCACACAAGAAAATTGGTGAATTACTCATTTGGAATTGAAAAACTCAACAAACTGTAATTTAGGTGCATTATTTGACCTGAATTTCTTGATCACTGTATGAAATTGTGTTTCAGTCATCTTAAAGAACCTGAGAATGATGGAATGAACATCTGATTTATGTTTCATGAGGTAAGCCCATGTGAACCGTGTGCAATCATCCACCAATGGCAGAAAATAGGTAAGGTCAGAATGTGTCACAATGATCCAAGACGAATGCATTAGAAGACATGTGATTGTTGGATGTGAAAGAAAACATCCTCTGTTTGGCTAAAGGACATATATCACAAGGCAATAAATTATATTTCTTGTGTTTATTACAAGCCAAATGTAATTGCTCTCTCAACACGTCTAACTTCTAAAAAGATTAATGGTCAAACCTGTGATGCCAAGTATGAGAACTCACATTATTTACAGTTGAAGAAATAGAATACAATCATTTTTAAATGAATAACTATAGGTGCTTTGTACTAGATCAAATGAGTCAGCACCCATTTCGTATAAATCAGTAACTTTTTTACCCTTGCCAATCATCTTCAAGCTGTGAAGGTCCTGGATAATGTATGAATCAGTGAGAAATTTAACCTCTATATGTGTATTCCTGGTTAGGAAGCTAACTGCCTTTAGGTTGAATTTGAATTGTAGGATATAAAATACATCTTGAAGGACCAGATTATGATCAATTTTAATAGTACCAATGAACCTTACAGGAATTCTCATATGGTTTGACAATATAACAAAAGAATTCTGTGCTGATTTTATTATGTTAAATGTTGAGTAATTGAAGCGGATATGGCTGGTAGCTCCTGAGTCTACCATCCAATGTCTGGAGAATTGTGCCATGGATTGAGAGAAATAGAGAAACATGTACCTGGCACCTGATTAGAATGTACATTAGCCTTTGCAGATGCCAAATGACTACCCAACATGTTCATCAGATGTTGATATTGTTCAGGATTTAAAGTCTGTATGAAGTCTCCAACATTACCCTATGTTTGATCTGAATTAGATTCAAAAAATCGATTAGCAATAACAAAATTGGACTGATTGTTGACTCCTAATCTGCTACTGGATGTAGATTTTGGTTTGGTCTTATATCCTTGTAGATATCCATGCAACTTGTAGCATTTATCCACAGCATGGCCTGCATAACCACAATATGTACATACAGGTCATTCCTTCTTGCGCAATTGTCCTATATTAGTCATTTTTGGATCATCTTTGGCATAAAATGCCATGGAATCGGTAGAACCAGATACACTGGTGTCGACATTGACGCTCATTTGATGTTCCTCTTGAGAAATAAGAGAGAATACTTTGTTTATTGGAGGAATATGATCCATTAGCAGTAATTTCCCTCTGACTTGAGCAAATGATTCATTTAACCACATCAAAAAGGACATGACATACTCCATTTGATAGTGCTCGTCTAGCTTCTTATTTCCCCCGCAATTGCACTTTCCACAGGAGCACACAGGTGTGTAATTACTTAATTTTTCCCATATAGTTTTCAGTTTTGTAAAATATGTGCTAACCATGACCTTGAGTCAGATTCATCAGTTCGCGCCTCAACTGGAATATTCGAGATCCATTTGTCTATTGACATCTCTCATTCAGATCAATCCAAATGTCATGACCAGATTCAGAATAGATGACACTTGCAGATATCTCTTTAGACATGAAATTCAGGATCCACAAAATTACGATGTTGTTATTGCGGATCCAGTTATTGAGAAGATCATCACTACCTTCAGGTTTGTCTATGGTTCCATCAACAAAACCAAGTTTATTCTTCACAGACAAGGCTATCAACACTCGACTTTAGGAAGCATAGTTATCTCCTGTGAGTTGTTGAGAAACAAAGATTAATCATAGACTGTCTGAATGGTGCAGGAAGTAATAACTAGAATGATTTTCAATCTGCTTGAAGACGACCTTGCACCAAGAACATTTACTCGCTATGTTGATTCCATTCGAAGTTCAGGACTAGGATCAAGGAATAGAAGAATTGATTTCACAGAATTTGGACTTGATTGAAGAAAGAGGAAGGTGGACACAGCAAACAATTTTGCTTTGATACCATATTGAAGAAATTGAAGAAATAAACTGAAAATTGTATATTTCTTGTTGAGTGGAATCGTACATTGTTGTATATAAATACAGGAAGCTGAACTAACTCTAACTAACTCTAAGCTATACAATCAATCTAAGTTTGACATGTAAGCAATGACATTAACTAATTCCAGCTGGTCTTTATCATGCTATTGGTGCTGCTGCATATTCTGTTAAATATTTTCCTAATTTATACTACCTTACACTCACAATTAGTAAATATACACCCACGATTAGTATATAAAATGGGCATGTTCTTTCATATCCACAAATGTAATCAACATGTATGGTGAAACTTCACTCGACACAAACATGTGTAGAAACAACAAAGAAAAGATAACATAAGAACTATTTTACAACTTAAAGACTTTGACGGATTTTGTTCAAAAATTGGCATTCAAATTCATAGAAAACAAATAAAGCAACATGCCAAAACAAGATAACATTTTACGATAAGAAAATAAAACCACGAGGCAACATTTATCTATTCATGTATGAGTACTTCTATATGCATATAAGCACATAAGCGGGACAACGGCCATCAGGGTTGAAAAATTATATAGAAATGTGTGCATACCTTCAAAGTACATGAAAACGTCATCCTTTCTGCGCCAGGGTTTACGCTATCGAATGACGACTGCGAGCATGACCTTATCACAAAGATCCGGCTTTCTCTTTTTAACAGTGGTCATCACCATGTTGCCAACACAGGTTGATGGAAGATGGTTAAGCCACATCTTGATTCCCTAAACTAATATGATATATAGGTTCTTCTCCACGTGTTGGCAACACAGTTCACTGTCGTTGCTACTGGCAGACCCGACAACCTCCTGAATTTGTTCCCCATTGATCCTTTGCGTCCTATAAAAAATCAAATCAGCAAAAGATGTAAGTGAAAATTCACATTCGTAAAAATTATTCAAAAATACAAAATAAATTAAAAAGTCTGGCTTGCTTCAACATTGCTGAGCGTTTATACTCTCTAATCGGGAAGAAATTGAAAATTAGGGTTTGAAAGGTGGCGCTTACATTTTAAACCTTGTAAATTGTGCTAGGATTTTGTTAAAATAATGTTATTCATCCCACTGGTGCAAAGCACCAATCTAGATGGAAATTTCTTGACATTAAGCCCTTGTTTGAGTTCAATTTTTCTAACAAAATACATTCTTTAACAGTAATTTGATCATATTTCAACTACACATTTTTTAATAAAATAATATTACACGTAAACCCAAAATTTTCCTTATTTTTTAACTACACGTTCTCCATCATAACACTATTGCAAAATGCATTTAAAAAAAAACAAATTGAGGCTCAAACAAGTCATATGACTCATTTATTTAAACGTGTAGTCACTACACTGGTTCTCTAACACTGGTGGAGATGAATAACATTATTCATTTTGTTAATGGATGTGTCGAATTATGGAATGCTATTAACTGGCAATTTGATTGTAGTGAAAGCGAAAATTACACCCACAAGCTTAAGTTTTTTTTTCTTTCAATTAGGTATATCCTACATTCTCCAAGTCACAATCACACTCACACCACCACAATTGTTGCCTGCCAACACAGCCCGTCGATGTTACCATGCCACCACCATTTCCCCAATGCAGCTGTGAACGACAGTTGTCAAGCATCGCGACGTTGCTATTGCATCAACGCTGTGCTCAGGTGCATTGTCTGTAGCCCATTAGCACCGTAGAGAAAAATGGAGGAAAATTAGGGTTTGGTTGAGTATTTGGGATTGGGAGCTTCTAGTGCAATTTGTAAAATTGCAAACTCCTACTTGGGCTAAGAACGTTTGTGGTCAATTATTTGGTAGATTGTAACTAATAAGATAAATAATTTCTGACCAATAAATAATATGTAATCGATAAAATGGGAATTTGTAATCAATAAATAATATGTGACCTTCAAAATGTGTGATTGCGATTAAATTTGTAATTGTGACTCATAATTTGTTTATTTGCAACTATGACCATATGCTATTTGTGGTTGTGACCATAACTATTGTGACCTTGACTTGTTATCAGGTGGTCACAATGCAACCATTTGATTTTTGAAACTTTTTCATAAGTTTTTTTTATTTTTTTAAGTGTCATATTGAAACATTTGTAGTTAAAAATGTATTCTTCCCTTTGTGAAATTTAGAAAAATGAGCTTAAACAATAACTTTGGGTCATATGATGAAAATATAATGGTTGGATTTCAACATTGTTGTTCAGTGTTCTAGTATTGGCATGGCTTGAGAACCTCGACTTTGACTCATTCTTTAATAAAAGAGAAAAGCGGGGAAAGTAAAATTTTTAAGATTTGGAGAGGTAACTTTTGCATGGAATTTTGGGATGGCTCCCAGGATGGAGGTCCTTCTTCTAAAGCCAAAATGTTGTTGATAAAAGGCGACGTGAAACTTTTTAATCAATTTGACAAGATTTAATTGTAGGCATTGTATTTTTACTATATTGAAATAGAACAGAATACAATTAAGAACAAATCAATTAATATATAAACTCTCTTGAAATTCATGAAAGAAATGACTCCTTTTATAGGTAAAAGTTTTTTCGCCACTAGAGTGTGATTTTTTTAGGAGTCTGGCAGCCTAGCAAGGTTCATAGTCAGAGAGGAATCCAGGACTTCGACTCAATTAGGGCGACCATTGATCGTTGATCGTTGACCGTTAACACTCAACGATTGTATAGCAATGTCATGCATACACAGTGCCTTTGCTGTTTCATTTTATTGTTACCTGCTTTATATCATACATGCACAGTGTATACAAATATGTTTTATAATCTGCAAAATTTCCCAAAAATTGTTTAGGTAGGACTCGGTAGAGATTTTTTCTTGAATTATTCATCACAAATAAATTTTTTTGTAAATAGCAACTGCCACATCCCAATTACTATATCCAACGCTAAAGACTTCTGACCATTCTCTTTTGCCCAACCAAAAACAAAGTTATATATCACATTTCACATATTCTCAAATAAATTTACAAAATTCCCAGTTTTCGTAAATCATAAACCTCAGCAATGTCATAACTCATAAAACATAAATTATAACTCATACATAATAAATGATAAATCAAAAAATGAACTAAAAGAACAAAAACAAAAAAAAAAAGGAAAAAGCAAAGAAAAGAAAAAGAAAAGAAGAGAAGAGAAGAGATGTGGAGGCTCACGAGTCACGGATGGAGACAGAGTCAGGCTTAGTATCGGTGTCGGTGTCAGCGTCAGCGACGACTCGAAGGCAGCCTAGTAGGTCACATCGTCACATACTCACAACTCACATCAGATGGCAGGGGTTGAGGAAGGGACTAGGGAGAGAGGTAGGTTTTGATGCCGATTTGGAGAATTGGAGTTGATTGGTAAATGATTTTCAATTGGATTGTGAAAGTGAAACCATACAAACATTTAAGGGAAATTTTTATAAGTAAGAGTATAACTTTGGTCCAAATCAATAATAAGAAAATAAGTTTTCCACTTTCAAAAATCAGATTTTTGTTAATTTTTATTTATAATTTAATTAATTAAATATATTAAGGTCACAAATCTATATAATTTGGTCACAGATTCACAATTTAGTTAGTCACATATTATTTTCGTTCACAAATCAGAAATTTCAAATGTCAAAAATTATTTTACGTCACAATTCAAAAATTTTATAGGTCACAATTTATTCATCGGTCACAAATTCACAATTTAATTAGTCACATATTATTTTTCGATTACAAATGAAAAATTTTAAATGTCACAATTTTTTTTACGGTCACAATTCAGAAATTTTAAAGGTCACAATTTTTTTTTTGGTCACAGATGAAAAATTTATAAGTCATAATTTCTTTATCGGTCATAGATCACGAACATTATAAGTTACAACTTATAATTGGTCACAAATTAACAAATTTTAGGTCACACGTTATTTCTTAGTCACAGTTCATTTTTTTCATTAGTCACATATTATTTACTGGTCACAGATTATCCAATTTAATGGTCACAGTCAGTCAAAAATTTGTCACACACCGCAGCAACACCACCACCACCACCACCACCACCACCATAGCAACACTACCACCACCACACCACAGCAACACCACCACATCACTAGCGCCGAAGTCCACCACCAACATCTCTAGATCCACCTGCACCACCGCCGATAAAAAAAACCCGCAAAAATCAACAAAAACTAATCGATCGAATCCGACAAAAACCAACAGAATATCACAATTCTACCTACACCACAACCACCATTTCTCTTCTCAGATATATCGCCACAACCATCTCAAGCCACAATCACCATTTCTCTTCACCGACTCCAATATACAGTACCACAACGATGACGTCTACTATCTTGATCTACACTACCTACAGCACCGACAACTTGTGACCAACTCTAATGCCACCAACAACGCTAACACCACCACCACCACCAGCATCACGGCCAGCAGCAGTTACACTACCACATACTGTACCAAAAACCACCATCTCAATCACAACACAACCACCATACCCACCAAAAAAATCCCAAAACCCGATGATGCTGCCGACATGACCACCATTGTCGCACGTCCACGACCACAAATCGGGGACTATTGCAGCTGCGTCACCACCACCACCACCAACACCCAAACCTAATTTCTCCACCGTAGTCGCGTCGACTGAAACAAGGAGACAACATTTTTCATCACTCGCCTCGACGCTAGGCATGGTGCTGTTATAACAGCAGCGTCAACAGCATCACCGGCGTTGCTGCGAACGGCGGCACGATGCTCGCTACTACGAATCGAAGGAGAAAAAGTGGCGGGTGATTGCTATGAATCAATAGAAAGAGACGGGGAGAGAGTGACGGCAATGGGAAGAGAGGAGAGAAGTTAAGATAGAGAGAGGGAAGAAGAAGGAATGATTTAGGGTTTGGGAAAATGAATTAGGGTTTGGAATAGAGTACGGTAGATTAATTATTTTATATATATTAATTAATTAACAAAATATTTGATTTTTGAATAGTTAAACCTTCCACCTTATTTTAGAATGTCAATTTTTAAACTAGGATTTGTGTAATTTCCACAACATTTAAACCAAGTAGCCAGCATATTACAGTGAATCATGCCTAATTTTTTTTTTAAAAAAAACAAGAGGCCCAACACAAAAGAAAAGGCCCCAAAAAAAAATCTAATCCATTTACTATCATCTTTATCTTCCAATTTCCACATTCCACCTATGCACAGTCACGTTCAACTTCAAGCTTCCTCCTTGGATGCACCTGGCGGGGGGCGACAGTAGTGATTCCGACGGATCCAATTAGGACGGTCAAATGCTGGATCCGTCCTTGAATTTGATCCTAAGGGTTGTGGTGATGCAAGTGAGGAAAAAAGTAGCCTTCAAAGTAATCATTACTTCTCCCATTTTTTATATTCTTTTATAAATGTAGTTATAAGTTGCGGTTGGCTAATTATTCTTTTTATGTACCATATCTTATTCGATATACTCCTTGTTTGAGTTTCATTTTTTTTTTTTTTTTTTTTGTAGAATTCGTTTTAAAATATTGATTTTTTAAAAAAATGTATAATTAATAAATAGGAAAAAAATTTGAATTTACATTTTAAATTATTTTATAGGAGAATGTATGATTGAAAATGAGGTTCAAACAAGAGTATAGTAAACAAGTGATTAGGCTTTAATAAACTTTATTTCTTAATTAAAATGTTTCCAAAAAAAAAAAAGTATTGTTTCGCTTCTACTATTGTGGCCTTCCCTATTTTCCTTGTAGAAGTTTCGGTTTGTGCCTTTACCGTGTCAGTGTGTGTTAAAATGTGCAGGTAAAATCAACGTTAAGGAAAGAGGAGTTGGGATTTATTGATGAATGGGTCCATCCAAATTCGAATGTCAACATGTATCATTTAATGATCACTTCAAATATTAAGTGGAAAGTGGAAAGTGGAAAGTTGGACGTATATTTATTGAGAATTTATGAACACCTGTATTTACATGTGTAACCTAACAAGTTGAAAGGAAGTAATAAATGTAAATTGGAGATTTCGGATATGACCCCTACCCAAACTCTCTCTTGATCATCGATGGAAATAATTAGGTAAATTCTTTAATATGAAAAGATTTCGTTGAGTGCTTCTATTTTATCGCAAGACAAATACGAGTCAGAGTCTTTTAATTCTCGTCCTTTTACATAGAAATGAAAATAGAGAAGATTGGATTTTGAGAATATGAGTTTTGAGACAACAAGTTCGAGCTGTTTAAACAATAATTGCTTATTCACATACCAATGTCGATGGCACAATAAAAGATAGCTTTGGAAAGTGTGGTTGAAGTGAATATTTCGCAGTGAAAATGTCATTTTCTATTGGCTTCCACTATAAGCGAACAATGTAAATGTCCAAAAGATACTGAATCGGATTGAGTCGTCTAAGAAAGCTTCAAGAATATAGTGAAGAAGTTTTTCTTTTTTATTTGGTTGAAATTTTTTTGACACAATCATAGTTTGCCGCATCATATGCATGTAGACCAATATGTATGTAGTAATGTACATATAGCATAATCGAAAAAAAAAAATATATGTAATAGATGCCAATAGTATGCATTCATTCTTAACATTTATTGAAGCTACAAGAATTCATTTTTAGCTGCAAAAGAACCGTCAAGCCTTCTTTTGCAACTGATTTATATAATCAATCCAAATTAGATATTTATTCCAACTACACATTCATAATTAAGACTTTTTTATTCATTCATTTTGTAAGACCTATTACTATTCATCTTTTTAAATAATTTATAAATTTTCCAAAGAGAGGCTAACATACAAATTATTTTTAATTTATTGAACAATTTTATTATTAGTAGATAGTGATTAAGATTTTTTATTTGTTTTTACAATAGAAGAGTAAAATGAAGTATATTCTAAAATTTTCAATTTTTATTAACTTATTAAATTAATTTTTTATTGATTTGATGTTACAATTTTGGAAAAAATAAATAAATCTTACAAATCTTATAGAAAAAGTCCTATAAAGAAAAAACATTAAATTAAAAATGAATGATTAGAAAATAGTATGCAAAAATTTATTGGATGTAATTTATTAGTTCAGATGAGGGTATTTTTGTCTATTCAACTATTTATAATGAGATATTTATAATTTTTTATAGGGATAATTGCAACAAAAGCCCAAAACCTTTTAAACATTAGCAAACTTTCTCATAACCTTTCATTTGTTGTAAACATCATTCCAAACCTTTCAAAACGTTGCATCTGAGATCCTTTTAGATGGAATCTGTCTAATTTATCGTTAGTTGACCTAAAAAGTGATTTTGATCACATTTTAATAATTTAAAAGGACAATGCTACACGTATCAAAAAAAATTTCACCGAATCCTTCACCAACACTCACAATAGGGGGTGGGGACTATATGTTTTTTATTTTATATTCACGCGGTCCCCGTGCGCATGTGAAAGTAGGTAACCAATTCGATAATCCAAATTCGATACAAATATCTTTATCCATGTTGAAAATGAGCAAAAGAGTAACTTTCCATTTATCACATTAAATAATTATTTTGTTAAATTAAAAAATAAGATAAAACAAAACAATCATCCCCCACCCCCACCCCACCCCACCCCACCCCACCAGCCATGGAACCCAAATTCCGACCATTGTGGCCTCCGAATTTTTGCACCACCATCATCTCCTCATCAGTCACTAACAGCCCCATACAAATAATAGCCCCAAATCACATCAAGATCGAACCAATTTCTATCTAAAAACCACTACCCATGCACGATTTTCTTACAACTTCAACTAAATTCATGGATGGACATGTTCATTATGCCTCACAGGTGGCTCAAACTCATCAAAATGTGTCCATACATGTTCCCATAACAACAAACAACAAAGAAGATCGAAATTTACAGTAGTTTTTTGAGACAGCAAAACTCACGACTGACAAACTCATTTTCCGGCGACAATGGTTGTCCCTATGATCGCGGACCACCTATTCTGGCATCCTCTCATCAAAACACACCTATTCAAACCAATGGTCATCAGCAATTTTGGCGCTAAATGGATGAACATGTTGGGACAGTTCATACGCAAGGCAGCTCGGTTTGTCCCCTTCACTTGAGGATTCTACACTGTCCCAATCATCAAATTCGACCTTAATACCTTCAATTCAGGTTGGTAATACACTGGGTCATGAATCAATTTCACCAATTAATCATCAAATCGAGCTAATTTCTACTTTATCCGAACTCGAATTTTCCATTCAATCTCAATAATGCGATGATATATATGCGAAAGTTTTTGGAGAAACTAGTAGTAATGGTGGTGGTACGTGGTTGGTTGAGGTAGAGGTAGAGATGGTAGAAGTCAGGCGACTGAAGGTCGGGGACAGGTGGGGAGTGGTGAGAGGAAGAAGATAATTGTGTGTGTGGGGGGGTTTTTTTTTTCATTTCTTATTTTTTTAATTTAATTATCTAATGTGATAAATGGAAAGTTATTTTTTTGCCCCTTTTCAAAATATTAAAATATGGTCAAAATCATTTTTTAGGTCAACAAACGGTAAATCAGACATATTACATCCAAAATAGCCTCAGATGCAATGTTTTGAAATGTTTGGGGTGATAGCTGCAACAAATGAAATGTTAGGAGAAAGTTTGCTAATATTTAAAAGGTTTGGTGCTTGTGCTACAATTACGCCTTTTTATAGTGTAATTAAATCCTATTAGAGTGCATAATTTTAACGGTCAAATTTGAAAATAATTACATCTCTACTTGGTGTGGCTTAAAAATTTGAAAAAAAAAAAATTATATCAAAATCAACAAGTAATTTTAGCCACACATTTTATACGACTCACAGCTTTTTAATTATATATTTCGTTAATTTTTTTTTTCAAAATCTACTAAAAATTTGATTTTTAGCTATACCATATTGGGGTATATTACTTTTCTTAGAGAAATTATTTTTTTTATACATAAAAAAATGTAACATATCTAATTTTTAATCATGTTAAAAATCCAAAAACTCATAATTTTAGTGATATTAGAGTCTGTCCAAACACGATAAATCAATGTGGGTGAGTTTGATTTGTGTTTCTATTTTCTGTTTTCTATTTTTAGTTTTGAATTTATTTTTTGTTTTTTGTTTTAATGAATTATATTAAGATTGCAGAAATGCGTTTGATTTGTCATTTTAAAAAATTGTTTCTCAAAACAAAATGTTAGAAAACGCGTTTGGTTTTAAAATTTTAGAATTAGTTTTATGGCATTTTTTTTTTCAATTAATTTGATTATTGAGTACAACATATCAATTTATGCTAATATGTAATAACAAATATAAATTTTAAAGTTGGTAAAAAAAAGAAGGAAAAAAATCATGAGTATAGTAAATTCTTGATAGAATTTTTACACATGTTGACATGGTCACAAATGATTGGATTTTTTTTTCTTTTTTCTTTTTTCTTTTTTCTTTTTTCTTTCCATCTTCCAATAAATTCCCGTCATGTGTTTGTCAAAATTTTTTGTCAATTTTTTTTGTACTTGTAGTATAATAGAAAAAAAAAAAGTTATTGTAATATTGATAAATGGATTTTTCACTAGGATTCTAAGATGAGTTTGGGAAGAGAGAGTGAGTGAGTGATGAATATTTGTATTTGGGTAGGTTTTGAGTGATTTTATTAATTTTTTTAATTTGAGAAATTTTTTAGTTCATTTTTTTTTTTTTTTTTTTTTTTTTGAGTTTTTGGAAAACGTCAAATAGTCATTTTGAATTTTATATTGTAAAATTTTTCTTATTTTTGAAAACTCATTTTTAAAAATAATATACCAAACATATTTTTATTGTTTTAGAAAATTAAAAATTGAAAATGGCGAGAAATCAAACGCGGTCTAATTGTTAGTACAATCTGTTCAGTTTGCCAGCTGAACAAAGCAAGATGCTAGTGGGAAAGCCACACGCAATTTTGTCGTTGCTTTAGCCAAAGAAATCAATACCTCTAGAACCCACCAAAAGTCCAAAATCCCAAGAGAAATCATTCAATGATTTGTAATTGAAGCTATCAAATATCGAAAATCCTGAAATGGAATCATTTCAATCTCTTCTCCTACTTCTGATTCTACTGATTCCAGCTGTTTTTTCAACTGTTGGGTCCACTTCAGATTACAACGATTTGGTTTACAAAGGCTGTGCGAATCAAGATTTCCAGGATTTCAATGGGGTTTACAAGCAAACGCTTAAAAATCTCTTCGACACATTAATCTCCCAATCTTCCACCACAAAATTTTACAAGACCACATCCGGAGACGGCCAATCCTCCATTAATGGGCTCTTTCAATGCAGAGGCGATCTCTCAAATTCCGACTGTGTCAACTGCGTGACAAAAGCCTCTGAAATGTCCGAAAAGCTTTGCGGTCACTCCATTGCTGTTAGAGTACAACTAAACGGATGTTATTCGAGATATGAAATTGCTGGGTTTAGGCAAGTGAGTGGGACTGAGTTGCTGTATAAGGTTTGTGGTTCAACTCGGCCAAGTGGCGCCGGGTTTGATGACAGGTTGAACTCGGCTTTAGATGAAATAGTAAAGAGTGTGGGGAGTGGAAATAGTGGGTTTTATACAGGTGAGTATGAGTCAGTGTATGTGCTGGGGCAATGTGAAGGTGATTTAAACAGTGGGGACTGTGTGAACTGTGTGAAAAATGCCATTGATAGAGCTAAATCTGAATGTGGAACTTCAATTTCTGCCCAAATTTATCTTCAACAATGCTATATTAGCTACACTTATTATCCCAGTGGAGTTCCTACCAATACCAGCCCATCATTTTCTTCAGGTAAAATATTAAAACAAATTACACTGCACTTCATTTATTTAGGCCGACTTTGTCTGAAATGTCTCAAGTTGTAATTATTAAGTAATCAGCTTAGATTCATTTCAACTTTCTCAAAGGTGTGACAAATGGACAAACGTAATAACCAACCCATCCTTGGAATAGGTTTTCCATGAAATTTGCCAAAAACATGTTGTAGAATTCAAACTCCATTTCCACTTCCGTATCAAACAACAAAGATGGAAAATGAATTTATCGGATGTGAAATTTTCTATGGAAAATGTTGTTATCAAATGGAAGTTTTCTTCTTGATAATTTTGGAGTCTTTAACATAAATCTTTTTCCGTTATCCCTTTTAGTTCATTGATAGATTTAACGAATACATGAATGTGTCTATTTCTTATTTTCAAAAATGTTAAAGATATAAGAGTTCCAACCCACCCACCCACCCAAAAAAAAAAAAAAAGGTTGTTGAAGTTTTAATTTATGTGGGTGTAATGTGAAAGGTGTAGGGAGTGTACAGACAAGGAAGAATACACAGAAGACAGTGGCTATTATTCTTGGAGGAGCTGCGGGGCTAGGCCTGGGAATTGCTTGTTTGATGTTTGCTAAATCAATTTTCAAGAAAAAGACTCATACTCACAAGTATGGCGGATGAGGTTAGTTTCATTTTTGCACAATTTTCATATGTAGTTTGTGGATAACAAAATATCAACGGTCGTAATTGAGCCACTTGTTTCGTAATTCTGTTAATTGGATCACTAAATTCATAGGTGTTTTTTTTCTTTTTTTTCATCAAGCCACTACATCTAGTTTTGGTTAGCTTGACAAACTGAGACACTTATTTGAGTGAAATAAAATGTCGGGTTTGTCCAGTAACTACTTTGTTCTGTGTCTTGGTCTGTATTTTGGTACTTCGTGAATTAATGATCACATTCTCTTGCATTTATGGGCTGATTAAGTGAAATCTCTCGGTGATATCGGTAGGAGAACCAAGTAACTTGATTAAAATTGATGATTTCCATACATTCGTGATATTTTTTCCGTCGGACAGGGTAACAAAGTTCAACAGATTGACTTGTTTGTACAACTATTATATAGTACATATTTATGATTACAGAAACAGAAGGTGTACAGATGAGACACAGCAGGGGTGGTTTTTTTTTGCAATAAAATATTCACATTGGGCCCACCCCCAATGTGAGTCTTCTTTAAGGATTCTGTGAATATAATTCTGTACACAAAATTATTCATATCGTTTGGTGCATGTATAGTAACTATATTCGATAAGATTAGGTAGTATAATTAACACGACATTAATAGTGTCTTTGCCAAACATGTCAGTACTGTATCTTTTGGGCACTCTATGAGAATATAATTATTGTTTTTTGGAACTAAAAAATTGCAGATTTACACTGTGGATTGTAAAGAGGAGAAGATCTGGTTTCCACTTTGTTATTAGGACTCCAGCAGGTTTCTTCCTCCATAAGTTTTGTCAAAACCTGTCTATTTCATAGAATCATGTTAGGTTTTAGTATATGCTTGTTGCTTTATGAATTTAAAATCCATGGAGATACGAATTTAGTGTGCAGCTGCTTTTTGTTATAAAGTAGAGGACTTCTTTTGACATTATGAAAAGCAAATTATTTTTGTCTCTAATGTGGACATTTAAGATCTGATAAAATCCTACCTTTTTTTTTCGTCGCTTCGTAGTCCAATTTTGCTTAGCGAGTATGTTAAAATGTGAAAGTAGGTCAGTCGATCTTGACACGAATACTATTTGTGAATTCCTGAATGGCGAAGAGGTAGATGGGTTAGGGAGCGATAGGTAAAATAAGTTGAGAAAGATGGAAATTATGTGTTCCACACACCCAATATGCCATTTCACGACTTAGTTGAAGGATTGTTTGTCCCAAGTCAATCTAAATAATAGTTGACATTAGGGAAAAAAAAAATTAATGATCACCTACAAACCACGACTTAAATAATTGATAATTTGTTCACGTTGCCATTTAATGATTGACACATTGGACAAGCGTCAATCTCACTAATGGAGTGACCTATTTTGAAGTATTGAGTAAACTTCATCGACTGAATTAGTCGAAATGTTGAACGATCTGCTTAATTTTCCATTGCAACTTGAGGTGTGAAATGCATTTTCTTTTAAAGATAAATTGCACATTTAGTCCAACACTCGATGATTAGGGACAAAACTAGACGACCCTTTTGGGCAGAATCCATTGAAAAGAACTAATTGTGCCAAGAATGCAAAGGCTAGAGATCATTTGCTCCAAGATTTAAAGGTTTGGACTAGGGGACTAGGGGTTGAAAAGCGGAGCAATTCGTTCACCAGCTTAGCAGATGCCTAGACGAGCTGTGAGCATGACAGAGCAGCCGTACAAATAAATGATTGCTCATCAACTCGCATGAGCTGCCTTGAGAGCCGGGCGAGCTAGCTTGTGACGAGCCGTTGAGCAACTCGCTTATTTTCTTGCAACTCGAGATCATTCTCGATTTGCCCCATGCATTCAGAACATAAATTAATGTCAGATGCCGTTTTGATTTTCAATGGCAGCTCCCATTTCCTTTGCAATGGCGATGGCTGAGGCCATGTCTGCTAATGCCATTTTCAGCATCCTGCCATTGTGTAATAAAATTGTGTTGCGCCTCTTCTAATGGGCTCCAATTCACGATCACGTGCAATAAGCTAGCAAATTTAATCAGGCTCGCACTCCATGTTATTATCCTACATGTCTAAGCTGAGGTCATATATAAGGTAGCTAAAGTGATGTATCTATCACCTTCTCTAAGTTGTCATGTAGAAGCTGACCCTACATGGCCTAGGTAAGGTACCATAATTTGTTGCAAAAGTGATCGGAGGAAATTAGCCTCTTTATTAATAGAAAATATTTCATACTTTACCCGCTTCAAGAAATCTTTCATACAAGATATTTTTATGATTGATTGATGTGACATTTCTGTACTAATCACCTAAACGGTCAACTTGTCAATCTGCTTTTCAGAGATCAGACCTAGACTATATGGTAGCTACTTTTCGAAATATTAAATATCAATCAACCTATGATTGATGGGGTGACACCTAAAAAGAGACACATCAACCATGAGGATAAGGCTATGTGTCTTTCCATTCAACATTGACAATTTCTCATTTTTCTACTATAAAAATTCACATTTAATGTCATTTAAAGGTAATATAATTTTATACGCTCAACTACGATATTGCTCTCTCATTTTTACTTTTTATAAACCCTTGGTGTCCAAGCACTTTTGTGACTCACGTCTTTAGCATATCCCATACCCAAAAACACTATAAAAGTTGATCGATTTGACCGTCGAAGTGCAGGTGGATACCTCCTCCATCACAAGAAAAGGTCACGTGTTGATAACGATTTATCCAAGTGTGCAGGAATTCAGCTACGTGGACGTGAGTAAAATCGGGATCCGGTTGCCATATCATTCGTGTAGAAATTGAGGTCAACACAACTAATTACTCTAAATTTAATTTCTTTTATAGAATTTGAGTCTATAAATAGGAAAAAAAATCATCAAAAACCCACAATTCACTTTCATTTCAACATTCTCTTCTCTATAATCTCTGTACTATTTAACCTCAATTACTTAGCAGTATAATTTTGTAACTATCACTCTCCGAATTTAAAATTATTATCACTCTCTCGATTTCACAATTTCAACGAAGATAATATTTTTACAACTACTTATATTTTTGGTGTTGCGTTATTTTACCTTATTTTACGTAATGGCTAGGTCATTATCATATTTTTGGAACGAAGATAGTTGTTTAGTTTCTTATCTAAGTTTTCGAAGATCCAACGGAAACGCTAGTTGTGTTATGATGTTCGATAAAATGTAAGAATAATTAAAGTTATTTTTTCTAAACTAAGGAGGTAGCATTTTTTTTTTTTTTTAATCTTTAAAGCTATGTGTTATGTTGTTAGTACTCTATGTGTATATTTGATAGCATTAAATTTTGATAAACTAGATCACTATTTTTTGTTATCAATTTCGAAATGATGCTATTTTAAGTAAAGATGAGTAGAACATATGCAACTTGTTTTACATTTTATTAAATATATTTTCGTCTCCTTTGTGAATTTTGTTTTCCCAATTTCAATTTTATTATACGTTGTGTCAAATATTCTTTAGCCTTCTTACGATGTATGGGTGAGGTTTCTCTGCCATCACATGTATGTGTTGCGATGAAAAACACATTTAAAAATATTTTTCTACTGTACCAATTATCTTTTTCCTAACTATAATATTTGATCCCGTCTCAAATTGTATGGGGCCGATCCGAAGAATGCTTTCACTTATATCATAATAATTTAAATTATACGTCCAATACAAATATATTATTGCCACGAAAAAGAATTATAAACTGTGTAATTTGTACTCTGATTCGAACTTTTTAAGAGTTCGAAATGTATAAAAGCAATATGCTTGCATTCCATTGTGTATACAGTATACACCGACCATACCACATGACTTCGCTCCGGATTTTGTCCACGGGTCGTCCTCTTTCCTGTCCCCCTTCGTTCACACATTTTCACGTCTATTTTGGGTTATTGGGGTTGTAACTATCAAATGGTATGGATATACCTCTAATTTTACTTTTTTCTTGTAAGTACAATGGCACCAATTCGGAAAGCACATAATATGACGAACAAGGGAACAGGAAAAGCCACTGATGAACCGTCTGACTATCGTATTGACGACGGTGGGATTCTTCGTCTCTGTAGGACAAATTTCACCGATCTTTACAGCAGAAATACATATCCGGTCCGACATTCGTGTGCGCAGGTCACGCTCGCATACGAGTTCAAGATTCGAAACCCATTTCGATCCGTGATTTGCACCCCCCTGCGCGCGCACGTGGAGAGAGCCTTTATATTTCACTTGATCACACCCTTCTAAAATACAATCCTTTAAATAGTGGATTTTGCTTTCATAAACTTCTTATGTGGGACAAATGTTATTTTCCATTTTTCCCACCAATATAACTCATTTCAAGTGACACACTTTGAGCCTCAATTTCTCATTCACCCAAGCATCAATTTTGACAAGTAAGTATATGGTTTCGATGTACTCACGGAGGAGAACACAAACCAACTTTCACCTTCCAAAATAGTCAAGTGGATCCCGCTCAAAATTAGCTCCAAAGTCAGCTCATTAACCATTTTTTTCCAACAATCCCCCACATGAATGAAAATAAGGGTGACACATGAATGTGACACATGACGACTTGGTATTATAGTTCAACGGTTGAAACTTGCATAGGATAGGTAGGTGCTATCCTTTGAACCTTCTCTTGTGAAATCATATTTGCTTTACTGGCTGACCAGTAGACGCGATGTCCTTGAACTGTTCTGCCGTTTATGTAAACAATGATACACTCTACACAGGATTCTTCCTAACACATTTCAGTTCTCATTATTATGTTCGTTTTGGTCATGAACATACGTTTGGGTCTGTAAGAGTTCACAAGAATTGCGTCCCACACAATTCCCCTAGAAGTGGCCCCACTTCTTTCTCACATAGGTGATTTCTTATTTCAGTTAACCCGCATTATTTGGCTCGATTTTCGATGCATAAGAATCATTAAAAGCCTAATGCTTATCCTTCATCATTACGGGCATCACTGTCGCATCACAGAAATGGATATGAGGTAATATCCCCCACAGTGATTCTATTAAGTCGTTACAATTAGGTTGCCCCTTTGAACCTAGATCTTGGGATCTCCAGTCAACTAGGTTGAGTTTTCCTTTGTACTAACTTATCCATTCAAGGGTTTAAGTCTCATTCCTTTCGTTGATTTTTCAATTAACTCTCTATTTAACCATTTGGTTAGCGGATCCGCAATATTATCCTTTGACCTTACATAGTCAATAGTGATAACTCCAGTTGAGAGTAGTTTCCTAATGATATTGTGTCTATGATGTATATGTCTAGATTTACCATTGAACATGTTGCTCTGTACCCTTCCAATAGATAATTGGCACAGGCTTTGACCATCTTGGAATATCCTCTAAGAAATTGCATAGCCACTCAGCCTCTTCACCACTTTTATCTAGAGTTATAAACTCAGATTCCATAGTAGATCTGACTATCACAATTTGTTTAGAGGATTTCCACGATATAGCTGCACCTGCTAATGTGAACACAAATTCACTCGTGGATTTTGAGTCTTTCATATCGGATATCCAATTAGCATCACTATACCCTTCAATGACCGCTGGATATCTTGTATAGTTCAATCCAAAATTACGAGTATATCTCAAGTACCTTAGAACTCTTACTATTCCTTTCCAATGACCGACTCCTAGATTACTCGTATATCTACTCAATTTACTAACTGTGTAGGCTATGTCAGGTCTTGTGCAACTCATCAAGTACATCAGACTTTCAATAATTCTCTTGTATTTTACTTGAGATATACTTTCACATTTGTTCTTGGATATATATTGACTTATATCTATCAGTGTTCTAACCGTGTCAGTATCATCCTTATTGAACTTTTCTAGAATTTTGTCCACATAATGTGACTGGCTCAGAACAAGCCCATTTGATGTCTTTGAAATCTTGACTCTAAGTATAACATCAGCTAGACCCATGTCTTTCATGTCAAATCTCGAATTTAACATGGTTTTAGTGGATTTGACCATCTTATCGTTGCTACCAACAATAAACATGTCGTCAACGTAAAGACATAAAATGACATAACCATTTTCAGTGTCTTTAACGTAAACACATTTGTTACACTCGTTGATTTTAAATCCACTCTCTATCATGACACTATCAAATTTCTCATGCCATTGATTTGGTACTTGTTTCAACCCATACAATGACTTCACCAATTTATAAACTTTCTTTTCCTGTCCTGGAGATGAAAACCTTTCAGGTGTTTCATATAGATTTCTTCATCTAAATCTACATTTAAGAAGACAGTCTTAACATCCATTTGATGTACTTCAAGATTTTGCAAAGCAGCAATCGTAAGTATCATCCTAATAAATGTTATTCTCGTTACTGGAAAATATGTATCAAAGTAATCAAGGTCTTCTCGTTGTCTGTAACCTTTTATCACTAATCTGGTCTTATACTTTTCAATAGTTTCATCTGTTTTCATTTTCCGTTTGAAAATCCATTTGTAGATTGGTAGTTTACTTCCAGGAGGAAGATCCACTAGCTCCCATGTATGATTTTGCAAGATGGAATCTATTTTACTTTTAATTGCCTCTTTCCATTGAGGTCTTTCTGAGGAGTTCACAGCTTCTTGATAGTTTTGAGGTTCACTTTCTAGCATATAGGTTAGAAAATTCGGACCGTATGACTTTTCTGTCCTTTCCTTTTTGCTGCTTCTTGGTTCAACCTCAATCTCCTTTTCTAATTCTTGGTCCTGACTATTTTTCGTCATAGTCTCATATGTCCATTTAGAAGAGCTTGCCTCTTCTTTGGACCTGTATGGAAATACATGTTCAAAGAATAAAGCATTTCTTAATTCCATTATCGTGTTTTTGTGTATATCTAATATTTTAGATTCATACACAAGAAATCGATAAGCACTGTTTTGTGCATATCCAATGAAAATGCAATCTACAGTTTTCGGGCCTATCTTCACCTTCTTTGGTGTTGGGACAGCCACTTTAGCAAGACACCCCGACATTCGCAAGTATTTATAGGAAGATTTCCTTCATTTCCATAACTCATATGGGGTCTTTTCCATTTTCTTTCGAGACATCTTATTTAAAAGGTAATTTGCTGATAACACAGCCTCCCTCTCACATGTTTTGAGGTAACCCAGAACTTACTAGCATTACATTTATCATTTCTTTTAAGGTGCGATTTTTCCTTTCAGCAATGCTATTTTATTGCGGTGAATAAGGTGCGGTGGTTTCATGTATGATTCCGTGTTGTGCACAAGATTCAGCAAACGGCGCTTCATACTCACCACCTCGATCGCTTCTCAACACCTTAATTTTCTTGTTAAATTGATTTTCAACTTCCGTCTTATAGAGAATGAATTTCTCTATCGCTTTATCATTGCTTTTTAGCAAGTACACATAGCGGTATTTTGTGCTATCGTCAACAAAAGTAATGAAATACTTGTTGCCACCTCTCGTTTGTACAAATTTTAAGTCACATATATCACTATGAATTAGACCAAGTAGTTCTGTATTTCGTTCTATTGACTTAAAGGATGACCTTGTCAATTTTGCCTCAACACAAGTCTCGCACTTATATTTGGAATCATTATGGAATGTTGGTATGCAATTCAAATTAACTAGTCTACGTAAAGAATCATAGTTAACATATCCTAGTCTACCATCCCACACATTGGAAGACTCGAGCAAATAAGCAGAAGAATTTACTTTATTCATTTTTGGTTTAACAACCATTACATTGAGTTTAAACATACCATTGGAAACATAACCTTTTCCGACAAACATTCCATTTTCGACAGAATAACTTTATCTGACCCAAATACAATGCGAAAATCATACCTATTCAAAAGTGACCCGGACACAAGGTTCTTGCAAATTTTCGGCACATTCAGCACATTGTTAAGAGTCAGCTCTTTTCCCGAAGTCATCTTCAGAACCACCTTTCCTTGTCCTTTGATTTCAGAAGTTTCTAAATTTCCCATGAACAGCTTCTCTCAATTCTCAACTGCTTCGAAGGCAGTAAAAAGCTCTTTATCAGAGCACACATGCCTCGTGGCTCCCGTGTCAATCCACCATTCTTTTGGGCTAGAGCCCACCATGTCACTTCAGAAATGACAGTTGCGAGATTCATCTCCGACATGTTATGTGCAATGTAGTCAACTACATTTGTTTCTTTCTTCTTCTTTGTCAATCTGCACTCCGAAAACTTATGACCTACTTTGTCACAATTGAAACATTTTCCCTAGAATTTCTTTTTAGATATTCCACCTTTGGGTCCAAACTTGGTCCCTTTGCCACCGGATGACCCAGTCCTATTCTTGTAGGCCTTACTGGTTTCACCATATTCTACAACATTGGCTTTAGCAACACTAGAATTGAACCACTTCTTCTCGGAACCCTTCTTGTCTTCTTCAATTCGAACTCTAACAATCAATTCTTCGACGTTCATTTCCTTTTGTTTGTGCTTTAGATAGTTCTTGAAATCTTTTCACGCAGGGAGTAATTTTTCAATAATTGCAGCCACTTGAAAAGTTTAACTCAACTTCATCCCTTCAGCATGAATTTCGTGAAGAAGCACTTGAAGTTCTTGCGCTTAGGCGTGGGCAAAACCCGACCCAAACCGATCGAACCGCCCGACCCGACCCGACCTAAACCGGATTTTTTAATTTTTTTGGCTGGGTTTCGATTTTTTTTGGGGCTGGTCGAGTCGGGTTAGGTCGGGTCGTGGGTTAAGGAAAAAACCCGATAAAAAACCGACCCGACCCGACCCGACAACATTTTAAAAAAAATCACGTTAAAAACAAAACCTAACCCTAAAATAGAGAAGTCATTTGGTCCAATCCTCCAAGCAACAGAGTCCCGTTTCTCCCAACGCCTCCAAGGCAAAAACTCGTCGGTCTTCTCTCAAATCGCCGTCGCTGATCTTCGTTTGGCTTCTCTCTTCCAAGTCCCAGATATAAGTATGATGCTCCCTCAGCTTCTGAGAAGCCATTCAAGCGAATGATACCTAAATAAACTTGGATACTCACTAGTTTATTAAGGTACCTTTTTCGTATTGTTATTTAATTTCTCTCACATTTTGGTACTGAAGTGGAGACTGTTGAGATAATAGGCTTTGAATTTCACATTTTGTTATGAAAATCTTAATTTTTGTATATGTTCGTAAATCGTAATTGAGTCTCTATTTTATGTTAAAAGGGGAAACCAAATGTTGTAATTGAGTTTCTGTGCAGTTAATTAGAAATTTAGAATTGGCCTAAAACTTTTATTTTGTCTGGACGAGCATATACTTTGCACAAATTTAATGATTTCTCCACTCGTATTTCACTGTCCTCGCATCTTAGAATCGTAGTTCCCTTTCTGCCAACTTGACTTCCGTTATAAGAAAGAGAAGATGGACTTTTCTCATGGTTGTGCCTCGAAATTATGGCCCTGGAATCTGATTGCCTTCATTCATCTGAATCCTGCACATTGGAACCATTTATTTTGTATATGGCAAGGGACTTCTTTGGGGGAACCAATTGAGCAGTGTTTTGATTTTCTAGTATGAGTAAGGTGATTTCCTCATTTTTATTTTACTATATTTTCTACGGTAATTCTAGGATAAAATTAATTACTAAGTAATTCTTGAAATTTTATGTAGTACTGGGTAAGGGGCGTAATTTCCACAATAGGCTTGAATCTTCGATAACACCTAAACCAGTCTTTAATCCCTAATTTTGTTTTTCATTTTCAATTTCAAAATTTAAAAGAATAACATTTCCCAGAAGATCACAGAACCCTTGTTCTTAAGTTGTTGATCGAGACAATGTCCACCATTGGTGTAAGTTTTATATCTCAAATTAATCTTGCTACTGGGGATGTTGTTCCTAAGACCAAAGCACTGGACAAATTAAAGTTTCATGAGAGATTTTTCATTTAGAGCTTAATCTGGCACATTAATAATATATGCTTAATTTGCTATATTTGTTTGTAAACTACAGTCAATTTGATTGTTGGTGTTGATTGAAGAGTGAATAATTGTAATTTAATGGAATGCTTCTAGCCATTCATTTTTATCTTCCTTCATTGTAGTGCATTAATAATTGTAATTTAATATATTTTTTGGTGTATTCATAATTTGTGTGGAATATGTTGGTAGATATGGATGTACGGGAAGAAAGTGACACTGACTTACAAACTCAATCATATTCACATACCACAGATTTGCAATCTGGTCTTCCTCCACGTGCACCGTCAACATTGGGTAAACGAAAATCTAATAGATTAGCTTCTTATGTTTGTGATCACTTCACTCTATTAGGCTCAAAGGATGATCCAGACGTTAGGTGTAAGTGTAATTATTGTGGAGTAGATTATGCTTGTGGCACTAAGAAGTGTGGTACTAGTACATTGAGTAATCATTTGACAAGTAAATGTAAGAAGTATCCAGGTAGATTGGTGGATAAGAAGCAGAAAATCCTATCATTTGAGAACAACAAAGAGGGTGGAGGGAGCAATCTTACTGTTGTTGGTCGAAGCAAGGAAGATTGTAGAGTTGCATGTGCTAAAATAATAGTTTTGGATGAATTACCTTTTAGGTTTGTCGAAACTCGTGGTTTTAGGCTCTTTTGTAGTGTAGCATGTCCTCAATTTCAAGCTCCATCTCGTAGGACTCTCGTTAGAGATATTTATCAGTTGTATTTGAATGAAAAACTGAAATTGAGAGATGCCTTTCATTTTCAACGTCAAAGGGTTTCCCTTAAAACTAATACTTGGACTTCTATTCAGAATGTCAATTACATGACTCTTACAGCACACTACGTTGATTCCGAATGGACGCTTAATAAGCGTATTTTAAATTTTTGTGTTGTTCCAAATCATAAGGGAGAAATAATTGGAAAAATTATTGAGACTTGTTTGCATGATTGGGGGATTAAGAAAATTTTTGCAATCACTGTTGATAATGCAAGCTCTAATGACACAACCATTTCTTATCTTAGGCGAAAGGTAGTAGCTTGGGGTAGTGATGGATGTGTCCTAGAAGGGAAGTATTTGCATTTGAGATGTTGTGCACACATTATCAATTTGATTGTTGGTGATGGGTTGAGGGAATCACATGACTCCATTGTGAATATTTGCAATGCAATCAAATATGTGAAATTTTCTCCAGCTAGGTATGAAAAATTGAAGGAGTGTGCTAGGAAAGAGAAGATTGAATGCAAGTCTATTGTGTTTTTGGATGTTCCAATTAGGTGGAACTCTACCTACTTGATGTTGGAAACGGCATTGAAATTTGAAAAAGCTTTTGATAGATTAGAAGAGGAGGATCTCAGTATTTGTATTACTTTCGAGAAGATGAAGGTAGTAGGAGGGGTGGACCTCCGTCAAGTTTAGATTGGGAAAGTGCATCTGTGTTTGTTAAATTTCTTCAAAATTTCTATAATGTGACTCTGACTTTTAATGCTTCATTGCAAGTTAGTGCTTGTGCTTATCTTCATGAAATTTGTAATCTTGTAATTGAATTGGATGAATGGAGATTAAGTGAAAACTTTTTTTTTTTGCGTGAAATGACGACTAGCATGAAAAAAAAGTTTGATAAGTATTGGGGTAAAATGGATAATGTGAATCAATTGTTGCTTTTTGCTACTATCCTCGATCCGAGATACAAAATGGATTACGTTGAATATTGTTTGAATGATCTATACATGGATGGGGAAGTTGTTAGTAAGATGATGAAGTCTTTGAAAGCCAATCTGATGGAAATTTATGAGTGGTATGTGCGTCATGAAAGTATTGACGGAAGTAGTAAAGTGTCAACCGAGGAGTCTGCAAGTTCTATCAATACATATAAAGGAAGTTCTTCTTCTATGCGAGACGCTCATCTTAGTATATTTATGGAAAAACAAGCAATAAAAGATTCGGTTGAGATAAAAAAAATGATGTGGAACGATACTTATTGGATGCTCGTGAAAGTATAGAGAAAACGGATTTTGAAGTTCTAGATTGGTGGAAAGTTAACAGAAGTAAGTATGGTGTCTTGTCCAATTTGGCAAAAGATGTGTTGGCAATTCAAGTGTCAACTGTTGCTTCAGAAAGTGCATTTAGTACTGGAGGAATGATACTTGATCCTTTCCGTAGTTCCTTAAGTCCTAGGATGGTCGAGGTCTTAGTATGCACTCAAAATTGGTTGAATGCTTCTTCGAACTTGGATGGTTTTTGCATGGAAGATGTTGAGCATTACAACCAAATGGATGAACTTTTAGAATCAATAAATTCAAAATCAACTGAAGATGACAACGGGCTCAAAGGTATACTTCCAACTCTCTGTTGTAGCTTGTTACATTAGAAGACTATTATTCACTTTTTCTTTTGTGACTTACATTTTTATCTAACCAAATAGAAATAGCTTTTTTTTTTTAATTTTTTATTTTTCTCCTGCAGGTTAATAATTGCATGGATGGTGTTGCTGCAGAGACAGCTTTTGGTGCTGTGCTTTAACCCGAAATTGGAAACAGTAGTTGGAGAATTTTTGGTGTATCAACTATCAACTTTTGGTGAATTTTTGTTTAAGTGGTTCATGGTTGTACCTTTTATTAAATATTAATTGTATTAATATTCCTTATGATGCAGTTTACCAGGATTGTGCATGTTTCATTTTACTTTCATATTAATTACATGGTGGAATTTTGTTTTATTATAGTGTTTAGCTTCTTGTTTTATGTTTTGTTTTACATGCGTAATTATATGAAACGTACCTTTGACTCATACCTCTTAATATGTGTGACACACACACTTTCTTAGGATCGTTTGTTTGTAAGCCTCTTCATATACAATTGATGATATTACTTGATTTTTTTTTATAGCTAATATTAAGTATGTTGGGATTCAATGGCTGAGATGTATTTTTGGAAACTATATACACTCCATGATCAGCATATCTCTCCGAAATTGGTAAGCCTTCTTAGGCTCGGTATATGGAGAAAAATCGATGGATTCAAATAATTCATCTGTATACTGATCCATGAATCATGCTCCATAATTTTTTTCTTGCATAATATAAAGTCTGACTTCATTTCACGTAATGCAAAGAGTTGGCAGTTAGCCACTTAGCACCTCAAATTTAATTAAATGAATTTGTTATTTTTCTTTTTTGTTTATAGATTTCATATTATATGATAATTAATTATTAAATTATACGTCGTCCAAACCAACCAACCCAACCCAACCCGATCGATATTCGATTGGGTTGGGTTGGGCTGGATTTCAATATTTACACGGGTTGGGTTGGGTTGATTTTATATCAAATCGACCATGTTGGGTTGGGTTTGGGTTGAGGTAAAACCCAACCCACGCCCACGCCTACTTGTGCTTGACTGATTATTGGTTTTGAGTCTACCATTTTATAATCTAAGAATCTTCCGACAATGAACTTTTTAGTCCCAGCATCCTCAGTCTTATATTTTCGGTCCAAAGACTCCTACAATTCCTTAGCAGTTTTCATAGTGCAATACATTGTATAGCGAATATGCAAAACTGTCCATAATATAATTTCGGCACAGAAAGTCCAAGTGGTTCCAAGCATCAAGTGCACTGATCGCTTGAATATCTTATTCACCCTCATTTAGGTTTGGAGCACTTTCAATCAAGAATCTCGCAAGATTCAAGGTGGTAAGATAAAACAACATTTTCTGCTGCCACCTCTTGAAATTCAAGCCATTGAACTTCTCAAGTTTTTCACCATGATTAATCAGTAATTAACCGGAACATTAGCCACAGTTTGGCTCATAACACGACTTGACACTTGTGCCACAGTCTGAGCCATAACAGACTGCAGCCATAGCAGCGCCCATAGCCATAGTTTGGGTACCTACAACTTGGGACACATCCATGTTGGTGGAATCAGTTGTCATTTCTGAAATGAAACACACACAAACAATTAGGGGGTGTTATCTTTGTTGTTTTCGGACTATTTTCTGTTTTCGATTTTTCAAAATATTGAAAACGCGTTCTCTTTCCCATTTTCAAAAACAAGTTTTTGAAAACGGCTGAAAATTTTGTGAAGAAAAAAGAAAACAACTTTTTTACGTTTTGACTGTTTTCTTCACAAATCTGCTAAAACTCAAAAAACACGGGTTGAGAAATATTTTTTCAAAACGACAAAAAGAACGAGTCAACAATCTCAAAATGGACACCCAAAACACAGAACATAAAACGAATTCAAAACTCAAAACATAAAATTGAAATACGAAGAGAACGCCCCCTTAGTCTCTGAAAATAATAATATAAGGGAAAATAGATACTCTAGTTTGACTACTTCAGTCGATCGAACTGAACTGTGGTCGACCGAAACTCTGTAGGGTAAGTTGCAGGAAGGTTCGGTGGAGCGATGGTCGACCGAAAGTCGTGTTTCGATCGATCTCTTGGTAGACCGAAATATGATGAAATCCGGTATACCATATTTGTTGAGTTTTTGGTCGATCACTTGGTCGACCAAAATGTGGAAAAATCCGGTATTTGCAGTTGGATACTAGATTTGGAAATTAGATACTGTATTTGAAATATTTTTGAATAAATCAAATAAAACTTGTCTTTAACAACGTAAGAATCTATTTTAAGTTTGTAGGACAAGTTTCAACGATCTTTACAGCAGAAATACATAATTATTGAATAGCAGTAAACAACATAATGAATTATTGAAATTGCAACAATAGAAATCTCAAACTGAGACCTGTGTAGCACACAGTTTCCTTAAAACATATTCGCCTTCTCACTGTACGTGCTTGAAGTATGAACCAAGCGTCTACTTCCCAGGATACAACGATAAACTAGTAAAATCCGAGCACCACAAGTTTTACTTTGATGAACTGAGTTAGTGTCCGAACTATATCACCACCACAAGACCCAGATAGAATAAAAAAGATAGAATGTTGTATGCAGATGAATAAATTTCGTGTGTTTAGGAGAGGTGGAAAACCGAGTTTATATAAAGTGAATTAATTTGTCCATTAACTTAAAAGCAATAATCACAAGTTAGTGGGCAATAACTTTTGGAGTTTTAGAACACCAAAAGTCAGTTCTAGAAAGCAAAAAAAATCAAAACGTAGGCCTGCCTGAGGGACCAACTTTTGGTCAATCCGGTTCGATATTCGTGTGCGCAGGTCGCGCTCGCATACGAGTTCAAAGTTCGAAACCCATTTCGGTCCGTGATTTGCACCCTCCCTGTGCGCACACGTGGAGAGAGTCTATATACTTCACTTGATCACACCCTTCTAAAGTGCAATCCTTTAAATATTGATTTTTGCTTTCATAAACATCCTATGTGGGACAAATATTATTTTCCATTTTTCCCACCAACATAACTCATTTTAAGTGGCACACTTTGGGTCTCAATTCTCATTCACCCAAACATCAATTTTGGCAAGTAAGTATATGGTTTCGATGTACTCACGGAGGAGAACACAAAACAACTTTCATCTTCCAAAATAGTCAACTGAGTCCCGCTCAAAATTAGCTCCAAAGTCAGCCCATTAACCATTTTTTCCAACAGTCTCTACAATGCAGAGCGCAAGAATCAGTGTAGCACCACCACCCTTACCAAGTTTCTAAATCCATCTTTATCGTTCTTCGATCTATTTTGATCTTTATATGTATATATTGAGGACAATGTACGATTTAAGTTTGGATCGAGATGTTCTCCTTTTGTTTCTGAGTATAATTTAACATTTTTGTGTGATTTGAAATTGTTGTGTACACAATTTTATCGCTTTCAAATATATTTTTAAAGAAATAAAAATTTGAGAAACTCCAATAATATTTTCATTTGTTTATTTGTGCTTGTTTGAGTTGTATGATCTTGCCGACTAATAATGATGCTATTAGAATTACTTATAACTTTTAAATTGTGACTAGGTTGTGTTGCTTTGATTAGTTTTACACTTATGAATAATCATGATATACTTTTGAGTACAATAGTTGAGTTATTTTATCATAAATTTGCGAGTTAATTACCTTGATATAATAGGTTGATTGAGCTTTGGACAAAGGTTATCAAAAAGGATAATTGACACAAAACGTTCTTACTTTTCAATGTTACTGTGCAAAACGTCCCGACCTTACCTTTTAAGGTTATCAAAAAGGACTCATTTGTACTTTTTTTTGAAAAGTCTAAGAGTGTGATTGCAATTTGTTTTTTTTTCATTTTTTGAATATGAGAGTATATTTGTCATTTTACATTTTTTTTATTAAGAAATTAGATGAAATAGATGATTTTCGTAATGAAAGGTGAAAATATGAGTGGAAAATATCAAAAAATTAAAAGAAGGACATTTAAAATAATAACATTGAAAGATATGAATATTTTGTACTAATTACCTTAAAATATCGATCTTGTATTTGCTAGAACATTGGATAATGATAACTGGTCTGGATTGCTCGATTTCCCATCTAAGCACAACACATCAATCAAGTATTAAACAAGTATTGAAAGGTATGGATATTTTGTACTAATTACCTTAAAATATTGATCTTGTATTTGCTAGAACATTAGATAATGATAACTGGTCTGGATTGCTCGATTTCCCATCTAAGCACAACACATCAATCAAGTATTAAACAAGTACAAAATTAACACCTATCTCAATAACTCCTAACATGGACTTAATGATCTCCCAAACCATCATTTCAAGTGGTTAATGAATTGTGTTATATATTATATGTAGAGGTGTCAAGATCGGCCCGTGCACCCGCCCGAAGATGAATCGGCCCGCCCGTCTGATCGGGCCGAATCACAGGCCTAATATATTTTTAACCGATTCGGGGTGCCGCAGGCCTTTTTTTTAAATTTTTTTTTTTTTACCATTTATTTTTTAAGTGACAATCTTTGAAAAAAAAAAAAAAGGGCCGACACGTTCATGACCTGACTCATGCGGGTTTTGTGGTCCGGGCCGATTGGCCCGTAGGCCCGTATGACGTGGGTTTTTATAACGAACTGTGTACGGACTTTTCAGTGTACGAGCCGGTCCGATCCACCCGTCCATTTTGACATGTCTAGCTATATAGTCTTAGTTTTTGATAAAATTTTAAATTTAATTTTTCTTTTAATCATGGGTAATACTTGTAGGGAACATTTGACATGATTTTTACTTTTGTTTCTTGTAGAAAATTTTTTGGAGAAAATTATCTTATTTTTTGTTTAAAAACTATTTTTTTAAAAGAATTTTCTATTTTCGAAGTGCTTTTAGAGAAAATTATATTATATTAGTTTTCTCTAAGAATCTTTCTAACTAAAATTTTTTTTTCAGTAATCAAATGAATTCAAAAGTAACTTTTGAATCTTATCATTATTAGATCTTGTTTGATTCTAATTTTTTTTTAAAATTTATTTTTCTCTCTTATTTTTAATCACATATTATTCAATAAAATAATATTATATATAAATAAAAAAAATTTAATTTTTAATCACTTATTTTTTATCAATCAACAATTTAAAATGTATTCTTTCCGAAATCAAATGGGACTTTATTATTTAAGCTTATCAAAAGTCATGTAAAACCGACAGACTTTTCATTAAGCATTTATAAATTCTGATGGCGTCTGAGTTTCCACGCAAACCCGTAAAAACGACATTTACTTCCGTGCACTAGCAATAAGAGACAAAACTTATAATTCGTCAGCTTTTGTTGATAGGCACAAGAATCTTTTACCAATGTTCTGACCAAATCTATGTAGGGTCGACCGTTTACTTAAAATATGCAAGTAAATGACTAAGCAAAAATGAAATTGGTGTCTGCGACTTGCCATGCAAGTAAATGACTAAGCAAAAATGAAATTGGTGTCGCCTCGGACACATCCAAAATGATAAAGATCGTGCATATTGGAGTTTGCTATCTCAACGTGGAGAGTTCGAATCCTGAGAGGAGCAGTCAAGTGATATAAAACCTTTGGGCAGAACAGTTTGATATTGTAAAACCCATGAAAGAGAGTCTTTTAGGACAAGGAGTAGAAGGGCGCACGGACATTGATTATGGATGGCATATTCCACGGTTTACCTTCTCGGGTTGGAGAGGGGCCAAAGGTTCTAGATCCAGGATTTAGTCTGACGAAGTTAGGACACCTGAGTTATCAAAAAAAAAAAAAAAAAAAAAAATGAAATTGGTGTCTGAGACAGCGCGACTTGCCACACCATTATATATATATATATATATATATTGAAGTTTTTATAGGATGTCACGTGTGATGGTGCTAAAAAAATCATGAAAATTAGTACAAAACGTATTTATCTTTTAATGTTACTATACAAAACGTTCTTACCTTTTATTTTTTTGACATTTTGACATTTATTTTCACTTTTTATTGCGCAAATCTAAATTTGTATCCAATTTCTTAATAAAAAAAAAAATGTAAAACAATAAATATACCATCTTATTTAAATAAAACAAAGAAAAAAATATTAAAGAGCAAATTGTAATTATACTTCCAAACTTTTTAAAAAGTACAAATAAATCCAAATAAATTATTAAAATGGTAATTAATACAAAATGTCCATACTTTTCAATATTGTTGTGTAAAACCTCCATAACTTTCATTTTTTGACATTTTCTTCATTATTTTCACATTACATTTCGAAAATCACCATTTTCATCTATTTCTCAATTAAAAGCTGTAAAATGACAAATATACTCTTATATTTAAATGAAACAAAAATAAAGAACAAATTGCAACTATACTCCCAATTTTTTTAAAAAAAGTACAAATAAATTGTCGTGTCCTTTATGTGGATATCAGAGGGGCCCACTCCCTTGACTCGTACTAATGAGAATTTGATTCCACGAGAAATTGAACAAAAAGTTGTCGAATTGGCCTATTTTTTGCACGTACCAATTAAAGTCTTTTGAGAAATGTAAACATAGGTTGAAGAATGAATGCTTTCTCAGCAGGAGGGCAATACAATAATCCTCTTTTTTCTATAACATAACTTAACTGAAGTTTTGTTGTATATTTGTCATTTTATATCTTTTAATTGAAAAAATGGATGAAAATAATTATTTTCGTAATGAAATGTGAAAATAAGGGTAAAAATGTCAAAAAAATGAAAGGTGAGGATGTTTTGCACAAATAATATTGAAAGACAGTGACATTTTGTGTTAATTACCATTTTAATAATTTATTTGAACTCATTTGTACTTTTTTTTTAAAGTTTGGGAGTGTGATTACAATTTGTTCTTAATTTTTTTTATTTTATTTAAATAGAAATGTATATTTGTCATTTTACATTTTTTATTGAAAAATTGGACGAAATGGATGATTTCCACAATGAAAAATGTGAAAATAAAGATGAAAATGCCAAAAAAAATGAAATGTGTGGACGTTTTGTATAATAATATTGTAAGATAAGGATGTTTTGTGCTAATTACCTTTATCAAAAACTAAGACCATATCGTATATAACCCAATCATTAACCACTTGAAATGATGGGTGGGGTGGGTGGGGTGGGGGTCATTAAGTCGATGTTAGGAGTTATTGAGATAGGTGCTAATTTTTGTGCTTGTTTAATACTTGAGTGATGTGTTGTGTTTAGATGGAGAATCGAGCACTCTCGACCTGTTATCATTATCTAACGTTCAAGCAAATGGTGAAAGGGGAGAGTGGAAAAAAATCTAACCTCTCTTACAAATATCGGGTGAAGGTTCGAATCCTGAAATATGGATAAAATCATTAGTAAGTTGAAGTTATAGGGCAGCCTTCCATCCTACACTCTTGGAAACATAACCTGCAATTTATTCCTCCATCAAGGTCCAGAGTAGGACAGATGAAGACGTCAATAATGAGGCGTAATCTAAAAATATACGAGCTCGATACTTTAGCACCATCACACGTGATACCTAATAAAAACTCAAAAAAATATTAAAAAAAAGGAAGGTTGTGGCAAGTCATAGATACCAATTTCATTTTTGCTTTGTCATTACTTGCAAAATTTTAAGTAAAAGGTCGACAGTACATAGATTTGGTCAGAACATTGGTAAATGATTCTTGTGGCTATCAACTAAAACAGACGAATTACAAGTTCCGTCTCTTATTGCTAGTGCACAAAAGCGAATGTCGTCTTGACGGGTTTGCGTGGAAACTCAGAAGCCATCAGAATTTATAAATGGTTAATATTTTATGTTTGTCCATTTGACTTGATTTTTGATAAATTAAAAATAAAATAAAAATTTTAAAAGTTATTTTCGAATTCGTTTGATTATTTTTATAAAGTGTTTTTATTAATTAGAAAGATTTTTGAAAGCTAATTCAACGTAACTTCCTTTAAGAAAACTCTTTTAAAAATTATTTTTTAAATAAAAAATAAAGTAATTTTTTTTCAAAAGTTCTTCTACAAAAAGTAAAAATCATGTCAAGTGTTCCCAACAAATATGGACCTATAATTAAAAGAATAAGTAAATTTAAATTTTATTATTAATGGTAGATATTTTGATTGAATAATCGCAACTAAAAATCGATTTTTAAAATTGACTTGACATTAATTGGAAAATTTAAGTGTCCATGGTAAGGGTCAAAGCAAGATCAAAACCAATGATAAGAAATTAAATAAATGAATAAAATAAAATTTTGGGATTGAATCGATTGGTCATGAAATAAATTGATCAGTTATGAGATTATTTTAACGAGTTTTACAATTTCTTTTTGATATAGACAAGAATTAGATATTGTATTGGTTCTTGATTTTTTTGGATAGAATCAACTTGTTCGCTAAGGGGGCGTTCTCTTCGTATTTCAATTTTGTGTTTTGTGTTTTGAATTCGTTTTGTATTTTGTGTTTTGGGTGTTCATTTTGAGATTATTGAAAACTCGTTCTTTTTGTCATTTTGAAAAAATATTTCCCAATCCGTATTTTTTGAATTTTGACAAATTTGTGAAGAAAACAGTCAAAACTTAAAAAAGTTATTTCTATTTTCTTTACAAAGTTTTCAATCGTTTTCAAAAACTCGTTTTCGAAAATGGAAAAGAGAACGCGTTTTCAATATTTTAAAAAATCGAAAACAAAAAATAGTTTGAAAACAGCAAAAAGAATACCCCAAGTTTTCATAACATTATTAAAAATAAAATTTATTTGAGTGAATAAATCTTCAACAATGTGGAAGCTCAGAAGCCATTAAAATTTAGAAAAAGGGTCACAACTTTTGCTTTTTTGGACCAACCAATTTGTTTGTGGTTGGAAAAATAAAGAAAATATGGAGAACATTCAATTGTTTTAAACATACTTGAAATTTTCATTATCAATCCAACATAGGATTAAAAAAATCGATTCTTCTACAAATACTTTTTTGATCGAGCTTATCGCACCGAACTTATCTAGTGTAATTAACTTGACTGAAGTAATTTACAGACTATTGCGTCAGTCCAAGTGTTTATCCAGTATGCACCCAAAGAGTAGCGGCTGCGGGTTCCTCCGTAAAAAACAAAACCAAAAAAAAAAAAAAAAAAAAAATTACACGAGAGAGAGAGAGAGAGAGAGAGAGAGAGAGAGAGAGAGAGAGAGTTATGAGGAGAGGTCGATTTTATTTTATTTTGTTATGTTATGTTATTTATTTATTTTTTTGTTTCCTTAATTTTCTTTCTCCTATTTATTAAATTCTTATTTAATTAAATATAAAGAGAAAATCTGTATTCTAATTGTATACGGATGCCACAAAAATATTAGTCAAATATGAAGATCAATAAAAGAAGCACTTTCACTAGAGTGGAGCAATCAAGAAGAAGGCATCATCTCTTATCATGGTCGGAAATTTTTAAAAATTGAGTAGCAAGGGGCTAGGCTTGCCCCATCGAGAAAGGAGCTCGTTGGACACGATGAACTCCCCATTGGCATAACTAGCTAACTCTCTCGAGTTGTTGAGCATGAGCTAGCTCACTTGATGGGTCGAATCAATGTTACAGATGTAGCTATTCAATTCGATTCATTTAACATTACTAGTATCACCTCCAAAAATTTCAACAGGACGAGTATAGAGAGGCCATACCAATACCTTAGGGTCCGTTTGGAAAATAGGTGGAAAGAAAATGAATGACGGAGAATTGAATTGCCTAGAATTTTTTTACAGGGAATTGTAATTAATGGTATTTGATTGATATAATTTTCCACCTAATCCATTTGACTTTATTTTTCATGCAAATTGTTACTTTTTGGAATAATTTTTTTTTTTTTTTTTTTTTTTTTTTAAATTTGTTTGGATTGCAAAAAATTAAAAAAAATTATTTTGAAATTTTTTTGTGTTCATTTGGCTTTGTTTTGTTTTTGTTTTTTTTTTTTACGCAAATTGTCAATTAAATGGATAAATTTTTTTACCATTGATTTTGGAATGTGTTCCAATTGCTAAAAAAAAAAATATCGATAAAAAAAGGTGGAAAACATTTTTCCACTAAAATGGTGAAAAAATATTTTGTAGTTTTTGTGCATCAACAACTTGTACATTAGAAAACTTGAAAAACATTTCCCTAGAAAATTTGTGCAATCAAACAAATGAAAAGTAAAAAGAAGGAAAACATTTTCACCCTCCATAGAAAACTTGTCCAATCAAACGGATCCTAAAATTGTTTTACTGAGAATTGTCAATTAAATGTGTCTGATTGGTATAATTTTTCATCAAATACGTTTGACTTTATTTTTCATGCAAATTGTTATTATTTGAGATAAATTTTTTTACAATTTATATTGAAAATTGGTTTGAATTGTCAAAAAGTTTAAAAAAAAAAAAAATATATATATATATATATATATATATATATATATTTTGAATTTTTTTTATATTCGTTTGACTTCGTTTTTCATGCAAATTATCAATTAAATGAAATATTTTTTTTTTTACCATTGAGTCTAGAATTTGTTTCTATTGTCAAAAATAAAATAAAAAAAGCAAAAAAAAAAAAAAATGATGGAAAACAAAATATCACCTAATAGGTAGGAAACCATTTTCAAGCAAAATGTGTATTGATGTGTTATACCTAGAAAATGGTGAGAATTTAATTTCATGAAAAATTTGATGTATCAAACATCAAAAATTTAAAAAATTTTGAAATTCAATTATCAGTTCCATGAAAAATATTTGTATCAAACATACCTTATATTCATCTCTCAACCGTACCTACTCCTTAATATGTCACAAACCCTAGCCATTATTTTCTCGAAATAAATATTCATTCGACAACAAAAATATTTTAAAAAATGATAAATGGAATTCGGGTAGCCGCTGAAGTCCCATTCTCCTTCGCCTACTTTCTCTCCTTTCCCCTTCTTCACTCCCTTCTTATCTTCTCCTTTCTCTCTATATAACTCTCTATCCAAATTCTCATTCCTTAATTTTTGATACAAAAAATGGCCGGAAGTGGAGTTGTAACAGTCTACGGGAATGGCGCAATCACTGAAACCTCAAAGAAATCTCCATTTTCAGTGAAGGTGGGCCTTGCCCAGATGCTCCGTGGCGGCGTTATCATGGACGTTGTCAATGCGGAACAGGCCCGGATAGCAGAGGAAGCTGGCGCCTGTGCCGTCATGGCACTTGAGCGTGTACCGGCGGATATTCGGGCACAAGGTGGCGTGGCCCGTATGTCGGATCCACAGCTTATTAAGGAGATTAAGCAAGCGGTTACTATTCCTGTGATGGCGAAGGTCCGGATTGGGCATTTTGTCGAGGCCCAGATTCTTGAGGCTATTGGGATTGATTATGTTGATGAGTCTGAGGTGCTTACCCTTGCTGATGATGAAAATCATATTAACAAGCATAATTTTCGGATCCCTTTTGTTTGTGGCTGCCGGAACCTCGGGGAGGCCCTCCGCCGTATAAGGGAGGGCGCCGCCATGATTCGAACCAAGGGGGAAGCAGGCACAGGGAATATTATTGAGGCGGTGCGTCATGTGAGGTCGGTTATGGGAGATATTCGACTTCTTCGCAATATGGATGAAGATGAGGTCTTTACATTTGCGAAGAAGATTCAGGCGCCCTACGATCTGGTGATGCAGACCAAGCAGCTTGGCAGGCTTCCAGTGGTGCATTTTGCAGCCGGTGGGGTGGCCACACCTGCAGATGCCGCGCTCATGATGCAGCTGGGATGTGATGGCGTTTTTGTTGGTTCTGGAGTGTTCAAAAGTGGGGATCCCGCCCGCAGGGCTCGTGCCATTGTCCAGGCCGTCACGCACTACAGCGACCCAGAGGTTCTGGTTGATGTTAGCTGTGGGCTCGGGGAGGCAATGGTTGGAATTAATCTCAATGACGAGAAGGTCGAGAGGTATGCTAACAGGTCCGAGTGAAGAAACGTAATGGCGGAAGAAAATGCCGAATTCAGTTCCCAATTCCTTAGCTTGTGGGAGAGGTATAAAGGAACCTCTGCATGGATACTTTATGTTAGTTAATATTACAGTTTCTGCTTAATGGGATGTGACTGTTTTAGGTTAAATACTTGTTATTCTATGTTGAGTTGAATTGTATGGTGACTCCTGCTGTATTTGTTCTTGTTCTTATTATACTAGTTGCTACCCTGTTTTTCTGATTATGTATTCTGTGTTATAGCATGTTTGCTGGTAAAAGATTTGCATATCTTCTGAGTTGGGCTGTTAAAATTTCTCTGTTATGAATATTTGGATCAATATTTTGCTTGAATTTTGATAGATGGAAAGTATCTGTTTTGCTTAAGGGTTCATATTCATGAAGAAGCGCGGGGCTAGAGTACATAAAGCATATAAGGGTGTACATTTAGAATTTATTGGATCGATTTTGTAAGTTGTGGCTACTGTTGACTTTTAGTTTATTTGTATCTGAGTTGAGTAATCATCAGAATTGAAAAATGGAACTCAAACTTTTAACTTCTTACTGTTTACTGCAAGTACCAGGCTGTTCTTGGATAAGCCTGGAGATTTCTTGATTTAAATTACTTAGATAACTGGTTATAGAAGTTGATCAAAACAATTAATTGTTCTTGAAAATTGATAAGCAGTACTTATATTACATGCTTTGAAAGTTAATGATTTCGTAAGGCATTCGAACTTATCTTTCAAGTCCAAAAGTTTATTCTAGAGAAGCCTAAGCTTGGGCCAAGATTCTGAAACTGAGAAAGATAAAGAGTTTTGGATTACTGAAATGTGTGATGTGCGAAATGTTAGGTTCTTTACATTGTGAAAACGAGTAAAACAGTATGTTTTATCTGGAATCATTTTTGGAGAAGGCCTTGTAGTGTCACATCATTTACATAGTTTTCTTGTATATGCTGTACGAGATCTTTACTGTTATATCAGTGAGTTAGCCACTCGTCATTCTCATTTAAACGGGGTAGAACATTTTTCCAAACACCAGTAAGAGGTTCCCGTTCTTCTTTGATCTGTCTTAGGATCGAGTGGCAAGTGGAGGTGCGATGTGTCCTGAAACTTGGGTTCCTTG
Source organism: Osmanthus fragrans (assembly GCA_019395295.1). Taxonomy (NCBI): domain Eukaryota; kingdom Viridiplantae; phylum Streptophyta; class Magnoliopsida; order Lamiales; family Oleaceae; genus Osmanthus; species Osmanthus fragrans. Next base: position 8,275,685 of record CM033361.1, read on the forward strand.
CTAGGCTGTGAAATTGGTTTTTGTTGAGTTATGAAAGAGTTTATGCTATTAAAATCCTAGAGGGAAAACCTTTGATAAGGTATGTATATCCTTGGGGACTGAACAACTATAATTGCAGTGCGAATTACTTCTCTCCCTCGTTAATTTGTGCTTTGATTACCACTAAAGCTGTTTTCTCGAAGCTTTAGATAATAATACTCATATAACTTGCACTTGTTTAGGGCCATTTGCATGACTTTTGAAAAGTCAAAAGGAACTTTTGAAATTATTTGGCTAATTTTATGACAGTATTTTTGCTAATTAGAGATTTTTTTGAGGAAACTGGTCTAATTTGGTTTCTTCTAAACGTAGTTTCAAAATAGAAAGTTCTTTTAAAAAAATTATTTTCAAATAAAAATTAAGAAAGCTCCAAAAAATTTTCTACGTGAAGCAAAAATCATGCTAAACGAGCCCAAAATTATTTGGTTTTGAAAAGCTATAATCTCTTAATCGACAAAGTAAATTAAGCTTTGTTTGATTCTCATCTTTTTCCAAAATATATTTATCTCTTTTTTTTTAATAAAATAATATTACACGCAAATTTAAAACTTTTCCTTATTATTTAACTAAACATTTTTTATTAATATATTATTTCAAAATGCATTCCTAACATTTTAATGAGGTTCAAACAAGCTCTAATAAGTCTTTTATAAATCTTTATTTCGCATATTCATTTTCAACTATTAATTTACATAATATAATATTTTGCATGTAAATTCAAAAAATTTCTGTACTTTTTAACCACACAATTTCTACAAAATTATTATGCAAAACATCATTTTCCCTTAATTTCTCTTTATAATGGCCCAAGGTTTTTATCTTTTATCGTTTGTAATTGTTGTATGAGACCGGACTATTTGAAAATGATTTAGGTCCCGTTTGGTTTCCAATTTTTCGTCATAAAAATGAAAAATATAATCGTTATCAATCACATCAAGCCACCATTTTTGAATTTTCATCTCTTGCGTAGGGTTTATAACGATTATATTTTTAATTTAGATTTTGTTGTTTAAAAAACAGCTTAAACCGAACGAAACTAGTTTTAATGGAAAATTTCCTGCGTACAGGAAATGTATACAGATTGTTTACAGAAATTTGAAATGGTTTCATCCAATCTGTCTATCTATTTTTTTCCCTCTTCCCTCCATTTCAATTTCTTGTATGATTTCTGTATAATTTTTTTGTACTTATTGCAGGGTTTATTTTTAATTATTAAAAATTAATTCTACTAACTTAGGCATTTACAAAGAAGCGAGTTCAATGCAACATCGATCCCTGTGGGTGACATTTAGTGTTTGTCAAAGCCATTGGGCCACAGGCCCACAACTTCACATTTTCAAGTTTGCTGTGTCTTTGTTTTCTGTTTGTTAACATTATTGTTATTTTTGTATTCCGAATTTAAGACAAATGTTAATGTAGTGTAACATTTACGTTTTAACTTTTTTTAGACGCCTTATTATTATATCGATATGTAAATCGTGGTTTAATCGAACTGAACCGCATAAGATGATATAGGCCAAATATCGTCCAAAGCAAATGGTGTTCACTTTTATTTTTTTGGGTAACGCTCCATCATGAACGTCCTCACAATCCCTGTCATGGGACCTTGTGGATGAGGTAAAAAGTGAGATGAACAACGTAGAGCCAGAAATCGAACCCATGACCATACGGAGGTATCGCCATCACTAAGACCGCCCTTTACCACTGCGCCATGTGTCCCAGGGGCGGTGTTCACCTTTATTGTCTATACTCTACATGGACTAAGGTTGCAATATTGTTGAAACATTACTTTATAACTTTCTTGTTTTTACAAGTTGTTCTCCACCTTGCAACTTCATCAAAGAATGGAGACCAACGTTGCAATTTTCATTATTATATTATTATCTTTTGACCGAAAAATAAAATAAAATATAAAGTCCGGGAAGGCATCTCCCTATATATTTTTGACACATCCGGAAGTTCTAATACAGATATGTCAAAAATGTATTTCTTAGGAGAGAAATATCAAATTAAGGACAATAGATCTTAACTCTCACGCATCATAATAATAACAATAATTTATATTTAGGAGTGTGTAACTAAAAGTGATATATTAAGAGTCTGTTTGACAATCACTAAAAAAAAAGGAGTTTTCAATAATGATGTTTAGGAGTGTGTAACTAAAAAGTAGGAAAAAAAAATTTAGTATACGTGTAAAATATTTTATTATATAAATATATAATTGAAAATGATCTGTAACAAATCATAAAATAAAATAATGTGCGTCAAATGAGCTAATTAATGAAGCTTGCACGCCACTTAGTGCTTAGCACCAGTGGCGCCGATTACATAAATGTTAGGTTAGATAATCCCAAACCAGAAAAAAAAAAAAAAAAAAAAAAAAAGGTAAAAAATTTGTGTAGAGCATAAACCAAAACTGCTTGCCAACGTACTCCAAGAATGCCTACATACACGAATTCAAAACTTCCTACTATTCGGCTATTCTATGTATTTTAAGCTAATCTCAGTTGAATATTTACTAAAAATAGTCCTATTTTTTCTCTCCCTGCCTTGTTGAGATCGACGGAGGTGGCGGAAGTGAGCATGGTGGAGCTGACGAGGGGAAGGCAAATGACCTTTCAAGAAATTGCCTTTGGTTTTCATTGGCAAAGCAGGAGACAGAATCCGCACATACTTCTAAAGCACTGGATGGTCGAACAGGCTTGAAATCTTGCAGCTTCGAGTATTCTGTGATGAGATGATACATGTAGTCATAGACACGATCCATACTCAAATTTCCCATGAAATCTTGTGCTGCTCTCCCAATCGATTCTGCCTGTTTTGGCCACATAAGCATATTAAAGACGAAATAAAAAAGAATTACTCGTCAGAATGTCGACTCATGTCCAATACTGCTTATCATAGACTCTCAACCATAACATCCCAGTTCTCATTTTAGGAAAAGAAAAAATGCATCCTAGCTTGTTGCTATCAATATGCATTATGGAACAACTAGAGATATAAAGAGGGTTGTGCACAGTTCAAGAAAACTCTGACTGTTAGCCCAGGCATGTTTGGCTCGCAGTCCAAGTGGTTTTTCTAAACAAAGGTGATTGGGGATACGATGACTAATTTTTTGAGGCCAAAAGTTTTGCGGTTAGGTGCCCGATGAGGGGAAATTTATTTTATTTCAGAAATCATTGGCACACTAACATGAACGGTTAAACATTGTCATTCTTGTGATAGAGTGACCGTGCTTGGTCAAAAATATTGTGAAATCACCTTTCATATTCTTCTCCTACCATTACTATTCAAAGAAACAGCTAATCCATTCTTCTTATTGGACAGGATTTTTATGGTCAGTCGGTCGGTTGGTCGACCCCTTTAATACCCATATGAAGAACTATCTAATCCAGGTTGTAAATTAGTCCTCGCTTGTGAAATCAGGTTAGCATAAGTTTTTGGTTGGAAGTTGCAATGCAGTCTATGGTATTGGCAAGAAACAAAAAGGAGGCATTATAGGGGAAGAAATTATGATGACATACCTGGGATGAATGCTTATTGCCCCAATCAACGAAAGATTTAATAGCTGGGCAAATCCCAGTTTGAGGAACGGGCAAGAAGTTTTTCTTTGGAATGAGACCCCGAGTAAAGAAATCTTCGTATTCTGGAGTTATTATTAAAGGAAGAGAGCCACAAGATAAAATGTATTTCAAGCTTACGGACCAAGCGTATCCTTCAGCATAGATCTTGTACCTAAATAATTTCATATAGAGCGAAACGCAATGACATTTAAACCCAGTGTGCTTCGACTAAATTCAGAGCAAGTTAAGAAAAACACACGAGTTTTTTTGCAACCATTTATACATGAAACTAAAACATATGACACCAATTTCAAATGCACACGACGATACCCCTAATGTACTACGAACAAACAATAGCAGATTCCAAGAGTGCTCACCGATAATGACACTGCTTCGATAACTTAGAGTCCTTAAAACCACTTTCTATTGCTTTTCCCCAGTCCTGTATTTTAACAATCAAGAAAGAATGAAGAAAAATAACAAAGGACAAACATCACGATAATTCTTGACCATGATGGAACAATTTATTTTTCAAACACTCGTTGATTTACAGGTAATGTTTAAACAAACAGGTGATGGTCATTTAACTCATTAACCTGACGCATTATTTGGGCACCCCACATTTCAGTGTTGTTACATTGGAGTAATTCCAAGCGAACCGGAGAAAAAACATCAGGGTTTCCTCTCCAGTATGCGACAGGCCACTTCTCAGCCCAACTTCGTTGGCGGGAGCCTTGTTTAATGCTCTCAAATTCTTCGTTCCATGGTGCTATATTCACTTCTGGCCTGTCAACATATACTCAACATCATGCTACTGAAAGCAAATCAAATCAAATTCAAATTCTGCCATCACTTTTCTAAATAATTTCATTTCGACTAACTTTTGAATGCAAGTACATGTTTACAATGCAGTATTAAGCCATACAAGTACATGTGTAACATGTTCTATACGTGTTCAAGAAATGTCATACACGATATCGATGCCCCACCCTAAAAAGAGTGGCACATAGGGCATCAAGTTTCCAGTTAGACTTGTAACAAACAGGCAATATGTAACAAAGTGTAGTGCGTAATTCGTATGTATACCAGCCCCAGAAAGACCAATCAGGAAAGGGAATATCAAAATGATCCCGCGTCGTGCAATACCGGAACAGCGGCAATGGCTGAGAAGAATGTTCAGTCCGTTTGATCGTAGGCTTGTCCATGCAATCAAACATCAAATCCACATCCGGTATCCTCCCAGGATACCGCCGGAGAAGCTGCACCACTCCCCACACTGTAAACATTGCCCGACTCTGCACACAATCGTAGTAAAAATCAGCATAAAGTTTCCCTCCGACAATCACCATCCGCAAGGAGGCAAACTTTTGAGCCTCATTTATGTGTGCAATTGAGATCTTCGATTTCGTCCATGGCTCCAAGTCCTGACGTATGTGGCTGAAAAATTCTGGGCAATTATTACTGAGTTGTGGTTGTATATTTTTTGGAATGGCTGCGGCGGCTGTGGCTCGACCACAACTGAGATAAGAACACTGGATAATCTTCGAAGCTCTAGAGTATCTGGATGCTTCATCGAATGATTTGGGAGGGAAAATATGCCATGGCGTTGGTTCCAAATTGTGTCCCACTATAGTTTTGGTTTGTGAAGCAAATCTATCTACCTGTCATGATTATTTCATCAAACAGATAGCTTACAATATAGACAATCATGAATAAAACACAAACAATCTATCAAACAGATGGCGAGCAGCTCCCAAAATCATGTACTGAGAACATAGAAAAAGCTCTACATAAACAATCTATCAAAAAGATGTCGGTGCAACCCAAAAAAGCGTAAAAAAGAAGCTATAATTACCTCAAGAATTAGCAGAATGAAGACAGAAAAGAAGGCTATAAGCTTGGTGTTGAAGAACTGTCCCATTTTTGTTGAATTGTGGTTGTAACTTGTGGTTGATGGCCGCTTCTATTACGAATCCTCTGCAATATCTCCAGATTATTTGTATTGATTCCATTTATTTGTAGATCTTTTATTTTAGGAAATATCCCTTTGATATAGGATCACGTTATACTAGGCTTATAATTAGCATATGATTTATTCTCCTTTTTCTGTATATATATGTGTATTTGCTTCACAGTATCAACATAAGAATTCATTCACTAATTTACATTTTATTCCTTTGTTCTATTATTTAATTTATTATGGTATCAGAGCAAGGTTTTCTCTGAATTTTTTTCTCACAATTTCCATTCCAAACACTCAAAACTCCAGCAACAACAATTCCAATTTCATGGAGGTACTTCCAATGTCCAAAGAAGATCAGTCACATTCCAAATACTCAAACACCAGCAACAACAATTCAAGTACGGATCCATCCAATCCACTCTTTGTTCATCATTCAGATCATCCTGGTCTCATGCTTGTCCCAACAAAATTGAATGGCACCAACTATCAATCATGGAGTAAATCCATGATCCATGCTCTGACAGCCAAGAACAAAATCGGTTTCATCAATGGTTCTGTCAAGACTCCATCAGAAACAGAAAGGCCAACTGAATTCGCTCTTTGGAATCAGTGCAATAGCATGATTTTATCATGGCTCACTCATTCAGTAGAACCAGATTTAGCCAAAGGGGTCATTCATGCTAAAACAGCCTATCAAGTATGGGAAGATTTTAAAGATCAGTTTTCACAAAAGAATGCACCAGCCATCTATCAGCTTCAAAAATCATTAGCATCACTCTCACAAGGTAATTTGTCTGTATCCTCATATTACACAAAGCTTAAAGGTCTATGGGATGAGCTAGACTCGTATCGAACCATCCTTCATTGTGATCAATTTAAAGCACATATTGAGCAAAGAGAAGAAGATCGAATGATGCAATTTCTCATGAGTCTCAATGACACCTACAACACTGTTCGTAGCAACATCCTCATGATGTCCCCACTGCCCAATGTGCGTCAAGCACACTCCCTTGTTATTCAAGAAGAAACACAGCGACAAATGACATCAGAAAGTATAGAAAACTTTTCCATTGCAGCAGCAACTCAAAGTCGCCAGAGAAATTATTTCAGCAAGCCCAAAGACAAGCATTGTGAGCATTGCAATAGAGATGGCCATACTATTGACGATTGTCGCACTTTGAAATTTTATTGCAAATTTTGCAATAAGAAAGGTCACACTGAAGATTGGTGCAAGTTCAAAAATGGCACTTGGAATCACAACAACTCAGCGACTCCAAGGAATCGAAATAATCAATCTCAGCAACGTGGATCCCATTCTTTCCATGCTGCCAATGCAACCGATTCTTCGCAACCTGTGCGTGGAATCAGTTCTCAAGATAATAACTTACTGAACGCAACACATGGATTTACTACTGACCAATTGCAGCAACTTGCTCGTGCCTTGTCTCAGATGACACCAAATCACACCACCGGTAATGACAACACATATGCAAATGCTGCAGGTCTGTTTTCTTCTTCCAATGCTATTAATTCTGTTTTCACTAAGCCTTGGATATTGGATAGCGGAGCAACAGATCATATCACCACAGATTCCAATCTTTTCACCCACACAGACATATCACCAACACCAATTGTAAAATTACCTACCGGATCTTCAGCCCCAATAACGTCTACAGGAACTATACCATTTAACTCTAATATCACGTTAAATAAAGTTTTGTGTGTCCATCCTTTCATTTAAATTTGATGTCTGTTAGTAAAATCACCACTGCCCTAAATTGTTGTGCCATTATTTTTCCCACTTTCTGTGTCTTGCAGGACTTGGCTACGGGGAAGATGATTGGCTCGGGTAAACAACATGGTGGTCTTTATTACATGGCTCCGTTGCAAAGGACACCTACCTCTCATCACGTTTCTCAACCTCCCAACCTATGGCACATGCGTCTTGGACATCCATCTCCATCTCGACTAAAACTAGCATCATCGTTATTGTCTCCCAATAATAAAGTTTCCTTTGATAATAATTGTAATGTTTGCCCTATGGCTAAACAAACTAGATTACCATTTCCTTCCAGTTTTATATCAACTCATGCTCCATTTGATTTATTGCATTGTGATATTTGGGGTCCTCACAAAATTCCTACACATTCAGAAGCACGTTTCTTTCTCACTATTGTGGATGATTTTACAAGATGCACATGGGTATTTCTTATGCATTTTAAATCAGAAACTCAAACTATTTTACAATCCTTCATTACTTTTGTTCATACTCAATTTCACGCTTCCGTTAAAGCCATCAGGGTTGACAATGGCTCTGAATTTGTATCTATGCGAAACTATTTTCAATCACATGGCATAGAATATCAACGTACTTGTGTCTATACTCCACAACAAAATGGAGTAGTTGAACGAAAGCATCGTCATATTCTAACTGTTGCACATGCTTTACTTTTTCAATCTCGACTTCCTCTTATTTTTTGGGGTGAATGCATATTGACAGCTGTATATCTTATTAATCGAATTCCTACACCATTGCTATCCAACAAGTCACCTTTCGAACTTTTGCACAATCATCCACCATCACTCAATCATTTGAAAGTTTTTGGTTGTTTATGTTATGCAACTGTTGTTCATCCCATTCATAAATTTGAACCACGTGCTAAAAAATGCATTTTCGTTGGGTACCCCTCCGGTCAAAAAGGTTACAAACTTTATGATTTGGAGACACAAAATTTTTTTGTTAGTAGAGATGTCAAATTTCACGAAACCACATTTCCTTCGGTTTCTTCTCAACCCGGTTCTAGTTTCGTTTTCCCAACTTTTTCACATGATGCCACACACAACTTGCTTTTGCCTTATGATTCTAACCTAGACACTTCACCTCTTCCTTCACCATCTCCTCACGCTCAACCACCAAGTCCTCGTCATGCTCATATTCCCTTAACAGAAAACAACAACACTCAAGGGATGGTTTCTGAGCATTTACAATCCCGATTGACTGAAACTTCACCAAAAACAGCCCCTACTTCCAATCCACCTAACATTTCCCCTACACCACATACAGACTCACTAGCTTCCCCATATCTCCCTATACGTCAATCCACTCGTCCAAAACAACCTCCGACATGGCACAAAGACTACATTTTGTCTGCTCAAGCTAATCATTCAACCTCAACACCAAGTTCAACATCAGGTACTCGATATCCTCTTTCTCATTTTCTTTCATATTCTTGTTTATCTTCTACCCACTGTACTTTTCTAGCTAACATTACAAGTCACACCGAACCTCACTCTTATGCTCAAGCTATCCTTGACCCACATTGGCAAGATGCGATGAAAGCTGAATTAACAGCATTAGAGCAGAATAACACCTGGAGCATGGTTCCTCTACCGTCTAGTCATAAACCTATTGGCTGCAAGTGGGTCTACAAAATCAAATATCGATCTGATGGCACTATTGAGCGTCACAAAGCTCGCCTTGTTGCTAAAGGTTACACTCAAGTTGAAGGTATTGATTACCATGAAACCTTCTCTCCCACTGCCAAGCTCACTACACTTCGTTGCCTTCTTGCTGTTGCTTCCGCACGTCATTGGTTCATCCATCAATTAGATGTTCAAAATGCTTTTCTCCATGGTGATTTACAAGAGGTAGTATACATGGAACCTCCACCTGGTCTTCGCCGACAGGGGGAGAATCTTGTGTGTCGGCTTAATAAATCCCTCTACGGTCTTAAACAAGCATCAAGAAACTGGTTTTCTACCTTTTCCACTGCCATTCAGAAAGCTGGTTATCAGCAGTCAAAAGCCGATTACTCTCTTTTTACCAAAGATAGAGGTACTTCTTTTACTGCAGTCCTTATCTATGTTGATGATATACTCCTTACGGGCAATGATCTTCAAGAAATGGAACACCTCAAGAAGTTTCTCTTCAAGCACTTTCGCATGAAAGATCTCGGTGACTTAAAATATTTTCTAGGTATTGAATTTTCTCGATCAAAAAAGGGAATTTTCATGTCTCAAAGGAAATATGCGATAGATATTTTACAAGATTCAGGACTTCTTGGTGCACGACCAGACAAGTTTCCGATGGAACAAAATTTGAAACTTACTCCTACAGATGGGGTCTTATTAAGTGACCCAACCAAGTATAGAAGGTTGCTTGGTAGATTGATTTATCTTACTGTGACAAGGCTTGACATAGTATACTCTGTTCGCACATTGAGTCAATTCATGCATGAACCCAGAAAGCCACATTGGGATGCAGCTTTACGCGTTCTCAGATACATCAAGGGTAATCCAGGTCAAGGATTGCTATTTTCTTCTAGAAACAGTCTAACTCTCAAGGCATTTTGTGATTCAGATTGGGGAGGGTGCTCTGCCACAAGAAGATCAGTTACAGGATATTGCATTTTTCTTGGAGATTCCCTCATCTCATGGAAATCCAAGAAACAAGCCAACGTTTCTAGATCATCTGCAGAAGCTGAATACCGAGCTATGGCAAACACGTGCTTGGAGTTGACATGGTTACGTTATGTATTACAAGATCTGAAAATTACACAACCAGCTCCTACACTTTTATTTTGTGACAACCAGGCTGTCTTACACATCGCAGCAAATCCCATTTTCCATGAACGTACGAAGCACATTGAAATAGACTGTCACATTGTCCGAGAGAAACTACAAGCTGGAATGATTAATCCTTCGTACATGCCCACACGCTTACAATTGGCGGACGTGTTTACAAAAGCTTTAGGAAAGGACCAATTTGTAACGCTACGTAACAAGTTGGGACTTCATGATATTCACTCTCCAACTTGAGGGGGAGTATTACGAATCCTCTGCAATATCTCCAGATTATTTGTATTGATTCCATTTATTTGTAGATCTTTTATTTTAGGAAATATCCCTTTGACATAGGATCACGTTATACTAGGCTTGTAATTAGCATATGATTTATTCTCCTTTTTCTGTATATATATGTGTATTTGCTTCACAGTATCAACATAGGAATTCATTCACTAATTTACATTTTATTCCTTTGTTCTATTATTTAATTTATTATCATCGGAAGATAAACCATAAAATCTGTATGTATCCATTCTCTGTATCTTTGTTTTCACACTCCATCGTAGTAAGAATTACGATTCTATGATTGCGGGCAAACGAATTTTACACGAACCCACGTGGAAATACTATGTGTAGCGGCTTTTCCACTTCCTACTCCGCGCCACAAACATGGTCAATTCAGTGCGTGAATATGAGCATGCATGCATGAAATGGGAAACTGAGGACATTAATGCTCTGTTTGGTTCAGTATATTTGATAGGATTAACAACTTTTTTCAATAAGGTGTTTCATTAACTTTTATCAAAATTTATTAAAGTTTTGATTTTTATCTAAACCAAACAGGGGGCTAGCATAGGTTAAGATTAGTAAATTAGTATCCCAACTTTCAAAAATAAATGATTTGGTCCTAAAATCATTACTGAAAGCTGTTAAATTTATTAAATTAAATAATCCATGTTGAATCATTAAGAATATGTAACCGAATGCGGAAGCGTACTTGAATCAGACATGATTATTGTAATGAATAATTCCTGCGACTTTAGTCTTCCAGATCAACACGTTGTTCCTTTATTTTTCTATGGCGATGGGATCCAGAATGAATGAATACAAAACGTGTGATCCGGGGACCATAACCCTATATATATAGATTGTCTAGTTAACCTAATTCGGTCCATCATGAATTAGGAACTGGTCTGATCTCTACACATAAAAGTCCATACTTTAATTAGATGCATTAAAACTCAGACGGGCTTACCCAAAATTGATAGCCTTTAATCCAATACACAATATTTCACATATAAGCCCACATAATCGATTAAAATCTTACAATCTCCCACTTAGGTTGTATGTGTTACCTTATAATTGTGCATTAAATATAACCTTATGAGTACTCAGAATTTTGCTATCATAACCGAATGCATCCCCAAACAATCCAGTCCATCAATCATATCAACATAGGATCAAAGCGGCTTTCGCTACCTTCTATTGTAGCTAAACCCATCAATGGTCACATATATCAATACAACTGAATGACATGGATCAAGTATGGATGTGTAGTATGAAAATTACATGTAAATGTGGTCTTATCATGCCTATTTCCAACTGGTCCACCTTAATACCTTAATGAGATTATTTTCAAACAAGTTCAAAGATAATAAACCAAAAACTTTATAATTGAAAATAACCTTAACCATAAACCATATCCAAAATGACAGTACATGTGTCTAATATGAAAAGCAAAAAATATACAAACTCTCATTGAAACTAGATATCCTGAAGAGATACTACACCCATATGAGCAGTGTGCTCATGAAAGACCTTGGGTATTAATCCCTTAGTAAGCGGATCCGCAATCATGAAGTTTGTCCCGATATGTTCTATAGACTGTCACATTGTCCGAGAGAAACTACAAGCTGGAATGATTAATCCTTCGTACATGCCCACACGCTTACAATTGGCGGACGTGTTTACAAAAGCTTTAGGAAAGGACCAATTTGTAACGCTACGTAACAAGTTGGGACTTCATGATATTCACTCTCCAACTTGAGGGGGAGTATTACGAATCCTCTGCAATATCTCCAGATTATTTGTATTGATTCCATTTATTTGTAGATCTTTTATTTTAGGAAATATCCCTTTGACATAGGATCACGTTATACTAGGCTTGTAATTAGCATATGATTTATTCTCCTTTTTCTGTATATATATGTGTATTTGCTTCACAGTATCAACATAGGAATTCATTCACTAATTTACATTTTATTCCTTTGTTCTATTATTTAATTTATTATCATCGGAAGATAAACCATAAAATCTGTATGTATCCATTCTCTGTATCTTTGTTTTCACACTCCCATCGTAGTAAGAATTACGATTCTATGATTGCGGGCAAACGAATTTTACACGAACCCACGTGGAAATACTATGTGTAGCGGCTTTTCCACTTCCTACTCCGCGCCACAAACATGGTCAATTCAGTGCGTGAATATGAGCATGCATGCATGCATGCATGAAATGGGAAACTGAGGACATTAATGCTCTGTTTGGTTCAGTATATTTGATAGGATTAACAACTTTTTTCAATAAGGTGTTTCATTAACTTTTATCAAAATTTATTAAAGTTTTGATTTTTATCTAAACCAAACAGGGGGCTAGCATAGGTTAAGATTAGTAAATTAGTATCCCAACTTTCAAAAATAAATGATTTGGTCCTAAAATCATTACTGAAAGCTGTTAAATTTATTAAATTAAATAATCCATGTTGAATCATTAAGAATATGTAACCGAATGCGGAAGCGTACTTGAATCAGACATGATTATTGTAATGAATAATTCCTGCGACTTTAGTCTTCCAGATCAACACGTTGTTCCTTTATTTTTCTATGGCGATGGGATCCAGAATGAATGAATACAAAACGTGTGATCCGGGGACCATAACCCTATATATATAGATTGTCTAGTTAACCTAATTCGGTCCATCATGAATTAGGAACTGGTCTGATCTCTGCACATAAAAGTCCATACTTTAATTAGATGCATTAAAACACAGACGGGCTTACCCAAAATTGATAGCCTTTAATCCAATACACAATATTTCACATATAAGCCCACATAATCGATTAAAATCTTACAATCTCCCACTTAGGTTGTATGTGTTACCTTATAATTGTGCATTAAATATAACCTTATGAGTACTCAGAATTTTGCTATCATAACCGAATGCATCCCCAAACAATCCAGTCCATCAATCATATCAACATAGGATCAAAGCGGCTTTCGCTACCTTCTATTGTAGCTAAACCCATCAATGGTCACATATATCAATACAACTGAATGACATGGATCAAGTATGGATGTGTAGTATGAAAATTACATGTAATGTGGTCTTATCATGCCTATTTCCAACTGGTCCACCTTAATACCTTAATGAGATTATTTTCAAACAAGTTCAAAGATAATAAACCAAAAACTTTATAATTGAAAATAACCTTAACCATAAACCATATCCAAAATGACAGTACATGTGTCTAATATGAAAAGCAAAAAATATACAAACTCTCATTGAAACTAGATATCCTGAAGAGATACTACACCCATATGAGCAGTGTGCTCATGAAAGACCTTGGGTATTAATCCCTTAGTAAGCGGATCCGCAATCATGAAGTTTGTCCCGATATGTTCTATAGACTGTCACATTGTCCGAGAGAAACTACAAGCTGGAATGATTAATCCTTCGTACATGCCCACACGCTTACAATTGGCGGACGTGTTTACAAAAGCTTTAGGAAAGGACCAATTTGTAACGCTACGTAACAAGTTGGGACTTCATGATATTCACTCTCCAACTTGAGGGGGAGTATTACGAATCCTCTGCAATATCTCCAGATTATTTGTATTGATTCCATTTATTTGTAGATCTTTTATTTTAGGAAATATCCCTTTGACATAGGATCACGTTATACTAGGCTTGTAATTAGCATATGATTTATTCTCCTTTTTCTGTATATATATGTGTATTTGCTTCACAGTATCAACATAGGAATTCATTCACTAATTTACATTTTATTCCTTTGTTCTATTATTTAATTTATTATCATCGGAAGATAAACCATAAAATCTGTATGTATCCATTCTCTGTATCTTTGTTTTCACACTCCATCGTAGTAAGAATTACGATTCTATGATTGCGGGCAAACGAATTTTACACGAACCCACGTGGAAATACTATGTGTAGCGGCTTTTCCACTTCCTACTCCGCGCCACAAACATGGTCAATTCAGTGCGTGAATATGAGCATGCATGCATGCATGCATGAAATGGGAAACTGAGGACATTAATGCTCTGTTTGGTTCAGTATATTTGATAGGATTAACAACTTTTTTCAATAAGGTGTTTCATTAACTTTTATCAAAATTTATTAAAGTTTTGATTTTTATCTAAACCAAACAGGGGGCTAGCATAGGTTAAGATTAGTAAATTAGTATCCCAACTTTCAAAAATAAATGATTTGGTCCTAAAATCATTACTGAAAGCTGTTAAATTTATTAAATTAAATAATCCATGTTGAATCATTAAGAATATGTAACCGAATGCGGAAGCGTACTTGAATCAGACATGATTATTGTAATGAATAATTCCTGCGACTTTAGTCTTCCAGATCAACACGTTGTTCCTTTATTTTTCTATGGCGATGGGATCCAGAATGAATGAATACAAAACGTGTGATCCGGGGACCATAACCCTATATATATAGATTGTTGTCTAGTTAACCTAATTCGGTCCATCATGAATTAGGAACTGGTCTGATCTCTACACATAAAAGTCCATACTTTAATTAGATGCATTAAAACACAGACGGGCTTACCCAAAATTGATAGCCTTTAATCCAATACACAATATTTCACATATAAGCCCACATAATCGATTAAAATCTTACAATCTCCCACTTAGGTTGTATGTGTTACCTTATAATTGTGCATTAAATATAACCTTATGAGTACTCAGAATTTTGCTATCATAACCGAATGCATCCCCAAACAATCCAGTCCATCAATCATATCAACATAGGATCAAAGCGGCTTTCGCTACCTTCTATTGTAGCTAAACCCATCAATGGTCACATATATCAATACAACTGAATGACATGGATCAAGTATGGATGTGTAGTATGAAAATTACATGTAATGTGGTCTTATCATGCCTATTTCCAACTGGTCCACCTTAATACCTTAATGAGATTATTTTCAAACAAGTTCAAAGATAATAAACCAAAAACTTTATAATTGAAAATAACCTTAACCATAAACCATATCCAAAATGACAGTACATGTGTCTAATATGAAAAGCAAAAAATATACAAACTCTCATTGAAACTAGATATCCTGAAGAGATACTACACCCATATGAGCAGTGTGCTCATGAAAGACCTTGGGTATTAATCCCTTAGTAAGCGGATCCGCAATCATGAAGTTTGTCCCGATATGTTCTATAGACTGTCACATTGTCCGAGAGAAACTACAAGCTGGAATGATTAATCCTTCGTACATGCCCACACGCTTACAATTGGCGGACGTGTTTACAAAAGCTTTAGGAAAGGACCAATTTGTAACGCTACGTAACAAGTTGGGACTTCATGATATTCACTCTCCAACTTGAGGGGGAGTATTACGAATCCTCTGCAATATCTCCAGATTATTTGTATTGATTCCATTTATTTGTAGATCTTTTATTTTAGGAAATATCCCTTTGACATAGGATCACGTTATACTAGGCTTGTAATTAGCATATGATTTATTCTCCTTTTTCTGTATATATATGTGTATTTGCTTCACAGTATCAACATAGGAATTCATTCACTAATTTACATTTTATTCCTTTGTTCTATTATTTAATTTATTATCATCGGAAGATAAACCATAAAATCTGTATGTATCCATTCTCTGTATCTTTGTTTTCACACTCCATCGTAGTAAGAATTACGATTCTATGATTGCGGGCAAACGAATTTTACACGAACCCACGTGGAAATACTATGTGTAGTGGCTTTTCCACTTCCTACTCCGCGCCACAAACATGGTCAATTCAGTGCGTGAATATGAGCATGCATGTATGCATGCATGAAATGGGAAACTGAGGACATTAATGCTCTGTTTGGTTCAGTATATTTGATAGGATTAACAACTTTTTTCAATAAGGTGTTTCATTAACTTTTATCAAAATTTATTAAAGTTTTGATTTTTATCTAAACCAAACAGGGGGCTAGCATAGGTTAAGATTAGTAAATTAGTATCCCAACTTTCAAAAATAAATGATTTGGTCCTAAAATCATTACTGAAAGCTGTTAAATTTATTAAATTAAATAATTCATGTTGAATCATTAAGAATATGTAACCGAATGCGGAAGCGTACTTGAATCAGACATGATTATTGTAATGAATAATTCCTGCGACTTTTGTCTTCCAGATCAACACGTTGTTCCTTTATTTTTCTATGGCGATGGGATCCAGAATGAATGAATACAAAACGTGTGATCCGGGGACCATAACCCTATATATATAGATTGTCTAGTTAACCTAATTCGGTCCATCATGAATTAGGAACTGGTCTGATCTCTGCACATAAAAGTCCATACTTTAATTAGATGCATTAAAACACAGACGGGCTTACCCAAAATTGATAGCCTTTAATCCAATACACAATATTTCACATATAAGCCCACATAATCGATTAAAATCTTACAATCTCCCACTTAGGTTGTATGTGTTACCTTATAATTGTGCATTAAATATAACCTTATGAGTACTCAGAATTTTGCTATCATAACCGAATGCATCCCCAAACAATCCAGTCCATCAATCATATCAACATAGGATCAAAGCGGCTTTCGCTACCTTCTATTGTAGCTAAACCCATCAATGGTCACATATATCAATACAACTGAATGACATGGATCAAGTATGGATGTGTAGTATGAAAATTACATGTAATGTGGTCTTATCATGCCTATTTCCAACTGGTCCACCTTAATACCTTAATGAGATTATTTTCAAACAAGTTCAAAGATAATAAACCAAAAACTTTATAATTGAAAATAACCTTAACCATAAACCATATCCAAAATGACAGTACATGTGTCTAATATGAAAAGCAAAAAATATACAAACTCTCATTGAAACTAGATATCCTGAAGAGATACTACACCCATATGAGCAGTGTGCTCATGAAAGACCTTGGGTATTAATCCCTTAGTAAGCGGATCCGCAATCATGAAGTTTGTCCCGATATGTTCTATAGACTGTCACATTGTCCGAGAGAAACTACAAGCTGGAATGATTAATCCCTTCGTACATGCCCACACGCTTACAATTGGCGGACGTGTTTACAAAAGCTTTAGGAAAGGACCAATTTGTAACGCTACGTAACAAGTTGGGACTTCATGATATTCACTCTCCAACTTGAGGGGGAGTATTACGAATCCTCTGCAATATCTCCAGATTATTTGTATTGATTCCATTTATTTGTAGATCTTTTATTTTAGGAAATATCCCTTTGACATAGGATCACGTTATACTAGGCTTGTAATTAGCATATGATTTATTCTCCTTTTTCTGTATATATATGTGTATTTGCTTCACAGTATCAACATAGGAATTCATTCACTAATTTACATTTTATTCCTTTGTTCTATTATTTAATTTATTATCATCGGAAGATAAACCATAAAATCTGTATGTATCCATTCTCTGTATCTTTGTTTTCACACTCCATCGTAGTAAGAATTACGATTCTATGATTGCGGGCAAACGAATTTTACACGAACCCACGTGGAAATACTATGTGTAGCGGCTTTTCCACTTCCTACTCCGCGCCACAAACATGGTCAATTCAGTGCGTGAATATGAGCATGCATGCATGCATGCATGAAATGGGAAACTGAGGACATTAATGCTCTGTTTGGTTCAGTATATTTGATAGGATTAACAACTTTTTTCAATAAGGTGTTTCATTAACTTTTATCAAAATTTATTAAAGTTTTGATTTTTATCTAAACCAAACAGGGGGCTAGCATAGGTTAAGATTAGTAAATTAGTATCCCAACTTTCAAAAATAAATGATTTGGTCCTAAAATCATTACTGAAAGCTGTTAAATTTATTAAATTAAATAATCCATGTTGAATCATTAAGAATATGTAACCGAATGCGGAAGCGTACTTGAATCAGACATGATTATTGTAATGAATAATTCCTGCGACTTTAGTCTTCCAGATCAACACGTTGTTCCTTTATTTTTCTATGGCGATGGGATCCAGAATGAATGAATACAAAACGTGTGATCCGGGGACCATAACCCTATATATATAGATTGTCTAGTTAACCTAATTCGGTCCATCATGAATTAGGAACTGGTCTGATCTCTACACATAAAAGTCCATACTTTAATTAGATGCATTAAAACACAGACGGGCTTACCCAAAATTGATAGCCTTTAATCCAATACACAATATTTCACATATAAGCCCACATAATCGATTAAAATCTTACAATCTCCCACTTAGGTTGTATGTGTTACCTTATAATTGTGCATTAAATATAACCTTATGAGTACTCAGAATTTTGCTATCATAACCGAATGCATCCCCAAACAATCCAGTCCATCAATCATATCAACATAGGATCAAAGCGGCTTTCGCTACCTTCTATTGTAGCTAAACCCATCAATGGTCACATATATCAATACAACTGAATGACATGGATCAAGTATGGATGTGTAGTATGAAAATTACATGTAATGTGGTCTTATCATGCCTATTTCCAACTGGTCCACCTTAATACCTTAATGAGATTATTTTCAAACAAGTTCAAAGATAATAAACCAAAAACTTTATAATTGAAAATAACCTTAACCATAAACCATATCCAAAATGACAGTACATGTGTCTAATATGAAAAGCAAAAAATATACAAACTCTCATTGAAACTAGATATCCTGAAGAGATACTACACCCATATGAGCAGTGTGCTCATGAAAGACCTTGGGTATTAATCCCTTAGTAAGCGGATCCGCAATCATGAAGTTTGTCCCGATATGTTCTATAGACTGTCACATTGTCCGAGAGAAACTACAAGCTGGAATGATTAATCCTTCGTACATGCCCACACGCTTACAATTGGCGGACGTGTTTACAAAAGCTTTAGGAAAGGACCAATTTGTAACGCTACGTAACAAGTTGGGACTTCATGATATTCACTCTCCAACTTGAGGGGGAGTATTACGAATCCTCTGCAATATCTCCAGATTATTTGTATTGATTCCATTTATTTGTAGATCTTTTATTTTAGGAAATATCCCTTTGACATAGGATCACGTTATACTAGGCTTGTAATTAGCATATGATTTATTCTCCTTTTTCTGTATATATATGTGTATTTGCTTCACAGTATCAACATAGGAATTCATTCACTAATTTACATTTTATTCCTTTGTTCTATTATTTAATTTATTATCATCGGAAGATAAACCATAAAATCTGTATGTATCCATTCTCTGTATCTTTGTTTTCACACTCCATCGTAGTAAGAATTACGATTCTATGATTGCGGGCAAACGAATTTTACACGAACCCACGTGGAAATACTATGTGTAGCGGCTTTTCCACTTCCTACTCCGCGCCACAAACATGGTCAATTCAGTGCGTGAATATGAGCATGCATGCATGAAATGGGAAACTGAGGACATTAATGCTCTGTTTGGTTCAGTATATTTGATAGGATTAACAACTTTTTTCAATAAGGTGTTTCATTAACTTTTATCAAAATTTATTAAAGTTTTGATTTTTATCTAAACCAAACAGGGGGCTAGCATAGGTTAAGATTAGTAAATTAGTATCCCAACTTTCAAAAATAAATGATTTGGTCCTAAAATCATTACTGAAAGCTGTTAAATTTATTAAATTAAATAATCCATGTTGAATCATTAAGAATATGTAACCGAATGCGGAAGCGTACTTGAATCAGACATGATTATTGTAATGAATAATTCCTGCGACTTTAGTCTTCCAGATCAACACGTTGTTCCTTTATTTTTCTATGGCGATGGGATCCAGAATGAATGAATACAAAACGTGTGATCCGGGGACCATAACCCTATATATATAGATTGTCTAGTTAACCTAATTCGGTCCATCATGAATTAGGAACTGGTCTGATCTCTACACATAAAAGTCCATACTTTAATTAGATGCATTAAAACACAGACGGGCTTACCCAAAATTGATAGCCTTTAATCCAATACACAATATTTCACATATAAGCCCACATAATCGATTAAAATCTTACAATCTCCCACTTAGGTTGTATGTGTTACCTTATAATTGTGCATTAAATATAACCTTATGAGTACTCAGAATTTTGCTATCATAACCGAATGCATCCCCAAACAATCCAGTCCATCAATCATATCAACATAGGATCAAAGCGGCTTTCGCTACCTTCTATTGTAGCTAAACCCATCAATGGTCACATATATCAATACAACTGAATGACATGGATCAAGTATGGATGTGTAGTATGAAAATTACATGTAATGTGGTCTTATCATGCCTATTTCCAACTGGTCCACCTTAATACCTTAATGAGATTATTTTCAAACAAGTTCAAAGATAATAAACCAAAAACTTTATAATTGAAAATAACCTTAACCATAAACCATATCCAAAATGACAGTACATGTGTCTAATATGAAAAGCAAAAAAAATACACAAACTCTCATTGAAACTAGATATCCTGAAGAGATACTACACCCATATGAGCAGTGTGCTCATGAAAGACCTTGGGTATTAATCCCTTAGTAAGCGGATCCGCAATCATGAAGTTTGTCCCGATATGTTCTATAGACTGTCACATTGTCCGAGAGAAACTACAAGCTGGAATGATTAATCCTTCGTACATGCCCACACGCTTACAATTGGCGGACGTGTTTACAAAAGCTTTAGGAAAGGACCAATTTGTAACGCTACGTAACAAGTTGGGACTTCATGATATTCACTCTCCAACTTGAGGGGGAGTATTACGAATCTCTGCAATATCTCCAGATTATTTGTATTGATTCCATTTATTTGTAGATCTTTTATTTTAGGAAATATCCCTTTGACATAGGATCACGTTATACTAGGCTTGTAATTAGCATATGATTTATTCTCCTTTTTCTGTATATATATGTGTATTTGCTTCACAGTATCAACATAGGAATTCATTCACTAATTTACATTTTATTCCTTTGTTCTATTATTTAATTTATTATCATCGGAAGATAAACCATAAAATCTGTATGTATCCATTCTCTGTATCTTTGTTTTCACACTCCATCGTAGTAAGAATTACGATTCTATGATTGCGGGCAAACGAATTTTACACGAACCCACGTGGAAATACTATGTGTAGCGGCTTTTCCACTTCCTACTCCGCGCCACAAACATGGTCAATTCAGTGCGTGAATATGAGCATGCATGCATGAAATGGGAAACTGAGGACATTAATGCTCTGTTTGGTTCAGTATATTTGATAGGATTAACAACTTTTTTCAATAAGGTGTTTCATTAACTTTTATCAAAATTTATTAAAGTTTTGATTTTTATCTAAACCAAACAGGGGGCTAGCATAGGTTAAGATTAGTAAATTAGTATCCCAACTTTCAAAAATAAATGATTTGGTCCTAAAATCATTACTGAAAGCTGTTAAATTTATTAAATTAAATAATCCATGTTGAATCATTAAGAATATGTAACCGAATGCGGAAGCGTACTTGAATCAGACATGATTATTGTAATGAATAATTCCTGCGACTTTAGTCTTCCAGATCAACACGTTGTTCCTTTATTTTTCTATGGCGATGGGATCCAGAATGAATGAATACAAAACGTGTGATCCGGGGACCATAACCCTATATATATAGATTGTCTAGTTAACCTAATTCGGTCCATCATGAATTAGGAACTGGTCTGATCTCTACACATAAAAGTCCATACTTTAATTAGATGCATTAAAACACAGACGGGCTTACCCAAAATTGATAGCCTTTAATCCAATACACAATATTTCACATATAAGCCCACATAATCGATTAAAATCTTACAATCTCCCACTTAGGTTGTATGTGTTACCTTATAATTGTGCATTAAATATAACCTTATGAGTACTCAGAATTTTGCTATCATAACCGAATGCATCCCCAAACAATCCAGTCCATCAATCATATCAACATAGGATCAAAGCGGCTTTCGCTACCTTCTATTGTAGCTAAACCCATCAATGGTCACATATATCAATACAACTGAATGACATGGATCAAGTATGGATGTGTAGTATGAAAAATTACATGTAATGTGGTCTTATCATGCCTATTTCCAACTGGTCCACCTTAATACCTTAATGAGATTATTTTCAAACAAGTTCAAAGATAATAAACCAAAAACTTTATAATTGAAAATAACCTTAACCATAAACCATATCCAAAATGACAGTACATGTGTCTAATATGAAAAGCAAAAAATATACAAACTCTCATTGAAACTAGATATCCTGAAGAGATACTACACCCATATGAGCAGTGTGCTCATGAAAGACCTTGGGTATTAATCCCTTAGTAAGCGGATCCGCAATCATGAAGTTTGTCCCGATATGTTCTATAGACTGTCACATTGTCCGAGAGAAAACTACAAGCTGGAATGATTAATCCTTCGTACATGCCCACACGCTTACAATTGGCGGACGTGTTTACAAAAGCTTTAGGAAAGGACCAATTTGTAACGCTACGTAACAAGTTGGGACTTCATGATATTCACTCTCCAACTTGAGGGGGAGTATTACGAATCCTCTGCAATATCTCCAGATTATTTGTATTGATTCCATTTATTTGTAGATCTTTTATTTTAGGAAATATCCCTTTGACATAGGATCACGTTATACTAGGCTTGTAATTAGCATATGATTTATTCTCCTTTTTCTGTATATATATGTGTATTTGCTTCACAGTATCAACATAGGAATTCATTCACTAATTTACATTTTATTCCTTTGTTCTATTATTTAATTTATTATCATCGGAAGATAAACCATAAAATCTGTATGTATCCATTCTCTGTATCTTTGTTTTCACACTCCATCGTAGTAAGAATTACGATTCTATGATTGCGGGCAAACGAATTTTACACGAACCCACGTGGAAATACTATGTGTAGCGGCTTTTCCACTTCCTACTCCGCGCCACAAACATGGTCAATTCAGTGCGTGAATATATGCATGCATGCATGCATGAAATGGGAAACTGAGGACATTAATGCTCTGTTTGGTTCAGTATATTTGATAGGATTAACAACTTTTTTCAATAAGGTGTTTCATTAACTTTTATCAAAATTTATTAAAGTTTTGATTTTTATCTAAACCAAACAGGGGGCTAGCATAGGTTAAGATTAGTAAATTAGTATCCCAACTTTCAAAAATAAATGATTTGGTCCTAAAATCATTACTGAAAGCTGTTAAATTTATTAAATTAAATAATCCATGTTGAATCATTAAGAATATGTAACCGAATGCGGAAGCGTACTTGAATCAGACATGATTATTGTAATGAATAATTCCTGCGACTTTAGTCTTCCAGATCAACACGTTGTTCCTTTATTTTTCTATGGCGATGGGATCCAGAATGAATGAATACAAAACGTGTGATCCGGGGACCATAACCCTATATATATAGATTGTCTAGTTAACCTAATTCGGTCCATCATGAATTAGGAACTGGTCTGATCTCTGCACATAAAAGTCCATACTTTAATTAGATGCATTAAAAACACAGACGGGCTTACCCAAAATTGATAGCCTTTAATCCAATACACAATATTTCACATATAAGCCCACATAATCGATTAAAATCTTACAATCTCCCACTTAGGTTGTATGTGTTACCTTATAATTGTGCATTAAATATAACCTTATGAGTACTCAGAATTTTGCTATCATAACCGAATGCATCCCCAAACAATCCAGTCCATCAATCATATCAACATAGGATCAAAGCGGCTTTCGCTACCTTCTATTGTAGCTAAACCCATCAATGGTCACATATATCAATACAACTGAATGACATGGATCAAGTATGGATGTGTAGTATGAAAATTACATGTAATGTGGTCTTATCATGCCTATTTCCAACTGGTCCACCTTAATACCTTAATGAGATTATTTTCAAACAAGTTCAAAGATAATAAACCAAAAACTTTATAATTGAAAATAACCTTAACCATAAACCATATCCAAAATGACAGTACATGTGTCTAATATGAAAAGCAAAAAAATATACAAACTCTCATTGAAACTAGATATCCTGAAGAGATACTACACCCATATGAGCAGTGTGCTCATGAAAGACCTTGGGTATTAATCCCTTAGTAAGCGGATCCGCAATCATGAAGTTTGTCCCGATATGTTCTATAGACTGTCACATTGTCCGAGAGAAACTACAAGCTGGAATGATTAATCCTTCGTACATGCCCACACGCTTACAATTGGCGGACGTGTTTACAAAAGCTTTAGGAAAGGACCAATTTGTAACGCTACGTAACAAGTTGGGACTTCATGATATTCACTCTCCAACTTGAGGGGGAGTATTACGAATCCTCTGCAATATCTCCAGATTATTTGTATTGATTCCATTTATTTGTAGATCTTTTATTTTAGGAAATATCCCTTTGACATAGGATCACGTTATACTAGGCTTGTAATTAGCATATGATTTATTCTCCTTTTTCTGTATATATATGTGTATTTGCTTCACAGTATCAACATAGGAATTCATTCACTAATTTACATTTTATTCCTTTGTTCTATTATTTAATTTATTATCATCGGAAGATAAACCATAAAATCTGTATGTATCCATTCTCTGTATCTTTGTTTTCACACTCCATCGTAGTAAGAATTACGATTCTATGATTGCGGGCAAACGAATTTTACACGAACCCACGTGGAAATACTATGTGTAGCGGCTTTTCCACTTCCTACTCCGCGCCACAAACATGGTCAATTCAGTGCGTGAATATGAGCATGCATGCATGCATGCATGAAATGGGAAACTGAGGACATTAATGCTCTGTTTGGTTCAGTATATTTGATAGGATTAACAACTTTTTTCAATAAGGTGTTTCATTAACTTTTATCAAAATTTATTAAAGTTTTGATTTTTATCTAAACCAAACAGGGGGCTAGCATAGGTTAAGATTAGTAAATTAGTATCCCAACTTTCAAAAATAAATGATTTGGTCCTAAAATCATTACTGAAAGCTGTTAAATTTATTAAATTAAATAATCCATGTTGAATCATTAAGAATATGTAACCGAATGCGGAAGCGTACTTGAATCAGACATGATTATTGTAATGAATAATTCCTGCGACTTTAGTCTTCCAGATCAACACGTTGTTCCTTTATTTTTCTATGGCGATGGGATCCAGAATGAATGAATACAAAACGTGTGATCCGGGGACCATAACCCTATATATATAGATTGTCTAGTTAACCTAATTCGGTCCATCATGAATTAGGAACTGGTCTGATCTCTACACATAAAAGTCCATACTTTAATTAGATGCATTAAAACACAGACGGGCTTACCCAAAATTGATAGCCTTTAATCCAATACACAATATTTCACATATAAGCCCACATAATCGATTAAAATCTTACAATCTCCCACTTAGGTTGTATGTGTTACCTTATAATTGTGCATTAAATATAACCTTATGAGTACTCAGAATTTTGCTATCATAACCGAATGCATCCCCAAACAATCCAGTCCATCAATCATATCAACATAGGATCAAAGCGGCTTTCGCTACCTTCTATTGTAGCTAAACCCATCAATGGTCACATATATCAATACAACTGAATGACATGGATCAAGTATGGATGTGTAGTATGAAAATTACATGTAATGTGGTCTTATCATGCCTATTTCCAACTGGTCCACCTTAATACCTTAATGAGATTATTTTCAAACAAGTTCAAAGATAATAAACCAAAAACTTTATAATTGAAAATAACCTTAACCATAAACCATATCCAAAATGACAGTACATGTGTCTAATATGAAAAGCAAAAAATATACAAACTCTCATTGAAACTAGATATCCTGAAGAGATACTACACCCATATGAGCAGTGTGCTCATGAAAGACCTTGGGTATTAATCCCTTAGTAAGCGGATCCGCAATCATGAAGTTTGTCCCGATATGTTCTATAGACTGTCACATTGTCCGAGAGAAACTACAAGCTGGAATGATTAATCCTTCGTACATGCCCACACGCTTACAATTGGCGGACGTGTTTACAAAAGCTTTAGGAAAGGACCAATTTGTAACGCTACGTAACAAGTTGGGACTTCATGATATTCACTCTCCAACTTGAGGGGGAGTATTACGAATCCTCTGCAATATCTCCAGATTATTTGTATTGATTCCATTTATTTGTAGATCTTTTATTTTAGGAAATATCCCTTTGACATAGGATCACGTTATACTAGGCTTGTAATTAGCATATGATTTATTCTCCTTTTTCTGTATATATATGTGTGTATTTGCTTCACAGTATCAACATAGGAATTCATTCACTAATTTACATTTTATTCCTTTGTTCTATTATTTAATTTATTATCATCGGAAGATAAACCATAAAATCTGTATGTATCCATTCTCTGTATCTTTGTTTTCACACTCCATCGTAGTAAGAATTACGATTCTATGATTGCGGGCAAACGAATTTTACACGAACCCACGTGGAAATACTATGTGTAGCGGCTTTTCCACTTCCTACTCCGCGCCACAAACATGGTCAATTCAGTGCGTGAATATGAGCATGCATGCATGCATGAAATGGGAAACTGAGGACATTAATGCTCTGTTTGGTTCAGTATATTTGATAGGATTAACAACTTTTTTCAATAAGGTGTTTCATTAACTTTTATCAAAATTTATTAAAGTTTTGATTTTTATCTAAACCAAACAGGGGGCTAGCATAGGTTAAGATTAGTAGTAAATTAGTATCCCAACTTTCAAAAATAAATGATTTGGTCCTAAAATCATTACTGAAAGCTGTTAAATTTATTAAATTAAATAATCCATGTTGAATCATTAAGAATATGTAACCGAATGCGGAAGCGTACTTGAATCAGACATGATTATTGTAATGAATAATTCCTGCGACTTTAGTCTTCCAGATCAACACGTTGTTCCTTTATTTTTCTATGGCGATGGGATCCAGAATGAATGAATACAAAACGTGTGATCCGGGGACCATAACCCTATATATATAGATTGTCTAGTTAACCTAATTCGGTCCATCATGAATTAGGAACTGGTCTGATCTCTGCACATAAAAGTCCATACTTTAATTAGATGCATTAAAACACAGACGGGCTTACCCAAAATTGATAGCCTTTAATCCAATACACAATATTTCACATATAAGCCCACATAATCGATTAAAATCTTACAATCTCCCACTTAGGTTGTATGTGTTACCTTATAATTGTGCATTAAATATAACCTTATGAGTACTCAGAATTTTGCTATCATAACCGAATGCATCCCCAAACAATCCAGTCCATCAATCATATCAACATAGGATCAAAGCGGCTTTCGCTACCTTCTATTGTAGCTAAACCCATCAATGGTCACATATATCAATACAACTGAATGACATGGATCAAGTATGGATGTGTAGTATGAAAATTACATGTAATGTGGTCTTATCATGCCTATTTCCAACTGGTCCACCTTAATACCTTAATGAGATTATTTTCAAACAAGTTCAAAGATAATAAACCAAAAACTTTATAATTGAAAATAACCTTAACCATAAACCATATCCAAAATGACAGTACATGTGTCTAATATGAAAAGCAAAAAATATACAAACTCTCATTGAAACTAGATATCCTGAAGAGATACTACACCCATATGAGCAGTGTGCTCATGAAAGACCTTGGGTATTAATCCCTTAGTAAGCGGATCCGCAATCATGAAGTTTGTCCCGATATGTTCTATAGACTGTCACATTGTCCGAGAGAAACTACAAGCTGGAATGATTAATCCTTCGTACATGCCCACACGCTTACAATTGGCGGACGTGTTTACAAAAGCTTTAGGAAAGGACCAATTTGTAACGCTACGTAACAAGTTGGGACTTCATGATATTCACTCTCCAACTTGAGGGGGAGTATTACGAATCCTCTGCAATATCTCCAGATTATTTGTATTGATTCCATTTATTTGTAGATCTTTTATTTTAGGAAATATCCCTTTGACATAGGATCACGTTATACTAGGCTTGTAATTAGCATATGATTTATTCTCCTTTTTCTGTATATATATGTGTATTTGCTTCACAGTATCAACATAGGAATTCATTCACTAATTTACATTTTATTCCTTTGTTCTATTATTTAATTTATTATCATCGAAAGATAAACCATAAAATCTGTATGTATCCATTCTCTGTATCTTTGTTTTCACACTCCATCGTAGTAAGAATTACGATTCTATGATTGCGGGCAAACGAATTTTACACGAACCCACGTGGAAATACTATGTGTAGCGGCTTTTCCACTTCCTACTCCGCGCCACAAACATGGTCAATTCAGTGCGTGAATATGATGCATGCATGCATGCATGAAATGGGAAACTGAGGACATTAATGCTCTGTTTGGTTCAGTATATTTGATAGGATTAACAACTTTTTTCAATAAGGTGTTTCATTAACTTTTATCAAAATTTATTAAAGTTTTGATTTTTATCTAAACCAAACAGGGGGCTAGCATAGGTTAAGATTAGTAAATTAGTATCCCAACTTTCAAAAATAAATGATTTGGTCCTAAAATCATTACTGAAAGCTGTTAAATTTATTAAATTAAATAATCCATGTTGAATCATTAAGAATATGTAACCGAATGCGGAAGCGTACTTGAATCAGACATGATTATTGTAATGAATAATTCCTGCGACTTTAGTCTTCCAGATCAACACGTTGTTCCTTTATTTTTCTATGGCGATGGGATCCAGAATGAATGAATACAAAACGTGTGATCCGGGGACCATAACCCTATATATATAGATTGTCTAGTTAACCTAATTCGGTCCATCATGAATTAGGAACTGGTCTGATCTCTGCACATAAAAGTCCATACTTTAATTAGATGCATTAAAACACAGACGGGCTTACCCAAAATTGATAGCCTTTAATCCAATACACAATATTTCACATATAAGCCCACATAATCGATTAAAATCTTACAATCTCCCACTTAGGTTGTATGTGTTACCTTATAATTGTGCATTAAATATAACCTTATGAGTACTCAGAATTTTGCTATCATAACCGAATGCATCCCCAAACAATCCAGTCCATCAATCATATCAACATAGGATCAAAGCGGCTTTCGCTACCTTCTATTGTAGCTAAACCCATCAATGGTCACATATATCAATACAACTGAATGACATGGATCAAGTATGGATGTGTAGTATGAAAATTACATGTAATGTGGTCTTATCATGCCTATTTCCAACTGGTCCACCTTAATACCTTAATGAGATTATTTTCAAACAAGTTCAAAGATAATAAACCAAAAACTTTATAATTGAAAATAACCTTAACCATAAACCATATCCAAAATGACAGTACATGTGTCTAATATGAAAAGCAAAAAATATACAAACTCTCATTGAAACTAGATATCCTGAAGAGATACTACACCCATATGAGCAGTGTGCTCATGAAAGACCTTGGGTATTAATCCCTTAGTAAGCGGATCCGCAATCATGAAGTTTGTCCCGATATGTTCTATAGACTGTCACATTGTCCGAGAGAAACTACAAGCTGGAATGATTAATCCTTCGTACATGCCCACACGCTTACAATTGGCGGACGTGTTTACAAAAGCTTTAGGAAAGGACCAATTTGTAACGCTACGTAACAAGTTGGGACTTCATGATATTCACTCTCCAACTTGAGGGGGAGTATTACGAATCCTCTGCAATATCTCCAGATTATTTGTATTGATTCCATTTATTTGTAGATCTTTTATTTTAGGAAATATCCCTTTGACATAGGATCACGTTATACTAGGCTTGTAATTAGCATATGATTTATTCTCCTTTTTCTGTATATATATGTGTATTTGCTTCACAGTATCAACATAGGAATTCATTCACTAATTTACATTTTATTCCTTTGTTCTATTATTTAATTTATTATCATCGGAAGATAAACCATAAAATCTGTATGTATCCATTCTCTGTATCTTTGTTTTCACACTCCATCGTAGTAAGAATTACGATTCTATGATTGCGGGCAAACGAATTTTACACGAACCCACGTGGAAATACTATGTGTAGCGGCTTTTCCACTTCCTACTCCGCGCCACAAACATGGTCAATTCAGTGCGTGAATATGAGCATGCATGCATGCATGCATGAAATGGGAAACTGAGGACATTAATGCTCTGTTTGGTTCAGTATATTTGATAGGATTAACAACTTTTTTCAATAAGGTGTTTCATTAACTTTTATCAAAATTTATTAAAGTTTTGATTTTTATCTAAACCAAACAGGGGGCTAGCATAGGTTAAGATTAGTAAATTAGTATCCCAACTTTCAAAAATAAATGATTTGGTCCTAAAATCATTACTGAAAGCTGTTAAATTTATTAAATTAAATAATCCATGTTGAATCATTAAGAATATGTAACCGAATGCGGAAGCGTACTTGAATCAGACATGATTATTGTAATGAATAATTCCTGCGACTTTAGTCTTCCAGATCAACACGTTGTTCCTTTATTTTTCTATGGCGATGGGATCCAGAATGAATGAATACAAAACGTGTGATCCGGGGACCATAACCCTATATATATAGATTGTCTAGTTAACCTAATTCGGTCCATCATGAATTAGGAACTGGTCTGATCTCTACACATAAAAGTCCATACTTTAATTAGATGCATTAAAACACAGACGGGCTTACCCAAAATTGATAGCCTTTAATCCAATACACAATATTTCACATATAAGCCCACATAATCGATTAAAATCTTACAATCTCCCACTTAGGTTGTATGTGTTACCTTATAATTGTGCATTAAATATAACCTTATGAGTACTCAGAATTTTGCTATCATAACCGAATGCATCCCCAAACAATCCAGTCCATCAATCATATCAACATAGGATCAAAGCGGCTTTCGCTACCTTCTATTGTAGCTAAACCCATCAATGGTCACATATATCAATACAACTGAATGACATGGATCAAGTATGGATGTGTAGTATGAAAATTACATGTAATGTGGTCTTATCATGCCTATTTCCAACTGGTCCACCTTAATACCTTAATGAGATTATTTTCAAACAAGTTCAAAGATAATAAACCAAAAACTTTATAATTGAAAATAACCTTAACCATAAACCATATCCAAAATGACAGTACATGTGTCTAATATGAAAAGCAAAAAATATACAAACTCTCATTGAAACTAGATATCCTGAAGAGATACTACACCCATATGAGCAGTGTGCTCATGAAAGACCTTGGGTATTAATCCCTTAGTAAGCGGATCCGCAATCATGAAGTTTGTCCCGATATGTTCTATAGACACCTGTCCACTCTGAACTCTTTCTTTAACAGCCATGAATTTGATCTTTATATGCTTTGACTTTGTCGAGCTCCTGTTGTTATTTGAATACAGTACTGCTGATTTATTGTCACAAAATAACTTGAGTGGTCTTTCTATATTGTCCACAATGCGCAGCCCAGTGACGAAAATTCGCAGCCATATTCTTTGGTTTGATGCCTCATAACATGCTATAAACTCCGCTGCCATGGTGGAAGTAGCTATGAGTGTCTGCTTAGCACTCTTCCAGGAAATTGCACCTCCAGCAAGTAGGTAAATATAGCTTGAAGTGAATATCCTACTATCTTAGCATCTCGCGAAATCGGAATCAGAATAACCAATGATCTCCAACTGATCCGATCTTCTGTATGTGAGCATGTAGTCTTTTGTTCTTTGTAAATACCGCATGACCTGTTTGGCTGCTTTCCAATGATCCATTCCCGGGTTACTTAAATATCTCCCTAGCATCCCAATAATGTACGATATATCCGGACGCATACAAATCTGAGCATACATCAGACTCCCTACAGCTGAGGAATAAGAAATCTTCTGCATTTCTTTAATTTCCAAGTCATTCTTGGGGCATTGACTTAAACTTGACTTATCTCCTTTAGCCACAGGGGTGTCACCTGATTTACAATCTTGCATGCCATATCTTTTAAGCACCTTTTCGATATAGCCCATTTGCGATAATCCAAGAATACCCCGAGAACGATCTCGGTGTATCTGAATTCCTAATACAAAGGAGGCGTCACCAAGATCTTTCATCTTAAAGTTCTTTGCTAGAAATCTCTTAGTTTTGTGCAATACACGTATATCGTTGCTGGCAAGCAAAATGTCATCGACATATAAAACCAGGAAAATATACTTACTCCCACTGAACTTGTGGTATATACAATCATCGACCAAATTCATCTCAAAGTCGAATGAGATGATTACTTGATGAAACTTGTAATACCATTGACGAGACGCTTGTTTGAGTCCATAGATGGATTTTTTTAATTTGCAAACCATTTGCTTTGCATCATCTAATACAAAGTTTTCTGGTTGCACCATATAAATTGTTTCATCAATGTCACCATTGAGAAACGTGTCTTAACATCCATCTGATGTAACTTAAGATCGAAATGCGCTACTAATGCCATTATAGCCCTGAAAGAGTCTTTTGAAGAAACTGGAGAGAAAGTCTCTTTATAATCAATGTCTTCTTTCTGTGTAAAGCCCTTTGCGACAAGACGAGCCTTATACCTCTCAACATCACCTTCCGAATTCCTCTTGATTTTAAATATCCATTTGCAACCTATGGGTTTCTCACCTTTAGACAATGGAACGAGGTCTCATACGTCATTGTCCTTCATAGACTTTATCTCTTCATCCATGGCATTGAGCCACTTTTGAGAGTTAGAACTTTCCATGACTTGACGGAAGTTGATAGGATCATCTTCCACCACACCAATGTCAACTTCATGTTCTTGGAGAAATACGATGTAATCATCTGAAACCGCACTTCTCCTCTCTCTAGTGGATCTTCTTAATGGCGTTAGTTTTTGAAGCTGTAGAGTTTGTTCCTCTGGAACAATTTGTTGACCTTTAGAGGGAGATACAATGACATTGTCTTGATCCGGAGTTGCTTCTTGAACAATGTCGGGGATAAAAGACTGATCATTGTCAACGGCAATTGGAGGGATTTCAACATATTCCTCTTCAAAGACAAAGTCTATAACCCTTTCTCCCCCCGCAAACTCAACATCCTCAAAGAACCGAGCATTTCCTGTCTCGAAAATTGCCTTAGTTGTGGGATCATAAAACTTGTAACCCCTGGACCTTTCAGAATATCCAATAAAATAGCAACTGATAGTTCTTGCGTCCAGTTTCTTTCCATTTGGCCTATAAGGCCTTGCCTCAGTTGGACATCTCCAAATGTGTAGATATTTCAAAATAGGCATTTTGCCCGTCCAAAGCTCATAAGGGGTTGTATCAGTGGCCTTAGTTGGAACTCTGTTGAGTATATATGCCGCGGTCTTTAATGCTTCACCCCAGAGTGATTCTGGTAAGGTAGCATGAGCAATCATACTCCTCACCATGTCCTTAAGCGTTTTGTTTCATCTCTCAGCAACACCATTCATAGTGGGCGAACCCGGCATAGTATACTGTGGGACAATACCGCATTCCTCTAGGAATTTAGCAAATGGTCCTGGACGTTGTTCACCTGAACCGTCATATCTGCCATAGTATTCACCACCACGGTCAGATCTGACGCTTTTAATCATTTTGCCGAGTTGATTCTCAACTTTAGCTTTATAGTTTTTGAACACATCCAGTGACTGTGATTTTTTATGAATGAGATATATATAGTTTTTGAACACATCCAGGACGGTACAATAAATCTCTCACTAAATTTTCCATTCCCAAATCTAAATTTTCCTATTGCCTCTACTTCCACCGTCTTGCTATCGCCAACATAGATATGTCTTTCACCATCACTTGGTTTTCGGCAACTCAGGTAACCCAGGCAACCCTACATAGGCATACTGATGTGAGTTGTTGCACCAGAATCAATTCACCATGTATGTCTAGGTACAGAACTTAAATTAACCTTAGAACAAACCAAATGAAGAAGAACACCTTTTTTTACACGTCACGCGTGGTAGTTGGTACAATTCTTCATATTATGACCTACAGCTCCACAGAAGAAACAACCACTTTCAGTTGGGTCCTTATGCTGTTTCTTGTGTGATGTTGTACCCACAGCTACCTTATCATTTTTTCTTTTCTTGTTCCTTTTGTCCTTGGAGGTGCTGGCCAGATGAGCACTTTCTGTCTTATCATGCTTCAATCTTTCCTCTTCTTGGACACAATGTGAGATGAGCTCATTAAGGGACCATGATTCCTTTTGACAGTTATAGCTCACCTTAAATTGACTGAAATGCGCCTGAAGGGATATCAGAACCAAGTGCACTAACAAGTCTTCAGATAAATCCAACTTGAGTGCCTTTAGTTTTGAAGCAGCATAAGACATTTCCATAATGTACTCCCTTATGTTTCCTTTTCCGTTGTACCTCATTGAGATAAGATTTGTCAAAAGTGTACTAATTTCAGCCTTTTCATTCTTGGCAAACCTTTTCTTAAGGTCCTAAAGGAAACCCTTAGCCGTAGTTACCTTATCGGACATAGTGCCCCGGAATGCTTCTGGAATAGCACGCTTTATGATCATTAAGCTTATGCGATTTGATCGTTCCCACTTTTCCATCTCCCTCTTGTCATCAGATGTACTCTTATCAGTGAGTGCAGCAGGTTGATAAACCCGTAAAGCAAGATCCAGGTCTATGACTCCGAGAACAATCATCACGTTCTCTTGCCATGCCTTAAAATTTGTACCATTAAGCATTGAAATTGAATTGATGCCAGCAGAGATATTAGCAGCAGAACCTGAAACTGAATTGGAGAACAATTAATTTGAATAACTTACATGAATATCCTTAATATGCAAATAATAATAATAATCTCAAATAGTGGTAGGGCCCATCATAAGATACCTAGCACAACATCAATATTTAGTCTTTGGACAGAAATATTGACTTGTAAGTGGTACTCTTAGTGCAGTGATCAAACATTGAAAATAAAACAATATGTCAACCAATAAACATTTTTTTGGATCGATTTAGTGATCACATATTAAATCAAATAATTGTCACATGTTTATCACCACAGGTGCACGTGTAATTCGGCTGAATATTAATCTTCTTTTGGGCAGATCAATTATTCCCATAAATAACACATACACAAACACCTTTTAATATTCTAAGTTAGTTGATTTTTGCAAGAGAGGTTGCTTTGACAACATGTTACTTCAATTAATTCACTTTCGAATATTATATCTCTTAAAAAGAGTCTTTTGTACCAAAATTTGAGAAGAGAAATCGCCAATTTTGCATATTTGATTTTGTTTTATACTATAGGGACTTTAAGGTTAATAATTCAGAACTTTAGGGGTTGAAAATTAATTATTCAAAACTTTAGGGGTTAATAATTAATTATTGAAAACTTTATGAGTCAAAAAATTGATTATCAGAAATTTTAGGGATCCAAAATTGATTATTAGAAACTTCAAGGGCCAATTTAAACCAATTATGAACTTTCAGGGGCTTAATTGTAAAAATTCAGAACTTTAATGGCCCAAATTAATTAATTTTCAAACTTTAAGCGCTCACCGACGCCGCCCAACAACCGCAGTCGCCTCCCCAGCGCGAGGCACTGCCGCTGTTGGTAGGTGCTTCAAATATATATATATATATATATATATATATTTTTTTTTTTTTTTATTTATTTATTTATTATTATTATTTTTTTTTTTAAACCCAAAATGTATAAACAAAAATTCCAAAATATATATATGGTAGCATGCGAACGGAATTCATAGATCATTTAATAATTTTAAGAATAAACATGCTTAAAAAATCTTTCACATGGTAGCCAAATGGAATTCACATGATGCCGAATATGTGCAAAATTTTTATAATATACAATACCATAATTAAAACAAAGGAAATTGGTAAAGACAAAACCAAGAAGTAGGCAGCCGTAATTTTTTTTTTCCTCCACCACCAATGCATCAATTAATAAATAAATTAAAAAAAAAGGAGGGCAAAACAAAATGGGACAGTAAAAGCAGATTGACCAGTCTGGTATAATTCAAGCCGCAAATATGGACTTTTGATCCCAATCATATAAATTACAAGTTATAATACGCTTTATTTGTTGAATATTGTGCGAATAAATATAACGTGCTATTAGAATTATAAACTGGAACCTCGATCCATATAAACATGCCAAATTTCATATAATAACATGAAAGAAGATCAATTAACCCAAAATAATTTCCCAAAGATTCAACAATGGAGTGGCTCTGATACCACTTGTTAGATTTATTAAATTAAATCAACCATGTTGAATCATTAAAAATATGTAACCGAAATGCGGAAGCGTACCTGAATCAGACATAGTTATTGTAATGAATAATTCCTGCGATTTTAGTCTTCCAGATCAACACGTTGTTCCTTTGTTTTTCTCTGACGATGGGATCCAGAATGAATGAATACAGAACGTGTGATCCGGGGACCATAACCCTATATATATATTGCCTAGTTAACCTAATTCGGCCCATTATGAATTAGGAACTGTTATGGTCTCTACACATAAAAATTCATACTTTAATTAGATGCATTAAAGTTTAGACGGGTTTAACCAAAATTGATAATTTTTAATCCAATACACAATATTTCACATATAAACCCACATAATCGATTAAAACCTTACAAAAGCTTCACTGGTTAAATCGATGCGTGAATCGACATACATGTATCGACCTATACATGTATGCTTTGATTTATTCATGCAATGACATCTCCATCTGTTTAGATTTCTATGATTATAAAAACAAGGAGATATCATTATTACTACAATGACCTTTAGCAAATAATGGGTACATTAAAGTTTTGGAATTCGTCGTTAGATAGGAGATTTGTGATTTCCTACATGTACCTGAGGCTTTACACGTCGGGTTACCTGCCTCTAATAGGGGTGGGTCCCGCACATTAACTGTGTGTGGCGGTGGTGGGGTCGGGTACATGGACATGTCAACAACTGTATACCAATAGCTTAATTCTAGGAGATTTTTTCCAATTATATCATGTAACCTCAATTATTGTTGGAGTAAAAGACTAAAATGACTAAGCCCCTATTGGGATTAAAGTTTTAATTTTAATTTAAATCAAAGTTAATAATTAATTCTAAAAATACATTTCATAAGATCCACAACTTTACAATAATATATTTTATCATTTTTTTTATTATCAAAATCTACTAAAAATCTTATTTTAATTTTCATCAAATACGAGCAAAATCTTTGTTTAGTCACCACATTAGTAGCCTTACTACTACCACCTTATTATCTACAAAATACAATGACTTACAACCATTCTTGATTTGTTTATTCTGATCTTTCTTTCATATTGCTTAGGTAATGAGTTGTATTTTAAAATTTCATATCTTATCATAATATTGAAACTCTAAAACTACATTATATATAAACCTTCCTCGAGTATGAATGAATGAAATGGATTTATTTGCATCCAATTTACGTCTATATAATTTATGTTAGCAATCCTGAGGGGTAGCTTAGTTGGCCAGACCTTGGGTTTGCTTTTCAATGGTCACCTGTTCAAACCCCCTAGACTAAGTATTCAACTATAAATTTCGGGGGGCCCTGAGATTAGTCGAGGTGCGCGTAAGTTGGCCCGAACATCTACGGTCATTAAAAAAAAATTTTATCTTAGCACAACAGTAAATTTTATATTATAATAATTACTTTTTATATGAAATAGTAAATTACATCTTATTAATAAGTTTTATAAGATACAATGTTTGGAAACTGGAACAAGAGTTAACTAGAAAATAAAATTTTACTTTAATTCAATCAATCAACATCTTTACTAGATGTTTACGTGTATATTATAATAAAAGAAATATATAGATTTAGAATATACCAAAATCGATATTCAAATTCTTGATTGGATTTGAATCACGAACATCCAACTTTTGAACATGATTACCAAACGAAGGTATAAAACTTTGTTGTGTGGCTGCAACACTTTGATTGTCATGCTACATAAAAAATACAAGTTTTTAAAGTAATTTGTTATCGAGAAAAGTTCATCATATGCATATATTAACCATTAGGAGTTGTGAATATTTTAACGGTGTAGTCATGCAATGTTGTGACTATCGAGGAACTTGAACGACATGTGCTTCAATGCCAACATTATTTGGGCGTGCCTTCAGCTTATTTCCTTTGGATGTATTCGAACTCCCCTACATGACATCCCAACAAGTTCGTTACATTAAGTAAGTAAACAACTCATACACAATTGGTGATATGAACGTTAAATATACCTTTGATTTTTTTGAAATAGATTCCAAAGGGCTCTTCTTACGAAATTTCTTCGATGCGTCCTTTCTCTTTGCACATTTAGGATCACGTAATCCACTGTTGACAGTTTCTTGCGATAGTCCACATTGTGATGCTATCGGTGTACTATGCGGAGACATGACATTACTCACAACATTGGACTTCAATATCGTTACCATTTTACATTCATTTTCGATCCATTTTTGTATGTTTGCAGCTCTGCTTTCATCGTCGGCAACCAAGCCCGCCAATATAGAGAAAGACTGACACAAATTGTCGTACCTCAACTGTCCTGGGGTACTAATCAACACATTGTAGTTAACAGCAACCCTCGTGTGTGCTCTACTTACATTTCTTCGCCATCTCCGTAGTATATACCTATCCAATAGTTGTTTGACGTCGTTACAGATCAATACTGCAATCATGTGCCTGCATATTATTCCTCGAAATTTGAATAAGTGACCACAACAAACAATTTGACAATCTTCTCTCTGAAAAGAGATGTAAGTTTTTTTGTTCGATCGCTCATCATTTATTTGTTCCTCACATACCTCGTATTGAAAGCCCAAGAGTGACTAACCAAGAGGGGGGTGAATTGGTTATTAAAACTTTTCGAAAATAAACTCAAATTTTAATGTAATAACTAATGAAACAATTAAACAAATACATACAAGTACAAAACCAAATAAGATAAAGTAATGATCACAATGTAAAAAGGGTAAATCAACCTAAATTCAAGAAAGTAGAAACTAAATGGATAAATTCAAATAACAAGCTCAAATATAAAAGCAATAATTAAAAGGGAGAGAAGATGCAAATGATATATTTGTGGAGATTCGATCCAAAGTAATGATCTACGTCCCCTGTTACCAAGCTCTCCGGCACGAGCAAGGCTTTTTCACTATGTTGATTGACTTATGGTGCAATCCAACCCTTTACAACACTTTCGGTGACTGACAAATAAGGAGCGCCAATCCTTATATAATGTTGAGCTTTACTGGATCTCAACACGACCCAAACTATTGAGATATACGGGACCTCAATATGACCCACACTATTGAGTTTTACGGGACGTCAATATGACTCACACTTTATCAAAATGATTTTACCATGGAATTACTCTCTTGATAAATAATACAATCAAGTTAAGTATTAAGAGAGGCTAACACTTCAATGAATAGTAATAAATAATAACTCAAGTGTTAGATGAAAAACTTTGATGAATATGATAATTAAAAATAGATTCAATCAATCAAAGTGTTTCAATGAGAAGATGGCGAAAAGATAAATCAAATGTAAGTTCAAAGAATCTTCTCAATATATATATATATATATATATATATATATATATATATATATATATATATATATATATATATATATATATATATATATATATATATATATCTTTTAATGAATGATTGTAATAAATTAAGCACTAAGAGAGAAATGAGAAATTTTGATAAATATGATGATTTTACAAGTTTGATTCAATCAATCAAAGTTTCATAATGAAAAGATTAAGATGAAATATGTACTATGTAAGTTTAAAAGGATCTTCTCAAGTAATATCTCTCTTTCGAAATTGATATAAATAAGTTAAGAACAAGGATATACAAAAAACTTTAATGAGAGAAGTTGATTCAAGAAATTTGATTTAAAATCAAAGTTTTCAATATGAAGAAGTAGAAAAATTTATACAATATAAGTACAAATACCTTTTTCAAGAATATATCTCTCTTTGAAGATTGATATAAAAAAGTTAAGCACAAAAAGATATAAAAAAACTTTGATGAAGGAAATGATTTAAAAAATTTGATTTAATAATCAAAGTTTTTGTTATGAAAAAATAAATAAAATGAAAACAAAAATTAAGCTCAAAGAAGATTTCTTACAAATATATATGTTTGATTGACTTTGACTTTTTTTTTTTTTTTTTTTTGAAATTTCCTTTTTGATAGGTTTGAAAAATGTATGCTTGTGAGGAATGTTTTCATTTTGAAAAATCAATCTTACTTTTGATTAAAACATTTTATGCAAGTGATAACAAAAGTAACTTTTCGTGCATAAAATGATTGTTAGAGCTATTGTCATTCATTACTAAAGATCGAAGTAAACCTTTACATATGATCTAGAATGCATAATCATTGATCTTGTTTCGAAGTTTCTTTCATGTTTGGCTCATGCTCTTGATTTTGATTTTTTTTTTTTTGCGTTAATCTTTCAAACTCTTGTCTCGAATGATTTGGCTTGAATGCTTAACTTTCATTTTGATCTTCATTTTGAGTCCGATTTATAATGCTTGATTGATTTTAACATTGAACTATTTTCACTCAAAATCAATTGTTAGAAATAATATTAATCTTGTTTGTTATGATCAAAATATTAAGGATGAAGTCAACCATAAGTCAATAATTTCCCCCTTTTTGATTATGACAAACAAGATGATTTGCAAGGTAAGATTAAACAATTGATTAGGGAATATACATTTATAAATTTATCATGTAATTCATATTCCCCCTACCTTTTACAAACCAATAATCATATATTCAAAGCATGCATAATCATCTCACTTCATTTCCCCCTTTTGGCATAAGCAAAAAGATACAGCCTTTAATATCAAAACACGACCATAGGAGACAACGAAAGATTTCGCCCTATCATTTTTACTTATATTCTCCCTATCAATATGCATGTAACATATATATTCATTCTTTTAACACTCTCCCTTTCATGCATCTTCTATATCTCTTACCCTTTTAGCGTAAACAAAAAGGTAGCACATATGAAAGGAATAGTATGGTATATAAGATCAAAACTTTAAGTCAATCATAGTAGTATATCCCCCCTCAATTAAGCACAAGATGCCACATATATGCAAGTTTCAATAAAAGGATAATCACCACATTTATAGTAAAATAATAATCAAAGCATAAGTGATGAAATTATGAAAGCATAATCATTTGGACAAAATTTGTATACATTCCAACCAATTATGCACATAGAATCAATCATACGTGAATATTCAATTTAGCAGGATATTTCAAATTCATTGATAATTCCCAAATTTTAGCATATGAAGCCAAACTATTTTAATTTAAAATAGTCTTAGTCATTTCTTGCGATGTGTGATTCTTCCTTTCTATAACACCATTTTGTCGATGAGTTCTAGGAGTCAAGAAATAAGATTCATAGCAAAAATCACTAAAATCAATATTATCAAATTTTTCATCATGATCACTTCAAACATATAATTTAGGCTCCAAAATAAGACTTAAGTGAATCAAGAAAAGTAATCAACGAGTTTGAGCTTATGATTCGATATGGTCCAAAATGATTCATGTGAAGAAGTTGAGCATGTTTTGTAGTCGAATAGTATTGCTTAACTTAGAAAGAACTCTTCACTTGTTTTTCCAAATTCACATTCATTACAAATTTTCTTAAATTTCAAATGTGGCATATCTTTAACAATTTTTGAAAATATTTGAAATATGTTCATGCTGCCACAATCAAGTATCTTTCAAATGTGAAGACATTTTTCTTCACTTCAACCTCAATGTTTATGACAAAAACATCCTTATTTTGGCTTCCTATAAACATCACTCATTTTAATGTAGCATTCTTAATATGGAAGAATCAAATTAGATATGATAACATTTATCACATAATTGACTAAAACCTGTTATGTTTAATGTTATCTATTAAGAGAACATTTTCAAAAAGGGGAGATGAGTAAATACCAATAATTTCAATGATTTTTCTTTTGGCACTATTTTTGAAAGTATCATGACCACATCATTCTTTTGAAGCTTGATAAAAAGATTGAACAATGGATATCAAAGCATAATAGACCCCAACAAATTTAATAGCACATTTCAAAAATATAAAACTAGATTCATGCACAATTGGACATAAAATTTGATTATGGAGGCATAATGCAACATATAAGCACATTAGCCACAAATTTCAATTTCATCTAGAGTATTCAAACCTCTTTAAATATGTGAAAGTCTATCAAGAGCTAGAGGCTTAGTAGAACCATTTGGCCATTTGATTTTTGTATGACTACTAAATCAAGGTGGGTGCCCTTGAATGCCAAATATCTAATGTCTTAGTGCCATTAAGATATCTAAAATTTGTTTTATGGCATTAAGGTGTGATTCTTGAGTATTGGATAGAATTCTAGCACATAATCACACACAAAACATAAAATCGGGTCAAATGGTAGTTAAGTAAAAATAAGAGATTCGACCATATCTCGATATTTTGTTATGTTTATGAATATACCTTGATCATCCAATTCGATTGATGAATACTTTGGAGTGTTCATTAGCTTCAATTTTTTTCATTTTGAACTCCATTCTTTCTTTTTGAGAGTAGAACTTTGTTTCCCGGTCACGTGCTCAAATATCCACTATCTCAAGACCATTTGCTCTTTACTTTCTTTGGTACCTACAAAAAATAATTCAATTTTTGTTCTTTGGTACCCTTACAACTTTGGGTCCTTGATGTTAGTGTTTGTGGACTTTGGAATCCACTTGTATTTGCTCTCAAAGTGAAACATCTTTTTGATTGAAAAATTAAAATATACATGTCCATTTTTATTGCAAACTTACACGTGACATTTGGAATGGGGGAAGTAGATGCTTTAACAAATAAATTTTCAAGAGACTTTTGTTTTAAAAATGGTTTGTATCCAATTCCTCCTTTATCAAAAACGCATTTTTGTTCACCAAG
Source organism: Osmanthus fragrans (assembly GCA_019395295.1). Taxonomy (NCBI): domain Eukaryota; kingdom Viridiplantae; phylum Streptophyta; class Magnoliopsida; order Lamiales; family Oleaceae; genus Osmanthus; species Osmanthus fragrans. The sequence continues at coordinate 8,319,232 of CM033361.1, forward strand.
TATTAAATCAAAATTTTTCTTGCCTTGTGTAAATTTGTGAACAATTTGAGTCAAATCTAAAGTCTTACCCTGTAAAGAGGAATTCTCCTTAATTAAAGAATCATAATTGACTTTTTCTTTTTCAAAATCATTTTGAGTTTTCAAAAGTTTCTTTACTTCATTTTCCAAAAACAAATTCTTCTTTTTAAGCATCGAATGATTTAAAGCAAGCTTTTCAAATTCTTCAAGAATTTCATCATAAGAGATAGATAATTCATCATTGAACAATTTTCATTTGAATTTACCTCATCATCAATAGCCATGAAGCACATGTTGGCAATTTCCTCTTGACTTCCATATTCTTCATGGTCTTCATCATCACTTTCATTATATGTTGATTGAAATGCTTTCTTTTTGATAAATTTATTCTTCTCTTCGCACTTTTCTTCTTTCTTTTGTAATCGGCGATTAGTGCAAAAATCCCTCCAATTTTTGACAAGAAGAACTAGGTCATCAAGTTCTTCATCATTCACATTTTTACTTGAAGTTTTTTCATCTATTTCCATCTTAAAAGTAATTTGACGTTTTTCATCTTCTATACTTTTCATTGTTTTCTCCTTTGTCTCGGTGCAATTTAGCTCATATGTCATCAATGTTCCATAGAGCTCCTCCAATGGATATGTGTTGATATCTTTGATGTTTTCTATCAACATTCTCAATGGGCTCCATTCTTTCGAGAGTGACCTAAGCACTTTACTCATAAGTTCACCATTAGTAAATTTTCAATCAAAACCTTTAAGACCATTAACAATATCGGTAAAACAAGTAATCATGTCAACAATCGGTTCATTTTCTGTCATAAAGAAATTCTCAAAATCTTTAACTAAGATATTTCCAACATGAGTAATTTCTATGGCATGCCAAATATAATAAGTGGAATCACATGTACTAATACGATTAAATTCATTTCTATCTAAAACACAATAAAATACATTTTTGGCTCTAGCATTTAAAGATAATTTTCTTTTATCTTCTTCATTATATTCCTCTCTAGATTTAGGAATAATTTGATCCGACTTACCATCAACTTTAATAATCTTTGTAGGCACATAGGGACCAAATTCAATAATTTCCCAAATATTATAATCAATTGATTGAATAAATATTGTCATTCTAGTCCTCCAATAGTTATACTTTGTACCATCAAATAGAGGAGGTCAGTTTGTAGAATACCCCTCAAGATTTTGAAAAATTGGGTTAGCCATTACTCAAGATTGTAAAATCTTTAAAAATGAGTACCGAGTTCTCATACCAATTGAAAGTCCAAGAATGACTAACCAAGAGGGGGGTGAATTGGTTATTAAAACTTTTTCGAAAATTAACTCAAGTTTTAATGTAATAACTTATGAAATAATTAAACAAATACATACAAGTACAAACCAAATAAGATCAAGTAATGATCACAATGTAAAAATGGTAAATCAACCTAAATTCAAGCAAGTAAAAACTAAATGGATAAATTCAAATAATAAGCTCAAATATAAAAACAATAAGTAAAAGGGAGAGATGATGCAAACGATATATTTGTGGAGGTTCGATCCAAAGCAATGATCTAGGTCCCCCGTTACCAAACTCTCCGGCACGAGCAAGGCCTTTTCACTATATTAATTGACTTATGGTCCAATCCAATCCTTTACAATCCTTTCGGTGACTTACAAACAATGAGCATCAATCCTTATACAATGTTGAGATTTACAAAATCTCAACATGACCCACACTATTGAGATTTACGGGACCTCAATATGACCCACACTATTGAGATTTACGGGACTTCAAAATGACCCACACTTTATCAAAATGATTTTACAATGGAATTCCTCTCTTGATAAATAATACAATCAAGTGAAGTACTAAGAGAGGCTAACACTTTAATGAATAGTAATAAATGATAGCTCAAGTATTAGATGAAATTTTTTGATGAATATGATAATTAAAAAATAGATTCAATCAATCAAAATGTTTCAATGAGAAGATGATGAAAAGATAAATCAAATGTAAGTTTAAAAAATCTTCTCAATATATATATCTCTCTTTTAATGAATGATTGTAATAAATTAAGCACTAAGAGAGAAATGAGAAACTTTGATAAATATGATGATTTTACAAGTTTGATTCAATCAATCAAAATTTCACAATGAGAAGATTAAGATGAAATATATACTATGTAAGTTCAAAAGGATCTTCTCAAGTAATATCTCTTTTTCGAAATTGATATAAATAAGTTAAGAACAAGGAGATACGAAAAACTTTAACGAGAGAAGTTGATTCAAGAAATTTGATTTAAAATAAAAGTTTTCAATATGAAAAAGTAGAAAGATTTATATAATATAAGTGCAAATACCTTCTTCAAGAATATACACTACAACAAAAATGACATTTTGCAACACTTAAAATGCAATATTTGTGAATTGAGTGTTGCTAATGGGGTCTATCGTAACATTTTAATAAGTGAATGTTGTCATTAATTAATTTAATTGAGCTTTGACAACATTTTTTAAGTGAATATTGCCGAAAGTGACCTTTTGCAACGTTTATTCAGTATTGCGAAAAATAAAACTTTGCACAACGTTTTTTAAACGTTGCAAAAAGTTTTCTTTTCGCAATGCTTTTTAAACGCTGCGAAAGAAATTTCCTTTTGCAACGTTTAAAAAACGTTGCGAAAAGCTTTGGCTCAAGTCCACCATTTACACAAAGGGCCCAAATAACTCAATCCCTAATAATTTTCATCAACCTCGTCATCCCCAATCTCTTATAGTCATCTGCCGGTCACCATCCCCATTGTGTCTGTATCTTCCCTACTCCGCCGCCTCGCCACTCTCGAGTCCACCCTCCGCCATCGATCTCCATCATCTTCTCTATCTCTTCGTGAGGTTGTTGCCTCTATTATCCAGTCCCATTTTAGAGTCTTCCTTGCACGTAGGTCAAGAACCCTTCGGCAGCTTAAAGATCTTGCATCCATCAAATCCACGCTCAGCATTCTGAAATCCTCAGTTTCCGGAAATACCCATTATGATTGCGAAGCTTTATCTCATAAAGTCATGGCCCTGCTTCTCAAACTCGGCTCCATTAAGGTAGAAAATAAATCTTCCACATTACTATTAGAATTAAGAGTCTCTGGTTCGTCTTTTTCCACATTAACCATCTTATTTACCTCCTGACCTGTATTTTTTAATCTTATGTTCAACAAATATGCATAATTTTGCCTTTTGTTTTATAAATACATGGTGCGGTTCTAATGTGGGCTTTTTTTTATTATCATTTTTTATTTTTGAAGGGTGGTTATCCCATGATTAGATATGGAAAAGATTACTAAGCAGGGAGTTGATTAAATTTCTGGAGTTCATTGAGGGTTTGAAAAGAAGGGAGCTTCCAAGTAGATTAATTGAAAACTCTGGTGCCGAGAATGGGAATGTTTATAGGGTTTACAGATAAAATGGGAAGCCATGTTCGAATGGGGACAGTAATGTTAGCATTAACAGGGATGATTCAATTGATGATGAGAGAGAGCTCTTGGACAATCTGTGCCGAGAAGTCGAAGAAATTGGAGCCTCTTTGAAAGAGGCTGAAGATGATGAGGAGGAGAAAGATCTGTTGGGAAATGGAAGTGATGGCGAAAAAGAATTGAGAAATCATCCAGAAAGTGAAAGGAGGGAATTCTGCAATTGGGGATAGGAGGAAGGTGAATAATCAGATTGATAGTAGTGATGGGGGGACATTGGTTTGCCTGGACTAAGACTAGGCAGTAAGCAGAAGAGTCTAGCAGAAATATTTCAGGTGAATGTGCTTTGATTTATGAAGAATTTATTGGGTACATCCTTTCTTTTCTGAGGTTGCAACATTGTTCTCGATGCTGAAGGTCACTGACCTTTTTCTACCTTATATCTGTTGATTATGCTAAACTTGCAAATAGATGGCCCTATAATCATTTTTTGGCTCTATTCTTTTCTATGGTTAATGTCATGACTGTAAATATATGTATGTTTATTTAGAAATAATCGTTTCTATGCAAGTATTTAACTGCTTATTAGCTGTTTGACTTCAAAATAATTGCTGTGAAAATGGACACACAATTTTATGTAAGTCATTTTCTGTATGCTGACTAATCCTAGTTTCTTCACCCATTTCTGGCCCAAATAACTCAATTTTGTATTCGTCTAAATTCCTTTTATTTTCATAACTCGATACTAGGTTGAAAGAAGAGAACGCACACCTAAACACTACAACAAAAATCTGATTTAGTGTTCTAAAGTTTGATTTTTATCTGAATTTGGGTATTTTGCACTTCAGTTCCACCATTATATATTATCAGTTTGATGGATTTATAGGATTGGTTATTTGATGGATTTTGTTCTGCCTACCTTATTTTATATCTTAAAAGGCCAAAACTACATCTTGTGATCAGGTTGCAAGATGTACCAAGATCATTAACCCAAACACAGAAGATGCAAAGTATGTTATTACATAATTGCTCATTACAAACAAGCATCGATACTGGGGAAGATGACTCTAGCTGACCAGATGAACCAATTGCAAACAAGGATCAAACAATGAAGTTTGAGTTTTAAAGGGACATGTCAATGATGATGGAAAAATTTGAGATCATGACAAAGAAATTGGACAGGCAGGAACAAGAGAGAAATGAAAAAGAAGTGATAGTTAATTCTTCAGAACTCACTAGTTGTAAGCTATATATGTAAAAAGATTTTTTATAGATTTTTTTGTATCACATTTTAATGTTCGAGTGTATGGATTCAAAATTTTGAAATGAAATTATTAATTTTTATGCAATTCCAAAATTTGTTTAAAATGAGTCATTTTTAATTTTGCGAGTCAATTTACATAAATTGCTTTAAAAAAAATAGAGAGACCTTTCAGCAACGTTTAAAAAATGTTGCCGAAAGTGACCCTTTCGGCAACGTTTAAAAAATGTTGTCAAAACTCTTTCACAACGTTTAAAAACGTTGCCGTATCCTTCCACTCTACGGCAACACTGAGATTTGCAACATTCGTCCAAACGTTGCAAAAGGTCTTTAACAACATTTTTTGAACGTTGCAAAAGGCCTTTTTTGTTGTAGTGATATCTCTTTTTGAAAATTGATATAAAAAAGTTAAGCACAAAGAGATATAGAAAAAGTTTGATGAAGGAAATGAATTAAGAAATTTGATTTAATAATCAAAGTTTTTGTTATGAAAAAAATAAATGAAATGAAAACAAAAATTAAGTTCAAAGAAGATTTCTTACAAATATATTTCACAAGGAAGCTTCTTTTCATGGTTGTTGTAATGAATAGAAGTGAAATGGTATTTATCGAAATCAAAACGAAAATGTTCTGCCAACGGACGCATCTATCGGACGCGCAAACTACCTGTTAGGTCAGAAAGATCACATTTTTGACCGTTGGTCCGGACGCATCCGCCTGGTCAACCAAACGTCCGTTGACTTTGACTTTTTTTTTTTTGGAATTTCCTTTTTGATAGGCTTGAAAAATGTAGGCTTGTGAGGAATGTTTTCATTTTGAAAAATCAATCTTACTTTTGATTAAAACATTTTATGCAAGTAATAATAAAAATAATTTTCGTGCATAAAATGATTTTTGAGTTATTGTCATTCATTACTAAAGATCAAAGTATTATACCTTTACATATGATTTAGAATGCATAATCTTTGATCTTACTTCGAAATTTCTTTCATGTTTGGCTCTTGGCACTTAAAACTTCTCGTCTTGATCTTTCTTTAATATCGTCTCTCATGTTCTTGATCTTGATTTTTTTTGGCATTAATCTTTCAAGCTCTTGTCTCAAATGATTTGGCTTGAATGCTTAACTTTCATTTTGATCTTCATTTCGAGTCCGATTTATAATGCTTGATTGATTTTAACATTGAACTATCATCGCTCAAAATCAATTGTTATAAATAATATTAATCTTGTTTGTTATGATCAAAATATTAAGGATGAAGTCAACCATAGGTCAACATGTATGTCGCCTCCAAACGTTTCACTGAAGATGATATTAGGTCACAATAAAGCTTCATGTCGAACTCTTCTTGAATTTCTTTGAACTTTGCAATAGTATAAACGACTTGAAATTACTTCTTCATTTTATACCTCGTTGCTCATGGTACCATTTGTGAGAAAGACTTGAAATCTGTTTGAATCTCCTTCCCAACTTTATTCCTCAAAGCTCGTTCATATTGTTCGACAAATTTCTTTAATGAGTCTTTGAATGTACATACCCATCGAAGAACGCGTGCATACTCTCACTTCGTTGAGTTGTCGACATCCCTGTCCAGAACTGGTTTTGAAATAACACGGAACACATCGACATATGAACTCTTATAGTCCCAACAACCAAGCATTATCATGCAAATCATATATATCGATCATTACCCTCCATCCTTCTTCAAATTCTTGAACAAATTGTAAATTGTAAATTAAACCATGTATAGCATAGAAAATGGAACCCTTATCGACGTTGTATCCAAAAAAATTTGGTAACTTTTTCAATATGTGCCACAAACAACATTTATGCTTCATATGGGGAAACACAATTGCAATTGCATTCTGTATTACCTTGTCTTGATCAATAATTATACCCTGGGGATCTGCTCCATGCATACACTACAGACATGTCCTAATTATCCAGACAAATGTATCTCTATCCTCATTCGATAACAGTTTACATTCGAGCAATGTCGATTGTCCGTGATGATTAATTCCAACAAAAGGGGCAAACGACATGTCATACTTATTGGTGAGGTACGTGGTATCGAATGTGACAACATCACCAAACTCTTTATAAGCCTGTTTACTCCTATTATCTGCCCAAAACACATTCTTTAGCCTCGAATCTTCATCCAGGTCCATACTAGAGTAAAACCCGAAGCAAGTAACATGCATTTTTGAAAAGTATGCTTGTATCGCTGCGACGTCTCCTTCTCCAAGTCTTAGACGCCAAATTTGTTCAACATAGTTTCGACAATCCTTTTCCATGTACATCATATTTTCGTATCCGCTTACTTCGACTACTGTAGAGTTGAAACTTTTGTGTAATGGAATTTCTGCCATATCATTAACTTCTAGCTGTCGTTTAACATGTGCGCTTAACTTTCGATTCCATCAATATAGTCTCAACTTCGATGGACTCATTTTATGATTATGCTAGAGGTTTATAGCGTCAATTCTCCATATTCCCCAACTATCTATAGATGCAGTCAACCTCGCTTTACATCCTATCTGAATGGTTGGCTGCGATTTCAAAGAACCACTTGTAGTACTGCTTCTTTTTCCTTCGCGACTACATGTCAATGTGATATATCTTACAACACCGTCGTCGTCCTTTTTCAAATTTCTTTTCCTAATTGGAAAACTTTCGGTGTATGCATATGTTTTGTAGAAATCAAACAATTCATTTTCATTATTGAACTTCATATTGACCTCGGGCACTCGTAAATGCACACCATCTCTTATTACAGTTTCGTCACCCAATAAGTTCACATTCTCCACGGCATTCTCAAACTCGGATTCTACCAAAATAATGTCATCTACATTGTCCAAAATATCTTTCCTTGCAATGTAAAATCAGTTACAAGTTGATAGAAGACACTCATTCCAAGTTATATAAAACATTTCAGCCTCAGTCAACGACACAAATTTGAACCGAAAATTTGATTTTTTCACAATAAATGAAAATTTTCAACAACTACTACTGCATCTACTATGAGATTTTGAAAAAGTCAGTATGATGGGGGTTGCTCTCTTCACTTTACTACTACAAACTCAATTCATCTATGTAATTATATATCAACCAAATAACAAACTAAGATGTATGCATGCTTATTGAAAATTGCAACTTCGATGACTTGAAACAAGCCGAGGATAAGAGAACTATATTTTGAGATATTACTATTACTATTATTTTTTGGCAAGATTTTTCACTTTCCTAATAATAGAAAGTCATATTTATAAAATAAAACTATATAATACATGCTCACATTAGCCTATTGCGTTTTCCACAAAATCATAAACTACTCATTATCTTAGTCCGCCATCTTTTCGATTAACTCAAGAATAAAGTGAAAAACTCCTTATAATTTCAGTCCAGTTTGTCATCAGATGTCGGAGGGCTTTTTCGTTGGTGCAAATGGGTGTGAAATATTTTGGGGGAAATTTGGGGAAGAGAGGCATATTTGACAACTTCTGTATGAAAATAAAGGAAATGAGGTCAATTGCTTGTTTGTCGGGTCGACTCTGAAGTATTAAAGAAGCTCATTTCAAATTGATTCAAAATCTAGAATCTGTTTGATTCGGATTAAAATATTATTTTAATCAAAATCAAAATCAAAAAATTAATATTAACATCTTTCAAGAGTTCCACAATTTTTCAACTACACATTTCAAAAACTTTTATCACAATTTTACTAAAAAATCTAATTTTAATTCTCACCACACACTCCTAATTTTTTTTTCCACCAACATTTTGTCCATTTCAAATGGATTCAAAATTTTGATTTTTTAATCAATTAATGTCACATTATTCTAACATTCTGCGTGTCACCCATCATATACAAACAACAATGTTCATAAGTTTAAAATATCTTCCAGAGCTTCGTCCTACATAACAAGTGTCGACACCGCTGTGCCAGGTGTCAACATTCTTAACCAATTGAATCGGCCTGAAACACGTCATAGGCATATGTGTCACTTCATCATTGGCCACCACACACAAAATCTACTCTCACTTCCATAATGACCCTCACTAGAAGACTCATAGCTTTTACTTCACTTTCAAAGTTGGCTAAAAGAGGCGAAATGGCGAAAATTTATTCACATCAATTACTACTTCTCTGTCTTGTACTCTTCCTCAGCCTTGTTGCCAATCAGGTAATATCAGAACACTTTTTTTCTGTATTTTTTGGATCCGATTGGAATGATAGCTGGGTTTTTGTGACTTTGACTGCTATGAAATTCAGTGACTTGTGTTAGAAAATAAAATTACTGTAGGGTTTTGCAATTACTAGAGTTTTTTTATCTGGTTTTGATAGATTCGATCCGAGGACAGAGTTATGCAACGTCAATTTGGTTGCGAGTCTGTCGTTTGATCCGAATAAAATTTCGGGGCAGGAAAAAAATTGTTAAAAAAGACTAGATAGTTGTCAAATATATGGGTGATTTAATGTTGCTATGGTTTGTGTTGAGAATTAACATCAGCCACCTCATCTTCATGCCTCAGCCATCTCATTGATGAATCAGCATTATCCATCCATGCTGTCATTAACGTGTTCTTTGTTATTTTACCAGAATTCTGTTGTACTATTATTCCCAACATGATCCATAAGTCATGGAACTTCCTAACAGACTTGCTTCTAGATTATTCTTGTGATGTAATATATATTCATCAGCTAAATGAATAAAATTTACGGTTCATCATCATCTCTTGCTTAGCCTAAGAATTTTACTTGGATATGGGAGTAGCCTAATGATCGAGCAATTGTCTACGGAGAATTCTAGGATTGACTGCACAAAGGAAAAAATAAATAAAAGGAATGGTAAAAATTATCTTGGGATCAAATTATGTTGTTATGAATGATTCATAGTGTTGTTTCCAAGTGCAGGCCAAAAAATCAGAGGAAGATTTGAAGGAAGTGACCCACAAGGTTTACTTTGATGTTGAGATTGCAGGAAAACCCGCTGGTATGCTCTAAATCTATGAACTCCTAAGTTTATTACAAATTATTTTTGTGATACTGCTTTTTAATGTGAGGACTTCATTAATAATCTCTCTAATCAATGGGCCTGTGCATCCATTCAACTCTTTTTTTCATTGTAAGAGAACCTGGAAAGTTTTCTCATTGTGCTTGTGCACCTGAAATTTTAAGTTTTGTTTATTCGTGTAATGTGTATTAGTGCAGTGGGTAGTCATCACTTCTAGGGCTTGATCTGCATAACAGAGTTCCAAACCTGAAATTAGTCTGGGATGGATATAAAATAAATTACAGGAACCATGTTGAGCCGAAAACTCGTCATTCACTGGTTCCAAACTTGAATGAAGTCTTCCTTTCCAATTATTTGAACACTTATTTCATTTTGCAAGGTCATCTCTCAAGTTCCTACCAACTGAGCTGAAATAAAGGAAAACGTGTTCAAATCACGGGTTTCATATTGTGATTATTAACATTTTTACGTGAAACGTGGTTAGGTAACCTTTGAGAGTGACCCAAATCAAGCAGATTATTAGTGTGTTTACATTGCAACCTCAATGTCGTGATTTTTCTTCGTCTGAATTTGTCATCAAGGGCTAGAATAGGAGAAGATGAATTGATCTCGTAACTACCGATTTAGATCTGCTTTTACTTTTTAAATTTAGTGATGGATTCTTGTTGTCAAATTTCTTTTACTAGTTTTTGCAGTTTTATTTACCCTAATATATAAAACGCGCTTTCTGTTTCAGGTCGTATTGTTATGGGCCTCTTTGGAAAAACTGTTCCCAAGACAGCAGGTATGATGGTATTGTCAGATGAATACTGATGAAGAACTCATTTGAGATTTGACGTTTTTGGAATTAATTCCACCACTTATTTTTTCTTGCAGAAAATTTCAGAGCTTTGTGCACAGGTACTGTGACATCAGCTCTGGCCATGTTTTTATCCTAGTAGATGAATTGATTTTATTGCTTATTTACAGTAAAAGTTTTGTACTAGTACGATCTTGTTGGCTGCCTTCTTATTCATTATCTTAACATACATGAATCACAAATATGTTTTTCTGCATTCAGGGGAGAAAGGTACTGGGAAGAGTGGGAAGCCTCTTCATTACAAAGGAAGCTCATTTCCCAGAATAATACCCAGCTTCATGATTCAAGGCGGGGACTTTACTCTTGGGTCTTGGCGATGGAAGAGGCGGGGAATCAATTTATGGGGAGAAGTTTGCTGATGAAAATTTCAAAATCAAACATACTGGACCTGGTAGGAACACTGCCTTTGCCCCAGCACCTCCCCCTTCCCTTAATACCATCTCACTTAACTATACAAACTCGTGTTTTCCTGCTCACAGTAAGAAGTTTTATCTTGTTCACTTTGCAGAGAACCTTACTTATGGTTCTCACATCTGGAGAAAATCGTAAATAAGGTTCTCGTGTCATATCAGCAAGTGAGCAATTTTATCCTGCCCCAGAAAACTATAAGTAAGGTTCTCATGCCACATCAGCAAGTGAACAGTCTTATCTTGCACACTGTGGATAGGAGAGCAATTTCTTGACTATACATATGTGTGCGTTGTGCATGTGATTCAATTCTGATTTCTGAATATTACTGTACTAACGTGTCTTCTTTGTGACATTTGACTAGTTTTGCTAATTTTCAGGGCTTTTGTCTATGGCAAACGCTGGGCAGGACACTAATGGTTCACAGTTTTTCATTACAACTGTGACGACCAGCTGGTAACTACATAAATTAATGGTCCCGGGTTGAAATCTTTTTGCTTTAAATATGGCCCTGTATTTTAATGTCATCTTCTATGACCAGGATTTAGCATCGACTATCTTGAAAACTTTCAACCATTTTCAGATCTTCTGTCTGCTGCTGCTTCTCTTTAGCTCAAAAATCTAACCAAAGTTTCTTGATGTTCGATAGGTTGGACGGTCGTCATGTTGTGTTCGGAAAGGTGCTGTCCGGAATGGATGTGGTGTATAAGATCGAAGCCGAAGGCAAACAGAATGGAACACCCAAAAGCAAAGTTGTGATTGCAGACACTGGTGAACTTCCCCTATAATCAGCCTGTCGGTTTCCCTTTTTACGAACTCAGATTCTGATTTATATTTGCTGCAGATTAATGTCTTAAACTACGTACTTGAATTTTGTTACCAAGGAAAGTGAAAACAACAGTAGGTACCATACCATAAAGTACACTTCAGTTTGGCAATTTGTTATCTTGTTACAGAGTTTGTTTCTTGGGGTGAAGATGTGACGTTAAGATTTTGCGTGAATAGCTATGGTAGTATTAAGAATTTTATCCTTTAACCGCATGGTTGAATATGTAACTACCTCGTCTCGTTCTCTTCCCAACTAGAAGTGTAAAGTGAGTCGTGTGGGCAATTGTGTCCATTTGTTTTTGGGAAAAACAAACAAAAATATTAATGAAGACACCCTGTGCAAGTGTCCCGAAATGGACTGCGAATGATATTGCCGCCCGCCTTTGCACCCATACCTCCAACCCCAACCTAAAGGAGAGGGAAAATGTTATAGGTAGATGACTTATAATCCCGACTTTTGTTTCAGTGTGTTATTGCATTGGATTGAATCATACAAATGAGAGACTTGGAGACGGAAATTAGCAAAGAGGAGGAAGGGAGGCTTCTTTCTATTTCTATATTGGTTCATAGTCAGGACAACAAGCCAAGATCTCAATTGACGAATCCATGACATGTAACTTAGCAAAGGAGAGAGACAATGGCAACACACCTCATCGTTTTTCCAATGCCACTTGAGACACTTGCCCCCAATTAAGACTTCATCCTAGTCCAGTTACTACGCTAAACAAAACTTAAGGCCATTCTAAGAAAAATCCCGGTTATGTTTGCCTTCGAGCTTTCATTCCTTCATACACAGCCCTACTGATAAATAGAGACAAATGGGAAAAACGCCTCAAATTCATTCGTGTCGTGTGTCACTTCTCTGGACTTAAACGGTAGCACCATCAAAAGGAAAGCCCCTATTAAATTAAAGGAAATCTAAACCTTTCTTCTTTTAATCATCTCGACTAACCCAGCTTTCAAAATTTAGACTTCTCCACGTAATGAAGCATTTGCATCTTGCAAGGAGCAAACCCTTTTGGCATGTCTAATGGCTTCGTTCTTCTGAAAAATAGCACATTGCAATCCCTAAGTCAATAAAACAAGTTAGGTTCAGTCAATTGGGTTATCCATAATGAAGTGTGCAAAAAAAAAAATTATGCCTAGAAAATCCGAGTCATCATGTTCTTGGCTATCTTCTCTTGACCAAGTTGCTCATAACGTGCTTGATCTTCACGAAATAGAAGACATTTACCAAGTGCCACCACCCCTAGGTTAGAGAACGAAAATGAATTAAAAGGAAAAGTAAGCACGATCGAAACATCATCTACCAATGATAGCCTTGGATGGCCGCGCTTGTGGACCGTCGAGGAAGAAGCATCAGGTAGCTCGGTCTGACTAAATAGATGGGACTAGAATGTTAGATAGCACTGTAAAAGAAGAAACCTTCTTAGACCTCTTCTTCGCCCTTCTTCTCTCCAAAGCATCAAGCAAAGATCTTATTACCCTTGACATGATTTGATCTGCAATCTCGCGACCAACCAAATTAAACGGACCGCACAAAGCTAGGTCATTACTCAGATTTTCATCTCTCTCTTTGCCATTATAATATGGACTATATGTCTTGAAAAATAAGGAAGGTTCTATTGAAGTATGATCCCGCAAGTTGCACGAGATAGGACCCCCAAAGGTAGGAGAAACTGACAATTCTTCTGATCTTTGGGTATTGCGAAGATCTTAGAAATTCGCTCCTTTACTATTAGGCATCTGACAGGCTCGGAGTTGATGCAATAACTTGCAAGAAAATAGAATAAGAACCTCGAATCAGTAAAATATATTGTGATAAAATAATCTACGAAACTCATCTCATGACCACGTTGAAGGAAAACAATAATCCTCCGATCAAACCAAGTCGCCTAACACAAGGAAATAAAACCCTTTTTCCAACCCTTATCTCTAGTAGAAAATCCAACTATCAATCGATTGGTATTTTTTTACATTTAAGGAAAATGGACATTTCTCACCATCATGCTTCCTTATGAAATACCTATGCAATAGATCCGACGTGCCAAATGATATATTGAACCACTCGACTTGGACATGGAGGGTTAACATCAATCGCCATGAGTTGAGCATGAGTTCGCTATTTGCAATTTCAAAATATTTCAAAATCATCTTAACCATTTGAGGAATCGAAAATCGGAAGCCATTTTTAAATGGCAATTCATAGAAAAACATCATACCCTAGACATTCTATGACTCTTTCATGCAGTCGCAGTAGATAGAGTAGTAGATAGAGTTGAACGGATAGTTTGTTGGAATGTTCTTAGTAAACATGATACCATTCACGATTGGGCAGCTCTGTTCATAAAAACTATGTCTAGGATTGACACCGTCAATATTTGGATCAGTCAGACCGCTATCAATACAAATATTTTTCGAAACAACCTTATAAGAAGAACAAATCCTCGGATTACTATAAACCCAACTAGTGTTGACTCGTCCGGACGGTCTAAGCTTTATAATCATTTAGCCAAGAACTTTCATCCAAATGTATAGATCTTCTTACACCTCCGGTTGGCCAAAATTCGGATGAAAAAGGTTATCACAAAAATCATTCCAATCCATTATTCATAAAAACAATTATTCACTAGTGATTTCACTCTATCATGGATCAAAACTCCATAAACATGGAATCAAACTAATGCGACCATCAATGAACTTGGAAAGATATTTGAAGATTCAAAAAATAAAATAAGAAATTGCAAAATGTAAAAGGACTTGCCAAAATTTCTAAAGCCGTTTGGAGTCAGCCCGAGCCATATGAGAAGTGAAGAATGAAACCTTTAAATTGTGAAAATGACACGCTAAATGAAGTGAAGAAATGACTCCCTAAATTTGTACAAAATCAACAATCCGATTGTACACTCAACCTAATATGTCAACTGGTAAGTGCATGCATGAACCAAGTGGCATGCATGCCACTTTAGGGGCATTTCATTTCACACTGCATCACTTAACGTGTGGCAATAGAAGTCGCACGATGAAAGCCATGTGGTCAAAAAATAAATAAAATAATACCAAAAAAATCAAATATTTCAAGTGAAATCGGTACTAAAGATTACACGACTTGTCTAATTTTTCAAACTATGCCAAACGACTTTCGAGTCATACAGTATTAAAAAATCAAACTATTTATAGTCGAAAATTGATACTAAAAACCAAAAACCAAACAAATTCCAAATAATCTTTCAAGTTGGATTCCAAGCTTGTATAGTCATTTATAATCATGCGTGGAGACCGTTGGACCATTAAAAATTTCATGCGATATACTTGGAAGATCAGTGAGCTGTGCGATTTTTTAGTATTGATTTTCATTCGACATAGTTTAATAAATTACTGCATGAGTTGTCGAGCTGAACAATTTTTTAGTATCAATTTTTGCTTGAAACGTTTGATTTTTTTTGCTACATGGCTCGAAAGTCGTGCGACTTCTATTGCCACATGACAAGTGATGCCATGTGGCAGGAAATTCCAATTGGTATTTAGTAATGCACTAATGCTATAAGATTGAGAATGCCACAAAAGTGGTATGAATGCCACTTGATGCATGCACTTACCACTCGGCAATTTGACGAGTGGTAAGGTTTTCCTTTTAATATTATATGTATAGAAATGATCTCCTAAACACGATGACATGACACAGGTGAATTAATAATATGTTTAATGATTCACCAATTAATTGGTGTGTCATATCACCGGTATTTAGGAGATTATTTCTATATAGACTCTGATACTCAAGCTTTTTGAAATGGTCAGAGTACCCGTGTCCATGGGTATGTGCATGTGATATGTGCTCGATCCTCCAAGTTTCAACTAGACACTTCACTGTTTTTGTTTTTTCTTTCCCTTTTCTTCTTTTTATTTCATTCTTTTCCTCTTTGTCTCTGTGGTTTATGATTTTGTTTGTATAAAATGAAAATGGGTTTCATATAATGCTAATTAGTGCTCCATTAAGTCCAAATTGTAATCAAATACTTTCTTTTTTATTTTATATAACATTTAGTAATTAACTTCTCATAATTGAAAACTAAACTTCAAAATTCTGTTTTATTCGTTTTAACTCCTTATTCAATACTCATTTCATTCTTTGTGAACAATTGATTTTGGTCTATTCAAAATGACATCTTGTGTTAATAAAAAAATCGAAACTTAAAAGATATATCAACGTACTCGTGTCTAAAATTTAGACCATTTTTAGTCATGTCTCTGTATCCTACATTTTCGAAAATAAAAGATCCGACACTTAAATACGTACCAGTACTCGATGCCCATACCCGAGTCCGAACGTCATAGTATATAGTAACCGATGAGATTATGTAAGTAAATATTCTTGCATTTATTGCGACTACTCTATTCATTCTAGTTCCTACTGCTTTTCTACTTATCTTTACATAAATCAGTTAATCAAATTAATTAATTCAAATCAATTTTCATATTCATCTAAATGGAACTTTCCTTCCGAGTTCTTATAAAAAATGGACGAAGTAAAATGAAAAGGATTCCAATTTTGTGTCTTAAATGAAATGAGTGGACTATAATCAACAGTATTTTATGAATTCAATAATATGGTAAGAACGATCCATCTATTTCTTTCTTACCATATTATCTTTCTCGTAATCTATAAAGTTCTACTCTAGAATAAAGATAGAGACTTCATTTTATATAGATCAATATACAATATATATATATATATATATATATATATATATATATATATAATAGATGAATCATTAAGCCTATTATTAATTCACCAATATATATATATAACATAGTCGATCTATCTACATCGTGCAATATACCTCACCTTGGAGCACTGGTCCAGTCGTGAAATGTGTCCCATCCAAAGGTTGAATACACACATTTGGTTGTTGATTTTGAACATATTTAGAAAGTCGTTTATCCACTTTGTTTATCATGCCACATTCACAATTTAAAAGCTTCATTCTTCACTTCTCAAATAACTCGAGTTAATTCCAAGTAATATTAGAGATTTTGGTGAGTCTCTTTACTTTCTTTAAGTTCTTGTTTATTTTTGAATGTTCTTGAGTATTCTTTGAATGTCTTTCCAAGTTTATCGGTGGTCGCATTGATTTTGATTCTATGTTTATTTTGATTAATAATAGAGTAAAATCACTAACGAATCGTCATTTTATAAACAATGGATTGGAGTGATTTTCATGATGTTTCGTACGAAATTTCGTTCGATTATTGGCCAACCGGAGGAGCAAGTAGATCTAACCATCCGGACGAAAACTCTTGGCTAAACTCATACAAGCTTGGACCGTCAGAACGGGCCAACACTAGCAGAGTCTATAGGTGATTCAGGGATTTATTCCTCTTATGAGTTTGATCCGAAAAGTATTTGCATTAATAGTAAACCGACCGATCCAGGTCTTGACGGTAGCGATCCTAAACATAATTGTTTTTAGAAGTAATTTCACAAAATGTCCACTTTTAGCTAGTCACTTACAAAAATGGCCACTTTCAAAAATCTTTGCAAAAATGTCCATTTTGGCATTATTTAAACCAAAACACCCTTGTCAACAATTTATGATTCCACACAAGTCCAAAAAATGGACATTTTTGTCAAGATGTCAAATCACAATTAATGCTATTTTTCGCATGACATATAAATGTCTAGAACGACATTTCAAATGTAGAGAAATATCATGTTTTGGAATGAAATGTCATTCTAGACATTTAATGTCGAGAATGACAATTTGAAATGTCAAAAACATTTAATATTGTGATTTGACGTGTGTACTTTTGAAATATAAAACTGGATTCAAATGTTGAGAACGACATTTGAAATGTCGAGAATATTATTTTGATGAAACTTCTCATGGAAGCTTCTTTTTTTAATTAAAGGGCATAATAGGCATTTTAATATTAAATTTGAAAAATTGACATTTTTCAACTCACACCCATAAAAGTGGACATTCTTGAAAATGCCTCTTGTTTTTAACAGAGCCGTCCAAGCACAAGTGATATAATGTTTACTAATAACATACCAAGCAAACTGACAAAGACGGACTTGATAAGAATTCAGGATGTATATGGTATTCTAGCATCCGTTCAACTCCATCTATCGCGGCTGCATGAAAGAGTGTCATGGAATGTCCCGAATTAGATTTTTTTTATGAGTTGTCATTTAAAGACGACTTCCAATTTTCGATTCCTCAGATGGTTAATTAAAATGATGTTGGAATATTTGAAATTGCACTTAGTCAACTCATGCCGAACTTTTGGAGATTGCTCTTTGCTCTCCAAGTTTTGGCCGAGCAATACACTCTCATTTGGCATGCCAGAGCTGTTGCACAGTTACTTCATAAGCGAACATGATGGTGAGAAAGGCCGATTTTCATTGAATGTAAGAAAAATATCGGCCGATTGATAGTTGGACCTTCCTCATCAGACAAATTGGTTTGGCCAAAGGATTATAGTTTTCCTTTAGCACGGTCACGCAGTGAGTTTCGTAGATTATTTTCTCATAATATGTTTTACCGATTCGAGGTTTTTATTCTATTTTCATGCAGGTATTGCATCAACTCACAGATTGTCGAAGGCCTAATCTTGAAGGAACGTTTTTCGAAGATCTTAGCAATACCCATAGATCGGAGGGATTGTCGATTTCTCCTATCTTCGAGCAACTCATGGGATCATACTTCGGTAGAACTAAAAGGTATTCCTTTTGATACTTCAATGCATATGGTCATAGGCGGACCCAGGGGAGGTCCCGCAAGGTCAACGGACCCTCCACTTTTTTTAGGTTTTTTTGGTGAAAAACCCCCAAAAATTTTTAAAGAATTATGACCAAACATAAGCGAAGCAATTGAATAAATTTAGTTTGATGAATTTTCTCGATTAAATAATTTAAGCCATAAAGTGTGTTACATTTGTTTATTTAAATTTTATAATTAATTCACTCCCTTAGCCCTTATTTGAGAGGAATTAAAATTAAATTTTTAGCAAATTTTGATAAAAGTCGATGAAATGTGTAGTTGAGAAGTTATGGGTATCATGAATATACGATTAAAATTAATTACCGACTTTGACATAAAATTAAAATACTAATTTTAATCCCTATCAAATATGGGCTAATGCATAACTTTTTTTTTTCTTTGATATATACAAGCACAATATATAAATATGACGGTTACAAAATAGTTGTATGTTCTCATTCGTGGAATTGCATTAACATGTTTCAAAATATGTATTTCGAACCAAATTTCAACTTACATAATAATTTACCTTGTACTAACAACATATTTGGAATTCCACTTTCATAATGATTAAAATTACAAAATGGGAGAATTTTAAAGACTAGTCTAGTATTTGAGTGATATTTTTAACATTAACTGTACATGTTTTTTAATCATTATGAATGTTTGTGCTACCCTGAACTCCAAAAAAAAAAAATTCGAGGACGCTGCCCCCGAACCCCCGTGTTCCCCCCTCTTTCATCTCAATATCTTTCATTTTAGGACCCCCAACTCTAACATCCTAGGTCCACCTATGCATATGGTCCTTATTATAATAGCAAAGAGAGGTATGAAAATTTTTGGTAATGACCTAGCGTTGTGTGGTCTGCTTAATTCGACTGATCATGCGATTGCTAATCAAATCATGTCAATGGTGATATGATGTTCACTTGATGCTTTGGAGAGGAGATGAACGAACGAAAAGTTTAAGAAGGTTCCTTCTTTTACTGGGCTAGCTGACACACTAGTCCCATCTAATGATTTTTCGAGTTAGATCAAGCTGCCTGGTGCTTCATCCCTGATTGTTTGCAAGCACGATCGTCATCCAGGGCCATCATTGATAGACGATGACTCGATCGTGCTTACTGTTCCTTCTAATTCATCTGCGTTATCTAACCTAGGGGTTGTGACATATGGTGAAGGTTTTCTATTTCTTGAAGACCGAACACATTATGAGCAACTTTGTCAAGTAAAGGCAGTTGAGAACACAATGGCTCAGAACCCAACTTGCTCGGTAGATTCTACAATTGAGGAAATCGAATCGACCGAGCCAACAACAATCTTGCAAAACTCAGGAAAAGTTGAACAAGAAAGAAGGACCATTAAAGATTTTAAAGGGACATCGGTGTAGTGTTGGTCGAAGACCCTCCCATGGTCTAGTCAGTAAAGTTTGTCAAGATATATGAATGCTAGATGGAAAATAAGAAAAAAATAGTTTAGAAAAGTGTAGACATGGTTGCCTACAATTCTCCGAGATTTGTGGTTGGTTAAAGTTGAATCTGATCAGATCTATTCAGTTGAAATATTCAATCTTACTAGATTTGGCCAAATCATAGCATGATTTATCTTCAATATAAATTATCGAAGGTTTCAAATTGACCCGTGGGTCTTAAACCGTAATTCCGGCCGATTGGCATAACAAGTTTGAGCCAAAGGTGGCGCGTTTGTTAAGTGGACCGTTTGTGGGCCTCGTTTCATGACTTAGGCCCCTTGAGCTAGTGAATAGTTTTTACATCATGTACTTCAAAAATGTGATAAGCCAAAAAGGTGTAAATTGTGGGGAAAAATTGCGACGAATCTCTCAACCTATGTAAACTGCAAAAAGTTGATACCCAACCTATGTTATTGACAAGTGTAGTTCTCATCCTACGTTGCTTTGTTTTCGAGGTTCCCTTCTTTTCGATGCTTTTAGCTCGCAATTGTTCTTCCAGTCAAATTGCCTAGAGAAAGTGGCATTGAGCATCACAAAGCAAGCCAAAAATCATTGATACCTCGCAGTACAAAATTCGAATTTATTGCTATAAAAGAATGTCTCTCTTTTAGGGTACTAAATGCTAAAAGCAATCGAACATGTACATTTTTAACACTCAATAAAACCATGAACTAACTTGCTACAAACTTGATAGGTCAAGGACTATACTTGCCATAGGTTGGGTACCTCCATTGTAGTTTTCCCTATAATATAAACAGAGATCATAAGCAACCACAGCCTGCAAACCTAACTGTAGAAAAATTGATATTTGACCATGTTCTCAGATTTTAATTCCAAGAATCGAAGGGAGTGTTAATAGATGCATGTTCAAAGATTATGACTATCAATGTTTAAACAGTGACTTCAATGTGAAGCAGACATATATGAAGACTATTGGCACCACATAGTTTAAAGAGAGACTTGAGTGTTATCCAAAAAACGAGCAGCATTAATCTCAACATAAATGCGGCAGTTGAATACCTTTTGAATTGCCTTTACCACTGATTTATTCTGAATAAAACATTATACTGCAACAATTCTTGTACATAACAAAGTTGAAAACTCAAAAAAATACAAAAAATAGAACAGAAATGTAAATGGCAGAGCAGGGAAGCTCTAAGAAAAATCTGCACGATACAAGAAGGCAAGCAGTGCTGTCTTTTACCTATGAGATTCCTTTATGAACTGTTGAAGGATGATATGCTATAAATTCAGGGGTCGAAAGTAAAATCAAGTATTTCCAATGAAAAGTGAAAAGATAACACATACAGCTTCATATAATTCAATTAAAAGCATAAACCATAGTCACTGAAGAAGCATGCTGCCCTGCATATGAATATCTTAAATTAATTGCCAAACAAAGCTTCCCCTAGATAACGTGAACGAGAAAATAACTTCAACTCTTAAACTCCAATAATAAAGAAGCTCACGTGCTGGCAGCTGCTAAAGTACTTTTATCCAGCCAACAACACAAGACACCGATCAAAGAGGAACACTGTCCAATGTTAAGAAGGACAGATCAAGTTGGAGGGGCATTTGGTTTAAAACCCCAATTATGATAATCACATATAAGCTTACATCCAACTTTAATCTGTCCCTACAACTTGACACTTTAACAATGAAGCAAGTTATTGCTTCTAAAAATCTAAGCACTTGCCAAGAAGGATTGACAGCTGGGATGCAGAAAATGGGATGGATTTGTTAGATATATAACAATATCTAAGTTCTAATTTACATCTGGTTTGTAGATTTAGAATAATTACAGCACCATAAACGCAATGTAATAAACCTAAGTACTAGAAGTAGAAGGTACTGAACATGTATAATCAACAAGGTGATTGCCAATAGATCTTCCCACACCCAAGTGGATGAAAGATTAAGCACAATCATTTTTAAAGGTAACAATCTTCCAATAGGTTCTCCTGTTCCTACTAAAGCATGTAATTTATGCATTTCCAGCAACAAAAACTTCCCTTACCTACATATACGTAGTGCTGAGTCCATGATGTAGACAATAAAAAGATCAAGAAGAAACAAGCATAGCGCAATTTTTTTTGGGAAATACATGACATCTTGCAATTCAAAATGAGCTGATTTTACATCTTTTAATTTTGTCCCTATAACCATCTATAATATTTTCACTCTAGAGGTATTTTGGTAAACTTCTGCTATTCTATAATAAATAAACTATATGAATTAGCTTTAGTTTAGGCCGTAATATTAATTATTATGAAACTTTGCCCCCGTTTGGCCTCCATTATTTCAAATTTTAACGGGTAGAATAGTATTTTTTTTGGGAGAATGGGTGGTGGAAAAAAAAAGTTTCGATTTACATGTAATATTATTTTATGGAAGATTGTGCGATTAAAAATAGGAAAGAGAAAAATAAAAATTAATTTAATGGGGGAAAAACGGGGGCTTTGATATTCTGCAAGGTATATAATTGATTCGGCAGTCAACGAAATAGTTCCCAGTCAAGAAATTGCCCTCTTGGAATTGTAAGTGATTGAAGTTGGTGAACTCATGTAATACTTGACTCAGAGAAGAATTTAGTAATAGAGATTTAAGAGAATTTAAGTCTTTGGATTTTGAAGTGTAATTCCAGCTCTCAGTGTGATGCTTTAGGATTATAGGATCAATGCCTGGTGTTTTTACTCTGTTTCTCCTCATTAATTTTTTGTCCAGAAAAATATCCATCAGCAACCATTACAATGATTAATTTTCCTTCTCCTGGTTTCCAAGGATGTCAAAGCATGAGCACTTCAACCCATACAACCTTTCCCACTAAATTCTCCTAGATTTAGGAACCCAGTATTCTTCACCGACCTATAGATCAATTAGACAACTCAAACAAGAGGAACGCCATGGGAATTTGCTGGTTGCACAAGTCAAAAATATGAAACAAGGTTACTTTTTCTGCAGAAAAGTATTTGATGTCAAACATGGTAAGCCTGCGCAGATTTGCAGAACAATTGAAAGAACATGGATGGCTTGATCATTATATAATTATACAGCAGGGAGGTTGGAGATGTCAAATCAAAGGCTGCAGCATAAAAAAAAAGTAAGTAAAATAATGTATCATTGTCTGCACACCTCTCTGTCAAGAGGTTGTACCGAAAAGAAAGTAGGTAAAATTAAAAATGGAGATGTCAAATCAAAGGCTGCAGCATCAAAGAAAGTAAAATAATGTGTTATTGTCTACACAACTCTCCATCAAGAGGTCGTACCAAAAAGAATCTATGTATGAATGAGGAGATCATGATTGCATAAATTCAATTAATGGCAGAAGAAAAATAATACCAATTCAGTCAAGCAAGTTTGTGACTGAGTAGTCACAAGTTGATGAGTGCAAAAGCCCAGAACACACACTCCAAATTACTATCAAAGCTAAAACACAGGACTTGGCTGTGATAAAAAATGCTAGTTGAAGATTTCAACTTGTTTCCGATTGCTCTGATGCTCGGACTCTTCGAAATAGTAGGAGTACCCGTGTCGGACGCGACACGACATGGGTATGGGTATGGGATATGTGTCGGATCCTCCAAATTTCAATCGGACACTTCGTCGTTTTTGCTTCTTCTTCTTTCTTTTTTTCCCCCCTTTTCTTTTCCTTTACTTCTTTCCCATTTTCGCTCTCTATAAACATAGCGTTGCCGCTGAGAAGGTAGAGAAATGCGGCGACTCTAAGTTTTCCCTTTTTTTTCTTCTTCTTTCAGTTTTCTTTCCATTTTCTTCTTTTTTTCCTTATTTCCCTCTATGTATCGATAGTTTAGGGTTTTGTTTGTATAAAATAAAAATGAGTTCCACTAAATTCAAATTGCAATCCAGTCCCTCATTTTCTATTTTATATAACATTTAGTAATTCTCATAATTGAAGGCTAAGCTCCAAAATTCTATTTTATTCGTCTTAACCCTTTATTCAATATTAATTTCATTCTTTGTGAATAATTGATTTTGGTATATTCAAAATGACATTTTGAATTAGTAAAAAATTGAAGTTTGAAAGGTGTACCCAAGTACCCGCGTCCAAAATTTGGACTCTTTTTAGCCATGTTCCCGTATCCTAGAGTTTAGAAAATAAAAGATCCGACACTTAGATATGTACCCGTACCCGAGTCCGAGCATCATAGTCCGATTGTGCATTAAAGATGCCTGCAAACAATGAAACAATGATACTAATGGGAATTATTACATGTTAGGCTGTATCGGGAACTTAGTCGATCTAAAGTTTAAGAAACTGCAACTTTGAGGTGGTCATAGAACAAGAAGATGAAGTCATCCAATCGAATATAGATTGTTACAAACAAACAAAAACTCCAGAAATCCATCTATTTTCTCTGGAGTATAGGCTACTCTTCACATCATCTCCACTGAGACCAAAATTGAAGCAAACGAAGATCTTTTGTATATAAAAAAGGTCATTGACTTCGAGTTCACAAGGATGTGGCACATCCCAAGTTTCAGGGCTGTTTAAGCCAGGTACCTTCATAGACACAACTCGAAACAGAACCATACTAGGATCTGCCTCAGTCTCAGCTGCTGAGATCTCTGGATACACCATGTCATCAGTCAAAGTACGATAAAAAGTTACAAGATCAACGGACGAAGAGGGATTGAGAAAGAAAAGGAAGTGAAGAGTCAAAGGACAAACGATAGTCACGTTGGATGTTCTTTGCCACTGCCATCTGGAATGTGATCACATCTAAAGGTTCTCCAAAAAAAGACCTGAAATGGGGTTTATTTGCATATTTACCAAATGACCTTAACTGATTGCACAGCTTCCAGATTTTATTTTGTCCGGTGAAATCATGTATTCATCAAGTAACTCACAACACTTTATCTTCAAACAGTCATTGTCAAAGTATTCAAGCATTTCAAAGACAATAACTTTGGTTTGGATGATAAAGCAGCTTATATAGTTATTAGTGCCAAATCCAACTGTACAAAACCAAAAAATAATTTGTACACGCCAACCGATGTTTACAACACGTGTCGGACAACAACTCGCCAACGCCACGAGGGTGCCAGTGCATTCCATAGCTCTCTAGTAATTCTAGATTATCTAAAATTAGTTCATAAGTTGAAATATATAGTTTCCTACACGAATAAGGAATAATAGAAGTACAAAAACTAGCATAATTTTTTTATTAAAAGAAGAATTTTATACAAAAATTTAGGAGCTACGAAAACCGTTTAGATTGGTGCCCTTTCTTCTACTTGAAATGAAATGCCTATCATTCTTCCTCTTTCTCCATTAGTTTTTTTTTTTTAAATTTACCATTTCCAAGTGCTGTTGACGGGGATGGAAAACAACCATTAATTTTTCTTCCCTTGATATCTTTAGGATCTTCAAGCTTACCCATTAATACCCATTATAAACCTCTAAAAATCCAGAAGCCCAAATGTTGGCCTACATCATTCCTATATATGCATATATGTGAATCTATGTATACATACATAACCCATACAAATCTATATCCTGCGACTGGCAACACTAAGACAAAAATAACAATTAAATCTTACTTGTGTGATGGTTAGGGGCAGGTGTGTAGCTCGGGAGGGGGGGGGGGGGGGGGGGGGGGGGAACAAAAAAAATTTATATTGGGATGATAGATAGAAAAAAAAATTCACAAAAAAGAGGAAAAAAATTACCTAAAAGAACTAAATGGGCTTGGGCAGGCCTGGGCTTTAGGGGTCACCATCTTAATCAAACTGTAATAGTTCGATTCCCATCAACTATGGTGAGGCGAGGCAAGCCTTAGGTGAGGACAATCACATGGCAGTTACCTACTTCCTCCAGCTTTTTAGTATGAACCGAAAGAACACTTAACAAATGTAGTAGATATTGATTCTAAATGAAAGTAGGAAACAACTTACTATGATTAAGTTTCTTCCAGGACAATTTTGACCTGGGATCTCATATCAATAAAATAGAAGGCCACCGAAAGATGTCCTTTTCCTATTCATAATTTCAAGCTTTAAACATTATGCGAAGATAAATAATCGTAGGTCCTTAGCCTAGTATATATCAGAAGAAACAGAAATTCAATGAGCCAAATCCATGATTATAAAGAATCTCAAGTAAAACATCATACATGGTTTTCTTCTCTTTTTTTCTGAAAGTAGCATTATATCTGTTATCCCAATGAAACTATGAAACAACTAGTTATACCACTATCCCAGAATTATAAGAAATTTACAGAAACCTAAAGCAAATTAAGTAAAATTACCTCATTTCGTCTGTGGGCAACATTCAATCAATGTAGTTAAAAGGTAGTCCCACAGCTCATAAATCAAGCATCAATCCTTAAGATAGGCAACACAAGATAAACAGGAAAACTACATGAGCATCATAATTATCAATCACCACCATCACCAATTCGAATTGTGATGATATGAAATACCACGTATTCATGCAAATAATCATGATAATTAACTCAGTGAGACACGGACAGCTAAACTCAAATTTTATGATGAAAAGCCAAACTGACCTAAGGAAAAACACAATCACAACCAATTAAATTAAATACTACATAAGCCATGCGAACAATCATGATAACTGACTCAGCTTCGAACAGCTAAACTCAAATTTTATTCAGACACAGAAAACTGACCTAAGGAAAACCACCATTAAAATCACAATCGCACGCACGCACAAGGACACACACATCTAGGTCTGACTTAAATTAAAAGGTCGTCGAAAGTTACAGGATATGGAATCGGTCATTTCAAGATTCAACATCCTCCAATGCTTTGCTGCGATAATTTTCAAGGGTGATACTCTTCCCATCGGCAGAGGCGATTACCGGCTGCTGTCTGATGACGCTGGAGAAATTCGTAGACATATTTGAGTAAAGACCGAGTACTTTCGAAATATTCTCATTAATTTCCTTAATCAAATCAACGTTTTTCGCCAAATTATCAGGAATCTTCGACTGGTGATTCTCGTTCACCTGTTGAATCAAAACACGGTTTTGATTTAACACAGTTTGTACCTCGTTGAAGCCCTTGCTCAAAATCTCCCATGATTCCACGTCGCAGCTCGCTTCTTCTTCGCCGTCCTCATTATCACCTCCGCTGCCGTTGTAGCGGTGGTTCTGGCGATTGGCGGCGGCTTCAATTCGGAAATTGTCGTCCATGATCGCGGATGAATCGTGTTTGTCATTTCATACGTTTATTTTTGCATTTACATTTTTTATAGTATATATTTTTTTTCATTTTTTCTAATTAATTTATTGCGTTAAAGAAAAGGGGGGAAATGACAATCAAGGCGGTTGTGTGAATAAACAACTGCCTCCACAAAGACTGCGGATTTTTCGATTATATTATTAACGGTTACTTTTAAACACAATCATATACTTTACAAAGATTAAGCCATTTGTACACTATGATTTATTCTTTAAGTTACTTGATCTCATTGGTGCTCTCACATGTAATCGAGATCCACTTTTGACAAATGTACTCCATTTACCCCAAATATGAGAGGGGAGGGTGGAATCAAGTAAATAAGAGGATAAAGAAGAGGGTACATGTAGCATGATTGACTTTAAAAAGCTTATGAGATTGGACGGTTTAAATTAAAAGATACATAATTCTTACCCAATTAAATTCAGGCTCCGTTTGATTGGACATGTTTTCATGGAAGGTGAAAAATATTTTCCTTCTTTTTATTATTCACCTGTTTGATTGCACTAATTTTTTAAGGAAAATGTTTTCCAAATTTTTCAAGGTACAAGTTGTTCATGCACAAAAGCTAGAAAACGTTTTTCTACCATATTGGTGGAAAAATGTTTACCACCTTTTTAACTGATATTTTTTTTTATAGCAATTGGAACACATTCCAAAGTCAATGGTAAAAAAATTTATTCATTTAATTGACAATTTGCGTAAAAAAAAAAAAAGTCAAACGAACACAAAAAAATTTCAAATTTTTTACTTTTTTGCAATCCAAACAAATTTTAATACAGATTGTAAAAATATTTATTCTAAAAAGTAACAATTTGCATGAAAAATAAAGTCAAACGGATTAGGTTTAAAATTATACCAATCAAACACTATTAATTACAATTCTCTATAAAACAAATTCTAGACAATTCAATTCCCTGTCATTCATTTTCTTTCCACCCATTTTCCACCCTTGCAATCAAACGAACCCTTATATTTTTTGATAAACCTACTACCCTTTCTTTATTGAGTCCCTATTTGGCCTCCATTAAATTTTAATTTATTTTTCTCTCCTCTTATAAATAACATATTCTTTCAATAAAATAATATTATACGTAAACTCAAAAAAACTTCTAACATTTAAGGGTGTGTTTGATAGGGTAAAAAAGTGGGTGAAAATGAAAAATTTGTGCAATTCCACCCAATTTGTGGTGTTTGATTGCCAAATAATTCCATGAAATTTATTTTCACCCAAATTCTAGGTATAACCTAGTAAATCACCATTTTTCACATTTATTTTCCCATAGTTTTGGTGGGAAAGTGATTTCCATCTTTCTTTCTATTTTTGCTTCTTTTTTTTTTTTTTTTTTGGTAATTGGAACACACGCAAAACTCAATGGAAAAAAAATTATTTATTTAATTGACAAATTGCATGAAAAACTAAGTCAAACCAAGACAAAAAAAATTTCAAAATTTTGTTTAAATTTTTTTTTTTTTTTTTTTTTTTTTTTTTTTTGGCAATCCAAACAAATTTTAATATAGATTGTATAAAAAATTTATCTCAAAAAGTAACAATTTGCATGAAAAATGAAGTCAAACGAATTAGCTGAAAAATTATATCAATCAAATACCATTAATTACAATTCCCTCTAAAACAAATTATAAGCAATTCAATTTCCTGCAATTCATTTTCTTTTCATCCAAATTTCACCATTGCAATCAAACGCACCCTTAAAGAATATGCTACAATGACAAAATGTATGATAGAGGTTGTGATCGACACTCACAAATGGGGGGGGGACTTTTATTTTTTGAATTTTTAATTCAGACGAGGCTCGCGCGCATGTGAGAGACGATCACTACCTCTATCACCCATAAAGTCATTTCTGTTCAAATAATGGAGCTCAAACAAGGGCTAATAAACTTTTTTCTTCAAATACAATTCAATATTGCCTCTCGACCTAACCTAACTGGCTTTCATGTATCACGTTTCGAATCCACTAAAATGATCGAATGCAATCGATAAAATATTTTGGTTACTAGTGCATATTTTCGACCTTAAACAAACATGACCACAAAATCTAATTTGAAGTATTGATGACAAATTTTAATGGTTGTACATATCTTATGAAAATCCCATGTGCAAAAAATATTCTAGAAATAGATTTTTTAAGAAAATATAAATTTTCCAATTTTATAACGTTCTTTAATATATTAATTGTGCCCAACCATATCTAACATTAATAAGCATCCGAAACATGCCCTCAACATAAAAACCATTTTTTGTCCATTTTTTTCCTCTCATGGGGTGACCAGTGACCAAGTTGATGAAATAAAAGAGCGTGAAAACATTTGGTCATGAGTTCGAATTCTTCTATCAACATTTTCTCGATTGAGCCTGTCGCACAGGGTTTGCCATTAACTTGACTGACGTGATTTACAAACTATTGTCTCGGTCCGAAAATTTACTCAATGCGCATCCAAAGGGTAGCGGCTATGGGACTGTATATAAAATAAAATAAAAATAAAAAACCATTTTTTGCAATAAATAAAGGAAAACAAATGAAGATGGAAAGTCAAACATTGAACTGGTCCCGGATTTTTTATACTAAACAATAACCGGACCACTTTCTGGGCCGGTCCAGTTTTATCAACACTCGTTTCAACAAGAACAAGGTAAGGTATAAAGTAGGCTTTAAGTTTACAACTGATGGTACATAATATACAACATGGACATGCAATCACTTGATTATCTATATAGTCTCAGCTACAACCTTCAGCTAATTAATGAACAAGCTTAAGTGACTTTTCCAGCAAAGACTAATCAAGAACTATGTAAATTATCAGTGCCAATTTCCCCGCAGTCGAAAAATTAGCATCCTTCCTAAAGATGACAAACGGTGGTTACTCGTCATCGCTATCATGATCTAGGAAATTAAAATTCGACCTTCCATCAAGCCTTATGATAAGTGTTCCACTATTCTCTTCACGCCATGTGATACCTTCTTTCTGTAGGAGACCAATGACCTACAATGGAACAACCCTGACTGAGCTCAAGTACTAACAAAAAATTAATCAAACCAAGTGATGAAACTCGAGGTAATAATCCCGAAACTTTTTAGTGCATGTTTGGCAGGAAGGATTAAATAGCAATGGACAGAATTATAGATTAAAAATATTTAAAATGTTAAATCATTACCATTCATATCTAATATTTCTTACCAAACATGCACTTAAGGTGGAGCCAAGTCATTAAAATGATTTTATAGATGTGGTACCCAGATTGCTCAGAAATCTTTTAGTTAGTTTCACAGACTGACTAGGGAAAAGCTTCTAAGAAAAGTCATGACTTAACTTTCTAAAAAAGTAAATTTTGTTAGTTAAAAAATAAAAAATAAAAAAACTTTAAAATTGTGTTTGGCAAAAAAGAAGCTCAAAAGTAACTTTTATTTCTTTCCAAGCTTAGCCAAACATGCTCTAAACTGTGACAGCAGAAATAAATAGGTTTTGACCAATACCGAATTTTTGAGCTTTGATCTGCCAACGCCATGTCTTCCACATCCTGTGATAACCCTGAATAACCGCACAGCTAGAGAAGAAAAATATAAATTCAAAAATTACGACCATGATTGAATACTTCAACATATAAATTTTTCAAATATGGTAATTTTTCCATGTTACAGGTTGCACTGATTCTTACAACGCACACATGCTCCGAATAATAGGTGGAGTTTCAAAAGCCTCATTGCTTGTTTAATATGTTGTCCATGCAGATCAATTGTTATCATGTTCTCTATGTTCTTGTTTCTGCAGGTACAAGAATCGGTCAGGTAACAATAAAAAATAAAGAAATTCGTTATGCTCAATACTGTGCCCACCTAGCAGTAAATATATCCTGGCTAGCCTTTTCATCTGCTTCTTGAGCCCTTTTGTTGTGCAACCTCCCCTGGAAACATAAAGAGATAAAGCTGGTCATGTCACCGTTCTTCGTAAGAGTATTTCAACTACATCAATAATCCTAAGAAATCAATTATATTATGTTGAACCGCTTGATGTAAAGCTTAAACTTTTAAATAAGCAATATGTATATCATTTAAATATTGTCTTCAACACACCCCCTCACGTGTAGACTGTATTCAATTTCTTCCATTAAAGCCTGACATATACACAACTTTATATCAAATAGGTGTAATGAAACTTGAATCTAATAAGTATATCATTAAATATGGTCTTCAACACACACCCCTCATGCGTGCACAATTTCATCAAATGGGTGTAGTGAGACTGAACCCAGGACTGTCTTATTTGATACCCTGTAGAACCACTAAATTTAAGAAGCTTAAGCGGTTAAATAATGCAACATGTATGTCATTTAAATATTATTTTCAATATATATCTGCTGCATATCCAGTCAAAAACTGAACATTGCACCCAAAAGCTTGCAAAAAGTTATATGACCGAACATGAATTCAGATCCCCAAAAAAAAAAAAATTTCTAGAAAAACCTAGTCATCCGAATGAGATCTTGTAGCATGTTTGGTTGTGCTTACAAGTCAAACTTACTTTTAGAGTTTGTTTGAGCCCCCTTTTTGTCCAAAATACATTTTGAAATAGTATTTTGATGGAGAATGTGTGGTTAAAAAATAAGGAAAAGTTTTGGATTTGCGTGTTATATTATTTTATTAAAGAATGTGTGGTTGAAAAAATGAGAGAAAAAAGTGTATTTTGAAAATAATGGGAACCAAACAAGGGCTTAAGTAATTTACTGCCAAACATTTGTTTTTACCTTTTTTAATAATAAAACTCCTGTTATGAACCAGATTGCATTCACAAACGAACGAACAAACAAGCAAACAAAGATGGAAACCGATCAAGGAAACTACTCAACAATAGATTACATCATAACCTTCTAGTTATATACCTGATCAGAAAGATAAGATGCATATTCCCTCTCCCCATTTGCAAATGCTGTTGCAGCCTGCAGAAATGTACTTTCTCAGACTTACAAGCCCAAAAACCATAAAACCAGTAGTGCACACCAGTACAAATTCTTAGAACTGCAGAGACGACACAAGTGTACCCTACCTTCTGATAATAAGAATTCATGGACTCCCAGTGCTGCTTCGCAGTTACTCTGAACACCTGATATTCGTCTCCTTTAGCTACATTTTAAGAGAAGTTAAAATGAAGTGAAGAGAATAATATGGCCTAACGCATTAACCAAGCCAAAATATTGAGAGGGATGCCAATTTAAGACGAAAATTTAAGAGAAACTCAAATTTCAAGCATTAATTTTCAAATTGACCTGGTAAAAGAAACTTGAAGCAGATGTAACTGTTACATAATTCGTGACACAAGCAAAACCAGCTTCATCCATTGAACTTACCCAAAAAGATGGCAAGCATTTCATCTCAATGCAGCATTTGCATAATAACACAAAAATAGAAAATCCTCATGCAAAGAATTAACTGATAATTGAATCAGGATAATCAAAATCATTTTATGAGAAACACGTCAGTAAAATCGAAATATGCATAAGATAACAATACCATGGAGACATTGCTCTTGTTCACCACCAGCAGGTTCCAACCTTTGACCCAAGGATGCCATTTTCTTTACCACGTTCCTCCAGTTCATGGTGTTTGGTTCATGTTCAGCATTCTTGGGAGTGGGCATATTAAACAAGGATTTTAACACTTCCTGTGGAAGTTCTGACTCTGAGTTTCCAGTCTCCTTCAAACAGCGAGATTCACTGGCTGCAGAAACTTCAGAAAGATTCCTGAAAACACAGAAGATGATTAATCAATCTAATGTTCCCAGGTTTATTTCCATCGTACACTATCCTTTGTGAAAATATATGTTCCATTTGCATATTTGAAAGTTGAAACTTGTCCATAGAAGTGCAAGAGCTCTTAACGTAACAACTTTCACTTCACCTCAAGAACCCACCTCCAAGAAAAGCTAAATACTTGGATATCCTTTTCACATAGATTATTTTGCTCTCTATCTTCTAGACAACATATATGTTAGCACACAGTTCTCTTAATTTCCTTCCACGGCATTTCCCCTGAAGAGGAAGGATGGAAAGATGTAATTGACAGAATATTTCTTATTTCCGAGTTTATAGGCCTTCATGTTAGAAACCAGAAAGGAATTTGTCATCTTGCAAGCAAAAAGAGATACTTTGAGAATGAAAAGGACAAAAGAACTTCACATATATTTCCCTCAGGTAACAAACAAAACTTTAACATTCTGAATCTCTGATGCAATATGCAATAAGTTTTCTGAAATTGTTTAGACTTAAGATAGAGCTGTAACATTGAATATACACTATCGCTCTGAGAATTATATTCTAAAAGTTGATAAGTTTTAACAGATCATTAAATTTTTGGCAACCAGCTCGCAGTATCCTAGAACAAATTATTTCTGGATAAAAACAAGATAACTAATTGGTTTTCTCCCACACTTTGTTGGCTTATAAGAAAGCCGGCAATTTACTCTCAAACATGCTCATAGTTCCTTGATTATAACAGAGGAATCCACTGATATATTCCAAGAATGTTTGTTCACGTATGACTTATAACCTTAAAAGGGTTAAGTGTCCAAGAATATCAAATTTTAGAAAGTAAAACCATGATTAGTCACAAATTTTGGAAGATTCAGAATAAACTAGCTTTCAGTTAAAAAGAGAAAAAAATATTTGCATAATTAGCTTATACAAACTAACTGAATGGTCTATTCTTCTAGAAAATATTTTACTATAATTTAGGCATTATCTTTCAATCGACAACACGATTCAACACTTCCAGCAGAAGTTTATAATTCCATTACTAAGACTTAAACATTTAACAGGCAAGAAACTATCCTAGATTTGTCTTCTAATGAATGGAGAGGAACATATAGTTTGGATTGCAGGGTACATGGCCAACCAAAAGAATGTGACCCAATCTCACTAAAGCAGCTTTTATGATTCACAAGAAATTAGAGAGAAAATCTATAAGGGTCCGTTTGATTGCAAAGGTAGAAAATGGGTGGAAAGAAAATGAATGACAGAAAATTGAATTGCCTAAAATTTGTTTTACAGGGAATTGTAATTAATGGTGTTTGATTTGTATAATTTTCCACCTAATCCGTTTGACTTTATTTTTCATGCAAATTGTTACTTTTTGGGATAAATTTTTTTGCAATCTGTATTAAAATTTGTTTGGATTGCAAAAAAGTAAAAAAAAAATTATAAAAAATAATTTTTGAAATTTTTTTATATTCGTTTGGCTTTGTTTTTTTTACGCAAATTGTCAATTAAATGGATAAATTTTTTTAAAAAAAGAGGTCAAAAAACTGAAAAACGTTTTCCCACCAATATAGTGGAAAAACGTTTTCTAACTTTTGTGCATCAACAACTTGTACCTTGGAAAACTTGAAACGTTTTCCCTAAAAAATTAGTGCAATCAAACAGATGAATAGTAAAAAAAAAGAAAACGTTTTTCACCTTCCACGGAAAACTTGCCAATCAAACAGGCCCTAAAGGATTTCCACAGGAGTGCACTCAGTTAAAGTCCTCTGTTGTTTATGAAAGTCTATAAAGGAATTTCACAAGAGCATTTCCACTTAAATTCCTTCACTGTTAATTAATGGGACAACTTCAGTTGGTAATGTGAAATATGATTAAAAGTAGGTAGTAATCAAAAGAATGATGAGATTATTAGTGAAACTATAGGTATGTAAGAGCCAGAAATATTTATGAAATGAATGTACAGCTCCATCTTTATAGAGTGCATAAAGAACAATGTTCACAACTTATTCAGTAAGTTATCATATTTATTTTCTGAGTATGTTAATGCTTTTGACTAGAAATGTAAAGATCCCTTCAACCATTTCTCTGTACAAATTTACTCAACAAATTGACATATTTCACAACTATTTTTTATACAGATCCTCTTAGTGCAGCAAAATGAAACACCAATGGTAAATCTAACATAGGCCCTTTCATCTACATGTCTGAATGACCAATAATTAAACTGAATTACCTGAAAAGATTCACATTACTCCACACATTATCTTGAACTTCAATTTCAGAAGGATGAGAAGTTGAGTTCGAAGTCCCGTCAGAAAGCTGTGGGGACATTAAAATAAACTAAGATCATTTTAATCATAGAAATGAGTTCAGACACCCATAATTAACAATTTTTAGGAAGGCTTGTCATATAAATGACTATTAATCCATATATCCAACAAACCAGAACATAAACACAGAAATAGGCTATGATATGATATGCTTTTGCATTATGACCTGAACACCGAGATCACAGGTTCCCCTGTCATAGTTTGGTTTACCGACCACGCCAAACTAATCATTTCAAGAAGAACTATAGAGCAAGTACAAAGTACCAGAAAACACGTCATCAATGCAGGTGCCAATAAGAAAAATATGATTGATTAACAGCCTATAAAGGCACAATACTCAGTATTGTAGGTAGTCTTTGAGGGATGGGGCAGAAGAGGAAAGAGGAGAAAACTATAGGACGCAATAGCAAAAAAATCAAAATGATTTAACCAAAGAAATTGACAGGAATGGATGACAATATACTGCAACATACACTGCCATTTGATTCCAGAAGAAACTGAGCATCTTCTCCGTCAGTAGAATCATAACAACATTTGGATTGTTTACTCGAAGAACCAGATAATTCAAGTAGTACATCTAAAGCCTGTAAAAGGTACAGAAAGTGGGAAACATTAATATGGAATTAAATTTCCATAACTAAAGTCAAATTAAAATAATTCTCTTTAGCGCAACAGCTTTAGAAGATTAATTTAGTAGTAGCCTGGTATCTCAAGCATTATACCGTAACAAAAACATAACGGAACAAAAGAAGATTGATAAGCATTTTTAATTTTAGAAAGAAAAAAAGGAGTTAGCTTCCACCAATATTTTCAGATAACTCAGAGTCAAAAACCCACCAAAAACATTTGAGCTCCCTCAGTGAGGACTGAGGAGTGTGGAAACTATTTATCTTTACACCACTTTACCATGGTTACTCTGATTCTATTTCAGACTTAAGAGAATGGTCTATATTAGGGGGCAAGGTCAGCGAAATTGAAAGTTAGACTAACCATTGACATCACGAATATATACAGATAAAGACATCACCTACGACTAACCAAGGGTAAAATGATGTAATCATGGGTAAAATTGATACTCCAATTGATGACAAAAAATAAATAAAGACTAGCCATTTGATGTTTTGATGATGATGGTTTGGCATGGTGGCAGTGACAATGTTTCTCAAGATTTTGGTAAAGTTTAAATTGAGAACAGATTAAGCTTCTGGTTGCTGGCTTAGTTTTCGAGATTGGTAGTCATCAATAGGAGAAAAGAGGAAGACAACATAGTGGCAGGTCATTGTGATGGATAAAGTGATACGATTTTGGTTCGATACCTTTTCTATGTATTACATCCGAATTTATAGAGTATTTACATGGGTATAAAAGGTAAGATAATTAAAGAAAGGAAATCCCTAATCTATGCTATCTATCAAAGGAAAGTAAATCAACACCCCACTAAATAGCTATAACTGCTTTAACACCCCCCCTCAAATTGATGCTGGTGAGTTCACGAGCATCAATTTGCCAACAAGAAAAGTATGACGGAGACGCGTCATGGACTTTGTGAAGATATCTGCTATTTGGTGAGCTGTGGAGACATGAGGAAGAGCAATGACTTTGGAATCATAGGCATCCCGGATGTAATGACAATCCACTTCAATATGTTTGGTACGCTCATGATACACTGGATTAGCCGCAATTTGAATAGCACTAGTATTGTCACCATGGAGGGGTGTAGGCTGTAGCTGAGGGACCCCAAGTTCTGCGAGCAGACCTCGCAACCAGACAATCTCAGAACAAGCAGCTGACATAGCGCGATATTCAGCCTCAGTGGAGGACTTAGAAACACAATCTTGTTTCTTACATTTCCAAGAAATAAGGGCATTACCGAGAAACATGCACCATCCAGTCGTAGATCGACGAGAATCAGGACAGCCAGCCCAATCAGCATCACTATAAGCGGTGAGTTCAAGAGACGTCCCTCTCGGAAAGAATAAGCCACGATGAGGAGTCCCAACAAGATATCTAATAATGCGGCGGACAGCCACCAAATGGAGATGACAAGGGACATCCATAAATTTGCTAACAGTATGCACCGCGAAAGAGATATCCGGACGTGTGATAGTGAGATAGATGAGACTGCCCACCAACCTCCGATATAGAGTAGGGTCTGGAAGAATATCGCCTTCATCCCTTCGATATTTAACATTAAGTTCCAACGGAGTGTCAACTGATGATGCTTCGGATAAATCTGCCAACCCAATCAAGTCTTGAATATACTTATGCTGATTCAAGAAGATACCATGTGAAGCGGAATGAACTTCCAAGCCAAGGAAATATGTGAGATGGCCAAGATCTTTCATATAAAAAACTGAGTGAAGATGCTCCCGAAGCTTTTGGATAAGAATGTCATTAGATCCAGAGATAATAATATCATCCACATAGACCAACAAAAAAACGATCCCAGCAGTACCCTTGTGAAGGATCAGAGATGCATCATATTGACTCTGGAGAAAGGAAAAATCTAAGAGAGTGCGGCGGAACTTGTCAAACCACGCCCGAGGGGCCTGCTTAAGACCATACAAAGATCGCTTTAACTTACATACAGAGTTAGCGGAGGAAAGAGCCATACCCGATGGAAGGGTCATATAAATATCCTCTTTTAAATCCCCATGTAAGAAGGCGTTCTTGACATCCATCTGGTGTAAAGACCAAGACCGAGAAGCTGCAAACGACAACAAAAGACGAACAGTGGTCATTTTAGCAACGGGAGCAAATGTCTCATCATAGTCTATTCCATATTCCTGGCGGTTACCCAAGGCAACCAACCGAGCCTTGTACCGCTCAAGAGAACCATCAGACCGAAGCTTCACTGAGTAGACCCATTTACTACCAATGGGTTTCACAGACGGGGGACAAGGCACAATATCCCAAGTATGGTTGGCAGAAAGGGCCTCAAGTTCTGCATTCATCGCCTGTTGCCAACACTCTTGTTCCATAGCCTGTCTATAGGAGGAGGGAATAGTAACCGAGTTAAGGGTAGCGGGCAGGGAGCTGTGGGAGGAGAAACCATACCTATCTGGTGGTTGATGAACTCGAGAAGAGCGACGAAGAGTGACCAGAGATGGATGATCATCTGGTGAAGGATCTGATGTCATAGGTGGAGGATCGGAGAGACTTGGAGGGACGGCCGTCGGAGAAGGGAGCTTGAGTTCAGTGGATGGTGCAACCTGCCTGCGAGCGTAAACGAGACCTGGCTTGTATCGAGAGAAATCTGTATCGA
Organism: Osmanthus fragrans; assembly: GCA_019395295.1. Lineage (NCBI taxonomy): Eukaryota > Viridiplantae > Streptophyta > Magnoliopsida > Lamiales > Oleaceae > Osmanthus > Osmanthus fragrans. The sequence continues at coordinate 8,357,906 of CM033361.1, forward strand.
AGTTGGGCAAGATAGAGAACACAGGAGGAGAAACAATAATGTTTTGTGTGAAGAAATATTGTTTTTCAAAAAAAACGACATTACGAGATATCCTAATACGATTTGTAGTAGAATCATAACAGACATAACCTTTTTGTGTAGCACTATATCCTAGAAAAGCACATCTAACAGATTGAGGTGTGAGTTTCGTCCTTTCATGGGATAGTAAATGAACAAAACAAACACACCCAAAAATACGGAGATGAAAATATGTGGGATGGTGACCAAAGAGTTTATAAAACGGAGAAACATTATTGAGCGTGGGAGATGGCAATCGATTAATGAGATAGACAGCGGTAGACAAAGCTTCACACCAAAAATGAGAGGGAACAGACGACTCAATTAGGAGAGCGTGAACCATGTCAAGAAGGTGTCGATTCTTACGTTCCGCCACCCCATTCTGTTGAGGAGTAGAAGGACAAGATCGTTGAGAAATAATACCTTTAGCTTGGAGAAAAGCCTGAAACTCATTAGACATATATTCGCCTCCCGAATCAGATCGTAAGATCTTGATGGACGAGGAAAATTGATTTTCAATGAGGGCAAGGAATGTCTTAAAGGTAGAGAAAACTTCACTTTTTGCACGAAGAAGGTACACCCATGTAAAGCGACTATAGTCATCAATAAAGGTAACAAAGTACTTATAAGAGCCGTGAGATACCACAGGCGCAATACCCCATACATCACTATGAACAATGTCAAAAATATGCGTAGCATGAGAACCATGAGAAGGGAAAGGTAAAATTTTACTCTTAGCAAGTTTACAGGAAGCACAATCAAGTGGAGTAGATGAAACCGAAGCATGAGTTTTATTACCAAGCAAACCAGAGTTTAACAAATATTGTAATACATTAGAATTGGGATGTCCCAATTTCTTATGCCAAAAAGAAATGTCTAAAGTTGCAGAATGACAAACAAAAGGAAAAACTGAAATTGGCTTCGGTGAGATAGGAAATAGACGTCCCTCCTTAGGCCCCCTCACGATCGTCCTCCCTGACACCTGATCCTGCACAACACAACCAGAAGAAGAGAACGACACAGTGCAATTGTTATCAACAAGTTGACCAACAGATATAAGATTAGTTGATAAATTGGGAGATACTAAAACATTAGACAAATCTGGGGATATATCACCAACTGCCGAGATAGGAAGTGCGTTACCATCAGCAGTATGTATATTGAGGGGTCCAGTGTATGGCCTAAGGTTACTAAGCAATAAGGGATCATGGGTCATATGATTAGAAGCACCGGAGTCTAATAACCAAGGAGAATGAGTAGGCGGTGGCTTACCTGAGACGCCCAAGGCAGATAAAGCAGAAATGACCATTTGTTGGATTAGTTCTGGAGTGATGGGATTTTGGGTAGGACCAAGAGAGACTGGAACTTGAGTGGTAGCAATTGGCGTAGCAGAACTGGATGTTAAAGTGGCAGCAGCAACATAACCTGCTCCAGATCTACGGGGAGGGCGAATAGGACATTCTTTAATTACATGTCCAGCCTTTTTGCAATAACCGCATACCTTCTTAGGACACTGAAGCGCCATATGACCAAAACCCTTACAACTGTAACACTGCACTCCCGACATATCCCGAGATCTGAATTTCCCTGGAGTTGCATATGCAACAGGAACTGGTGCTAGTTGATTCTGCTGTTGCTCCAAAGATGCACGAGTATTAAGTCGTTGCTCCTCCCGTAGTAACTCACCCAAACAACCATCCAATGTTGGAAGAGATTCACGATTCATAAGATTAGATCGAATAGGTTCAAATTCGGCACGCAATTTCATGAGAAATTGATCCCTCTTGGTGACTTCATGCACAGCTTGTACCGCTTCCAAATTATTAGATGCAACCGAAGCATATATGATATCCGTGTACTCAGCCCATAAATTAGAGAAACCAGAATAAAACTCTTCAATAGATCGAGACTCCTGAGAGAATTTGGCCAATTCAAATTCCAATTGAAGTCGCCGAGCATTGTTACTTTGAGTGTAGACTTTCTGCAAAAATTCCCACATAGCACGAGCAGATTTGTAAGGCCTGAGATTAAGAACAATCTGAGCATCAACGGATCCAATAATCCAGGCCATAATACAAGAATCTTTGGTTTTCCAGACAAGATATTTCTCTTTCTCCTTCTCCTGATCAGGAGGTGGTAAGCTTCCATCAATATGTCCCCACAAATCACATTTTCCCTCAATCAATAATTGAAAATGAAATGCCCAGGACGAGTAATTTTTTCCAGTAAAACGAATACAAAGAGAGTCATTTTTCTCAAGTGACATGATGAAAAAAAATGTATAGTCCCGCTAAAATAAGTTAATCACAATCCACCAATTAAATTCAGTCCAAGCCAAATAAATTAGCTTCCAAATTAAATAAATACCGGCTCGGCCCAATTACGATAGAAACCCAAACCGAACACAACCGGCCCGGCCCAATTACAATAGACACCCAAACCGACCACAAGCCCAAACCAAACACCCACACGCTGAACTCACAGGAGAGACGCGACTGGAGCTCCAAGACGCAGACCACGATTCCACTGTGCAACGACGGAAGAAGAAGGCCAGACAGAGGCGCCGATACAGCCAACGATACGCAGGATCGAACAACCCAGATGCAGACTAAGAAGAACCCAGATGCAGACCTGACCACCGGAGCGCAAGAACCTCCAACCCGAAGTCGCCGCCTCTGAGAAAACCAATTGACGTCGACTATGAGTAATCAGTCGACCGTCGAAAACGCTGGGGCGACCACCGTGATGCCCACTATGAAGGACCGAGATCTGATTGCTACCCAAACGAGAAATCCGTACCCACGTTGCTGCCGCACACACGAGAGAGAAAGGTTAGGGCTCTGATACCATGATACGATTTTGGTTCGATACCTTTTCTATGTATTACATCCGAATTTATAGAGTATTTACATGGGTATAAAAGGTAAGATAATTAAAGAAAGGAAATCCCTAATCTATGCTATCTATCAAAGGAAAGTAAATCAACACCCCACTAAATAGCTATAACTGCTCTAACATAAAGCACGGGTGATATATAGCATATGTAGCAGGGGCGTATACCGTTAGAAAGCCGAATCATTTCTACAAGTAGCATTCTTGGAGAAAAGAGATAAAAATGTACTTTTCATTTAGGTTGTGACTTTAAAAAATTGACCCATACTAAGATGAAAAGCTAGACAATGGTTACAAAATCAAGGGGCTGGAAAGCTAATGCTCTTTAAAACGAGAAACAATAGTATAGCATACAAAGTTTTAGTAGTTTAACATTTAATGTGAAGGAAGAAGTCAAATTTACTGCCCTTACCTTCTCAAAGTCATATCCACATTGACCTGTCAAAGAAAAGGTAATTTCAAGTCACATATAATCCTCAAGAGACAACCACACTGAAATCTTATTATTAATAAATAAAAGTATATATTTTCTCCCCCACCCCCCACCCACCCAACCCCGCGCGGGGAAAAGAATAAACACATCAGTTTTCATAACAATGCATTGAAAGAAAAACACAAAACAAATAATAGCATATAACCCACACAGGACATCTCTAATGACATCCAAGTTCAACTCGCAGTCTGATCCAAGCATCGAGCACAAGAACTGCTCTTTGTCCTCCCTGCTCCAGCTCTCCTCGTGAAAACCCTTCGACTTGAGTGAACTCTTATTTGGAGTAGACCTCACATAGTCTTTTCCCAACATTGTTGCCACCGTTCCTGCAGTAGCCACAACTTTCTTAGACCTGACCTTACTATTCAGCTTAAACCCTTCCTGAACATAATCATTTGCCTGCGAAAACAACTCAGATCCACTCGAACTCGATCTCGTATCCACATTGTAATTCCTACTAGAACTCGAGCTTGAATCCATATTGTAATTTGCACTTGAGCTCGAGCAACTCGTGCTGTGATCCTCAGCGACTGCGCTCTCTACCACATTAGCAAGGATTTCTGCAGCCCTGTTTGGATCCCCATTGGCTTCTTTGTAAGCGGAAGCAGCTTTTTCCAGCGAAACAGAAGCAAAAGCCTCCGTTAAATTTTTCAGGACCCTTTCAACATTCTCGTTAGAACTTTCGCTTGATGCAGCAGGACTTTTTGCTTTCTCCTTTTTTGAAACTCTTGATCTCTTTTTCTTCTTTGATTGCTTCATTCTTAAATAAATGCTACAGTATTTGTACAAATCTCTCTCTCTCTCTCTCTCTAAGAATATCTGACTTGGTAAGCGGTATGAACAATTGCTATTTATATTTAGAACTACTAATACAACAAGAAATCAGATAGATCATATCTTTCATTCAATCTATAGCAGAAGAACAAACGAAATAACGATCTAGAGGCGTTGATAAACAGGGTTCCTAATGTTGGGGGGAAATTAACCTAATCCTTCTATATAAGTGAAGCCCTAAATCAGAAAAATCATGTGCAGAAAGAATTTCCAAAATTAGGGTTCACCTAATCCTTCGATAAAAACGAAACCCTTAAATCGGAAAAATCATATGCAAAAAGGAATTCCCAAATCAGGGTTAGGTTCAGAATAATTCGAATACCGAAAACCCTAATTGGAAACAGAAATCACAAAAGTCCAAGAAAAGTTTTCCGAAAAAAATGCAGACTTTGATTGGCCAGTATTTTTTAAAATATACATAGACAAAGATGCCAATTTCAGCGGGGACAAATATATTCGTGGTTTTTATGAGAACTAGTGAAAGGCACGTGCAAGGCACGTGCTGTAATGTAGTTGGCTATATATTAGTGTGGGTAATTTTACGTTATTTTACACAAATTAATTTTTTACTGTAGAAAATTTTTTGTGTATTAGTCATAAAAGTTGAATAGAGAGAAATAATTTTTAGAAATAATTTAGTTTTCGGTGTTTTTATAATTAAATATTTAGGAAATATTTCATATTTGGTTTGTCGAATTGTATATTTATTATATATTAGATATTTTTAGGATTAGAATAGGATATATATAGTAGGTTTAACAGTAATTGTGAGACGCAAAAAATATTTATATTAGCGCGAAAATTTTAATTTTTTAAAAAATTTGTAATTTAGTTTTCGGTATTTTTATAATTGAATATTTAGGAAATATCTGATTTTTTTTTTTTACGAATGATATATTTATTATATATTAAATATTTTTATTAGTGTGAAGATTTTAAAATTATTTTAATTTAATTTTTGGTCTTGTTATAATTGAATATTTAAAAAATATTTGATTTTTTTTTTGTGAAATTATATATTTATTATATATTTTTAGAATTAGGATAATATATATATATATATATATATATATATATATATATATATATATATAATAACAAAAAAACAAAAAACAAAAAAAAAAAAAAAAAAAAAAAAAGAGTCACGGAGATGGCCTAGCCATCTCCGTAAAACGGTCACGGCAATACTCCTTTTCTTGTTTATTTTTTTTTTTTTTTTTTTTTTTAAATTTATATTTTCGCCTTAATTTTTACGGGCTTAATTCGGGATATCAAACGAAGTCGAAATATTACATTCTTAATATCATTTTGAAGAACTCAATGCCTAATATTTCACGACATTGATGGTGTGTGAAACGGCCAATCGTAGCGAAAGTTACGTTACGTCAAAGTACGCGGTTTCAAACTAATATTTCGAAAATTTCGATAATAAACTAATTTTAAAAATTCTTAGACGATTGTACGCTACCCGAATCCATAAATCTTCTATATCATCTCGAAGCTCATTTCGAGAACTATATCGTAGATATATCGAATGATCTAAATGAATATCGAAAATAGTCAAACGGACGTCAAACGCGTGTGTTAAAAAAGATGTATAACTCGTCTTTTTATTGAAATTACTTGTCTCAATTTTCGGGCTCAATTCGGGATATCAAACGAAATCGAAATATTACATTCTTAATATCATTTTGAAGTACTCACGCCCTAGTATTTCACGACATTAATGGTGTGCGAAACGGCCAATCGTAGCAAAAGTTACGGCGCGTCAAAGTAGGTCATTCCAAACTAATATTTCGAAAATTTCGATAATAAACTAACTTTAAAATTTTTTCGACGATTGTACGCTAGTCGAATCCATAAATCTTCTATATCCTCTCGAAACTCATTTCGAGAACTATATTATAGATATATCGAACGATCTAAATAAATATCGAAAATAATGAATGTCAAATGTGTGTTAAAAAGACATATAACTAATCTTTTTATTAAAAAAAATTTGACGTCAAAATTTTTTTTTACATTAAAATTTTTTATATTTTTTGACACTTATAGTTTTTTTTTATACAAATTGTCGATGCGTATTATTTTTTTTTACGAATGATATATTTATTATATATTAAATATTTTTATTAGTGTGAAGATTTTAAATTTTAAAATTATTTTAATTTATTTTTTGGTGTTGTTATAATTGAATATTTAAAAAATATTTGATTTTTTTTGTCAAATTATATATTTATTATATATTTTTAAAATTAGGATAATATATATATATATATATATATATATAAAATAGCAAGAAAAAAAAATAGAGTAGCCATCTCCGTGACACTGTCACGGAGATGCATACTCTTTTTTTTTTTTTTTTTAAAACTTATGTTTTCGCCTTGATTTACGGGCTTAATTCGGGATATCAAACGAAGTCGAAATATTATATTCTTAATATCATTTTGAAGAACTCAATGCCTAATATTTCACGACATTGATGGTGTGTGAAACGGCCAATCGTAGCGAAAATTACGTTACGTCAAAGTACGCGGTTTCAAACTAATATTTCGAAAATTTCGTTAATAAGCTAATTTTAAAAATTCTTCGACGATTGTATGCTACCCGAATCCATAAATCTTCTATATCATCTCGAAGCTCATTTCGAGAACTATATCTTAGATATATCGAATGATCTAAATGAATATCGAAAATAGTCAAACGGACGTCAAACGCATGTGTTAAAAAAGACGTATAACTCGTCTTTTTATTGAAATTACTTGTCTCAATTTTCGGACTCAATTCGGGATATCAAACGAAATCGAAATATTACATTCTTAATATTATTTTGAAGTACTCACGCCCTAGTATTTCACGACATTAATGGTGTGCGAAACGGCCAATCGTAGCAAAAGTTACGGCGCGTCAAAGTAGGTCATTCCAAACTAATATTTCGAAAATTTCGATAATAAACTAACTTTAAAATTTTTTCGACGATTGTACGCTAGTCGAATCCATAAATCTTTTATATCCTCTCGAAACTCATTTCGAGAACTATATTATAGATATATCGAACGATCTAAATAAATATCGAAAATAATGAATGTCAAATGTGTGTTAAAAAGACATATAACTAATCTTTTTATTAAAAAAAATTTGACGTCAAAATTTTTTTTTACATTAAAATTTTTTATATTTTTTGACACTTATAGTTTTTTTTTATACAAATTGTCGATGCATATTATTTTATTTTACGAATGATATATTTATTATATATTAAATATTTTTATTAGTGTGAAGATTTAAAATTTTAAAATTATTTTAATTTATTTTTTGGTGTTGTTATAATTGAATATTTAAAAAATATTTGATTTTTTTTGTCAAATTATATATTTATTATATATTTTTAGAATTAGGATAATATATATATATATATATATATATATATATATATATATAAAATAACAAGAAAAGAAAAAAAAAAAAAAAAAAAAAAAAGAACGCACGATACAAAACGCCGACACGTGGCAAAAAGCAAACTCACTCTTTTATTGTATAAGGATTGGGTGTAGGAATTACAATTTCTCATTAGTTAGAAAAATAAAGTCCACCAAATCTATAGGAATTCGTTTTTCATAAAAATAAAAAAAAAATACAGTTTAAAGTGGTTATACTTTAAAATTCGAATTTTATTTCCATCTTCGTATTAAACGACCCGAGTGAAATTCGTTTTTCTCGAATGTGACATTTTTCATGAAATTCATATCTATCAAACAGACTCTTAGTATTTTGTCATGCAATGCACGAACAATGTTATTTTTAAGTTAACATTAGCGCATCAAATATTAAAGAAAACCTAAATTATTTTGGAGGTTTAGTAAATTTTCACCTAAATTTTATAGAAATTGACCCGATAGTAATTAAAATTTGATATGGATACTATTCTAGTAAGATTCAACCCAAAAGTTTTTGCTAGCCAAAATTTTTCCCCAGAAAGATATTAATGGAGGCGATACCAACATTTTCAAGCTTACAAACGTTTAACAATTCATATTTGTGCTGTGCACCCAATTATTCATGTGTACCCGTTAAACAAGGAAGAAAGTTTATTGGAAAATAAAAAAGTAATATATTATCTGATAGATCAAAATGCTAAAAAAAAATTAAAAATTCAATGCAATAATTGAAGGTCACTTTAACCAATCTCATCAAAATGAGAAAAGTATGAACTAAAAAAAAGGCATAGAAACTAAAGTTACTTCCCAATTAAGATACGGAAAGCACACTTTTATGAGTTTCTACTTTGAACTGAATCTTGTGACGAAGTTCAACAATACAATTAACCTGGTCCACCATGCACAAAATCATGAGAATATCGATTTGCTATCATGCTAGCGTATAGAACCATTGCACTATTTCAATTCAAGCATTTCACAATGTTGATTTTGAAACCTTGTTGATCAAGTAACACTTACTTTCTAATATGCTGATAAATTACTCGCTTATATCAACTTAACTATTAAGCAAAAACTTGAAACAAGCATAAAGAAATAAACATTATTAAAGAGACCCAAGTCCTCCTTTAGTCTAGAGTGTTCTCAAGGTATTCATGCATCATTTAGCAATGGCTGAAAAAGTAAAAAAGAAAGACTACAAATGATGGGAGGAGAGAGCGAGAGAACAAAGAAAAAAAACAATAGAATAACCAACTAAAGAGGTTTTCAAGTGTTGGAATTGGTTTAAAACTCGAGGAAATTGATTAAGTATTAAAAATCAATATTAAACTTCATGTCAATTTTGGGCAAATATTCAAACTTGATTTGTTTATGCAATGGTTTGCAGCTTTTTCTCTCCAAAACGGGAATCGACTTGCCCATTCAGGTCGCGCGGGGTCGAGGGGTTGCCCCTGAAATGAAATTTTAATTTCCATGTATATTTGGCATGTCAAAATCAATTTCCGAGGAATAAGGAATTGCGGTCGAAGAAATTTAGAGGAAGCTCTATTACATTGTTGCTCGAGTGACAGGTGTTTCACTCAAGCGATAGGTGTTTCACTCGAGCGAAGGTGTGGCTTGAGCGACGTCGAGTGAATAGCGAGCGACCATCTCTCTAAAAGTGTCACTCGAGCGAGATGACGGGCGAAAATAGATTCTTGCGTCTGTTGTGTTTTGGCCCACAACACTTCGTTGAAAAACCCCTTATCCTCAATATATAGGACGCTTTGGACCTCCCTAATGCACCCCATATCATTTGTGCATCAAACATAACATATTTCTCTTGTCAAAACTCTCCCATAATCATTCCAAAAGCTTTTCCTTCGTAGAAAGGGAAATCCGTCAAAAGTTCGCTGGAACTTGTGATTTGTAGTGCTACTATATAAGTCGAATTCGTTGTATCTTGAGATACAAGTGCTGTGAACTGCAATCACCGTTGTGGGGTAATATTGTCTTAAGGAAAGAGTGACATCACTTGCCTTGGATTGCCTTTCTCTATTTTTTTTTTTTTTTTTTTTTTTTGAATACCCAGGTGTCCTAGCTTGTGCCAGACTAAATCCTGGACCTCGAGCCTTTGGCCCCTCTCCAGCCCGAGTAGGTAAACCGCGGGATATGCCCTTCATGACCAGTGTCCGTACGTCCTTCTGCTTGTTGCCCCAAGAGACCTGCTTTTCTCTATTTTTATTTCTGGTTTGCGTAGTGTATTTTACTACACTTTGTCACATTTTATATTCAATATTATTTGGTTTAATCACGCTCATGCAGGTTAAATTTTAGCATTTTTATTATTACATATAAACAACTATTTCCCCACGTGTTTTTACAACCCGTCCCAACATCAAGTACCTAAGATTCTCAATTTGCAAAATGTAGAAAGCTAGAAGAATAATTATAGGATAAAAATTATTACCTAATAAGATGTCAACTATAGAGCTAAAGCTTAAATCTAAATTAAAGAAATAACATGACTACCTCAAGTTTTGACAATCTCACAAGTGCTTCCATTCGAGTATTATTATGTTTCTGCTTTTCTAAATCAGCAGCTTACATAATCTCCATCATTGTTGCCTGCAATTCTGATTTCTTTTTACCAAGATATCATCCCCTCTTAGCACGACAAATTGGACCATCAGAATAGTATCAACTTAGAGGGTCAGAATCGGCTATCTTTTCAAAAATTTGAAAATTCTTCTCAACTTAATAAGATTTGCATCCATAACCACCTCATCGGCTCACAGAACCAAAACATAAAAACGGAAAAAAGTAAGGAAAAAAGGAAAAAAAAAAAAGGCCAAAAAAAATATATTGTATCAAGTGCTATCTGTATGCAATGCTGGATCAAGTTTTCTCCAGTTTTGAGCAACTACAAAATTGTAGTGTTTTGAGGCAAGTACTAAGTTTACACATTGCAAGGAGAATAAAAGTAACTGGACTTTACCTTGACTGGGAAGCAGGCAGATCTGTATGCCATGTGGTCTTTGCCACACAGAGGTGGGTGTTCCTGCCGCATGTGCATCTCCAAATGGGATAAGAAGTCAACATCATCATGAGATGTGAAGGGAAGCGATGCGTCTAAGCTACACATTACAGTCCCATAAAAATGCACTCTCCACCTCCTGGAATCAGCGATGCCTTGTACGAGCAAGTACCCACATCACCAATGTGAAATTGCACTATTTCCTCAACTTTGTTGGGAGCACCATTCAGCTTTCCCTGTTCCCATTTTATCTTCCCACCAGTTGGATCTTCTTCAATCTCATCCAACACATCCTGGGGTAACCGGTAACCGCACAAAGTAAACATTTATAAATTGTTTGTCCTTGCCACAGTGTCGAAGTGTACATGGTGTGCTGCAGCTAGCCATCTGGTAATAGTGTCATGAGCAAATATGTACAGGTCATTTTCATCACGCCTATACTTGCAATAGTGGAAAGACTGCAAAAAAGTTAACACCACTGGAGAAGAACTCTTAGCAGAAATCAGTACAAGCAAAATATTACTTGCAAATTGTAATACTTAACCATCATCTTTGAAATCATCATAATTCACCTGATAAAATAACTCTTGTATTTGGAGCACTCAAAGAACCTGCGTTTAATAAAAATTATGTTAATCAAGACCTATTTTACTTCAAATACTACATTGTGAACCTCAAAAGTCAATCACGAACTCATGTGAAATTATAAAATTCTATAGGTGGTTCAAATGAATGGATATTGTAATATGGCAAATAACCTGGATGAGTGAGTCAGCAAAAGGATTTTGATTAGGATGAAAATGCACAACATCAATTCTACTTCATGATATTATAACGAGTTATATATATTATTAGGAGGCAATGTACAAGTAGTCTTCTTACAGTATTTGCAATTTGAAGAATCAAAAAGACATCAAAATATTTAACTTGGGAGTGCCAACAACCTGGGCAGGGAAGCAATGCAAGGATTAACTTTTGGAACTCAAATTCACTATTTTTTTTTTTTTTTACACAATTAAAGTAATTTGTTGAACTCTTACACTTATGTCCTAAAGAAAAATCATCCATACCTCACAAAATCTCAAGAAATAAGACAATCCAACAAAATAAATAAATTATTAATATTCTAGTTAAAAAAAAATTAATATTCCAGAATCCAACAGAAGAAGATAATAAAATCTACAAAATTAACATTATGGAATTCCCCAACTAATTCCTTGAAGCTTACCAGATAGTGAATGGTCTCAGCAGCTAAAACAAGGTTGTCATGTCTTGAAGAAAACACGGAGAAGCACCAGCCAAAAGAACCATCCACGCGCGCTCGGAGACAACTGCCCGCGCTGCGCGGAGATCTTCCTGTTTTAAATGTTTGTGTAGTAGTTTATTTATTTGTGTTGTGAACGATCTTATATATATATATACACGCTCTAAGAAAAAAATTTTACAAGAAAAATTTTTATTTAAAAGAAAGGAATTTTCCAAAGACTTATTCAAAAAATCAAAAAAAGAAAATTTTCTAAAAAGAAATTTTCAAAATTTTAAAATTACTTGTTGGAAATGTCATCAAACTGGTCATTATTCCAATAAATGTCCTATGAAAGAAAATCTTCAAATAGATGGAGATATTAAGCTTGAACTTCTCAATCTTATTAACTTCAATTCTGAAGAAGAATCCGATTCTGATTTAGAACAGGTTTATCAACATCAAGAAGATTTTGATGCTGAGTCTTCTTATTTTTCTTCCAACTCTTCTTCAAGTCAAGGTAAAGAATTTTGTTGTTGTAAATAGGGTTGAGTAGAAATCCCGAACCGGACCCGAACCTAACCGAGTAGTTTTTCGTAAGTGAAATACCCGAACGGGTATTTGAATCGAGAATCAACGGGTTCGGTTCGATTCTCAGTTCTAGACCCAGAACCGAATAAGAACCGAAATTTTTTTAATTTTTTAATTTTTATATATGAGATAAATCAATTTTATTTTTTTTTAAAATAAATTAGCAAAGATAGAGTTTGCATTGAAGATAATGAGTTCTATGAGGGCATTAAGACATGTAATAAAATATATATTATATTTCTTATTACATCTTATTAGTTGAACAATTTTTAATTTATTTATGGATCACCGATATTTTAGTATTACTAATTTACTATCTACTTTTTGTTATTTGTAGACATTGATATATTAATTTTATTGGACAACTTGTTATTTATATGTTATTAAATTGGAATACGTTAATTTATAAAAACTAGGATTGAATATGTTAGACTTTAGTGTTGTTATAAATGTTAAAAAAATTAATTATAGTATGGAACCAATCAAAATTGAACCGAATCAAATCCGAACGGTTCCAAAATTATATTTAGACCCAACGATTCAGTTTACTAACTACTTGAAAATTTTCAATTCGGATCGGTAATCTTCAGAACCGAACCGGACCGTACCCAGGCCTAGTTGTAAAACTATAAACGTTCTTCCACGTCTTGTTATTAACTACAAGCATCTCAATACTGCTCTTCAATGGATCAAATATCATTTACCTCAAAAGAAAGATCTTTTAAATCGACTTTTCAAAGATGTTATGTTCTTAAAATTCGATATGAAGTCTAGATTTTGGGAAATTCAAATTAAGGAAGAAGACAAGTACAAAACTGCATTTATTGTTCCCTTTGGTCAATACAAATGGAACGTAATGCCTTTTGGACTTAAAAATGCTCCTTCCGAATTTCAAAAAATTATGAATGATATTTTTAATCTTTATCAAAATTTTATTATTATTTACATTGATGATGTTCTAATTTATTCTGAAAGTTTAGAACAACATTTTAAACATCTACATATATTCATTCATATTGCAAAGAAAAATGGTTTAGCAATTTCTGCCAAGAAAATTGTGTTATGTCAAACTAAAATTAGATTTCAAGGTCATCTTATTCACTTAGGTACTTTAACACCAATTCAAAGAAGTCTTGATTTTGCAGATAAGTTTCCTGAAATAATCCTTGAAAAATCTAGTCCTCAAAGATTTCTTAGTCGTGTTAATTATGTTACCGATGTTATTAAAGATATTCGGATAACATGTGCACCACTTTTCAAAAGATTACAAAAGAATCCGGATCCTTGATCACAAGAGTGTACTATTACTATTCAGAAAGCCAAAACATCTGTCAAAAGCATTCCTTGTCTTTCTATCATTGACCCGCAAGCCTCTATTAATGTAGAAACAAATGCGTCAGATGTTGGGTTTGGTGGGGTTCTAAAGCAGATTCCTAAAGAGTCATCTCAAGAGCAATTTGTCCATTTTCATAGTGGAGTATAGACCGGACCTCAAAAGAATTACTCCACTATAAATAAATAAATAAAAAAAAAAAAAAAAGATTCTTTCAATTGTCATTTGCATTTCAAAATTTCAAAATTATTTAATCAATAGAGAATTTATTTTGAAAATCGTTTGCAAAGCTTCAAAGGACGTCTTGCAAAAAAGGTAAAAAAATCTTGTTTCAAAGCAATTTTTCGCAAGATGGCAAGCAATTCTATCTTGCTTTGGTTTCAAAATTCTATATATGCAAGGAAAATCTAAGTATCTTGCAGACTTCTTAACGAGAGAGTTCTTGCAAGACAAGAGCAAGTAAGTTTTAGCCATGGCTAGTTCAGAGTTTTCTTCTTTATCAAAAAAGAAGACCAAAAAAATTACTCAAATTTCCCTTCTTACAATCGATGATTATATTTCTGGATCATCGTCAAATCCCAAAATTACTCTAAAATAAAACTACCATTGCCTCCTCAAAACAGCCAGTTCCAAGTGTTACTAAAAAATTTGAAGAAATTAAACTCCCTTCAAATTTTAAAAAAGCAGTCCAAACTAGTTCTGGAAAACTACCAGAAATTAATCGTAAAAAATCTTTCTATTATTTCACAAAACCCAAATATGAAATCATCTGTGAAATGGAAACATCTTGGATTCATTGTTATTCAAATCTTAATAAATGTCTTAATGACATTTTTCCTCAAAATTTTCGCTACTTCCCTAAAATGATCAAAAAGACTAGAGAATATTATGAGACTATCCTTCTCAAAATTGGATCAGCTTTCATTTCTCATACTCCTAGTCAAAAAAGAAAAAATTATATTGATTTTTCAAAAATATCGATTCAGTAGGTATGGACCTTTGAAGACTGAGGCACAAATCCGTGGAACGAGAAGAAGATGAATCTTTCAAATGTTTCATTTGACACTCGTTTCAATTATTTTGATTATCAAGATGCGTGATATAAAATTTTATACTTTAAACCAGTAACGCACTCCTAATTTAATCTTTTTAACCAGGCTTGTTCAACAACTTTTCCAAAATAGTTTCAAACATGGTCCGAAGATTTTGGAATTGATGAGTGCATTCTGCCTAGTCTTACTCATCAAGGATTCGAACTATTCAAAAGAGAGGCTAAAATCTTTTTAAAGCCTCAAGAAAATCTTTTATTTCAATATGTCATGAATCTCAAAGTATCTTAAATTTTTTGTTGGGACTATCAACTCATGCAAGCTCAAGGTCCTAATTCAGAATTCTTTGTCAAACAAATCGCCAGGAGATTTGAAATTAAATGGTGGTCAAAATTCTATGAAACAAATTGTTGTCCTAAAGCAGTGTTATCATGGACTCAAAAACAAAGGAATCTAGAAAGAACAGGAAAGATCTGCTGATTTCCTGACTGGAAAATAAAAAATGTTAGCTATGCTAAGTCAATGCAAAACTTCGGAAGAATTAAACATTATTTCTGAAAAAATTGCCAGTATAGCTAAAGCCTCCTCAAAGAAATCAAAATCTAAAGTTTCAAAATCTGATTCTGAAAATGATTACCCCCAAAGTAATGAAGATGACTGTTATGGGGTAGACATTGATGATCTTTTGCTCAAGATATTCAAAAGGTCAAATGATTACAGGAATCCAGCTATTTGGATGAGTTGTATCACTATTGTCTTCAAGTTAAGAGGGATATGATGTTCAAAATCTATCTGCAAGCAAACAAAATATTTATTGCACCTTTGCCAGATTTCAAAAAGGAATAAGACAAAATATTTTATTAAAGTAAAGATTCCTTATCAAGTGGCAATTTCAAATCATGGCAGACAAACAACTTTAATAAAGTAATATACTTAATTAAAAGAATATTCCCTATCATTCTATACTTTCAAGACATATGGCCGACAAAGAAAAGGTGGTGGTCTTTCACAGCCCTTTCAAGCTTCTTCAACCAAATTGAAGAAATTTTCAAATCCGAACTCAAGTATAAAAGGAGAAGAAGTCCTCTACATTCGGCAGAAGTTGTTTAGGCATTTTCTCTTTTCTCTTCAAGATAGATTTTTAAATCCTTGTATAAGATTTTAAAAATCTTAAGTTTTTCAATTTAGCTTTTAATATTTCAATCTTGTATCTCAAAGTTGAATTTTTATTCAACTATTGTAATTTTCTTTAAACATTTGAATATATTGTTCATTTCTTTTATCTCTACTTACTCAGCAGAAAGCAGTAAGTCCTAGGAAGGAGGAGTAGGTAATCAATCCTAAACCCTGGGGGAATAGTTAAGATTATGAGGTAATGGGACCGAGTTCTGTCAACATATGTTTTCAGATCTCATATGGTATCAAAACCAAATGCCAAGGCTTGTGATCTCGGTGGTACGAGGTTCGAAACTCTAAGGCTGCAGAAAGCAGTAAGTCCTGGGAAGGAGGAGTAGGTAATCAATACTAAATCCTGGGAGAATGGTTAAGGTTATGAGGTAGTGGGACCGAGTTCTGTGTGTTTTCAAATCTCATATGTACACACACACACACACACACACACACATACATATATATAATAGATTCTCTAATACATTTTTTCACTTTTTAGGTTATACTGATTTGCTTGGAGTCCAAATATTTAGCTATTTTTCTGCTACTATAATAGAAATTTCGAAATTATTTGGTGAAGTTGACCGTGGTTTTTTGTATCTTTAAACTATTTATGAAAATCAAAAGAACTTGTGTAATGCTTCCATATACGAACTCGAAACTCAAAGAAAAGGGGATAGGCGAGGCCAACTTCAAACTTTTGGTATTGATCGCCGTAAGAGGATAAATGAGCCTACGTTGTCTAAAAATAATCATTCCATCTTTTCTCAACTTAATCAACCCATAATTTATGAACAATCTTGACTTTTATATTTCAGAGATCACACATCTCGGAGACAAAGTGATCTCCGCGCTATGGGTTTTATTTTTGTTGTTTGTGTCAGTACTTGCAAGAGCTATTGGCGGAGCATCAAAAGCTTGGGCCTTTCGTGTAGGTTTTTCCCATCTATAACAGACTCTTAAATCAAGGTGAATTTTGATTATTGATACTTCCAGTATGTGTTAGTTATAGGAATGTTGGGTTTTTTAGTATTTTTACTTGCATTTTGGTGGATTTGGCAATAACTATTTGCTTCTTGATGTACTAATTCGATCAAATGTAATTATGTACCTGGTCTTCAATTTCAAAAGGAAAGTGATGAGTGCTCCACACTTATGATATTTATGCCACTTAATTTATTATTTTGTTACCTTGGAAAGTTTTTAGAATGTTTTAATGTGTATTTTGATATTGTGATATAGGTTGATGAAATTGAAGGAAATAGGAAAAGTTGACAAATTTAGAGAAAAATGGCTAAATTGTAAGGGATCCAAAGTTCGGAGACTAAAGTGCAAATACTTAAAAGTTGTGTCGAACCTCACAATGAAGATCCAAGAGTTCTAGGAGTCAATTGGATAAAGAAAGATGTCAAAGGGATGAAGTATAGTCAAAGTATGATCACATATCAATTTCCAACCGAAAATATTTTGCCCCGAATTTTTAGTTTCATATTGAGACCCATTCTTGATATAGAAAACGATTGATTTGGAGAATGATGTCTGAATAAAAGTTGTAGCCCTTTGAGTTATCTTTCTAATGCATCTTAAATCATCCCAATCGGACATTGGATGAGAACGTTATGATAAAAATATTGAAGGAAGCCCAGTCTACTTTTTTACCCAAATCGGGCACCGCAGCGCCCACTTTACTGAAAATTACAGAATGTGCAGTGACGTGGCACTGCTACAATGGCGTCAAGGTGTTGCCTACGTGGGAAAAGTATTTTTTATATTTTTGGACTCTTTTCTTAACTCAACTGAACCCTAATTCGTCCAATACTCCTAAGATACTATAAATATCATTCAAAAGACCTATTTTCTCCTAGAATTCAAAAAAGGGCGAGGTGACAATTTAAAGAGGCAAGATTGAAGAAATCAAAAGGAGGCAAAACAACATCAAAGAAGAAGATTGAAGTTCTACCCAAAAGACTAGTTTTTCTATCATTTTCTTTATGTTGTTTATTATGAATGGTATGGATTTCAAATTCCCTACCATGAGCTAAAAAATTTAACTAGCCAAACTAGAGAATATGATTTAATTTTACTATGGTTATTTCTATTTTATTTTTCGCTTATGTTTAATTGTGTCATGATTTTAATGTTTTCAATTATTTGGCCACTAATTGGATGAATAGATGCTAGTCAATTCCGGCACTCGAGGGAGGAAATTTAAGCTTGATCATAGAATTGACACAATGTAGATTTTATGGATTTCGAGAGAAAGTATAAGATCTATGAAGCTTACTCCATAAAAGAATCATGAACTTAATGAATCTGTGATTTTAATTCGGAATAGAGATATTGGAATTGAAATCTATGATTATTTTCTAGCCTACACTCGAGAGAGGGGAGAGAAATACATTAGGATTCTTTTTTTAAACATGGAAAATTGATTAGAATACCTTGACACAATTGAATCATAATTGATAGTTAGGTGAAATCACTCACTAGGCATTTCTTATATTGATTATTTCATGGATCTTGCATCCATTGAATTCGTCATAATCACCATATTAGTTTAAAAATATGGATTCCAATTTTCATTCGTCTAGATAAAATAAATGCTATATCATTATAATACTTACTAGAAATTGAATTAAAATCTCTGTGGATTCGACATCCTAACCTCTTTACTATATTACAAAACTTGACATCATACGCTTGCGGTATAATCGCGTTGTACAAAACGCATGACAAAAATCCTAGGGTAATAGATAATGAATTGTAATTAACTGCAATAATGCTACAAAATGCTTAATTAATAAATGGAAATAAAAAAAAAAAACGTTTATTTCCATTGACGGTAATTAAGGGAGTGCACCAAAGATTTTGAATAAAATCATATTATTTTCCAAGCATCAATTGAAAAACTAAAGATAAAATAAAATCTCAAGATAAACCCCAAATACATCATCCCCTTATTTTCCACCATTTTCTTGCAAAATATAGACATAACAAAGACAAGTTATTTGCATAAAGATATTAAATAGATAAAAGAAATAAACCTCGTCATCGTCATCGTCCTCCTGGGCACAATGAATCTCGATTCGATCACTTGGACGAGTTGTCGAAACACGACCTTTTAGTTGAATAGTGATGAACGAAAATCGGAAACGACCTCCGGACCAACTTTTGAGAGAGATCACCGTGGTCTACATAATGTGAAATGAAATTATTAGAAGAACAAGCGTTAACCAATTAGGCTAAGAATGAAACCAAAAATTAGTCGACACAATAAAAGGTAAGAGTAAAAAAGAGAAGAAGAAAACATACAAAATGAGATTATTTTTCAGAATAAGCAAAAACTAGATTCATTGCGTCTTCTCTTCTATAAGCTCATTCCAACGTGTCTTTTGCCTGCAACACCACCGCCATTTATTGCCTACAAAAAAATATATTACTATTATTCAACATGAAGCAAAATACATCACAAAAAATAGCAGAAGAAAAAGAATTCTGGTAGACGTAATTTGTTTAGAAGTGATAAGGGAGAGAAGCGTGTAAGAAGAAGTAAAAAGGCATGGATGTTGCGTAAAAAAATTGAGAAAGTGAAAAAAAACAAAAATTGCTTAAAGAAATGGAGAAAAGTGAAAAAAAAAAAAAAAAAAATCAGGTTGTACAGTAGAATGAGATTGTGTTACTATTGCATCTACAGTAACCCCTCATTGCCTTTTTTTTCTTTAAGGTTAGACACTGAATATTGTGGTTCCCTTTTCTCTACAAATGTTGCAATTGGATTGAGATTCTTGAAATTGATCCAATTTCAGGCGAAACTTAAGCTTCTGTTTCACATCCATTAAATTGAGTTTTTTTTAGGAAAATAAAATTTAAATTAGTGATTTTTCGAAAAAAAAAAATTGTAGTTAAAAAGTGGAAAAAAAAATTAATTTTACATAAAAAATATTTTATTTTATAAATGTGTGGTTGAAAATGAATTTAAAAAAATAGTTTAATTTAATGAATGCAAACATGAGCTAACTTTTCTATCTGATTCAATTCCTAGTCTAACTCTTGTTTGGGATCCATTTTAGCCCCTGTTTATGGTCATTATTTAGTAAAAAATAATATTTTGAATAGTGATTTTTAAGAGAATGTGTAGTTAAAAAATAGGAAAGTTTTAGACTTACGAGTAGAATTTTTTATTGTGTGAATGTATGGTTGAAAATAAGTATGTAAAAAAAGAATTTTTCAATAATGGTTGTCAGACAGGGGCTTAATTTGTTTTAAAGAAAAAAATGTATTTTGGAATAGCGATTTTTTTTAAGAACGTGTGATTAAAAAATAAGGAAATTTTTTGAATTTACGTGTAATATTATTTGTATTTAAAAATGTGTAGTTAGAAAGAAGAGAGAAAAATATATTAAAATTATAATAGACCCAAACAAGAGCTAAAAATGGATTCACGTAATTAGAAACGATTTTTTGTCTATGACGTGACAATCTTAGGAAAAGTCAAATTTCAAGCAATACATATCACACAACACATGCTGAAAATGCTAGGCCTTCTGATGCAGCTGTTGAACCTTCTATTGTAGAAGACATTAATGCTTAGAATACTAGCACTGGGCCTTCTGGTGGTAAGTTGAAGGTGGAAGAGGATAATGAGATTGGTCTAGAACATTTCTCAAATTATGAATATAAACATGAGGATATGGAAGAGAATAACCAAGATGAAGACACAATTTTTAGATTGGGTAGGGGATTTGATTTAGGAGTAGGAAATGCAAGCAATAACCAACCTAATGAACGGAATGTAAATGCAATGAAAAGTGGTACAAACTAGGGGTCTCAGATGACCTAAGAAGCATGTCAAGTGGTGATGGAGCGGGTGCCACAACTAACAACAGAAATGAAGTTTGGTTCAATCTTGCAACTGACATGGAGAACCCTAAATTTAAGATTGGTAAGTGAATTGCAGACATTTTGACATGTTAGGGGCCTATTAACAAAGTTTTGGAATAGATTTGTGCCATTTTATGCTTATTTGTTATAAGTTTAAGGGCATGTTATGTATTTTATAATAATATGTTTAAAAGGTTCTCATGTGCTTTACAAGTATTAAGTTTGAGAATATAAAAACTTTGAGATCAGCTATTATGCAATACTCTGTGAAGAATGTAAAAAAACTAAAAAAATGTGAAGAACAAACTACAAAGGATAAAAGTAAGATGTCAAGAGAATTGTTCGTGGAAATTGTATGCCTACAGAAAGCCAAACAACAGCTTAAGGATCAATACTTTCATGGACGAACATAGTTGCACATTAATTTGGCAAAACAGTAAGATCCATGTAGGATTCTTGACCAAGAAGTACCTACGTAAGTTCAGGTCGAATCCAAATTTGTCTATGAGTAGTTTCATGGAAACTATGAAGGAAGACTGCATGTATGAAATATCCAATTATCAGTTTTATAGAACAATGGCAAAATGTGCAGCAGTTGTGAATGGACTTGTTAAGGAACAATACAAGATTCTATGAGACTATGGTGAGGAGTTGAAAAGAACTAACCCTGGAACTACAATGCACGTTGAGAGAATATAAGGCGTGTTTAAAAGATTGTATGTATGCTTAGGGGCTTGTAATGAAGGTTTGAAGGCTGGTTGCAGGCCTATGATAGGATTGTATGAATGTTTTTTGAATAGTACTCATGGGGGTCAATTATTGCCAGCAGTGGGGATTGATGGTGACAATTGTATATTCCCATTTGCTTGGGCAATTGTGGATGTAGAGAACAGAGCCAGCTGGACTTGGTTCATAGAACTTTTGGTGTTTGACATAGGAATATGTAATAGTAAGACTTCGACTTTTATATCTGACAAGCAGAAAGGATTGGTTGAAGCCCTGAATCAATGCTATGAATGTACAGAGCACAGGTGCTGTGCTAGACATTTGTATAGCAATTTCACATTCAAACATAAAGATCTAACTTTAAAGAATTTGTTCTGGGCTGCAGCTAAGTCTACTACTATACTAGAATGGAATGTAGTTATGAATGAGATGAAGATGGGGAATGAACAAGCCTTCAATTGGTTTAATGAGAAGCCAGCAGCTCAATGGACAAGATCTCATTTTCAGGAACATGCTAAGTGCGATATCTTGTTGAATAACCTATGCGAAGCCTTTAATGTCTCCATTATAGTAGCTAGAGAGAAGCATGTAATCATAGTGTTGGATAAGATTAGGCATCAACAAATGACACAGATGAATGTAAAGAGGGTGGCAGCTCAAAGGTAGGATCATGCATATGGTCCAAAAATTGTAGGGATTATTGAGAAGCCGAAATCAGATGCTAGGTTTATGAGGGCAGGTTATGCAGGTAATAAAAATTTGAAGTTCCCAACACTAATGGAGGTGGAGTGTGGATTTGGTGAGGAAAAAATGTGTATGTAGGAAATGAAAACTAAGTGGAATTCCCTGTACATATGCTATTTCTGGTAGCTATCAAGGAGAATATACATAGATGAATTTGTAGATGAATATTACAAGAAGGAGACATATCTGAGAGCATATAATCCCGTGATTCATCCAATGTGAGGGCTTGAACTTTGGCCTGAATTGGGGAAAAATCTATTAATGCCACCAGTGTAGAAGAAGTAGGCAAGCTAAGGAAAAAAAACTCAAACTGAACCACCCATTAGAGTTAAAATGACAAAAACAGGCATGAAAATGACATGTAAAAGGAGTGGAGATGCTGGATACAACAAGAGAACATGCACTGCACAGATACAGCCTCGAAAGTAGAAGGGAAAGAGAGGTACAACCACCTTAAAGGAAAGTGAACCCAAAAAGAAGAAGTCCAAAGCAGTCTAGTCTTGATGTGGTTGGAAACTGAACTTGTACATATGAAATAGGAAATATGAACTTGGAATGTAATTGACATTTTTTACTCTATAATTCTGGCATTTCATATTTTGGAAATTGTAGTATCACTATATATAAGTGTTAAAATGCTCTTCATTTTGAGTCTACTATTTATTTGTGATGTTATATATTGAATTTCATAATTTAATGTGTGCTAGCAAAATATACACATTTTATGGTGCATCTGTAATGGAAATTGTTGTAAAAGTGATGGAATGTTTTTTTTCTGCAAGCAATTTAATAGGTAGGGGTTTTCCACTATTTTTAAAAATGTTTAGGGCCTTCGACACAACATGGACAAAAGGTTTGGAGTTTTCACTGCATGACTATGAAAATTAGTTTCAAAAAACAAGAATATTGGACATAATTACAACTGCATTTTCACCCATTAACATAGGTTACACTATTACAAAATGAAGATCACAGATCCAACAAAAAATTTCCCAAACACCCAACACAGATTTAACTACAAATCCACTTTACAATCATTCCATGGACAAACACCAAATCTTGCATACACCACCTCCATTCGAATCGAGTTGCCTAATTTCAGCTTCCATCTCTCGCCTCGACCATAGAAGACCAGGTATCAGCTCCCTTGATCTCTGACACATTGGAGGATCCCACAAAAGAAAGAATGTACAACCTTGCAGATCCATTTTGCATGTACAGGTAAGAAATCGTCTGCCTTGTTTCAAATCCACGATGTCTTCATTTGAGCAGGGGTTCCTCAACTGCAAATAGGCATCTCCATTTCTTCTACCTTCAGTTCAGGATGTTGATAGAGAGTGAAAATTTGACAATTTATTAGGGTTGTATTTCTACATTTGGAGAGAAATAAACGGTAACTTATTTGGAGGTTAGTGTTTAAAGTGAATGAACGAATTTACCCTTCCCTATTTTGGTAAAAAGTGGTCAATATTTTCCTGGGTGGTCAATCGACGGGCGTTCGGATGGAAACAAAGGACCTTCTATGCAACGTTTGTAAATGTTAGGGGTGACGGTTGTAACAAATCAAAGGTTTGAAAAAAGTTTACTAATGTTTTAAAAGTTGGGGGCTTTTGTTGCAATTATTATTATTATTATGTCAAAACTCAATTTTTTATATTTTTTTTAACTATTACATCTCGTCTCTGATAACAGTTTTCGTCCAAAAAATAAAGTGCTCATCATATTTAAATAAAACAATAAATCTCAATTTCTTCGTATGTCATATTATCCCCTAAACATTGCATTAACTTTCTCATTCGGGCCCCTAGACATCCCGTGATAAATAAAGCTATAGGAATGGTTAATGCAAAACCATTGACTTAGGGTAAAGGGGTTAAAGCGATCAAAATAGCTTAAGAGATGATTGGTACGAGCAATTTTATAGTTTCAGGTCTAATTTTACATAAGCCGCAGTTTGAAGCAATAGTATGACAATGATTTTCCCTAATTTCAAAGT
Source organism: Osmanthus fragrans (assembly GCA_019395295.1). Taxonomy (NCBI): domain Eukaryota; kingdom Viridiplantae; phylum Streptophyta; class Magnoliopsida; order Lamiales; family Oleaceae; genus Osmanthus; species Osmanthus fragrans. The sequence goes on from CM033361.1 coordinate 8,382,371, forward strand.
ATGCAAACAAAATACCCACACCACCACATCAAACAATATTCCTTAAAAATTAAGACAGCAAAAAAATGATTTTCAGAATACCAACGACGAGATAGAGGGTGAAATCACAACTCCTGGAAGACAATAATACCAATAGCCGAAGCTCCAATAGATAGCATCCAGTGATTTACGAGGACCAACCAGTGGTTGAATTTTCACACAACCATTGGACCTCCATTACTACCATCCAAATGCTTTGCACTTATCAATGAATTTGAATCCACCATGGCCATGCTACTTCACAAAGCTTTTGGATTTCGTTTCTCCGCTCTCGTGTTTGGATGAGTTCGAAATATCAAAGTAGGCCTAAATTTTTCGATTGTCGAAGTTGATAAAAGTGTCATATGTCTTGGAGTCGCTGCCATTGGTGTGTTATTAACAAATTCTTCGGCTATCGGAGTTGGTGATGGCCATACTTGAGGGCGTATAAATTTTTAAAATAATAATTATTACTTGGTTATTAAAAAAATAATTGAATCTGATTTTTAAGTTTGAAACATCTGATTTTCAAAATAGAAATTTAAAATATATGGCTTAGGATAATTATTTCCTTTTTCTTGTTTTGAAATTGGCTAATAAATTAAAGCAATTTTATTTTATTAAACCTAGATTGGTAATTTCGGCCCATCCCAAAAGCCAAGGTTCATGTCCAATTTGGCCCAATTTTACCTTTTACTTTAGGAAAAATTAGGTTGACCCGAAAATATATCTACCAAGTTTCGTTTGGACTCCATTTTTATAACATTCATTTTCAATCACATTCTTTCATAAAAAAACTTTACACGTAAATTCAAAAAAAAATTCTTATTTTTTAATTACATTCTCAAAAAAAAATTACTATTCTAAATTAATTTTTTTTTTAATTTTTTTTTTATTTTTATAAATGAGGGTCAAATAGGAGCTACTTCTGAAAATTCAAGCACGTACAAAGTTTTTAACTTTTTCTATATTTTGTATTATTTTAATCCTAATTATTAAAACTACAAAATTGCATAAAATCATACTTAAAACTATGGAAGCTGCTATTTTCATCCGTCATTCTTATATATCTATCTATTTATCTCACTCTAAATTTATTCATATTAAAATTTTAAAATTTTAAAAACATGTTATATTCATCCATATAGCATTCAAACATTATTTCTTATTAACTTCATTCATTTAAACACTATATATCCACACTACTTTTATATATTTAATTCCACTCTAAATCTATCTCCATTACAATTTTATTTTATTTTTCAAAAAATTCTAGATTAATCTCCATTACATTCAACATTACTCCTATTAACTTAATGATAAACAGATTGCATTACAACTTAAAATCTGACATGCATCACAATGTTCAAAATTTCAACTTTGAATTCATGAAGAATGAGGACTAGATCAAGGATCTCTTGCCCAGACATTTTACAATGATCCTTATAAATTAGGGCTGGACATGATCTGATTCGGTTCCAAATTTTTTTGAATATTTAGTAAATGGAACCGTCGGATCCAAATATAATTATGGAACCGTTCGGTTCTATACTATAATTAACATTTTTAACATTTATAACAACACTACATAAAAATAATTAATGACACGTTCAATCTTAACTGTTACAAATTAACGTAGTCCAATTTGATAACATATAAATAACAAGTTGTTCAATAAGATTAATTTACCAATGTATAAAAATACCAAGAAGTAGATATTAATACTAAAATATTGGTAATCCATAAAGAAAGACCGTCTCTCTATTGCTCTCTATATTGTTCTCACAAGTCACAAGGTACTAGCAACATTTGATCACAGAGATCCCTTTCATTTTGCTATGTCTCTATTGCCATTAATTAAAGAAGAAATGCACAATCATAGAAAACAATGAACATAAGTTAGAATGAGCAAAGCAGAGGAGATGAACCATTACATCACACTGGTCTTAGACTCTTGGTCAGCATCGGCGGCTTCAATAGCTCTGTGTCACTATGTTTTCAATTTGTGAAAATGGATTTGGGTTAGGTTCAGGTTATACACAGTTACACGCCGACAAACGTAAGAAAAGGAAATATAGAAGGCTTCTATTGGGCTTTGGGCTAATATCGAACTATTAATTAGGCCAAAAAATTAAAACAAAAAATTGAAAATAATTGGTTAATTTGCTAATTTATTTAGAAAAAATTAAAATAATTTGATTTATACAATATAAAAAATTTAAAAATGTTCGGTTCTTAGACTAGAACCAAAAAACGAACCGAATCTGTCAGTTCTAGATTCAGATACCCGTTCAGATATTTAACTTAAGAAGAACCGCTCAGTTCGATTTGATTCCGATTTGGTCCGGGACATTTCTCCAGCCCTATTATAAATTATAAATAATCGACAACATATATTATCAATATTTCAATCCAAAACAAACTTAAATTACAAGAAGCACTGCCACATCTGTACCACACAACTTGATCTTGTTACTCAGCTTCATTTTCCCAATTGTTAAATCGATTTGTGACCCCCACTTTCATCTTGTGAACTCTAAGCAAGATGCGAGAGATGCAAAAAATAAATGGCTCACCCAGTGCACGCAAGCTATTTCTCATCCAGGCTATCTAAAAGTGTACACAAGGAAAAATATTTAAAGCGTGACTACAAAGCCAATAAATACTCTAGACACACAAACCATAACAGAATTAGTTGTAAGATATCTAATACAAGATCACCACGTGTCATACTTTCGAAATGACCAAAATGCCCAAACATTTTGAGTGAAATCTATAAATATCCCTGCCTCATAAGAGAAAAATATGCAAATTCAAATATATACATCCTAAATAATCATTTATCCTCTTTCCCCGATTTGAGTATGAAAACTAGTGAGTTTAAGAGGTGAAAGTTATGGTTAGATGAGAGGAATTTTTTGATCCAGTTTCTATCGTCAATACCAATTGCCCACCAAGAGACAAGTTTCTACATAATATATGAAAAACATGTCACTACATCATTTAAATAAAGATGTTGTAAGGGTGGTAAACGGGTCGACTGCTTGACTCATAAAAGCTCGGCTCATGGTCTACTTGGAGCCGAGCGGCACGACTCGAGTTGTGAACGAGTCCACGAGACTGCCCACAAGAAGGCTTGGGAAGCTATGAGCCTGAGTCATAGCCAGGCTCGTGGCTTGCCGTGTACAGTGACAAATTTTTGGTCACCTTCTTAGTTTAGTGCCTTTTGCCACTGAACTAAATTTTTTTTATTATTATTATTATTTTTTTTTTTTTTTTACCATTTGGTCATTTTTTTACTCTATAAATACCGTAACCATTTAACAATTTTTTTCACACAACAATAATTTTTACTCTATTTTGTACTTTTATTCTACAATCTACATTCTACCTTCGATTTTAATCCTTCATTATTTCTCTACATATCACAATTTTCAATCAGTTATTCACTTATTATACAAATTACAATACTTATTGTCATTACAATACAAATTCCTACAATTATCCAATTAATTTAGATACTCACGGAAGTAATAATCCAATTGATTTGGATGACATTGATGTTCCCAAAATGGAATAGGCGAATCTAGTTATTTTCGATGTAAGAGGGAAGCGAAAGGGGAAAAAATGGCAAAATGTTGAAACCATTTTAAATTGATTTAAACGGGTCGCACAGTCGACAAAGTCGTAGAGTATAAAGCCGTATGTAAATACTATCAAACACGATTTGTATGGCAAAAAAGGTATTAGTACCACCCATCTCAACTATCATTACGAAATATATGGCCAAACATGGGCTTGTTGGTGGCTCTCAAACAGAACTACAATTTGATAGTTTAGCCGTCGGTTATACTTCTACAACACTTAGCATGCACGTGGATGTATTTGGAGAACAAAGCTCGAATAGGAATGTTTAAGTTCATTGTCAGTGCTTAGTTGCCTCTAGCAATAACGGACAACCAACATTTTTGTCTTATATTTGAAAAATTATCTTCAACCGAAGTATGTTGGGATAAGTAGAAATACTTTTCATTCCGATATAATAGAATATTTTCTTAATACAAATAAACAATTGATTACTGATTTCCAAAAATATGGTGGCAGTATATTTTAACTTCAGATTTATAGGAATCAATTTATAAAAAAAAATGTTATATTTGCACACTATATAGACCCACTTTGGTGTATACATAATTTTTTTTTTTTTTTTTTTTTTTTAAATAATTGAGTTCTCTCACAGCCATAACAATTTATTTAACGCTATTATGAGCATTATTGGAGAATATCATTGTGAGAGTATTTTTTTTTTTTTTTTTTTTACATTTGACAACGCTAGTTTTAATAAGCTAGTTGTTGATAAGTTATGTGGGGTACTTTAGCTTGATGTCAGTGGTTATTTATTTCATGTTCATTGTGTGTATCATATTTTTAATTTAATTGTGTAAGATAGTTTGAAACATATTAAGAATGAAATTCAAAAAATTAAGAATGCACGAATATGTATATGATTTCACCTAGTAGAAAACAAGCCCTGGATGAATTTTGTGCTGAATTTGAAGTAACGAATACGATAACAATTGTTAGTGACGTACGATATAGATGGAACTTGACTGACGTATTATTGAAATCATGAGAAGAATATGAACATTTAATAACTGAATTTTAATTACAATAGACATATTAGAAACGATGATGACACTGTTTTAATTGAATCTGATTAGAATTTAGCTTTTAAAATTAAAAAAAAAAATTGACAAGTTTTTATGACTCTAGAAATATTCTATGGAATTAAAGTTTAGAAAATGTTGAAAAGACTTGCCTATGTTATTTCATTTGGCATGCATCATGGACCCTGATACAATTGATCAAATACTAAACATGTAATTAATCAAATTTCAAAAACTTTAACATTTAACACACCATCCCTTATAAAAATTTAGAACAAACTTTATCTAAAATGTATAAATTATATGCACAACGAATGTGTGCAAATATTAGTCGAGCACCATTTGCAATTCTTCTCCCACTCATCTTGAAGAAGATGAAGCTGAAATATTAAATTTATTTAAAGGCATTAACACGTATAGATATAATACAGTAGGTTCTTCTAGTATATCTACCACATGTAATCAGATATCGGATGTAATTCCAAATCCATTGATTACTTGATTACTACTTTAATCATCATATGCCTTGTAATGCAGCAATTAGAAAAAAGTCTCAAAAAAGTAATTGACTTCTGACAAAAGTACAAACGACAATGACTAGTAGTATTTGCGATTGCAAAGACCTACTAACACCCTGTTAGTATTGTAAATTCGGAGTCTGCTTTTAGTACATGTAAGAGGGTTCTGCCCGAAATTAGGAGTCAATTGAATGAATACATTAATATGCGTGAAAGATTGACAAGACGCTCATTTTCGACTACAAGATAAGTATGCAAAAATTGTGCATCGTCAGGTAAGTGATATTTAATTTAATCATACTAATAAAATTTGTTATTTTATAATACGTTTTTTTTTTTTTTTAAAAATTGTACACATAATAAGTTGCTCATGTACAATTTTGTAACTCCGCCTACTCGAAATTTAAATAGTCGATCCTAAAATTCGAATAAATGAGGAGTTTTATCTTTAAAAAAATCGGTGAGCTCGTGGGCCAAGCTCGCCACGAGCCGAGCTCATAGGCAATAAGGTCGAGTCGGTTCAATTTGGTCCATTGTCATCCCTAAGATGTTGAGTCAGTTGATCTAGCCAGATCAATGAATATAATATCTTCGACATTACTCACGAGAGAATAATCAAATTCCTTGATGCATCTTAAGTACCATCTTGAAGAGGGGATTTTTTTTTTTCACTGCTATGACTTTGAAGTTTGTAGTGAGATCATAAAAGCCTGGCTTTCAAAAAAAAAAAAATTTAGTTATAATGACAGAAGTAATACATGATGAACAAGATATGCCCATGTTTGAACCCATTTTATCAAAATTCATTTTTTTAAAACTCATTTTTAATCACACATTCACTCAATAAAATAATTTTATACATTAATTCAATATTTTTTTTATTTTTTAGTCAATATGCATTCTCCAAAAAAATCACTATATAAATTTTTTTTTTTTATTTTTTTTTTTATTTTTTTTTGAGAAAATGGGATTCAAACACAAACAATTGACGAATGAATCCAAGCAATAGCTTGGAAGTAGAATATTTGCCCAACAGATTCCAACCATAACGATAATGGCACTCAAATATTCTAGACATCAGAGAGTACTTCTATGTATCCTACATTAAAAGCATAATAACAAATAGATATATATATATATATATAATTCTTATATTTTCAAAGTATTCTTCATATATTACTATGTCTGTATTAATTTACTCTAATGATGTATCTTCCATTTTTGTTTTGACTTTAGTTGAAAAATGTATTTTATGAATATTAGGATTTCAATTAAACGTAAAGTTCACAAGAATATAAAAGATTCAAAAGGTATTTAATGAGGATAAATATTAAAAAATGGACATAAGGTGATAGATTTTGTTTAATTTATTCTTGTCTATTTAAAATACATTAGGTCAAAAATATATAAAAAAAATTTTTTTTTTTTTTTTAAAAATGAATAGATATATAAGAATTGTGAATGCAAATAGCGACCCCCAAAACTATTCTCTATATTCCAAAATTAACATCTTCATCACAATCTATATGTTGATTCTCAAACTCAAATCAGGCAAAAATCCTTAATCTTCATACATTCCCAATTGATTATTGTTGCATTATTGCATCCCGTACGTGAACTAAAACTTTTAATAATCATCACTCTGAATTCTTATAAGAGAACCAAGAAGAGGCTAGATGTACAAAAATCGAGTGGAAAAAAGCGAAAAATGTTCGTAATTAAAGATTGCACCATTTAACTTAGAGTAATACTATTCATAGTTGGCGAACTGCAATAGTCGTACTATGTGTAGCTTGTTATTCGATGTATTAATTTCTTGTAATTCAGTTGCCTCAAATAACAAGTTAATATTTCAATAAATAAACTTGTTACATAAGATAACTGTTGTAGTTGCTTACTATAAATAGAATGAAATCTCCTCTTGTTTGTAAACATTGACGATTATTTCCCCTTATGTAAAAGAGTAATGTTATTTATAATCACGAATTGTAGTAGTCATCATAAGTGGTAGCTTATTAATTAAGACAATGGAATTATAAGAAACTAATAGATCAAGTAATAAGTTATCACATGGAATGTCTAATGTACTCCCTGACTATGAATTGGATTATTCCATTTAAAATCATAGGCGATGAACCATAGTCACAAGTTAGGGCCGAAAATAAAAGACATTATAACCAATTATATATATTTTCTACTCAAGACATAAATTACGAGCTACAAACTAACTTTTTTTAAAAAATGGAAAATGATAACATTAATTCATCAAATGCCTTTTCGAAAACGGCTCAATCTAAACTAAATATTAAGAGTCGTGATCGGACCAACTATGATTAGAAAATTCTAAATGACGATGATTGAAATTATTTAAGTGAAGATACCAATATTTTGATTAATATCCCGTCTAATAGTCACAAATTTGCAGAGAAATAGGACTACCTACCACTGCCATTTTTAAGGAATGAAGGAGATTAAAATAATAATAATAATAAAATTATATCTTTAAGATCATGTTTGTTGCAATTTCATTTACAATCATGCTATGTGTACACTCCAGTTCACTCTTTGGTTGACACGGTCCCCACCCGAGCACTCACATGAGGGTCGGGTCCCACTACATTAAATTTAATATTTTCGCCCCCATGTGAGGGGGGCAAGTGGGGTGGGGTAAAAGAAAGGGTAAAGAGGAGTGTACACATAGTTTAATTCTTTCATTTAATGCCGTAATTTTCTTAAAATCGTCCAGAATCTAATAAAATCGAGGATTGTTGCAATTTTTAAGTTTGTGACTGATTTTTTATTTGAATAATGTTATCTGCTAAAACACCGATTTATGTGATATTACGTGATAAATTTAATTAAAAGTTTAATTATATAATTCATTTAATTGTATACTTCATTTAATGACACTTGATGCAATATATACTGATGTTGTGACACCAGTGGTGCTAAATAGCATTTTTTTTTTTCATTTTCCAAATTAGTAATCTTATAGTTATCAATTTTCCCTATTTTCTTATTTTGAAATAAATATAATTTTACATCAAATTGGCTACTAAATTAAACCATATAATTTTTTTATTCAGACATATTTAGCCCTTGTTTGATGCCACTATTTGGTTAAAATAATATTTTAAATAGTACTTTTTTGGAGAATGTATATAATTAAAAAGTAGAAAAAAAAAATTGGGTTTACATACGAAATATTTTATTCTGTGAATATGTGATTGAAAATGAGTATGTAAATATATATATATATATATATATATATATATATATATATATATATATATCAAATAATTGTTGTCATACAAGGGCTTTCTTACATTAATACCTTGATTTTTAATCAAGGTAGGGCAACTAAGATCTTATTTTTCCTTCGAATTGTATTAGAAAAATAAATATATTAATGTCACAATTTACTTCTGATGGATAGCATTACTTCGACGCAGAAAAAATATTATTTCTCTTTTTTAAAATTTTAAATGGGTATAGCAATTAATGATTGTGCATTAAGGCATGCTTGGGAGTTCCGGCGTACCGATTATGAGAGCTTTTTAATGTATCGATTTTGAACGTTTATAAACGGATCGATTTGGGGTTGTTTTAGTAGCGATTTTTAAAACTGTCTAACTTATCCTTAAGAGTTTATTATCCACAAAGTTCTTTTAAAAAATAAAATTACATATATCTCCCTCATAAAATTTTCTATTTATAGTTTCTTATATGAAAATTTTTACTCGTAAGTGATTTTTTACTTATAATATAATTTTTTTTTTTTACATATACGTTAATATTTAACTTTTTTAAAAATTGAATAAAATTAAATATTTACTTAAATTTTAAGTAGAGTTTTTTAATCATAAATAAATTTTATAATTTTAGATAATTTTAAGTGAATTTTTACTTATAAGTAACTTTTTATATTTTATAAATAAATATTTATCTTATTTGTAGTATTTTTATTTTATAAACAATTTTTTTTAGATAACATAATTTTAATCATAATGTATTTTTTTTTTTATCTTATAAGTAATATTTATTTATAAGTTTTTTGTAATTATAATTTAATTTTTTTGCTTATAAATATTTTTTAGTTAATATATTTTTATTTTCAAGATAGTATTGAAGAAAACATGTTGATTGAAAATAGTTATTTTACAAATGATAAAATTAAAAGAGAATATGAGAAATTGTCAAAACCCATCAATTTAATGAGTTGAGAGAATGAATGAAAATTACACTACAACAATTTTGAGTGATTTTTAAACCATCCAAAATCGGAGTCCAAAAAAACTAGCGAACACAATTTTTACAACCCCTTGTAAACGGTGCAATCCAAAATCGATCAAAATTGGTTAAATATATATATATATATATATTTGAAGCAACAGACTTTTTTACAACAATTACTTTCCAGTACAAAATATTCCAAGTTGAAGCAAAACAAATAATTTGATTGAAAGATTCAACAAAGGTAAAATATGGGTTCTCCTCCAAAATCAACACAGGATAAATGGGCTCCAAATGTGTTCCCAAATTTGTAGGTGGTTGAGCAAAATTTCCTATTTTTCTTTTCCAAATATGCATGCAAAACATCCTGCTTTTGGAAGTCAATATTTGAAGATACAGAACTGTGAATCTAGGGCACAAAATAAGTTACTTGAGGGGATCAAATGTTACATTACTTTTCAACAAATGATGACTCGGCAAGATCAATGGCTCTAGCAAGAGCAGCAGCCTTGTTTTCACACTCACTCTGCTCATCAGCAGGATCACTGTCGGCCACTATACCCGCCCCTGCTTGGAGATGGGCGACCCAATCTTGACGCGTATTCTTATCCTTATACGAGTACATTGTATCATAACGCATAGAGGTTGGGAATACGATAGTCCTCAAAGCTAAGGCGATATCCATATCTCCGGTGAAGGAAATGCCTCCAAATCCACCACTATATGGCCCACGCCTTGTAATTTCCAGTTGATCTATCAATTCCATTGCTTTCACCTGCACATCCAAATATAAAAAATATTTAAGTGCATCCTTGTCTAGAATAATAAGTAAAATGTTGTCAGACTAATCTTTGTGAAAGAAAATTTCAAAGAAAAATATAGTATTAAAATGTATCATTAAGGCAATGTTTGAGGGCAACATCAAGGAACAGTATGTTCCAATGGCCACCTTGCCCTTTGGTATCAAGGTCAAAATGAAAGCTTCCTAAATCTGACCTCACAAGCCCAAACAATGCTAACTTTGGCCCCCATCACTCTACCTAGTTGAGGACAGGCAAAAGGAAGGTTTAAGAAAGTGGATACTCATCAAGATTAATGCCTTTGAACCGTTAATGATTATCGTAGACGATAAAGGTCCAATTCCATGGTGGTGAACGACTACTAGATGATACTAAGAATAAATAGTCCAATGAATACAAAGAAATTTCCAACTACATTCTCTCGGTTTTACATCTATGCACAACGAGCATAGTTTAATACTCTCTCTATTCACAGCTGGATTTTCTCATTTAAATTCTGCTGTCAAACATAAGAATTTTGTTATACAGAATTTCTAGTTAATTTATATGTACCTATCTGACAAATTTGTATGATAACAAAGTTCTTATCAAATACTATCAAAGACGTATTTTAAGATAAATGGTAAAAGTACATATATATATATATATATATATATATATATAAACTATTTCTCAAAAAACTTCAACTTGACTGCAAAAGTCAAATGGGAGCATGCAGTCATGAACATAGGCAGCAATAACTATCCTTCCAAGAATAAAATAAAATGCCTAGCCATTCAGGTTACAATTATTGACATGTTCTTCCAGAACAAACGTTGTATCTCAAATTTCTTTATATGAACCAACCATCAAACGCAACTAAACTAACTGACCATAATAATGGATGAGATAAACTTCTCCAGGATTAGAAAAACGGCAACATGCAGCCTAATTCATGGAGTTGGTACTCCACCACCTTGAGCTAGGATATACATTTTTCAGCCAATTTCGGCTTTTCATTCGAAATTAGACAACTCAAATATAATTAACTTTCAAAACGATCCACAAGATTATAAATAAATAAAAATCACTATTTATTTGCAAGAAAAAAGAGAATGAATGACCTTTGGAGCACCACTAACTGTTCCAACTGGCAATGCTGCACGCAGAGCATCCCAGCTAGTTAAATGATCAAGTAACTCAGCAGTAACCTGCAAAATTGATATGAAACAATACATTATCTGCATGTTTGATACTCAGTATTATATAGGAATGGACAGGATTTTAGTTTCTTTCTCTCTCTTACACGTCCATTACTAGCAGTCCACCTTACCAAACTAACCATATTAGCACTACAAATTACATACCAGCAGATCGTTTTTCTCAAATAAATAAATAGTATCTAATAACTCCAAATTTATTGACATCTTTAAAACAAATGAAAGATCAAGACAAGTAATTTTAAAAACCAGATACAGCAATTTATTTTGTCATTTTATTGACTATGAATAAGTATCATCCTTAATCCTTTCTAATTGAAAGAATGCCATTGCTGGGTAACTGGTTAAATCATCCTCCGTCCATGTCAAAAATAAGACTCAACACAAGAATACCAGAAGAAAATTTTCTTTTCCACACATAGATATACAGCTAATATGGATTATTTCAAGCAAGAAATACTTACTGTGGAACTGATGTGCATGACATGGGAATAGCGCTCTATGTTCATGAGTTTCTCAACATTTACAGAACCAGGTTTTGAAACCTACACCGGGAAAGGAGTTCTTCATGACAAATGGCAACGGAAAGCATGATTCAACTTTTAACCAAAAAATTTGTAAATGGAGATTCATAAACCAGTATTCAACGAGATAATCATGAAAAAATATACTCCCCCATCCCAAAAGCAAATTACATATTTTTGTGAGATTCCACGAGAATGTTCCAAGACGTGAAGAATTTATATGATAACATTAGAAATACAAGGAAACGACCTTCCCAACATCATTTCTTCCCAAGTCAACAAGCATAATGTGTTCTGCACACTGTTTCGCATCATGCAAAAGCTGATTTTCCAACATAAAATCTTCTTCTGGCGTCTTGCCTCTCCGAACAGTCCCAGCCAAAGGGCGATTAGTGATCTTCCTCTGCCCAAAATAAATAGAAGACCATGAGAAACAAATATGGAAATAATATGCTGTCAAATGCTAGTACAGTAAATTTCATCAAAAAAAGAACAGAAAAATACTATCACTTTAAAAAGACGTGCAAAATGGAACTGCAGAGTATCCATAAAAATGCTAAAAAATTCAGAATAGAATAAAAGAGAGGTATACTTACCTTCTTAACTCGAGTAAGAATTTCGGGACTTGAAGCAACCAGGATACTACCTCTAGCCTATCTCAATTAATATTTTGTGGAAGTGAGAAACTAAACATGAAATAAACCTCAGAGAAAAATAATTTTAGGGATGAGTAATCAGACTTGTAAATAAGTCATATATGGACTCGGATTAATGATTCTTAATGCTCTGTAGACTTCAAATGGATCCACAAAAGTGCGTCGTTCAAATCGCTGGCTTAGCACAATCTGAAATATATCCCCAGCAAGGATATGCTCCTTAGCTTGCCTTACTGCCTCCTGATATCCTTCTCTTGTCATGGTGGACTGACTTAATGAAGGGCCAAAAAGGCTAGTAGACAATTTAATTGAGCCCGAAGGCAGCCTAGGACTGCAATTAATAGCCAAGTTAAACAAAGCAATAAAAAGTAAAAACAAACATAGAAATGCTGGTCTTTCAAATTAAAGCCACACTTACGGCACTATATCATGCACTCTTGACAATAAAGCTTCTAATCGACTCATCCCCTCGCTGTAGGCCTCTTCAACAGAAGAGAACTGATCCAACCTTACCCAGTGTATCACATATGCTTTCTGCGAGTAATAAACAAGCAAGCGTTTATCTAAACGTTGATTAAAAAATCAGAATAATAAACATCAGATAGCAACCAAAGTGGAGCTAGAGGTCCTAAATTCATTCCTCTAAATAGAATGCACCTGTTATAAGAAAATATATAACCAACTAAATATTCATCTAACAATGGAACTTACTGGAAAAATGTTTTGATTGATTTAATAAAAAGGATAAAATAAACATTTTGTCGATTTTTAAATAAGAACAAAGTCAATTTTGACAAAAAAGTGAAAAGAATATTATTTTCCATCTTGGCCTTTAAACGAATTATCCAACATTACAAGTTTCTAGCCATATCAAACAAATAGAAAAAAAAAAATGATCAAATGTGCCCATTATCTTAAAGGAGAATGTGTCTTGAAAATGTGTTTTTTAACCGCACCCATTATCTTCCGATAATAAAAGCGCCTATGTATCCCCTCCATCTCAAGACACAGCTTTTCATGAATAAAAACCATCTAATGAAGAAAATTGAGTGAGCAAAGATTAATGCAACAGCAGGCAGCTCGTATATTGTATATTTACTACAAGTGATGAGCTCTATAAATTACAGAGAGCCTTGTATCGAAATGACATGTTTAAGAAAACAATGAAGTTTTAAATGGGGGTGAGAGAACCTTCTCCACATGATCAAACACAACCACGTCGTCATAAAGGCCTAGATGAACATCAGGAAGGTTTCTATCATCCTTGGGAGCATTTGAAAATGGTAGCTTTTTCTTTTCTACATAACGCACTGTATCATATGAAAAATAACCAACCCAACCACCTGTTTGAGAAAAAATATACTGTTAATGAACTTTGATGACTTCACATTCATTTCAAGAACAGAGTTGTCCGTTTTCCCTTAAAGCTAGGATTGAAAAGATTTTAACTCAAACAAACATTTTTATACAGTGAACTGAATCACTTTAAAGACTTTCAAATGACATGACATTATTTAAGACCATCAGGAGAAAATGAGAATGGACATGTCCTGGTCCAAACAAAGTTAGAGCCCGTTTGGTATGACTTTTGTTTTTTGCTTTTGCTTTCTGTAGAAAAACTTTTAGAGGAAGCTATCTTAAATTTTGTTTGAAATCTAAATTTTAGAAAAGCTTCCTATTCTGGAAGTGGTTTCAAAGAAGCTATTCTAACTAACAAAAGCACTTTCATAAATTTAGCCAAATAGATCAAAAAGCAGCTTTCGGATCTCAAAAGCTCATTTTGACTTTTGTAAAGACACGCCAAACGGGCCCTTACTACTTGTTGTTCAAGCTCAAACAGGCAACTAATGAATGGTGGAAGAGAAAATGATATTTAAGTAAATCTAAGTCCATAGAGCAATGTAATCATGTAAAATGTGCATATATCTACATCTATGCATAAGTAAATATGTTCAAATATAAACGTCAAACCATGCATAATATCAGCTGAACAGAGATGAAACACAAGATCTATAACACTCAAGTGAAAACTGAAAAGCGTGACTCATCATTTATAATTAAACATTCAAACAAAGTAACGAACATTCAATTGAATATTGGATTTCAAAAATTATGCTATTTTACGAAACAAAATCAAATGAAGCCCCAGTTTTACAAATGTTGATTACAAACCAAAACTATATGGAATGCTGCTCTACCCTGAGTTCTATAAAACTTTAATCAGGATCCATCTTAGATATACAACTAAACTCGAAGAAAACTGATAGCATATCATAAGATAAAGCACCTTAACAAACATACAGTGTTGAATGTAAGATGGAGTATTTTCCTCTTTTGTAGTGCCTTCATAGGGACTACCTTACCGTTGGTTAGATATTCACTGAAGATTCTATTACTATTGTTAGGGCCTGCAGATTATACCAAAGTGTAAAATAGGAAACTATTAATTATGTCAACCAATTAGTTAGTCAGATTTCCTTTTATATGTACACACTAAATTGTATATCATTGTACAATAGGAAACTATATATTAGGAAATCAAATAGATAGCAATTAGGCAATATATTATGGGAAATTTCCTTATGTAAATAAGGGTGTAAAGTTTATATAATGAGAAGAAGGCTCACGATTTGAGTGGTTTTTCCAAAAGCTCTCTTGTTTTGACATGGTATCGGAGCCACAACTTTAAATTGTGGTCAGTTTTTTTTCCTGTCCTTTTGGAATCTTGGTTCATTAGATTTTTCCTGCTAATCTTGTGCAACATTCTAGAGAGTTTCTTCTTGGGTTTCCTTTTTTTTTTTTGCCTTGTGATTTATTCGAAGTTTTCTTGATCCCTGCACTGGTTTATAGGTTTTTTTGAGGTTGCAGGTGACTTGTTTAGATACTTTTTCAGTATCTGTTTCTCCTGCGTTAATTTTCCATCTGCTATCATCATGTCCGATAAATCTGAATATTCTCTTGTTCGCTTTACTGGGAAGAATTATTGTGCTTGGGAGTTTCAGTTTCAATTATTTGTTAAAGGGAAAGAATTATGGGGGCATCTAGATGGAACTAATCCAGCTCCTGAAGAAAAAGCAACCCTAGCTCAATGGGAGGTCAAGGATGCCCGAGTCATGACTTGGATACTAAGTTCGGTTGTGCCGAACATTATTCTGAATTTGAGACCATATAGAACAACCAAGGGAATGTGGGATTACCTGAAAAAGATCTATAATAGGATAATACAGCAAGAAGATTTCAATTGGAATATGATATGGCTAATTTCACGCAGGGAAGTCTTTCCATTCAGGAATACTTTTCTGGTTTCCAAAACCTGTCGGCTGATTATTGTGATATTATTTACTCAAAGGTTCCTGCTGCAGCTCTCTCAGCTGTTCAAGATGTACATGAAACCAGCAACAGAGACCAATTTTTAATGAAGCTGAGATCAGATTTTGAAGCCGCCCGCTCAAATCTAATGAATCGTAACCCAGTACCATCTTTGGATACGTGTTTGAGTGAACTTCTTCGAGAGGAACAACGAATACTCACTCAGGCTATCATGGAACATCGGGCTAATGTTAATGGCCCTATTAATGTCGCTCATGCAGCCCAAGGGAGAAATAAGAAACGAGACATGAGTTTTGTTCAATGCTACAGTTGTAAAGAGTTTGGCCATATTGCAATCCATTACTCAAGAAAATTTTGTAACTATTGCAAATAGAATGGTCACATCATTACCTCTTGTTCTATTCGACCGGCAAATAAGAAGGGGACTGCTTATGCTGCTTCAGTTGGAGATTCAGGTTTTGCTGCAGCGCCTTCTGATTCTTCGAATGTTCCATCACCTGTTGTCTCTATGGCTCCAGCAATCACTCTCACTCCTGATATGGTACAACAGATGATAATCTCTGCGTTTTCCGCTTGAGGTCTCTCAGGTACTCAACCAGTTTCTTCTAAACCTTGGTATTTTAACTCTGGAGCTTCGAACCATATGACTAATACTGCTGTCCAGCTTACCAATGTTCAACCCTATTCTGGAAACCAGTCAATTCACACAGCTAGTGGTAGTTCTATGCCTATCACGGCTGTTGGTGATAGTTCTTCTTCCTTAACAAATGTTTTTGTGTCCCCTGGTCTTTCTAAGAACCTCATTTTTGTTGGTCAATTAGTTGACAATGATTGCACTGTTAAATTTAACCGTTCTAGTTGTATTGTGCAGGATCAAGTGTCCGAGAAGATGATCGCGAAAGGGCCTAAAGTGGGACGACTATTTCCTCTCTCCATCACTCCTTCCTTAGTCATTCATGGATCTACTTTATTTTCTCTTGCTTGCAATGTTGTTCAACATGATAGTCAAGTGTGGCATAGACGTCTAGGCCATCCAAACTCTCATGTACTTCATAAATTATTAAATTCTGGTTTATTAGGAAATAAAAGTTCTTTCGCTCTTGCTGATACTCAATTTGATTGTATCACATGCAAACTTAGTAAAAGTAAAGTTCTTCCTTTTCCTACGCATGGCTCTCGTGCAAAGCATTGTTTTGATGTTATTCATAGTGATGTTTGGGGGATCGCTCTCATTGTTTCTCATGCTCACTATAAATATTTTGTTACGTTTATCGATGATTTTAGTAGGTTTACATGGGTATTCTTCCTCCGGTCTAAGGCAGAAGTTTTTTCTATCTTCCAACATTTTCTCTCTTATTGAAACTCAATTCTTCGCTAAGATCAAAATCTTGCGCTCTGATTCTGGGGGAGAATACATGTCTTCTGAGTTCCACGAATTCTTTAACGACAAGGGGATTATCTCTCAACGCTCTTGTCCATATACCCCACAACAAAATGGTATTGCTGAGAGAAAGAACAGACATCTTTTTGATATGGTCAGAACACTTTTACTTCAATCATCTACTCCTCGGTTTTGGTGTGAAGCTCTTTCAACTGCTATTTATTTGATCAATCATTTACCTTCTCCCAGTTTGAATAATACTTCTCCTTTTTATCATTTACATGGATCAACTCCGAATTACACCGACCTTCATACTTTTGGATGTGTTTGTTTTGTACATCTTCCTGTTCATGAACGCACTAAATTTACTGCTCAATCTGTTAAGTGTGCTTTTTTGGGTTATGCTGTTACTCAAAAGGGATATGTTTGTTATGATCCTCTAGGCCGTCGTATCAGAATTTCTAGGAATGTAGTTTTCTTTGAAAAACAATATTTTTTTACCACTCATAGTGACATGCAACCTTCACACTTATCTGTCCTACCTAGCTTCTTTGATTCTCCTAAATCTATTGAACGGTTTAATCTGGTTTTGTGTATGAAAGACGTTGATCCTAGGTGTCTGGTTCCGATCCAGACTCCACTATGCCCTATCAGATCTTGCTTGGACACATGATCCTGGTACTACTATAGCTCCTGTCATGAATACTGATCTACCACTTACTCGTCAATCTACTAGATCATCTAAACCTCCTGATCGGTATGGCTTCTCCTCACCAGTTTCTTTAGTAGCTACCTTGTCTTCCATTTCTATTCCTACTTGTTATAAGCAGGCTATGGAACATGAGTGTTGGCAAAAGGCAATGCAAACAGAACTTCAAGCCTTTGAGGAAAATCATACATAGGATATTGTTCCTTATTCACCTTCCGTGAAGCCTATAGGGAGCAAATGAGTTTACTCTGTGAAGCTTCTTTCTGATGGTTCATTAGATCACTACAAAGCACGCCTTGTCGCTCTTGGTAACCGGCAAGAATATGGCGTTGACTATGATGAGACTTTTGCTCCCGTTGTCAAAATGACCACAGTTCACACTATCTTAGCCATTACAGCTTCTCAATCTTGGCTATTGCATCAAATGGACGTGAAGAATGTCTTTCTTCATGGTGATTTTAAGGAAGATATCTATATGAAGCTCCCTTTTGGTATGCCTACCTCTTCTCCTCATGACGTATGTAAGCTGAAGCGTTCTTTGTATGGGTTTAAACAGGTACCTAGGGCTTGGTTTGAGAAGTTTAGTGGTACACTTCTTAGATTTTTCTTTGTTCAAAGTCAGTATGATTCTTCTCTTTTCTTCCACAAGACTGATGCAGGAATGGTTCTTCTTTTGGTCTACGTGGAACGATATTATCATGACTGGGACCGATGGTACCTTGATTGCTCAGCTTCAGAAGATGCTTCATGAATCTTTTCACATGAAAGACCTTGGTCACCTTACATATTTTCTGGGGTTGGAAGTCCATCATAAGTCCAACGGAATTTTTTTAAATCAACATAAATATGTACAAGATCAGCTTACTGCCTATAGTGATGCTAACTGGGCCGGGTGTCCGGACACTCTTCGTTCAACTACAGGTTGGTGTATGTTTTTGGGGGATGCTTTGATCTCTTGAAAATGTAAAAAGCAGGATCGGGTTTCTAAGTCCTCCACAGAGGCGGAGTATAAAGCGATGTCTTTGGCATGTTCAGAGATCATTTGGCTGCAAGGACTTCTTGGCGAGATTGGTTATTCCCAAACTTTTCCTACCTCTCTTTTTGCAGATAACACTAGCGTTATTCAGATTGCTGCCAATCCGGTGTTCCACAAACGGACCAAACACATTGAAGTAGATTGTCATTTCATTCGTGAAGCTCTTGATCGACATGTGATATCTCTTTCCTATCTTTCAACCGATCTCCAAATTGCTGATATCTTCACCAAATCTATGACTCGCCACAGGCATCAGTTCT
Organism: Osmanthus fragrans; assembly: GCA_019395295.1. NCBI lineage: Eukaryota > Viridiplantae > Streptophyta > Magnoliopsida > Lamiales > Oleaceae > Osmanthus > Osmanthus fragrans. The sequence goes on from CM033361.1 coordinate 8,401,702, forward strand.
TAGTTAGCAAATTGTTGTTGGTTGATTTACCAACATCATTTTGAGGGGGGATGTTACTATTGTTAGGGCCTGCAGATTATACCAAAGTGTAAAATAGGAAACTATTAATTATGTCAATCAATTAGTTAGTCAGATTTCCTTTTATATGCACACATTAAATTGTATATCATTGTACAATAGGAAACTATATATTAGGAAATCAAATAGAAAGCAATTTGGCAATATATTATGAGAAGTTTCCTTATGTAAATAAGGGTGTAAAGTTTATATAATGAGAAGAAGGCTCACGGTTTGAGTGGTTTTTCCAAAAGCTCTCTTTTTTTGACAGATTCAACTGCTATGCATAAGAATATGATGTTTTTTCTCAGTATTTCAACAAATTTTATTGCAAAAATTATTGCAATTTTTTATCTGATGGAGGCAGTGAATTCTTTATTTCTCAAATTGAAGACGAATTACTTCAGAAAAAAATTAAGATGATTTCTGGACACATTTTAAAAAGACGTTGGTAAATGCATTGCTTAAGAAAAGTTACGAGACTAGCATCTGTCATACATCTAGAAGAAAATGTCACCCTAAAATGAAAACTTTATAATGAAAACTTTGATAGCTTTTCTAGCGTGGAAACCTTATGTGTTAGCTCCTTTAATGCAAGTTTATCTTCCATTTTTTTTTTTTTTTTTTTAAATGAAAACTTTGAGTGTGGCAAGCTCCTTTAGGCTAAAGCAACTATACAACACACGTGTAACAAAGACTATTAAATGGAGAGTGCACAAGTCTTTGGAAAGGAATAGGTCAACAGTGATTTGGTCAATTAGGGACTGGTTTCTATGCCCAAATCTGGGGGATATCTAGCTCTCTAAAATTTGGGGTCTAAAAACCTATGTTTTTAAAACCAATCCAGACATCGAACCAGAAAAGATATACGGTCTAGGGTCAATAAAAGAATAGAATAATATTCAAACAAAACTAAAAACAAGTGTAAATTTTTGAAAGAAGAATGACTTGGTCAACAGCTATGTTCACTCGACACTATAATAAAAGGTCCACAAACTTATCTATAACATCATCGATTGGTATTTAAAAAAAAAAAAAAAAATACACCCAGTTACAATAGACCCCACTGTATCCCCATTTATCATATTTGGTAATCAGGGCTTTCTTTATCCCACATAGGAAGTCTAAGAAAGAGGATAAAAAAGAATAGCCTATAAAAGGCACACAAGGTTATGGATTCAATCTGCTTGGCTGCATTCTAGCAGTTCAATAATTTTTAGTATTAAGAACAAAAATTCTCACAAATAAGAACCAGAGAAAATGGTAAACCCGTGACCGGTTCTCATTGAGTACAGTTCAACCACGTGGTTGGCCAATTTCTTTACAACAAAGCATAGCTAAAAACATTGATTTAAAGAAAAAATGTTTGTGGCACTTTATATTTGAACATGCTCCCTCTAGAATACGGTTATTTGTAGGTTATTATTTGTAACGAAGGCCAAGGCCTAGGTCAACAAAAAAAATGGGTTCGACACTAATACCATTATCATTGTCACTCATGCAAGTCCATCAAAGTTTATGTCTCAGATACTGCCTACTAACATTCTTTGGGTTCAGTAATCAAGCATACTGCAAACTATTGTTGAGATGAGCAAGCAATTACTTGTATAAGCATAAAGCCATTCTAGGATGTTTGGTAACAAATACTATGTTTCATCCGTAATTGAAATTTGAATGGATAAAATGAATTGGCAGCGTAACTGCATGTGATAAAGTACGTTGAAAAAATAGAAAACTGATTATTTTCAATTTAACCTTAAAATAAAAACTGTTTCGAATCATGTCGGTCACATAATGTAATATAATTTATGATATATAGGTAAAAATTACTCTTCTGCTAATAAAAAGGCGAAATAAAAATGCTTGAAACGTCCAAAAAAAGGAAGTATGGGTATTCAATCATAGATGCAGGAGTACCTTTCTTCTCAGTTAAATTGGAATACAGTTGCTTTCTTGGCTTCTTGATGATACATGGCTTCAAGGGGATTTCATGGTACATTAGTTATCAGATATGAACCTAGTAGAGAGACTCCTTTTATTCAGAAACTGTATTGAGATCTAATCTCCAAATACATGTGTTACTGTTTTCAGTATTTTTAGCTTTGAGGACTCCCTGTCCAGTAATATTGTACTCTTTTTCCTTCTTTAACAAAATCTTTTATACCAAAATGAAAATTGGTAATTAAGCCCTTCCATTATTAGATACTGCCTAGTAAGTTTAACATTCCTTAGGTGAATTCAAATATAGCCATATGAAATGCTAAGGAGTGTAGATTGTTACCACAAAATGCTTCAGGGAGCTCGTCGATGAGTTGGGGTTTCCATTTCTCCATAATCCTGCGAGGAATAACCATCGGATCCTCTTCAAACACTTCTGTCCTCTTTCCCGTATAGTGGTCCAATAAGGTCACTTTATTCTCTTGTGCAACAACTTCCATGGTTGGCTGAGCTCCAACCACACTATATCGCCCCTAGGATAGTTGTTCTGACATCAAATAAACCAATAAAAAGGGAAAAAAGAAGAAACACATTTTCAACAGAGTGGTTTGTTAACAGTGCTCGAGGAATGCACCCTGAGGTGCACCTCGTGCAAGGAGTTCATTACAAGCATCAAAGCTTACACCTCTTCATCAAGACTTAAGCCTGGACTTACTAAGGCCCACATCTCTCGACTGTGTGCACCATAGTCTTACCTTTTTTGGTTAAATATTCTACTAGCCTCAACTTTTAGGATTTGTTAATTAGCTTCCAGTGGACACTTTTAATTCAACTTGTTCAATTATTAATTGTAATTAAACTAAAACAATGGAATAACCTATTTGAAGTCATAAATCAACAATAATTGAAGGTTAAAGGCTGAGTTTTATTATTTGGATATGTGGTCCAATTCAAGTGGGATTTGGGAAATATTCCTAGTTAAATTAGATTAGTATTTAGTTATCCTAAAATAATTAGGTTAAGCAAAACTACTTCGCCTATAAAAACTAGTATTATCCTAAGTTAACCTCCCATCGCCCATGGAAAATCATTGCACAGAGGAGAGATAAAAAAAAAAATAGATTATGAGAGAGAAAGAGCAATAAAAATCCAGAGAGAGAAAGGAATAAAAAGAAAGCTTGCGCACACTTCAAATTCGATTCAAGTATTCTTTCAAGACTTGATTCTTTTACTTCAGTTCAAGATTCGAAGTTCTCTTTCAAGGTTTGCTTTTAAGATCTTCAAATTTTAAAACTAGCTCAAGTACACACAATACAATAGTGATCAAGATATGTATCTTACTTGCCTAAGTGCTTTAGTATGGATCTTACATGCCTAAGTGATTTAGTTTTCATCTTTTAATGTTCTAAGTTAGTAGTTAACATGTTTTATGCGATCCTATATAAATGAGATATAGATAAGTCCTGTGGTAGAAACCATGGGGTATATAAATCTACACATATAACCAGTCCACACTAGTCGGGTGGCCTATAGTGAGCTGTGACTTCTAGTCCTCTAGTTCAGAAAGTTATGGAGCATGTTTAATTGCTTTCTTTCTACATTAAATTATAATAACAATTGACATGATCCATACTGAGTATATCCATATGCTCACTTCATATTAATATTTCTACATATTCGTAATTGATGATACCCGGATGTAGCCTGTAGGGAATTGCTGTTGGAGCTGGATGTTGGATCACGGAGTTTAAAATTTGAATAAGTGTTTTATTATTTAGCAACAAATTTTACTTCAGAAAAGCTAAGAGTTTTGTTAGATTGAAAATTCTTCGACAGATTCATTGAACTTTAACATTTTTGAATTTAGGTAACCAAACATTTTATTCCACACCTTTTTTTCAAAGTTGGGTTCATAACTTAGAGTCCTATTAAAGATTTTCAAACAACGATAAAAATAATGTTTTTGACTGACCTTCAGGGCACTATAAATAATCCCAAACAACTAGGAGAGGCTTATGTGCAGACCATTTGCATATTATGTCATCACTTTACCATAACTACCAAAAAAATATTTGACTTTGTGTAAAAAATTGCCAGCAAAGCAGGTGAAAAGAGAAATTTACAATACTGGAAGCATTCAAGCCAGGTTCAACTGACTCAAATAGAAAGCTAGGGGCATCTCTGTCATCTTCCTTCACCAAGCATCGGTATGCCAGCACCGGAGTCAAGTGATCTGAAAATATTCGCTTATACAACGGTATCAAATTCCCATCTTCTGCCGCTTCCTTGAACTTGACTGAGTGGTCCACTGCACTCAACGTACCCCATTTCAAACCCCATATCAAACGAAGTTATAAAATAGAAGACAAAATGTATATACTCCCTCCACTAATAACAAAACTTCTCATGGTGACTTTTAACATTGCTTAGTCAACCAAACTCTTCATGGAGCATACTTAAAAGGTTAGTTTATTCATATCTTTATGGCTTTACATATAAAAAATACAGGAATGATCTGCTGAGCACCAATGCGGCAGTGCCAGTGACCGGGGCTTAATTCTCATTAGATCATAGATCATTCCCGTATAAAAATATGTATGTACACAGATATACTATAATGAAATTCTCGTCAAATGCTACTATTAAACATTTTGCTGAACTCTTAACAGTCTAAGAAAGCTCCCATTACTCTAAATTCATTAATTCAGAAAGAATCAAATTCGAACATACGACCAATTGGTTAACCGCTGAACACTCAACCTTTTGAAAAACTTCATTAATCGCTATAAAACTTATATCTCCAGAAAACCCACAATTCAAACACAAATAACGTAAATTGATGGAAAATAGTGCACCCACCTAATGACGGTACCGAAACGCAGCATTTGACAGTGCGGTGAGTGCGGAAATTAGTTGTTAAGGTGGTGCAGTAATTGGAGGAAATAGAGTGGTGGGAAGGGAAGGTTACTGGACAGTAAGAGAGGGAAGCGAGGGCTAGGATATTCATTTTAATTGCAGATTTTGAGAGTTTGAATTAGTTTCTTCTCAATTTATCTTGATTTACAGCAGTAGTTGTAATTAATAGTCATTATTCATTTATTCTTTTCAAAAAGAAACAATCTTTGATTTTCATTAATTAAATAACCAAAGGTAGTAAAAATAAAATCACATTTTGTATTTGGTTTGTTTTAGTAGACAATCTTCAATATATAATTAATTAATTATATTCTAATTTAAGTATTATAAGCGTTTGCGAACCTCGACAATTCAAATGTAGTGCATTTTGTCATACGATTGACTTTCATACTATATTAACAAGATTTTTAAAGTTATTTTTACTGTTTGGCACATTGCCGATGAAATGGTTATTATAGCAATCTTAAAGTAGTGAAAACTTCTATTTTGTAATCTTCGATCTGCACAAAACGCAAGCTTATATTTTTAATTATATTTGAACCCAAATGGAAAACAAGTTCTCAATAAATATATATATATATATATATATATATTATTCCTTCTTGAATATGAGTGCATGTTTATAGTAGTTTAAACCCATTTCCATAACTTGTGATGTTGATCGAAATATAGTGCTTTAATAATGAATAAAAATCACAATGGACAAGATAGTTCATATCTCAATTTATCTCGTTTGGTTTTGATAAATATCATATTTTTAGTTGATTTTGATAAAATTTAGCGAAACATGCTGTTGAAAAATTTATAAATAAATAAATAAATATATATATATATATATATATATATATATATATTGATCCTATGAAACGTATAAATAAAATTAATTATTAATTTTGAGTTAGATTTGTTAAACAACACAGGAGCTTAACATGTTAGCACATCTCAATTAACATGTTTGGAAAATTTGCAAGTTACTTTTAAGCAAATATTTCGTCACTTTTTTTTTTTTTTTTTTTTTTTTTTATTAGACTTTATGTAGTTTCTTGAAGTTAATCTTTGTTTCCTTTTTAGAAAAATTACGATGCATTACGTTTCATGTTTTCAGTTTTGCAAAATATTGAAAACGAGTTTGGTATGTTATTTCTAAAATAAGGATAAATTTATAACATAAAACTAAAAAAGAATTTTTTACGTTTTGAGTGTTTTCAGTGAAATTTTTAAAAATCACTCAAACTATGAAAAACAAACATTTAGATAAAAAAAAAATAAATGAATTTTTTAAAATTAAAACTTTTGCAAAATTTAGATAAAAAAAAAAAATAAACTAAAAAAAAATCTTTAAGATAAAATATAAAAAGTTTGAAAAAATAAAATTGTAATTTTTAAAAAAAAATAAAAAATAGTTCAACTTCTTAATATTTATATATAATATATAAATATATATATATATATATATATATATAATTGTATAAAAGGACTCAAAGATTCCTTAAAAAATAATTGTACTAGTTCACCATAGGGATCAGCAGTACTCATAAATTCCTTAAATAAACCTAGAAGATTTCAAGTTCAACTACAAAAAAAAAAAAAAAATATCTTTATATATAAATATATGTAATCAATAATTCCTTGAGTACAGTTTCGAAAAAATATAAGGAATTTTAAATTTTTGGGGTGGTCCCACATGATTAAAATAATGTCAAAAACCTCAGATTGTGTTGTCAGGCACTTACTTGAATTTAAATTCATGTATCTATAGCTTAGTTTATAATTGTATTCAAAGGACTTAAAGATTTCCTTAAAAAATAATTGTACTAGTTCACCATTCAAGGGACCCCTCAGCAGTACTCATAAATTCCTTAAATACAACCTAGAAGATTTCAAGTCCAAAGTTCAAGTTCAACTACAAAATATATATATATATATATATATATATATATATATATATATACATACATACATGTGTGTGTGTGTGTGTGTAATCAATAATTCATTAAGTACAGAATTCCTCTCACAAAATTCATACAGGACTTTTAAATTTATCCCACATGGGATGGTCTCACATGATTAAAATAATGTCAAAAACCTCACCCATCCACTTATGATGTATGTTGTCAGGCAGGTACAATAATTTAAATTCATGTATCTGTAGCTTAGTTCATATATAAATGTATTCAAAGGACTTGAAGATTCCTTAAAAAATAATTGTACTAGTTCACAATTCAAGGGAACCCTCAGCATACTCATATATTCCTTAAATACAACCTAGAAGATTTCAAGTCCGAAATTCAAGTTCAAGTTCAACTACAAAATATATATATATATATATATATATATATATATATATATATATGTGTGTGTGTGTGTGTGTGTGTGTGTGTGATTAATAATTTCTTGAGTACAGAATTCCTCTCACAAAATTCATACAGGAATTTTAAATTTATCCCACATGGGGTGATCCCACATGTTTAAAATAATGTCAAAAACCTCACCCACCCACTTATAATGTGTTTTGTCAGGCAGATGTACATGAATTTAAATTCATGTATCTATAGCTTAGTTCATATATAATTGTATTCAAAGGACTTAAAGATTCCTTAAAAAATAATTGTACTAGTTCACCATTCAAGGGACCCCTCAGTAGTACTCAAAAATTCCTTAAATACGACCTAGAAGATTTCAAGTCCGAAGTTCAAGTTCAACTACATGAAAAAAAAAAAAAAAAAGAATCAAGAATCAAGACTCCGACAAGAGTTTTTAAGCAGGAGAAAAACTTCTTCAAGAAAGCCTAGATTTCCTTGTAATCTAAATTTTTTTTTATTAATCTGTTTTGTAATTCAAAAATTTATTTATCATATTTTGTATTAAAAACTTCATTCTCGATAATATTATTCTTCAAATTAAGATTAAGTGCTTTGATTATCTTTTCATTTCTCCTACCTCTATCACCGAGTCTATCTTGGTATAAGAGCCATAAGTGTCTCGAGTGAGATTATAAAGAATACTATTGCATGTATTGTGTTAAAGGAGAAACTGGTTTAAACTTGGATGTTTGTTGAATTGAATTGGTTAGCCCGTGAAGTCAGGGTAGGCGTTGGGTGTTCCCGTTATAGGTTTGGTAAAAGTCAGTTTATCATGTAACTTCGCAACTTCATTTGGTATATAATTAGAATTTTATTTTATTCAATTATGTCTTTAATGTCTAATTGGTTTAGTATATATACTTAATAATATATTAACATAAAATTGTTCTATTTTTATTGAATAATCAAATTCAATGGAATAAAATATCATAAAATAATTTTTCAAAATTTTCAAACCAGATTTTTTTTTTTTTTTTTGAGAAATAATTTTTCAAAGAAAAAACCAAATGTATTTTTAGCAATCTTAAGACATACCCTCAAAACTAAAAACAGAAAATGAAGTGAATACTAAAACACAAACCAAAAGGTCTATAACTTTTTCATATGCTTAGCCAAATATGTAGTGGTTTAAAGTGACAGTTGATAAAAATGTATTTTTATGTATTTATTTTGCTTCTAAATTTGATTACTTATAGTTAAATAGAGCGGATTTCTACATAACTTAGTGTAAAATATGTTAATTGCAAATAAAATACTAAACGCGGATACATTTGATGTGACAAAAAATGCATTTTGGAGCATGTCATCATTTTGAAAAATTAATATAGCATTAAGAATAAATTCATAAGTTTTAGGAGCTAAATTCAATATTTCGAATGTTTAAAGACACAATCGCAAACTTTCGGAATTTACATCGGATCAATTACGAATGATTGTGGAGAATGAGAATTGAATTCTAAATATTTAGAGTCCGTTTGAGCCACATTTTTATTTTTTATTCTCATTCTTCTACTCATTTTCAATCACACGTTTTTAAAAAAATAATATTTTTCATCACATCAATATATAACACATTTTCCTATCATATCAAAAAATTCAGAAATCAAACACTTTAATGATAAGGATGCAAATGAAAATGGACTTGAGCTCGATATAAGAAAAAAAAATTCAGAAATCAAATTGTAAAGGGAAAAATAAAATCAACCTTGCGATTGCAGGGAAAAAAATGTTTAGCAGAGATCAAAGTATTTGGCCTATGCAATTGGACCAAAGTGGCTTGTGCGATCCCACAGATCAATTAGAAAGGAAAAGTTTAATTTTCTTGTTCGAGACAACTTTTATTTGGAAAGCTATTAGGACACAATCTTTTTCCTAATTTTTGGATCTATAAATACACATCTTCATCTACAATTATAGGGGCTTTGGGGGGTACAAAAATACATATATTTTGCAAAGTAGAAAGACCTAAAGGGAACTTTTGATCATCAAATCCATATTCATCCAAGTTTTGAATAAGCTCCTGTTATAAAAAAGCATACCTATATAATTCTATACATCTCTATCTAAGGTTTAAGAAAAATCGAGGAGATTGTCTAAGAAGTCATTGAAGATATTTAAAACTTTCAAGATTTCTCTCCATCTTCTCTCAAACTTTAATTCTGGGCAACATTGCATCAATTCAAACTGCATTTTTGTAATTAATTTGATACTTAGCTAATTGTATATATATACTAGGACAATGTTGTCCTATGTTTTGAGGTTTTAATATTAAATTTTGGATTTCGGCATTTAATGATTGTTACAAATTTAATGTTTTTAGCTGAAAACTAGTTGAATCATTTTGTGGTTTCCATTGACAATAATAATAATCGTGAAGTTCAATCGGGAATAGTTATATATTATTATGCTTTGCATGATCTTTTTAAACGTTATTTTGTTTTAATGCATCGTTATATGTTCGCATCATTTATAGAGATATACGAGGATTACAAGGATATATTTAATTCTACTCGAAAGATTACTAATATAAAATAGGATCATTAATCTTCAAGTCCGAATAACTATTGTCAAATAATGAAATTGATATTAAGATGGATAGTAAATCCTATTTGCTAATAAATTGAGTTTCATAACGCTTCCCAGTAGTTTGTTCGATTAGTAAGAATAGTTATAAGTTTAACTTGTTAATATAAATTCTCTTCCAAAATCTTGTTATTCGATTAAAGTTAGATTTAATGAAAATTAGATTAAATACTTCGTCATTGTGAAATCAATACTTGGACTCTTAGGTTTACTTAATTACTCGTTGACAATATCCTTCACTTAGCACAATAAGTTTTACATATTGCTCTGATGCCAATTTGTTGACAAGTTGAATTCGTTTAAGGTATATGTTGAAAACGAAGATGATATCAAATTGCTCTGATATTAAATTGTTGAAGAAAATACGAGATTAAAGGTACAATATGAAGTTATTGATGATAGATCACAAAAACACGAAAAACAAAATATTTTGCAGAATAAAGGAGGTTTCACTAAAATATGGAGAAATAATACAAAAATTTTGTATTTACAACTTTGTCTTACTTAGTCTAAAATACAATGAAGAGCTATATTTATAAAAGACGTCCAAAATCCTAAAAAATAGAGTTATAGAAGGAAAAGAATGGTCAAAACGCGAAAAATGGACTTGGGCCGGACGAGCCGCCCCTCGAGCACTAGGAGGGCGTCATTGGTACTGTTCGAGCAGCAAGTGGGCGCCAGCTCTCAAAACAGAATTACAATGGCGTTGCTCGAGCAGTAGGCTAGTAGCCAGCTATTTATCGTCGAAAATTTCTCCCTAGCCCATAACTTAATTTCTTCAAGTCCAACACAAATTTCAACTCCCAATTAGGTTTCCAAATAAAATTTCAAATAAGATTTGGGTCACACCTTAATTCTAACAAACTCTCCATTATCACGAATTCCATTGTAACGAACAAATTTCATAGATTCTTTACCAGAAGACAAATTTCACTGCAAGAAATAAACTTCAACTCTTTAACAAAAACATAAAATGAATTCTCCATCAAAATTTCCAACTGAAAATATTCTCCAAAACTCGACCACCCAAGGGCAAAACTCAATAATCGAGCATTAACAATATTACAAGCACTGGGCTTGGACATAACCAAACAGGATAAAAACATGCCCTGAAACAGAATCACCAAAATTGAATGCATCAAAAGAAATATCTTGAGTAGAATCAATACCCTTAACCACATTCAAACCATAATCAACTAAATCAGCAACAATTTACCTATGTGGAGGTTTTAAAAAATGGATCTGTTATTAGCAATTGAAAACAATGGCACCATCGATAATGGTGGCAAAGTGACACTACCCATAACTTCTAAAATTCAATTGAGATTTATTCTTCAAAGAAGACCCTAAACTAAACTCCAATTCTACAGAATCTAACTTCAAATCCATATGAGTTCTTAAAATATGTTGATTTGATCAAAGATTTTTTATAATACTGCAAGAGATATAACTGGGATTTTTTTGTGTCCCTTCAACAAAACATGGACTCATTTACTAACTTTCAGGACTCCACCTTTAACGGTGCACTTGTACCCTTTTAAATCAAGAGTACTCAAAGAAATAAGATTTCTCTTCAAATTTTGAACGTATCTCATTGCATCAAATGTTCTAATCATTCCATTAAACATCTTTATTCTAATCCAGTCAATACCAGCTATCTACAAAGTGTATTATTTTTCATTACCACAACACATTTTGAAATTGTTTCATATGTTGAAACTAAATCCCGATTGGAACACATATGAAAAGTGCAAGCTGTATCAAGAATTCAATCATCATCGGGTATGTAGTCTTAGTCAGAAATAAGTAAAAGTTCTCCATCACTATGACAATTTTCTGCAATTCTAGAGTCTCATGAAGTTTCTGATGATTGATTTGCAGCAATTTTTTCTTTATTCTGCAAATTGTAACAATTTTTTTTATCAAGTGTCCATTCTTCTTACAATAATTACAAAATTTGATAATTTGTCCCTTGCACAATCACCATCAACAATGAGGCTATCTCCATAAACCTCAGATCCAACAAAATACTACATCTTCTCTTTTAAATATAGAGCATCATAAACTCTTTCAATGCTAAGAGTAGCAAGACTACGTAAGATCGTGTCTCTAAAAAAAAAAATATGAAGCATGCAACGAACACAACAAAATCAAAATCAAATCTTCTTCATCATATTTAACCTTTAATGTTTCCAAAAACGACGATTTCCTTAAAAACAACTAGGTGATCTTCAAGGGATGTACTTTCTATCATACGATGAGAATATAGACATTGTTTTAGATGCAAATTGCTAGTTAGACTATTCATCATATAAAACTGCTCCAATTTCAATCATAATGCAATGTCTGACTTCTCCTTTAAAATGTCCTGAAAATTATTGTTTAAAAGATGAAGATGAATCTGAGATTGGGCCTTTCGATCATTTCGTTGTTTTCCCTTTAGCATCCAAGTTGTGGGCATCTTGTCAAAATCCGACAATGTGTCGTCCAAATCCATCTGAGTTAGTACTGCTCGCATTTGTACCTACTACAACGTACCTGCCATAAAGAAAATCTTGTGCTACGATTCAAAAGTGGAAATTATACTTCATGGTTACTATAACAAAAGATCAAGCTGAGCTTTTAACTTGATGAAATCCTCGATCTCCCAAGAATTTTGAAGCCTTTGGCTCTAATATCAGTAAGTTGAAAATAAAGACGATATCAGATTTCTCTAATACCACTTTGTTGAAGAAAATACGAGATTATAGGCACAATATGAAGTAATTGATCACAATAACACAAGAACGGAATATTTTGCAGAGTAAAGGAGATTTCACTAAAATGTAAAGAAAGGAATACAATTTTTTTATATTTACAGCTTTGTATAACTTAGAGTTCGTTTGATTGCAAATGTGAAATTTGAGTGGAAAGAAAACGAATTTCAGGGAATTGAATTGCCTCGAATATGTTTTACTAGGAATTGTAATTAATTGTGTTTGATTGGTATAATTTTCCACCTAATCCATTTGACTTTGTTTTTCATGCAAATTGTTATTTTTTGAGATACTTTTTTTTTACAATTTGTATTAAAATTTGTTTGGATTGCCAAAAAGTAAAAATTAAAATTTAAAAAAAATTGAAATTTTTTTGTCTTCGTTTTTCATGCAAATTGTCAATTAAATGGATAATTTTTTTTTTACCATTAAATTTAGAATATGTTTCCATTGTCAAAAAATATAAAATAAAAAAAGATGAAAAATCACTTTCCCACCAAAATCATGGGAAAATAAAAGTGGAAAAATGTGATTTACTAGGTTGTACCTAGAATTTGTATGGAAATGAATTCCATGATATTGTTTGGCAATCAAACACCACAAATTGGGTGGAATTGCACAAATTTTCCATTTTTACCCACTTTTCTACCCATATCAAACACACCCTTAGTCTAAAATATAATGAAGAGCTAAATAGATATAGAGGACGTCCAAAACCCAAAAAGTAAAGTTATAGATGAAAAAGAATGCTCAAAACGTGTCAAAACACGAAAATGGGCCTAGGCTGGATGAGCCGCCGCTCGAGCGCTAGCTCTTGGGACAAAATTGTGATGGTATTGCTCGAGCAGTAGGCTAGCTAGCAGAAAAACATTGAAAATATCTCCCTGGTTTATATATTGACCTCTTCAAGTCCAAAAATTCCAATTCCCAATTGAGCTTCCAAATAGAAATTCAACTAGAATTTGCCAACAGACTTCGAAAAAATTTCAAATATATTCCAAATAGAATTCGGATCACACCATAATTCTAACCGTATATCTTGGAGATGATCAGGTTTGTGATGTGATCGGCGAGGGTAAAGTATGGACCACGGCGAGGGTAAAGTATGGACCAAGCCAATGAATTTGTATGTAAATTAAAAGACTTGAGATAGATTATGGAGGAAGAACTTGAATTTCGTCGGGGCAACTGTTACATGAAGTTATGTCACAACCTTTAATGATAATTGGAAGGTTCTAGGGGAGACTTATCCCTTGTACTTTGGAAGAAGTGGCTTTGTACTCATTTTAAACTACTATGATATTTATAATCTTAGACAAAAACCCTTGCAAGGAATTAATGGAGAATAAAAGTCAAAAGGATTAATAGGTACAGAAGCCAACTTTTATTCTTCATCAGTGCATCTTGACCTAACACTTGAAACATCAAAAAATTAAGTTCGATGAGTAATGTACATTATATGAGTTATTGCAAGCTAGTCGGACGACAACACGAATGAAGAACTCAAGAGAAACAATAATAAATTTCAACTTCTTTATATTAATCAAAATAAGCAACTTCCCTACAATGAGTGTTGAAATCATAATTTAAATATACTCACACACCTAGTGTTTAATGGACAGTCAACAAAAATAAAGAACACAATTTTCTAAACAAACAAAAATTATAGGAACATGAAAGGGTGAGATTAATAGGGTTCTTGAGATTTCTGGATGATTATTTCTATATCAGTGTTTCATTATGAGCCCGTTTGGCCTCTATCAATTCTCATTCTCATTCTCATTTTTTTTCTCTTTCTTTATTTCAACCACACATTTTTCAAATAAAATAATATTACACACAAATCTAAAACTTTTCATCATTTTTCCACCACAAATTCTTCCATCAATCACTATTCCAAAAATTCTATTCTCATTAAAATCAACATCAAACACACTCTATATATGGTTGCATCATCTCCATGGGCAAGAGGAGATTCATCCTCGATTCATGCACCGTGCTTTCTTCCGATTTCTTTGAATGGAAATTTAGCCGGTAAGGCAATGTGAAAAATATCGACAAACTCATCCACTTGCATGCTTGTGTATAATATATATAACTTTGGTTATATTTTTAATTTATTTGGGCTGGACAGTTATGATGCATTGGTGTTGGATTTGGATTTAATAAAGGGTTAGAATTCAGCTATTTTATGAGAATTTTGATAGAAAAATTTTGGAATTAGTATAGGTGAAATTGGGTAAGAAATATATGGTTAATATAGGAAGGTGAATAGGTAATGCTTTTTTATAATTCACTGAGTTGTCTAAGATATGAAGTGGCATTTTAGAGGTTTTCTTCACTGGATTTTGAACATTTGAATAATGAGAAATTGGACAATCAATCGAGGATACTGGTCCTTGGCCGAGAAAATAAAATACTCCTTTGGTCACTCTTATGGAGCAAAAGCTTGCAGTTTAGACACTAGTTCTTCCCATCAATCCCTTCCATTGTGAGTGGACTCATAGTCGTAAGAGGTTCTTTGTCAGGCTCAATGTGCAGCCACCTTTGAATTCATTCGCCACCTACTGATGCGTGACAAAGATAGTTGGAGTAGTTAGGAAGATGCTTGGTAACAGTCGGTGCAATTGAACCAAAATTGAAATAAGAATTCAGTACACCTCCACCCGGATCCTAGATTTCAAATGTAAAGATAAATGATAAAGCAAAATCAATAAAAAACAATTTTTTTTTTCATTTTCTTTATATATATATATATATATCATCTAAATAGATAACAAATAGTGAACATTGTCCCCTTTGGCCGAAATAAACCCTCCCATTTTAGGACCACAAATATTAACAATATCAAAGGGTAACTTCTTGACGTCCAAAAGGGGAAATTTCTTATTTCTTAACTGTCTTTGAAAAGAAATTCATTGCTAATAATTTTAACATTTCTCTTTGTTTTGGCTTGTTTGTATGATCTGTCACTTTGCCTGGTACTATCATTGCCAATAATCCATGCTCACAATCATAGAAAATTGTGTTTACTTTTATTTTGTTGAACTTATCCCTTAACTTAAAGCACGTGTTTAAGTATTGAATATGTTATTGTAATTGTTAGTTTTTTATTGAATAAAATATACAACTTGGATAGTCCCAACTCTTATGGGGCTTTGTGTAGAAAATTGGGGTTCCATATAACTGTCATCCCTTTTCAATCTCTTCATCGAGAATTGATGAACCATCATAATCCTCACTTGAATCAACATCCATCCACTTCCTTGGATCAAATGGTGTCATCATGCAACATAACATCTGCCATTGGATTTTACGAACTTCAGGATGTAGCTGAGCTCTGATATTAACAAAGTAGGCGGAAGCGAAAAACAAGTTGAACAACACAATCAAATCTATTATTCACATAGAATGTCTGGAACTGACAATCGAGGTTTGTTGATTAGCGTACCAATTCCGTGAAATGATTCTTGATGAACAAAACTGTTGACTATGAAGAATACCGATATTAAAATGATAGGAATTGGAACTATGCAAGTCTTATATTCAACAAACAACTTACGATTTCAATGACATATTCAGTAATTAAACACATTTGTAAGAAGTTTAAAGGAGAGGGTCAACAAAATAAAAGAAAATACAATTTTCTAAACAAGGTTAATTCAATGGATGTGAATAATATGTTGGAACCATAAGCATTGATTGTTGTATCAAGGTCTCGTAACTTGTGGTGAGGTCTTGTGACTTGTTACTACATCACAAGCACTATAAATTTTAGGCCAAGGCAAAACTTTCGAACCGAATCGGACTCGAATCGAACTGAACTAAATCGAGTGATTCTTCTTAAGTTAACCCGAACGAGTATCTGAATTGACAATCGACAGGTTCGATTCAGTTCTCGATTCTAAATCAAGAACCGAATATTCCTAATTTTTTTAATTTATTTATTTTAAATAAGCCAGATCATTTTTTCTAAATAAAATTGCTAACTAGTTAATTTAGCTCAAATTCAAAAAAATATGATTTTTCCTATTTCTAATTTTCAATTCAAGTCCAACTTAATCAAATTGACATAAATTATACCCAAATCTGTTATTTTATCGTGGTGTCGTTCTACCGTTCTGAAGAAATCGAATTGAAACTCGATAGCGCCGCTCTTAATCATTGTGAGTTCGCTATTTTCATCTTCCTGTGATTTTAACAATCAAAACTATAAAGTACTTAGCGAAGAGAGAAACAAAAAACACATAAGATTGGAATACGTTATTTTGTAAAAGATCAGATTGAACATGTTACTAACAGAAGTAATGTACTTTGTAAATATTAAAACAATTAATTATAGTATAAAACCTGGAAATCGAATGGAATCGAACCTAACCGAGCTAAAAATGAATGGAACCGAACCCAAACGGTTTCATAATTAACCTAACCGAGCTAAAAATGAATGGAACCGAACCCAAACGGTTTCATAATTAAATTTGGACCCGACGATTTTACTTACTAAATACCCAAAATTTTTGAGTCCGGTTCGATTCTCCTTATAATCGAACCGAACCAAACCATGCACAAGCCCCGTTTGGTATCTATTTTTCTTCCATAAAAATGATAAATATTACCGTTATCCATCACATCCAACCACCATTTTTTACTTTTTATCTCTTATGTGGGGCCCATAACGACTATATTTTTTATTCTCATTCTAAAAATAATAAGAATCAAACGGGACCCTAATAAGTTTATTCTTAAGGAAATGTGCCTGGTACACGCAATGCAAAAGATTATTGTTTAAGCTATTTAGCATTTAATCAACTTATACAGACATAATTATTGAATACTTTAATTACGTGAATATTTTTTATAAGTCGCGATATATAAAAGTTAGAGATAGTTTCGTCTCTAGGGTGACTTGGCTATCTACTTAAACTTCCAAGAAAATCAAGGATAAAAGGACATATGGTCTATTCACGTGTTGGTTTATGAACACATAAGAATATGATAACACGAGCATAACTATTTTTGGTTAGCCAAGTCGGTAAAATCTTGTAAGTGTACGAAATCGTTGAAAAATAATAAATTTTAGTGAGTTTAGAGTATCGTCTCATGAGAAATAAATTTCGATTCAAGTTTACTAATTATGTATGAAATTCGAAATAGGTAACACAAAATAGAGTTTGATTTGATTTATACTAAATTACTCTAAGAAAGCTGTAAAAGTATGGTTTTTATCAATTTACGGGTGATTGTATTGGAATTCGAATCCGTACATTGCTATTTTATTTCAATTCTTAATTATAAAGTTTGATCATATTCATGATTTAACTTTCTTTTACAAAATAAATTAACTCTATTTTAATCATCATCTATGTTAGATTTTATGTTGTAATTGATGATTCTATTAACTTTTCTAAATTGAATGTGTAAAAATCAATGAGTTAGGAGCAATATTGCATAGTTGGATAAGGTAGCTTAGGTTAAGAGATCGAGTTAATCATCGATATTAAGCCCGATTCAACAATTGTAAATGTGCAATTTGGATGCCCAGAGTTTGAATTTCTTTCTTTTCGCACTTTTTGTTCCTTTCTTTCAATTCTACCAATTTGCCACGAGTTTTACCTAATAAACAAAATTAGCACCAAATTAAATCATAAGTCATCAAAATTAACGATAATTAATCACATTTAACGGTTCAAATAAGTGTATGAAATATACTTATCAAGCCACAAAAAGTCACTTTTTCAAATTTTGTCTGCTGCGTCACCTTGGTCAATATTTGAGACTTTATCGCTAGGTGGAAATTAGGTCTAAAAGGCACATTCATTATATATAAGTGTTTATGCACTTATTTGGACCATTAAATGAGATTAATTGTAATTAATTTTGATGACTTATGGCTTAATTTGATGTTAATTTTATTTTTTAGGTAAAACACGAGGCAAATTGGTGGAATTTGAAGAAATAAGAAATGAACGAAGAATGAGAAAAAAGAAAGAAATCTAAAGTTCGAGGACCAAAGTGTAATCATCCAATAGTTGATTCTAGCCATGAAAATGATGATTGAAGATCATATATGATCAATTGGATACAAATGGAGGTCAAATGAGTGAAATATAAGTGAAGTATTTTCACAAATCAATTTTCAACCAAAAATGTTATGCTCCAAAATTTCAGTCTCAGATTGAAACCTATTTTTCGGGTATCAAATTGAATTGGAAAATTTATAATTATAGAAGATTTGTAGCCCTTTGAATTATATTTCTATCGTACCTTGAATCATCTCAATCAAATATTGGGAAAGAAAGTTATGAACAAAAAATTAAAAATCATGCAGAGACGAAACGAAGCAAACTTGAGCTCGCACGGGCCATTTTGGCGTGCGCGCAATACATTAATTCACATGACCCAAGAGTCATTTTGTGAAGTAGTCAATCACAACAATAGTAAAGTTAGCGCTTCATCTTCCTTTTGGCAAGGGCCTGTAAAATCGACTCCACATTTACCAAACGGCCATTGGCTCAATACCACTGTGAGGTCATGGGATGCCTTCGTACATTAGAGAATCACTAGCACTTATCACATTTTCATACAAATAGGAGTGCGTCCTTTCTCAAGGTGGGACAGTAATATCCCTCTCTGAGTACCTTGTGTGCTAATGCCGACCTTCCAGAGTGGTTGCTACATACTTCCTCATGAATCTTACTTAGTATGTAATTGGCCTCCTCTCCTCCAGTACAACGAAGGAATGGTGATGAAAAACCTCTTTTATACAAAATATCATATTGTAGCAGAAAATGAACAGCTCTTCTCTAAAGCTTTTGGGCTTTAGCTTTACTGTCTAGCATGATTTGTTCTTTGATGAAGGTTATGATGGGTTGCATCCACGATGGAGTACAGTCAATCCACATCACTTCTTTTCCCTTCACAATTGATGGCTTAGCGAGGTGCTCAACAGGGACTACTATGAGAAGTTCGAAATAGTTACTGCTGGCTAGCTTGGATAGAGCATCACCGTGAATGTTTTATAGGTATGGAATTTAAACCAATTCGAACTTCTCGAAGCTGGGGAGAAGGTCCATAACCAATTTTAAGTATGCAGCCATGTGTAATCCCTAGCGGTGAAATTACCATTGACTTGACTCATTACCAACTGGAAGTCACTATTGGTGTGCAAACTTTTGATCTGTATTTCCGTAGCCACCGGCAAGCCAGCCAAAAGCACTTATACTCAATAGCATTATTTGTGGCTTTGAACTCAAACCTTATAGCACAGTTGAGCCTATGCCCCTCCGAACTCTACGAAACGACCCTTGTCTTAGAACCAGATTCTATAGATGAGCTATCAACAAAAGATTCCATATGGGAGGCTTAGATGCCTCCATAATTATCTCCACTTCGAGAGCTTTAGCAAATTCTGCCACAAAGTCTAAGAGGACTTGACCCTTGATGGTGTTCCATGGTTTGTACAGTAAATCGAACCCATTGACCTCAACAACCCATTTCAATAATCATCCTAAGGCATTTGGTTTTTGAAGTAATTGCTTTAAGAGTGAAATTTGCCAGTACATGAATAGTATGGGCCTGGTAATATGGCCTTAGTTTCCTTGAGGTTGTGATCAGAGAGAAAGCAAGCTTCTCCATATCTAGATAGCTAGCCTCTGCTGGGTGAATGGCTTTGCTAATGTAATACACAGGTAGCTGGTGTGTAACTTCTTCCCTTACAAGCGTCGAACTGCCTGCCTTGTCAAAAATAGCCAAGTAAAGTAGTAAAGGCTCGTCTATCTTTGGCTTGGACAAAAGGGGGACTTTGCCCCCAAATGTTTCTTTAACACTTGAAATGCTTCATCGCATTCCAATGTCCATTGAAACTTCTTTCTCCGTTTAAGAATCTTGATAAATGGTAGACATTTGTCTGTGGCTTTGGACATGAAATGATTGAGTGCAGCTACTCTCCCATTAAAGCTCTGGACCTCCTTAGGTTTCTGAGGTGATCTCATCTCAATTAAGGCCTTGATCTTTTTTAGGTTTGGTTTGATTTTCCTTTGATTAACTATGAACACTAGGAATTTGACAGAGACCACACCAAACGTACATTTGAGTGGATTCAGCCTCATCTTATATTTTCTCAAAAATTGAAAGATGTTCTCTAGTTGTTTCACATTAGACTGCGAATCGACTATTCAACTCGAGAAAAAATCAATTATTAAAGAAGATTATAAAAAGGATAACAAATTAATTACAAATAAGCCAAACGAAGAAGTGACAATTAGTGAAGATAAAATTAACACACATTCTTTCGACTTCATCGACTGTCCAATAATTGAATTTATGATCAAATTTAAGGAGAAGATAGAAGTGTACATTATTAGTATTGAATTGGATAGAATAGGCAAATCATATCACATTGAATAAGGCAAGTTTAAGATTTGGAAAATCAACGAAAAGCGGAGCAAAGTCAAAAGAAGCAAAACTAAACAGGGTTTCAAAAGCTTTTTTAAGAATTCCATGATACAGATTGTCAAAGTTAAGTTAATGACTATAAACAAGAACTTACTGGAAGGCAACCCAATTTTTTTCCTTTTTATTTATTTTTCTTTCTAAATTATAGAATTAGGAAATATTATTGCTTTTAATTAGTATTAGGTATCTTCATCCCTATATTTTTCTTTAGGACTTATTAGAGCTTATTTTAAATTATTCCATGTTGTGATTGATTTTTTTTATTTTTTATTATGAAGGAACATGACATTTGAACACACTAAAAAAAAGACATATTAAGTGAGTCAACACTTTCATATCAATCTATACACTACCTACAAATTTATACCAAGGGAGTATTTAATTTTATTTTTGCTTTTAATTTTTATATATTGCTTGTTATATTTTTTAACATTAAGGGCAATGTCTGTTATAAGTTTGGGAGTGGAAAACATTGATTTTTTTTTATGTCTTTACTATTTTATGTGTGTTGACCCTGGAAAATTGACCACCACGTGGCCAACAGAGAGCAACTCCATGTATATTCCATCATGTACACTTGACACAAAGGGTAAGTTGCTCGTGACCATTCCCAGCGGTGGTAGTTGCGGTCGCGAACACTCCAACGATCAAGTAAGTTGATTGTAATTACACAACTAATTTCAGTAGCGTGAACCGTCGAAATTTCTATAAGATCTTGAGAGGGGAGAAGAAATCATAGTTCTAAATTAGTGAAAAGGCATACAACACAAATATTTATAGAGGAAAGGTGGAAGAAGAACCGTTGGATGGAGAGCACGTGATTTCATTTGCTAGTTCGAAGCATCATCCATCTATCACTCCATAAGTGGGCAGTCATTTAATGTTTCTGGACTTGAATTGACACATTATATGTGCATGTTACTAACGCTTTGACGCCTTAGAGTATGAGCCTGTGTAGGTGACCTGGCGACTTGTTATCAGAGGCGTAAGCCGCTTAACAAGGTAATAGTTCGTGTACCAAAAGAATCATAGTATAAATTTTTTTCCAAAAATTCAAATAAGAAATTATTTTCAACTTTATTATTTGCTTTTATATGCTTGCATGGGTTAAATAAATTTGTCTACTATGATGCATATATTTGAAACCATATGTTATACTATAAATTGTAGAAAAGTTGTATTTTAAGTTGATTTTTGCTTATTCATATGAAACTTGATAATTTTGAGCACAAAAATTATGTTTTGCATCATGAAAGATTAGTTTGATTCAAATTTTGAATAAATTGAAATTAGTGGACTATATATGCTAAATCCAAATAACCACTAAATTATACATCGTTAAATCAATTTCATGATAGTTTAAGGGTGATTGAGCTGTTGTAGAGAGACATTGAGATTAAATGAATTTCATGCGTGCTAAGTTTTGTGTAGATTGTCTAAGGCCGATAAGAATGAATATTAGATGAAAATCTTAAGTTAGAGAATGATTTTTGAGAATAAGTATTTCATAAGGATATTGCACTAATCATTGCATAAAAAAATATTGTCTCATTGCAAATCTTCTATTTACAGCCTTTATGACTTGAGTGATTAAACCTACAATGATTTTTAAAATCTAGTACCACATAGTCATCTAACTTGGGAGTCATCATCCAAAAGCTCGCCATAAGAGTCATTCAGAAATCTTAATGAATAAAAGTCCGCATATAAGATGAAAAAAAATAGATGCTTAAAACAGAAGACGTACTACATGCCTTGATTAAGCCACAAACACTTATTTTAAAGAATTGGACCTTTTAACAAAGGGTTATTAGCCTATTTAATTTTTTATAAGGATAATCTTCATTTGTTGATATGTTAAGCTACAATTAGAAAAATCTAACCAAATTAAAGAGGGTGATGATTAGTATAAAAACAAACAAAAAATTCAACCTTATGTTACACCTTGAGAAAAGTGGTAAAAATGGGGGTATGCGTCTTACGAGAGAAAAAGGATAAATTTGACCATTAGGGGTCGGGATTGAATCACTTTATGAATTTATGATGCTTACGTGAATATTTCATATAGTATGGGTTAGTTTTACATTAAAGGAATAGAAATAAATTTTAGCAATGTAATTTTGAAGCAATTTATAGTTTTGATATATAAATTCCAATTTTGAGACCAGAGACAAATTATCTAACCATTTATATTTTAAAAACTTTTATTTAAGATAAAGTTTATTTTGCTTGAGGATAAACAATCGTCAAGTTTTGGGGTATTTGATAAATGTGTTTTATACACTTATTTGAGCTGTTAATTAGATCACTGTAATTAATTTTGATGAGTTATGGCTTAATTAGATGTTAATTTTGTTTGTTAGGTAAAGCATGAGGCAAATCAATGGAATTGGGAAAAAATGAACAGAAAATGGGGAAAATGAAAGAAATCCGGAGTTCGGGGACCAAAGTGTAAATATTCAATTGTTGATTCGGACTATAAATGATGATTAAATATCACATATGATCAATTGGATGCAACTGGAGGCCAAATGAGTGAAATATAGTTGAAATATTTTAATAAATCAATTTTCAGCCGAAAAAATTATGCTTCGAATATTCAACCTCGGATTGAGACGCATTTTTCGGGTAGCAAACATTTGAATAGGAAAATTTCTATTTCTAGAATATTTGTATCCCTTAGAGTTATCTTTCCAATGCACTTTGAATCACCTTAATTGGAGGATATTAGAAGAGAAAGTTATGGGCAAAATACCGAAAACTATACAGAGATGAAACGATGCGAACCTGGACACTAATGCCATTTTGGCGAGTACGCAATACATTAATTTTCATGACCCGAGAACCTTTTGGTTCAATGGCAGGCGTACAGTAGTTATGCTAGTGCGTGCACACAGGCTATTTCCATAGATGAATCAGTAGTTTCCTTTCGTGATTCAAACTCTTTTCGAACCCAAATTATATACTATTTTGACCTATTTTCTAACTCTTGTGAATACAAAACAGGGGCTACACCAAGGAATCTTTCTCTTACATCTTCGTACACAATAATATCGTCCAATTAATCAAAACCAAGATGTCAATTCATCACTTTTGAGAGTGAAAATCAATCTTTAGCAAGATTTGAAGGCTAA
This sequence comes from Osmanthus fragrans, assembly GCA_019395295.1. Lineage (NCBI taxonomy): Eukaryota > Viridiplantae > Streptophyta > Magnoliopsida > Lamiales > Oleaceae > Osmanthus > Osmanthus fragrans. Next base: position 8,425,903 of record CM033361.1, read on the forward strand.
TTACATCAAGAAATAGAAGAATTCAACTTTGGACTCGAAGATCAACATTTTTTATATTATTTCATAATCTGGATGATGATTTTCCATTAATTTTTTTGTAATTTATTTAAATGAATGCTAAGCTAGATTCGTCCAATACACAACTTGTGGTTCTTGATTAATTTTGCATACACATTGCATTATTTAAGTGTTTGATTATTAATTAGATAATTAGTTGCTCGCTATAGTGTTGGGAGACTCACAATAAGTCTAGAACGCGACAAAATTAATGTGTAATAGATGTTAGAAATAACATTTATGTGCAATCATATTAATAATCTAAAATATAATGCATTCTAATTATTCAAATTTGGGTTAGGAATAAACTTGGATCATGATCGGAACAGAGTTAATATATCTTGGAAAAGAAAGTTAAATACATTAATTCTATCGATTGTCAAGAATGCATGAATATGATTAAACTACATAATTGAGAATTGAAATAGATAACAATAAGCGGATTCGAATTCACATACAATCGTTCATAAATTGATAAAAACCACACTTTTACAGCTTTCTTAGATTAATTTAGCTTAAATCAAATCAAATTGTCTTTTGTTTACAAAATTCGGGTTCCATATATAACTAGTAGGTTTGTATTAAAATTTATTCCATGTGGGACGATACTCTTAACTCACTCAAATATATTACTTGTCAATAATCTCGTATGTTTGCAAGATTTTACTGAACAATAAGTATTGTGAAACCTTTACTAGGAATTTTTCAAATATACATTCATTTTAAACTGGTGGAGGATTGTAAAAAAATTTCATTTGGATATTAGCGACGAGGATAGAAAGTATATCGGAGGTTAAAAACATGTCTGGAATAACATAGAGATGGAAGAAATCTAGCCAAAGCTTTGTGATATGATCCGTGATGTGCCACAATTTAGCAAGAAATCGAAGCTTGTTGGAAAGAAACTAGAGCCAAGTGCGAGACTTCAAAGAGCTAATAAAGTCGGTCATTTACATGTTTGAGCAACGGAGTCCATAATGTTGAAGACAACAAGCTAAAGAACAAGTTTCATGTTTGGGTCAAGACCGAAAACCAATTGGATCAATATGTTAGAAGCAGTCGAAAAAAGAAGCAACCGAGACAACCAAGTGATCGCTTAGTTGTCTAGACCAAGCGACCGCCCAGCCATCTACCGAAACCAATTGGAGGCAGAACTGGACTTCCAAGCGATCGCTTTGAGAAGAACCAAGCGACCGCATGGTATAAAATTGAGCCGAATTTTTCTATTTTTGGTTAGATTGTTTATTTTGACTATAATTCTTATTTTGGTAATTTCTATGTTCTAGGACTCTTAAATTTCGTTATTTCCATATTTTCTAGGTTTAGTATAAATAGGAATTTTATTCTCATTGTATGGACAACTTTGATATGAATTAAATTGAGATTTTCTCTCCAATGTTCTTGAATGAACACAAATCGAACTTATCAAATATTTAATTATATTTGTGGCGTTCAAATATCGGATCGTGGGTTCTTCATTATGTAATCTGAGCATTGAATGTACGGATTCGAGGACGAATCCTTTCGAAGAGAGAGGGGATGATATGATCCGGGGATGCGCTACAATTTAGCAAGAAATCGAAGCTTGTTGGAAAGAGACTAGAGCCAAGTACGAGACTTCAAAGAGCTAATAAAGTCGGTCATTTACATATTCGAGCAACGGAGTCCATAATGTTGAAGACAACAAGCCAAAGAACAAGTTTCATGTGTGGGTCGAGGCCGAAAACCAATTGGATCAATGTGTTAGAAGCAGCCGAAGAAGGAAGCAACCGAGACAACCAAACGATCGCTTTATTGTCTAGACAAAGCGATCGCGCCAACCATCTATCGAAATCAATTGGAGGCACAACTGGACTTTCAAGCGATCGCTTGGAAAAGAACCATGTGACCTCTTAGTACAAAATTGAGCCGAATTTTCCTATTTTTGGCGAGATTGTTTATTTTTACTATAATTCTTATTTTGGTAATTTCTATATTCTAGAACTCTTAAATTTCATTATTTCCATATTTCCTAGGTTTAGTATAAATAGGAATTTTATTCTCATTGTATGGACAACTTTGATATGAATTAAATTGAGATTTTCTCTCCAATGTTCTTTAATGAACACAAATCGAACTTATCAAATATTTAATTATATTTGTGGCGTTCAAACATCGGATCGTGGGTTCTTCATTATGTAATCAAGGGGTTCAACGCATCTTCGTTATCTTTGGGTTGTTTGGTTCACCTCGTTGGGTTCAAATCCAAAACCTATAACTTATCAAAGGATTAAACAACATTTGTGGCGTTCGCAAATCGAGGTTCATTGATTTTGTGATCGAAAGGTCTTTCAAGCTCTGTTCTTTCTGCAATCTTTCTTCCTTATTTACCAAGACTATTTGTATTTTGTTATACCAGAAACACATAATATAAACCTCAAGAATACGGCTTCATTTCTCCTTTTGTGTTTAGGTTGTTTTCATTAGTGCACAAGGCAAACAACACGTTCGAGTTCCATTGTATCTTGGAGGCGTATTTGTTTTCCACATGCATCACCGGTATAGTGGGGGCAAATAACTAGATAAAGAAAGAAACTTTGTAATGTGCCTCGAAGATATTAAGACTTGGAGTCCATCTTAAAAGGTCAACATTATTAAGAGAAGTAGTCCAATACCTTATAAATTGGCCTATGTTTACATCTTTAATCGATGTGAGATTATATCCCTTAACATGCTCCCGCAAGATGGTGGCTCGTTTGAGCAGACAAATCTTGAAATCCATATGCTCATATGTTTGAGTCTTACAAGGATCGAATCGTTCGTTGGAGTTTAATGAGCTCTGATACCATGTTAAGACTTGGGGTCCATCTTAAAAATTCGGCCTTGTTAAGAGGAGTAACTCAAGGCCTTTATAAATTGACCTATGTTTACATCTTTATTCGATGTGAGATTATATCCCTTAACAGAAGCTTAGTTCTTCATGTCTAAAAGTTCATACTACAATCTCCAGCTTAAACTTCTAATTTCCCTTGGTTTCTTGAAGGTTTGATCCAACAGTCATGATGTTTACATTGGTGCTTAACCATGGAAAACGAGTGTTAAGTCCAATTGACATTATTTTATGAGAAAATGTTTCGATCAAGATGAGGCAATAATTTTTCACCTAGAAATAATCCCAAAAGTTCCGTGATTTTCATAATATTACTCGTACGCAAGGAATTATATCTTCTTGTCCAACTTTAACTTATTTAGTTCCTGCAAGATGGATTTGTTTTGCAAGTTTAGCTGACCCCTTCGAAGGATCCCGAATGTCAATGTAAACCGGTGCCTATGTCCAAATAAAGCTGTAGTAAGATATGAGTTCATTATTTGTTAAGAATGTATGATTTGCATATTGAAGATGTATAAATTTTTTTCACCAGTCTCCAAGTTATTGTATGGTTATTATTTACACGTATACATAAGGTAAAAAATTTCATGAGAGAACTGCTCAAAACCTTGAACACTTTTAGCATGTCTCATTGATCAAAGCAAGGTGCTGGTAATTTTCTAGTGCTCATGATCCGGGTGGAGAATACCATGTCAAAATTAGAAAGAATAATAAAACATAGCATGGTTCGGCTTGCCTACACCCGCCTGAGAGATGAGCGTATTTTCATTATATTCTTTTATGCATTACAACAGCAATGTCTAGACTGCTAACCTGCATATTTCTTTAGGATGTGGTGATATATAGAAACTGTGAGAATATATAAATGGTTCTCTTAACCTCTTGTATTAAATGTGAGCCCTTGGATCAAAATGGTTGGTTGAGATTGGTTGGTAGATATTTTATCTAACTTGCTTGAGAAGCTTCAAACACATTTGAATCCATAAACCTACCAACTCCATCTCTCTCCCATGTAAGTGAAGCTAGGGCAAGAAAGGTGAGACCAAACCTTCTCCAAAAAGACTCTCTCTTCTCCTCTCTTTCTCTCTCTCGTTTTCTACCTTGGTCAAGAGTGTAGTGGTGAGCTTGAGGTGAGTTTTGGGTTGTAGAATACCTTGGTATCTTAGGCATGAAATATGGCTAAGTTGAGGTGGTGATTCAAGAGAGTTTAGGGTCGATTTTGGTGGGTTCTTTGCCGGTTCTTCTAACTATCTCTTGGTGGGGTGATTTGCATTGCATGGAAGCTGTTCCTAAGCCTACAAATCAACCATAAGCAAGGAAGAAGAAGCTCCAGATTTTCGGCCATTGTTGGAGCTTCCATTTTTCAGTTTTTTGTGTTCTTGGTTTATGCATTGGATGTTGATGTATATGATGTATTTGGTTGTTTAAACACCCATAATCCTAACAGAAACAAATTGATTAATCCACTAATTGCATTGAACCATAGCATGACTATTTCACATCAGAACTTTGAACACTACAGCAAGATGGATTTTGCAAATTATATTCAATTAGACATTTAACTAAAAAATGGCAAATTATTGCTGTTTTGATGTCAAATCATCCATGTAACGAAAAGTCGCATCTGAATTTGTACAAAATAATAATCCAGTATTCAATACTATATTTATCTTTCTGTGATTTCTCATATTATTTTCAGTGTATATCTGAAAGCTTCTTCAGTGAATGTCTATCAGCCATTTAACTCTAAAGCAACTTTTAATAGGCATCGGGTGGAAGATGCTGTTTACCCACAGCAACACTCAAAGCCACTTGAATCCCTCCCATGTCCGTCATCTTGCCTATCTGTACATCAAAGAATTGAACTTTATTTGTAATGCTGTCAACTTTTATAAAAGGTGTTTCGAAGTAATCGTATAATACCTTTATTGCTTTAGATTTGGGTTTATACGAATATTTAAACACAAACAGCCTCCAAGGATTCACAATTTTGTATTAGGGTGACCATATTATTGAAGACAACTCCGAAAGAAACGGACTCCCTGTTACAAGTGATTATAATCATGAGTAAAGATGTTATGGCCCTCAAGAGAGAAACAAAAGCTTTGACAATTTTTTTAACTGGATTAGCAGAATAAACCGGAAAAAAGAATCAACTACCTGCAGTGCGAAACTAACCACTGCTTCATCTATCTTCAATGCCACTCTTCGTAGTTTATCTTCTCGTGATTGTCCTAGTTTGAGAATCCCCTGCAATTTGAACCATGTTATATTAATTGGCTAATGCAATCTCGTGTACTTTTCTTTTCTATGGAGTCTGAGCGTAAACCATGTTCATGCACAATCTTGATCTCAATCAAGATGCGTTTACCTGGTCTCCCAGTACTCTACACATGCTTGAGAATTCCACAATCCCCACTGGGGGGATTAAAGTTGATTTACAGACGTCCATGTAAGATTTGTTCAACTGCACCCACATGGTAGATCCATTAGTCACATCACTGTCTGAAATTTTCTACACTTTTCATATAATTGGTGGAAAGTGTACCTCGCCAACAGTTGTATCCTTCTTTCCCCCTCGGAAAAGCTTCACTGCCGAGCAAAGTATAATCTGCCAAAAATAACCAGCATTCAAAATGGAGAAAATATTAAGTGCATTAAGAACAGCAAAGTCATCCACACTCATGGAATCAGAAGAAATATAATGAAAAAATAAACTCTTGGCGATTTTATCAGTCTAAAAACATAGTCATCCCGAAAAGAGATAACATGCTGCAAGTAAAAGTTACCTGTTGATGTTGTGGGAGAGATTGAATAGTGTCCACTACTGGTGATCTGTACGCCTTAGACAGTGCAATAGCCACGTGATCAACCCTCACCTATAACAAATCTACTGTGTTATAAAAGGTAAAATAGATTGCAAGCAAATAAAGAGCTGTGCTCTGCTTCGTCAATTTTGGAAAAGAGCCCGTGATGGGGTTTTCATGTGGAGAAACAATCAACCGCAGGGATTGATGAAAGATTCATGCAAAAATAACAAAAGGACGTTTTCACTATATTACAAAATTCACTGGCATTATATTGCAGAAGTGCATCCTCGGATAGAAAGATACTGAAGGCCATTAGAATTATGTGATTATGAGGGGAAGCATGCATTGCCGTAGCAGATACAAAAAAAACATAATTATCAACGTCTGAACGGTCAACTAAACTTATTTCCTCAAATATAAAGCACCAAGGTTTGTAATAGTTTTCCTTGCACATATAATTTGATATGTAACATCTTATGATTTTATACAGTCCTGATCTCCTGCCTCTCAGTGGGGAAGATAAAAACTTTTCATCGCTGACGTGACAAGAGAATCTTAATTATGATTTTCTAAAACGGTCATAATTTCAAAGAACCATAACTAAGGTTCTCTTGCTCACTTGATGGGAAGTTTTTATCCTGCCCTCAGATCGATTCTATGGTTTTGTAATTACAATAGCATAAAATTATGATACATTGACATAATGTTATTATTTAAAGAGATCAGTTGGTATAATGACAGGCTAACTGTAAAACTGCACTTGTGCCTTGTGGCAGTATACTTAAGATGATACCTACTTAGTAATAAGTTGATTGGACCTAGAAACTTCAGCATTCTTACTTTATCATGTTATAGATCAATAAAAAAAACAAGTTGGCAATGATTATCCGTGGGGCTTCATTTGTGTCAAAGCACAATATTTAATACAAAAGGCGTTGGCCTGTGGGCAAATAACAATTTCAGCTTGTAATAAATAGTTATAGTGCGAGGCTTACAATATTATTGTCTGGTTTTGGTAATATATCGCAAGCAGCAGATCTCTGGTGATCATCACTCTCTAATGATGGCGAACTCAGCTTGCTGAAAGAGTCTCTTACTTCAGCTTCCAACATCTCAATTGCACTCCTAAAACAACATAAAAAAAATATTGATACTGCTGTTTCTCCGCTGATAAAAGCAACCCAAAATCTCAACTTTAGTTATATCTAGTATCCAACAAAGAACTTTAGCATCTATGGCAGATTTTATGCAACTGTTTTGCGCTTAAATCAGTTATCATTATAATGCCATATGCAAATGATCAGCATAAGAATAAAAGCGCAAACCTGCAGATTGAAAGAGCCTTCCTCATATCTCCAGATGAAGCAGCAACTTTCTGCATTCTTAAGTGTTAAATTAGAACACACAAATGAAAATTGACCTTAAGCATACACATGGATATACAATGCGATGCTCTCAAATTTGCAAAGCTTAATAGCAATGGAAATCACAGCCAGAACTGCAAATCTACAAGAAGAGCAAGGGAAACTACATAAATTCAAAACACGGTAATAGTAGAGATTAAACTCACTCTAGCACAGAGCTCCAGTGCTTGTGGCTGGAAAACAGTGTAAGGAAGCGCCTGTTGAATGTGCAGTCAGATTTAAATGATTGTTGAATCTATTTGCTCAAATCAGCCGTATCATTGATAGACAAATAAAGTACACAAGAATCAATCGAACTAAATATGATATTAAATTAACTATCAGTAACTAAATTCCACACTCGGCCAAGAAGAGCTGCTGTTTGATTTTTTTCCCCCATAACCAGGTTGTTTAATGAAATACATTGAGAGAGATAGGAGATGAGTATTTGTTAGCACGGAACTTTTTTGTTCTGGCAATTTTTATGCTTTGAGACACTGAAAGATCTAAAAAATCATTAGTCAACTAGATTAAAACAAGTGCAGAAAAGGTTTGGAGTATATTTTTAGATGATTTAATCGTGTAAACTTTCCTTCTGTGATCTTCACCCAGCCTAATGTCTTCAACTATTTGGCAGGAATGAATCAGTTTTCTTTAGTGACAAATATTGCCCTGACAAAGCAAATTAACAGCATATATATCCGATAAGTTAAAGAATTACCATTAGTCTCTGCTTAAGAATTGTGATGATCTGATCCTTGGAGTAGGCGCGGAAAGTTATGACCATAGGTTTGCCTAGTAGAAGAAACAACCAACAGTAAGCTTGCTGAATTTGTGTACTAAATAGAAATCAATTGGACAGAAAAGAGATGGCAGATGCCACGCACTGCACCAGATACTTATTTTGATTATGAAATCATTCATATTTAGACTAAATGAAAGAGACTATATCTCCCAAATAGTAAGGGCAAAAGCACATAGTAGTACAAACAAACAATAAGTTCAATTGTTGACACTTGACAAAAACTCCAAAATGAAAAGTAGATATGCACAAGGTAAAGTAGAACAAGTCATTATGATCATATAATCAATCTGGCACAAGGAAAAGGTTTTGTGATTAGAAGCAAAGTAGAAAATTCTTCTTCTCCTTTCTTTTTGACAAACGTGGCACGGTCAAAATAATAAGGGGGGATATTGAAAAACAGTCTCATGTAAAAACAAGTACTCACAGTTTAAAGACTGCAGTTTAGGAAGAAATCTATCAGCTAGGTCAATAGCATTGGCGATCCCTGTAATGGGAAAAGACATTCAACACTTCCATGCCTGAGAGCCATCAGAAACAGAACCAAATCAACAGAATAGTAAGCATACCGATCAAAATACATTTTGAGAATGGCATTGTTGTTAGCATGAAAAGATCGTGTAGCACAGCCCGATCTTTGGTGATTAAATAATCCAACTCATCCGCAATGATTAACCTGTCTCACAGACCATGCAAAGTGATAATCATCTTCAGACATGAGAACTCTATTGTAAAGATGTTTAAGAATTGAATGATCTGATACTTACACCATCCTCGTGCCAGGTAGATGCTGCTTTTGAGAATACAGGTTGCGGAGGTCTTGTAATGGTAACTTGGAACCTTTAGCTTTCCTCTGAGTTTGAGTTCTTCCAACAATCTGTAAGAATTCACCAGCATGTTATCATATCCAAGCTTTCAGTTTAGAGTTATATGATAAAGTAACATTGTTGTACCTTGGTGAAAATCTCAGCAGCGTTTGTAAGAGTGGTGCAGTTGATGGATAATGTGTCTGGAGGCTGAATAGCTGCCTGATACCACCAGGGGAAAAAAATCTTTTAAGAATAGTCTGGAGATACACATAGAAAATAGAAGAAACTATAAAGTAATAGTCCTTTTTATTAGGAGAAGCACGTTTTGAATTACAAGAAATTTCACACTCAAATTTATTGGAACACCACCACTCAAATGATTTCAAACTCATTCCCATATGCAGATCCAGAATCAATGTCATGTTGGAGAAAACAATAACTTGACAAAGATACCAAAACATTTAAAAAATAATAATTGCCATATACAAAAGCTGAGTTCAATTTGTAAAACTCAAAATCTAAGGAAAACAAACAGGGAAGGATTGAAATTCATGACCACTTAAAATGACTTATTGAAAGTGTCAAGTTTAATTTGTACCACTTAAGAAATTTTACTAGCACAATAATTTCAAACAAATATATTATTATAACTTCTAGCATATTCTATTACTAATATATTTCCCACTCTAGTTAAATTATACTCTTAAAGTGAAAGTTTGTATTAGAAGAAATGATAATGAATATTGAATGATCTTATTCAATTGAAATGATCTGTATAATTTGATATGAATAGACAACTATCTAACAAACCAATTACAAGGACTAATAAAAAAAATTGACACGTGGATTAACTGCCATAACTACCCTAACAGTCAACTAACTTTCAGTTGCTTCCAGGTGCTTCCAGCTTCCATAGCTTCTATTACGCCCCCTCAAGACGGACTATGAGGATTGATAACGGCCATCTTGGACATCAATGGAAATAACAGATTGGCAGGTAAAGCCTTAGTGAACATATCAGCTAGTTGATGTTGACCGCGGACAGGAAGAAGTTTAACAGAACCATCAGTAATCTTGTCTCAGATGAAGTGACAATTGATCTCAATATGTTTGGTTCTCTCATGAAAATAGGACTGGTAGCAATGTGGATGGCTGCCTGATTGTCTAAGAATATCAATGCAGGGGCATGGGGTGAAACCTGAAAATCAAGAAGCAATTGTTGAATCCAGATAATCTCACTGGTAGTTGAAGCCAAGGCTCTATATTCAGCTTCAGCTGAGGATCGAGACGAGGTGTTTTGTTTCTTAGGTTTCTAAGATATCAAAGAATCACCAAGAAAGACACAAAATCCAGTAACTGATTTCCTGGTATCAATGCAAGAACCCCAATCTGCATCAGCAGAGGCACGAAGATGGAAAGAAGATTGAGCTGAAAATAGAAGGCCTTGCCCTAGAGTTGCCTTAAGATATTGTAACAGATGGTGAATAGCATTGAGATGAGATTACCTGGGTTGAGAAACAAACTGGCTTAACTTATGTACAGCAAATGTAATGTCAGGCCTAGAGATGGTCAGGTGGAGTAAACGGCCAACCAATCTCTTGTACATAGACGCATCAGCAAGAAGATCACCTTCAAAGGAGCATAAATGAACCTTTGGATCCATAGGTAAGAGGGCTGGCTTGCAGCCTATGACTCCAGTATCCTTAAGACGCTGAAGTGCATAATGACATTGAGAGAGGAAAATCCCTTTATGAGAACGAGCAATTTCCAGTCCAAGGAAATATTTCAGCTAGCCAAGATCCTTGAGTTTAAAATGGCTATGGAGAAAAGTCTTTAAGAAGTCGATAGCTTTGCAATCAGAACTAATGATGATAATGTCATCAACGTAAACCAATAAAGCCATAAATGAATTTCGAAATCCTTTAGTGGTTTGATTTCGACTGGTGATAACCATGTGAGATAAGGGCAGTAGAAAATTTTGAAAACCACTGTCTTGAGGCTTGTTTGAGCCCATAAATGGACTCATGCAATCTGCAAACCAACTTGTTTGAGTTCTGTGCATCACCGGTGGAATGTTTCGTGTACCCCAGAGGCAAATCCATAAAGATTTTTTCAAATAGGTCACCATTTAGAAATGCAATGGTCACATCAAGTTTGAGTGATGTATCAGTGATTAATAGCTGCAATGGCCAAGAGAATTTGAACTGTAACAAGCTTTCCCACCGGAGAAAAAGTTTCAATGAAATCCAACCCTTTTTGTTGAGTGTACCCTTTTGCCACCAAACGGGCTTTATATCTATCAATGCACCCATCAGGCCTATACTTCATTTTTATAGACCCATTAGCAGCCTATATAATGTTTTCCTTCAGGTCAATTGGTCTCTGACCAAGTGTTATTCTCTTCCATAGCTTCCAATTCTGTGGCCATAGCTTCTCTCTAATGACTATATTTGACTGCCTCATGATAGAATTGAGGTTCAAAATTAGAAGACACATTCAAAAGGTAATTGCAATGTCCAGGAGAGAACGCTTTATAGGCCAAATATTTGTGCAAGGGATAGAAAGTGGTGTTCTCAGGTAAAAGAGAAGAATTGATCAGCAGATTACAACGAAAATCTCTAAGGTATGAAGGGGGTTTGATGATTCTATTGATTTTCTAGGAAGGAGCGGTAAGGATGAATTCGAATCAGATTGTAAGAGATGTTGAGCTGGTTATTAGTGTTGTGGATAGGAATGTGATGCACATTATGCAATGCTCTGGGAATAGATTCAATATCTTGGAGGACAATGTCAGGAAAGGGATCAACTGAATTAGAGTGAGGAATAGAATGAAAAGAGAAAAGGTGTTTGTCAAATATGACGTCCCTAGAAATGAAGTGTTTTTCAATTGAATATCATACAGCTTATAACCCTTTACTCCTAAAGGGTATCCAATAAACACACAAGGCTTTGCTCTTGGATGAAATTTTGAGCGATGAGAAGTTAGAGGAGAAGCAAAACATAGACAACCAAAGACTCTAAGGGATTTGTAATCCACAACTAAATTATAGAGTGAAAAAGTGGTGTTGTGGAGAATAGGTGAGGAAAATGCTTATTGCTACGCCATCACATACAATAGATTTTGGCCATTTGAGTTCATTTAGGACTCAAAAACTAATTTTTAAAGTTTTAACACTCCATATCATTTAGATTTTTTTCAATTTTTTCAATTTTAGTTTGTTTAAACTTTGTTTCCATTCATTTGAATCATCTTAAACTAGATTTCCATGTAAACCCTTATAAATAAGGGGTTATTAATTTTAGTCATCTTAAACTAGTCTGCTAAAAAATAGACCTTCACAATAGTTATCAACAGATTCGTATTAAACTTGAGGAGGACAAATTGAAAACTACCTTCAAGATTAAGGATGGACTTTATGAATGGTTGGAAATGCCATTTGAAATTTCAAATGCTCCAAATATCTTAATGAGGGTGATGAATCGGGTTCTTCGTCCTTTTATCAAGTCTTTTGTTGTGAATTATTTCGATGATATACTTATTTACAACAAGTCGAAAAAGGATCACCTAGTTCAATTGAGGCAAGTCCTAGAGGTTTTGAAGAAAAATCAGTTGTACATCAACTTGAAGAAGTGCGCTTTCTGTACTCACAAGTTGTGGTTGGTGAAGATGGTCTACATGTGGATAAAGAGAAGATAAAAACAATCCGAGATTGGCCAATACCAAAATCAATTTCTGAAGTGAGGAGTATTCATGGTTTAACAACTTTCTACAAACAATTTATCATGTATTTTAGCACTATTGTCACACCACTCACAAAATATTTGAAGAAGGGGCGATTCAATTGGGGAAAGAAACAAGATAAAAGCTTTGTCTTCATCAAAAAAAATTGTGCACAACTGTAGTACTAGCTTTGCCAGGTTTCGAGAAAATCTTTGAGGTTGAGTGTGATGCTAGTGGTATAGATATTGGGGTTCTCATTTCTCAAGAGAATAGACCCGTGGCTTTCTTTTTAGAAAAGTTAAGTGATGCTAGGCAAAAGTGGAGTACCTAAGAGCAAGAATTATATCCAGTTGTGAGAGCTTTAAAGCAATGGGAACACTACCTTGTACAAAATGAATTCGTGTTGTTTACTGATCACCAAGCCTTGAAGTTTATTCATAGTCATAAACATATGAGCAAAATGCATGTTCGGTGGGTGACTTTCCTCCAAAAATTTCTTTTTTGTGATTAAGCATAAATCTGGCAGTACGAATAGAGTTGCAAATGCACTGAGTCGAAGACCTTCTTTATTGATCACATTATCACGGGAAATTGTTGAATTTGAGTGCTTGAAAGAGCTGTATGCAGATGATCCTAACTTTCAAGAGATTTGGAGCAAGTGTGTGAATCGAAAATTAATGGTGGATTTTTATATTAGTGATGGGTATTTGTTCAAAGGCAACCAACTTTGTATTCCTATTTAATCTCTACGTGAAAAAATGATTCGAGATTTGCATGGTGGAGGTATAAATGGACACTTCGGAAGTGACAAGACAATAACCAGTTTGGAGGCTAGGTATTATTGGCCACAATTGAAGCGAGATGTTAAAATTATAGTCAGAAAATGTAATACTTGTCATGTCAAAGGTTCAGATGCAGCATATCGAGTTGTACATGCCACTTCTTGTCTAAGGCAGAATATCGGGTTGTATATGTCACTTCCTGTCCTCAGAGCATATGGCAAGATCTTGCTATGGATTTTGTTCTGGGATTACCTCATACTCAACAGGGCTTAGATTCTGCTTTTGTGGTGATTGGCAGGTTCTCCAAAATAGCTCACTTCGTAACTTGACGGAAGACTTCAAATGTATCTAGTATTGCCAAACTAATTTTCAAAGAGATTGTTAGATTGCATGGAGTTCCCAAGTCTATCACATCAGATCGGGATACAAAGTTTTTTAGGCACTTTTGGATTATCTTGTAGAACTTTGAAATCAATTTAAATTGAAGCAGCACTGCTCATCCCCAAATTAATGGACGGACTGAGGTTACTAACCATACCTTTGGAAATATAGTTCGAAGTGTTTGTGAAGATAAACTTAAACAATGAAATCTTGCACTGACTCAGGTAGAGTTTGCATACAACAATGCAATTCATACTACTACAGGCAGGTCCCTATTTGCTATTGTTTATATAGAGATTCCTTACCATGTGGTGGATCTAGTGAAGTTGCCCAAAGATAATAGTAAGAGTGTTGCTGTTGAAAATCTGGCAAAAGAAGTATTAGCAGTCCATGATGAAGTAAAACGGAAGTTGAAGAAAACTAATGCAAAGTATAAGGCAACAATAGATTCACATCAACAGGATAAACAATTTCATGAATGAGACTCATGATGATTTTTTGAGAAATGGGAGATTTCCCGTTGGTACCTACAACAAGCTGAAACCAAGAAAGTATGGACCTTTCAAAGTGCTTAAGCGGATTAACAACAATGCCTACATTATTGATTTAACAACTTCTATGGGTATTTCTCGAACATTCAATATGACAAATTTGTATGAGTTCCATAAAGATGATAAACATTTATATTTAGATTATAACTTGGAGTCGAGTTCTTCGAAGGTGAAAGGGACTGATATAGAACATCAGTGTTGGTGAAGATAAACCTAAACTAATGGAATCTTGCACTGACTCAGGTAGAGTTTGCATACAACAACGCAATTCATACTACTACAAACAGGTCCTTATTTGCTATTGTTTATATAGAGATTCTTTATCATGTAATAGATCTAGTGAAGTTGCTCAAAGATAATAGTAAGAGTGTTGCTGTTGAACATCTGACAAAAGAAGTATTAGCAGTCCATGATGAAGTAAAACGGAAGTTGGAAAAAACTAATGCAAAGTATAAGGCAACAATAGATTCACATCAACAGGATAAACAATTTCATGAATGAGACTCATGATATTTTTTGAGAAATGGGAGATTTCCCGTTGGTACCTACAACAAGCTGAAATCAAAAAAGTATGGACTTTCAAAGTGCTTAAGCGGATTAACAACAATGCCTACATTATTGATTTAACAACTTCTATGGGTATTTCTCGAACATTCAATATGACAGATTTGTATGAGTTCCATAAAGATGATAAACATTTATATCTAGATTATAACTCGGAGTCGAGTTCTTTGAAGGTGAAAGGGACTAATATAGAACATATTGTTAAATGGATGGAAGAAGAATTGAATAAAAATAGGAAAAAAGTAATAGTGGAGAAAAACCATCCGAATTTCGATTTGGGCCCATAAAAAACCATTTTGAAAAGAGGACGACGAGACGTGTAACACTCATCGCAGTGCCATAACGTACGATTGATTTCGGATATTCGAGTTTGTTTAGGACTCGAAACTAAATTTTAAAGTTTTAACGCTATTTATGTCATTTAGGGTCTGTTTGATTGCAAGAGTGGAATTTGGGTGGAAAAGAAATGAATTCTACCGAATTGAATTGCCTAAAATTGTTTTACAGGGAATTGTCAATTAATTGTGTTTGATTGGTATAATTTTCCTCCTAATACGTTTGACTTTATTTTTCATGCAAATTGTTATTTTTTGAGATAAATTTTTTTACAATCTGTATTAAAACTTGTTTGGATTACCAATAAATATTTTCAATTTTTTAATTGGATTAAAATTACTACCGAAAAAAAAAAAAAAAAAAAAAAAAAAAAAATTTTTTTTTTTTTTTTTTTTGTGTTCGTTCAGCTTCATTTTTCATGTAAATTGTCAATTAAATGAAAATTTTTTTTTACCATTGAGTCTAAAATTTGTTCCTATTGCTAAAAAAAAAAATATATATAAAGAAGATGGAATTTAATTACCACATAATAGGTGGAAAATCATTTCCAAGCAAAACGTGCATTAATGGGTTGTACCTAGAAAACGGTTGGAATTCAATTCCATTGAAAATTTGGTGTATCAAACACCAAAAATTTGGAAAAAAAACTAGAATTCAATTGCCAGTTCCATGGAATTCGTCTGTATCAAACAGACCCTTAGTTTATTTTGAATTATTTTCAATTTTAGTTTGTTTAAAATTTGTTTCCATTAATTTTAGTCATCTTTAACTAGGTTTCCATGTAAACCCTTATAAAATAAGGGGTTATTTTGTTGTTTTTATCATATTTTTATTAATAAAATTTGTGAGTTTATTCTCTTCATAATTTGGTGGATTCCAAATTTTGTGTTCTTCAAATTTTCGCTTGAATTCCTTGTTTTGCACAACGACATAACACAATAATTTCAATATAATATTAGAACTTCTAGCATACTCTATTACTACTATATTTCCCACTCTTATTAAACTATACTATTAAAGTGAATGGCATTCTGCCACCTCTCACTAGTAGTAGTTCAAACTTCAATCTTCAGCTAACCATAAATTTGCAAAAATGAAAAATAAAGAGAAGAAAAAGTTGACATAGATAACCGAAATTTCTCATTTCATTAATATTTGTTTGTCAAGTGGCAAAAATGCAAATCATTGTATCTTCAGCATAAATCCATCTATTAGAATAATGTAACAAATTTGCAAACAACATTCAGGATCGTCAATTGCGAGCAATACTACTTACCTCCTCCGCCCAATTGACTATGTCCTCTTTTACTTTTTCCATTGACAAAGACTTTCCCGTCCCCGGACACCCACATACATATAAACTCCCAGCTTTCTCTAGCTCAACACATTCCTTGCAGAACTGCAAAATCCTGTTTTGCTCATCTTCTCGACACACGACAGTGGTTGGAGCAGTGGATACATGTAATGCCTCCTTAACAGCACACAATTGCTCCACATCTATTAATATAAATCACGTCTTAGAAACTCAAAAAGAAATAAAACGTCGACTCCAGACCACATTCAGACATATCCATAAACCTCGATTGCAGATAACCTAATTTATTGCAAAACAAAGTTAGTTAACTTGCCACTGGGATTCCATGCTGGTTTGTCAAGAAAGCAGTCCAATAATCTCTTCTTCACTGGCGATTTGCTTGATTTCGTGAATGACTTCTCAATTACCTGCAATTATGAGCAAGCCTCTTGAATTAATGCATCAAGTAGTTAATGATGGCAAATAACATAATTTAATAAATGGGATCCAAATAAAATGAACTCGTCACTGACACTCAATTTATCCAATATTACAATTTTAATTACAGTAAAAATTTATGCATGTCTAAATTGGATTAAATTAATTCATTAAAAGAGCATCAACTAAAGATCTACAGCCATTAATGAATTAACTGAACTCACTTTTAAAGGACTAATAGGGCTGTCATTAACGCATATGCGAGGTGATTTCCGTTTCAAGGGAGAAGTTCGCACTGGCAACGGAGTAGAAGAGATCGGAGTGTTTCTAATCCGAGCCGAATCCGATCTCAGGCAGCGTTTCTGCGGTGTAGTGCTTCCAATCTCCGGCTTCGGATCGGTGATCGGTGATGAGCGACTTCCAGCGATGGACGGCATCTTATTAGGTTTTGAGAAAGGCTGGTGTGTGTGGAAATGGAACGGAGCAAAACTGGCTCTATTCTTATATATATAGTTGGTGGGAAATTTTGTTGTTTTAGCGGGAAAAAAGTGGACGTGGTTAGGTGGATTTCCCGCCATTTATTTTGATTTCTTAGAAACCGTTCCCACCAAATCCAGCTCGTGTCGGGCTGGGTTCCGCCTGGGTGAACCCAGGAATAAGCAGTAGTGGGCTTGAAATTTTTATATTTATAATTGAGGAAAGTGAAAATTACACCCACCAGGTGTTTGAAAATATAAGTGCAAAAGTTAGGTAATAAAGTTATTGATGCAAAACTCAGGTAATTAATTAATTACGTGATATTCATTATTTTAATTACTAATATTCATTAAATAATAAAATATATATAAGGCGGTTGTTAAACATCGTATCTTCTATAATTATCGAAACCGTCTCTCTCACAAAGTCTCAACACATTTTCACCCAACTGCTCCGTTCCATTGATTAACTCCCAGTCAGTTCGAATACACCGTCTTCTCTTTTACACATTACTACAAAAACTCCGTCTTCTCCTCTTCCACACAGTACTAAAAAAACTCCATTCTCTTCAAAATTTCTATCATTAAGGTTGCAAAACTTACATTGAAAACTCAATATCGAAGCGAAGATTAATGGCGAAACCTAAGGGCTCAGAACAGGTAATAAACCTAAAAACGTCGCAATCAACACGCAAGAGAAAGAATGAGGAGAGCCCCAAGAGAACACCAGAAGAAGCCTGCATCATCTGTACCGTCGCGGAAAGGGCCCTCCATTAAGGTGCTTCCGTCATTTTATTTTTTTTAAATATAACTGATATGGAATGTGCAAAAATATATGGCCAAGATGTATTGAAGTTACATTTGAACATTTGTGATGGACTCTCATCATATGTGACCTGATTTGAAAGGGCTAGGGTTTCGATTTTGAATCAAATGTGTTATCGAATTGGAGTTTTCTTTTTTATTTTTCTGATTACCATCTGTTCCAACATCCAACAGGCCAAATGTGACCATGATGTGTATATGTGACCGCGTGACTTCAGTGCACCACATTTAGTATACGTTTCAAATTTGTATGCGTGTGTATGTGACCATATGAACATGTTTTTTGAATGCAACACATTTGTGTGTATGTCCTTATGTGACCATAACATTTGAATGTTACCAAGGTTCTAAAATTTTGCTTGAGTCATGATCTTATCTATGTCCGTGACCACTATTATCATGTCCGTGACCTAGTTACTTTGATCCTATACTCACATACACCTAATTACGTTACCTAAGTGTAACTTGACCATGCATATGTGATCATTTCAACTTACTACAATGCTATACGATTTCAATGCAGTCCTGGGAATTCAGAATTCCAGAACAAAGGTGGTTTCCAGGAAAGATCACCACATTTGTGTACAAGGGCGTTCTTACATCTCTGCAACAAAATTTAAGTAAACAACAGAAGGCTATATTGAAGGGCACATGTTGTGCGCACTTTATGGAATGCCAAGAAATTGGGATTCAGTCTCAACTGATTCACTACTTCCTTCTTCGGTAGGTTCATCATCCTAACCACGAAGAAATGTGGTTTTATGCTGGCGGTCGATATGTCAGATTCTCTCTACTTGAGTTCTGTTCAGTAACAGGACTTCTATGTTCTGGAAATACAGATACTGAAATTTTTGAAAATCGACCATCAGAGTTGAAGTCAAAATACTTCTTTGAAGTGGATACTGTCATGCATGATGATGTCAAGTCTACATTTATATCTGCATACCAAATACTAGACTTGAACCTTGTAGAAGGCCTCCTAGATAAGGATGTCGCTACGATTGGTGCCTTGTATTTTATCACTCATATCTGTTTCCTAGAGACCACAAGAAGGTTGCACACCACTTTTTGTTTGTCATTGTTGATGACTTCAATGCAATGAACAGTTCCCATGGGGCAAGTTACTCTATGAAATTACATTGGGTGCATTAAAAGATGGTCTAAGCAGGAAGACCCCTCACTAGAAGCTACGAGGTATGTTGGTAGCCTTTCAAGTATGGATATACGAGACCTTTCCGAGTCTTGATGAAATTTTGGTCACCCGGATATCGAGAACGCACCCCCGGATCAAGAATTGGCTTGCAGATAAACAACCATCTGTCGCCAAGTTGGATGGGGCAGATTGCTTCAGAAACCCGAATATAATGTTTTTGTTTAGATGTTATGTGTATGATAGACAAATCTTGATATTACATGTTTTTAATCTACATTTCCTTTACAGATTGAAATATGTGACCTGGAACCGTCCGCTGTTGAAATAACTATGCCATACATGATTGGTGTGGAGTACATCAAGCCCAAACGACCACAGTCTACACGCGAAGACTGCAGACATAAGAGCAGCACGCCAAGGTCAGTTGACGGTGTCGGTACAAGTGGGAAGTCAGTACCTTTCGTACTCCTGTTAACTGACAGCAGATCTGGACAGACTACTGCTCCAGACGATGATTTTGTTGATCCTCCACCAACATGGCAAGAGGCATCTTCTCCCAAAAATCACAATCCGACGACGACTCGTAAGTTGATCACAACTCTCCAAAGGATACTCATTTCCATGGGGCTCACTGGGGTGATGTAAGTTGTTATGTCAACCACCTGTAAAATATAATTATTATCGGGTACAAAACATCTTACTGTTGGTTACATGAGATTGACATTAATAATTTGTTTTCCATTTTTCAGGCGTTTGCAATTGAGTACTCAAATAGCCGTTCTTAAGTCAAGCAACAACCTCCTGTCTGCATAGGTCGATGACATCAAGTCACAGATGTCATCGACGATGGCCGAGCAGACAACAAAAATGTCAAATATTGTCCACACACAAGGGGAGATAAAAAGTGACCTGATGTAGCTGAGGACGAACATGCAATTTCTTTCTAACTCGGTGTCTGAATGATTTCTAGTACAATGGATGAGATATTGCAACAGTTTGGTGAGAAAACAAGTGCGACGAGAGTTGTAGACAAAGAACACCAAGTTGCTGGAGGATTTTCTACGACTCAGGAGGTAGGAACATGATATCTTAACATTTTGTATACGACCGTACTTGCATTCGACAGTTACCTCAATGCCATAATACATATGCAGGTGACAAATGTTGAAGCAAAAATGGATAGGAAGTGGAAGGAAAAAATGGATCCAAGTGATGATTCTGTTATCCCGCATACCTTTGAACCACCGTCCTTTGATTTGGGATTCGGACCCACACAACTTGATGTTTCACAATCCTAAGACATTGGAAAGTGCGTGGATTCCATCATAGCTGATGTGGTAAGTGCAACTAGAAATGTTGAATTTGAATATTCACGAATCTTTCATTCAAACAAAAAACAATCATGGTCACATTTCGTGCATGACTGTATGTTACAGATCATTCAAGTTTTGCAAACAATGTATATCGTACGTTAACTAACATGTTACAACTTGAATCCTTAACAGGGATTACCAACTGCCGAACCAACTTCTGAATTACCGATAAAAAGGGTATTAAGGTCTGGAAAGATATTGACGTCTCCGTTTGTCACTGGAAAAAGGCAGTTATTCAAGCGTGTCGACAATGTTGTTTTCGAAAACTACAAAGGGCAAGTAGAAGATGTCGACAGATCGACATTCATGGCCTGGTTCCATAGAGGGTACAAACCAAAGAATAGGTATATGTGCTTTCGAATCTATCTGTGATCGTCACTCTGTAACTCCTCATTAAGATAATGTTCAATGTCCGTCACAGGAAAAAGTTTAGCGAGGAGGATGATCGTATTAACCCCGTTTTCTTATTGGTTCGTACCCAGTAGGTCATAAGACCTGGTTCTATGAGCTTATAAATCCAGATTCTTCACTCAGCAGCGCGACATGACTTCACTTTCTCTACTAATATAAGTCACGATTCACTATTACTCAGTCACAGATCAACACGGGTAAGGGTCACAATGTCATATTTCAGTCTAGTACGAAGTCACAAACTACTTTTGTCCTGATCATGTTTCACGTCATAATTAGTGCATTCAGTCTTTGCTGAAACAACACATGGATGTTTGCTTCTACTACATTCGTCAGGTTGCAAACTTGCAAAGAAAGTAACATTAAGGGATACCACAACGAACTCTTGGTTCCAAAATAAGCTGAAAGAGATGTATTATGCTTTCCGAAAAGACCCTAATGTTTTCATGTCCGAGTCCAGCCTGATCGATATTGTAATGGGTCACAGCCTTTCCATGAGTACTCCATGGGCTGACATTGACTATTTGTTAATGCCATTACTGCCCACGAACAAAGCACATTGGTTGCTCGATTTGCTATAATTTAGAAGTCATACCTTGATGGTTTTCAACTCAGCAGGGAAAAGTTATCGTGAATGGAAGGTTCTAAAGGGTATTGAGCTATACATGAACATGTTGCCCGTTCTAATTAAAAAATTGGGAATATCGAAAAAGGATCCTGATTATAATGAACATGAGTGCGACGAATTTGTTATTAGATTAACTCATGTACAACTTCCCAAAAAATATATTACTGAAAACAATTTGTTTTTATGTTTTTCAACAGTAGTGATTGTGGGATCTTTGTCATCTTATACGCGTTATATTTCCTCCGGGGTGGCAGAGAGTTGTTACCTCACAATCTCGATGCCAGCAAGTGTAGACTGGATATTGTCACACTACTCTACAAACACTGGGAGACATAAGTGAAGATGACAAAACTGTCTACTAAGTGGGTGGTGATTATTATAGTGTGAAATTTGAAATTAAATTTTTGTATGACTGTTAAAGCATTCAGCAGAATGACTGTATATTGCCTTTTTTTGTTGCTTGACTTGACTGAATTTTGTATTATATTTAAGTGACAGATTGGTCACATATTATGGCAAGTAATCATATTTTATTATTACTCAATATTTGCTTACACATTTATGCAATTTGACGTATCACGCAAGTCACATATATTGTCCGGAATATGTCATGCTATATATATTAGTCACACGCAGCTATAAGCCGACAATAGGTAGTCACGGACCACTATAAGCCGACAATAAGTAGTCACAGACCGTTATAAGCCGACAACAGGCAATCACATATATCACACTTCTGGTCACAGATAGTTATGCATCAGACATTTGGAATAGATAGTTAGTTATGTATCGAAAAACAAATGTAGACAAAGAATATTGATACATATGATATTAACTTTAGAATTCAAACTGAGGTCAAATGTTATTGTGAAGTAACTCACTTATTAGTTCACAATTATGTAGATGATGAAGCGCAATTGTACAATTGTAAAAACAATGGGCACAGATAATTTTGATCTATGTTCTTCAAATGAATGTTTCAAATAAAAAATATAATATGTCTATGATTTCTCTGTATCTTATTTATTTTCTACTAGCCTAACGGGAACAGATTGGAGCATCTCCTATGGTTGTGACAACGTTCTCCACTACGTCCACATTTCACCGTTACTTTCTCTTCACTTGACGCTTTCTTCCCCTTCTCAGTAGGTCTTCTAGAACTACGCTTTTGGTTAGGAGGTAAAACAATTTTGCATTGCACTTCATCACGCACTGTCCATTCGTTTGGATTTCTAACCGGAAATATCGAATCCTGGTATGTATTCATGTATGCATCTCTAGTGTAATAATAGGAGCAATACTCATATGGATCCTTCTTTGTACTAGCAATTACAGCCAAAGCATGTGGACACGTGCATGTATGCTGGTCATTGTCAACAACAAAAGTGGACTGGTTGTCGCTGACAGTAGACACCGACTGGTTGGAAGCAAATACCTGTGAGAATGCAATAAGTCATTATATATGGCAGGTGAAACATGTAATCAGTATGTTACAGTTCCGATGTACATGACATAATCATACACTCTGTAACCGATTCACATAAACAAAAAATAGTCACATGATGTCTGTTACACTTCATGTCAGGTCACATAAACAAAAAATGGTCACATGATGTCTGTTATGCTTCAGGTCAGTTCACATAAACAAAATATGGTCACAATTCAGGTCACATGCGTTTATATGAAGTTCGCATACGCTTCAGGCCAGGCCACGTAAACAAAAAATGCGTTTATATGCAGGTTTGTTATGCTTCAGGTCAGGTTACATAAATAAAAAATGGTCACAGATATACATTTCAGTTACAATAAGTAAAGTTATCCTCATGTTCCTTAAATCTACACCCATCCTCCTCGACTCTTTCTCGTACTTGCTTGACAACTTCGTGAATGTTCATGTGCGTCGTCCCTATGTTTACAGAACTAGGATTGTATGGTTTGCCACAATGACTCCAGCAATGACACAATAGGATAATTTTTGGCTGCTTTTGTGACAGCATTAACCGATTCAATGATGTTTGATGTCATCGTAGAATACCTGTTTGCTGGCATATGAATCCGTGACCACTTTTCAGGTCCAACCTCATCCTGCAGAGACATATCACATCAATTCATATCATATAAATGAGATATGTGACCGTATATATGTACTGCGAAAATATTCAGTTTTAGTGCACTATCAAATAACCACAAATTTTCTCATTCATTGTGTCCAGTCGCTGCATATTATATTCAAGCTCTTCTAATGTATAAGCGCACACAACTGAATTGAAGGCATGTGTAATATCTTGTTCTGATTTCCCGTAATATGATTTCAAGTTTTGCAACAAATGATAGGAACAAATACCATTATACTTCCCCGGATAAGCATATGCTATTGGGTTCTTTATACTAGTAAGTTTCTGGACGAGATTAGGGTTATAAAGAGGTCCAAAATTGAGTTTCTATAAGTATTTCACTTAAAAATGGAAACTAGAAATTTTCTCGCGAAAACATACCATGCGACCGCATGGTTCATTTGAATTCTCCCTGAGTTCCTCTGGCTTAGCCATGCGACCGCATGGAATTTGCACCATGCGGCCGTATGGTACAACTTGTGGCCAGATTGTGTCGTTTAGTCCCTGAACTCCGTTCCTCCTCGTTTTGACTTAATTTCTTCATTTTCTTCCTTCTAACCCCCTTGATTTCGTCAATCTTCGTTCTTGTTCTCGATTTGGGTTTCGGGTCAACTTTTAAATAATTGCATCCTAGTCCTTGAACTTTGGCTTTCTTCCCTTTTGGTCCTTTCTCGCCCGTTTTCACTCACTTTTCGTTATTTCCATCGATATAGTCCTGCAAACACAAATTATATAGAATTAGGCCATATTTCAACATAATTACACTCAATTGTCCATGTTTTGTGACCTAAATAAGTGCATAGAACGTACTTATCAAACCCCCAAATTTAAACTATTGTTTGTCCTCAAACAAGATGGTAACTTAACTATAAACAAAACATGACTTAACAACCTGCCGTGTCTCAGAATTGGAATTCAGTAATAACATAGTGAACAGTACCAACTGTGCAAAATTAAATCAACCTCTACTTATCATGTACAACATGACGTGTATGTGTATACTCATGCAAACATGCTCAGTTTATGATAGATTCAAATCCCGACCTATAGTAGTTAAATTTTCCTTTTTTCGCTTGAGAGATACACACACCCAAACTTATTCTTTTACTCACTTATCCCGAGGTGTATTCTACAATTGAGATTTGGTTAACTTAAATTCTCACCCTCTCTTAGTTTGGATAGATCTCGCGAGCACAAGTTTACACATCAACAAGCAGAAATTCTCCTATTTCTTTAATTTTTCAACATCTAAGACTAAACTAAGTTACTTGCATTGCATTAGAGGTACAATTCCATCAACTAAATGCCATAGGGCACTATTCTCACTCTACTCTTTTTCTTTGCTTCAACACATTCTCATTTGCTTTCTATATAACCCATGTATCAAGCTTTAGGCCGATAACTCCCAAGGCAGCTAACTTTAGGGCACCGGGTTTGTATTCACTCTTACATGCTTACTTGCTCAAGTAATAAAGGCTCGAGAAATGTGTTTTCTCTCTTTTCTTTTGACTCTTTCTCTCTTGCTTTCTATATGACCCTTGTAACGAGTTTTAGGACGATGACTCCCAAATCAATTAACTTTAGGGCACCGAGTTTTTATTCACCCTTACAGGCTTACTTGCTTGGGTCATAGGGGCTTGAAAAGAGTGTTTTCCTCACAAAAATTATGTCAGGCCCCCAGTTTTTAGACTCTTAGTTTCAAAAATCAACCCCTAACTTAAGACTTTCACCTCATTTTCGTCTCATTGGTCTACACAATCCACACAACATAGTTTTTATGCATGGAATCCCTACTCATCTTAATGCTTCATTACAATCACTAATCCATCTCCAAACTACTAAAACAATTGAATATCTTTAAGTTTAATAGAGGTGTTTTCGGTGTAACCTATCATGTTTGAATCTCCTATAACAATGAACTCAATCATCAACTTAACATGCCAGACATGAGTCTCGTGCGTAAGAAATGTCAAGTATTGCATAGATAAGTATCGGCTAATCTAGACATGCACAATTTCCACTATCCATAGTTCACACCTTGTTCCAAGATTCACATCATTGCTGGCAAGGCCATCAAACTCACACAAGCACACAAAACAAAACAAATAAATACTTAAATAAGCAGATAACGATTTTTTTTCACATAACAAACACACAGAAAGCAGTAAATCATGCAAAAACATCCACCAATTTTGTCATACAAATTCTACCACCCCCCAAACTTGAACTGAGCATTGTCCTCAATATGTAAAGTGTAAGAGTTAAATACAGAATTTGAATGACAAGCTTAAACAAAATAGAACATGGGGGGTATGAAAACTCCCTTGATCAGAATGGAGGTGGTGGTCAAGATGGTGGAAGAAAGCTGGGCCCGATGGTGGTATCGTCCTGTGTCAGAGGTATCTGAAAGAAAACAAATGAAGAAATCAGTGAAGGCATAAAATTAGCACTGGAAATCCCAAATCCCCCAAACTTTCTTCAATTCATGTATATGGATACATTTTGATATGGTCAGCCAAGGAGTTTTACCCCCAGACACCACCGAGAAAAATTGAAATTTTCCCAAGCGATATCTGGGCATATGAGATTATGCAAAGTGTTCTAGCACATATCCAAAATTTAGATCATTCGGACTTCGTTTGGAAATAAAACCCGATGGCCGAAGTTGGTGATGTGTGATGCACCATACCTAGTCATGTTTGTGCCTAAGAGTGGCAAGTGTTGTTTGGGTGATAAGTGATCCAATTTCTCATAACAAGACACACCATAAACATCACATTATGTGTTGAATTAGTCCTGAATGCATAAAAACTCAAAAATGCACAAATTCCTACACTTAGGCAATTTAACAAACATGTGGTGGACATAGAAGTTTCTTCAGAATGCTGAAATTGATGGGGAAAGATTCAAAGCCCAAATTGTAACATACAACCACCACACATTGACATCAAACAATCTACCTAGCCCATTCTCCTTCAACAAATCGACCAACGTGAATAAATAAAAGGGGAAGCCAAACTTACCTTGAATTCGCGAGAGGGATGAAAAATGGAATGTATATGCTCAATGAATCGTGTGTGTGGGTGTTGAAATCGACCGCATGGACTACTAGAAGTCACTTTTATCCTGTTTTCAATTTTTTCCAACTCTCAACCAATCTCAACTCCCAAATTCTCGTTTTCTGTGCCAACAAGTTAAATGGGGTATAATGACTAAATGTAACATGAAAACGTTTTAAAATGCACTCAACCCCTCGAAAACTTTTTTTTAGTCAATTTTCCTCAAAATTTCAACTTCTCACCCATAAATCCACTCGACCACTTAACGCTCCCAAAATTTATCAAAACACATTTTAAACTACAGGAAGCGCAAGTACACTACAAAAACATTTTCAAAACAACTTTGAACCATGAAAACACTTGTTGGCCCGAAAGTTTTCGAAAAAACTAGTTTTTGCCTCGAAATGCGTGATTTTGCCCCAAATCTCCCAAACATGATTTTGACACCCTAGTAAGCATGCAAAATACATTCAGAACTTGTGTGAACAATGCATAAATACTTTGTGAACTACCTAAGTGATCGATGACCTAAAACTACTAAGAATGCATAAAAAATCCTAAATCTACTGCATCAAGTGGAATAAATAAAAGGGTAAAAATGATGGGTTGCCTCCCATCCAGCACTAGTTTATATTCTATAACTCGACGATACCGTGCTAATTTGACTCCGGTGGTGTAAGATCAACGGTGGATTTCTCCTTGGAGAAATCAACACTCCAATAGTGCTTCAACCTCTGTCCATTGACTGTGAAGATGTCTTTGGTGTCATGAGAAATCTCAATAGCCTCGTATGGAAAAACCTTAGAGATAGTATATGGACCAGACCATCTAGACCTCAATTTTCCCTGAAATAGCTTGAGTCTAGAATTGAAAAGCAACACTTTTTGCCCCACTTCAAACTCTCTCTTCTGAATATGCTTGTCATGAAACTTCTTTATTCGCTCCTTGTAGAGTTTTGCATTCTCATAAGCCCCCAACTGAAATTCATCAATTTTATTAAGTTGGAGCATCCACTTTCCACCCATTGCTTGCAAATCCAAGTTTAACTGTCTGAGAGCCCAATATGCAAGATGCTCCAATTCCACTGACAAGTGGCACGCTTTCCCAAAAATAAGGCGTTAAGGTGACGTGCCTATAAGAGTCTTGAATGCTGTTATGTACGCCCACAATGCATCATCTAGCTTCTTGGACCAGTCTTTCCTTGAAAAACTTACTGTGACTTCAAGTATCCTTTTCAACTATCAATTAGAGACTTCAACTTGACCGCTAGTTTGAGGATAATACGGTGTAGCCACTTGGTGTCTGACTCCATATTTACTCAACAACTGTTCAAATTGGCGATTGTAGAAGTGTTTCCCCCCACTTATAATAGCTATAGGTGTACCATATCGGGTGAAAATGCACTTCTTCAAGAATCCAATCACTACTTTTGCATCGTTTGTTGGTAAAGTTGCTGCTTCCACCCATTTGGAGACATAGTCAACCACAACAAGTATGTACTGATTTGAAAACGAAGGAGAGAATGGACCCATGAAGTCAATCCCCCCAAATATCAAAAAGCTCCACCTCTAGAATACTGTTCTGAGACATGTATTCCTCTCGAAACATAGTAGGCCAATAGAATCCCGACTGCAAAATCTTTGCTACTATCTTAGAAGCCCTGAAGTGCCCCGCATATGCAGATGAATGGAAATGCTCTAGTATCTGAGGTACTTCTTCTTCAGGTGCACACCGTCTGATAATCTGATCAGCCCCTCTCCTATAAAGTATGGGATCCTCCCAGAAGTAGTATTTCGGCTCAGAAAAGAACTTCTTCCTCTAATGACTTGAATAATCCATCGGAGTGATGGATTTCACCAAATAGTTCATTATATCCGCATACCAAGGCACAACCTCTACATGAATAATCTACTCATCTGGGAATACTTCATTTATTTCCTCTACATTTATCTGATCTCCTTGCTCAAGGTGAGATAAGTGATTGGCTACCCCATTTTTACTCTATTTTTTATCTCAAATCTCCAGGTTAAACTCTTGTAGAAGTAAGACCCATCGAATCAATCTCGATTTTGCATCCTTCTTTGTCATCAAGTACTTCAATGCAGCATGATCCGTGTAGACTATTACCTTCGAACCAACAAGATATGATCGAAATTTATCGAAGGCATAGACCACAGCTAGAAGCTCATTCTCAGTAGTGGCATAGTTGAGTTGTGTATCATTCAGTGTCTTGCTTGCATAGTAGATCACATGAAAAATCTTACCCTTTCGCTGTCCCAACACTGCCCCCACCGCGTAATCACTAGCATCGCACATAAGTTCAAACGGTAACTCCCAATCTGGTGATATGATGATCGGTGCTAAGATAAGCTTGTCTTTTAGAGTGCTGAAAGCCTGTAGACAATCCACAGAGAAGTCAAAAGTGGCATCCTTAAGTAGTAGATTGCAGAGAGGCTTCGTAATTTGTGAGAAATCTTTAATGAAGCATCTGTAGAACCCCGCATGCCCTAGAAAATTGTGAACACCCTTAACTGATGTAGGTGGCGGTAATTTTTTAATAACTTGAATTTTTGCCTTGTCCACCTTGATCCCCTCAGATGAAATGTGGTGTCCTAGCACGATGCCCTCTTGTACCATAAAATGTCACTTCTCCCAGTTCAATACCAAATTTGTTTCTTTACACCGCTGCAACACCAAACTCAAATGCTCCAAACACTCATCAAAAGACGAACCGAACACCGAGAAATCATCCATGAAGACTTCTACGAATTTTTCTACCATATCAGAGAAGATGGCTATCATACAACGTTGAAAAGTGGCCGGTGCATTACATAAACCGAAAGACATCCTACGGTAGGCAAATGTACCATATGGACAAGTGAAAGTAGTCTTCTCCTGATCGTCTGGCACTATAGGTATCTGATTGTAACCGGAATACGCATCAAGAAAGTAGTCATGTGAGTAACTTGCTAACCTTTCCAACATCTGATCAATGAATGGCAGAGGAAAATGATCCTTGCGAGTAGTATTGTTGAGTTTACGATAGTCAATTCAAACTCTCCATCCCGTAATAGTCCTGGTAGGTATTAATTCATTCTTCTCATTCTTTACCACTGTAATACCTCATTTCTTTGGTACAACCTGAACGGGGCTGATCCACGCACTGTCTGAGATAGGATATATGATACCTGCATCTAAAAGTTTAATCACCTATGCTCGGACTACCTTCTTCATGTTCGGATTGAGCCGCCTCTGACTATCTATACTTAGCTTGAAATCATCCTCCATGAGGATCTTGTGCATGCAAAGTGAAGGGATAATCCCTTTTATATCAGTAATAGACCACCCAATAGCTGTTTGATTATCTCCGAGCATCCGAAGCAATCGTTCCTCTTCCACCTCGTTAACCGAATTTGATATTATGACCGAGAGTGTAGAAGACTCCCCCAAGTAAGCATAACGTAGATGAGATGGTAGTTGCTTGAGCTCTAGCTTAGGCGATTGTTGTACTGATGGTAGAGGCTTTGTAGGATCGGTCCCCAACTCCTCAAAACTTCATTTTCTTGCATAAGGTAGGTTTATTTCCATGAATCTTGCACAAATCTCAATCTCACTCAAGTTAGTGTGAGTGGATTGAGAATGTATGATGTAAGTCTCATAAATGTCGACTGGATGCTGCAACTGAAAAGCTTATTGAATTGTTCTGTCAACTACATCAATCTAGAAACAACTGTTAGTTTCTGTAGGAAATTTCATAGCCTTGAAGACGTTGAATGAAATCTGTTCTTCTCCCAATCTCAGAATCAATTGCCCTCGCTGTACATCAATAAGAGCCCTTCCAGTAGCCAAAAATAGTCGACCCAAAATGAGTGGCACATCTTTATCTTCCTCCATATCAAGAATGAGAAAGTCTGCTGGAAATATAAGTTCTCCACTTTAACCAAGACATCCTCGATGATTCCCTGTGGATGAGTAATAGACCGGTCAGCCAACTGTAAGGTCACTGTAGTTGTTTTAGCTTCTCCCAGTCCTAGTTTCCTGAAAACAAAAAGTGGCATTAAGTTAATACTGGCACCCAAATCACATAAAGCTTTATCAAAATGAAAATTTTCTATAGTACAGGGTACAGTGAAACTCCCTGGATCTTTTAGCTTTGGAATAAGCTTTTTCTGAATTCGTGCACTGCATTCCTCTGTTAGCATCACCATTTCATGTTCTTCCAGTTTGCGCTTACTGGATAGGATGTCCTTGAGGAATTTGGCGTAACTAGGAATCTGCGTGATTGCTTCAGCAAACGGAATGTTGATGTGAAGTTTCTTGAAAACCTCTAAAAACTTCATGTATTGTTGGTCCAACTTATGCTTCATTGATCTCTAAGAGAATGGGATTGGAGGTTCATATGGATTGACAGGAATAGCTGTTTTGACCTGTGAAGTGTCTGAACCTTCCTTGGTGGATGTCACCTCAGTGTGATCTGTTTTTTCCTCATTTTTAGGAGATACTGTTGTTTTGTCCGCACTCGATCTCTTTACATGAATTTCTGGCAGCTGAACCCTGCTTTTTGTAGTAATCGCCTGAACGTGCTCCCTAAGGTTCACCTCAGTATTGCTTGGCAAAGTACTTGGTGCTCTTCCATTCACTGCAAGTGCTATCTGTCCCACCTGAGTCTCAAGATTCTTGACTGTTGCACTTTGATTTTGGAGAGTTGTTTCTGTCTTCTCCATATACTTTTCAGTTTTCTCCATAAATTTTGCAAACATTTCATCCAACTGGATCTTCTTCTCCTATTGAAACTGCCCTTGAGGTTTATTCTGATTTTGGAACTTGTTTTGATCTCCTCTCCAAGAGAAATTTTGATAATTTCTCCACCCGGGATTGTAGGTGTCAGAGTTAGGGTTGTTCTGTTGGTGTTGACCCCACTGTGCATAATCTGCCTGTTCTACCCCTTGTGAAAGAATTGGACATTCATTCGTGCTGTGTTCTTCTCCCACACTCTTCACAATTCGATTTTCTTGCTTGTGCTGCATTTGTTGAATGAGATATGTTTGCTACCTTGTGAAACAAGGAATCAATTTTAGCAGACAAGGTTGAATAGGTGTCAACTTCATAGAGGCCCGCTGATTTCTTCTAAATTATCCGCTCAGACAACCACATTACTGAAGTATATGCCATCCTTTCAAACAACTCACATGCTCCGTCGACAATTCTTGTGGTTAATGAGTCATTAGATGAAGAGTCTACCATGCTTCTGAAAGATGGAATGTACCTGTATAGAAGAATCAAATCTGGGCTGTCTTATCAAAATCGTGTTGAGAACACTTCCGCAGCATATTTTTAAACCTGTTCCAGACCTCATCAAAGGATTCGGATTTATTTTGCGTAAATACTGATATAGCATGTCTCAGTTGTGCTACCTTGGCTAGTGAGAAAAACTTTGTGCAAAATCTGTGAGCTAGCTCATCCCAAGTGGTTATGCTTGCAGCAGGAAGTGAATCCAGCCACTCCAGAGTTTTATCCCGTAAGGTGTGTGGAAACAATCTCAGTCTGATAGCATTATCTGAAATTCATTGGTATCTGAAGTGCTGACACGTATCCAAGAATAGCGATGTGTGTATGTGGATTTTCAATAGCCATCCCGTGAAATTGATGTCCATTCTGGAAGAGTTGGATGACATTTGTTTTCAACTGGAAGTTTGGCTGCCCAAATGGTGGATAGACAATGCTAGATTGGTTTTAGACGACAAATGCTGCCATGAAATCTCCCAGTAGCCTATTCCCTTCATCTTCTGGCTCTGCATTTGCCAGAGGTGCCAGATTGAGTTGTTGGTCTGCCATTGGTACTAGCTCTTTCTGATTTGTTTATTGTGCTGCTATTGCTTTCCTTTATCTACGATGAAAAATCCTTTCGATCTTCGGATCAGTTGGAATCAACTAACCATCAATCGATCTTCGCATGTAAGACGCAATAATGGCAGTCAGATAACTGACAGACAAAACCTCAAAAATACTGAGTAACAGAATATTAACTAATAAGTTCGAATTAGTGTCAAAGTAAATAAAATCAAACTAAATTAAATCTCTGGCAATGGCACCAAAAACCTGACACGCGAAAATGTGTTCGACTTATAATACGGCAAGTATACGGTTCGTTTCAAGTAATAAAGTGAATTTTTAAGTCCAAGTATCGTTCCCACAGAAATTTAATAGTTTGACTATATTTAATTCGACCTTAACCGAAACAAAATATGTTTTTGTGTTTTTGTAACTAAATTACAATAAAACTAGAGCTACTTATGCAAAAGTGAATGAATTAATTAAATGAATGCAAATTTCACTATGTGCAATAATATAACTAAATGCAAAGTTGAGATAATAATCAAATAAAATGCGTACTAGATTCGTGAATTCCCATGTAACGATCTATTTCAACCCTAGTACTATACTTTGACAACACACTTAGATTGTGACGAATCAATGTTCCTACATTATTCAATACTCTCTCTCGATTAAGTTTGAACCTATTTTCATATATGACATCAACTATATCTCTATGACGAGAGCAAATATACAAAAGTGCATGAAATTTTATGAACACTTAGAGATTCACGTAAAGCATAGCGGTATATCTCTATCCCCTATCGGACCCTACGATGATTTATATCCCATCTAATCTATTTCTCCTCTTTCGAATGGATGAAATAAACCACAACAATCACATAATTATGGATAAAAATAATGCATATAAATCATTCATCAATCCAAAACGCGTTTTAATGTCAAAACTATAAAATTAGGAATTAAAATATCACATTACATGGTTCATCGTTCACCTAACACATTAAAATCAAGCCTAGCATGATAAAACTAAAAACACTAAGAAAAGAAAGAAAGCAAATATGTCAAAAAATGTCTAAGAATGCGTACCCCACGTTTCTGAACGAGATTAGGATTATAACGGGGTCCAAAATTGAGTTTCCATAAGTATTTCACTTAAAAATGGAAACCAAAAATTTTCTCGCGAAAACATACCATGCAACCGCATGGTTCATTTGAATTCTCCCTGATTTCCTCTCGCTTAACCATGCGATAGCATGGAATTTGCACCATGCGGCCGCATAGTACAACTTGTGGTCAGATTGTGTCGTTTAGTCCCTGAACTCCGTTCCTCCTCATTTTGACTTCTTTTCTTCCTTCTAACACCCCTTGATTTTGTCAATCTTCGTTCTCGTTCTCGTTCTCGATTTGGGTTTCAGGTCAACTTTTAAATAATTGCATCCTAGTCCCTGAACTTTGGCTTTCTTCCGTTTTGGTCCTTTCTAGCCTGTTTTCACTCACTTTTTGTTATTTCCATTGATATAGTCCTGCAAACATAATTTATATAGAATTAAATCATATTTCAACATAATTACACTCAATTATTCATGTTTTGTGACCTAAATAAGTGCGTAAAATGCACTTATCAATCAACAACCTCCAAACATTGTATATTATTAACAAATTCAGTTTCATGACATTTTGATGTCATTGTCACATCTACGCACAATGGAAAGCTTGTAAGATCTTTATCCTTCCTCTTGAGCTCTAAATAAAATGTTAGAGAAATATCATTCGAATTCTCCATCAAAGGAAGGATTTTCTTCACTCTATATTCTATTTTTATTATCTGTGTTGATACACTTAGTTTCATCACATAAATATTATGCACTCAAGGTGGTTGTACGTGCAATTCATCAGGACAACAATTTTGGTCATTTTGTCATTTGTATATTCATTATCATAAGTCCACTTGCCTCCCTAACAAATGAAGACATTAATTTTATCCAAACCTACAAAAAGATTATAAAGAAAGTGTGTGAGTTTTTTTTTAAAAAAGTGACACAGTAATATGCATCTAGTTCATTGCTCCAACGATATAATGTGACCGTTTATGAGAAAAGTGGCATTCTGTCACTTTTTTAAAGAAAAGCGACAAAATGTCACATTCTCAACAAGCAAACACCTTGCATGCATCAATGGAATTAATTCAAAGTTTTCTTTTTCATATGTATTACCAGAAAACGGGACTTGAATTGGTAGGTTCAAATTTTCAAAAAATGCACACATATTCATCGAGTTCATTACTCCAACAATATAGTGTGACCGTTTATGAAAAAGTGACATTGTCACTTTTTTTAAAGAAAAGCAACTTGTCACATTCTCAATGAGTAAACACCTTGCATACATCAATGCAATTGATTCAAAGTTTTCTTTTTCATATGTATTATCAGAAAACAAAGCTTGAATTGGTAGATTCAAATTTTCAAAAAATGCACACCTATTCATCGCGTTCATTGCTCCAACAATATAGTGTGACTTTTTATCAGAAAATTGACATTCTGTCACTTTTTTGAAGAAAAACGACAGAATGTTACATTCTCAACAAGTAAACACCTTTCATGCATCAATGCAATTGATTCAAAGTTTTTTTTTCATATGCATTACCAAAAAACGGGATTTGAATTGGTAGGTTCAAATTTTCAAAAAATGCACACCTATTCATCGAGTTCATTGCTCCAACAATATAGTGTGACCGTTTATAAGAAAAGTGAGATTCTGTCATTTTTTCTCCGAGAAAAGTGACATTCTATCACATTCTCCTTGAACAAAACACCTTGCATGCATCAATGAAATTGATTCAAAGTTTTTTTTTCCATATGTATTACTAGAAAACGGGACTTGAATTAGTAGGTTCAAATTTTCAAAAGATGCACACCTATTCATCGAGTTCATTACTCCAACAATATAGTGTGACCGTTTATGAGAAAAGTGACATTTTGTCACTTTTTTAAAGAAAAGCGACAGAGCCCCTGTTTGATTCTCATTTTTCTCTCTCTTATTTTCAACCACACATTCTTCAACAAAATAATATTACACGCAAATCCAAAAATTTTTCTTGATTTTTAACCACACATTCTCTATCAATCAACTATTCAAAAATACATTTTCCCTAAAAATGGGAGTCAAACACGGTAAGAATGTCACATTCTCAACAAGTAAACATCTTGCATGCATCAATGCAATTGATTCAAAGTTTTCTTTTTCATATGTATTACCAAAAAATGGGGCTTGAATTCGTAGGTTCAAATTTTCAAAAAATGCACGCCTATTCATCGAGTTCATTGCTCCAACAAAATAGTGTGGGCGTTTATGAGAAAATGGGCATTCTGTCACTTTTTTAAAGAAAAGTGACATTCTGTCATTTTTTCTGCGAGAAAAGTGACATTCTGTCACATTTTCTTTGAGCAAAACACTTTGCATGCATCAATGCAATTGATTCAAAATTTTCTTTTTATATGTATTACCAGAAAATGGGACATGAATTGGTAGGTTCAAATTTTCAAAAAATGCATACTTATTCACCAAGTTCATTGCTCCAACAATATAGTGTGACCGTTTATGAGAAAAGTGACATTCTGCCATATTCTTTTTGAGCAAACACATTGCGTGCATCAATATAATTTATTCGAAAATTTCTTTTTCATATGTATTATCAGAAAACAGGTCTTGAATTGGTATGTTCAAATTTTCGAAAAATGCATACATATTCATCTAGTTCATTACTCCAACGATATAGTCCAACGATTGTAAGTTCCCCAAAAACGCACACGTATGTACCTAGGTAATTGCTCAAATGAGATACTATGACTTTTCTTTATAAAAGTGACAGAATGTCACATTTTCACATTGTCCTTTTATCAAACACCTTGCATATGTCATTTTAATTGATTCAAGACTAATTTTTCATAGGTATTGACACAATCATCTCAAGTTCAACAATGTTATTTTCAAACATGTTTCCAATCACAATAACAAAATCATCAAAAAGAAACGTCATAAATGTTAAATATTTACATTGTAAGGTTTAAACTAAACCTAGTCATGAAATTCAAATAAAAGTGAATGAACAAAATTGGAGAATTAATTAAACAAGGAGTTCAAAACATAAAAAAAATACCTGTAATTTTTTTTCCAGAGCTTTCAATGTTTTCGTGGAAGATTTCCTCAATTAATTACACATCTATCGATCCTTTATAGAGATTTGAAGAATGAAAGAATTTTGTTTGTGTATTTGGGGAAGATTTCCTATTTTTCCTCTCAAATTTTCTTTGATTATTGCATATTGGAGGCTGATTTTTGAAGATTGTCGTGAGTTTAGGTTTTTAATGTATATTTTACGTCCTTTTTTTTATTTATCTAATTACCATTTAATCCAAGTTTATTATGTTTTTGTCAAAATTGTCCCAAAATATAGGGTATTTGTGTAAGTAACCCTTTATAATTATTCTAATCAAAAGAGTCTCAATTTACGTTAGATAGAATTTTATTTGAATTGACATCAGAGTCAATGGAAACGAAATAAATTATTAAATTCATTTTTAAGTAGCTATCTTTGATTAGTTATTGAGTCCACCCTTTTTTTCATTTCAAAATGTGTTATGTAGCTGATCTCGAATTCTTCAAAACTATAATAAAAAACTCATTACAACGATGAAGAAATATAGGTCGAAATGACGAAAATAAGTTCAAAGAGGCGATGGCCATGAATTAAATTTATTAAACTCATTTTATTCCATTATTTTTAAGCTGCGATTGCAATCTCATCGTGTAGTGATTTTACAAATTGAAAGGTGCCTTACAATCTACATCATGATTAATTCAATATGATATTTAGAAACTTCTCTAAAGCTTAAAAATTATCATCCGAAATCAACCCATAAATCGACTTCGTGGAATGAACTAGCTAAAAAACCCTTAGGTGTCGGGTGAGCACTGTCCACTCTCGGATTCGTCCATGTATAAGTTCACATTGTCAGATGTCTGCCCTTAGACCTGTCCTTACTCATTGCAGGCTATTTATGCTTTTTTATTTGTATATTAAGATTTAAATGAACTGATCAACTTGTTAGACCTCTAGTCATTATCTACATGATATGTGTCATGTTGTTAGAGAAAATTATCGAATGCATACGTAGTGAATAGAAGAAGGAAAGTTTTTTTAGAAAAAAATTGTCATTTCTTTTTTCTTGTTCTCCCTCCTCCAACTCTAAAGATTATTTGTTAATGTGTGTTATGTTGAGTTTCACGCGACAACTTTCCAATGATTTTACTTTTCTCACGCTCTTCCTTTTGTTAGAACATAAAATAATAAATTGGAGATTTTTTGTTAAAATTTGAATGGCAGAATAAATTCAAGCAACTAGATTTTACTATAGGATGTGTAGGTTCCTTTTCACATCATGATCATACCTAACACAACACTTCTTCTCCTTCTTCGCCTTACGCTTCAACACAAGAAGTCAAAATGTCCAAATATAACGTG
Source organism: Osmanthus fragrans (assembly GCA_019395295.1). NCBI lineage: Eukaryota > Viridiplantae > Streptophyta > Magnoliopsida > Lamiales > Oleaceae > Osmanthus > Osmanthus fragrans. Next base: position 8,464,118 of record CM033361.1, read on the forward strand.
TAAGAATGATTGAACGGGCTCAAGTTATGGGTATAAATCATGCCACATAGCCCAAATGATGTATTTTGTCCGCTCGCATTGTACTACTCTAAAGACTGGTTGAGTCCGATTGACGTCTCCAGCCAAAGTTAATTGTAAGTGTGTATGGAAAAATAGTTAATTACATTATCAAACGTTCTCTCTATATATAAACTCAAACTCCACCCAGAAATTTCTTCTTGTGAACTCACCGCCTTTGGAGAGTCGTGCACCACGTCACTTATTTCTCCAAACTAGTCACACCTGTGATTTAGATTGAAAAGAATCTTCACATATTTAAACAAAGACCCTTGCGAATAAAACACATGCATGAAGATAATTTTTATTAAAGGTTGGCATATTGTGGGCTCTTCTATAATTAAATTGAATGGCTTAAAATTTTGAAATAGATTTATCTTGGAATGTTTCTCTAGTCCAATTGGATTTGGAATGTTATATTTTGTATGGACATAAATGAATTTGGGATCTAAACTTTTTGTCGGGCAAAAAATCAATGACATGCTCTATAGTGACTGGGTAGTGGACACTGGACAGCGACCAATTTCATGTTCATTCAACTATTTTGAGAGGGTTAGATATTTTCTTTGGTGTGTTCCCATTTTGTACCCCCACGAAGTTTCGTGCAAAATGTGACATGATGGAGTTGCTCCTGTTGAAATGGTTTTTAAATTAGTGAAATAGGTCAAATTTATGCTCCAATTCCAGTGGGATACGTACTCCAATTTTAGCGAGACCAAGCATATTCACGTTCTACTCCGCGAGTGATTAACATGATATATTTATTTATCGAAATTCATTTAGAATTGAATGAAATATTTGATGTCAAAGTGGCCAACTTAAAAATATAAACTAGGGAAGAATTTGATTTATTGAAATTTGTTAAATACTTATTCTACATAGGAAAGTTAGGAAACTTTGGTGTGGTTTATATAGTAGAAGCTTGACAATTGGGTTTGGGCCCTAAGGGGTACCAATAGTTTTTGGAAGGGGGGAACTTATATCTTATTGGGTTCGATTCTAAACCCACACACGTACAACATCATCGTTCATCTGGCTCGGCACTTGCCCGAGTCTGGTTTGGGTGCGAGTCTTGCACTATATTTTTTTTAACACAATTTAAATTTTTGGGTTAAATTGTAATTGATCAAATTCTTGGATGCTTCATGAAATTATTTTAAACGGTTTTTGTTGACTTTTCTCGGGTATTTTCTGGTCTGAGTCGATTGTTATTCGACTTAACAGTTGCAGTGTTGCAGTCTGAACATAGCTGTCTGTCGGATTTGGAAGGCTGTTTGAGTAGAGGAATTTATACTCCAGAAACAATAGCTCCAACTTGCATAATGTTGTGTTATCCTCGTGTTTGACATATATATTGAATTTAATAGAGTAAAGAGGAAAATATACCTAAGATATTTTGCATGTGATTCATTCTAATGTACTTGAGGCCTTGTAGTTGTTTAAAAACTCATTTTTTTTCCAATCATTTTTCCAATAAAAAAAAAATTACACGTAAACCCTAAAAAAAAAAAAATTCACTTTTTAACCAGACATTTAAAAATAAAAAATTACTATTCCAAACTCTATTAACCCAAACAAATGTGGCTCAAATAGTATATGCACTATACATACATTACTCTTAGGGTGTGTTTGATAACCAAAATTTTTCCGGGAACTAGGAATCGTTTTCCATCTTCCTGCTTTTGCGCTGTTTGATAGCCTTTATTTTCCATGGAATCGATTTCCAGTCTTTTCCAAGGTACAACCACTTGAAGCGTGATTCCGTGGAAATCAATAGACTTGCTATATAGGTGGGAATTGATTTCCACCTTTTTTTTTTTTTGCAATAGAAACAAATTCTAAGATAAAGTGTAAAAAAATTTATCCATTTAATTGACAAATTTCATGCAAAATAGAGCCAAACGTAAAAATAAAAAATAATTTTTTAATTTTTTAATTTTTTTTGGCAATTTAAACATATTTTGTTCCTAATGGTAAAAAAATTTATCCATTTAATTGACAATTTGCATGAAAAATAAAGCCAAACGTATTATGATAGAAAGGTGAAAAATTATACCAATCAAATACCTTTAATTCAATTCCCGGTAAAACAATTCCAGGCAATTCAATTCCCTAGAATCCAATTCCTTTTCCACTCATTTTCCACCCTGCAATCAAACGGACCCTTAAAGTAAAGTGAAGTGTGGAATGGTATTACTCGTGCCAGTTCAATTTATTCCCGATTGAATTAGCAAGTTGACACAATGTTTTCCCCTTTTTCATACATGTTTTTAGGGTATATTAATTTATTTTTTTCCCATGGGTTGGTTCCCTACTAGTTCTTGATCCCTGTGAAAGGTCTAGTTGATGGGGGCGTCACTGTCCGTCCAGTGTGGCCCTGGACACATAGCAGGGTTGTAAATCCATTTTCTTAGACAAAATAGAGCAGACAGCTCCCCTGTTGTTGATTTACGAAATAAAAGCATCTTTAATCCCATTTGTCGAGCTTAACTTCCCCGAGCGGGCCGTGCCTGTACTAGGAGGACTTGTCTTATCAGATTTTAGTTTTTTACTGACCAATTCTCAATCTTCAAAAGAAAAATGCTAAACAACCCACTTGGATAACCACTTATTTGACCACACTCTCACATGGGTGTGTGAGTCTTGTAGAAATAAAATAATATTTTTCCTCCTAATGTGTGTGTGTGTGGGTGTGGTCATCCAAACGGTCAAACAAGCGGGCACTATAGCATGACTCATCTTCAAAATACTGAGAGAACGGATCTAGATTTTATATTAAAAACTTTACAACTCGTTAATATTTTGGGTTACAAGCATAAAACACTTGTTTATGATTTGAGCTTCAAACAACATATGTATATGTGAAACAGACAATTTTTATCGCACTAGTTAGAGTTCCGTATTGAAGAAGCAACATTTTTTTTATTAAAAATGTAGGTCTTTAAAGAATTAAGTATTAGTACCAACACCGAGAAGTCTCGTGCATCAGCTAGATAAGATCAATATCTTAAATTTAGCACACCAAACAAAATCATTTGGGGTCAATCTAAAAATATCTATGATAGATTTGTTAAACTAACAATACAAAAATATAGAGAGAAAAAAGAAAAGGAGGCTAGGGTTTATTGATGAATTGAGTATGTAGGGAAAATACAAGAAAAGGTAAACATTAAGTAGTCTGGGCAGATACATAAATTGACTAATCTACCCTTAATACAAAATTAATATATTTAACATCTCCCCTCAAACTCATGATGCTGCTGCAGAAAGCATCGAGAGTTTGCCAAATAGAAAACGAAAGCGCGAAGTGGAATGTGACTTTGTAAACAAGTCAGCAATCTGCATGGTGGAAGGAACGAAAGGTAATGTTATAGTGCCAAGCTGATGATGATGTCGAGTGACATGGCAATCAATCTCAATATGTTTAGTCCTCTCATGGAATACTGAATTGCGCACAATTTGAATAGCACTCTTATTGTCACAATACAATGGAGTAGGTCGACGAAGAAATACACCCATATCTGTAAGCAACCAACGTAGCCAAACTATCTCACAAGTAGTAGAAGCCATGGCACGATACTCTGCTTCCGTGGAAGATCTAGAAACAGTATTTTGCTTCTTGCTCTTCCAAGAAATAAGAGAATCACCAAGAAAGATACAGAAGCCGGTGGTAGACCGACGATCTGCAGGATCACTAGCCCAATCAGCATCAGAATATGCTCGCAATTCTAATGAAGAAGTAGAGGAAAGTAAAAGACTCTGAAACTGAGTGCCCCGAAGATACCTTAAAATGCGAAGAACAGCAGCCCAATGAACTGAAGTAGGCAAGGTAACAAACTGACTGACTATATGAACAGCATGTGCAATATCTGGACGAGTGATGGTGAGATAAACTAAGCTACCAACAACAGTAGTATATAAGCTAGGATCTGATAATGGAGAGCCATCAGAAGAAGAATATCGAGCATTAAGCTCAAGAGGCGTATCGACAATCTTATTGTCAGTTAGACGAGCACGTTCAAATATATCAGCTATATACTTAGATTGAGAAAGAAGAAAACCTTTCGAAGAGGATGCTACTTCAATACCCAAAAAATAACGAAGTGAACCCAAATCTTTCGTTGCAAAACAACGAGCTAACTCTGACTTTAGTGCTGTAATCCCATCACTATCATCACCAGTAATAATCATGTCATCAACATATAAAGAGAGCAAAATAAGACCAGCGACTGTACGTCTGTGAAATAAAGCTGAATCATGATGACTAGGACGGAAACCAAGGGAAGTGATTACAGTAGAAAACTTCTCAAACCAAGCTCGAGGTGCCTGTTTGAGACCATAAAGAGCTTTCCGAAGTTTGCAAACTACACCGGGTTGATGAGAAACACCCGGAGGGGGAACCATATAGACTTCTTCCTGGAGATCTCCATTCAAGAAGGCATTTTTAACATCCATTTGACATATATTCCATCGACGAATAGAGGCAACTGCAATAAAAGTGCGAACAGTAGTCATTTTTGCAACAGGTGCAAAAGTCTCCTCATAATCCATACCATACTCCTGAGAATACCCTTTAGCAACTAAACGAGCTTTATATCTTTCAACAGATCCATCTGACTTGGTTTTGACTTTATAAACCCAACGCGAACCAATTGCTCGTTTTCCTGACGGTAAAGATACCAAGTCCCAAGTATGTGTCTGATGTAGAGCAGTAAGTTCCTCGGCCATAGCCTCTCGCCAAAGTGGATCACACACTGCCTCTCTATAGGATAAAGGCTCAGAAAGACGATGAATAGAAGCTAAAAATGAAGCGAAAGAGCTAGAGTAACAGGAGTAAGCAAAATCTGGTAATTGAGTAGACTTACGAGTACGCGGAGGGTAACGAGGAGGAGGAGCCGCAGTCTCAGTCGGTGAAGGAGCAGTCATGGGAGGAGAGGAGATAACTGATGTATTAGTAGCCAAAGTACCAGGATCTGCAAGACTATCAATGGGGACCCTGCAAGAATCATGATCTAAAGGAGGAGTAGATGTGTGTGGAACAAGAGGTGGGACAATTTCAGTATCAACAGGGAATGGATCAATGTGAATAAGATCAGACTTAGTCATGTTATGAGAGCTAGCAGGAATAGAAAAGAAGGGTATATGTTCAATGAACATAACATGACGAGAAACATATAATTTTTGACTTACTGGATCAAAACAACGATATCCCTTTTGCCCTGCACCATAGCCTAGAAAGACACATAGAGCAGATCTAGAGGATAATTTGCTACGCTCGACATGAGGTCGAAGGACAAAACAGGTAGACCCAAAAACACGTAAGGACGAATAATCAGGAGCACATCTATACAACTTCTCAAAAGGAGACAAACCTGAATTGTGTGAAGTTGGGATCCTATTAATCAAGTGAGCAACGGTAAGAATTGCTTCTCCCCAAAATTCACTAGGAGTTGAAGCAGAGAGTAAAAGAGAACGAGCTGTCTCAACAAGATGTCTATGTTTTCTCTCGGCAACACCATTTTGTTCGGGAGTGTCTGTACAAGCTGTTTGGTGAATGGTTCCATCAGATGCAAGTAAATCAGAAAAAGCATTAGAGGTATACTCTCCACCTAAATCACATCGAAAACATTTGATAATAGCAGAATGTTGAGTTTTCACAAGTGCTCTAAAGGTACTGAAAATACCAAAGAAGTCAGAGCGACGTTTCATAAGAAAAACCCAACAATAACGAGTGTAATCATCAATAAAGGAAACATAATATCGTGAACCCCCTTTAGTGGTAATGGGAGATGGTCCCCATACGTCAGAATGAACAAGATCAAATGGGGCAACAGAAACAGAGATTCTTTTATTAAAAGGTAATGCAGAAAATTTTGCCAATTTGCATCCGCTACAATCAGAAATATCATCTGTTTTCAAATTTCCTAATGCTCCTGTAGAAACTAAGAACTTTAAACGAGATGCTGAAACATGACCAAGGCGAGAATGCCATAAATAAAAAATAGAAGACAAATGACTCAAACGAAAAGATGACAAATCAACACTAGAAGCTGCGATTTCTGGTACTTTAAGCTTATCCAAAACACAGAGTCCACCCTGCCTATGGCCAATCCCAATCAGCTTCTGAGATTGCGGGTCCTGCACATAACAAGTAGAAGAAGAGAAATAGACTAAATATCCAGATTCACATAATTGACTAACAGAAACAAGATTTAAGGTAAGACTAGGAATATGATAGACATCATTGAGAGACAAACAATGTGTATCTATAGAACCAACACCTGCTATAGGCATAGGAGTACCATCAGCAGTCACTACTGACACAAGAGACTTGGGAGATAATGAAGCAAAAGATGATAAATTAGGTGACATATGATGGGAAGCCCCAGAATCTAAAACCCACAAAGAGGATGATATACCTGAAGAACTAGATGATGACAAACCTACAGAAGAGGCAGACATTGCATGTGGCGTTGTGACATTTGGCTGTGTTGCAAGAAACTTCTGAAATTGCTCAAACATGAGTGGATCAACTGATGGTGCAGCCACTGCAGTATTAGGTTGAGGTGTGTGATTTCCAAATTTCCAGGGTGGAAGGACTTGTCGTTGTTGTTGAGGTCGTTGTTGTCGTTGGTGAGGTTGCTGATGTGTAGCTTTATTCAACAATAAAGGACATTGTCCCTTTCAGTGACCCTTTTGTTTACAGAAACGACATTCATCATGAGTGATATTCGAAGGCGACCTATTTTGATTACTGGCATGTGATCTCTGAGATGCTGCAAATACAGATGGAATAGTAGATGATGGAGCGGTCCCCTTATCTGCATAAGATTTGAGGCATATCTCTTCAGCTAACAATTCACTAACCACAGAATCAACAGAAGGAAGAGGGTTGCGATGCAACATTGTCCCACGAAGTCCTTCAAAATCATCACGTAGGGCCATCAAAAATTGTACCAATCGTTGTTCTTCTCTTCGGGCGATATAGGGAGGAAATGCCTGTAAATCTGCAGATTCTGTGAGTGCCAATTGATCCCATAAATCTGTCATAGCAGAGTAAAATTCCTGAACACTCATACTTTTCTGTTGAAGGGCACGAATATCAGTCTCTAATTGATACTGTTTTGCAAAGTTAGACTGCGTGTACAATCTAGCTAGATGTTCCCAAATTTCCTTAGCGGTATCATACTTGGCCAATTGTGTGCCTATCGATTGCACAACAGAATTATTAATCCAAGTAATAATCTTTGAATTATCAGATTCCCAATTATCTACTAACTCCACAAAATTGTCAACCTCATCATTTTTTGGTTTAACAGAAGTGCCCGAAACATAACCCCACATCTTCTTGCCCTTTAAAAATTTTTTTTCATCACATAACTCCAATAAGAATAATTCTTCCCATTCAATTGCACACTAATAGACTGAAGAGAATCATCCCGACTTCCCGCCATTGCAAAATAAACAAATGACTACCAATATGAAATAATACACTATATCGAATTAATGTCCAGAATGTGTAATATCACCACTAATCAAAAGAACAAAACCAGAGAATTGACTTTAATTTTATCAAGTCCAGAAAATGAGATTTTATTGCTTATGCAGAAGAATACCATTACACTCTGCATCTCCTGCTTTAAAGCTTCCACGTGTTCTTCCGTCTTTCACGTTCTCGCATAAGTTCTAGTCTGAGAAGAGAGATGGCTGAATATTAGAAAAAGGCAGAACTGAAATCAGCCCAACAAACTTCAGTTGCCAACTTGCTGTTCACGCCATTAACCATCAATTAATTAATTCTGTCCTCAATTAATTTCTGTGCAAGTCCTGCTGTGACACCATTAATTCAACAAACCAACTTGACATGGAAAGCACAACTATTTTAGAATAAACTTCTTTCCAATTGTCTGTGTATAAATAAATCAGCCGCAGCCATCCAATTTGACTCCCAAAAAGAACTCTTGCCAAACGAACCTTCAAGAATTTACTCCAAACGAACAATTCAAATTCTTTTAAAAACAAATTTCATAAGATGACGGCTCTGATACCATGTTAAACTAACAATACAAAAATATAGAGAGAAAAAAGAAAAGGAGGCTAGGGTTTATTGATGAATTGAGTATGTAGGGAAAATACAAGAAAAGGTAAACATTAAGTAGTCTGGGCAGATACATAAATTGACTAATCTACCCTTAATACAAAATTAATATATTTAACAAGATTGGCAAAGCAATAGGAAACTAAGAAATTTGTGGGGGCGAGGGAGGGCGGGGATTGAAATGATCATATGAAAGAACTTTTTGGAGTGTAATGGGTGGGGATTGAAGGAGAGGAGAAGATGAGAAGATTAGCACGGGATCGGCGTTTGCATGTCCTTGTTTAATTTTTAGACTATAAGTAAAAAATCCAAGTGAATGGAATTCATCCAAGTGAATGGAATTCCTTTCATATGATTGCCCTAAGTTGGCTACCTATTTTCACAATTTCAACTTAGATATTTAAGTCTTGTTTGTCTCAATTCTTTAAAACTCATTTTTAATTCAACATGTTTCTGAATTTACAACTTTTATCAATTTTTCAATTACATTTTATCCACTTTTATCCAAATTTACTGAAAATATAGTTTTTATTTGAACTAAATTGGGACTGTGAGCACGCTTGACAAGTTTTTAAAAAAAAAAAAAAAAAAAAAGTAAAACTTATTATTTTTTAGATATTCATGTTTGACTTGTTACTTTTTCTTATTTATAAATAAGAAAAATACTTATTTTTAACATTAATTACTATTTAGAGTGTGTTTGATAGAGATTATTTGGGAAAAATGAATTTTGAAATAGTGATATGATGGGAAATGTGTGGTTGAAAAAGAAGGAAAGTTATTGATATGATGAAAAATATTATTTTATTGAAAAATGTGTGGTTGAAAATGAGTAGAAGAATGAAAATGTGAGTCAAATGGAGCCTTAATGTCAACCAATAAATTTTACTCATTTTAATCTAACTTTTTGCTTCTAACAAAACTTTTCAAGCTTTACTGAAAATATATTGTTAAATGCAGAAACTTTGATAGTGTGACATCAGAAGAATAAAATTCAAGGAAAAATCTAAACGAACACTTCGATTGACCACACGAATGATCGCATATGAGTGGTGCAGGTTCCAGTGAATAAAATAATATTTTTTTCTACACCTACATACAATCATTTATGCGGTCAAGGGGTGTTCGTGTAGTAAGATTCAAAATTCAAATATTTAAAGGGCAGACCCAGTGAATAAAATAATAACAATTTATCCTCCATATATATAAAAATCACATTTTTATATATCAATCCATGTGGTCAAGATGGTGTTTGATAGAAAGATGGAAAATAGTGGCAAATAACAAGGTTCAAAATTCAAATATTTAAAGGACAGACATGTCTGGCAAGTTGGCGTAGACAATTAATATGTACAAGTACAATTGTTTTTTTTATCGAACAATATTGTCTAAGCTATTCTACCAGAACGTTTTTAATATATAAAAATAAATATTTTTATATATAATAATTTTACTTTTAAACAATGTTTCATGACAAATTTTACTAATCAAACAATTAAAAGTAGAAATTAAAAAAATATTTTTCTAATTTTATTAATGAAAATGAAAGGGAAAGATGGCTATTCTCATTATTCATCATCATTCCAACATGTGTTTTTCATTTCTGACCAAAAAAAAAAAAAAAATGCATTCATGTGAAAACCCCACATTGGCACGTGAGAGCTACGCGTGTCACTCGAAGAGACTAGAAAAGCCACAAGGACGTGACTTATCACTTGAAATTTTATCACTAAACCAATCTCTTTATAGCTGTTAACAAATCTACTTTATTTTTGCTTGGTGTCTAATTCTAGTATAAAAACATATGGGTGAACACGATTCAATTTAAACAATTTGAGATAAATAAACTAAACCACTTAAAATGGTTTGAATTTTTTTAAACCAAACCAAATTATTTCGATTTCTAAACCAGTCAATTCAAACCACCTTTTTTTTTTTTTCCAATTTGGTTCGATTTAGAATCACAGTTTAACAAATAAAAATTTAAATATATCAAATAAGTTAAATCATAAATATTATTCTAAAATTTCACGCTAAAATATAAATTATACCATTAAAATTATTACAAATTAAAGTTCAACAATTCTAATAATTATAATGAAGCATGATAGAAACATTTTCACCTCTTAGTTCATACTAAGTGACGGAACATCTGCAATTGTAACATATTATTCATCATCTTCATAAAAATAAGGATATAGTACATGAATTCATTTATTATAGTTAAATAATATAAAATACAAATAAAAGAAAATGAATAAAAAGATCAAATACGATAATATCTAATATAACTTCTTGTATATCATCAAATGCTTCTACTTCATCCAAATATTGACGAATTGCTATATGTTCATTGTTATTATGCAACCAATATTTAGTGCAAATCACCATCCCAACCATCTTTGCACTCAACGAACTTCTAAAAGAATTAAGAATTCGATCACTAATAGGGAATGTAGACTCATATTTGTTGATATTTGAATAATTAGCACATATTTAACCATTTGAGAGATAAATTTTGTATTCATTTGCATTTAATTTCTACTAAAGTAAAATGTCAAAAGATTCATTAGTCAAATCTTCAAAATGACCATTTAAGTAATCTGCACAATCATAATAACTATTATAAGTATTTGGGTATGATTTAATTAATGAATTAGGATGCACAATTATCTATTTAAGTATTGAGTTTAATTAAGTTATGTTTCGTATGGATGTATCTTTTTAATTAAGATGTGTTTAGTTTTATTTAAGTTAGATAAAATTTAGATAATTTATTTTGAGATTTTTTTATAGAAGGTTTGAAAATATTGAAACATAAAAGATAAGGTGGAAAATGCTTTCTCAAACATATCTTCATAAATGATTTTTTATTCACACAATGTCAATTTTGAACACATTCTGAACATTTCAGAATTGTACTCACTAATAGTCTTGAAATCTTGCAAACGAATGTGCATCCACTTATAGCGGGCTTTGTAGAGGACTATAATCATCTGATGATCAAATCTTTCAGTTAGTTTTTTCCAAAGAACTTGTGAATATTTTCTCAGTGAGATATTTAATTTTCAATTCATCGTGAAGATGATGACGAAGAAAGTCCTACAAGAGATTCATTGTTTTTTTCTTTTATTGTCTCTACTAGACATTTTGAGACAAAATGGATATCAGTATCGAGTACCCATGATAAATAGTTTTTACCAAATATGTGAAGTGTAGCAAACTCAAGTTTTGTGATATTTTTCATTTGATTAATTACACGATAAAAAAATATAATTAGTTTCAAAGAACTTGATTAAACACCATGTAATAGTTAATCATGTAGTCAATACCAATATGACATAATTTACGTGTTTTCTTTTAGGGATAAATACTAATTTAAAATAATATATTATTTGAAACATGTGTTACTTTGGAAGTCTATTGTAGTTTATTATTACTTCTTCAAAAACAATATGTCAATATTTTTCTGGAATATTGAAAATTATAATTCATGATCATCAAGAACAAATAATATTCTTTTGAAATATTATTTATAATGTTGTGCTACTTCAAGAGCAACAACATGATAAACCATCAATTTAAAAGAGTATCTAAAATATTGAATCAAGTTAAAGACAAAAAGAATATTTAATAATCATCAAAAATATGAATTTATTTGATTTCATCATTTATTAATATAGACACGATACATAAACATCTATAATTAATTGGACATTGACTTTGAATATATTATATTGATTAATACAAACAGTTGCATGATTATATGATGCCAAATTTATTTAAAATTTTAACAATTGCACACAATATGTAGAAACCATACATGAACATAATTCCAAATAAGAGTTGATTGTGGCGGCGAATTTCATGTGACAAATAAAAAGACGTGGGAATCATTAGAAAAAACTTATTAAAGTAGAGAAGAAAAAAGAGGCGCGACAACATATTGTACACTTATTCACGTTTGTACACATAAATTAAAACTAGAGAAGAAAAATCAGTCGCCTTGTATATAGAAAAAGAATTCACATGTCACCAATTTCATTTTAGTACATGTGATAGATAATTATGTTTAAAAAAAAATTACCACATTAGTTAAAATTTGAAGAATTAAGATTTTGTGTTGATAACATGTTTTAAAAAGAGAGAATGAAAGTTAATAAATTTTTTGTGTGTGTTTGTTAAGAATAAAAGTCCTATATTTATAGGTAAAAATTAAGTATACAATGTTAATAATTTTTAGGGTTGCAGAGATACAACTGTCATTCATTAATAAACTCTAATAAACTTACCATTTACAACAGTCTTCTATATATCAATGACAATTAGTTATAATTTTTGATCAATTGAAAAGTCACTTAGGGATGACACTAGACCAAATCGAACCAGTTTGGCCCTTAGACGCACGAGATCGGCTTGTGTACATAAATTAGGCTCCATTTGGCCCTTTGACATACTGGTTGAGTCAAGTTGTCCACGAGCCATGATTGGCTAGCATTTTTATTTAAAAATAAATAAATAAAATGAGCTCACTAGCGAAATAAAGGGGTGTCCGACTTGAACCATGTCTTGTTTCAAAACGAGTTTGAGTTGCTCATTGACCGAATCGAGGTCTCGAGCATCTGGATCCATTTGTCACCCCTAATATCGCGTGATTGTTTAAAGGTTAAGAACACCATCATCACAAACAAAAGTTTCAATTTATGACTGTCCTGTTATGAAAAAGTTGAGAATCCATGAAAAATTTACCATACTTTATATATTTCAACCATTTTACCATGCTGGACAATATTTAGAACATGTTTAGTTTGAATTAAAATCTAATTTTAATTTAAATTAAAGTCGAATAATTAATATTAACAATATCTTTCATGTGTTCCACAACTTTTTAACAATACATTTCAAAAATTTCTATCACAATCTACTAAATAAATTAATTTTAATCCCCACAAACACCATCTTAAACTTACAAACCAAACTCAGTGTGTTCTATTGTACATATTATATGTACCCATTTGGTAGGGATTAAAATCTAAATTTTAATTTAAGTCAAAATTAACAATTAAATTTAATCATATATTTTATGTGATCCATAACTTTTTTAACCACAAAAATATTTTATATTTCTAAACTACCGATGAATCATTCCGGTTGGTATGTTTTAATGTTCTAAAGATATGGTACTAATAATCAATATTAGTTCCAGATCTTTTATGAAAAAATCTTGTTTATAATTTCTATAATTTTTGTAAATCTTTTGTAAAGATTTTATGTTTCATGCTGAGTATGTGATAAGAGCATGTCTTAACTCTAAGTTTAAAGTTTAAAACTGTTTTTAAAATAAGCCCTGAATGACCCTTCAAAGCGTAAAGGCCCAGTGGAGAGGCTAGAGAAGCGCATAAGAAAGGGGAAAGAGATCACTGTTTTAAGAATTCCTGTTAAGGGAGTGTCAGTGGTGTCCTTGCAAGAATGGAGTTAGGCTCAAGTTCACGTATCTCAGATGACATATTTTAATAATTTCAAGGAAAAGTTTTTGAAAAATTTTTGAAAGTATTATATGAAATGCCTAATATAGCCGTGGGTATTCTTATAATATCAAAAGTTTTCTCTTGCTATCTTTGAATGTGAATTTAAAAAAAAAAAAAAGAGTAAAAAAGGGATATTATATTATCAAAAGAAAATTAAGAAGAGTACTGAGTAGGTCCCTTTTTTACTCTTTTTTTTTTTTTTTTTTTTTTTTTTTTCACATTCAAAGATAGCAAGAGAAAACTTTTGATATTATAAGAATACCCACGGCTGTATTAGGCATTTCATATAATACTTTCAAAATTTTTCAAAAACTTTTCATTGAAATGATTAAAATATGTCATCTGAGATACGTGAACTTGGGCCTAACTCCATTGTTTGCAAGGACACCACTGATACTCCCTTAACAAGAATTCTTAAAACAGCGATCCCTTTCCCTTTTCTTATGCGCTTCTCTAACCTCTCCACTGAATTTTTACGCTTTGAAGGGTCACTCAGGGCTTATTTTAAAAACAGTTTTAAACTTTAAATTTGGAGTTAAGACATGCTCTTATCACATACTCAGCATGAAACATAAAATCTTTATAAAAGATTTACAAAAATTATAGAAATTATAAACAAGATTTTTTCATAAAAGATCTGGAACTAATATTGATTATTAGTACCATATCTTTAGAACATTAAAACATACCTATCGGAATGATCCATCGGTAGTTTAGAAATATAAAATATTTTTTTGGGATATTATAATATCTAAGAATATTTAAGAATTTCTCTTTCGGGAGGTAGAGAAATTTATATATATATATATATATATATATATATATTTTATTTATTTATTTATTTATTTATTAAAAATATTATTTTAATCCTGAGGCTAAATTTAGGAGCTAATTGAGAAAAGACCCATAGACCAATCAGCAACGTGTGCCAGGTTGTCTAATTTTGACGGTTCAAAGTGATTGTCTTCAAGCCAATTACCCTAACAAACTGGGCCAGCCCAACCCCACAATTAACCAACCTAGACCTTGAAATAAACAAACAGACAAATCTTTCAAGTAGGAATATATAAATAATTTTTCCTATTTCATATATTCTAATCATCTACAACTTATTAGTCTAGCTTGTTCGATCATGATTAAAATTAAATTTTTAGTATATTTTAATAACAGTTGATGAAATATATAACACCCGTTTGGCTCCCATTATTTCAATTTATAACTTTTGGAAAAATATTTTTTGGAGAATATATGATTGAAAAAGAAAGAAAATTTTCGATTTAAGTGTAATATTATTATATGAAAGATTATATGGTTAAAAATAAGAAAGAGAAAAACATAATTTGAAATAATGGGGCCCAAATGGAGGAGTAGTGTTGTGAAATCTATAAAATATATTTAAAATTAATTATTAACTTTAACTTAAATTAAAATATAAATTTTAATTCCTATCAAAGACGAGCTTCATTTTGTTCACATATTATGTGAGATATGCTGTTTGCATTATTTTAACACTCCCGAGCAAGATGTAGAGTGTAAAATTGCTGGGACCAATGGCTTGGGTGACTATTCTATTCCTCACTTTATTGGCACGAGTAGAAACTTTCTACATGGAAGGTGGAGATTCCATTTCCACAATCCTCATCCCTCTCCTCGGTCTTTGCCAACGATGTAAATCACATGAGATCAAAATGTATAATCTATAATCAATTCTGCTTGGAGTATAGGAAAATGTCTCACAGATACCTTACAGGTAAGACACATGGTGAGGTCCGCTGCAACATTTTTGGGAGAAAAAAACTTGTGGGGGCCAGGCCCCTTGTGAGGGGCATGTAAGTCCCTTGTTAAAAAATTTCCTGTACTTGGGGATTTATTCATCTATAATTCATGGACATGATAGCGATAGATTGGTCAAGACACTCATCAAACAAATAAAAGACCGAAATCTTCTTAGAATATTAAGAAGTTAATAATAAAAATTGTTAAGAGATTAAAATACTTGAAAGTAATTAAAACTCTTTGTTAAGCTTAGCCGAACATATACACAAGTTACTTATCACTAATCTCATAGGGCTATTTGGCAGAATTTTCTGTTTCTTGTAAAAGGGCTTCCTAAAAATTTATCATAGATCAGATTCTTTTAAAAGCTCTTCAAGCTAAAATAAAAAAATAAAAACCCCTCTAGAAAATTATTTAAGACTCGTTTGACATGATTTTTGCTTTTATTTCCCGAAGAAGATTTTTTTGATAAATTTAGTTTAATTTTTGTTTAGAAACTAATTTCTAAAAAACTCTCTACTACAAAAATACTTTTAAATAAAGTTACATTGAACCAACTTTATATAAAAGTTCTTTCAATTAGAAGAAATATTTTTATAAAATTAGTCAAATGAGTCCAAAAGTAACTTTTAAATCTCGAGAGTTTTTTTTTTTTTTTTTTTTTTTTTTTTTAATTTCTCAAAAATAATGTGAAATGAACGCTTAAATATGTTAAAAATATTTTTTATCTTTTGAAAAATCCTGCCATATGGTCTGTAATGGCCACGATCACATTCTTATGATGAGTTCCCAAATTGGTGGCAAATCGTGTTTGGCCTATTAGTCTTTTGAGAAATGATGTTTGTATAATACTTTTGGGGTCCTCTCACAAACATGGGGTCCGCAATTATTTTTATCGTGAATTCCACTCTTACATGTGAGAGGGCCATCGACAATGTTATATCTGTAGCACTCCTCTAGTCTTTTACCATGATGAATGTGAAAAGAGTCAAAAGACTGGATAAAAAGCATTAATATAAGAAGATATCAGAAAATTCTGACAGTTGATTTATTATAATCATGGGGTATTACTGTTACTGGTCAACATCATATAGCATCCAATTTGATTGTATTGAAAAAAAAGGTTAAATCCCAACTTTGAAGGTCCTTCACCGTTCCCTTTTTAGAGCATTGTGGAGGAGGTAAATCGTTGGATATACCTCAACAAGCCAGAGTACAAGAACTGTCATATTGATACCCACAAAGAGCTCAATTTGATTGTATTGGCTTTGCTGGGAGATGATTGTGACAACGACGCTAGTGGTAAATATTAAAATGATTCAATTTGGTTTGCTTTGGTTTTATTTTATAAAATAATGTGTTTTGCTTTTTCATTTTTCCTTTTTCCTTTCTGTATCTTTTTTTTTTTTGTCTAAAAGAAATTGTTAATGCACCTAACTACATTGGCTTTGCTGGGAGATGATCGTGACGACGACGCTAGTGGTAAATATTAAAATGATTCAATTTGGTTTGCTTTGGTTTTATTTTATAAAAATAATGTGTTTTTCTTTTTCATTTTTCCTTTCTGTATCTTTTTTTTTTTTTTTTTTGTCTAAAAGAAATTGTTAATGCACCTAACTATAATAGTAGTTTAGTAAAAAAATCAGGAAAAATGAATTTCTGTTTAATAAAATCTAAGATGAATGATCTGATTGCTATAAATTAAATTTGAATGACACTTTGATAAGATTTTAGTATAAGTTTTGTGACAAAAAAAAATTAATTTACTCTGAAAATGAACATTGAATAGACTATGATGATAAAAACATTAATTTAAGAAAATATCACCATAAAAATTCTGACCGTAGATTGATTATAGTATCATTATCAACTTGCCTCACAGCTTTCTTATTATTAATATTTTTTAATCTCTGGTTATTTGACAAAATTCCTAGCTTGATTTTGGACTGCCGATTCCTCACCTCCAATGACAAGATATTTTATGGACCTACCCTTTTGTCTTTTTATTGGGGCAAAAAGGTTAGAATAAAAATAATTAATTTTGTAAAGAGTTGCGATTGAGTTGGATCATGATGATAAAAATTATATTTTTACTTTTAAAGACGTTTGTGCTCGAGTAAGGCGACTTGTCTGACACTGTGAAAGTCTAAAAAGTCATGGAGTTTAATCAAGAAGAATATGACTCTTCGAATTTTGAAGAAAATTGATAGATTGAGTTGAGGAAGGTTAAATCGATGTATTACTTTGTTGAAGAAGAATTATTGGAGAAGTATGAATAATTTCTCACATCGACTAGATGAATTTTATAAGGAAATTGGAATGAAACTGTAAATTTCTACAAAAATATGATATTATAATTCGAGAATAATTAAATTTTAAATATCACTTTATTTATATAGATCTTATAAGAAAAAATTAAAATAGAAAATAACTAAATATCAAATAGTGTTTAAACTTTTTTTTTTTTTTTAAAAAATTGTCCTTCTACTTCCCATGATTTATCCCACTTAATGAATATAAATTGATTGTGGAAGGTGTTGACTATGATACACCAAATAAAATCTTAATAGTCACGGCTAGATTTAAATCGTTAATTGGCTCCAACACTAGAAACGATGTGGACTAATCAATTCGATCAATATAAATCTAGCATTAAAAAGATTATGATGCAAATCCATTTTCGATAAAAGGTCAAACTGTATTAGAAGAAGAAGAAAAAACATAAAGAGGTCAATAGATAAATATATGTTTATTGAGAACCACATCAATACATGTATAGGGAAGAATTAAGACTCTTAAGAGATACAATAGTCATAATAAATACTAAATAGGCTTGTAAGGATATAATGGTCATTAAAACAGTATTTTTTATTTACAACACCCCCCATAAATGATTGTTTACACAATAATTGTCTCGTTGAAAATCTTATTTGGTAAAAATTCGATAGGACAAAAATACCAATAAATGAAAAAAATACTACAAATAATTTAGGATAATGCTGTCTCGTTAAAACCTTGTCAAGAAAATTCAATTGAACAAAACTTGAGAAAATGAAGAAGAACATGTACTCACTTGATTTCAATTAAAGAAAGTCCTTGTATCTAGCCAAGTTTGTATTGTACGTCAATATCTTCAATATTACAATTATGATAAAGTATGTTCCATACAGTCTTGTTATAGTACCAAGCAACATTGTCTTCATACAAGATAATTTATCTATATTCTATGACTGTGGTATCATGATAGTTCAGAAAATATGCCTTCTTCTTTTCAGAAATCTCGTACACAATTTGTAACATTCAATTGTATTATTTTGAGTGTAAATATCATATACGTTATAAACATTCCATATACAAACGATATGTTTCATTAAAACTTTACTAAGAAAGATTTTGTGGGAAAAATCCAAATAAAAGAAAAAGAATACATTATTTTTTTGAATATGTTATAAAAAAAAGTCTCCTTAAAAATTTTGTTATGAAAACTCAATAGAACAAGATCATGATTAATGAAAAAACAGTACAATGCATATTTACTCTCCCTCGTAATGATATAATGTGAATATATGCTTTTGGTGCAAAATACTTCAAGGATAGTATTAAAATCATATGAGATAAGTTGTCTATAATCACATTTATTATATGCATTTCAATTTTCATACATTATCAAGCTAACAAGATAAAGATTAGTGATTGCATACATCATAGGATAATTTATCTATTTATACAAGTTTTTGCAAAATTCATTAGGTTAAGAGCCGTGCATTACATACTTTGACTTTATTTTTCTCTTTTTTATTTCACATAAGTATACACCTTTAGGTGCTCAGACTGCAAGTTTTGAAATTTCACGTTTCACTACTAAAATTAATTTTGCTAGGATTGCGTCATTTTATTTGCCCAATCATTTCTTCTATCAACATGCTTTGATGAATTTATTTAAATACCCTTGCCTTTTATAATGTGAAATAGTACACTATGTACAAATGTGTTGTCGACAATTTTTTTCTTTGAGATTCTATTTCGTTTCCATATCAATATAATCTTTTGAAATATCTCTACTTTCAATATTTCAAGTACTTTAACCTCTTCAAAAGTTTTATAATTAGTTTAACCCTATATATTTTCCAAAAGTATACACCTCTTAAATGTGACCATCTTCCTTATTTGCTGCATTTGCTTTTATTTGCTTTTTTATTATTATTATTTAGAATCGAATGTAATCATGCTTCAATCGTGTCATAAAATTATCAAATATAATATTAATATATTGTCCTCTTGGAACATCAATTTAAGTTGGATCATTTAAAACTAATGTGTGAGATTTTGTTTATATCTTTGAACAGTAAATACATCTAAATGAATTATATTTCAAATTTTTATTTCAAATTATCTTTGTGAGGATTTAAGGAATATAATTATGCATTATGTATATTATTTTCAACTTTTAATTCTCCCCCTAATGCTGAGAAAACTATCCAATTAAAGTGATAATCACCAAATCGCATTATAAAATATTATCTGTTAAGGCTTAAGATATTTAATGAGGGTTCAAACTAGACATGTATTCTCAACATTCTTTAATGTCCATCTTAGTGCAATGTTGTGGAGTTATTGTACATATATTGCACTTGTAAGAAATCATTAGATAAAAATATTTTGCTTATGACCATTACTCAAATATTGCGGGGGTGAACTTTGATATTGGCATGGTGCTATAAATTTTGCTACATATGAAATAACATTCCTTAGACAGAAATGAAAAGCATTTTGTTCTTAATAATAATGATTTAGAGATAGATAGGAGGCGTTTAAAAATTAACAGTATTAAATAATTTATTGTCATATCAACTAAGACTTATTAAAAAGTTGAGTTTTATGTTCACTAGTATTAACAAGACATACCGTCTTAATTCTATAATGTGAAAGTTATGCTCTTAATCTAAAATTCGATCAATTAATTTTGTGAATATCAGGTTAAGAACACCATGTAATCACCTAGTAAATATATGTATGATACAAATAATGTCTAGATGGTTAACATTGAAAGTGACGGGGCCTATATATCACCCTGATTAAGTTTCAAGATTTTAGGGATACAATTCCAAAGTTAGCTAGTGATTGTTGATAAACAATTTCAATACAGTGAACATGTATTATATTTGAATTCATTGGGTTGGAAAATATTCTAGTTCTTCATTGAATGTGCATTCGAATTCTCAATAAATAAATAAATAAATATATATATATATATATATATATATATATATATATATATATATATATATATATATTGCATCATCGTTGAGTCGAGATGGTTTGACTGATCATGCCAAATAAATTCAATATATAAATTCATATTTTGTTATACTTCTCCGGAAGCATAAATATAGTTAAATATGATTGTAACATAATACAACCATATACTTCTTCAGTGGAATTACTTAAATTAGAACATTTAGTCGATCTAAAATTTCACAAACATAATATAATGTAATAAAAACACTTCTAAAGAATAGACTTGGATTTAAAAACTTAAAAGAACCTTAAATAGTCGACAAATAGCATATTTTTCAAAGAAGTATATTTGAACAAGTTCACAGTACTTATAAAAAAATCGTTGTTGTTCACGTTATTATTTATCGCGAATGAATTGTTGGATTTTTAATCTTAATCGATGGATTTGAAGACAATAAGTTACGAACATTCTGTACAAATTTCACAACGATTAGATCACGAAATATTGAGATATCAATGTTTTTTTTTTTTTATTACGGATGTGCATGCTATCCAAATTTTGCGAATTTTTGCATTGTTGATATCGAAATTTCTCTCTATTTTTTGGAGAGCTTCTTCATACTGATAATGCGTTATAAGCTAGAGAGAAAGAAAATAATATAGAGAAGTCGATAGATTTTATTAAGAACCAAAACCTTGTATTCAAAGAGAATAATTAGGATTACAAGAAATACAATAATCATAATAACTCGAGTTGTTCGTTGTTTGGTTAAATTAACAATTTCTAATTTTTTTGGCTTTAGGTTTATACCTTGATTGATTTTCCCGTAATCCGCTTTTAATAAACGTAATGTAGGATTAAATTATTTGTCTTCCTTATTTGTGCTTAGTTTTGGGTTTACGTGTATAATTTTTTATTGTTAGAATGTGAGGTTGAAAATGAATATGTAGAATAAAGAGTTTTGAAACAATGATTCTCAAATAGGGGCTTAACATCACAACGTGAAAGCGAGCTTTGTCGATGAAATATGGGAAGCATTAAGTATTATATTGAACCAATTTAAACTATATGAAAAAATTAAAAAATCTTATTACCTAAAAAATGTAATCCTGTTTGAGTCCCATTATCCAATAATTCATATTTTATTTCATACTTATTTTTAATCACACATTCTATCAATAAAATAATTCACATGTAAACTCAAAAGTTTTCCTTATTTTTTAATCACATTCTCTAAAAAATTACTATTACAAAATTCATTTCGACATAAAAATGGGGCTTAAACAGGGGCTAAATATATACAATCATTCGTATGTATCTAAGATGATTATATTATGTCCTTGTGTGGTAATGTGGTGTACATTAAAATTAAATTTTTAGTAAATTTTTATAAAAATTTATAAAATGTGTTGTTGAAAAATTGAGTCCCATGAATATATGTTTGAAATTAATTATAAACTTTAACTTAAATTAAATCTTAATTTTAATTTCCAGCAAACATGACTATTATAATATTATAATATTGTGTTTTTAAAAAAATCGTATTTAACTAGAAACTTCCAGGCAATAGAACATTTTTCGAGATTTACTACAAATATATTTTTATAGGAATTACTACACAATAAATAATATTTTAATTTTTTTTTCTTTTTTAAAACTCTTGAGTACTTTCAGTATGATTAGCCAAATTTTATTGTAATTACTTTTAAGAAATTTTTGTTTCTAAACACAATAAATGTAAATAAATAATTTTTTCTTATATCAAAATACACTGACAAAATAAATAACTTATTTTCAAAAACTTTATTTACTTCTACGTAACTTTTTTTTTTTTTACTTTAGCCATACATAGTCACGTAAGAGTCATCTTCAAGAAACTCTTTAAAAATGAAATGATCTATATTATGCTTCAAGAGACTCTTCAAATTAATATTTTAAAATAGAGAGTGTGCTTGGTGAGTCATACCCACTCTTTCCAATTAAACGCATTCAAAATATTTCATTTTTAGATGTAACATATATTGACCAATTAAATAGTATATGCAAAAAAAAAAAAAAGGAAATAACATAATACTTTAGAGGGAAACTAGTAAAAATAAAAGGTAGGAAAATTAATATATACATATTGGGAGTAGGAAAATTAAGCCTCTGTTTGATGATCATTAATTGACAAAAATAAAGTTTGAACAGTAAATTTTTGGAGAATGTGTGGTTAAAAAATAAAGAAAATTTTGAATTTAAATGTAGAATATTTTATTTTGTGAATATGTGGTTGAAAATGAGTATACATAAAAAGGAGTTTTGAAATGAAGGATGTCAAATAGGGGCTAAGTGTTAAAGAAACGGTTGGAGTATATTAAATTTTTTATTCTCTAAATTTATAGATACTTTCTAAATTGTAAAATATATATTTAAAAATAGAGAGTTTCTTAAAGACTCTCTAAATAGTTAAATTAATGTTATGGTTTAAATACAATCGTGGCCGTACTGGTTAAATGTCCCCAAATATACAATAAGAATTCCACAAACCTCGTGACTATTTTTGAGTTGGACTCAACTATCAATCGATTCCGCATTTGACTCAAACTCAACCCATCACTATTATACAAATAACTACACCAACTACAAAAAAAACATGACTTAAAAAAATACCTAATCGCTTGACCTATGACCGATACTTTCCTTCACACTATAAAATAATAAATACATATTAAGAGTAGTAAAATTAAGTGTTAAAGATAAATAACCTATTAGAGTTAAAAAAAAAAAAAAAAAAATTACTCTGTAAATTTATTGATACTCTCTAAATTGTAAAATATGCTATTTAAAAATAGAAAGAGTATTGAAGATGCTCTAAATAGTTGAATTAATGTTATGGTTTAATTACAGTCGATGACGTACTCGATGACAAACTCGTTAAATATCTGCAAATGCACAAGAAGAGTTCCACGAGTTCTGTTAATATTTCCAAGTTGAATAATACTTCAGTTGTTAAATTCTGTGTTGTTTTATATTCTCCCATACCATATCTTGCCGTTTTGTTTGTTTTGAGTTTAGAGGTTATCATATTTGATATAGGGGAAAATTATTTTGTAGAATGTGTGGTTGAAAATAAAATAGAGAAAAATGTATTTAAAAATAATGATGACCAAACAAGGGCTAACGACAAAAGTGGGTGATGAAAACCTTAACATGCTCATGTTTGGAGATTTTTCATTGTCATTTTTATGTTAATTTTATTTGTATACATTTTGATCATCTTTGTCATTCATAGTTTACTTACATTTTAATACATTGCATGTACAAAATAACAATAGTATTAATGGAAGATTCAACACAAAGAAATGACAAGTTTCAGGGAAGACGTACTGAAAAATATGAAAAATGGACATGAAAAGAGAGCAATAAGCTGCAAAAACTCATGGTTGATGCTGTCACTTGTGGTTGGTGTGATAGTAATGGCTTGTTGAGCAAGATAACTGTAGAAAAATATATACTCCTGCATCTTAACCAAACGCTTGGAATTGAAAAGACTTATGTCCAATATAAAATTCATGTGAAATGGTTTAAGAAATAGTAAAACAAGTATTCTAAACTTATATGTCATAGCTCTAGGTTTGAATAGGACCATGTAACGAAGAAATTCACTTCTAGTGATGAAGTATGAGACGATTACTTTATGGTAAGCTTCTTTTATTACTTGAATTTTAAAAAAATATAAAATTTGAGCTATTTGTTAGTGATGTGTATGTTTCATTCTTCAACATTTATAATAATTTTTCTTTAGTGGTCTCATCCCGAAGATAAAAGTTATTGCACAAACACTGTTGCGGACTATAAAGATTTAAGAATTGTAGTTGGAAGTGGAACAACTGTTGGGAAACACTCAATTGCAATAGGGGATGGTACTAATGCAAAAACATTTTATACAGAAGAAAGAAAGGTTAGTGACGTTTTAATAGATGACTTCATGTATGATCTTGATACTGAAACATTTATACAAACCAATAAACAAGACCCTTTACATCAGCCACCATCTCTTGCTTACTCTACTCAACCATTCCCCTTTAATCTTATCCCCATAAATTCGAAAATGAAGTAGAACCGAGCTTGAAGTAAAATCTAGTGCGTTTGATCCAAAAGTACTCAATCAGATGTTATAGACAAACTTGGTTGTACAATTGACAAGATCACTCGAGTTATTAAAGACAATAAAGAGCATAATTGTTGGGACATTATCAAGGAGATCCCAAATTTGCATGATGATGATCGCTTCAAGGCCCTTGATTTGCTTAATACGAAAGCAAAGAAGTCTAAGTTCTTGAACATTACACTAGAAGAATGTTCCAAATGGATAACATTTAAATTAAAATGAGGCATTGTTTGGACATAATTAGTAGTAATTTTTAAAATTTTGGATTGTTAATCTATTATTTATGGATTTTTTAAACTTTGATTATAGTATTGAATTCTACATTTTGAGCTATTTATTGATTGCATTTTCTGATAGTATATTAAATTAGTCATGGTTAATTCGTTTGTAAATGACATTATCATTTTCTTTGTGTATGTCTTTATTTTTCGTTTCTTCCATATATATAAAGTCGAATGTTGACGTGCATGAAGATCCTAAAATAGAGATGGACGATATTGAAGAGGCATTATGTGAAACCATTTGGTATTCATGGATGGAAATACGTGATAAATGATTTTATAGTTAATATATGTTGTGAACATATTAAGTATTCGCTAACTAGGCAATCAAAAATTAGATATGGATATGATTATATACATAAAATATTAAAAGAGGATCCAGAAAATTTTCAACAAGTTTATAGAATGTATCTGAATGTATGTCTAAAATTAAGCAACATCATTAGAGAAAAAAACACCATTATAGGATACTAGGTACATTTGTATTGAAGAAATATTTGCAACATTCCTGCTTATTGTTGGTCAAAATACTCGATATTGTTTGATTCGTCAAAAGTTTGGCCGATTGCATTTCACTACTAGCCAAAATTTCAACAAGATTTTACAGACATTAAACAATTTTACGATAAATATGATGGTCAAACCGGGATCCATTATGCCAGAAAAAAAAAGGAAAACTACAAAATTTTACCCTTACTTTTAAAGTAAGTGATGAAATAATATTAATTATATTTTTTTTTATCTTGTCATTAGTGTTTTCATTATTTGTTTGTATTGTTTTATTAGTTTAGTATTGTATTGAAATTATTGATTGAACCTATACTTCCAGCAATGGTAACTTGACATGATACAAGCAATTATAGAAATCGTCATAGAACAATTTCATAGAATGTTTTGGCACTTGTAACTTTGATTTGGAATTTATATACGTGCTTAGTGATTGGGAGGGATCATTACATGATTCTAAAGTGTTGAGTGATGCTTTAACAATGAGAAATTGACTTAAAATGTCACAAGGTATGACTTTATTATTTCATTTTTTTCTTTTATCTTATTTTAACATAATTATACACATTATAAGTTACTTGCTAAATTTACAAGTATTTTATATTCAGGTAATTTTTTTTGGCATATTGTGGATTTCCAAATCGATGTCAATTCTTAGCTCCTTTTCGAGGTGTCCACTATCATATTCAAGATTTTGGTGGTCAAGATCGTGAACTTAAAAGTGCAAAAACGTTGTTCAATCTTCACCATGCTTCTTTGAGGAACGTAGTTGAGAGTATATTTAGTATATTTAAATCACGATTCACAATTTTCAAAACAGCTCCTCCATTTCCATATAGTACACAAGCATGACTAGTGTTAGCTTGTGTAGGATTACACAATTTTCTTTGTAAAGAATGTCTTTCTGAGGAATTTCCAATTGAACATGATAATGAAACTCCGTCATCTTCTTTAGTTAATGAAGGTGAAGCCATTGGACCATTTTTTGAGAGTCAATGATAAGGAAGAGAGAATGCTAATGCATAGAGGGCTATTATAGCAGCTAATAGGTGTAAATGTTGTGAATGTTTAGTTATTTTTTTTGTTAAACATTACTAAAAGATTATTAATTTTTTTGTTAATTTGATTATTTTTTAATCTAATTGACGTGACTTAAAATATTTTATGTTTTTTTAAAAATATTTTTACCGATCTGAAAAATATGATTTATTGCTTTGCATCTTTAATTATATAGGTTGTGGATGATTGGACACACAAGAAGTTGCTTAAAATATTACAATATATATGCTTAATATTTTCTTTTTATCAAAAGTGAAAGTCTTTAAAAGTTTCTAATAAAAGTCTACAAAAGTTCATGGAAGACTGTTATTTATTTTTAACAAATTCATAGATATCAATTAAAATTTCACAAAATTCACAATAGTCACCCACTTAAAAACGTCTATAAAAGTATCTAAATTTATAGATGTTTTCTAAATTGTAAAATATGTTTTAAAAAAAAAAAGAGAATCTCTTAAAGATGGTTCATGTAGTTGAATTAATGTTATGGTTTAATTACAATAGCCGTCCTGCTCGTTAAATGTCTCCAAATGCTTGATAAGAGTTCCACAAACCCCGTGAATATTTCCGAGTTGGACTCAACTACCACCGATTCCGCATTTGACTCAGACTCAACCCATCACTACTATACAAATAACTATACCAATTAAAAAAACGTAATCGGTTTACCTATAACCTACACTTCCCTTCAAACTGCAAAGTAATAAATACTTATTAAGAGTGGTAAAATAAGTGTTAAAAATAAAGATTTTGTTGTTACTTTGTAAATGTATAAATGCTCTCTAAATTATAAAATATGCTCTTTAAAAATAAAGAGTCTATTGAAGATACTCTAAATAGTTGAATTAATGTTATAATTTAATTTCAATTGGTGACATACTCGTTAAATACCCCAAAATGCACATGAAGAGTTCCACAAGCCCTGTGAATAATTTTGAGTTTGGACCCGACTACCAACTGATACTGCATTTGAACTCAACACATCACTACTATACAAATAACTACACCAACTCAAAAAAATGACTTAGAAACCTAATCGCTTTACCTATAACCAACACTTCCCTTCACACTACAAAATAATAAATACATATTAGGAGTAATAAAATTAAGTGTTAACGATAAAGAACCCATTGATGTATATAAAAATTTTCACTCTGTAAATTTAAAGACGCTCTCTAAATTGTAAAATATTCTATTTAAAAATAGAAAGTCTCCTAAAAATGTTCTAAGTAGTTGAATTAATGTTATGGTTTAATTACAATCGATGCCATACTCGTTAAATGCCTCAAATGCACAAGAAGAGTTCCACAAGCCTCGTGAATATTTTCGAGCTAGACTTAACTACTGACCAATTCCACGTTTGACTTGGACTCAGCCCATCGCTACTATACAAGTAACTACACAAACTGAAAAAAGAAGACTTAAAAACCTTAATTGCTTTACCTAAAATCGACACTTCCATTTACACTACAAAATACACACTTCTCCAGTTAGGCCTCCATTGTCTAGATTATATTCTGTTAGAATTTTTATCACCTTGAACCATTCTATTTTTTCTTTTATTTGTGTATATAAAAATGGCCTCGGCAAAATTCTACTATTGCTTGATAAAGTGAAGGTACGGTTCTCGTACTTTACCTAATTTTTTTTTATTGAAAGAAAGAGCATTAGCCGAAGACTTCGTCAGAATATTCTTTTCGTTTATCTTTGTTTAAGTTTAACATAAGTTCTTGTTGTTAGCAGGGGTGCAACGAAAATTTTGGTTTGGTGAGAGGCATAATATATATCTTTAATATAAAGTCTCAAAAATATTATATTGTACTTTAAAAACTCTTATTTTAATATTTTGCTCTTACCCTACTTCTAATTTGGTTGGTTAAAAAGGAGCTTTTTAGACCTTTTATAGTTTTGCATCTCTTAAATGGATGATGGAGATTGATTTTATTTTATAGTTCATAATTTTTGTCTAGATTATTTTTTGTATATATGTTTCTACGAACATTTATTCAACTATTACAAGTTTTTTATATGTTAGTAAATGGGATATCTAGTTACAAAATCCTTTCGATATCTCTTCTTTAGTCTAGAGTATTCCAACAAATTTCTCTCTATATTTCTAAAGTCTTCCGCATTTCTTCAAAGTTTTGCCAATTATGTGAGTTGGGCAAAATATTGCATCTCACACAATGAGATGTCCCTCGTATAGTCCTAGTAGACTCTTGAGTTAAAGCATGAAATGCATTTACAAGTTTCAGTTATATCACAATCGGTATGTAATATACCACTATCATATTTGCCAAAATGTAAATATTTTTAAACGTTTCTAACTCTTATATTGTAACTTAAATAGATTACGAGAGATTAATGATGGAATTCAACACATTTAAATTAAAGATGAAAATTAATATGTGGGCAAAATTGATGGACAAAACTTGAGAACAACCTAATTTTAACTTGCTTAATTACCTCCATTATTTTATCTCCTTAGTCCTTACCGCAGAGACGAGTTCTCTCTTGCACCAAAACGTGTTGTCTTACTTTCACATTTTCTATACTATTTTCTTGTACAAATGCCCACTTGTCAAAACTCTATCCTCCAATCTCTCTTATATTTCATTTCTAACTACCTTTGTTATTCTGCAGTTTTCCAAATGAACATATTTTATGATATTTTGTGCGGATTAGTATCATTATGGTATATTTACTCATAGGGCTTATGTCAAAGCGTACTTTTTGACAATTATTTTATTGTAACAATGTTCATGGACGATGTTACGGGTCCCAAAGGATCCGATGCGTGTCAAGCAAGAGAAGTCCCACGCATAGACGAACTGATTTGGTGTGGGGGACCGAACTGAAGTGTCTTAATAAGTAGAACTAAACTCATCTGCACCTCTCAGCGGATGCAAATGCTCGTACTCCGCAACGACGCTTCGCTGGACTGTCCCACCTCCCTCTAGCCGAAATCCTTTTGTACAAGTCTCCAACATTAAATCTTTGATTGATTGATGGGACGTGTGACAAGGTTCAAATGGTCAAATCAGCCGCATAAGTCAGAATAATAAAGATTCGTGAACTTATTGATGGACAGATTGACGTCTAGGATGGAACATGGTGAAATGATCTGAGGCAACGTGTTTCCTCATCCAACGGCTCTCCTCCTCCCACCCTCAGTATAAATACAACCTCCTTGTCCCAGAAGAAGGATTCGTTTTTCTACCAATATAAAGAGCGTAAGTTATTCTCTCCTTACATATACACTTTATTCATTTCATATTATTTCTTCACGTTTCCAGTGATCACTTACCCACCGGTGACCCATATACTCAAACTGATAATTGACTTGATCGTCGGAGTGCTCACGGCCGCCGTCATCCTCGTCGGGAAAGGGTCACGAGTGACTAACGACTTGCTATTGAGCGCAGGAAGGAGTGGACTAGAAAACTTATCTGTTGGCGGCTCGGAGGTCCATTTGTCGAGGTCAACAGACGATATTAGATATTGTCAAAACATTATGAAATTGATACATTTTTATTAGGAAAAAATGGATAATCCCTATAATTAACATTACATTTTGAGAAATAAGAAACACTACACAAATTTGCAAAAATAAAGCCATTCCAAAAAATATATATTTTTTTAGAATATTGTGTATTAGAATCGATTTTTGTAGGTTCCCCAGATTAGAAAATTCATCGGAGAACTAATTGGTGGATGAACTAATTTATTTCTTTTAAAACTATTCCTACAAATAAAAATTTAGTTATTTTCTCTTTAAAAAAAGGTTGAAGACATCAGCATTTGAAATCTTTGCAAATTATGTGTAGAAATGGCAATAGTTGGAAGAAAATGTTATGTTGTGACCTCTATTTGTGGGCATGTGACTCCTACCTTGTGATCGCATGTCACCATCGTGCCCTTGAATTTGCCGTGTAATAAAAAAGCAATTTTGTCCGATTAATTCTATATCTTATAATCATGACAATTCAAATGACATGAGATCATATGAGATGTGACAAATAATTGTGATTCTATTTATTGCTATTTCGTAGATTTGTAACTACTTCATGTGACGATTGTTCATATAAATGTAAATGCTTACTTGTTGTGGCATTTGATGACTGTTTAGCAACATACAATTATGGCTCATATGAGTGGCATTCATTCTATATTCTAGAGTTGTGACACTCTGATCTTGTAAATGAAATTATTTTTTCTGAGTACAAAACTAGTGGGCGGTTCAATCTTTTCACATCACAATAAAAAAAATATTTCATTTAAAATACCATAATTTTGGGAACGATATCATAAATATATAAAAAAAAAAATTATAAATGAAAATTTTGAATTATTAGATCCCTATACATTTTGTTTATTAATCACTTAATTTGTTAAAAGTAAAAGTTAAATATTCGACTATCTAATTTTTTATTTGTTACTTACTTGATTGAGCCCCGTCTCAAAAAATAAAATAAAAAAATGAATTAGAATGAAAAAAAGAAAAGAAAATTACCATAAACCCCACAATTTAAATTTAAATTTCATAAAGCAGGGTGTTTTAACCAAAAAAATCCAATACAAATATTTTTCTTTCAATAATCAGGTTATAATTGTTATTCAAAAAAATTAGGGAAAATTGCAGTAGCGATCTCTAATCTATCATTTTTTGCAGACTTTACCATAATATTTACTTTGTGCCAGCCACAGTCCCAAACCTTTTAAAAATATGCACTTGGGGTCAAATGGATGAAAATCATCCATTCGACTATTAGTTGACCAAAAAAGTCAAAATTTGTCAAATGTAATAAGGGCAAAATTGTAACTTTGCAATTTTAATACCAAAAAAAAAAGGAGGGGGGGGGGGGGGGGGGGGCTATTGTTATCTCTCCACAAACCCCAACCCAATCCAACCCAAAACTCTTGGAAATCATCACATTTGGCACCACCGTCCCAACACCGATACCACCCAACGTCGTCGCCTCAAACACATACCACCAGCATGTCAATCATCACATTTTGCCTTTATTAATCCCACCACAAACCGCCAGCAACACCACTGTGAATCTCACTACAAACCATCGACACCACCATTGTCAATCTTACCACACAAGAAACTACTTTGTTGAACTTTCAATTTTGAATCCAAATGGTAAAGTATCATAGATTCATTTCATTCTAATGCTAATTAGACCAATTTCTAGTAAAATTCCAGTAAGAGCAAAATCAATTTTTGGGTTCCATATCAAATCGAAACATGAATGAATTGTCTTTTTCCGGCTAAATTGGGGAAGACCCATATGTTCATTGGACGTGTCATGAGCAGTAGGTGCCTGTGGTGGTGGTCCGCTATCATGGGTCCCATTACTGGCATCGAAAAAGTCGTCTAAAATTTGCGTAGTCGCTGTGTTCGAAGATGCAGCTTTCTGATTTTGATTTTGCACATTAAATGGTGATTGCTGACCATGAATAAGGGCGCCTTGACGAGTATAATCAACTAGAATGTTGGGCATGACATGGATCTTGTCAGAATTGGAGATTCCAACCGTTTTTGAAAACGAGAACTCCGATTCTAGTCATTTTTGAAAACGAGAGCAGACTTTTTACTTTTCTTTTGTTTTTCTTTTAATTATTTTAATTGTTAATATTAAGGAAAATGTAAAGTGCTATTTTGCCCTTTTTAATTTGGTCCACATTGGTCAAAATTTGACTTTTTTGGTCAACTAAATATTTTTTCACCCATTTGGATCCCATGTGCATATTTTTGAAAGGTTTGAGATTATGGATGACACAAAGTGTATGTTAGAGTAAAGTTTGCAAAAAAATAATAAGTTAGGGATTGCTACTGCAATGTTTTCAAAAATTATATGTCATCTCTCTCTCTCTCTCTCTCTCTCTCTCTCTCTCTCTCTCTCTCTATATATATATATATATATATATATATATATATATATATATATCACCACCGAGGAATGAAGATGACGGGAATGATTGGTTATCACCAGGTGGTGGCGACAATTGTAGTGGTGGAGAAGAGGTGATGGCGATGAAGAAGAGTTTGAGCCGCTAATGAAGTATGCGGATGTTGTAAAGGAGGTGAAAATTTGGGGTGCGAGATCCTGGATATACTTGAAACTACCATAACCACCGGATTCCCAGGTTAAGGAGACTTGTTAGGTGATGTCGACGATGGTGGGATGGGGTGGTAGATTTGATGTGAAGATGGTTGCGGCGTATTTGAGGTAGTGGCAGTGGTGATTTAGGTAGTGTTGGCAGTGGCACAATGTGGTGGGATCGGGGTTAGGTGAGGTAGTGGCAAACTTTTTGATGGTGTTGACCTTGGTGGGTGCAGGTGGGGTGAATAGCGTATATAACTTGTTAATTTGATAATTTATGAACTATTAAATTTGTGATTTGCAACTAAGGACGTGA
Organism: Osmanthus fragrans; assembly: GCA_019395295.1. Taxonomy (NCBI): domain Eukaryota; kingdom Viridiplantae; phylum Streptophyta; class Magnoliopsida; order Lamiales; family Oleaceae; genus Osmanthus; species Osmanthus fragrans. The sequence continues at coordinate 8,497,245 of CM033361.1, forward strand.
TTGTGACTAATTAATTAGATAATTTGCGGCTAATAAATATTTCAGTCATATTTAATGTGTGATTTGTCACTTAAATACGTGATTGTGACCCACAAATTATGTTTTTATGATTGTAAATTTGTGTGATTTGTGATTAGTACGTGAATGAGATCACAAATTGTGTGTTATTGTAATCATGACCTGTTAATTAGTATATCATAACACATTAATAGAGGTAAAAAAAAAATGGGATCACTAAATTTTTCAATTTTTTTATAATTTTTTTTTTTTTTTTTTTTTTAAAAGAAAATGTATGTTAAGATATTTTTAGGTATGTATTAAAAAAAAAAAAAAAAAAACGAAAATGAAATTTCGTAAAGCCCAATTAAAAGGCATGCATATCCAAGGGCCAAGTATAACCTATACCTGTTCAAGGATTATTCATAAGAGCACAGGGGAACAAGCGGCTAACGTTTTCTTCCTGGGAATTAGGCTAAAAGCTTGGGGAGAGGCGAAGGGAACATATTCATCCCCCCTTGGCACCAGTCTATCTTGTCTAACAGTGATTTCTACTCCACTTCTCTATCAACAAATTTGGAAGGTAGTATCGGATTTTTATTAGTGTAAAAGCGTGCTTTATATGTTGAAATGCTCTCGATCTGATTGTTGTGAATGATTTAATTTTAACTCAACTCCTTCTAACTTATTTATTTTTTCAAAATTGTTGTTTTTTTATTGTAATCTTCCTCTAGCAACAGTGATTTTTTCGACAACATTTCTCTTGAATTTTTGTTGCGGTTGTTTAATGGTTTTCTACTTGCCATAAAAAACTGGCCGCCCCTCAAGTGTAATAGTTTAAATACCCAGGACCAAAATCCAGTGGGAGCAACCCCAGGTGGCTCCGCCTCTGGTTGTGTGTGATGAATTTGCATTATAAATTTGTGGTGCCATATGATTTTCTCTTGGTTTGCGTTTTGTGATCCGATTTTAATGGAAAGTGAAAAGGTGGGTGTAATGATTTGAAGCACTAGCTTGCTTTTAGGGATGTTAAATTTTGATTCAGTTTATACTTTAAATAAGCATGTGGGGGTTATGATTTGACTTAATTGGTCGGTTTTATTTATTTGTTTTGCAGGATATTTCAATTCAGTTCATATCAGGGAAGTCAAATCTCTATTTATGGATCCGTCGTAAAGACGTTGTTGCAAAAGCTTTTGAGTTCCTTCCATTTTCTGGTCTCCGTTTAGCAAAATCCTTTGTTTGTTTTGCTATTTTATACCGTTAATTAATCAGTGTTGTAATTTGATTTGAGAAAATGGCAGCGAAAGTATCAACTCCATGTTTAAATTGGTCACACCCTTCAATTCCCCAGTCACCATCTTCTTCTCAAACTTTAGCCTCTGCATTTTCGTCCCCATCTGTAGTAAGACGTAGTATTATTAGCAGTGATGGAGCTCTGGTGTGCCGCTACATGCACCAGTTGGATAGGTCGGCCTTTTTTGGGACTCACCAATCGTCTAAGTTGTACCGGTCCAGATCTTTGGAGCATTTGAAATCTTGGGACCAACCACTCCGGCGAGCATGCAGTGCCAGCATGGCTTCATTTTCCGATGAAGGATTTTTGAAGAAAATTAAATATCTGGCTCTTAGATATCAATTATCTGATGATGAAGACGAAAGTTCAAGTACTCATGATGCTACGTTTGAAGCAGAGCAGGGTATGCTCCTGGATTCTGTCAAAACGAGGTGTGAAAATGTTGATGTTAGTTCCAATGGTAAAACCAAAATTTTTAGAATATCAGTCGTTTGAGATTTTAAAGCCTCCAGATTTCCCTGAAAGAGACGAGATAATTCCCGTAAATATTGAGAGGAGGGCAAATAGAGTTGAAATTCCATTATCCCTTAGAATGATAAAGCGGAAAAAGCAATGGCAAGAAGGGTTTAGGGAAGCTGGAGAGTTGGCGTACTGCTCTGTGAACAAAGCTTTTTCGTCCATGGTGTTTATAATTCAGGAGCTGCAAAGTTATACTTTGCAAATGAGGGGAATTTTGTTTTATGAGGATTTACAAGGGATTTTGGTGAGGGTTCAGAAGGAGATGCATGCGTCCTTTGTGTGGTTGTTTCAGCAAGTGTTCTCACATACGCCAACTTTGATGGTGTATGTGATGATACTTCTTGCAAATTATAGTGTTTATTCAATGGGGACTAACGCCGCTATAGCAGCCACTCCACCCGTCCATGCTTATGCAGCCACCTCAGAAACTGTTTCAGTGGTGGAAGATCAGAGTCGGGTCGAGCAAAAGTTTGATTCGTCGGCTGTTAAAACATTTAAGTTATCCTCATCAAATGGGAAGACAACATCAATTGGGGGAGGTAATGGTGGTGGTGGTGGGAAATACAGGCCATCTGCAAGTGGTACAGATGGAGACGGGAGGTTTGATGAATCAGGATACCACGGGACCGTTGTTCCTGATGAGGTTTCCACAGTTGGGAATCCCTCAAGAACAGGTGAAGAAGAGTCAATATCTGGGCAAGTGGCCAGAGAAGAAGATGTGAGTTTGTGGAATTCAATGGTGGAAGAATCTTTGAGAATGCGGGCTGCAACAAGTGGTGAAGCATTGGATCATGAGATGAGGCAAAGACTTGTGTCCCCAGTGAATGCAGAGATTGAAGCTGATGATTATGCAGAGTATTTTAGAACAGAGTTGCTATATCAAACAGGATTGGCTCGAGAGCCCAATAATCCTCTTCTGCTAGCAAATTTTGCTCAATTTCTCTACTTGGTCGCCCAAGATTATGACAGGTAAATATATTTTCTTATGTTTGGATATCAATTTCTCTGTTTTTGATCATCTTGAAGAATTAATATTTCCTTGATTCTTAGCTAATGCAATTGGATTGTGTTTTTTGATATATTATGGTCTGTGATTTTTCTGCCTGATGATATTGCTTGCAGCCATGTTTGCTCGCTTCTAATTCGAGAAATATTGTACTTGTTGGCATGAAATAGGACCTTTTTTTGTAGGCAAATTGTAGTTTTGTAGAAATTGGGGTTATCTTGATTGAGTTGGGTATGGTGCAACTTACACCCTTAGTTTCTTTCTTTAATAGGACAGAACTATTCACGTGAACCATAAATAGTTTCAACTGTACCTTGAATTGAAAACTCTGATGAAAAATTATCTTCAAAACACAAGTAAATTTTCCAATTCTTTGAAAAAAGCAACCAAGATTCTAGAAATTTGGTGGAATAGGAAAAAGAAATGACAAGTGCTATTTAAATTGTATATGTATGCACAATAGATACTTCAACGTATTATACAAAATTTGCTACTAAAACAAGTTAATCATGTGAATTCTTAGGTCATAAAAACTTTCGTATTTGTTTGTTTTATACATTTTTTTGCTTGAAGCAGAGCGGAAGACTACTTCAAGAGAGCGGCAGAGGTGGAGCCAAAGGATGCAGAAGCCTTGAACAAATATGCAAACTTCCTCTGGCAGGTAAAGAAGGATCTTTGGGCTGCTGAGGAAACCTACTTGGAAGCCATTGCTGCGGAACCCAGCAATTCCTATTATGCAGCTAATTATGCCCATTTCCTTTGGAATACCGGTGGGGAAGACACTTGTTTTCCTCTAAGCTCCCCCAACTCCTCTACCGAAGTTTAACTTCAACAGTCAAATTCAATAACATGACAGAAAGATTAGAAGACGATACACCTCAGCCATTGCTCGTCTATCAACACTGCTGAATAACCACAATATATATAATAAATATCCCAAGGGAGAAAAGGAGAGCTTTTTCCTTCTTAACGAGCTTGTGTTCGACTTCTCTCATTGTTCTTTGCTTTAGTTGTTCTTGTTTTAGCCCGTTTTCGTTTCATAATGGATGAGGAAATAGTTTTTCATTTCTTTTGCGGGGTGGAGCGGCGTCCAATTATTATATGATGAAACAAGAAGAGAAACGATGCTCCTTGGGTGATTTTTCGTGTTTCTGCTTAGCATTATTCTTGATAAAGATGTCTACTGGTTTCAGGCCTTTTTTCTGGGTTTCTGCTTTTTATTATTATTTTTGCACAGTTCACTTTGATTCTCTGTTCTTGGTGGCATAATTATATTCCCAAATTGCAATTACAATCATAAGTTGATATAAATGTGCCATTTTGTGAAATTCATTTTGTTGTCTGTTCAATACAGAACTCATGAATCATATGTATAATAGGACAATGCTCATCTGTTCGCAGTCTTTGGCAGTTTTCTCTGGCGTCTGTTACCTATAATTCTCCTCTCCTTGTCGGATTGCCATAAATAAGCAAGTTACGAAATAATTGTTTTTTTTCAGTGAAGGTTAAAAATAAGTAAATTTCGTTTACAAGTAAAAAAAAAAAAAAAAAAAAAAAAAAAAAAAAAAAATTGAATCGAATATGTCTAAAAAGCTCAACAATCGCATTAGAGCTCATAGATTTCAAATGAGCAACGAATATGTCTAAAAAGCTCAAGAAGTAGTTTGATTCAAGCCCAAATGAGCCATCAATTTGTCTACAAAGCTCAAGAAATAGTCGGATTCAAACGAATCAATCTTGCAAAACACGTAAAGGGTAAAATTTCGGATAAATTAAAATGAATACGTGAATAAACTTACAAGAGATTTGGTTACTCACATCTTATTAATAAGGTTTATCTAAAACTTAATAAGTTTAAACCTTTTGATAGTATCCGTATCTCAATGAAAATCATATTCCTCTATTTGAATAACATGGTACATCCAGGGAATGTCAATTAGAGCTAGTCCGAGCTAGTTTATTTGTTGAAATGAATACGAATATAAATAAAAAAAACTTGTTATAACTTTGAAATTTGAAAATATTGATGTTTGGACAAAAGCAATGGATCCATGATCTACTAAAGAAATTTCAAGACATAACTTTACGACAAACAAAAGGGTCCAAAGTACAAGGTTAGGTTTGGTTTGGTAGTGCAAGTAGTGCTAACACATGGAATGCTTTGCATTAGTATGGGCTTGTGGGTCACTCTAATTGAAGTTGGGCCAATAACAATATGACAAATTAAACACGTGTAAAGTAAGTTTTGTGTCGACTTACACCGCGTGATAATTCAATATTTTCGCATGTAAAGCCATACTATACACGATAAAAATTTATGACGCTGAACCCATGTAGGGTCTTGCCAAGCCGACCCCCATGAATCGATAATCTACTCATAAAATTTCAAAACCCTAAATCTACCTCAGAGACTCCAAATGTTTGATTGATTAGTTCAACCATGAAAATTTGGCCACCAATTTATGTGAAAATAATATATACAAATTTAATGAAAAATCGACTAGTTTTATCTCACATGGAGACCTTCACACTTTTGGATGTCTCATCGTATTTTAAGTTCATTATAAAACTTTTTTTGAACTCTATAAGACACATATAAAGCTCAGTATAGTAATCTGAAGTCGTTTAGAAGCTATTTGAAGGTAAAAATACACATTTAAAGGAAAAAATCAACAACTTTGACTATAAATGACACTCTACAAGAGCATTACAAATGAACAACTTTTTTGCATTCAATAATGCTCTAATTTATTGCGTTTCAAGAAAGATTTTTTTTTTTAAAAAAATATTTACTTCTAGTCCAGAATGTCACTTTGACCTTTTTTTTTTTTTTTTTTTTTTTTTTTTTTTTTAAATCACCAACTATATCAATTTACAAAATTTAATGATGCATTTAGTTTACCCTTTTAAAAATATTTTCAGTTTCGTAAAACACTCAGAAGTTGTTTGGTTTTGTATTTTTGAAAATAAGATTTACAACATAAAATTCAAAACATATTTTTTAGCATTTTGAATATTATTAGTGAAAATACTCAAAACATGGTAAATAAAAATAATTAAATTTCTCTTCCCTTGATTTTGAAGACACGAATTGCCTAGAAAATTTTGATGAAACTCTTGTGAAACTCTCAATTAGAAATTCTGTTTTAAACTGAGATCAGTCCTGAACTTTCAAACTTATTTTAATTCAGTTCCTGCTTCATGACTCTTGTCGATCTCAATCTTTTTACGCCCTAATCTTTAAAATACTTGTGAGGACCAATCTTGGACTATTATTGAGGTTTGGGACCAACTTGAACTTTCAAAAGCTTTCAAGTTGGTCCCAAACCTCAATAATAGTCCAAGATTGGTCCTCACAAGTATTCAAAATATGAAATTTAGTCCCTAACTTTTGATAAGTTAAATTACACTTTCAAAACTTGTGACTTTCCTCTGATTGCTTCCTTAATATTTCTTACTAATCCCGTGCAATTTGACTAGCCTTTAATTGCTTCAATTAAACTTTTAATTAGGCCAAAACACGTTTTTTTTTTTGCTCCAGTTGCCTCCAAATCCGAATTTTACATGCAATAACAATAGTTACACTAAATTATTTAGAAATTCGCTCAAATTCGCAAATATAATTCAAGATTATAAGAACAAATAAGTATGTAAACGTGACAAGATTGTGATGGTTGTATTAAATGTGTGAGATATGAAAGATGGTGTAAGATTATGACAAGTATAAATTCTGTAAGCCAGAGTGTAAATCACGATGTACATGTAGCAAAATTGTACATGATTCTATATATTTTTATTATTGTTGTAATTTTTCAACAGTATTTGTTTCCACAATTAGTATTTAAGCATGTAATCTTAGTTCACTTGTTATTGAACTATTTAATGGAATTGCAATATTCACAATCATATTTTGTAATTCTCAATTCACGTCATTAATAATTATTTTCTATTTTCTATTACTTTCCAATTCAATTTATTATTTCTTTTATTTTATTTTTGTAGCAATTTTTTTTTTTTAAATTCATCAACTTTAAAATGTATATATTTATTAGCATAAAATTTATTCTATTTTACTGAATAATCAAATTCATTGAATACAATTTTGTAAAGTAATTTCTCAAAATTTCAAATCAAACTTATTTTCTATTTTATGTTTTGAGAATTGTTATTCAAAATGACAAATATATCCCTACAATTTTGAAACAGACACTCAAAAAAAAAAAAAAACTAAAATTTGAAATGCAAACCAAATGGGCATAAATGATTTATAGACATTTTTTTGCCACTCTTTCGCATAACAAAGACTTCATGCAACGTGATTATGTGTTGATTATTTATTGTGTATTTAATTGTAATCAATTATTTGATCATCAATTGATTGATTCATGGATAATATTGAGATTTAAAGTTGATATATATATATATATATATATATATATATACAAATGGCATACGCATTGATAAGAGATCGAGAGATATCTTATTAGGCTATGCAATCTCGATAGAATTCAGGTTAATTAATGCTTTCGTATGTATATGAATCGATATAAAGATATAGTAAATTCAGGCATATGAATATGATTACTTTTGCCTTAAATAGACGTTGGAAAACTTCACCGAAAGAGGAGAGAAAACAATCTTGTAAACAACAACAAATCTTGTAGAAACGAACTTCAAATAAGGCCTAAACACGGGATCGTTGTCCTCAAACAATATTTGCCCCCTTCTCCTTAAATTGAGATGCTAAAAGGTTTTTCGACAAATGGTTTGAAGGATTAATCAAGCCTTGTTGTGAAAATACTAAAGTACAAGTATTTTCACCCAAAAACTCAAGAACACAAGAACAATATGAATGTGATATTTGATTGTAGAGAGTATAAGCATGAAACAATATTTTTCAATTGTTTTCAATAAGAACATGGCTCCTCTATTTATAGGCCTCACTATTGTGCACGAATTGGTGCCAAAATTAGGTTGAAAGGGCACCAAATTCAAGTGACAAACGGTAGGAAACCGCCCTCCAACGGTCACTAGCTTTGTACTATGCGACCGCATAGTACAAAACAATGCGGTCGCATAGTTATACTCGTTAGAAAGAAGGAAGCTTCTGTCCATTTTTATGCAGCCGCATAGGATTTGTTCTATGCGGCCGCATAGAACAAAATTCGGCCTGCTTTTCCAGTTCTTCTTATTTTGTTTGTTTTGAACAAATTTGTCAACAATCCCCCACTTGTTCAAAATGAACAAGTCTTACATTCAATCGTAAACGATACTCATGCCTAAGGATTAGATATCTTTCGATTTGAATCTAACCGTAGTGTAATTCTAGCAAGGTAAAGTCGGAATTAAAGGTAGCGTGAAGCTTTGAACCAGTTATTCCATGTGACAAAACCGGTAAGAACACACACACAAGTACCACGTGTTCTCAAGTTCCTTAAACTCGCTTAGCGCTTTTATGGCCTTGCGCTCATCCTTTTCGACAAACTTTTAAGAGAGTAACTCTAGCTCTCTATTGAGGCGGCACCACCTCGAAGTTTATCTAGGTAAAATTCTTCCAGTATCTTTGTTACTTTTAGAGATACTTGTGCTCTTAGCACTGAACTTCATTAAGAGCTTGAAGCTCAACCCTCACTTCAGTAACAACCAGCATTATTTAACTAGGATAGGATTATCGCGGAATTGAATAATGCTGAAACTATCCACATATCAAATGACTTGTTGTTACCCTTTGAACCCGTGAATTACCTTTTGAGTAATGACAGGTAGGGTTGCTATCATTGGTGAATCTTTTCATTTTAAGAGTTTCAACCCCATCCTACTCGATGTAGATGTTACTAAATCTCGATTTAGAGGTTTAGTTAGAGGATCCGCTAGATTCTTGATAGAGTTAACATAATTTAGGAAAATTATTCCATCTTTGATTAATTTTCTTATGTAGTCATGTCTAAAACTCATATGTCTAGACTTTTCATTGTATACCTCGTTGTATGTTTTTGCTAATGTGGCTTGATTATCACACATGATAGATATTGAAGATGTATTCTTCGGTCCTAAAGGTATCTCATAAAAGAGATCCTTAAGCCATTCAACTTCTTTTCCGGTATCCGATAATGCTACAAATTCGGATTCCATGATCGAGTGTGTTATACATGTCTGTTTCTTTGATTTCCAAGAAACAGCTCCTCCTCCAAGAGTGAACACCCAACCGGAAGTGGATTTATTCTCACCCGTGCTAGATATCCAACTAGTATCGGTAAATGCTTCCAAGAAAGCTGGAATTTAGTATATTGTAGGCTTAAGTCCTTGGTTTTCTTTAAATACCCAAGAACTCTTTCAATGGCCTTCCAATGATCATTGCTTGGATTACTAGTAAACCTACTTAGTTTACTAATTGCGAATGCTACGTCTGGTCTTGTGCATTGAACTGCATACATAAGACTTTCAATAACACTTGCGTATTTCAATTGAGCAATTGCTCTTCCATCATTCTTTACAAGTTTTAAACTTGGATCAATTGGGGTACTTGCTTCCTTTATGTTCAAATGTTTGAACTTGTTTATCACATTTTCAATATAATGTGATTGACTTAGGTGGTAACCTCCACTAGTCTTTGTGACTTTGATACCCAAAATGGTATCCACTCGTCCAAGATCCTTCATCTTAAATGTGGAAGACAGAAACTTCTTTGTTTCTTTTATTCCATCCATGTGATTACTCATAATCAACATGTCATCAACATATAAGCATATAAATATCACATAATCATCACATACTTTTGAATATAAGCATTTATCTACGCTATTATGTTTAAAACCAAACGAAATTATAGCTAAGTCAAATTTCTCATGCTACTTTTTAGGTGCCTGTTTTAAACCGTATAACGATTTTACTAACTTGCATACTTTATGTTCCCGGGTAGAACAAAACCTTCAGGTTGCTCCATATAAACCTCCTCATCGAGATCCCCGTTCAAGAATGCCGTCTTGACATTCATTTGGTGAACATGCAAATCATATATCGAAGCTAGTGCAAATAATATCCTTATTGATGTTATTCTAGCTACCGGTGCATATGTATCAAAATAATCTATTCCTTCTCTTTGTCGATATCCTTTAGCTACTAATCTAGCTTTAAAGGTATTTAGAGAACCATCAACATTGTATTTTCTTCTGAATACCCATTTACATCCAATAGGTTTGGATCTGGGTGGTAAATCGACAAGTTCCCAAGTATTATTTGACATTATTGAATCCATTTCATCTTTGATTGCATCTTTCCAAAACATGCTATCTCGAGAAGTCATAGCTTCTCTATAAGTTTTAGGATCGGTTTCAACATGTAGAACAAAAGGAGTTGTTCTTACTACATTTAACTCATTTCCTTCTACTAAGTAAAAAGAAATGCGTTGAGAATCAATTTCATCCGGTCCTAAAGACTTCTCAATTCGAGTTCTTTTGCTTCTTCGTGGCTCACTTGACTCATCAACACCTTTAGAAGATGTTTCATCTTGTGTTCCACTTGAGCTAGGGATATCTAAGAGATTTTCCCTCAATTCATTATCCGAAGATAACGAATCCTCAAAGAACTCTACATCACTTGATTCAATAATTACATTGGTCTCCAAGTTTAATAATCTATATGATTTGCTATTACTAGCATATCCAACAAAGGCACATTTAATGCCTCTTGGACCCAACTTGGTCCTATTAGGGTTTGTGTTCTTACAATAAGCAAGACACCCCCACACTTTGAAGTATCCAATGTTAGGTTTTCTTCCTTTCCAAGATTCATAAGGAGAAACCTTAGTTTGTTTAGAAGGAATTCTATTTAATATCCTACATGCACTTAACAAGGCCTTACCCCACAAATTAAATGGCAACTTAGCATAGGTAAGCATGACATTTATCATTTCAACTAAAGTACTATTTTTTCTTTCAGCTAAACCATTTTGTTCCGGTGTTTTACGTGCCGAACATTGATGAATTATGCCATGTTGTTCACAAAATATGTTGAAATCACTAGAAAAATATTCACCACCTCTATCACTTCTTAAGGTTTTTATTTTCTTGTTTAGGTGATTTTCAACCTCATTTTTATACACTCTAAACATATCAAAAGCTTCACTTTTATATTTCATTAAATAAACATAGGTGTATCTAGTGCAATCATCAATAAAGGTAATAAAATACCTATTTCCACCTCTAGTTAACATGCCATTTAATTCACAAATATCCGTATGAATTAATTCTAAGATACTAGATGTTCTTTTTACACTTTGATAAGGCTTTTTAACCATTTTTGCTTCTACACAAGTTTTGCATTTAAAAACATCATTTTCATCATATAAAATTAAGTCACATTTCATCATACGTTTCATAGTATTTTTTCCAATATGTCCTAATCTAGCATGCTATAACGAAAATAAATCAACAACATAAGTAAAATTATTTTTATTATCATTCAAATTGTCAATAGTACATAATTTGACAATTCCTTCACTAGAATAGCCTTTTCCAACAAATTTCCCATTTAGGGATAATACAAGTTTTCCGGATCAAATACACTTTTGATACCCGATTTTTCTAAGAGATTTCCACTAACCAAATTTTTAGTCATGTCGGGAACATGTAGTACATTGGTTAAGGTAATGGTCTTGCCGGAAGTAAAGATGATATCCACACTTCCTTTTCCAATCACTTTAGATCGAACCTTATTACCCATTTGTATCTCTTGGTCTCCATCAACTTCATGATAAGTCTTGAAGGAAGATTTGTCATATGATACATGTATTGTAGCACAAGTATCATACCACCATCCAGGAACCTTTCCCTTGATTGCATTGATTTCACAAATGGTGGCCACAATTCTATCTTCTTTGATGGAGCTCACTTTACCCTCGAAGTTGTTTTGTTTTCGGTGTCTACAATCTTTTGCATAGTGACCAGATTTGCCACACACAAAACAACCTCCTTTTGTCTTCTTCTTGAACTTGTTGAAGTTCGTTGAAGGCTTTCTCTTGTTGGATTTTGTTGGCGATTCGATTTTCTCTACTGCATTTGCTTTGGAAGTGCCTTCATAAGAGTTTTCACTCTTATCACCCATTCTAGACTCTTCTTCAATACGCAAATGTTTTTGCAATTGTTCCAAGGAGTGATCCTCGGAACTATGCATAATTTTCTTCCAGTATCCTTTCTAAGTACCGGGGAGTTTTGCAATAATTGCCCCCACTTGAAAGGTCTCCGAGATTTCAATCTTCACCACCTTCAACTTGTTGACTAGCACTTGCAATTCATGAATTTGGGGAAGCAAGGGGATATTCTCAAAAAATTTAAAATCAAAGTACTTAGAAATTAAAAATTTCTTGGTACCTTCTTCCTCCGCTTTGTACTTACTTTCCAATGCATCCCATATTTCTTTTGGCGAAGTTGTGTTGGTGTAAAGATCATACAATCGATCCGACAAAGAGTTAAGAATATGACCGCGGCATATTAATTCATCCTCTTCACGCTTCTTTCTATTCACCCTTGATTCATCGGTGTCTTTGTCGGATGGTTCGGGTAGATCTTCCAAATTCAGATCAAGCACATAAAAAATCTTCAACGCCGTAAGAAGGAATTTCAACTTATCTTGCCATCTTGTGAAGTTAGTGCCATCGAAGCGATCCAAACGAACCAAATCTGGATTCATCAACTTTATGGTAGCCATTGTTGTTTCACTCTCCATTGCAGTAAATATATTGTTTGAGATTGTTGGAAAACTTCACCGAAGGAGGAGAGAAAACAATCTTGTAAACAACAACAAATCTTGTAGAAACGAACTTCAAATAAGGCCTAAACACGGGATCGTTGTCCTCAAACAATATTTGTCCCCTTCTCCTTAAATTGAGATGCTAAAAAGTTTTCCGGCAATTGGTTTGAAGGATTAATCAAGCCTTGTTGTGAAAATACTAAAGTACAAGTATTTTCACCAAAAAACTCAAGAACACAAGAACAATATGAATGTGATATTTGATTGTAGAGAGTATAAGCATGAAACAATATTTTTCAATTGTTTTCAATAAAAACATGACTCCTCTATTTATAGGCCTCACTATTGTGCACGAATTGGTGCCAAAATTAGGTTGAAAGGGCACCAAATTCAAGTGACAAACGGTAGGAAACCGCCCTCCAACGGTCATTAGCTTTGTACTATGCGACCGCATAGTACAAAACTATGCGGCCGCATAGTTATACTCGTTGGAAAGAAGGAAGCTTCTGTCCATTTCTATGCGGCCGCATAGGATTTGTTCTATGCGGCCGCATAGAACAAAATCCGGCCTGCTTTTCCAGTTCTTCTTATTTTGTTTGTTTTGAACAAATTTCTCAACAATAGATTAATTCAATTGTTGAAATACATGAAAATGAGTTTAATGAAGTTAGTTCAAGTGAATGTTATATAACCTAAAGTGAAATTCGAATTCCTAACCTTTTAATCTCATAAGTCTTCTCAAAAGTCTTTATGAGTAGATTACTTTAGATTATTTTAGTTAACACACAAAATCTTTAATTGATATTAGTTACTATTTTAAATAAGATTGAAGTGAGGTTAGAATAAAAGTCAACAGTAAATTGTAGTTTATGTGGATGATATTTTGAATTTAAAATATCTACTTTATTACTTATCATGATTTGTAGTATCACACGAACACAGCACATCGGTGCCATCTAGGGATCTTCATAGTTTTTCTTGTTCTCTCCGTTGAGTTTTGCTGGTGGACGTCCATTGCTCCATTCATCTCAACTTTGGAAATATACCTAAATATAAGAGCAAGTTATGTTAATATATATATATAATGAAGCTTGTAAACTCCATGAACTTTAGAAATATTTCGGACTTCTCTTCATGAAAATGGAGACGAACTAGAATAACATCTGTTACATCCAGAAATTAATTAACAGTTTCTATTTCAAAGTCCGACCCGCATATAAACATACGACTCAGACTTGGGGGACTATTGCGATACTAGTATCTTAGTATCATTACATATTACTGCTAGCATATGCATTATATTATTGGTGTCAAGTATGCATGTCCCATCATTGCTAGCAAATCATGACACTATTTTCACCACAACCAGTACGTATGCTACGTTATCCGCATTATCATTTTATTATTATCGAAATGTTACTTGTTTCACTATAGCACTACTGCTACACTGAGTTCTGCGACAATATGATTTACTATGATGCATGACAAACTCTCTGCATATTATATCTTGGAGAAATTTGATATGATATTACTCACGCTTTCGTCATTAGTATTTGGAGGGGCAAATGGACCCCAAATTTATTTAGTATATGTGTAGTGGATATATTGTATTGTATTACAGAATTGGTTTAGTCCATATTACAGAGGAGATGCTGCCGAAATTTCGACAAATTATAGCAGTATCTATTTTTCGAGGCAATCTGTAAGCTCTCATTTATTCAGGCTCGCACATATATATTTCGAGGTAGTTCATAAATCCTCACTTATTGGAGCGATGCATATTTTCGAGGCAATTCGTAAGTCCTTGCTCATTGGAGCTGCTTATATTTCTGAGGCAATCTATAAGGCCTCACTTGATCGACTACTTATATTTTGAAGTCCGACCCGCACATGAATATACGACTCAGACTTGGGGGACTATTGTTATATCCATAAATTACGTGGCATGCGTATCACGGAGAGGGTACCACATGGGTCGACGTGGCATCGACTATTTATTGATTGAGTTTTATTTAATTGAACAATTGCATATCGAGCTTGGAATTTGGATCCGGCCCATTAGCTCACGGAGGCCGCTTACATTTTTCTATATATATGTGACTCATTCATAATCAAAGGTATGTTCTCTAACTCGAACCAAATCCCCTCTCTTTTCTCTTGCACTCTTATTTTATTTTGTCCGGCTGTTGACTTGACCGTCGGAGTGCAAACGGTCGTCGGACCTTTTTCTCGACCGGCGATCTTTGTCTCCTAACGGGGTGCTCCGCGTGCAGGTGATATCCGCGTGGAGGGGACGAGGTCGGGATTCTGTTGGCAACAATTTTTGAGGTCAACAACATCCGATCGTATTTCTGGATTAAGGCTAGCTAGGCAGGTAGTCGTTATTTGCTGTCATGCCCCCTAAAAGCTGTGTCAAACTCCCAATCTAAATATTTGACCCAAAAAACTACTTCAATGCAATTGGCGAACACAAAATAATATTGTGCCAAATTTTCTTTACTTTTCAATTGTTAAACCAATGCACGTGTGGAATCTCGTGAACTTGTTAGCAGGAATATATCATTTATCATCACAACTAGTGGTATGTCAAGAGAATTAACATATCCATCTTAACCGACATCATCATCTCACATAAAAATAAAAAATAAAAGATAGACCCAGTGTTAGCTACGCTATCTCATCTAACTTCTAGTTGAGTCCGCTCCACCTTTCGAATAGCTTCTCATGACGTGCCAAGTTCTTGTGTAGCTCATATTATATTCTTGACTCGAACTTGCCACGTGTCAAAATTAATTCTTCGCCAAATTTCTCCCCATTGTATTTCACACTTGGCATATTTACTATGTTCTCCAATGCTCCTAATAACCTTACTCTCTTATACCACTCAACCTTCTTTCTTTAGAAATCAATTTATTCATGACTTATGTAAAATTCGCAGTTTCTTTCTTACAATCAAAATAGGTTTGATATGCTCAAATATTTTCGAAAACTTATTTATCTCCTATTTGGTAGAGATTAGAATTAAATTTTTAATATATTTTGATTAAGTTGACGAAATGTGTGGTTGAAAAATTGCGAGTCCCATAAAATGTGTGGTTAAAATTAGTTATTGACTTTGATTTAAATTAAAATTTGAATTTTAAAATCTACCAAACGGGGAATTAGTGAAAATATATATTCCATGTAATAGAACCCAATTGTGAAGTGATTTGGACTGTTGAGGTTCGAAGTGGCACAGTAATGCCACATGCTGCCAACTTGCTTTATAACCTACGACCTGCTTGTGATGCTTTTAATTTTTATATCATTTTAAAGAAAAATATCGTTTGATTATGTCTAGACTGAATGAACACCGGAAGGAAGTTTATTATTAGTGTGTATATCGGGGTGCAAAAGAATTTGGAGGGCTAAAATATGAAGAAGCATTCATTTGCCACTATTAAAGAGAAAGGGTAATGCTATTTAGCCCTATTGAATTGCAACTCGCAACTTAGGTGACGCTAATGTGTCATTAAATGATAAGTGAAATTAAATAAGTCATTTAATTCTATATTTCATTTAACATATTATTTAGCACCATCTAAACTGGGTTTCAACCCCAGCGAAACTACATTACTCAAAGAGAAATAGACTTCATTTAAGAATTTTCTCAAAATCAATTTTACTTGTCTAAATTCCACTTTACCCACGTTTGGCATGGATGATCGAAATATAGAAAAACGAATTAAAAATTTCTTCACTATATTGTTAAGTTTTACTTAATGTTGTTAATTTAGATGCTCATATAGAGTATGCCTCCATTATCCTAATAATCATTTGTGTCGGAAGAGAAGTCCAAGACTTGATATGTTAAAATGCATAGCAAATACATCAAGAATTTGTGTTCTTTATTCTAATCGATTCAAAATACCAAATATTATATGAGCGTCCAAATCACGACCGATCTAATGAAAAATGGTTAGGTATGCTTAGAGGTTGTCATCAACTTAGATTTTAATGAATTTTAAAAGATTTATAAATTCTAAAGAATTTCGTTGATTTAAATAGATTTTCTCAAAATTCATAAAAATCTCATTAAAAATGATGAATTTCAAAGGAGTTTGCTATATTTATTTTTAAACTTGACATCCATCCAAATCTTTTAAAATCCCATTTTTAATTAAATCATTAAAAATCATGAGTTATTTGAGATACATATATTTTAAAGGATTTCATTGAAATTCATTAAAATCTCAATTAAGATATCTAGATTTTAATTGACTTTATTAAAATCCATTAAAATCTTAATTGATGAAACCTGAATTTAGAAAGTTCTTAAAAATCCATAAAAATCTAAGTTGAGGATACCCTTCTACTTCTAAAGCTCATTTTCGTCAGGGGAATTGCAGTTGAGATCTAAAAGAATTTCGAGGGTGTGGGCAAGTTTTTTGCAAAGTAAATAGCTTTACACAGTACAATAGATTAGATTTAATATTTTTTTTTTCCTTGTGTGTTGTTGAATCCAATTTACATCTATATTTATTGAGTTTCTTTATTCTCAATTATACCAAAATTAAAACTCACTTTTCATTTTAATTCTATAACGATTTAATTTAATTAAATGATATTTTTTGTTGACAAAATCATTTCAGAAAGACGTGTGGAGTGAAGAGGAAGCGAAGCTGTTAATCGAAGTCCACAAGAGGTTTGGAAACAAATGGGCAGAGATTGCCAAACACATCACTGGAAGAACTGAAAATTCAATAAAGAATCACTGGAATGAGACGAAAAGAAGACATATTACAAGGAGAAAAATCAAGAAACCAAGACACGTAAATGGAAAACGACAATCAACCCTGTTACAAGATTACATCCAGAACTAATAGGATACTACAGGATTTGGTTTTCATATTTAGCATGCTAGATTATTCTTGTAATTTCATATATTAGGATAGTTAGCTTATTCATTATTGTGTTTCCTTATTCCTCAATTCAACATTGTATATATATCATTATTTGGTGAATAATAAGATTGAATCAATATTCCAAAAAACCTATATGGTATCAGAGCCTCTAAAGGCCAACAGCCGCCCAAGCCCTATTCTTCTCCTTCTTCCCTAAGGCATGGCCTCTCCTCCAACCACACCGCCATCCACCATCTCTCACACCCACGTCCTTCCCTCTTCAGGCAACACCACACCCCTCATTGCCATTAATGCCTCAGCATGGAGACTTCAATTTAAAACACTTCTCATCGGCTATGACTTGCTTGGGTTTATTGATGGAACAAAGCCGTGTCCTCCCTCCACTGTTGTGCAAGACAATATCACGAAATCCAACCCCGACTACCTTCCGTGGATTCGTCAGGATCAACTTCTGCTCAACGCCATCATTGGCTCGCTCACACCTTCGCTAATCCCGTTCATCGCTACTGCAACGTCAGCCTCTGATGCTTGGATAACTCTTTCCAACACCTATGCTAAGCCAACCCGTGGCCGCATTCTAGGCCTCAAGGGACGGCTCAATAACCCAGTCAAAGGAACTCAATCTATTACTGAATTTATGCAAGGTATCAAGTCTACTGTTGATGCACTAGCCCTCATGGATGTTTCGGTTGATTCTGAAGATCTGGTAATCAAAATTCTTAATGGTCTCGATGACAACTATAAAGAACTCTCCAATGCTATTCAAGCGCGGGAAACATCCATCTCTTTTGATGAACTCCATGAGAAACTTCTCAATCATGAAGCCCAGTTGGCAACCAAGGCAGATTCGGCCTCTCCTATTCCTGCCACAACTTTTCCTGCTACTCGGTCTCTTCCCCAGCGTCGTGGTCTGCTGCCCCAGCCACCTCGTGGTCCGCCTTGCATTTTTCCCCCATCTCGTGGTCAGTCTCCTCGCACTCAGCATGTCCTCTTCAGTTCTCGGCCCCTGTCTTCCATCAGCAACTCTGGACCTCGCCATATCTTAGCCGCTGTCAATTATGTGATCAACAAGGGCACTTCGCTAAACGTTGCTCCTCTTTCCAGCATGTACCGTGGCCTTCTCCTGCCCACCCGCGGCGTTCCTTTCATCGCCCAGCCTACACCTCCCCTAGTGCGAACACAGCCACCCACCTAACTGCATCTCCATCATCGAATGAATGGATCCTAGACTCGGGTGCCTCTCATCACGTCACTACTGACCTTACCAACCTTTCCCTGCACTCGCCTTATGATGGTTTTGATGACATTGTTATCGGTAATGGTAAAGGTTTGGTTATTACTCACATTGGCTCTCTTACTCTCCCCGACTCTTACTTCCTGTCATTCCCCAATTCCCTTTGTGTTCCCACTATGACCAAAAATCTTATCTCGGTTTCTCAGTTATGTACCTACAATAATGTTGATATTGCTTTCTCCTTGTCTTGCTTTCAAGTGAGGGATCGTCATACGGGGGCCATTCTTCTCCAAGGACCGCATAAGGACGGTGTATATTATTGGTCGGTCAAAGCGGGCTCGTTGGCTCCACCACATACCCTTTCGTCTGTCATTTCCTCCATGCCTGTGTGGCACTCCCGTCCTTGGTCATCCTTCCCACAAAATTATTCGTCATTTAGTGTCATCCAATGTTTTTTCTTTATCATCGAGTCGTTTCTCAAACTTTACTTGTAATTCTTGCAAGATTAATAAAAGTCATAAACTTCCATTTTATGAATCTACGCTTTCCTCTTCGACGCCTCTTGAATTGATTTTTTCTGATGTGTGGTCTTCCCCCGTTCTTTCTGTTGATGGTTTCAAGTACTATGTTGTGTTTATAGACCATTTCACTCGGTACATATGGCTGTATCCACTCCGGCGAAAATCTGACCTTTTTGATACTTTTGTCAAATTCCGTTCTCTTGTGGAAAACTACTTTCCCACTAAAATCGTTACCTTATATACAGATAACGGGGGGGGGGGGGAGTATGTTGCCCTTCGTCCCTTCCTTGCCTCCAATGGGATTACCCACCTCACCACACCTCCACATACTCCAGAACATAATGGTTTCTTCGAACGTCGTCATCGTCATATTGTCGATACCTGCCTCACCCTCCTCCATCATGCTTCCGTCCCTCTTACCTTCTGGCCCTTTGCCTTTGCCACCGCCACCTACCTCATCAATCGCATGCCCAAATCCAACCTCTCCATGCTTTCCTCCTTTGAAAAGTTATTTGGCCGCCCCCTAACCTTCTTAAGCTTCGTGTCTTCGGCTGTCAGTGTTACCCGTGGTTACGTCCTTACACCTCGCACAAACTGGAACCTCGGTCTCGTGCTTGTGTGTTCTTCGGCTACTCCTTAACACAGAGTGCCTATCTCTGCTATGATCCGTCCTCCTCCAAAATATTTACTTCTCGTCATGTTGAGGACTTGTTTTCATTCTCCATTTCCCCCTCGCCTCTCTCTCCCTCACTTCCTCCACCGCCCGTTCCTCCATTCTTCACCGTTCCGTCCCACTCGTGTGGTGGTGCTGCCGGCTCGCCTCCCGTGCTTCCTGATGCACCCTCGTACCTGGACTCGTCCGCAGCCTCCGATGTTGCTCCCTCACCGCTGGGCTCTGCCTCCCATTCTCTCGTCCCTCCAGCTACTTCCACCTTACCTTTGGCCGTCCTCGATGGTCACCCCATGCTCACCCGCTCCAAAAATCACTTTCACAAACTGAACCCCAAGTATTGCCTTGTCGCTTCCCACCCCCCCACCGAAATTGAGCCTACTAGTGTTACCCAAGCCCTTACTGATCCTCGTTGGCGCTCTGCCATGTCCGTTGAGTTTGATGCCCTTCTTCGGAATGGTACTTGGGATCTGGTTCCTTCTAGTGGCTCACAGAATCTCGTTGGTTGTAAATGGGTTTTTCGCATCAAGCACCATCCTGATGGCTCTATTGAAAAATACAAAGCTCGACTCGTCGCCATGGGTTTTCACCAACGCCCTGGCATTGACTACTGTGATACCTTCAACCCCGTTGTAAAGCCTACTATTGTCCACCTTGTCCTGAGTCTGGCACTGTCGCGTGGTTGGGCCCTTCGGCAACTTGACGTCAACAATGTCTTTCTTCATGGCCATCTTGATGAAGAGGTTTATATGGCATAGCCCCCTGGATTCATTGATGCTAATTTTCCCTCTTATGTGTGCAAGCTCAAGAAGGCTCTCTATGGCCTTAAGCAGGCCCCTCGAGCATGGTATCAGGAACTTCGCAACTTTTTACTTCAGTTGGGCTTTGTCCATACCCAGTCGGACACGTCCCTCTTTGTGCTCCACCGCAACAGTGTCACTGCTTACTTCTTGGTGTATGTTGATGACTTAATTCTTACGGGTAGCGACAATGCTTTTGTGTCTCATATCATTGATCAGTTGGCTTCCCGGTTCTCCATCAAAGACCTAGGGTCTCTCTCTTACTTCCTCGGTATCGAGGTCCTCTCCCACCAACACTCTAACTTCCTCTCCTAACGGAAGTACATTGTAGATTTACTTGCTCACCACAACATGCTTTCATCTAAGCCGGTTCAAACACCTCTTGGAGTTGGTACTAGTCTTTCTCTTTATGATGGCTCTCCGCCCGCTGACGCCACTGTGTATCGCCAAGTTGTTGGGGGCCTTCAATATCTCCTTGTCACACGCCCTGACATTGCCTTTGCTGTTAACAAGCTCTCCCAGTTTATGCATGCTCCGACTTCCCTTCATTGGGGTGCTGCCAAGCGCCTACTTCGCTACCTGAATGGCACTCGTGATCTTGGACTTTGTCTTCGCGCAAGCTCCTCTCTATCCCTACACTGCTTTACCGATGCAGACTGGGTCGAGAATCCTGATGATCGCACGTCTACAGGGGCCTATGTTCTCTTCCTTGGTCCTAACCCCGTTTCTTGGAGCTCGAAGAAACAACGGTCTGTGGCTCGCTCTTCTACTGAGGCTGAATATCGGGCCATTGCCTCTACCACTTCAGAAGTTCAATGGGTTAGATCCTTACTTGCTGAGCTTGGGGTCTCCCTTCCCTTTCCGCTGGTCATCTACAGTGACAACATTGGCGCCACGTATCTGTGTGCTAATCCGGTTTTTCACTCTCGCATGAAACACATCTCCATTGATTATCATTTTGTCCGGGATCTTGTTCAGCGCTCCTTGCTTCGTGTGTCTCATGTTTCTTCTGCCGATCAACTTGCTGATGCTCTCACGAAGCCTCTCTCTCGGACTCGACTACGTAACTTGGTCTTCAAAATCGATGTTTCCTCTGGATCACCGTCTTGAGGGGGCCTAATAGGATACTACAGGATTTGGTTTTCATATTTAGCATGCTAGATTATTCTTGAAATTTCATATATTAGGATAGTTAGCTTATTCATTATTGTGTTTCCTTATTCCTCAATTCAGCATTGTATATATATATCATTATTTGGTGAATAATAAGATTGAATCAATATTCCAAAAAACCTATAAGTATATGAACAATGGTTTCGTCTTCACATCCACCTCAACCAACTCAGATGCGGCCGCCACCACCATTACCCCTCTCAGCTCCACCGTGTCTGAGGCCGAGGGTCAGTCTTTTTTTTTTACTTTTGAAACACGCGAGGAGGAAATGAACTTCATGAAAAAGCCCATTTGTAAACAATGATTCATCCAGCAATTCTACAATGGTGGATAAGGGAAACATGCAGATTAATCTAGATGAATTTCTTTATCCTAATTTGTTCGATTAAGCCATTGGCTTAACTTTGAACCTGCATGAATCAACTCATCAAGTTCCCTCCTTTGCAGGCAGAATGGAAGGGGATTTAATGGGAATGGTTTCATCTTGCCAGTTCCCTCATCCAAGGTGTTGGGAAAATCGTCTCGTTTGCAGGAATTGAAATTAATAGCAATATGAAATATAGAAGATCACAACTATACCAACAAGATTAAAGTAAAGAAATAGAAGAAGAACTAGCAGAGGAATCGATGTTTATTTAATAACCAATATGGAGAGAATACAATGAACTTAGCAATACTACTCTTTAAACTAAATAAATGAGCAACATATATATAGGTCTCGTGTAAAACCCTAGTATATATGTACAAGGAAAGGAAACTAGGTTAAAACGCGTAAAAGAGAAAACTTGGATAAAATAGTTGCTCGAGCGAAGCTCGAACGACGGGCTTGTTGCTCAAGCGACATGCCAGCGAGGGTCGAGCGACGATGTTACTGTAAGTCGCACTCGAGCGGCCAACTTGAAATGCTGCAAGACTTGATCTGGTCCATAAATCTGATTTCTCCTTAACCAAACCAAAAACAACTCCTAATTTCAATAGAATTTGGGTCACAATTCAACAAATTTCCACCTTGAACCAAATTTCGGTGCAACGAATTAAGCTCCAAAATTTCTCCACTTGGGAAATGAGTCTGTCTGCAGTGAAATAATCAAGCTCCTCAAACTGTAACCAAAACTCTCCATCCCATAAAACATCTTCCATAGCCCGGCATCCACAAGCGACACCCGAACCCTAAACCCGAGTTCCCAAAATTCCAACAAGGAATTGATTATTGACCAAGCAAGGTTGAAGCACACCCTGCAGCAGAAATCACACCAAATACATGATCAGAAGGTCCCTTACTAGAACTATCACTTTCAACGATCCCAAAAGTATTGGAAACATCTCCAACATCGTACCTACACTCCATGAGTCCAACCCTCGTATGTGAACACAGTGAATCCTTTGTAATTGGAGGCAAAGCAAAATCACCAACACTCTCCTCAACAATGTTCCGAACTGACCCAGAGCTTATCACAAGAGGTACTGTACCAAATTGAATTTCCACCACGGTTCTGAACTTGTCAAAATATCTCATAACTGGTCTATGCTTTCTTGCAAGATGTACAACTGAGACTTCTTTCGTCCATCTAGTACAACTCGGACACCCTTTCGAACCTTCAAAACTTTACCTGCTCCAGGGAACTCGTAACCCTTCGAATGAAGAGTACTCAATGAAATGAGATTCTTCTTCAAATCTAGAATATGTCGAACGTGATCAAGTGTTCTACATGTTCCATCTACCAGCTTCAATCTGACTCTTCCAATACCAGCTACCCGACAAGATTCGTTGTTTTCCATAACAACGACAACTTGCGTCACCATCTCATATGCTTCAAACAATCTCAATTGGGACAC
This sequence comes from Osmanthus fragrans, assembly GCA_019395295.1. Lineage (NCBI taxonomy): Eukaryota > Viridiplantae > Streptophyta > Magnoliopsida > Lamiales > Oleaceae > Osmanthus > Osmanthus fragrans. Next base: position 8,520,949 of record CM033361.1, read on the forward strand.
ATATGGAACGCACAAGCTGTATCCAAAATTCTCCATCACTGAAATAGTTCTCAGCTATATTGGTCCAGGTTTCATCCTAGAGGAGATGGATCATTCCACGTCATTGCAATAATTGAAAATAATGTCTACAATTTGGATCTTCAAGGTAAGATTGTGATAATTGACATTTTCGATATTTCTGATATTTATCTCTTTGATGTAGGTACAAATTCAATGTCAAATTCTTTCGAAGAGGGAAGGGATAATGTGATTCATAGAACGAAGGCAACTCTAGGCAATTATTCATTGAGTATTGAAGAAGGGTCTATGACTAGGTCGCGAGTGAAGATGATTAAAGAAGCGATGAGACTACTTGTTTAAGCCACGGTGGACGAAACATTGATGGTGACAAGCAAAGAGATAAGTTTCATGTTGGGGATCGAGGACGAGGCATGATGGATAAACTTGATTCAAGCCATATACGGAGGAGCTGCGAAATTACACTATACGACCGCATAGTGCAACGAGACATGCGGTTGCAAGCCTTCATGTAGAAAAGTCAGCTGAGCAATTGGAGTGGCCTATGTGACCGTATAGAGCAAATCGGTGACGCGATTTTTCAAATTCTACGAAATCTCATATTTATGTTAAAACTCGATTTTTTGGCATCTTTGAGTATATTTAGACTTATATTCCGTTTTATCTAGGGTTTTTATGAGTTCCATATATATAGAACTCATTATTTTCATTGTTGAAGAACTTTTATCATATATACAATTGAGAGATTAATTTGTGAGAATATTTTTGCTTTCAATTCTTGTTTTTCGTTGAACTAATTTTGAACTTATCAAGATTTACTTCGTGTGGCATTCAAACAATTCGGGTGAGATTCTTGAGTCTCGTGATCACGGTATCAACATATTGTCGGCGATTGTTTTGATTCTTTGATTCATTATTTTTGGATCAAACTCTAAATGTTAGTTCTTGATTTTCTTGGATTTGAATCAATCTTATATGGGTTTCATAGCTACCATTGGCCATTGCTAAGTGAGTTTATATCATGAACCATTCGGGTTTAGTTCTTCAGTTTCGTACTACGATTAATTTTTTTAATATTTACAAAATAACATTAATTCAACTAATGAAATGTTCAATTTCAGCTCTTATAAAATAACGTTGTCCAATCTTATGTGTATCTTGCGTCCCTCTTTGTTGAGTTTTTCATAGATTTAATTGTTAAAATCACCAGAAGATTAAAATAACGAGCTCACTATGATTAAGAGAGGTGCATTCGAGCTTCAATTTGATTTCTTCATAACGGTAGAAGCAACATTACGTTAGATTAACATATTTGGATAAAACTTAGGTCAATTTAATTAAGTTGAGCTTGGACTGGAAATTAGAAATAGGAAAATCATATTTTTAGGTTTGAACTATATTAATTAATTAATTAGCAAATTTATTTAAATAATAATAATTTGGCTTATTTAAATAAATTAATTAATAAATTAGGGAGATTTGATTCTTTTTCGATTCTTCAATTCTTAGTCCAAAACTAGAACCAAATCGAACTCGTCGGTTTTCGATTCAGATATTCGTTCAGGTATTTAATTTTAAAAGAACCACTCGATTCAATTCAGCTCGGGTTTAATCCGATTTGATTCAATTCGATTCGATTTGACAGTTTTGTCCAGTCCTAGATAGAAGAAAAAATTCATAATTAAGAGATTAAATATCACTCATTGCAAAATTAAGAATAAATGTTTCAAATTTAAAAAAATCATATATTTATTAAAATTTATTTATGATTTAATTAATTAATTATATATTTAATTAATTAAATATATTAAGGTCACATATCTATATAATTTGGTCACAAATTAAAATTTAGTTGGTCACATATTTTTTTTTTTTGTCACAAATCAAAATTTTTATATATTACAAATTTTTTTATGGTCACAATTTGTTCATCGATCACAAATCAAAATATTATGAGTCATAATTTATTTATCGATTACAAATCACAAATATTATAAATCATAATTTATTTTACAGTTACAAATTATCGGTCACAAATTAACAATTTTTAGGTTACACATTATTTGTCAGTCACACATTATTTGTTAGTCAATTTATCTTTTTCATTGGTTACAAATTAACCAATTTAATGGTTACAATCAACCAAATAATTTGTGACCACCAACAACACTTGCAACCACAATCTCCACCGCATCACCACGACCAACCATAAAATTTTCAAACCTACCATCACCACTGATGCTGCCATTGCTACCACCACCAACACCGCTAACAAGGCCACCGCCACTGCCACCAAACCACAATCACCAACCAAATAGTCACAAGCCCCACCACCCACAATCACCATACCATTGCCATGACCACCACCACATCACAACATCATCAAAACTGTCACTATACCACCCTAATCCACGCTACCACCACCAGCTCTCTACCAACAAATCAGATACAAAACGCCAACACCTTACCGCCTTCGTCGCCGCCTCCACCATCATTGTCATCACCACCTCCACCATTTTCAACCAACACTCCTTCATAGATCTACCACTACATGCACCAACCACTTGTAGCACACCATCAGCACCGAATTGTAGCAGTACCCATTTTGCATGAAGCACAGCATTGCAATGACGATCGGTGTCGTCCATGTCTCCGTAGTCATCCAAGTCTCTGACGCGAAGCACAACGTTGTAGCGGTGATTGGTGCATCCATGTCTCCAGTCGTCCAAGTGCATGAAGCGGTGGCTGCACCTCCGATGCCGTGCCTCGACGTCGGATGTGCTATCTCGTCGGAGGTGGTGTGTTGGTGGTCTCCAGCAAAAGTTTCTGGTGGTTGGGGAAAATGGATGGAACAGAGAGAGAGAGAGAGAGAGAAGAGAATAGAATAGGAAAATGATTAGTGTTTAATTTTATTTTGTAATATAATTAAAATTTGTAATTATAATCTTATTTTTGAATAAACTAACTTTGGATCTATTTTTTAAGTTGAATTTTAAAACATATGGATGGCTGTAAGATGGATATATGTGTTCTTTTATTCACAAGCTCTCCCTTTAATTGAAGGTGAAAATATATATTAATATCCTTCAAAACTAGTTCAAAACTCATGCCTTAAATCCTTTCCATGAAGATGTTGAATCAAACAAGGAAAGAGTACAATTCCTGCCCGAATGGCTTGTGTGAACACTCGCAGCATTGGCCTATGATCACACATGCCAAGCAATTTGCTTGCTTTTAACAAAATTTATGCCCTTGCAATCTCAAGGGACAAAGTTTCTTCCTTCTCGTCCTTTGGTCCCTAAATATTTCCTCTATTTAGTTTGAGTCCGTCCTTATTTGTAACATGGGTCCTCCATTTTACTTTTTTAGATTTTGATCCTCATTATTTACAATCATCCATAATTGATCCGTTGCACGTTCCGAAAGTTTACAATTAAGTTTTTGAACTTTTCAAATGTTGAATTTAGCTCCCGAAACTTGTGAATTTGTGATTTTTTTTTCTACTGGTGCATAACTTCTTCTAATTGTACATATAAAATCGGGTTGATTTTCAATTGCTTCGAAGCAAGTAAGCTCAAAAATGTCTTTCTTACGCCAATTATCTTTTAAGTCAGAATGTTGCTACAATTAATAAATTTACACTAAATTAGTGTACAAAATCAAGTTTAAAAATCCAAATAAGTGTACAAAATACACTCATCGGCATGCAATGATAAAAGAGACCTTCACTTATCGATAAACTATATATTATCGGAGGATTATCTAACGAAGATATTTGGTAATGGGAAATAGAAAGATTGAAAAAGTAAGGGACCATAGTTTAGCTTCAACACTAGTGGCCAATTAAATTTATGCTCTTTTGTCTATGCTTCAGGTTTCGCATCTACCCCTAAAGAAGATCCAAGCTAGATTTGTCCGCTTTGCTTAAAAGTTGTTCAATTATAGTGCTTTACTGTTTGTCAATTTTCTAGTCAGAATTAGATACTTAGGACCTGTTTGATTGGTCGTAGTTTTTTGTGGATGGTGAAAAACGTTTTTCCTATTTTTTACTATTCACCTTTTTGATTGCACTAATTTTTCAGGAAAAACGTTTTCCAAGGTACAAGCGGTTGATGCATAAAAGTTAGAAAACGTTTTTTCACCAGTGGTGAGAAAACGTTTTCCAACTTTTTGACAATTTTTTTTTATAGCAATTGGAACACATTCCAAAGTCAATAGTAAAAAAATTTATCCATTTAATTGACAATTTGCATAAAAAACAAAACCAAACGAAAAATTTGTCAGGTGGAAAATTATACCAATCAAACACCATTAATTACAATTCCCTGTAAAACGTTTTCTAGGCAATTCAATTCCCTGTCATTCATTTTTTTTTCACCCGTTTTTCACCCTTGCAATTAAACAGACCCTTATTTCATTTACTGCGTGCGAAGCCAATATAAAGTTCTGGAAACCCCGAACTCACTAAAAGCTACTGGAACTTGTGTCTCAACAAGTTAGCCAATAATACTTCTCAAGATAGAAGATATAAAGTCGAACGAGTAGCCAATTTAACAAGAAATCAATCTATCTGAATACATGCCAAATAACAATTATTAAAACCCCTCTAAACTTAATAAAAAAAAATTGACGACTAAGATCCAAAACCAGTCGATACAACTTAAAATCGATATATTGGTGCCCGAATTTTGTATCTATTTTTTTGTTTTTACTATAGGTTCAACTATTTTGATCACTTATCTTTTCCACGCTAATCCTCGATAAAATTGATTGAAAGTACGGAATTAAACTTCAAAATCACGAAAACATTGATTTATTGGGATTGAGAATCAAATCAAGTAATGCAATAAAGCACCGAAATATTGGATTAAGATGAACTAAATAAATCTTAATTGTTTGTAAGGAATAAACGCCAAACACGCGCACACAATGGCCAACTCGTCCCAAAAAATAGTCAAGCTTCATGTACAGTCTTTTTGACAGCCTACACACATACAAAAGTGGGGCCATGATTAAAATATAAAAAAAGCTCCCAATCAAATTATGGTTCTCATTGACTGCTATCATTTCTCATAATAATTCACAAAACGCCCGAGGACAAGGACACAGAATCATCCAAGTATTTGTATCTATATGTATGGACACAATCATGCAAGGCCGATGGCCCAACCCAAATACAGGCCGTGCTGTGTCATGTTAAGTCGATTCATTTAACACCTCTAATTCTTTCATATGTATATATACACACAATTATTCAATAAAAACAAGAAAGGGCAATTGCCTACATCGATCGTCCCAAATACGTGTCGTGTCATGTTCTGTTAAATCGAACATTTGACAGCTCTAACTTTAAGTCGAAAGTTTTGTATATATGTGTAAATATACATGTGTATGTATATATGTGCATAGAATCCATTATATACACACCTAGCCAATGTGTTCAAATGAGTGGCATCTTTATTTGATGAATGCAGATTAATTTTAAAAATGTCGGTAGCCTTTTTTATGGAGTGGTGACAAAATCATAGCAACTCTCAATTTTTTAATTTTTTTTTTAAATTTTCATTTTATATGACCACACAACTATTTTAATATTTTTATCTAATGGATACTTTGTCATTTTAAAATTCTTGTGCTTATTTAAGCCTTAATAAATCAAATTGTTCGTTTGAACTTAATAAGAATCATATAAAGAGTTGAAATCCATCTTAAAATGTTCATTATTAAGAACAGTAGCTCAAATCGTTATATGTTATTTATATTTCAATATTTAATCGATGTGAAATTTATGAATCAACACCTATCACTCTGTAAAAATAAATGAATATAAAAAATGGAAAATTAAAAAAAAAAAAAAAAAGGTGAAAATTAAAATGAAAGGAAAGAGTAAGGTAAATAAAAAGAAAATAAAATAAAAAAGAAACCTTCCTAGTGAGAAAAAGAAAAGAAAACTATTCTTGATATTTGCTCTTTCCAATTGGTATAATAGATAGCAAGATTGCTCTGTAACTTACAAGTAAATAATTTACTTATTTTTAACATTAATTATTAAAATTTATTTGTATTGAATTTTTTCATATAGAAATAAGTTCACCAAATTTCCTATTCCTACCACATGTTCATCAATAATTACTCAAGGAATTATTGTTTTATGTACAAATGGACAGATAGATGTCAGGATAATTTATATGGGCCCAACAGAATATCATATTAGCCCATCTTAAAAGAAACACAGTGTTAAATTAAATTTACTTATAAAATTATTTTATTAAGAGAACGTGTGGTTAAATATGAATTTGAGAAAAAAATGAATTTTGATATAATGAGGTTCAAATGTAGGCTGAATTTGTTCGGGGCATAGGTTGAACCAAACAAATGCGGTATATTCTCTGAGTTTTTTCAATGCATTTTACATATTATTGCTTGTGTATCATGCAAATAGAAATAATATTTTGTTCAGGTGACACTGATGTTTAATGAATAAAAGATCAAGTTGAAATAATGTTACTTGTACATAAAGAATTACATAATGGTTAACATACTATTATGTGTCAAAAAGGTAGTGGGGAAGTTTTTTTGAAGAAATTTCTAAACCAATCATATATCATCACATCATATACATGTGAATCATTATGTAAATTATTATATACATGTAGCGTAACAGCTTTCTTTTTATCGCTATATCATAATGCAATATGTGTGGAATGTGTTTATAAAATCATAATCGTTGTAATCAATTTAATTATAAATAAATCGAAATAAGTGTGAACAAATAGGCAATCGTTGTGCATTGGAATATTTCACGACAGTCTTCTTCCCTTTATTTTTTTATTCACTACACCACAGTGTAACATTATTGTGAAATTGTTTGTAATTGATTTAAATTATAAATAAATTAATGTAAATGATAGATAAATGAATATTACTTATGAGTCTTACAAAATATTAAAAAGTGATTTTAACAACTACAAATAGTTTACATACATTAGCCAAACCTGATATCAAATGCAATATTGCTGCAGTTATTTAAACCCATGGTTTGGTTTAGATAAAAAAAAAATTAGGATCCAGTTTGATTTGTATTTCAACTTCAATTTTGAGTTTTGAATTTATATATTATTTTCTGTTTTTGAGAGTCTGTTTTTTTTTTTTTTTTTTTTTTTTTTTTTTTTTTTTTGAATGGAAAAATTCATTCATAACAACGAAATTACAACTGTGACTAATCAATACAGGAAAATCCGACTAAAAGCCAAACTACGCAAACTGCACTGGAGCACTCCCGCACACAAAGTGTGTAGACATTGTCTAAACTTCCAAATCTCTCCCAGGAGAGGGCGAGCACTCTAGAACATAGACTCATACAATTGCCATGGACACCAAGTTCAAAAGCCAACAACAACAGAAAAACAAACCTAAACTACAACACAAAACACAAACACACAGAACCACAAGCCCGGCAAGAAGACCCCAGCAGTAAAACCCCTGCGGCACCAGCATCGCGAAACCCCGACGACACGAGGACTCGGCTCGCGTACAAAAAACCACAACCTCCACCGGGGAGGCTGGCCGTACAACCCTCAACGTGAACCTCGATCGCCACGCACGAGCACCCATGCCCCAGAAATCGTCGAAGAAGAGCTGCATCACCAGATTCAGGTCCCAACACAACACAACACAAAGAAACCAAAGCGCAAGCAAAACCAGCATCACGAAGGAGGAAATCTGGCGGTCCTTGTGGCGCACCCCCTAGAAGCGCCAGACGAAAAAACACCAAAACAGACGAAAAAAAAATGCAGAAAGAGGGCAAAGAAGGACTGGAGGGGGAAGAAAAAGAAAAAAAAGGGAGGAGCTGAAGCTCCCACCCCCGGCGAGACACCTAGGGTTTTTTTTTTTTTGGGTGGTTTTAGAGAGAAGGTAGAGAGTTTGATATTAAGTAGCTCCTTAACCAACCTAGAGACTCAGTTTTAAAATTTCTAAAAACAAGTTTGATTTGTCATTTTAAGATTATTTCTCAAAATATAAAATTTAAAAATACATTTAGTTGAAAATTTGAAAAATTATTTTATGACATTTTATTCCATTAAATTTGATTATTCAGGTAAAAATAGAACAACTTTATGTTAATATATTTATTCAAGTATTGTATACATTTTAAAGTTGTTGAATCTTATAATATTTTTTCTTGCTAAAATTAAAATAAAAAATTAATTTAATTAATTTTAAAATATTGTAAGTATAAGTTAAAACTAATGAGATTGATTTAAAATATTTTTGTTTGTGTGCATTTAGATTTTTTTAATGTAAATAATTAGTAAGAGCTAAAATCATTTTTGTTTTTTTTTTTTATAAATTTTTTTTAAAAGTTTATGTTTTAATTTAAAATTTTTTTTCTTAATTTTTAATTTACTTTTGAATTTTTATAATTTTATTTGTTAGAATTTATTCTTATTTTTGAAAATGTATTTTTAGAAATATTAGACTAAACAAGTTTTCAGTGTCTCGCAAAATTGAAAATGACTTGAAAATAGTATACGGTATACCCGACTCACCCCTAGCTTTTCAACATATTTTGATAAATGTTTATAGAATGTATAGTTGAAAAGTTGTTAAACTTTTGAATGTGTGATTGAAATTAAATATTGATTTTCACTTAAATTTTAATTAACTTTTTAGTTGACCCAAATGTATTTGCCTGTGTGCAGCAGTAGGGCAATGTGCCATTCAAATAGGACGATATGTGCATGTCTTCTTATAAGTACAAATTTAACAACCGACGCTATGGTTTACACCGTGCAATCAAAAAATGAATCCAATCAAACTGTTGGAACAAATTATTTTTATTTTTGTTTCTGGTTTGGTTCAATTGATTCCGGTGCATTTAAGCACCCCTAATCACGGTTACTGATGGAATTGTTTAATAAAAGTGTAATTTAAGTCATTAAACTGCGATAAATGGTAGTTGAGCGAGCAAACATAAGATAAAAATATAAATTTGGTCATGAGTTCGATTTCCCCCTATCAACACTTTTTTGGTCGAGCCTGTTGCACCGGACTTGCCTAGTGTGATTAACTTGATTGGCGTGATTTGCAGACTATTGCGTAAGTCTTAAGGTTTATCAAGTGCGCACCCGTAGGATAGTCACTGTTGATTCTCCCTTAAAAAAAAAAAATAATAATAAAATAATTTCGGTAACCTCTATAATATTTTTCTATTAAAGTTTCTTTTGAAGCCGTGTTAATCATTTATAAAGTATACCGAAATAGGTTTGGTGTTGATGATAATTTCTACAATTAGCTGACATTTAGCATCGAGACGTTGTTTAAGATAATTTTGGGCGAGTTAATGCTTCATATACAGGGTCTGACATACAGATCATGTACAGATACTCACATGGGGTCGGCGCCATGTAATAAAAAAATGGCAAAAAAATCACCCATCCCTCTGTATTGTGAGTATTCTGTTCGACTTCTGTACGCTACCCTTCTGTATGTGTAGCGCGGCTCTTCTGGACAAATACTTTCAAATGTCGAGATTTGGACAAAATCCCGAGTTATGAATCACATACCATGATCATATAAGGGGGTATTTAATTTGTACAAGAATAGTGACAATATAATAGAAGCAAATATTCTTGAGATTTCTCTCTTTGTACGCCAAAGGACAATTAGACATGAGCATGTGTTATCTTTCAATCTCTTGAAGAATGTACAAAAATAATTAATTATAGTGCAGGTTAGGCCACACATAAAACATTTATTTACAAGTATAATAGTAAGTTCTAAATTAAGAAATCGCCTTCTTCGTTAAAGTTGAAAATAAATAAGTTAATTATATTTTAACGAGACATTTTATTGATTAACTTAAGTGAAAAGTGTAACTTATTTAAATATGTTTAAAAGCAAAAATTAAAAGTAGTTCACGGTTTACTGTCAAAATAAGCAATTTTAACATATATAAGCAAGAAAAAGAATTTATTTAGTCCCCCCTATTTGATAGAAATCAAAATTCATATTTTAATTTAAATAAAAGTCAACAATTAACTTTAATTACATATTTTATTAGATTAAAAAAAATTTCAACAATATACTAAAATTTTGATTTAATCTCCATTAAAAGTGGACTTAATAGGTTAACTATGCCAATCAAGTTCTATCTTTATCTAATTAATTATAATACCAACAAAATGTTTACTTTCATAGTTGTGCCTTTATATGATGGACAAGAAGAAATATGGCCTTGTTGGGGCTTCATTTTGAGAAAATAACGTATTTTGGAATAATAGATTGATGAAGAATATGTAGTTTAAAAATAAGGAAAAAAATTAAATTTACGTATAATATTATTTTATTGGAGAATGTGTGATTAAAAATGAGTTTTGAAAAAATGAATTTTTAAAAAAATGTGGCTCAAACAAGGACTAAATATATATCAAAAGTTGTGAGCCCTTAATTGTTGGCGGTTCAAGTGTCACGACCCTATCAAGAATTGATGCTATATGCCCGTCGGGGCATAATTCAGTTGTGCAAATGGCAGGAGTGAGCTAGTTTCAACTGAACTGACAGTCGTATTGTGAGTGTTTGATTCCTGCCTCTTACAAGGTATATAATTGAACTTTTCGTGGGTACCAGTATGACATTTTTTGTACCCTAGCCATTTTTTGTACCCTGGCCTGTTGAGGCACATCCCGCGATTTACCTCATTTATAATGCTCTAAAAACGTGACGATGGAGGACCTTCAAAGTTGTGGTTCAACTTTTTTTAAAAATTGATGCTATATACATAATTAACCATACCCAATAAAATCAATATATTTTTATTACATTAAAAAGTAGAGTTTTGTTATTTTCATAGCACGGTGCACCACAGTAACCTCTAATAGGGGTGAGACATGCGATTAAAATAATCACGAATTTCATCCTTATTGTGAAGAGACTGTGCACCATGTTGTGCCCCTGCTCTGTTCTAAAAAGTAACAGAAGAGGATTTGGAATCAATACTGTCCTTTTGACAAGTAGTTAACTTTTTAATGTTTGGGGATAGATTCCCTTCAGTTCATTAGTGAAAGGGCAAATCATTGTTCAAAACTTTTGTTTTTACTGTCCTCAATATATCACTTGCTTACAAGTGAAAATGTATTTTATAATTGTTACAAATTTTCATGAATATCTAAAATTCTAAATCGTGAGATTTAAGTGTCGGTAGCTATTAGCTTCAATAATATGCTTAACCATCTCAATGAATGTTTTAAAGTTTTAGACGACGCTATTTAAGATAAACCCGTAACGTTTTTCTTACATTTTTTTATAAAAAAGAAAAAAAAAAAGATCGACCCCAGAAACACTGGTAACTCATTGTCAATTTATAGTAAAATTGGTTTTTTGATTGATTTTAATTTCAAATAATATATATATATATATATATATATATATATATATATTAAGTGGAGATGGAATTTTATTAATTCTTAAACTCTTTATGCCAGTTGTAAATAATAATAATAATAATAATAATTGTATATTTATAGTTTTTACCGCATAAATTCTATTTGCAGTAATGATACTTTCATTTTAACGTCAATTAGGCAATTGTACTTTGATTTTGTTCAATCAGATAACTACACGTTGAACTTTGTTGCTGATGTGGATAAGTACAACTCCAATGAAATTTGTGACGTCGAAATTAGATTGAATTTATTCAATTAAAATTAAATTATATTAAAGTTAAAATATATAATTACCGTGAATAAAATTTACCTCGATGAAACACATAAATACAGGCACACAGATATAGAAGAGATGCCATGAAGTTGCTTTCCACCCAACATTAGGTTTATTCTTCCACGTCCCCACTCTCTCTTATTTTTACATTTCTTCTACTTTCTCTCATCATTCGTTCAATCTCTAACCTTTCTTTCCAGCATTACATTCATGCCATTGCCATGATACACCACATCCACAATGGCTAACTTCCAATTCCGACCATTTTTCTCCAATTTCTTCTCCATTTTTATCCTCCTCTTTCTCCACCTAGGCTGCTTCTTCTCCTCCTCCCACCACCACCAAAACCGCCGGAAAAGGAAGCTTTCTCCTGATCACTACCAGTTCAGCCACCGTAGATTCAACACGCCAAAAGTTTTGTCCTCGTCCTGGTCTTTCATCAAGCGCATCTTCTCCTCGAACACCATTTCCTCCCCAATCCAGGTGCATAAAGCTCCTTCAATCCTATCCCCATCTTCCTCCACACGTTCTTTACGATTAAATCAACCCATTATAATACACTATACACCCCTGGAAACTCGATTATCGGACTCTCCACTCATTACGAACCGACCCAAATCCGATATCTCCTCCGATCAACACTTCTTCCCTCTGCGAAACAACATCTACCCATGTCCCATTTGCGGTGAAATCTTCCAAAAATCAAGTATTCTCGAACAGCACCAGTCAACAAAGCATGCAGTATCGGAGCTCTTTGATGGTGATACGGGCAAGAACATCGTTACGATCATATTCAAAACCGGTTGGCCCGATAAGGCGAAGGAACCTATTATCCATCGGATCCTTAAGATTCATAACAGTCCCAAAATTCTAGCCAGGTTCGAGGAGTACAGAGAGTGCGTGAAGTCAAAGGCGGCCAAAAATGGGGCCGTAAAGAGCAGGGAGGAGAGGTGTATAGCTGATGGCAATGAACTGTTGAGATTCCACTGTGCGACTTACACGTGCGACCTCGGGCAAAATGGTAATTCAACTTTATGCAATCAGTTGTACTGCGGCATTTGCGGGATTATACAGAGTGGATTCTCACCCAAGTTGGACGGAATTTCCACGCTACTTACGAGTTGGAGGGCTCACATGGCTGTCCCGGAGGAGATGGAACAAGAGTTCGAGTTCATGCACATGAAACGGGCCATGTTGGTCTGTCGAGTCATAGCGGGTCGGGTTGGGTCCAATCCCGTCTTGTTTGATAAGGACGATCCAGGATTTGATTCTTTGGTGGGTCGGGGAACTGGGTTATCCCCAAGATTGGACGACGAGGATGAGCTGTTGGTTTTTAATTCGAGGGCGGTGCTTCCTTGCTTTGTGATAGAGTACACGGTGTAACCTCGTTAATTTTCTTGTTTTGGTCTCTCGGGTCATAATGGGTCGGTTGTGATCTCCTCTTGTTTGATGATCCCAGTCGATGGGTTGGGGAAACGGATTTCCCTCAAGATTGGACGATGATGATGAGCTCTTGGTGTTTAATCTAAGGGTTGTGCTTCCTTGCTTTGTAATAAAGTAGACCGTGTAAACCTTAGTTATTTTTCTCTTTTAGTACCATCATGTGCTTTTTTACCCTTTCCTTTACGTGTGAGAGTGAAAATTATTGTCTAATTGGGGTGATTAATCATAAATAAAGTATCAAGTGACTAATTTTTTAGGTTTTGACATGCATTTTAGAATTTTTAAATCCATATATTATGCCCAGTCACATTTTTCTAGAATACATTTCGTAAAATGTAGTCTTTCGGACAATGTATGGTTTAGAAGTTAAAAAAAAGAAAGTTGATTCATGCGAAAAATTATTTTAAAAGAATGAAGTTCAAATAGTATGTTCGATCGAGTTGTGTTGGGGGGAGTGACATCACTAGCCCATAACCATAACGGGGTTAATTTCGAAAAAGAAGTCCTAAGATAAGTGGGTAACTTCCTCTTATCCACAATCTCAACTAGTAGTGGAAATTACTATTTCAATTATGTTCATTTTAGTGTATCAAACACAATAATAATTTGTTCATTTTAGTGTATTACGTATAATGTTAGATGTCGAATATGTTAAGATATGTTTGACTTTGACTTGAGTTTTGCATTTCCATTGGGTGGGTGGGAGATTTCAATCATATTACTTGTACATTGTATTTGACATCAAATTTGACATTGTACCACGTGTCAGCATATAATTGATCAGTTTTTGAATTCAACACATTTTTCCACCACATAACATTTTGAATTTGTAAAAAATTGTAAATGATGTCAAACTTCATATCATTCATAGAATGTACAAGAAGTATTATTCAGGAGATTTTTAGGAACACTTGTAGGATAAGGATGTTATTTCTATGGTTCCATAGTACACTCCTATTATTAATAGAATTTATAAAGGTGAAAAAAGAAGGTTAAAAAAGGTTGACAAGTTTGACTGTTTCCATAGCTCATGTTTAGTTTTACTAAAAATAGATTTTTAGCAGTCCCTTATGGGGTGGTCGAATTGATGGAGTAAGTGAGGATGGAGGTATTTGGTTACGAGTTCGATTCCCTCTATCAATATTTTATCGATCCAGTTTGTCGCACTGAACTTATCTAGTGTGGTTAACTTGACTGGGATGACTTGTAGGTTATTGCGTCAGTCCGAGAGTTTACCCAGTGTGAACCCGAATGGTAGCGGCTGCGGATTTTTCATAAAAAAAAAAAAAAAAAAAAAATTAAAATATATTTTTATTAAAATTTGATAAAAAATTATAATTGAATGTGTACCACAAAATATTCAGTTAAAATTAATTTTTTTTTATTTTAACTTAAATTTTATTAACATTTTTAACTAAATAATAAAATAAAAAGGCTCACATGGGCTACCAACACTGGATTAGTGATCAATAAGAATGTACTAGCCGTTTTGCGCTGTGATGACGTGCGGGCAAGGGAAAACGGGGAAAGGGTAGATAAAATTTATATTTAAAAAAAAAAAAAAAAAACATATGAGTAATTTTATTAGTACAAGGCCTTATATCTAAATAAATATCATTCAAAAACCATGTAGTTGTTTAGAGCTCATAGAAAATAAAATAAAATTTATGATATTCACAAGTGTTTTGTTGTGTTTTATTTTGAAATTCCTTCATTTTGAGCTTTTCTTTTACGCGATTAATTAATGATTAAATAGGTTGACTGACATGATATGTAATTTTTCTTTATTCTTTCGTTCAAGCAAATAAAATTATGTACTTATTTTTTGCATGGTTGAATTGAGTATACATATTTAAAATTAATTCCCGGTATGATTTCTTCGTTACATTGAAAGTCTAGGGTAATTCTCACATATTACCCATGAATATATTTTTGGGTTTTGATTCAAGTACACGAAACTTGACAGCTTGGTGTATAACCCTCATTCACGATTTTTTTATTGAGCCTGTGCACCAAGCTGTCAAAACTTGGTGTATAAAATGCAAAATCCTATATTTTTCTTAGAATCTTATTTTTGAATTTTTTTTTATAAATGTTGATGAAATGTGTAATTGAAAAGTTAATAGAAACTGTGAATCCTATTATATGAATGCTTTAAAATGAGTTTTAAAAAATCGGGAAAAAAAGGTGACTATAATTTTTTTCAAAACATATAACACTCACATATTTAGTAAAGAGTTAATTAAGAATAATTCCCCATGTACAAGGGCTATTTTCGTAAGGCCCCTCACAAGAGGGCGGGTCCCACCTGTATTAAAAAAAAAAAAAAAATTGTGCAGGCCCCGCCATGTGTCTTACCTGTAGACGCCCTGTGAAAAAATTCCTTGTACACCAAGCATCACTCGTTAATTAAACCCTTGTTTGGCCACAATTTCTTGAAATTTATTTTATCTTAAATTCATTTTTAACTACACATTTCATGCGATTCACAATTTTTATTAACTTTTAAACTATTTTATTAATTTTTATCAAAATTTATTAAAAATATAATTTTTTATTCATACCAAACAAGGCTAAATAAATGATGGTTGAACCAAATAAATAGGCAAAAATAACACTAAAGCTAATTATAGTTTTGCTTTATTAGGGATAATTTAGTTCCATAGCATCATAGGCAAGGTGCGGCACATCATTTAGTTAAAGCATCCACTACTCAGTAGTTAGAACGGCTTTAAAATGGCAAATTAATGATCATGTGATTGATTAGTACTTGCTTGTTCTTTTCTTTGACATTATTATTATGAAAATTCTTAAAATTTTGAATGTTTATTAAGAGCTTGTTTAGTCGGATTAAAATTTGATTTTAATCTAAATCAAAGTCAAACAATCAATATTAATAATATCTTTTATGGATCCCACGACTTTTCAATCACACGTTTCAAAAATTTCTATCACAATCTATTAAAAAATTTAATTTTAATCCCCACCAAACACCCTCTAAATTAAATAATTTTTTATTTTACTTGTAGCACCTCGATCGCACACACACAAAACTATCTGAATAGGCCATTTCGATAAAAGTGATTTAGCGAAGTCAATCGACTAGAAAAATAGAATGCTGTTGATGCTGTGAAACTACCGAAAAAATATGAATGGGCATTATAAAACTTTTGACTCTGTGAAGGCACTGAGAGTTTAAGATTTAAAAAAAAAAAAAAAAAAAAATGATTGTTAATTCCTCTAACCACGTTCAAATTACTTTTTCATTTTTAAGTAAAAATTAAACTCTAGATTACTGTCAAATATATGTAACATATTATTTCAAACTTTTAATAAAAAATTGGTTATTCATTTTGGTATTTACTTTTTACTTATAAGCGAACTTTTTATGCTTACCCAAACATGCTATAAGCAATGGCCTGGCTGAGAATTTAATGGTTTGAAGGGGAACAAACCATTTACTCGTGGCCGTTACAAATTTAGTCTATAGGTATTGGTCCTCCTACCTTGTTCCTTTGGTGGTATTAAAATTTCTCATTTAACCCGTTTGGTTCTGCTAAAAAATTGAATTAAAATTTATGTTAAAATTAATAATTAAGTTTAATTACAAATCATGGAATTCATAACTTTTTAGTCACATTTTTTATTAACTGTTATATAAATTTATTAAAAAATGATTTTTTTTTTTTAAAACTTTAAACCAAAGGAGGTTTATATACCAAAGTCTTTATTATTATTAAATATTATTACAAATATATTAAACCTTTTCTTAAATATGGATTGGGGGTGCTATCTCTAGAAATTGTTATTGGAAAATTTCATATCTAAAAGATTAAGTATGATCCATTTCAAAATTAAGAAACAACGTTTAAATTTCAAAAAAATTAGATATTAATTAAAATTTATTTATAAAATAATTAATTAAAAAATATTTTATTAATTAAATATATCAATGTTACAATTCTATACTATTGTGTCACAAATTATTGGATTAATTAGTTACAAATTATTTCTCAATCACGAATAAAATTTTTTATAGATCACATTATTTCACAATCACAAAAACCAAAATTTTATAGGTCACAATTTATTTATTAATCACAAATAAAAAAATTATAGGTCTTAATATGGGTGTGTCTGGGCGCACTGTTGATCAATTTTTAGACCGTTGCCAAGTAAAAACTCAACCGTTGGTCCCATTTTTAATTGCAAAATTTTGACTGCTTGGCCCCACAATCTCAGCGATAAGAACCCCCTTTTCCCAAATTACCCCCCTCATTACACGCCCCCAACAACCAAAAGCAAAAGCAAAATCCTCTCCCCTCTGTTATGCTTCTCCCTTCCATCGTACCTCGAATTCGCCCATAGGCACAACACACACCACCATTGATTTCCATGAGAGATCCTCACCCCAGGAACCTACTCCGTGAACGCCTTTCCCCGACCTGCTTTTTGTGACAACTCAAGAACTCTGGGTGTACTCACGGTGTTGGACGGAAAGGCGATTCTGTTGCAGAAATTTACGGTTTTTCTTCCGACAAGATTAGTACCTCACTAACCATCATGGATCCACGACTGTCAACGGTAAGGGTCAAAGTTGTGTCAAATTTTTGGTGTCCAATTTCCCTCGTTCCCAGCGTATTATTGCATAACCCTCTCCCAAAGAAATTCCCAATTTGACGTTTTCGAGTTCTCTTCGCAGATGGGTTACATGGGGTCGGCGTCCACCTCCAATTTCTCTGCACCAAGCCAGACCCAAGCATCGGCCCGAAAGAATGCCCATTGGAGCAAACTCGATAACGAAATTTTTGTCGGCGCTTGCGAGATGGTGATTTCCGACGGTCACCGAAACGGCAAGTGCTTTACGAAACACGGCTGGGACCAAGTGATCCATTTGTGCAACAACCAGTCTGGCCACGACTGGACAAAGCAGCAGTTGAAGAATCACTGGGATTCTCTCCGTCAAAAGCATAAACGACTCACGGAGCTGTTGAACTGTAGTGGCATCGAGTACAACTCTGCAACGGGTACAATTGCTGCCTCGAACGAGTGGTGGGAGTGCAAGATTAAGGTACCTAGGTTATAAGTCCAGTATTTCCAATTTTGGGTCTTTTTACGCCATTTGCAAGTTCGAATCATGTCACACTTGAATGCAGAGTACCCTTTCATACATATCACGCTACTGTATTACACAGACGCATATAGCCGTATACACAGACATATTTTTGCTTCTCATGTTTGTAGAGTTTTATTATTCTGGAAAACAAAGTGGTTTTGATTCGAATCAGTAGTAACTCCATCCGAAATGTATGGTATTTTGTTCTGTATGTCGTTATTTTTTTGGTGATGGGTTGAAAGCCATCGTTCCCTATATATGCCACACTGTTGTTGCTACTGAATGTGATGCTTGCTGTGAGTGTTAGAAAATCCTGTATGGCATCATGCATCAAATTCACCTTTTACGATCATCTGAATGAATAAAAAACATATGTTACTGCATCACATTTGACTGCTTACTGTAACCTCAAGTGGATTACAAAATTTCTCCTCACCTATTGTGCTACGGAGCAGCTTTAACTGGGGTTTGAATGCTTCTTTAACTGTTGCGTTGAGATTGTGCATTCTCACACTGCTTAATTGCTAGTTTTCTAATGTCTGAACATACCTCATTGCTTGCCTTTGTGTATGGAGTAACATGATAGTATTGAGCAACATGATAGAATAGAGCAAGAGTATAGAGCAACAGTTTTGAGAGTACTATGTCGAATTGTGCTAACGCTTCAAATGTGTGGGGATCATGGTGTTGATAATATGATGAGGGGTGATGTTGCATGAAACTTTGTTCGTAATTTTTCTCACCAACGTGAATTGATACTAATGGGATTGAAATTGTATTTTTTTCTCGAGCATCTCTTCACGTACGATAATGTGTTGATTCTCTCCTTCCCGGATGCGACATATTTTACGTTATAATTTGCCACATGTTCACTACTTGCATTTTTTTTTCTTTTGGTATATGTCGAACAGGAGAACAAGGACTACAGAGAGTATAGAGACAGAGACTGCAGAGAGGTATACAACTACAAGGTCTTGTTCACGGATTCCTTCGACAGCGATAAGTATGCGGTGACACCGTTGTAGATGTGCCGGACAGGATTTGCAATGTTCGAAGATAGTGGTCACGAAGACCTCTGCGACACGGTGCCAGACGGTGAGGAGAATAGCGGGTCCAGTGACGAAGGTGACAAATCGGCCCCACGTGCAACAAGCATGGACGTCTCCAGGCCGCGAAGTGGAGAAAAACGTCGTTCTGGCGGCAAGAACGCGAAAGACAAAAGAGCTAAATTATTGGCCAGGGATTTGTCGTACTCTATCGACCACGCAGCCTCCGCAAGTCTACAAGTCGCTGAAAAAATTGAAAATTTGGTCGGTCCTCCGGTGCCTGCGGCGAAGACAATCATGGCTGAAGTGCTTGCAACCGGCAGACTACAGAAAAAGACGGACTTGTACTTCTGGACGTGCAAGTTTCTGAGCAAAAGGCCGAACAGGGAGATGCTTGACATGCAGGAGGACGCGAATGAGAAAATGGACTGGGTCGAGTAGAGCTGGCACGATTACAACAAACGACGACCATAGCGATGGGTGTGGCGGAAAAAAATACCTGATGGCTGGTTTATGTGTTGAATCGGGAGTGTTTTTAGACGGTTTATTTTTATTTCTCGAAGCAGGACATATCTTCCCGTAATATTTGGGTCTGTACTATTAATATTTGCACTGACAAAACGTATAAGTACTTTTAACTTTGGTGTAACATTGCGAGCTCTTGTCACGCTCTGATGATGAAGACGACTTCCACGAAGAGGAAATTTTGCAAGCACTCGAGGCGGACATACTGGAATGGTTTTGCTACTGTCGACAAGCAGAAGTTGACGTTGCAATGTACTACCGCGAACAGAGAAATCGAATTAAAAGGTTCCTATTTGCGAGAAACGGACACATGTTCATGCTGGATGTCATGAAATATAGTCCAAAAAAATGTTATGCAGAATTTCGGATGTATCCCGCAGAGCTGCGAGCATTCACGCATATACTCCGAGATGAATATGGACTACGTAGTGGCCAGCACGTAGACGTTTATGAACAAGTTGGGATGTTCTTGTGCATATTATCACATGGAAAAGGCTACAGACAGGTTCAGACGATATTCAATCATTCTTTGGAAACAGTTGGACACTACTTCAAAATCGTGCTTCAAGCCGTCGTGGAACTTAGTGAACGAGCAATAAAACCGGATCCAAACTATAATCACGGTGTAGAGCATCACGTACCAAATATCAACAAGTATCCACTCTTTGAAAATTGCATAGGTGTGATTGACGGAACAGACGTCAAAGCTGTCCTGCCAAGGGATGAACGTGTGAGTTTCATCGGACGGAAGGGCATTCCCACACAAAATGTGCTTGCAGCGTGTGATTTCAATTTATGTTTTACATTTGTGCATGCAGGGTGGGCGGGGACCACACACGATGCACGCATTTTGGCATGAGCTATAAATAGTCCTGATATTGATTTTCCACATTCGGCCCCGGGAAAATATTATCTTGTCGACTCTGGATTTGCACATAGACCGGGGTACATGGCTCCGTATAAGGGGTCGGATATTTTGTATCATTTTCAGCAATTCCACGACGGCCAGACGGGTCGGCGACAAGCATTTCGAAACGCACGTGAAAAATTTAACTATGCCCATTCATCATGCAAGAACGTAATAGAGCGTGCGTTTGGTGTTTTGAAAAATCGCTGGAAAATACTCGATTGTATGCCAAGTTACAATTTCAAAGTGCAGATTGGTGTCGTCCTAGCTACGATGATAGTGCATAACTTCCTTCGTCGGGCAGGCGTTCTCGACGAAGCGTTGGCAGCCGTGGAGACGGATCCAAACGCGGCGGAGGTAGATCTTCCTGATGCACGTGAAGAAGCCGTTGCTGAAATGATTCAACCAGAAATGCAACGGACTGAGTGGGATCGTTTTCGAGATTACTTGGCTCAAAGTCAATAAGCCTGTGTTCGTTGCAGAAATTTCGTGTAATCAATTACGTTGCTCATTTCCCTTTATGAAGTATGTCGTGTGTAGGAATCGTTGTAGTGATTTGCGGTTTGGAAAAAATAATATCAAAATTATGCGCATTTTTATAAGCCACAATAATGAGGAACGTTAATTTACATGAGAAATTTCCTGGTCGTCCAAACGAATGGTTCTACAGAATGACAATATTAAAAAAAATTTGCAAAACTATTTTCCGTAATATTTGGGACGTGAATCTGCTATTTTCTAATGGTGGTGGGCCCACAAACCCCATTCACAAGGGGAGCAACATACGGTCAAAATTTTCATGCCACATTTTCAAAGGCTGCCACTGTTTTCATTGAAATGGTCAAAAGGTGAGATAAAGTGAAATATTTGCACATGGAATGGAGGATGTAATGGTAATTTCTCCTACAAATTTGTCACTTCCGTGCAAGGCCACTATCTGGGTGGGCCATATGATTTGAAATAATCGATTCTTGTTTTTAAAGTAGAGTTCCCAGACACACCCTATATTTATTTGTCACATATCACAAATTTTATAAGTCACGACTCAAATTTTTAGGCCACGAGTTATCAGTTACATACTATTTATTAATCACAAAATTTCCAATTTATTAGTCACAATCTCAAATAATTGATTACAAACACTCTTAATCCCACCATGTACCCCACCCAAACTCAATCCACCAGGGCACCACCAGCATTGCCAACATAACCACCACCTCACGAACATCGTCATAATCTTTCCATCCCAAGCCACCCCACGCAACGAACTACCATCGTTATCAACTTCACCACCACCTACACTACCACCACTCTAATGAACCACTACCATTGTTGCCACCATTTTTAACTGTACCATCACACATAATCGCTTTCCATACATAAAGAACTGCACACATACACACAAATCAACACACATATACTACAGATTGCCCAACACCACCACCATCACCTTGCCACCATCGCAACCACACCATCACCATCCGCACCCGCACCCGCACATGCACACACACACACACACACACACACACACCAACAACCGTCACCACCATCCACATTGTACCAACAACAATCAACACCACATCAAACAAGATGAACAGAAAATAGAGGTAGAATAGAAATAAACCCATTATCGCTGCTGATGAGGCTACAAGTTGGCTACCCCCGATCTCAAACACTCGACCTTGACTACTACTGAAAATCACCATGGTTAGGTCAGGGTCACAAAGTCGGGGTTATGGATCTGGGTGTGCCTCAAATCAGGGGTCTGGTCCTTTGTATCAATCCTATGGTTCATCTCAACACCCTCCTTGTTGGAATACCTTTCCCGATTGAACTCAAACATGGGTAGAACAGTTTAAGTGAAACACAAACTCTCTACGAGATAAGGATCACAAGCGATAGAGTCCTTCTACAACTCAACTACTAACATATATAAATAGGTGATCCAAACTCCTTTTTCAGGTTACGAGAATCATTATTATTTTTCAGTTTTATAGTCTTATGCAATTTTTTCCTCTCTAACTTAAGTATCGGAGGGGCGACGTGGACATACCTCGATGCCTTTGTTTCAAGTTAGTGGAGATCCTGTTTGTGTTCGATCATAGCAATCCAGTTCGAAAATCATCAGGTACGATTTTTGGTATCATCAGGCGACGAGGACATACCTCGACGCCTTTGTTTCAGGTCAATTGAGACCCTGTTCGTGTTCGATCATAGCAATTCAGTTCGAAAATCATCAAATACAATTTTTGGTATCATCATTGGCGCTGTCTGTGGGAATCCCTACAAAAAGTCATGGTTAATACGCGATTATGACATCTTCCAACAAGCTCATCCGCACCCGGACAACCACCTGTTAGGGACCCTCCAGTTCTGCAGGAGGAATCATTAGGAGAGCCCATATCTTTGCTGACGGTCGTAGCCCCTGGGCATTTGAAGAGCTCTGCCAGCAAGTTGCTACCTTGACAAAACTGTTAAATCAGAGAGAACCTCCTACACCGCGGCCACAGGGTAACTTTAAGGTCGATACTCGAGCTGGGCCCTCTAGAACCAGGCATGGTAGCGCCGAGACACCAATTGTACCTCATACGGCCTCAGCCTCGAGGTTGGTAACCATGGACTCGACTGAGCTTACCAAGATCATTCAAGAAGGAATTGTAGCTGGGATAAATAGCACTCAAACCGCAGCACAATTCATCCTGAATACTCCGTTCACTGCTGAGGTCTTGTCACATCCGGTTCCAGATAGATTCAAGTACCCTTGAGTGAAAGAATACGACGAAACTACCTACCCCATCAATCACCTCAACATTTATACCGATGTCATGAACGTGCAAGTAGCCCTTGATGCCGTCATGTGTAAGGCCTTTTCTCAGACACTCACAAGTGCGGCCAGAGATTGGTTTTCCACACTTGAGCCGAATTCCATTGCCTCATTTTCGGGTTTGGCCGATAAACTCTCCGCTTTCTTCGCCAGTAGCAAGCGTATTAGGAAGAGGGCCGCATCACTAATGCAGATGCGTCAGGGGCCCAACGAGATGCTGCTAACTTCATGACCAAGTTTAATAAGGAAAGACTTCAGATCGTTGATCTTCATATGACGGCCACGGTCTTAGCCCTAACCTATGCCGTCAAGTGTGAAGCTTTCAAGATGTCTCTATCAAAAACCTCGCCGAAATGGGTAACATAACTACTCACCCGAGCTGAAAAGTACATTAATATGGAAGAAACAATGTTCCCAAGGAAAGAGACACCGTTATCAAGCAAGCCCGAACATAAAAGACCACATGAACTCAATATAAGGCTAGACAGTAGTGTTAGTTATTTTTTATTGTAATGAACTACGTTCGGCTTGATTTCGTTTGGGTACATAGGCAGCTTGGGTGGAATATAATCCAAGTCCAGTCCAAAAAATTAATAAGCTAATGACTCGAGCCCATAGGTCGCCGAGCGTATATTCTTCACTCCCGATCTACAAAGGTCCGATCTTAAACCATCATAATAAGGCAGAAAGTTTAGGTCGAGGTCAGGCTACATATAACCTCTAGTCGAAAACTAGCCTAAGGCCGTGCTTTGAGCACTCAGCTAGTAAAAACCTAGCCTAAAGTCGTGCCTCGAGCACGCTGCTAGTCGAAACCTAGCCTAAGGCCCCACCTCGAGCACGCAGCTAGTAAAAACCTAGCTTAAGGCCGTGTCTCGAGCACGCAGCTAGTCGAAACCTAGCCTAAGGTCATGCCTCGAGCACACAAACCTAGCCTAAGGCCGTGCCTCGAGCACGCAGCTAGTCGAAACCTAGCCTAAGGTCGTGCCTCGGGCACACTGCTACTAAAAACCTATCTTAAGACCGTGCCTCGAGCACGCAGCTAGTCGAAACCTAGCCTAAGGCCGTGCCTCGAGCACACAACTAGTCGAAACCTAGCCTAAGGTCGTGCCTCGAGCACGCAGCTAGTAAAAACCTAGCCTAAGGTCGTGCCTCGAGCACGCAGCTAGTATAAACATTGCCTAAGACCGTGGCTCGAGCTATTCAATTTTATTTACAAAGTGTAATTACCGATCTTAGGCCTTCACTGTGGCTCGAGCGATTCAATTTTATGAACAAAGTGTAATTAACCATCTTAAGCTTTGACTGTGGCTCGAACTATTCAAGTTTATTTACAAAGTGTAATTATCGATCTTAAAATCGCTCAAGTTGTTAACAATATGCACTCCACTTTGGGAAAAATACTTGAAAGAACATATATGAAAAATATCGAGCTTATAAAAAAAAAATTTCATTGCAAAAGCCACTTCGGGCAAGATACACTGTCAAAATAGGAAAACAAAATGATCGGGGATGGGGCCTAATCTATATCAATAGGGCTATTACTTTTATCCTCGGGTATCGACCTCGTCCCCTCCATCATCTCCTCCATCGTCGTCAACATCGTCGTCTCTCTCTTCTCCTTCCTCAACCTCTGATGAAGAAAGCTCGAGGTCGTTCGCAAGATCAGCTACCGTCTTTAGACTCTCGATCATAGGTTTTTGTTCCTTGGGGAGCTGGGTCCGCAAGAAGGATCGAGCAAGCCTCAAGCCGTAGGCATAGGACCCTGAACCATAATCCCCAAGCATCGATCCGAACTCATCATACTTTTTAAAATCTTCAACAACCTGAGTTCTCGCCTGGGCCAGCTCATCCTCGAAATGAGCTCGGGGTGTTTGGTACCCTAAAACTCCCTTTGGTAGACAGGTAAACAAAATAATTGTAGCCGGGGAAGAATTACAGGTCGTATACCATTTTTAGGAGGTCAATCCTAGGCTCTACCTCGAGGCACCTACACAAAATGAAAAAGTAAACGAGGAGTCTCCACCCGTTGGGGGCCAGTTGGCCCGGCTATATCAAGAAGGAGGTCAGGAAATCGATGAAGAAATGATGAAGAGGCCACCTAAGCCCTGCCTTAAGGGCGTCCCTGAAAAATGTCATCTCCCATTCCCGAGCTCCCAACACTGTTTCATTACGCCCGGTGGCCCTCACATCACAAGCGGGCATTACCCCGAACTCTCTCGTGATCTTAATAACTACGTGTTCTTTGTACTTACTCGGGTCTTTTGGATAAGTGAGTTCAACTTTTTCCCCGTGGTGGGAGCTTATGAGTATGGCTACTGGTACTATCGACGTCCTTGCATTCTCGGGCCTAGGATTCGAGTCCCTAGAGGGTTGACTGTTACTACTGCTACTACTCGACCCCGAACTACTGCTAGTACTTGACATTATGCTACTCAAATAATTAACTGAGAAGCTCAAACACTTATCTCTTAATGTTGTCGCTCACAAACCTATTATCCCCGAGCTCGAGTTTCTTGCACAGAGAGTTGAGAGTGAAAAAATGAGAGAAGTGGGACTATTTATAGTGGTCCCCGGGAGTGCGACAGTCGCCTAATCTTGGCCATCGAATCAGGACAGGTGTTGACAATCCAAGGTTAGGTTCTAACAACTCCATTGGGCACGTGATACGTGTCTTCCACGCGTTAACTCTTAGAGTTTCGTCTCTCGCATTTCGCGCTTATCATGTTCACTTTTTAACTCGCGCTTGTCAACTAAGCTCGTGTTCTCATCTTTACCTACGTCCAAGTACACTTCATGCAGATGATTCTTCTCTGCATCCAACCTCGGCGCTCGTGCGTGCTTGTCCCAGCTGCGATGTTGATGCACGGGGGCCTATGATGAGGCTACAAGTTGGCTACCCCCGATCTCAAACACCCAACCTTGACTCTACTGAAAATCACCATGGTTAGGTCGGGGTCACAAGGTCGGGGTTATGGATCTGGGTGTGCCTCAGATCGGGTCTGGTCCCTCGTATCAATCCTATAGTTCATCTCAATACCCTCTTTGTTGGAATACCTTTCCCGATCCAACTCAAACACGGGTAGAACAGTTTAAGTGAAACACAAATTCTCTACGAGATAAGGATCACAAGTGATAGAGTCCTTTTACAACTCAACTACTAATATATATAAATAGGTGATCCAAACTCCTTTTTCAGGTTACGAGAATCATTATTATTTTTCAGTTTTATAGCATTATACAAATTTTTCCTCTCTAACTTAAGCATCAGAGGGGCGTCGAGGTATGAGGACATACCTCGACGCCTTTGTTTCAGGTCAGTGGAGATCCTGTTCATGTTCGATCATAGCAATCCAATTCGAAAATCATCAGGTACGATTTTTGGTATCATCAGGCGATGAGGACATACCTCGACGCCTTTGTTTCAGGTCAGTGGAGATCCTATTCGTGTTCGATCATAGCAATCCAGTTCGAAAATCATTAGGTACGATTTTTGGTATCATCAGCTGCTATCCAATGGTGATGGGCACTGCTACATGCGACTCCTATCACCTGCGCAATCTGTAAATAGTCATCGAAGGTCAAGGAAAAAGTTAGCTATGGCATCATGTATGGAAGTTGTTGCTGCGTCTATAAAGACAACTGTGATTTTAGAGAGGGAAATGAAGGATTGAACAGAAAATGAATTAGGTTTTGGTGTGAGTGGTTGGGTATAGGTTAGGTGAAATGAATATGTATATTTAATTTTGTAATATAATTATTAATATTTAAAATTCTAATTATCATCTAATTTTTTTAAATAAAAACTTGTAAATCTTAATTTTAAAATGGGAAGTTTAAAACTCTGGTAGACTGTAATTTTCACATTGTTATTATGAATGTTGCGTCATAAGAAAGAGCTTACTAGCTTGGGCCCAATCAAGAGCTCACCAAAGAATGGTAAGTTTCTAACCTAAAAGTTTGGCCACTAAGTCCAATACTCTGATCTGCCTACTAATAATTAAAGGAGACCCTACAAGAGAAGTAAAGCGAACTGGAGCGTAAAAGTCAACTTGAGAACAATGGTCTCTTCTTGCAAATGAAAGAAATGGTTCTTGAGTTTGATCAAATCATGCAGGGGCACATTCGACATGTTCAAGCACATGAGATTCATTATACATATATCGATCATAAAATTTAAAATGAATTGATACGGATCTTGACAAGTGAGATAAGAAGTTCAATTGTTAAGAAAGTTAAATATGTGAAATATTTTTTATTGATACTTAATTGTACTTTAGATGCGAATCACAAGGAGCAAATGTCTCTAGTAATACGATGAGTGGATGATTTAACAAACTACTAACATAGAAGAATATTGTCTAGAATCTTTTAAAATAGATGATAAATCATGATTTCAAATTTTAATGGAGCTTAAAAATAATCAATCTTTAGCTTGGTATTGCTAATTTGATAAGGGTAGGGATGGCAAAAAAAAAAACTGTCAAACTCGATACCCAACCCCGCTTGTTTAACTTATTTTTTAAGAATTCAATACTTTGAATGAAAAACTCTACGAAATTTCATTTGTTCTAATAGAAGATGACAACTAAGATTATATAAATAATATGACAAACAATGAAAGTTAAGGTTTATAAAATATATTTGAATAATTTAACTATTAAAAATAAAAAAATTAATTAATAAATTTATTAGTATATCAATTTAATGAATGTGGAAAATAAAATGAATTATAAAAACTTTTAAAAAAAATTAAACGAGCAGTAAATTGGACAAGATCCCGCCTTGCCTTAAACAGGTAACTGGGCAGGTACGTGATAGGAATTTACCCGATGGGGCCGAAAGGGGATAGGAGGAAGAGGTTGCCCGACCTCGATCCACCCCATTGTCATCCCTAGATAAGTGTAAGACAACAGATCTAACATGAGCTTGGAGGCACAAAGATGTGAAAAGAAGATTGATTGAAATAAATTCTAGACTCTAGAGCTTTATGTACATGTGACTATCATAGTCTTATACGACATGAGGACAAATTGTTGTCTTACACTATTTCTTTCCCTGGAGTGATACAATGTTTCTACTTATTGTTCTTTTCTTCTCCTAGGTGATGGAAATTTTCAAAGATAAGGTGGAAAGCCCAACACTGAAATCGTTGTCACGAATACGTTGAGAAAGTAATGTCAAAAGTGTCAAACATTTAAAAGTGTAAACTTCACAAATAAGAGACACTCGATTTGATTTGGCATAAGCTAGTGAAGATTATAGAACTAAGAATGAAGTTGATTCTTTAATAATATATGAAATTGAGAATTTTAAGTTCTTGCTTTGCATGGTAATCTAGTATAAATTATTGATGCAATCAATAGTACGAGTGAGTTTCTTCCTCGTAGAAGGACTTGCTTTGTTCACATTTAGAATATGTTTCCATTACCAAAAAATAAAAATAAAAAATAAAAAAGATGGAAAACACTTTCCCACCAAACCCATGAGAAAATAAAAGGTGAAAAACGTACTTTAAATGGTTATACCTAGAAATGGGTGAAAATGAATTCCATGAAAAATTTATGCAATCAAACAACAAAATTAAGGGCCCAATTCCAACCCAATCAAACACTACCTAATATTGTAATGACAAGACAATATTTATACCGTAATATATATATATATATATATATATATATATATATATATATATATATATAAGCTTTTAGAAGTCAATATAAACTTCTATAACCAAAACAAACGATTTTGCTCTGTTGTCCACAGTGGGCAACATAAGGTATGCCCATTGCCAATGAATGTGTGCTAAGTGCCCGAAAGTGTCTAACTAGTGGGGTCATGTTTAAAAAGTCGGACACTTGGTAATGTTTAAGTGGTAGTGGGCAACATAAAATTTACGCACCGTGGACAACAGAGCAATTCTGCCAAAATAAAAACGTCTTAAAATGAAATCTGACATTCAAATACTCGTACTTAACTCTGGACAACTTGAAATGATTATAAACATGAAGACATGTGTTGTATGTGCTTAACATCTCTTTGGTAGCCCAAGTTTCATTAGCCCAATTGTCTTAAGATGAGTGTGACCCGGTTGGCCCAATTGCGTGAACTGTCTAACAACTTATAAGACACAACTTTGGTTTGTTAAAGAATTATGGATGAGACTGTGACACGTGTTGATGGCACAACCATTGGATGCATGATGACTCTTTAATATTCGAGACTCTTCCATTCACTTGTGCATTCATTCGTTTCTAGGGTTTTACTCTCGTTTTGGTATTATACTCTTTTTCTCTGAAAATCGTTGGTTTTCACTCTGTAATCGTGAGGTAGATAATCTTGGTGGTGTCTAGTGTAAATTACAGTTGTATAGTTGTTGATACTTCTGATTCTTGGTGAGCAGAAGTCTGGTTACTTGGTGTAATCTTTCAAAGGAGAGAAAAATGAGAGTTGAGGCTGAGGGTTTAAGTCGAGTGATTCTTGGGTCTTTAATTCTTGTAATTGATACACAGTGTTCGATTCTAGTAGATTAGCGTTATAATCAATTCGGTGTATGCTCAACGTGGTGAGTAGCCCTTTTGGGTGAACATCCGGGCCTACGGGCGAAAAATCTCGCCTGTTCTTTACTATTCTTGTTTGATTTGGTTTATTTGGGACTGTAAAATACCAACAGTGGTATCAGAGCACCTTGATCTGTAACTGGAAGCTTTTGTTCGAATATTTTTGAGCATTCTTGACGATCTGGAAACTGACCTTCACGGATCTGTTCTGTGGGGCTTGATCTTCAATTTCTGGGAAAGTAAAATAGACTGGTATTCACTATTTTACATTTATGAACTGAGACGCATCTGGTAACAAGTTGAAACCCTATTTTGGTTGTTATTTTTCGAATTTCTGTGACATAAAGCCCTTTTGGTTGAAACTCACCTTGCTCTTCCTTTGTCTAGGGTTTATTGTGATAACCTTAGAATCTGAGGGGATGAGATTTAACGATTTCTTCAAGGATACCTCTAGATATGCTTTTCGAAATATTATACATTGTGTTCTGTTATCAGAAATATTTTGCTTACTCTGTTCACGTGCTTAAGTGCTTCTGTGCAAACGTTAGTGTGCATCATACTTGTTGTGTGCTCTACAGTGAATACATACTTTCTTTTTGTATGTGCACGTCGATTTGCATTATTAGTTATGGGAAGTGCAAAAATTGATATTGAAATATGGAATGCCAAAGGAGACTTCAGTCTTTAGAGTAAAAAAAATGAAGGCACTTCTTATGCAACAAAAATGTGCTAAAGCCTTAGATGAATCTTGGACTCTTGAAACCACCCAAATTAAAAGGACTGAACAAGATGAAATTGCATGGAGTACCATATTCCTGCATTTATTTGACAATGTGATTAGCGAGTAGGTGACACCAAAACTGCAGCAAAAATCTGGACTAAACTTGAATCTTTATATAAAACAAAAACTCTTCCCAATAAATGTTACTTATGGAAACAGTTTTTCAATTTTAAGTTTGACTCCAATTGTGATCTTGAAACAAATCTGGATAGATTTAATAAACTGTCTCAAGATATCACCAGCGGTGGTGAAACCCTATCTGATGACCAAAATTCTGTAGCCCTACTATCATCCTTACCTGATAAATACAAGGAATTGAAAAATGCTCTTGAATATGGTAGAACCACTATTACAGTTGATGATATTGTGTCTTCTTTAAGGAATAAAGACCTTGAGTTTAAAAGTGAATCAAAATACTCCACAGCTGGAGTAGGCTATAACATAAAAGGCAATTATTCCTTCAAGAAGAACAATAATCAATTCTCAAATAAGAATTTTGGAAAACCAAAAGGCTACACTGGAAACTTTTCTAAGAACAAAAATAATTTCAATAAGTTTGATAGTAAGGCTAAAGGAAAAACATGTTATTTTTGTGGGAAAATGGGTCATTATATAAAAGACTGTATTAAGAGAATGAATGAACTGAAAAACTGCAATAAAATTGAGGGTGAAGCAGCTATAGCTTATGAAGAAGCTGCAGCCACAAATGGACAAGTCCATGTGACATGTCAATCCTCTGTTCAAGAAGAATGGATCTTAGATTCAGGATGTACCTTCCACATGACCCCATGTAAGAAGTACTTTACTGAATTCTTAGAGATAAATGGAGGACAAGTAATAATGGGAAATGATTTTTCATGCAAAATTAAAGGAATTAGTAAGATTATCTTGAAACTTAACAATGAGAATGAACTGGTTCTGAATAAAATCAGATACATTCCCAGCCTAAAGAGAAACTTAATCTCTTTAGGAACTCTTGATGATGAAGGTTTTAACACAATCATTAACAAAGACACTTTTATACTTCAAAAGAATCTTGCTAAAATTGTTCAAGTCGAAAAATCAAATGAGATTTATATTTTGAATGTTTCACATCAAAAACATCAGTCCATTGCTGCCACTATCACACAGTCTGATAAATCTAAAATATGGCATAAAAGGCTAGGGCACATTAGTGATAAGAATTTACATATTCTTAAGAAACAAGGACTTTTAGGAAATGAAAAGATTGAAAAAGTATCTTTTTGTGAACATTGCATATATGGAAAGCAAAAGAAATTGCCCTTTGCTACAGGAACCCATAAATAAAAATCTATACTTGATTACTTTCATGCTGATCTGTGGGGACCAGCTTCTGTGAATACCTATTCTAGCTTTAAATATTACCTCCTAATTGTTGATGATCTGTCTAGGAAAAGTTGGATCATACTTTTGAAAAATAAGTCTGATACTTTTCAAAATTTTGTTGCTTAAAAAACTCTTATTGAAAATCAAGTAAATAAAAAGGTTAAGACTCTTAGAGCTGACAATGGTCTTGAATTTTGCAACGAAAAGTTTGACAATTTTTGTAAAGATAATGACGCGAACCCGGTTAGCACGAACGCTATCGAACCCACAGGAGAATGAACCGGATCCCAAGAACGCCCAAATACGACCAAGGTTTAGGATTTAACCCCTAAACATTGAACCAAGCAACCGAAGGTATATTAAACCAACGACCTCTTGATCACAAAGCCTTGAAATCTCACCCGGATAGTTTTGGATTTTGAACCCAACAATATGAAACAAGTAACCCAAAGATAACAACGATGCAATGAACCCCTTTCTCACAAATTGAAGAACCCACGACCCGATGTTTTGAACGCTACAAAGATTACTCATCTTTGATAAGTTCGATAAGGATTGTCCATCGAAGAACAAACGAGAAAAGCAAAGCTTTTATTTAATTCATATCAAAAGGTTTCTTAAAGGTCCTTACAATGAAGAATATAAATCCTATTTATACTAAAACAATAAATCCTAGGAATATGAAAAATACGAAATTCTAGAGTCCTAGAATATAGAAATTACCAAAAATAAGAATTGTAGTTAAAATAAACAATCTCGCCAAAATTAGAAAATTCGCCCAAAATTTGTACCAAGCGGTCTCTTGGTTATGTTCCAAGCGGTAGCTTGGAAGACCAACTTTTCTCCAGATTGGTTTCGGTAATGGCTGGGCGATAGCTTGCTAATAACCCTAAGCGACCGCTTAGGGTTCCCGGTGGCCCTCCGAACAGCCTTCAGCAATTTGGTCATAACTTTCTCTACCGACGTCCGATTGATGTGATTCAAAGTGCATTGGAAAGATTACTTAAAGATCTACAACTTTCCTTCAAATATAATCTTCCAATTCGATCATTTACCATGTCAAAAATAGGTTTCAATATGAGACTAAAAATAATTGCATAACTTTCGTGTTGATCCAATTGATTTCCGGCCTCGACCCAAACATGAAACTTGTTCCTTGGCATGTCAACTTCAACCTTGCGCACTCCATGGCTCGACCAAGTAATTGCCTACCCCGGATCACATCATCCCCTCTCCCTTCGAAAGGATTCGACCTCGAATCCACAACTTGATTGCTCAAATTGTAGCCCTTGTCTCCAATCAACTCAAGCACATGGAATGGTCCATCTCCCCTTGGATGCAATTTGGATCTCCTTTGACCTCGAACTCGCCTCCTTTGAATGTAGACCCAATCACCTTCACATAAATCAAAATGTGCTCGCCTCGACTGCTTGATCTTGCAAGTTTGGAGTGCTCCAATAGCAACCTCATTTGATGAATAACCGTGTCTCCTCCTTGCTTTACTTGGCCCTAGCACTTGTGACAATGACAGTTCCAGTGTGTCAACGTTGTCTCTCAATTCATGTTTTTCAGTCAACCCTCTGCAAATGTAGTTCCTCCAGTGCATTTGAAACTCCTTCGTCTCCTCGGGAATCACAAAGTCAGTTTTCTCCAAATAAGAAAAATCTAACTGAAACTTAATTCCTGGGTCGGGTGGTACTTTTGTAGGAGTGTGTTCTGGAATCAAATTTTCAGTAACCTGCAAAACAGAAATATTCAAAATAGGGAGGGAATTGTTAGTTTTCACCACAGCCTCCTCAACTTCCGGCTCTTTTTCATTTAAACTCACTTCCAACTCCGTCTTCCCCTCCGAAAATTCTTCTTCAATTTCTTTTTGCAACTCCACCTTTTCTTCTGGATGTTCACTCTCAACTTCCCTTGTATTCTTTGGTAGTTCTCTTCCTTTTTCTTCACAACTAACCACCTCACGATTTTCTCTCTTACTCATTTGCTCCTTCTTATGATTATTCTGTGAGTTGATCAAGTCACGAATTTTTACGAACTCAAGCTTATAATCCAACCTAGTCTTTCTACTTGATGTATTGTCAACATGTTCCACACTGAGTGTTTTCTCCTCTCTTGAATATCCAACTCCACTATATCTTCTAGATTCCTCCCGACATTCCCGATCACGCCAATCCCTCCTACAAAAATGATTAGGCGCATAACGCTTCCTCATAATATTCCTCAACTCATCCCAAGTTTCAATCCTCCTCTCACCACACCTTCGCATAGATATTGTTAATTGATCCCACCAAATCACAGCATAATCTACGAATGAGCTCACAACCAACCTCAATTTTCTCTCCCCGGAACAATCATGGCACTCAAACCTCAATTCTACCTTTTCTTCCCATGCCACGTATGCCTCGGGATCATTCCTACCCTTAAATTGTGGAATTGTTATTTTTGCACCTCCCATTCTACTCTTAACACCATCTCCACCAAAATTCCTATGTTCTCGTCTCTCCCGACTACTCACATTAAACACATCATCACATGGATCCCTATAAGTTCTATTTGATTTCTCTTCCAACCTATCCAACATACTCCCCATATCCACCAACATCCTTTCCCATCGATCCATCCTATCACTCATTTTGACTCAAAGACTCAAAGGACTTGAACTGGACAACTTTGATTGGACTTTGTAAATTCAAGAAAGTGGTTCTTGAATTGGAGTGTGAATTTTTTTGTATAGAGTCAAGAATGTGGTTCTTGAATTGGAGTTTGGATTGGATTAAACGCAAATTGATTTTGGATTTAGAATAGGCAATAGGATATTAAACAATTTTCAAGATTTTTTTTTTTAACTATCCCGACGTGAACAGTACCTTCGTACGGATGAACAGTAAAATTCGAATTTTTTTTTTTTTTTTTTTTTTTTGAGAAAACTCAAAAAATTTGGCTACGAGAATAACGAAACAAACGGAAGTTGTTTTGGACTCAAATTGAGCACAAAAACATCTTTTGACTTTTTTTTTTGAATTTTTTTGGATCAAAGACTCAGAAAAATTACTGGACGCAAGAACGCGAAGAACACAAAAGAAAGAAAAAAAAAAAAACACAAGACACAAAAATAATAAAAGATATAACCTTGATCTTGGGGCCTAAACTCTGATACCACCTGACGCGAACCCGGTTAGCACGAACGCTATCGAACCCACAGGAGAATGAACCGGATCCCAAGAACGCCCAAATACGACCAAGGTTTAGGATTTAACCCCTAAACATTGAACCAAGCAACCGAAGGTATATTAAACCAACGACCTCTTGATCACAAAGCCTTGAAATCTCACCCGGATAGTTTTGGATTTTGAACCCAACAATATGAAACAAGTAACCCAAAGATAACAACGATGCAATGAACCCCTTTCTCACAAATTGAAGAACCCACGACCCGATGTTTTGAACGCTACAAAGATTACTCATCTTTGATAAGTTCGATAAGGATTGTCCATCGAAGAACAAACGAGAAAAGCAAAGCTTTTATTTAATTCATATCAAAAGGTTTCTTAAAGGTCCTTACAATGAAGAATATAAATCCTATTTATACTAAAACAATAAATCCTAGGAATATGAAAAATACGAAATTCTAGAGTCCTAGAATATAGAAATTACCAAAAATAAGAATTGTAGTTAAAATAAACAATCTCGCCAAAATTAGAAAATTCGCCCAAAATTTGTACCAAGCGGTCTCTTGGTTATGTTCCAAGCGGTAGCTTGGAAGACCAACTTTTCTCCAGATTGGTTTCGGTAATGGCTGGGCGATAGCTTGCTAATAACCCTAAGCGACCGCTTAGGGTTCCCGGTGGCCCTCCGAACAGCCTTCAGCAATTTGGTCATAACTTTCTCTACCGACGTCCGATTGATGTGATTCAAAGTGCATTGGAAAGATTACTTAAAGATCTACAACTTTCCTTCAAATATAATCTTCCAATTCGATCATTTACCATGTCAAAAATAGGTTTCAATATGAGTCTAAAAATAATTGCATAACTTTCGTGTTGATCCAATTGATTTCCGGCCTCGACCCAAACATGAAACTTGTTCCTTGGCATGTCAACTTCAACCTTGCGCGCTCCATGGCTCGACCAAGTAATTGCCTACCCCGGATCACATCAGATAATGGGATCCTTAGACATAGGATTGTCACTTATGCTCCACAACAGAATGGCCTTGCTGAAAGAATGAATAGGACCCTTTTAGAAAAAGTTAGATGCATGTTAATAAGCTCGGGCCTTCCAAAACTATTCTGGGAGAAGCTGTCAAAACTGCATCATATTTTATAAATAAGAGTCCTACTAAAACTCTGAATTATGAAACTCTTGACCAGGTTTGGAATGGTCAGCCTGCTGATTATTCTAAACTCAAAATTTTTGGCTGTGCTGCCTATGTACATCAAAATGAAGGAAATTTGGAACCAAGGTCTATAAAATGTGTTTTCTTGGGGTATGGTGAAGGTGTCAAAGGATATAGAGTTCGGTTGAGGGACCATGGAGGATATAAAGTCACTATAAGTAGGAATGTTGTTTTTAATTAACTTAATAGGCCTTGCATTAAAGAAAAAATTGTTGCTTCTATTGAAACTGACCAAAGTAAAAATATTATTGAAACTGAATTTATTCCAGTTGATTTTAACAATGGAAATGAAGATCAGTTTGAGGTAGAGCATGAACCTGAACAGGATACTGAACCTGTCCTTGAGACTGCACCTGATCAGCATTTAGATCCCTTAGAAGACTATCACTTGGCTAGGGATAGAACTAGAAGGAAAATTATGCCACCCTTAAGATACAGTTAACATGACTTTATCACTGCCCTTAACATTCAAAATTTCTTGGAAAATGAGCCTACCTCTTATGAAGAGGCGGTTGAAGGAAAAAATGCTGACATGTAGTTTGAAGCCATGAAAGATGAAATGCAATCTTTGGGCAAAAATAAAACTTGGGTCTTAGTCAATAAACCTAAAGGGGAAAAAGTTATTGATTGCAAAAGGATATATAAAATAAAGGAAGGTGATCCTAAGGATGAGAATATTAGGTTCAAGGCCAGGTTGGTTGCTAAAGGGTTCAACCAAAGGGAGGGAATTGACTATAATGAAATATTTTCTCCAGTAGTCAAGTACACATCCATAAGAATTCTGCTTTCTATTGTTTCTCAATTTGATTTTGAATTGGAACAACTAGATGTGAAAATTGCCTTTTTGCATGGAAATTTAGATGAAAAAATTTATATGGTTCAACCAATAGGTTTTGAACAAAAATGTTGAGAAAACTATGTGTGTTTTCTTAAAAAATCACTTCATGGCTTAAAACAAGCACCTTGACAATGGTATATCAGGTTTGATACTTTTATAAAAGGTCTTGATTTTAATAGAAGTGATTATGATCCATGTTTTTACTATAAAGGAAAAGGAGGTCCAAATTCTTATTATGAGTGTGTTTGATAGGCATTATTTGGGAAAAATGAATTTTGAAATAGTGATATGATGGAAAATGTGTGGTTGAAAAAGAAGGAAAAGTTATTGATGTGATAGAAAATATTATTTTATTGAAGAATGTGTGGTTGAAAATGAGTAGAAGAATGAGAATGAGAATTAAAATGGGAATCAAACAGGGCCTATCTATTACTTTATGTTGATGATATGTTGCTTGCTGGTTGTGATATAACTAAAATTAATAACATTAAGCAAAAACTGAAACAAGAATTTGAAATGAAGGCCTAGGTACTGCAAAAAGAATTTTAGGAATGGAAATTAGGAGAAATAGATCTGACCATACTTTGTTTCTCACTCAACAAGCATATATTTTAAAAATATTGACTAGATTTTCTATGGATGAGGCTAGAGATGTATCCTTATCCCTTGGCAGTCATTTTAAATTTTCTGTGGAACAATGCCCCAAATCAGAAATTGAAAGAAGTAGAATGGATAAGGTCCCTTATGCAAATGCCATTGGCTCAGTTATGTATGTTATGGTCCGTACTAGACCTGATCTTGCCTTTGCTATAAGCACTTTAAGTAGATATATGAGTAACCCAGGTAAGTATCACTGGGAAGCATTGAAATGGCTGTTGAGATATTTAAAAGGAACTTCAGATTTAGGTTTAATGTTCTGTAATAGTAAAATTGGAATTCAACTTAAAGGCTATGTTGACTCAGACTTTGCTAGAAATTGTGACAATAGAAAATCTACTTCCACATATGTTTTTACCATTAATAATAGCTGTATAAGCTGGAAATCTCAGCTGCAAAAAAATAGTTGCTTTGTCATCTACAGAGGCAGAGTATATTGCAGCCACAAATGTAGTAAATGAAGGTATTTGGTTGAAAAATTTATTAGATGAAATTGGTTTTACAGGTAATAATACTACTGTATATTCTGATAGCCAATCTGCGATACACCTTAGTAGAAATCCTATTTTTCATGATAGAACAAAACATATAGACGTTAAGTTCCATATTATAAGGGATATTATTGAAAAGGAAATTATAAAAATTAAAAAGATATCTACTAAGTGCAATCCAGCAGATATGGGAACCAAAATACTTCCGTTACAAAAATTTAGGGATTGTTTAATTCTCCTAAATATTATTTCTAACTAACTTCTTTTTGCAGGTACAAGAGCAAATGAAACCGAAAATGTGTTAGTCTCTAATCCACTTGAAACCCGATGATGTCAAGCAAGGTAGAGATTGTTGTTTTTGCTTAACATCTCTTTGGTAGCCTAAGTTTCATCAGCCCAATTGCCTTAAGATGAGTGTGACCCGGTTGGCCCATTTGCGTGAATTGTCTAACGACTTATAAAACACGACTTTGGTTTGTTAAAGAATGATGGATGAGATTGTGACACGTGTTGATGGCACAACCGTTGGATGCATGATGACTCTTTAATATTCGAGACTCTTCCATTCACTTGTGCATTCATTTGTTTCTAGGGTTTTACTCTCGTTTTGGTATTATACTCTTTTTATCTGAAAATCGTTGGTTTTCACTCTGTAATCGTGAGGTAGATAACCTTGGTGATGTCTAGTGTAAATTACAGTTGTATAGTTGTTGATACTTCTGATTCTTGGTGAGTAGAAGTCTGGTTACTTGGTGTAATCTTTCAAAGGAGAGAAAAATGAGAGTTGATGTTGAGGGTTTGAGTCGAGTGATTCTTGGGTCTCTAATACTTGTAATTGATACACAGTGTTCGATTCTAGTGGATTAGAGCTATAATCAATTCGGTGATGCTCAACGTGGTGAGTAGCCCTTTTGGATGAACATCCGGGCCTACGGGCAAAAAATCTCGTGTGTTCTTTACTATTCTTGTTTGATTTGGTTTATTTGGGACTGTAAAATACCAACAAACATGACATCCAGAATATCAATCATTTCAACATTCTTTTCTTTTGTATATTATTGTGAAAATTCTCAAATAGGTGAAATAATCGGTATTTAAAATTATATTTTCTGTTTTCGTTAATCTGATGAAATTTCTATAAATTTATTTTGTGTCGGTTTGTTCTTTTTAGTTCACTATTAGTTGTTTGCCCCCATTATAATAAGATTTTGGAAATAATGTATTTTGGAATAGTAATTTTTGGAAGAACAGAAAGAAGGTAATTTTTTTGGTCATGTGTAATATTATTTTATTGAAAAATGTGTATTTGGAAAAAAGAAAGAGAAAAATATATTAAAATTTTAATAGGGCCAAATATTTTAAAAGTTTTGAAAAGATGGGAAAATTAGACCCCATACGGTCCAAGTACGAAGTTGAAAAATACTTCTTCCAAGTTGAAAATTTGACATTTAAGTCATCACATATAAATTTCTTTGGGGGTCAGAAAGGTAAAATCATTTGATGAAACCTTCTCTATTTTTGGCGATTAAGATTAAATTTTCAGCTTCACTTCGTAACTCTGTGATTTTGGGTGAATTATGTTCAATTATTGTTTTTATTGTTTTTTTTTTTTTTTTTTTGCTCTTATATAATTAGATATATGGTGTTGCATTGAAGTGTCAAATTTAAGTATATGGTGTCAATTTTCAGAACTCTGGGATTTTGGGTTAATTATGTTCAATAATTGTTTTTTTTTGCCCTTATATAATCAGATTTATGGTGTTATATTGAAGTGTCAGATATATGTTGTTGCATTAAAGTGTCAAATTAAAGTTTAATATATATGATTAATTAGCTAGCAAATCATCTTAATATTGTTAAGTGGCATGTTGGTTTCATTGAAGTGTCAAATTTAAATGAATATTACGTAGCAAGTTAGTTTCATGCATTTTTAAGTGTTTGTCATTTTTTTAAAAAAAAATTTGGTCACTTTTTTTATTTTATTTTTGAATTTGTGTCATTTTTTTAAAATTCATCATATTTTTTTAAAACATTTCTGTCACTTTTTAAAAAATTTTGTTCACTTTTTTTTTTTTTATTGATTATCACTTTTTTCAATCGTCTTTTTGAAATTTCTATTACTATTTTTTAGTGAAGAGCATCATTTATTTTTAATAAAAGCGACATTGTATGTAATTTTTTAAT
This sequence comes from Osmanthus fragrans, assembly GCA_019395295.1. NCBI lineage: Eukaryota > Viridiplantae > Streptophyta > Magnoliopsida > Lamiales > Oleaceae > Osmanthus > Osmanthus fragrans. The sequence goes on from CM033361.1 coordinate 8,561,802, forward strand.
AAAAAAGTGGTACTAAACTTTTAAAAGTGATTATGTGAGATACAGGTACAATTTTTATAAAAAAAATAATATTGTGTCACTTTTTTATTTTACACAATATTTTTTACTTTCAAAAAACTTTTCATATAATTTTTCTAGACAACTATCATTTTAACAGTATTTTTATGAGTTGCCCATTCCATGCTGCCCATATAAGTTTCGCCCAAACCATTTACCCTTTGGGCCGGTCCAGACGTATGGCCCAACCCATATTTACTCCCTTAATCATTTCAACCAAAAAAATTTTATCCAGTCAAAATCTACATTAACACGTGTCAAATCTGCATCCAGTTCCCCAGAAAAGAATAAATAGCAGTGCAAAAATCTTCTTCCCCTACGTTGAGCTCAACCTTCAAAAAAATCTTCCCCTCTAAATCACTCTCATTCACACAAAAAGTGCCTGAATAATTGTGTGGAAAATAAGTACTTATTTTACTGGAAAAGTGCTTTTTTTCCATAATTTATTAGTTTCTTGCTCTCACGCTATGAATGCGAGAGCTTTGGTCATCTCCTTTTACTCAGCTCCAAAAAATGATCAGTTTTCGTCAAGAAGAACACTTGGCTCGGCTTTTACCATCAAATCTAAACTTGAGTCACGATTATTTTCAAGTGAGAAGACCAATTTTCACCTAATCAGGATTTTGAGTAGTTTCAGGAATGATTTGGCTAGAAGGAAGAGTGGGAAAGTGTGGGCAGATGTTAAGTCGGAGCAGTACGATGCCGTTGAATCTACGCCGGAGTCTGTGAAGGTTGAGGATGAGTTAACTGACGTCGTTTTGAGGAATGAGGATTATAATGACGTCAGTGCACTGCCATGGTGGGAGCAGTTTCCAAAACGCTGGGTTATTGTGATTCTGTGCTTCTCTGCTTTCTTAATCTGCAATATGGATAGAGTAAGCTTAAATACTTCCTCATTGATATGGATGTTAAATTGTTAATTGAGATTTTTAGTTGTATAACATTCACGTGTTTACCTCTTATGAAGTGGCTATAAATACGGGTGCGCAAGTTTATATCCTTATCCAACCAACGGAACATACTAACATCAAGAAAATTCGTCTGCTATATAAGATAGAACAATAGATTTTGAGATGGAATTTGTATGATCAGATTGAAATGAAACTGAAGCATAGTGATGAGTTTGAGAACATCATGTATTATATGAAGTCGAATGATTATTGCTTTATTTGAATTTTCTATTTATGATCATTAGGTTAAAGGAAAATAAAATTTTCTGGTCCTTTATGAAGAGTGTTTATTGGCAGAAACAGATGAAACACTTAATTGTGAACCTTTTGGTTAATTTGGTCAAGTTGGCAGATACATTTAATTGAATGAAGAACATTTAGATGGATGTTTCTTGCATGCGGTCTTCTTCGCTATTTTCGCTATTAAAAGATTATTATCTCAATGTGGTTAGGTCGCCCTCAAACCGCTCAAAGTGAGATTCACTTGGATTATAGCATGAGTCTAGTTTGTTAGTTGTTCGTCGTCTTTATTAAAATTTCAGTGAAATATGTTAAAACTAAATAAAAAATGAATGTTTTTAGTTTTCATTTTATTAGCATACCAAATGCCAATTGTCAGTTCTTAAACGCAGATATCATTCAGGTAAACATGAGCATTGCTATACTTCCAATGTCATCAGAGTTCCATTGGAGTCCAACAACTGTTGGTTTCATACAATCTTCCTTTTTCTGGGGTTACCTTCTTACTCAGGTAAGGTAAAAACTTCTCTGTTTAATGATCAATTATGGCACATTCATATTTGCCTTGTATGCTTCATGTCCATGACATTAAGATATAAGAAAGAATTCATGGCTGTTCAATTTGGGACATTATGTTATTTTTTATTTCTTTAATTTCATTTTAATAAAACTAAATGAGTTGCAAATCTTTATGTTATTCTGGGGATTATCCAGTTGGATTCTTATTCTAATTTTATTTATTGCATGATGCTCAGATTGCAGGAGGCATATGGGCAGATACTGTTGGTGGGAAGTTTGTTTTAGGATTTGGTGTAGTTTGGTGGTCAATAGCTACAGCTCTAACACCAATTGCTGCAAAACTCGGTTTGCCTTTCTTACTTGTGGTCCGTGCTTTCATGGGGATTGGTGAGGTCAGTACCTCATTTAATAAATTTGACCCCCATTTCTACTTCATTTGCTTTTCTTTTTGCTATACAGCAGTCATGATGTTGAATTGGGCTGTAGTTTTCAGTAATGGATGAGTTTTTGATGTCTAATAGTGATTTTTTTTTCCCATCAAACTCAGCCAGTTGTTGTGAAGTGATTTATTTTGTTTTCTGTGGGAGTAAGCTATATCTCTATGTTACAGGGTGTTGCCATGCCTGCCATGAATAATATACTGTCAAAATGGGTTCCAGTATCAGAGAGAAGTAGATCATTGGCATTTGTTTACAGTGGAATGTATCTTGGATCTGTAACTGGTCTAGCATTTTCACCAATGTTGATCCATAATTTTGGCTGGCCATCTGTCTTTTATTCATTTGGTTCATTAGGGACCGTATGGTTTTGCTTTGTGGACTACTAAGGTGAGTTTTCTGAACTAGTATTAACTTCTATTTTGAATGATGTGCGGGTTTTATCATATATGATTCTCATTTATCCCCTAAATGTGTAACAATTGAGAACTGAGAAGTACCTATTGTAGGCACACAGTTCACCCCTTGATGACCCTGAATTACTGCCTGAAGAAAAGAAGCTGATTCTTGGCAACAGCGTATCGAAGGAACCAGTTAAATCAATCCCCTGGAAGTTAATTTTGTCAAAACCACCTGTATGGGCCTTGATAGTGTCCCATTTCTGTCACAACTGGGGAACATTTATTCTTCTTACATGGATGCCTACGTACTATCACCAGGTATTTTTTTTATTTTTTTACACTGTGTGGACTACTTTAACAAGGAATTGGCATATATAGTGCAGATTGGATGTCAGCATTTTCTAGTACTTTTAGTGCTTTAGTCAACTTATCTTTCTAGTAAATTCGGAGTGGCTTAAAGAGAGTTATGATTATCTTTTATTTGTTGCCAAGAATTTAGACATAGATAACAATACTATACAACTATAGTGACTTATTTTGTAAAGTACATATTCAAAATTTTAGAATTGATTGAATGAAATTTTTGGGTTACCGATTTGCTGCAGGTGTTGAAACTCAATCTCACTGAATCGGGACTTTTTGCTGTCTTTCCGTGGCTTACAATGGCCTTTTCTGCAAATCTGGGGGGCTGGATTGCAGATACTCTTGTGACCAAAGGTGTATCTGTGACCAATGTTAGGAAGGTATCCCACATTGTTATCACTGTACTCTTGACATTTTTACGTGCTCTTGAAAGCTTTATATTTTTCTTGGGTTAATGTGAACTTCCCTGAGGCATGTACAAGCCTTCTTTCTTTGTTAGTGAAAATAGAAGCCATTTTTTATGATCAACATGGTTCGCTCATTTAGACTTCATGGGTTACTTTTCTGGGTGATTAGTGAGCTCTCCTAAGTTAGGTTAACTGTATTTTATTGTGCTTTGCAGATCATGCAGACAATTGGATTTCTTGGCCCTGCTTTCTTCCTAACTCAGTTGAGCCATGTGAATTCTCCTGCAATGGCAGTTTTGTGCATGGCGTGCAGTCAGGTTTGTTCTTACTACTATGAGCTTTGGGGATGAAATTCTCTATGGAACATAGTATGCATATCGAAGTAATTTATGGAACCACTTGGTCTAAAAACTTACCGTTAGAGACGGCTATACATACATACATACATACATAGCTTTGGGGATGAAATTCTCTATGGAACATACTATGCATATCGAAGTAATTTATGGAACCACTTGATCTAAAAACTTAGCCGTTAGAGACGGCTACACCCACCCACCCACACATACACACACACACACACACACACACACACACACATAAATTTTGTCTTCAACCCATCCACATACATGCCATCCCATTTCCCCCCATAAAATGGACGGCGGCGAGATTTGAACCAAGGACCTTCTCTTACTCTAATACCATGTGGCTCACTTGATCTAAAATGTTAGAGAGGGGCACATATATATTATAATTATGCTACACAAACAGGCTCAATGATAGGCTGAAAAACAGGGGGAACACGTGTCGATACAGGATTGGACAGTCTGAAAATATAAAAAAAATCCAACCATGTGCTAAGTCAGTCTGGCCAACTCTGAACGTGTTCAACCATCATTATCCTATATATTATTCAACTTGTCTTCAACAATTTATGCTTCAAATTAAAGAAATTCCTTTTATTTGAAAGCTTTTTATTTCAGAATGATTGCATATCATCAAGCATGTAGCATATGCGATTGATAAAGAAGCTGATGGAGTGAGCTTTTTGCATTCAGAACAAATTCTACTCTTATTACACACTCATGTTCTCTGTGAATGTAGGCTGCTTGTGCCTTATATCCGATTCTTCTGATTTTTTATGGATTCATTCTGATGGCAGGGAACTGATGCTTTTTCACAGTCAGGTTTATATTCAAACCATCAGGATATTGCTCCACGATATTCAGTAAGTACTTCACTTTTTTCCGCCAAGTACAGTCAATGCCTATTTGCTGTATGTGTAGTGCCGTTAATAATGTTATCAATCAACCAACCAATTAGAGAGTCACAAATGATCCTAAATAAATTGTGCCGGATATAGTAAAAAAAAAGTCCAGGTGTCAGTTTTTCCCTTTTTATCATGATTACATGATAGTTGTTTTTCTGGGTATCACTAATTTTCTGTTCTCATTATAAGCATATAATTGATTGCATAATTCCTACAAAATCATTTACAGGGTGTATTGCTTGGTCTGTCTAATACTGCTGGAGTGCTGGCTGGGGTTTTTGGTACTGCTGCTACTGGTTATATATTGCAGCATGGTACATTCTCATCCCTCATATCTTAAGCCGAGATAAACCCATTAATTGTGATGTGACATTTCTGAGCTTGCAAAATAACCCGTTTACATTATGTAAATGGAAAAATTAGAGTCAGATAGTTTTGACTTCTCTGGCTCCTCGTCTTTGAGTTTTTTCAAAGCCAGACCAGACCAGACTTGACCTGCCAGTTTGATCTAAAAAATGGGGAATCGGATGTAAAACTTGTCCACTTATAGGAAAACAACATTTGGATGAAAACAAATACAAAGTCTAGTAAACTGAATGACTCAGCCATGGGTTGAACAGTTGGTTCTTTAAAAAAAATTAAAGGTTAGTTTCATAAATCAGCATATACATATACATATTATAAAAAACAAATATACGTGTACATATCACTGTGGTACACCCAAAATCCACAATAACTTTACAAAACAATTTAACTCATACCAGATGCATATAACTTATAAATAGATGAGTATGTGTATCTCTATGTGAGTGTGTGTGTGAAAAAGACAACCTTCATCTTCCGAACACCGAGGAGGCAGTGAAAATTAGGGCTGGGCACGGTCCGGTCGGCTCGGTTCTAACAAGAACCGAACCGGACCCGAAATTTTCGGGTATTTAGCAAGTGAAATCGTCGGGTCCAAATTTAATTATGGAACCGTTCGAGTTTTGGTTCCATTCGGTTTGGTTCTCAGGTTCTGTACTATAATTATTTTTTTAATATTTACAAAGTTACATTAATTCAACTAATGATATCTACAATAAAATCTTACAAAATAATGTAGTCCAATCTTATACGTCTTTGATGTTTCTCTTTGCTGAATTCCTCATAGATTTGATAGTGAAATCACAGGAAGAGGATGATAGCGAGTTTACAATAATTAAAAGAGGCGTTGTCAAACTTCAATTCGATTTCTCCTGAAGAAATGACTCTATGGTAGAATAACAGATTTGGATAAAATTTAAGTCAATTTGATTAAGTTGGACTTGGACTGAAAATTAGAAATATGAAAATCAAATTTTTGGGTTAGCAAATTTATTTAGAAAATAATAAAATAACTTGACTGATTTAAAATAAACAAATTAATAAAATTAGGAGATTTGGTTCTTATTCGATTCTTGATCTAGAATCGAGAACCGAACCGAACCGAACTCGTAGGTTCTCAATTCAGATACTCGTTCGGGTATTTAACTTAAAAAGAATCGCTCGGCTCGAAAGTTTTGCCTAGCCCAAGTGAAAATGGTGGTTAATCTTGGATGTCAAAGAAGAGGTGGCTGCTTGGTTGTGAAGTACTGATTATTGTTGTCATATGGATAATAAAAATTTATACATGAAGGGTTTAGTCGCCCACTTAGTTTCTAACTTTCTATTGGAAATTTAATGAGAATTGATGTAACAGTTAAATGCCAAAATAATGACTCTTTCAACAACCTCTTACTCTATATAAATTTCCAATGATGTGTATATCTATTAATTTGTTCACAGTTCGACCTCAATTTGGTTGGGTTTAAAAACATTTGAGTTTTATAGCTCACCATTTTTGCCCAGATATATGTATTTTTGTAGGTTCAAGCTTGGTATGTTAATACTCTTTTATCAACTTATATGAATGCTTTAGATGAAATTCGGACCACGATTGTTATATCCATATTCATGGTGGTTTGAACACTTGAACTTGTTGAAGGCTACAGTACTGATAAAATTGGATTCAAGTCTATAATTAAGAACATTAATTTAGCTACTAAAAGTCTGCACCAGCTATATGGTACATAGAACCAGCTAATTTATTCACCCTAATGGTGATGAACATACTGATGCAGGTATACTGTTCCTCAACAGAAGTAACTAAGAAACCTTTTGACTTTTCAGCTTCTTCTCGGTCCCGGAAAAAATTGAAAGCAAGTAAAATAAAAAGAGCCGAAATAACACTTGCTTTTCTTCTGATGAACTATCACTGGACTGGTTAATACGAAATTAAGACAAAGTAAGACGGTTTGGTAATTAGCAGGACAGAGTTCAGAATTGCTAACGTATTGATGGCTTTACTTTAAAAATGCTTGTTGATGTCAAAGAATCATATATTTTGGTTAACAATCTTGAATTATCTGGTTTCCAGGTTCTTGGGATGATGTCTTCAAGGTTTCGGTCGGCCTCTACTTAGCTGGCACTGTGATATGGAATCTCTTTTCGACTGGAGAGAAGATAGTGGATTGAACTGCATAAAAGAAATACTATACTACAACTTGAGACTCCAAACGTTGAAGAATGGAATGGAGAAACAATTGTCACTGAAAATCCAGTTCTAAATTGGAGCGCTTTTTTACACGTTTATTTCTCATTGAAACCGGTGAATCTGAGTTGATATCTGCTCATAATCCTGTAACGTCCGAATGAAGGTAGCCTGTGCAGATGAAGAAAGTCAGAGGCGCATTGTTTTTTGCACACGATTTATGTACACTAACCTACCAATTTTTGTAAATTACTGTGGAAATATAGATCTTATTTAATTTTTAATTCTTGTAGTTCATTTACATGTTCTGTTATTGATATCAAATACAGCCTTTTGCATTTGATGTGCCAAAAAAAAAAAAAAATAATAATTGCAAATCATGTGAAATTCCTTTCTTCCCAGTTAGTGTTTATACAGAATGGTTTCCATGTATTAAATTTAGAAGGGCTGTACCCCCAGTGCTGGGCCAGGTGCGGGCCTGCACTGACCAATTTGTTAATATTTGAAGTACCATTTTAAAATGTCAACCTTAGTAAGAAGAGTAAATTAATCTTGACCAATCTATGAGATTTTATTCTTTAACATGACTCCTGCAAGATGGTGGATCTTTTGAGCAAATTAATTTTGAAATTCATGAACTCATTTTTAAGAGTCTTAATTAGATCGAATTATTGGTTGAAATTTAATGTACTCTCATATCATGTCAAGATTAGACGTTTCAAGATTAGACGTTTCATCTTGAAAAGTCTAACCTTAGTAACTGAAGTAGCTAGCTCAAAGCATTATAATTTGATCTATGTTTTCTTCTTTATTTAATGTGAAAATTTTAGCCCTTAACACAATTTTGCCAGGTCGTAGTGCGTAGCTCAAGATGTGAGCTATCACTTGTCAATTGGTAAGTTGAACCAATATCTCAACCAGCACAGCATGGGTTGTCGTTGAGGCCATGACTTTGCCCATCTTTACACCTCTATATTTAGCCCCTGTTTGATATTGATTTAAATCATATTTTAATTTAAGTTAAAGTCAAACAATCAATATTAACTACTTATTGCAAGGGTTTCACAAATTTTTAACAACACATTTTAAAAATTTCTATCAAAATCTGCTAAAAATCTGATTTTAATTTCCACCAAATAGGGGCTTAGACTTGAGATGTTAGACCGTTCAGTCGAACCGATGTTTTAGGTAGCACAATGTGGCGGGATACTTGTAAGTTTGGACAAGTCAAATGGCCATTTTTCCATTTTAACAAAAACAATTGAAACATTCACTACAATGGACTTTCAATGCGTGAAAGATTATTCTACTCTTAAATATGTTATACAATTTCAAAATTGGATTATTGTTTAAAAGATAATAATACCCTTATTTAAGTTATAAAAAATCTCATCCAAACACTTCTCACGTAAATTTTGAAGATCAAATGACTTTGTTCATTTGTTTGCTCCAACACAGCTGAAAATTGTTCCATTTTTCATCTGCTTCAAACTTGAAAATTCATAAACTTATCAAACACTCAACAAAAAATACTGTTTTTAGAGCATCAATTGGAATCGGTAAGTATATTTTACATATTTTTAATTTCGTTTTCTTTGAATCAGTAAATTGATTCGTTATTTTTACGTTGGTAGATAAAGTTTTACAATCTGTATCTATAATTTTTTTTAAGCAAACAGTCTATAATCATTAAAAGTTACTCAAAAGAGCGACCCCATACAGTACAGACGGTGCGTGTCCGTACGTCTGGATCCGATCCGCACAACAAATTGTATTTCTTCAAAACACTCCTTATATAATTTCTTATATTTAATGTAATTAATGTTATGATATTTTAATTCGTAATGCAGACATAACATCAGCATGTGTCCCAGTTTGTTACTTCGATGAATTTTGAACGAATGAAAGTGGCCACTAAGAATAAAAATGGACGAGTGAAGGAGATGAGGTTAAGGCAATATTGATAAAAAGGAATACATCGTTTACGAAAATGTACCAAGGAATACAGAACATGCTTAACATCAATTCATCTCAGTACGATATAAAATTGACATTTGTATTTTAGAAGCATTCACATTTCGATTCCGCCTATGAAAGTTATTTTTGAAGTGCAAATGAAGCATCTAATTAAATTGAACCAAGGCTGAAAGTTGACTCCTATTTGCGTAACTTTATCGAGAAAGAATGTCCCCGAGAGTAAACACGAAATTTCCAATGGAGAGGATCGTAAAGTAAATGATTTTTGGGATACAGTTGAGATTTCTCATGAGGACGATGTGGTTATTCCCGAGACAATTGCTACTCACCATGGTCTCATTGTTACACACATTCATGATGAAGTTCGAGACAACGAGTTTGAAAGACAATTTACGAATGGGGATTTGCTTGCCGTATCTAGATAGAGACATGCGTCTGGTGGAAGTTCACATGCTGGGCCGAGTACACGATCTTCTAATTGTTCGCGTGTGGTTCCTAAAGATGAAGATTTGTATGTGGATCAACTGTTCGATTCAAAAAGAGATTTGCAGGAAGCTGTGCATCGGATTGCAATGAAACATACTTTGAGTTCAAAGTAAAAAAATCAAACAAGTCTACGTACACAATTATTTGTGTGGACGATAATTGCAGTTGGCGTTTGAGAACGATTAAGATGGAAACAAATGAGTGCTTTGTAGTTCGCAAGTATGCACGAGAACACACATGCGAAGTGAGTATTCGTCAAAATGATCACAGGCACACTCGATCATGGTTTATTGGGCAATAGATAATGCACAAGTTTCAGGACCCACATACTATTTACAGACTCGCAGATATCATCAACGAGATGCATCGAGAGTATGGGGGCGGTGATGAGCTATCAAAAGGCCTGGAAAGCTAAATAATGTGCATTGGAGGATTTAACGGGATCGACCGAGGAGAGTTATGCCAAATTGGCAAGGTATTGCTATAATATGGGGAAAGACTAATCTTGACTCGACGTTTTTTATTGAGAGCGATGACCAAAATCGCTTCAAGTACTTGTTTATGGCTCTCGGACAATGCATTAGAGGATTTCGAAATGCGATGCGACCCTTAATTCTAATTAATGGTACAACCCTGAAAGCAGATATGAAGGGAAGTTGATTATTGCTACATATCAAGTTACCAACATCCAAATTTACCCTCTTGCATTTGGCATAGTCGATAAAGAAAATGATATAGCGATGCGTTGGTTCTTCATGAAGTTGAAAGAAGTTATTGGGGACGTCGAGAACTTTGCATTTGTGACTGACCGGGGGCAGTCAATAATAAATGGTATAACTGAATTTTTTTCGGACGCACATCATGATTATTGCATGTACCATATACAGGGTAATCTAAAGACTAAGTATCGGGGTAGTGACATCGTTGCATTGTTCAAGAAAATTGCAGAAGCTTACAGTTTTGAAGAGTTCGATAAGTTCATGGTCGAAATAAAATATAAATCACACGGTGAATGAGAATATCTAACAGAGATAGGGGTTGAACATTAAGCACGGTCACATTTTTCAGGATGTCGATATAACATGATGACGTCGAATAATGCGGAGTCGCTCAATACATTATTGAAGAAAGATCGAGAGTTACCAATTCTCGCAATGCATCAGAATATTCGGATGAAGCTGCAGTTATGGGTCCATGAACGACGTGAAAAATCACAGAATTACACAAGTGCGTTGGCCCCGGCTCAGGAAGATAAACTCTTCAAAACTCTGGAGGTGGCGAGAAAGCTAAGTTTGGAACCGCTGGATCAATTTTGCTTCTCTGTGAGTCGAGGACGTAATATTGGATACATCGTGAGTTTGAATGATAACATATGCACATGTAGATAGTTTCAGTTGGAGAGTTTTTCATATACTCATGCAGTTGCAATGGCTAAGCATAGAGGAATTCCATCACACAGCTTATGCACTCATTATTATATGGCTGATTTTTGGAGAGCATTATATGCCGAAACTATATTTCATCTACCAAATGAAATCGAGTGGGAAGTTTTCGACCACATTCTTCCATTGAATAATTTGTTGCCACTCGACGTCAGAGCACGTACTCCTGGACGTAGACGTACGTTTAGAATACCATCTACCGAAGAATTTTTCCAACCTCGTAAATGCGGTAGATGCGGTGCAACAGGGCACACTAGAAGATTTTGTCCAAGTCAGATTCCTCTACATAACAATGTAACCGATGTTGAATAAAATTTAATTTTTATGTATTGTTTACACATTCTTTTCGTTATTTAATATTTACTATATTTTACAAGTAATTACATTTGACGTTCTATGTTTAAATGTAGAGTGATGTTTTAAAATTGATGTTATTTTCATACATTAATTTGTTTGTTATTTATTGATCATTTAAATTATTTATATCTACTGACAATTTCATATATTTATATGTTTGCATTAGAACACGAGTATATCAAGAAAATAATATTTACAATTGTTAAATAATATATTACACAATACACTAAGAATCATAATTATTTTCATACATATCGCAGGCTAACTTTAACCTCCACATATCTATCCACGATTGAGTTATTGTATTAACCAGACGACCAATACTAAAAAAATTTATATACTTTACTGTGAACACACTACAATCGCTGTATTAGATTGATAACATATAGCTAAAAATTAATTTTTCAAATCAAAAACTTATAAATACTTACGACAGTTTTTGTCTCGGTGTTATCGTGACTCACACAATGACTAGTCTATCATTTACTCTAATCATCGTATGTCTAGCCATCATGGGAACGATCACACACATTGGCTCCAGTATTAGCTGCAGTTGGTCTTGTGTCAGACAGTTATGATCCGAATCGTACACATAGATAGTAGAATCAGCAAAAACAATTTCAACTGCAAAATAGTATGAGTTCGCAACCATGGAAACATATATATATGTGTACAATCCGCCCATGACTTTCCATATATCGGCTACAACCCAATGACCCACTCCAACATGTACTCATGCAGCACTTATCTGTTCCCCTGTAATAGGAGCGTGCTATGCTCAATATCAACGATACGTGCAAACCCGGAGCTGAGGATGACTTGGCCAAGAAAGTCAAAAGATCTCAGGTATATCTGAACCCGATCGTGCAACATTTCCATGACCATGTTAAAATGCTACAGTAAAAAAAAAAAAAAATAAGAGTGTGTATGTTTAATTAAATAGAAAAATAAATTACATAACGAAAATAAATAATAATGAGAACATAATTACATCGTTTGCGAGCCAAGGTCCCGATCTTATTACATCTTCAAACCACCGTCTCGCGTTCGATATCATCCTCTTCCCGATGGTGTAGCTCTTTTTGAAAAAATGATGAGAAAAATATGAAACGTTACAAAAATCATAGATAATTTCATAACGACAATTAAGTGAAATCATAAAATACTTACTTGGGTTTAAGGGATTTGAACTACTCATCGAACGCTTTGTGTCTAACGGGGTCGACCTCACGGAAGAGATTGAGAAACGTCTCGTCCATGAACGTTCTTCTCTTCGCCTCGGTCGTGAAGGGCGAAACGATATACTGTGACGACAATCTCTGTCTCTTACCCACCACTAGCTCTGGCAAGTCAGCAGCACACTTATGCCCCCTCCTGACCTCCATCATCCCCTCCGACACGAGGACTGCATCTTTCATCGTGTCTGGGGTCTTCTCGCCCTTCGCCACATCCCCTTCCACCTCTACCACCTCCGATGTCCTTTCAACCTCCACTACCACCTCCGGTGCCCCCATAACTAACCCATTTATCTTCCCCTCCACCGCGGGTACCCCCTCCGCCACCATCTCCGCCGTCGGATCCATCGAGGACTGCCATTGATAGGTGTTTGCAAAAAAATGAGTCGAATACACCCTCCAACGGCCATGAAGGATCATCATACCCCATCTGATCCCCTCTTCCATCACCCTCTCCGTCCTGAAAACTGCCATGCACTCCGTTACCCCCTCTATCATGATAACCACCAGTCCCTCCGTCACCTGCTCCATCCGAAGAGTCGGGAGTCTCTCGCAGGGCTACTATGTCACCTCGTAACCCTTCGACCTCAGTATGAAGGGTTCCTAAACTGGCTCGTAACTCTACTACTTCCCCTCTCATCTCCGCCATAAATGTAGTGAAAAGTGCAAACAAATCATCACTGGAAGCATGACGACTACATGTAGGAGGAGATCTTCTCGACGGCGATGATCTCTTCTGCGGAGGTGATACCCTCGGGGGATGATAATGGCTAACACTCTTACAAAATTAAAGTTAACAAATGAATAACTTAATTTTAAAAAATCAAAACAACAATAAACAAAAACGATATTAATAAACATACCTATATCTATCGACAACGTGCTAGGGCACCTGGTCGTCTGTCGCAGCTGGCCTAGCCATGTCGCGGAGATAAATATGACCTTCCTCCTTGGTTGACTGTATTAACTCAATGATGACTTCAAGCTAATACATTGAAATTTCATCCAAATTACTCACAATTAATCAAGATTTCGAAAGGACAAAACACAAATCGCAAATGTATAATACGTACTTCTGGATCGTTGAGGAGAGCTGATAAGTGTTTGGCAAGCGGCTTGTTTTGTGCTCGCCAGTGATGCATTCGAGGGAAGTGTGTTTCTCCTCTCCTCGCATACTGGGAAGCCAAGATGGGATAGTCTCGTATATCCATATCCGCAATAATTGCAATTATTATATATAAAATTTAATAAAAAATAGATAATTCATTATTTTAAAAATTTTACCTGCAGAGCCAACGGCATGCCGTATGCATTGTATTTGCACACGGGCCTACCCCCTTAGGCAATGAATACCCTCTCCTGAAATGGCGTAAGGTATTCGTAAAACAACTCTGCCCTAATGGATAGTTGTTGAAGGTATCGAATTCATCAACAACTTCCAAATTAAAAACGTCAATCGACGTCTTCTTGTGATGACATCTAAGTACGCTCTCCAAGATAAGCACCAAGCCAAGCTTAAACTTTTCAAACATTTGGGCGCAGTCCCTGAATGCGTCTCCCAACTGCCCCAGTGTCACTGTCGGCTGCCATGAAAATATTCATTCAATAGCCTCTTATTCTTCGGAATACGAGTTTTTGCTAATTCTGCCCTATGCATCTCAATCCAATAATGAGTGCAAACTCGAAAATAGAAAATGTCGCTACCTTACCCCCAATATCAAATCTGAGAGCATCTTCGTCTATTGGCTTAAGTCGCCGACATAACAATGCATCGAGCAGCTGCCCAGAAAACTGTACGTCTCGCAATGTCCGCAGGGGTCATAAGCAGGATCGTCGCAACATGTTCGCTTGCTCTTCATTGAGTATCTCCTCCACCATCGTAAAGGCAGCAAAGTTACAATTCGCCATAACTTTGCTGGGGATTTGTCAAACGTCGTCGTCCAAATGATATTCCATCCTGCAAAATTTTTAAATTTCAACTGTTAGAATTTTGTATAAGAGATAATTGATGAATCATAATATAAAAAAAATAAACTAACTGAAATGTAACTACTATATGCAAGAATCAACAGATAATGAATGGATAGACATGCGTTTAAAATTAAAATAAGAAATTAAATAATGTACATAAACAATTGAAACAATTAATGAGTAATTAATATTTAATATTTACATAACTAAATTAAATAAATAATTAAATATTGAATAAATATTAAATAAATAATATACATAAGCAATTAATAAAACATTTATTAAAATAAAAATCAAATCAAATATTAAATACGTAATTAAAATAAAAAAATTAATTTTTAAATACACAATTAAATTAAATAACTGCATTAAATAATTAACAAACGAATAAATAAATAAATACTCAACAAATAAATAATTAAACAAATAAACAAATAATTAATTAAATATTAAACAAATAATATACTTTTTTAATTAAAGAAATATTTAACTAAAGGATTAAATGAAATATTAAATAAACGATTAAATACGTAATTAAGATTTAAATAACTAGTTAAACTAATAATGAAATATTTATTAAAATAAAAAATCAAATCAAATATTAAATACATAATTAAAATAAAAAACTAATTTCTAAATACACAATTAAATTAAATAACTGCATTAAATAATTAACAAATGAATAAATAGATAAATACTCAACAAATAAATAAATAAATAAACAAATAATTAAATATTAAACAAATAATATACATTTTTAATTAAAGCAATTAATGAAATATTTAACTAAATGATTAAATGAAATATTAAATAAAAAAATAAAAAAATAATTAATATTTAAATAACTGGTTAAATTAATTAATGAAATATTTTTTAAAATCAAATAAAAAATCAAATCAAATATTAAATACGTAATTAAAATAAAAAATGAATTTTTAAATACACAATTAAATTAAATAACTACATTAAATAATTAACAAACAAACAAATAAATAAATAAATACTGAACAAATAAATAATTAATTAAATATGAATCATAATAAAAGTAAATGAAAGTAATTAATATATAAACAAACAATTAATATAATTAATTAAATGAGAGAAATAAACATTTAATCAAATATTATATAAAATATTAAGATATTAAATATTATTTTTAAAATTAGGAAAAAAAAATGTTGGCTACTGGGCCGTCTGGACCCAAGAAGACGGCCCAGCTACTGGGCCGTCCAGATGGCCTAGGATGGCCTAGATAGTCCAGTAGCTAGGTCGTCTGGATGGTCCTGCGTCTGGATCTGCCGTTTGGATCCAGACGATGAATCCAACAAACCTCGCTTGCGTTGCAGGCGGTTTCTCCTGCAAAATTTTTACAACCGACATGTTAAACATCATATTCAAACAATTTTGATATAGTATAATTAAGAAATCTACCCCTTAATCTCACTTTATTCCAAAAATTCAAAACTCACATTCTTCAAGTTAGGAGATGGAGATGGAGATGGAGATGGAGATGCTGTTGGCGGTGTTTGGATCAGTAGCTGGTCGGCGGCAACAGGTCAGTTGGGTGGTTGGTGGTCGACGACGAAGATTTTCGGCTCACGTGACTTTCACATACGAGGGTATAAATGGTTATGAAGATTTCTGTAAATATTTAACCATTTTTTTTAAATATGGTCAACGACCATTTTGAAAAATAGGCCGGGTCAACCGGTTGTTAGCCACTATTTCCTCCAATGTGGCTGCATTTTTATTGAAAAACTTGAGTGGGACCAAACACGAGCTGATTCGTCCACAGCCCGATAACACGATTAAGCTTATGTTTGGCCCTCATTATCTTTCATTTTTTTCTTTCTTATTTTCAACAAAACAATCTTTGATAAAATAATATTACACATAAATCGAAATTTTTTCTTTTTTTTCAATCATACATTTTTCAAAAAATACTATTACAAACATTAAAATTTGAAATAAAGAGAGGGGGCCCGGGGGGGGGGGGGGGGGCAACGGGGCTAACACACAAAGTGTTTTATTAGGATACAAGGATTAAATTGCCTCGGGGCGCTCCATGAAAGTAATCAAATGTTTATATGTATAGATATACAACCAAAGAAAACATACAGTTTGTGAAAAGTATGACAAAAGTGAATACAAATGAAATCTCCAAATATTACCCACTGTGAAAAAACACATGAACACTTCCATTCTTCAACGCAGATGCTGTATTCCCATATTGCCCTTATACCACTTTAGTAAAAGACAGAAATACCCTTTCTATGCTGACATGGCAACTGCTGGTGGTGCAGTAAGCTGACGTGGCTCCAAGTAAACTTTGAGCCCATTCTTCATGAAAAGAGTCAAAGACATCTTCTGTTCAACAAGGTGACCGGGAACCAGTGATAGCCGGTAACGAAGAAGTACGGCCGAAACCACAGACTTCATCTGGAGGTAAGCCAAGTCCTTGCCTAAACAAGTTCTCGGTCCAGCATTGAATGCCACAAACTTGTAACCATCCTTGGGTGGTTCGAATCGGTCACCGTTTACCGAAAGCCATCTCTCCGGTTTGAATTCCATGCAATCCTCTCCCCATATACTCTTCATCCTCCCAACTGAGTAAATAGAATATGTAACTGTTGAACCGGCCGGCAAGAATGATCCATCAGGCAAAACATCATCGGAGACGACATATTTGAAATCTTCTGGGACTGAGGGGTACAGACGTAGGGTTTCAGTCAATGCTGCCTTTAGATAAACCAGTCTATCAGCTTCGTCGAATGTCAATGGTTCTTCAATCCATTTTTGTGTGTCTTTCCCACGGGTTTCTAGTAAAACTGTCGATAATTCATCGACGATCTTGTTCTCAACGCGCTGGTTGTTCATGACGAGCCAGAAGAACCAGCTTAATGCCACAGATGATGTGTCACGGCCAGCGAGAACAAAGTTGAGAGCAATGCGCTTGAGGACTGAATTTGGAAACAGATTTCCATCGATATCTCTCTTCTTGATGAATCGGGATAAGAGATCATCAGATGGAGTTTCTTTTCGTGCTTCAAGGGCTTCTGACATGTAATTTTCGATAACTTGTAGGCTCTTTTCCAGCCTTTTTTCAGCTCCAATGCTTACAAGTTTCTTCAACCTCCATAACAATCCAGGATAAAGTAATCTTTGAAGAGTTGCTTCGGTGGCTGAATCGAAAGCAATGGCAAATGGGTTCTCGGGTAATTCAGGCGAAAGAGTTTCGGGATCTTTACCAAAAGTGAGTCCACATATGTTATCGAAGGTTAAACGAAGCAACAAATCTTGCATGTCCACAGAGGTGTGATCTTTGCAAGCCTTGTCTAATATGATCCACAGACGGGTTCGGATAGTTCGGTTCACCCACCGGGCCATGGCTTGTCGAAGCGTCCGAGTTGTGAACTCTAGCGCAGCAGTCTTTCTCTGTATCAGCCAAGTTTCACCATCACTATTGAATATGCCTTGCCCTAGAAGATCATGAAAGGCGGTTTGCCAGTCCGGTCCTTTCGGATAGTTCTCGAACCGGGTTCGGAGAATATGCTCGATATTTTTCGGGTGGCACGTGACAGTATAAAACCCTTGTCTCCTAGCCAAAAAAGGTATAGCAATGGTGCACGTCTGATAAGTGGCGGCGCCACCGGTTGCGCGGAGGTTTCCGGCTATCCAGTCATGGATTCGCCTCCTATTCATGAACAAATATGGGAGACTACCCACCAATGGCCAGGCCTTTGGACCAGTGAGTTTCTGTGCAAGAAGACAAAACCATATCAAATAAGCAGAAGTTGCAGCTAATAAGCTGAAATAGACAAGTAGAGTGTCCATGCATGCAGCAGTTTTAAGATAATCAAAAGCAAAAATAAGTAGAAAATTTGCTGTTTTGGTAGTGATCGATTGGAACTGGTGAGGAAAATTTTGTTATATATAGAGAGCAACATCAAGAAAAAGACATTAGGAGAGGGTTGTTGAGAAAATTATACAATGGAGAAAGGGGGGTAGATGTTTGGTTTGATATATAGAAAACTGAATTGGGATTTCATATTTTATACGAAAGCCATGCATACAGAGAATAAGCAATAGCATTGCTGGGATAATAATACGACGCGTGGTCTATATTTTATTTAGTCCAAATATCTGGATTTATTAATTACTGTAATTAGATTTTGAATTAATAAATTTCTCACCAGCATTGGATGGTAACAGGAACGGAACGCCAGCTAGGGATACATGGATTAAAAAAAAAAAAGAATTGTCGTCGTGTTTGTCCCGTCCTTGTCCAACCTCAGTTCCTCAACAGGACTGGGATGAGACTGTTAAGGGATAAATTTCACATCGAATAAAAATAAAAATATAAATTAATATATAAGAGTTTGAACTACTCCATTTAGTAATGTTAACTTTTCAAGATGGAATAAGTATTAATATGATATCAAAGTCCACTAAGTTTCAACAAACAATTTGATACGATTAAAACTAAAAAATAAGCACACTAGATTTCAAAATTGATATTCTCAAACGAGTCACCATTTTACGAGGACATGTTAAGGGATAAATCTCACATGAATAAAAATAAAAATATAGACCAACATGTAAGAGTTTGAGGTACGCCTTTTAATATGATCGGTCAGGGTGAAACTCAAATCTCAATAGAGACATTTTACATCATTACATCATACTAATTTAAGTTTGTAAATTAACTAAAGCATGGTTGGAACTATTCTTATTGTTTTATAGTTTTGAAAGATTTTGCAACAGAAGTAGTGTCGATATCTATCACAAATTTTATTTTTAAATTTTTTTTTGCACATTTTCTTATTTTCCGACATATTTTGTGATGGAATTCTGAAACAGAATTATACAATTGAACAAATAAATTTGATCAGTTAAAATCCGTGTCACCTGATTACGAAAATTTATCTGATAAAAGTTGATGAAATACATGATTGAAAAATTGTGGATCCTATAAAATATGTGGTTAAAATTAATTGTTGACTTTAATTTCAATTAAAATCTACCAAACATGGACATATTGTTCAAAAATTGAGTCACCCCCTCAACAACTTTTCACTAAGTGTGAAAAAACGTGTGCACAATTTTCCGTTCTCTACACCATATGGCTTTTTGGTGGGGAAAAAAAAGAAAAATAAGGCTATGTGTATACTTTTTTAATACACAGTTTGATATTGTAAACACATCACGAGCTTTGTGATTATTTTAATCGTGAGCCATACCTGTTGAATGTGAGAGGAGTCTCAACAAGAGTGTCAAAAAAAGTGTACTTGTGGCATTTTTCAAAAAATAAAAAAAATGTGGGATGGCCATATGCAGGGGCATGTAGAAGATAAAAGTAGAGAATGATAAAATTTTTCGGCACTCTTTCAATTTAAACATATAAATTTGTTGATTATAGATAAGAAAAATAATCATTCTTAAAATTTTCAACATTCTTTCATCATAAGGCTTTTTTTTTTTTTTTTTTTTTTTTTTTTTTGAGATCCATTCTTTAAAACTCAGTGTTCCTCAACTCATTTTCATTTGCATTCCTCAATAAAAATTTTTTTGCACGTAAACTCTGAACTTTTCTTTTCACCTATTCTCCAAAAAAGGGGGGGGGGGGGGGGGGGGGGGGGGGGGCCTTTTACAAAATATATTCTCAAAAAATGGGAATATAACACGGGCTAAGTTTTATTAATTCATAACTCGAATACTATTTATCCTTATATTATTTGAAATCTTCCAATTTTTAAAAATGTTACGTGTTTTATTTTTCATAAATTTGTGGTTAAAAAAAATCTATTTTCTTAGAATAAAGGAACCTAAGAACCATTTTTTTTTTAAAATTATTATACTGAAATTATACAAAAAGATTCATTGTGGATAAAAATCTTTATCAAGAATTTCTAATTACCGATCAAGCCTTTTATTATATGGTTTATCTCACCAGTAAAATAAGATTTAAGTTGTCCAACTAGGAATGATAATTTGGCTTGCTAACTTGACTTGAAAAAAGTCCGAGCCGGCCCCAGCCTGCCCGCAAGCTCGGAAAAAAATTTGGCAACAGCTTGCTTGCTGCCTTAAAAAAGGCAGCAACACAGAAAGAAAGAAAAAAAAAAAATTGTCGACTCGAAAAAAAAGCCCGTACCTAGAGCCCGAGCTGAGCCCAGGCCTCAAATTTCAGCCCATGAATCAGTTCGACTCAATTCGTTGACATCCCTAAGTTCAACCCGACCCCAAAGTCCATATAGAGGGTCATTAATCCCTTAAGCTTGCCTAAGGGAACCCCATAGGGATGGCAAGGACCTACCCATCCCGTTTTCCCCGCTGCTCCAGAAATTTTTAAGACTCATGATTGGACGAGGATTAAAATATCTTGAATTCGCGCCACATTTATTAATTTACTTAATTTTTAAACTATTATTTTACATTTAAAAATCATAAAATAAAATAAAATAAGTCAGACAAGCTCATGTTTTCCCTTCTAATTTTCAGATGGCACAGGATAATATAGGATTGAGACATTTTGTCATCCCTAACACCTAGATTACAATGGCTAGAGGAGCCAATCTACTAAGGCAAACATGTATGACATTTCACAATAAGCAACAATAATTATCCCAACATGAAACGAGAAATACGCTCGAAACAAGTTTTCATAAGATGGGTTCAAGTTCCAAAGACGACATCATCCGTTCTTCTTGGATGATGTGACCATCAACCAGTGGCATCATTCCCCTTGCGGCCACCGATCCTTGATGATAGGAGTGGAAAGCTCACACAAAATGGTATACACAATATAAGTAGTAAAAACTACCCTCTAGATCAATATCAATTATATCTCTCTAATAAAACATTCTCATACACTTATTCATATACATAGTCAATAAATGTCTTGATCGACTAGATTGGTAACGTGGAAAGAGTCGTCATCTCTTTCTCAATGGCCGTTTCACAAATTCAACATTGTTCCCAATGATAAAAGAGGAAAAACTCTAGATTCACGCAGTGATTCGCACTCCTCACCCTAAAGCTGATGTGGTAAATGTTAAGAGTTGAGGGTTCATCTTAAAAGTTCAACCTTGTTAAAAGGAGTAGACCAAGGCCTTTATAAATTAGCCTATGTTTATATCTTTATTCGATGTGAGATTATATCCCTTAACATGCCCCCACAAGATGGTGGCTCGGTTAAGCTGACCAATCTTGAAATCCATATGCTCATATTTTTGAGTCTTACAAGGATCGAATCGCTCGTTAGAGTTTAATGTGCTCTGATACTATGTTAAGACTTGGAGGTCCATCTTAAAATGTCAACCTTGTTAAGAGGAGTAACCCAAGATCTTTATAAATTGGCCTATATTTACATCTTTATTCGATGTGAGATTATATCCTTTAACAGTAAAGAGCGATAGATTTCAACGTTAACAAATTTCATAATTATCAATATTCAACATTAACAAATTTCATAGTTATCAATATTGACTTCATGATGCGTAATATGAGACTATACTGCAAACTGCAAAGTGTACTATATAAGTTTGAAATTTGAGTTACTTGAGAAATGGACCATCATGTCTTGCAAGAATACACTTACTTGATACCCACTTTTTTTTCTTCTTAGACAACTGTTCCTGTTCTGCCATTAATTTCTTGTTGAATTTACTGAGTTCTAGAGAGAGAAGTTAGGTAGTTGGGATCGGTTAAACTCAGTTGAGAATTTAAGCTTTTGTTTCAAGAAATGGGAAAAAATCTCTCATTGGGTTTTGAGTCGTGAATTACAAGGTTGAATACTTTTAAACAAGCATTTAACTTTGTCAAACAAGTTTAGTTAGATGGTAATTTTTGGAAAAAAAGAGGCTAAAAAGTCACTTTAAACACAATCAAAACATCTAGAAAACATGCTCGAGAAGCAAAAGAATTGGAAATTTACAACATGTTTACCTATGCTTAAATTTACAACTTGTCACACACATTTCATAGGTTTTTTATTTATTTATTTATTTATCAAAATCCACAATAAATCTGATTTTAATTCTCATCAAATAGGGACTAAGTAAAAACGTAGATTTAAAATAAATATTATTTCTTTATTGGTGTAAGTTAAAAAATAATAAGCTACTTATTTTGTTGATAGCATAATAATTTTTCAAAAAAATAAAATAAAATTTGGTGCAAATAGTCCCTAACCTTTTCCTTCAGTGTGAGAATTGTCCCTAACATTTATTTCTTTGCATGAATAACGCTAATCTATGTGTTCAGTGCAAAATTAGTTCTTTCATTTTTATATAAATTAAAAAAAGACCAATATACCTTTAATTTAAATAATAAAAATCGCAATTAGGTCTATAACCTTTGAAAAAAAAAGTACAAATACATCCCAAATCCTTATTTAATAATATTTAATTTAACGCACTAAATATATCATTATGTCGTAATGAATTCGATTTTTTAGGAAAAATAAATAAATGATTGTGCTTTAAGTGTGCAATGAGCAAACAACATTCCATTTTATATTGAACATTTAAGCAATAATTAATTAAAATGCTAGAAATCCAACATTTCCTCATATTATCTTGAACTTTTCATTTAGTGACTACAAATATTAGAGCTCCAAAAATTAACACGACTGTAATTTAACTTTGTTTTTTATCCTTCTCAATTTAATTGACACGACTGTAATAATACATTTAGTACAATAAATTAAATATTATTACATAAAGGTTTAGGACCATTTCTACTTCTTCCAAATGTTAGGGACCTAGTTACAATTTTCTCATTACAATTTTTGAATTTTTTTTTTGGGCTAGAGGAGAACATTATTGGACAGGTGTACGATAGGCTATTCTTCGAAGATGGCACACTATCTGAATTTACGTCTATGTTAGTAATATTTTTGAGTGATGCTATTCATCATCATCGATGTCAAACATCAGTTTAGATGACAATTACATGACATTAAATAATAGATCTATTTAAATGATTCATTTAATTGAATATATCAAAAATGACTATCGAAACTGGTGTTCTAGCACTACCGATGCTAGATAGTATTATTCAAAAAATTTACATATTGCTATTTTAGACGAGTAAAGAGTCGTTAATGTAGTGTCAACATCTATGGTGGTAAAGAAAGAGAAATACTTAATGCCATTCAATTCTAAATATTGATTTGTCTGATTTGTGGAGCCTCGTAACATCAATGCAAGCAATTCGTAAGTTGGAATGAGAGCATTTTCGTCGAATCTTAAAAAATATAGAAATTATTTGAAATAAATTTTGCTTTAAAACATATTAGGGTAAGTAACACGAATGGCGTTTATGAAAATTACAGAAGGATCAGATATATGGTCTCTACAAGTATTTTTTATTGTACCATTTTGTTTGAACCAGAGGTCCCCAGTTTTTGATTATTTTCGCACTTATGTTTTCAACTTTTTATTATCATCTAATTCGAATTGAAATTGTCTAGTCATCCATAACTGTTTAGTCAAAACAAGAATTCCTATTTCCAACATAATCACATTTGCAAACTCGTTGCATGGGTTATAGGTGACCACGAAACTCAATGAAAGGGAGTATACTTGAAGGTTAACATGCGTATTAATATTAGTAAGAGCCATTGGTGTTTTATCTTTTAGCATTCACAAAACGTTTTTATGATTGTTATTCTATCTCTAATCCATCATTTGAGCACGATTATGCGATACTTATCGATTGACATTAAGTTGGATGATGCTCTTATTGATGAGGGACGATTGGTTAACAATTTTAAAGTTTAGTGAATGGTTTTTATCATAACATTACTACGAGTAATAAGAGAAAGAGGTTGTATAGAACTAATGAAATTCTTTTATGAGATCTTAATGCTATATTATCTAATTATGATTCACATCTTTCTCTACTGTCTTGGATATTTTACGAGTGGCTGCCAACTCGTCACGCCTCGTGTTCTTTTAGGAGGATTGGGAAGCTTTTTAAAGACAATGCAATTGTTCCATCAACATGTCCATCTTGTGTTTTGGTTTAGAGGTGGGATCTGTATGGGTTTCAAAATCTAGTTTAGAGAGTAACATGGCATATATCTCCTTTGCCTTAAAGGCACATAGAATTCAATGAGTTGGGGAATTAGTAACTTCTAATGTGTGGACCCATTAGAACTCAAGCTATGGGAGGTTAAAATAGTTCATCACTTGTAGCGATTATTTTGTTCTAGATATTGATACATGTAACTAACATCTTACAAGTACAAATTATTGGGGAAAATTCAAGGATTTTTGGATGAAAGTTGAGAAGCTATTACGTAAGAGTATCTAGACCCTTTGATCTGATCAAAACTACGAGTATCTCCCCATGAGTTAGGGACCAATTTACACCACATCCGATTCTGAGGACGTTCGGCACAGTGCGTCTTAACCTTTTGTTGATATTCAAAGGGAACTATAGGTTATCTCTTCTATAGTCTTCTAGATAAGAAAGTATATTTTTAGAGGACAAGCATATGGAATAGCACAAGTCCACAAGTGAAATTCTATTGGATGGGATGTTAGAAAGTGATTCAAGCTTTGCTAATGAATCAGCCACCTGATTTCAACTTACGCAACAAAAGTAACTCCTCCCAAAAATCCCATAAGTATCAAACCATACAGTTAAGCTTGAGCAACCAATTAACAACCATAGAGTCACTCTCAATATCCACCTGGCGTACCTCAATGTGCTGGTAAATCCTCAACCCTTCAATAACGTACTAAATATCCAAGTCATCACGTATCACTCCCCCACTACCTGAATGTCCTGGATTTCCAAAACTACTTTCCATTGATATGTTCCAAGTAATATACGGACTCCAATGTTGCTGTCGGGGCACACACGAAATATCCTAGTCAGTGAGCAGTTTTTCATCTTGCTTGGAAAGAATGTTTACCTTTTGAATAGATGAAGAAATCTGCTGTAGCCAAAATTTGATGGAAAGGAAAACATCTTCCACCGACTCATACTTCCCTTCCATGCCTTGCATCTCCTTCCCTACAAACGCCACTTTACTAGGCATGGAATCAGCACCCCCACTGAGTTGAATGTCGAACACGAGCCCACCATAAATTTATCCTCTCCCACCAGCTTTGCCCTTCCCTCCACCTCACACCCAAAGCATTTGACACTCTCGTCCAAACCTCAGTTACAAAATCTCCTGTACTCAACACGTTATCGAGATTCTCCTCATAACTAACTAAACAACAGTTACATCTAGACACAACCGAAATTCCTACCTCTGGGATCCTTGCATCAACACAATGACTCCGATTCAGAGCTTTCCACATTGCCACTTAAACCTGTTTAGGAAGAAATTGATGTCATACCCAGTTAGCCCAAGACACCTCTGATGCTCGGACCCTAAGCACATCCCAAGCGCTATTTGATGAAAAAAATACCTTGTTTCTGAGGCTTCCATATCAATATATCCTGGTTAGGTTTACAAGAAACACAATTCTGAATGATCTATCTTGCTAACTCAGCACCCACTACCTCTTGAAGTTTCTCTATATCCCATCCCGACTCCAACAAGTGCATCGATCCAGAGTTGATCCAGTCAAGATTAATTTATTGAAGCTAAGTGGAATTGGATTCAATTAGGTAACCTTAGGTGGCTTCAAAATAAGAATTGGGATAAATTATAAGACTTATAAATTTAATTGGACAAAGACATGCCAACTAAGTAGCCATGTGGCGGTGCATGTGCCACATTTACAAATTAAAATCAGATTTTAATTTAAATCAAAATCAAACAATCAATATCAACTGCATATATCATGGATCCCACAAGTTTTCAACCACACGTTTCAAATACTTCCGTCACAATCTACTAAAACATCTAATTTTAATCTCTATCAAACACCCCAGATTGCATATGGAATAAAAGAAAAAAGAAAAATTCGTTTTTTGTTTATGGAATATTTCTTCACATTCAAATTATATCACAATATGCCATTGTTTGGGCTTCATTAATTTCAAAATACATTTTTATTTTTTATTTTTTTAACCACACATTTTCAATAAAATAATATTACACGTATAACCAAAAAATTTTGTTCATTTTTAATCACATATTTTTTTTTAAAAAAAATCACTATTTGATTCCCACTTTTTTTAAAATGCATTTTTCTCTCTTCTTTTCAACTGCACATTCTTCATTAAAAATAATATTTTACGTAAATAAAAAAATTTTCTTTATTTTTCAATCACACATTCTCCATCAATCTACTATTCTAAAATACATTTTTTCCCCATAAAAATGGGGCTCAAACACCCTCACACCCCCCCCCCCCCCACCCCAAAAAAAATTTAATTATAATGGAGCTCAAACGAGGGTTATATATAGGCACATATGCCAAGGTTTAATTGCATAATTTTAATACTATGACCACGCACAAAAATCTCTACATTATTTTTGGAATAATGCTATTTAGCCTCACTGAGGTTATAACTGCAGTCTATATGATGTTAGATGATAGACTAAATGAAATATGAAATTAAATGACTCGTTTAATTTCACTTATCATTTAATATCACATTAGCGTCGTATAGACTATAGTTATAACCCCAATGAAACTAAATAATATTACTCATATTTTTTAGTTCTTGAATAACATCAAAGAAGACGGAAAGGTTTAAATGTGGAATCAAGAGAAATAGAAAAGAACAACACAGAAAGGGTTTTTGTAAAACATTCTAAAAGGATAATTTATAAAATACCTACGTGTTTTTTTGTTTATAACAAAATTATTATATTCTTGTTCATACACGAAATAATTAAATCTTACACTTGACTTGTTTTGTTATATAAATCAGTTTTTGTGATGTTGACTTCCCGTTTCCTACAACAAGAGGTAGAGAATTAAAGAAAAATAGCATAAACAAAAATCTCAATACACGAAACATTATTAAACCATTAAAACATGGGCTGTCCAATTATTACCATTCCCAATAGCTTACAAGTTACAACTATCCCAGTCACACCAACCATATACATATCATACAATCTTACACTAAAACTTCCAAACATCTAACAGATTACACCATCCAAACAGATAAATTTCGTGTAACTATATGTATCTATATATAAAAGGAGTATGGGATGGGAGTGGGGTGAGGGGGGGGGGGGGGGAGGCTGTCTAGTGATCAACAACAGATTTAGATCTTGGCAGGGATGAAGAAGAATTAATGAACTCAATGCAATCATCAATGGCTTCAGCCCTTTGAGAATCAATGGGAGCAACACTTGGCTTCGATTGCTCCGAGGTCGATGATGTAACTCTAGGACAACCTTTTTTCTTGTCGGATTTTTTCAAAAGTGCAGCCATTTTTTCACCTAGATTTCTCAGATACTTCATGGGATATGAATTTGGTAGCCTGAAATTGCAGCTTCTTATGCAGTTTGTTTGCTTCTGGTCCTTCATTTTCTTGCAGTCATTCTGTTTGCAAAACACGGTTGTTTTTGTCTTTGTTTTTGTTTTTGTATCTGCAGCAGAAGCAGCAGCATCTGCTCCACAACACCCTCTTGCAGACATCTAATGACAGAATATTGTGTGCTTTTGTGTGTCTCAAAGAGAGAGAGAGAGAGAAAGGAGAAAAGAGAAAAGAGGACCAAATAGGAGTGAGGTGAGTCTAGTAGAATGGGGACTGCAAGTGGTGCTCTTAAATAGGACTTTGAGTATGACAACAGAGGACAAACTAATTCTCCCTCTTAATAAATTTGAGAGCAAGTTGTGCTATTAAATAGGATTAGAGGACTTATATGATAAGTGAGGACGATTTAAGTCTTTTTCACAATAAATTTGTGATCGATTGTGATAATCAACCGAAAGATTTAGCAAAGAATGCTTCAACAACAATAAATGTATTCTCGTTTCCAAGGTACTTACTTGAATTGTTACTCGTAGATTAGTTTAATTTATTGCTGAAATCTACTTAAAGATTTAGTAAAAAACACGATACAATGAGTGACGACAAACCAAGTCATGATTCTAATAAATTTAAGATCAATTACATAAATACTTTATCATCTTGTTCGATTGACCATTGAGTCTAAAGAAAGTATGAATATGACACTGGAAAGAACGGGTTTCTTGGGGGCTCTAAACTTTTTGAAGAATTCACATCAAACTTACTTATAAAAAGTATATTAAAATCAAGAAAAAAATGATTTTTTAATTGTTTTCCCTCTATTTTTATCTTTTTCTTGGAGCAATATGTATAATAATAAACAACAAATAAGATAAGCAAGCGTGAATTAAGCTTATGCGTAATCTTAAAAGTGTAATCTTTGCAATCTAAAGTGTATCTGTGTGATTTGTTCTTTTAATTAAATGCCATAAAGCTGATGACAAAAGAATGTGATAAGTTCTTGTAATCTTTCTGATGTAATATTTGGCAGGTCAAAAGAAGAAACAGTTCCAATTTAATTGTGTCAATATCAATATATAATGTGTGACACCTAGTAAGATTTTTCTTCTCAAGTTCAAAAAATGTGGTGGTTTAATGTGATATCAGATAATATGTAAAAGGTTGGTGCTTGAATTTCGGTAACACTTATTCTTGAAAACTATAAGCGTCAACCCTTTAATAAAAAAATAAAATTGAACTATTAGTTTTCGACCTTTCATTATTGATGCGCTACAATCCTTGAATTATGTAAACAAATTAAGATTTTATGAAAAGCTAGGTTTTACATTTAAATTGGGACTTTTGTCCATAAATTAGACCCCTACTTCCCTATGTGTATTTTTGGTTCTTCTTTGTCCATGTTTGTATAGAAGTAAAAGTGATAAGTGAATGTCTAGTGTGGTTAACCTGACTGACGTGATTTAGCCTAAGAGTTTATCCAGTGCGCACCCGAAGGATAGCGACTGCGGGTTCCCCATCATAAAAAAAGAAAAAAAGAAAGAAAGAAGTGATAAGTGAATAGCAATTGTAGATCCTACTAACTGTGACATTAGAATTAGAATTTGATTTTAAAAAATAAATTATAAGTTACCTTTTAAGTTTTTGAAAAAAAAGGGCAAACATTTGCATCTTAGAAAACCATCAATTTTTATGGCCTGGTGGATATTTTCCACTACCCACAAGAGTTGACACCAGAGAACTCTGTAAGGGTGATGGGTTGCCTGGTGGTTTTGTGTGAGACTCTATCATCAAATAAATGGAAGCCAATTAACTGCTAGACACCAACTTATTAATATTATCAGAATGAATTAAAACTTGAACAATTGAATTTTCAAATGAGGGAATTCAAAAAAACATCCAAACGACTTATCTGATTAAAAGACTATAATGAACGATTAAGGACTCAGAGACCAACTCGTTATTAAAATTATAAATTGAAGACCATTAGTTCAATTTTCAGAAAATATAAATGCATACATGAGGAACGTGTTTGAATATCCATCGTTGAAGATACTTCATGCATTAAACTTTTAGATGACTCAATTAAAATTGACAACATCAATGCACATAGGATTGGATAAAACTCTCGACCCGAATTGAATCAGACCAAACTAGACCTGAATTGAATCAAATTATTCTTCTTAAGTTAAATACTCGAACGAATATTTGAATCGAGAACTGGATAAAAATCGAATCTGCATAATTTTTAAATTTATTTATTTAAAATAAGCCAAATTATTTTATTTTTAAAATAAATTTGCTAACCAATTAATTTAGTTCAAATTCAAAAATATGATTTTTCTATTTCTAATTTTCAGTCCAACCCCAATTTAATCAAATTGACCTAAGTTTTATCCAAATATGTTATTCTACTATAGTGCCGTTTTTTACCGTTCTGAAGAAATCGAATTGAAACTCGACTACACCTCTCTTATTTATTGTGAGCTCCATATTTTCATCTTTCTGTGATTTTAATAATCAAATCTATGAAAAACTCAACAAAGAGAGAAGCAAAAGATATATAAGATTGGGCTACGTTATTTTGTAAGAGTTAAAATTGAACATGTTATTATTTGAATTAATAAATTTTAATTATAGTAAAGAACCCAGGAACCGAATGAAATCAAATCTGAACGGTTTTGTAATTAAATTTGAACTCAACGATTCCACTTATTAAATACTTGAAAATTTTGAGTCCGATTCAGAACCGAATCAGACCGAACCGGATCTGACCATCCTAAATGTACATGAAGTTTGGTCTATTATTTCCAAAAAGCAAGCTTGTTTGTGCATGAATCATTGTAAAACAATGGGTTGTTTGGTGGTTTTTTGTGAGACTCTATCATCAAATATGTGGAAGCCAATTAACTCTTAGACACCAACTTATTAATATGATCAGAATGTCTGAATTAGCTCTGATTCTTTTTATTTCTCTTTTTTAATCGAGGAATGAATAAAAACTTGAACAATTGAATGTTCAAATAAGGGAATTCAACAAAGATCTAAACGATCTATCTGATTATAAAGACCGATTGCACAACTATTATGAACAATTAAGGACTTAGAGACCAACTCGTTATTGAAATTATAAATTGAGGACCATTAGTTCAATTTTCAGAAAATATAAATGTATACGTGAGGTACGTGTTTGAATATGGATCGTTGAAGATACTTCATGTAATGCATTAAACTTTCAGATGAGTCCGTTAAAATTGACAACATCAATGCACATAGAGCTGAACAAAACTCTTGACCCGAATCAAATTGAAATAAAACCAATCCAAATAGAATCGAACGATTCTTCTTAAATTAAATACTTGAACGAATATTTGAATTGAGAACCGAAATATTTGATTCGGTTCTCGGTTCTAGATTAAGAATCGAAGAACTGGATAAAAATCGAATCTCCCTAATTTTTTAAATTTATTTATTTTAAATAGATCAAATTATTTTATTTTTTCTCACTAAATTTGCTAACTAATTAATTTAGCTCAAATTGAAAAATTTAATTTTTCCTATTTTTAATTTTCAGTCCAACCCCAACTTAAACAAATTACCTTAGTTTTATCCAAATATTTTATTCTACCGTAATGCCATTTTCTACCATTTTGGAGAAATCGAATTGAAACTCAACTGCACCTATCTTATTTATTATGAGCTTGCTATTTTCCTCTTTTTGTGATTTTAACAATCAAATCTATGAAAAAACTCAACAAACAGAGACTCAAAAAATACATAAAATTGAATTACAATATTTTATAAGAGCTAAAATTGAACACGTTATTATTTGAATTAATGTACATTTGTAATTATTAAAAAAAAAATTAATCATAGTAAAGAACCCATGAACCGAATGAAATCGAACTTGAACGATTCCATAATTAAATTTGAACCCGACGATTCCACTTATTAAATACTTGAAATTTTTGAGTCCGATTTGGAACCGAATCGGACCGAACCAAATCTAACCATCCTAAATGTACATGAAAGTTTGGTCTATTATTTCCAAAAAGCAAGCTTGTTTGTGCATGAATCATTGTAAAACAAGAATGGATAGATTTCAGAGGGAGATAGAAATATTTTTTTTTCTAGTGAATTAATTAATGAATGCAAAAACCAGAAATGGTTTTAAATTGGGTGTGTTTAGAATTATTTTTTCTCCTTTTATTCTTGCTCTTTCATGCATTTTTATTTTGTGGCATGATTTATGTGGTCCAAAAGTTCATCTTTGAATCTTTTGATCGATATCATTAGATTGTCTCAAAGAACGAGTCGATTATTCAAATTATTTTTAATTGTCATGAATCATTACATCGATATAG
This sequence comes from Osmanthus fragrans, assembly GCA_019395295.1. NCBI lineage: Eukaryota > Viridiplantae > Streptophyta > Magnoliopsida > Lamiales > Oleaceae > Osmanthus > Osmanthus fragrans. The sequence continues at coordinate 8,594,224 of CM033361.1, forward strand.
ATTATCATCCGAAATAGAGATAAAAAATTTCCACATATTTGTAATTCGTAACTTAATTAGACATTTTTAAGAATTTAAGAGCCCAAGGGTGTTAAAATTAGAAGATCAATGGCTACTTAATTGTAATATTGGATTATAAAAAAAAAAAGGTCTAGGATAAAAATTCCAACATCATAATTGATATGAATTATTGAACACTCAATTCATTAGAAATATATAAATGAATGATGTTACCCTCAATTTGATGAGGGGTGATGTAGAAATTCTAATAAGACGTGGCAAAAGTTTGAGCTCAATATTATTAATTTGTGTCGATATCAGGTTGTTGAGTTCATAATAATCACTAGTTATTATCGAGCTCGAAGATCAATACAATTCAGACACGGCATGAAATGAGAATATTCAAACTCGACAAAACATGAGAATAATGGAAAGTTTGCATTTTTTGGTCTCAATTTATATAATTCAAGTGGATAATCTTCAAACAAGAACAAGTTTCCAATCTTTTGCTGTCGTTGAAAAATCAATCTTAATAATAAACAATCCAAAATTTTAATCGATGTTTATGTTCACTTATTCAATTTTGTGGAGTTAGGATTTATTTCCCCTCTCGAAGACTTGTCTAGAAATAATAGATGGCTTAAGGCCTCCTATTTTGGTTAGATCCTCAAATTTTTATTTTTTTAATTTTTTTTTTAAACGAAACACATTTCAAATTTTTTTTACTGTTGGAATATTTTAGTAGATTGTTTTGTCAGAAATTACTAAAAAAATTTCAAATGCATTTATTCAAAGAAAGAAATTCAGTCACTAACTAAATTAGTAAATATAAAATAATAAACATTACTAACTTGAAAGTCCATAGTTGAAAAAATATCATTTAAAATAATAATTTACAAATTTTTCAATTATAATTTAAGAAAAAAATTGTCTTAAATAAATTTAATATACCAATACACATCCTGATAGTTAAATAAAGTAAAACAAATGTAAAAAAATGAATTAATTTGAGAATATTATTAATAAAAATTTAACAGTTTAATAAATTTAATTTGTTTTTATCAATAAATAGAGTAATAAAATGTAAAACTTAATATTATGAAAAAAAAATTATGGAAATAAAATAACAGTTAAAAGAATAACTTGTCCATTGATGATATTATACAGAAAAAAAAAAGATACTTTAATTTTATTGCGATAACTTGATACCGATGGCTTCCACCAAGATAATTTCGTTATAATCACCGAGATAACAAGACATAGAATCTCTAATGATAATATCGTCTTTCATTATCGATAGAACTTACATCACTAATCATTTGCTTCATTAATTTATAATAATATGAAATATTTAAAAAGCCCCTAAGTAATTATGTTTAATGCTCAAGTTGTTTGAGCCGCCTCTCGATCCACGTGACTATTTTAACAAACATTGAGATGGTTTTCATTATTGAGGACTAATTACGCATTATAATTTCTATTCAAACAATAAATTGAGGATCAATTGTGCAATTTCCTCGGTAAAGACTGATACGGGGCAAAGATCAATCTTGATGCAAGGAATGGTTTAATCTTGAGGAAATACAGCTAATAGTACCTTGAACTGGCTATAAAATGACTACATTACCAACCCACAAAAAGGCCCTGAAAAGGGTAAAAAATGTTTTGTAGTAGATATATGTCGAATCTATAGACACAATTATGCAACAATTATATATGTCGAATCTATAGAAACAAGTAGTTTTGTAGTAGTCCCGAAAATGGTAAAAATGTTTCATCTACTACCAAATGTATCTATAGAAACAATCATATAACAATTATATATGTCGAATCAGTTTTGTAGTAGTCCCGAAAAAGATAAAAAATGTTTCATCTACTACCAGATGTATATCGTATTTGAAGAGTAGTTGAGCATCAGAATGAAATAGATTATAACCCCTTCCCGTAGTTGAACACTTTTAACTTAATAAACACACTTTTTTACAACATTGTTGACAATATGTCACGTGACACGTTGTCATTGAACAGTTTAAAAAATAATTTATCTTTTCAACCAACACTTTTTTAACACATAAAACATTGTCAACAATGCTGTCAAAAATCATTTTACAAATGACATTATCCTAATAAAAATGAATTTTCTATCCTTAAATGCCCTAAAACGTTAGAATACAGAAAGCGAACATTATCAAACATCCAAATGTAATCGACCATGTTGGGCTGTTCAACACATTCAAATGAATTTTCAATCAGAATAAACCCAAAACATTAGAATACACAATAAGCACATTATCAATTCTTTTTCCTTTTTCTATTAGCCATATTGCAAATAAGTTTCCAAGAATTTTAACATTCTTCTCTGCCTAAATTGGGACAAAAATATTGCTACTAATGAATGTAAAGTGGTAGGAAGAATTGAGTGCCATGGTCGGCCTAACTGTGAACAAATTACAAGAAATGGGCCTATTTAGAAATTGTTACCAAATCATATAAACTGAACCCAAGAAAGGATTAGGTGCCATGGGCCCATCCCAAAGAAAAGTGACTGTCAGGGCGGCTGGAAAAAAAAGGGCTAAAAATGATAAAGAAAAAAGTGCTAAAATGGATGAATGAGGGGATCACTTAGAATAGAATATTGCAGAAGTCTAAATACTTTAATTATCTTATTGAGTCCTTTTGGGCAAAAGAAGTTTGCAAAAAGATCCAACTTTCGGTTTTATAAAGAAAGAAAAGAGAATGTGCACGAAATGTGGGTCTAATAACTTGTAAAATATTATGAATTGAACTCTTTTTTTATCTCCAGAATATGGCTCCAACTTAGTATGGGGATAGAATTGCAAATAATAATTATAAGAAGAGGAATCCATAATCATGATTATGCAATTAAGCGATCATGGAAGTAATCATGGAAAATTATTAAGTATACAAAGCATATTTAAAAAGTATTTATAAATATTTTAAATTATAAATAGATAAAAATAAGTGATGAATAAATTGATAGTAATTGTGAATTCCTCAAATCGTGTAGATAAAAAAATAACGATTTGAGTATTTATAAACATGAGCCAATCGTAGGCTTACACATATTTAATGAATTATAATAATTTGAACCACAAATATAGCACCACTTTATATGCTCCTATTTGGTGGAAATTAAAATCAGATTTTTAACATATTTTGATAAACGTTGATGAAATATGTGGTTGCAAGTTATAGATCCTATAAAATATGTAGTTAAAATTAATTGTAAACTTTGACTTAAATTAAAATCTGAATTTTAATTTCTACCAAACAACGACTATATTTAAAACAGTGGGATTGATATATAATGAAATCGAGTTTGTATAAAGGTCATTTGATAAGATGGATTGTGCAGCCAAACTATATCAAAGAAAAATGAAGTCAAAATCTTATTCATTTTCGTATATTTGTTTTCTACATAAGCATAGAGTCTTCAACAATACCTTAAAACTAAAATATCCAAAGTAAATCCAAACAATGTGATATGTTACTTCCTTGTACACCGATGATGATACTGAGGCCCCTCATTATTTTTTAAAGTGTGGTGTATACCAACTTATATCGTGTGAACATACAAAACCACATGGAGAAAACGTAGTGAATTATGATTGAAGTAACATCACATAAACATAAAAGACCTAAGTGGCCAAGAAATGGGCATGTACTACCAATTGAGGACGATAACTGTTGCAATTCATTCGACAACCTAGGACAATACAAGCACTATCTTCTAAGACAACTCAGAGTATTCACTATTTGGGACCACAATCAAGCAATAGGAAGCAACACTCATCAAAATTCTTTGAATTCCACTACCATCTCTACCCCCTCTTTGGAGATGCTTTTGCCAAGATTATTTGTCATTCTTCTATGAAATTTCAATTGTATCGTTATTATACATATATATATATATATATATATCCAGATCGGATCTAAAATTTCCAAAACTAATTCCTCGCAGTTGCTTAATGATATTCACATCTCATTCACGTTCTAATAGTCACCGTGTATAATTGTTACTCGATCAACCACAAATTCCCATAGCTCAAAACCTTAATTTAAGGATGCGTATAAAAGAGAGATTATGCCATTGTTGAGTTTAAAATACTGAATTATTCTAGTCCTAAGATTGCTATGTTGTAAAGGAGGGTGGGGGTTTGACACCCTCCTTGACAAACCCCTCACAATAGGAGATTTTTTGGGCTTTTTTTATTCATCTAGGTCCTGCTTCATGTGAGTATCTGTCAAAAAGAATGACAATTTGTTTGTAGCAAAGAAGCTTAACTCATTCTAGTCCTTTCTATTGGACCACTAAGAGATCTAATTGGTTCACTCTCTATGAGAACATTTTAATCTCATTCAATGTGATCAAGTCCATGCTTCACCCCATTTTTCTAAAAAATATTTTTCCAACAAACTCATTTCACCCGTACATTTTATTATATCATAATTTTATCAACTTTGCAATCATACATGCTAAATCTCTAAAATCTACTAAGATTTAATATATAAGACCAAATTCAGTCAGCCAACTATGGATGCACTATTTGGGTTACACATGGCCCAAAGTCCAACATTCCAGATTGAGAGCAGACCAAATTACTAGAGAATTGAATTGCAAAAGTATAACTTGACCCGCCTGATTACATATTTAGTCCTTTGAGTCTTATTTTTCTCAAAATTTATTTTTCTTTATTTTCCTTTTAATCACATATTTTTTATTAAAATAATATTACACACAAATAAAAAAAAAATCCTTCTTTTTTTAACTATACATTCTTCATCAATTTACTATTTCAAAATACATTCTTCAAAAATAATGTGGATCAACCACACCCTTAAACTGGCTTTGTAAGATTTTCTCAAGTGCCACAGATAGACCGAGATAACACGGAATCAACTACACAAGGACATGACAATGGAAGTGTATATAAACAACTCGAAAAATCCCTCACATTGTATATAAAAAATGGAAGTTTCAACCTCGAAAAAATTCTTACATACTCCTTGATTACCTGAAATTGAAATGATCATAGAAAATTTGAAAGGATGTGTTCAGTATAAGTTCACCGTATAAAAGAATGAGTTGAAGATGTGGGCTTAGAAATGAATGTACATGGCAATTCCAAAATATGAATAAGCACAATTTCTCTAATACTGTTCACTTTGAAGGATATGTACAAGAGATTCATAGTATGAAGCTTTCAAAGACCACATCAAGGCGTAAAACAGTTTATTTATTCACATAGCAACACCATAAAAAAGGCAGAGGTGTATCTAACGCTAAATGGATCTGATTTTCACGTCGAAAAGCTAAGAAGCTACAAGCATTTAACAAAGCAGCCAAAACTCTTAGGGTCCGTTTGATTGCAAGAGTGAAATTTGGGTGGAAAGGAAATGAATTCTAGGAAATTTAATTGGCTAGAATTGTTTTACTAGGAATTGTCAATTAAATGTGTTTGATTGATATAATTTTTCACCTAATACGTTTGATTTTATTTTTCATACAAATTGTTATTTTTTGAGATAATTTTTTTGAAATTGCCATTAAAATTTGTTTGGATTGCCAAAAAAAAAAAAAAAAATCTTCGTTTGGCTTAGTTTTTCATGCAAATTGTCAATTAAATGAAAAAATTTTTTTCACCATTGAGTTTAGAATTTGTTTTCATTGCAAAAAAAAAAAAAAGGATAGAAAACAAAAACAACCTAATAGGTGGGAAACCATTTACAAGTAAAATGTGCATTGATGGATTGTACCTAGAAAACGGTTGGAATTCAATTCCATGGAAAATTTGGTGTATCAAACACCAAAAATTTGGAAAAAGTTGGAATGCAATTGCTAGTTCCATGGAAAATGACTATATCAAACAGACCCTTATTTCACAATCTATGATGTACCAACGTGGATTCTCGTGTCTAACACGGCGCGACACGTGTCGGATACGCCAACAAATAATTTTTCAAATAGTACTGACAAGACTTGTTGTCGACTCATAATTAAAATTTTTACAAATATTTATTTAATATAGTAATTTTTTTTTTTTTTTGGTTGAAATCTTTTAAAATGAGTTCATATTTATTATTTAATGATAATTTTGAGTTAAAAATATAGAATATTCCCGATAGTGGTAGAGTGTCGATATTTGATACATGTCGGACACAGACATGAACACGCTACCCCTAATTAAAGTGTCCGTGCAACTCAGTTCACTATCCATTTTTCTAATAAGCTGTCATTCAAAGTTACCGAATGTAGCAAACGGGAATGGTAGCTTTGAGCATAAGTGCCTGAAACGCCTCAAAAAATATGCTTTCCAGAGATCATATTTGACATAACCATACTGAACTGTAAAAACTTAAACAAAGAGGAAGAAGACAATGATAAAATATTCATCATGGTGTTTAAATCCAGATTAATCAGAACAAGTGATGAAGTTGAAAATCTTAGGTGACAAAATAGTTAAAAAAGGAGAGAGTGAGCTTCAAAGCACAAACAACTTAACTACAAATACCACGCAATATAATTTTCAGGTCATGAAAAACTGGGTAAATCAGCGTATCTAAAGTTCTTATACCAAAAACTGATGCAATACAGTACAGAAGAAAATGCCACCCTTGATCTCAACAGAAACTGAATTCTTCATTGTGTCATTCTCGTTGATGAATGATAATGTTGTTCAAGTAAATATTTGATTCTACCACAACGAAGAGATACTGCAAATGCCCTAAATTCTAATGAAAAATTATATACACACAACATTTCATGTTAGTCTGTGTTTCAATCACCCTTGCTAGTATAAAATGCAGGTAAAAGTTACACTTGCGGTATAAAGATAAAAGTAAATGAAACCCAGTCTTTACCGTTCCAATAGACATTACACTTCCAAGAACTCCCTGATTTCCTCGCTACTTTTAAAACAGTAAGGAGAAGAAGAATCACTATCCAAAATGTACCAAACTCCTTCAATCCTTCTAAATGCAACCCAATGTCTACATTTCCATAGGCCAGCATACCTTCGTACTGGAACATTAACTATTATACCGAAAAATTCATCCTTCAACCTGTCTAGATCAATTGAAGATGCCCCATTTCGCCGATCATGACATATTACCTTTTCCTCTCTTCCTTAAAGCGCAGCAATCAAAACGTTAATATCATAATTTCCTGTAAGAGAATTATAATGAGGCTTAAATATCACAGACAAAGGAGCCCAGGTTGCGTTGTTTGGATCATCGAAGTTCAGTTTTTCAGCAATGGCATTCAAATTTGCTCGAGTTAGTGCATCTTTCTCCTGAATTATAATACGGTTTTGATCAAAATACCTTATAAAATCATGAGTAATAACTCAAGTCCAAACTCGGATAAGATATGAAATTACATGAACGAAAGAAAATACTTTGTTATCGTCTTAATCAGGTTCAGAAAAGCAAAAAAATAATCTTATCTCCACAAGATTATCAGTATTTTGTTAACAAATTGGCTAGAACTCACCCCTAAAACCAACTTGTAAAAAAGGGTGCACCTAGTTATAAACCTACAACTTGTATAAATACCAATTGTAATTTGTATCGCCGCGTTAGGCAGTAAGTAACTCTTCAAGCTGGCCTAAATGAGAATTGAAAAGGTGCCCAATTGGTTATAAACCACGAACTAAACCTTGACTTAGCGACAATTTAAGTCATTACAAATTATTTACTCCACCAGATTATTAATTTCAAAAAACGAAACAGATGATTAATATTAAATTATTCTACTATTAGAAAGGGATAATCAGTTGAATAAAGTTCACATGGAAGAGATTGTTGAGGGAGTGCAATAAGCAAAATTGTAATCTTTGCCTCTCACGGTATATCAATTTCTATTGGAATTGTGACATTTTAGTTGTTACATAATTATTGTATTTTTTGTTTCCATTTAGTTATGTATTTTGGTTATTGTCTAACTTAGATTGATATGTAAAAGTTAGACAAGTATGGTCAAGTACAAGCTATTGTATTGTAGAGTATGGTAAAGTTATGGTTGGTAGTGATAGTTGATAGATTAGTTGGTAGATAAATCTCGTAAGGATGGCTATATATAGAGCTGGTTATTACAGAATATGGAGAAGAAAATGGATGACAAAAATGGATGATTAAAATACATTTCTTCTCCTCTGTTTCTGTCTAAAATGACAGCAGAGTTTTGTCTAAATCCGGTCATTCTAGAACCGGTTTCCTCCTCCCCTTTGACACCAAATATCCAACTTTGTTTAAAACTTTAATCTTAAAGCTTTTGAGCCAATATTTCAACATTGTATCAGAGCTCCAAATGATCTTTGAAAAGAGGCCAAAAGCTGAAAAACGAAAAAAGGAAAAAGAAGAAGAACAACAGCTGAACCAGTAAGTTTGAAAAAATTGGTAAGATGAAAAAGCTGAATCCGGTTAGCGAAGAATGAGTGAATCTAGTTGAAGCTAGTAAGCTCGAAACCGGGCTAGCTAAAGTCATATACCATGTGCAAAACAGCAGCTGAAGGTTGCTGAAAATGCCAGAAAAATGGAAGAAAAATGCTGATGAAGGAGCTGCAAAAAACAAAAAAAAAAGGAAGAATTTGGTTTGCTGAAAATGAGAAATCAGATATGCTGGAAATGCAGATTTCAGAGCTTCAATAATCTTTGAATGGGGCTTGAAAAAAGGAAGAAAAAATGAGCCCCAAATGATCTTAGAAAAGAGCAGAAAAAGAGTTGAAAGAAGTGAAAAAAACCAGTAAGAAGAGCTGAAGAAGTAAACACAGAAAAACCGGTATGCTAAGAGCAAATACGGTAAGTTCCTTGCAAATATCGTATTATAAAACTTCAATTCCGATAAGCTGTTTAAATTCGGTAAGTTCATTGAAAATACAATAAGTGCAAAACTTTCAAAATCCGGTATGAGACACTAAAATACAGTATGCCACCATGTGTTGAAATCTGGTATGCCATAGAAGCTAATATCCAGTATGCAAAGCTGAAATATGGTATGCATCCAAAATCCGGTATTGATGAAATCCGGTATGCTGCCTAAAATCTCTGAAATCCGGTAAGATCAGATGAAATCCGGTAAGCTCATTCTGAAAAAAAATTATGAGGATGTAAAGATACAAGTCAAAGGTTTCTTTATTTGTGCTTGATCCAAGGCTAAAAAGAGTTGATCAACTACGAAAGAGAGTTGCAACCATGGTGAGCTTGGATCAAATAGAAAACAAAAAAAACCAAAACTTGTAGTCATCAAAAAAATGGTTTGAATATGGTTAGCTCATTTTGGAAAATCTGTTGAGGAAAGAAAAGATGCAAGAATGAAAGTATTTTGTATGAGGATGATTTGAATGCAATAGATGTTGAACAACTACGAAAGAGAGTTGTAACCAAGGTGCTTCGATCAAATAAAAAACAAAAGAAGTTCAAGTTTGTAGTCACCAACAAAAAAAATGGTTTGAAAGAATGCTTTGATGGTTCCAACAAAAATGTCATGGGGGAGTGTTGGAATTTTGATATTTTAGTTGTCACATAATTATTGTATTTTTAGTTTCCATTTAGTTATGTATTTTGGTTATTGTCTAACTTAGTTTGATATGTAAAAGTTAGACAAGTATGGTCAAGTACAAACTATTGTATTGTAGAGTATGGTAAAGTTATGGTTGGTAGTGATAGTTGATAGATAAATCTTGTAAGGATGGCTATATATAGAGCCGGTTATTACAGAATGTGGAGAAGAAAATGGATGACAAAAATTGTTGATTAAAATACATTTATTCTCCTCTGTTTCTGTCTAAAATGACAGCAGAGTTTTGTCTAAATCCGCTCATTCTAGAACTGGTTTCCTCCTCTCCTTTGACACCAAATATCCAACTTTGTTTAGAGCTTTAATCTTAAAGCTTTCGAGCCAATATTTCAACAATTTCCTTTCGTTCTGCATCTTCAATCTCGAAGAACCCCAAAAATTTTACTTTCAAACATATTCTACTTGCAGAAATCTTAGGGATTTCTCAATCAATTGAAGAGACATGCCAAGAACATATGTCCAGGTGTAAAGAATTTCGGTCTACACAGAGTCGCCGCACATAATTTCGGTAAAAGTTATTCCCTGAGTATAGGGAATAACTCACAGAATTTGTACAAATCTTGTCCATATGTTTTTTTTTTTTAATCTTTGAATGATATTTAACACGCGTGTTTGTAAAAAATGTTAGGAATTTACTTTAACATGCACATCGGAAAATGACATAAATTTCAATTCCCTAAAAGGTCTGCTTTGTGTTTAGATAGAAACTGTACATTTATTTAGATTTGCAAACTTTTTTGCTATTCCTGTAGTTCCAGCAATCATGATCTGTCTCCCACAGCTGTCCAATTGTCCAATCTCCAATGAAATCCATACAGAGAACAAGATTGAGAGAGAATCGAGTTTGTTTTCTTGTGCTAGCAAGAATAATAATGAAAAACCCTACATACTACAAACCCTAGCAGCTTATTTATATAAGCCCATACGAGCTTGACCCGTCTCTTAAAATTAACTCGGTCCAATATTTAATTAATCTAATTAATTAAATTCGGTCCATGAATTAATTAATCCAATTAATTAATTCGGGCCTATTAATAAGTAATTCAATTAATTAATTATCTAACGATTGTCAATTAATTAATTGGTAACTTTCAGTCTTCTAATTCTCCTTTTGTGTGTGACCCATTAGGTTTCCAATCATGATGCCTAACGACGTGAATTATTATTTTGATCTAATCAAAATCGATAAACCAAAACACCCTTTTGATTGATCATTAATTCACATTTGTCATCTCAGATTGACACTTAGCAATGTGTCAAGGCAATACATGTGACGAGAAATGTCACGTGGTATGACAAAACCAAACTCGTTCGTTTATCATGAAACTATAATCATTTCGTCAATATGATCTGATCAATAACGAGATATGGATAATTGTCAATCTCAATTATCGATCATATCTTTAATTCCACTATTAAATCAATGTACGTCAAAAACTCAGTTTCAACTTATGTGTACACCTTGACCAAGAATTTCGTTATCAACTTAACTGGATGAAATGTAGATCATAATCTTTTACTATCTAAGAGTGACGAATTCTCTATTGATCACTCACCACCTTCATATGATTCTTGACACACCTGGACGATGCCGTATTAGCGGCCCTTGGCAGAGCAACATTCAACATCACCAAAATATGACTGTCCCCATATAAGGCACTATGATGACCTCAAGTCGAAGGACTAATTCCACTATCAAACGTTAGATATTAACCACTGACACTCAGATAGTTATCCATGTGGAATCTCTTCAGCGGGTCTCCAATATTTTGTTCTATAACAAAATATTCACGTGTTCATTTAAGTGTCATTACACTTCAACTTGTGAGATCAGCTACTTACTTCACAAGTAAGGAATGCCACACATGATGATCTATCTGTAATAACGATATCCGTATCTCGTTATTACTTACGACCACAAATGATTTAATATTCAATCATATGTAATTTGTATCTCACAATCACAACTCCATGTGATTAACAAATTACCGAGACTTGAATCTGTGGACTCTATTATCTAATATCGTAATAGATAATGCCAAAATAAATGCATTAAACATATATAAAAAAATGCTTATACCCAAAGTTGATTGGACCTAGGGCACAACACTTACAAAAAAACATTTGTGCAAAAATCTTGTACCTATAGCATAACTATTTGGGCAATCATACCTGAATCTTGTTACATGTAACCTGATTTACATCTTGAGTTATCGAATTTACATTTAGCACAATCACACACATTTAATCCAACCATTATAATATTTCCAAGTCATCGATCTATCAATGTACAGATAACCCATTATACTTGCAGACCCTCGATATTAACTAATTAATGAACTTATCCTCTAGTTTTTTGCTTTCACTAGACAAAGCAGTAAAAAAAACAAGGATAAAAAAGGGTTAAGTGGAGTAATCCTGAACAATGGTTGGTGTCACAAGGCTGGACGAGATGTTTTAATGTTTATTTTTTCTTTTAGGGATAAAAAAAAACAAAGGAAGAGAATTTTGGGGAATTGTTCAGATGGCCACCACTCAAAAACATTTTGTCTAATAGGCCTTTGATCAAAATTATCAAAATAAAAGGAATTTTAATTATTTAAAACAGTCAAAAGACCCATCTACCCTTACCTTGTAAAATGGGATTAAAGAAAGAATTGAGGATTTTCTTTTCATTCATTCACGTGAAAACCTCTTCTCCTTCAAATTCAAAAACAACATCTTCTCCTTCAAAACCACCTCCTTCAAAATTCGAACTCTTCTTCTTCAAGTCTAAAGTCATCTCTTCTCTTTGTCCTTCACACTTGATCGCCATGGATTTTTCTACTTCATAAGTGGATCGTATGGACACTACTAGAGGCCACAAAATTATCATAAGAGTTATTGAGCAAGATCGGGTTAAAACTACAACTTCTTCAGCCTCTAGAAGTCCTACCATTTTATCGTATAAATTCCATGTAATAGTTTTTGGATTGTTCTGTTTCCTGCTTAAATTCGATCGATAGTTGGTAATTTTTATGCTGGTTTTGGATTTTTCAGAGGTTTCAGAGTCAAAGTGTTCTATAATCAATTTAATGGATTTTGCATCTATGTTTTGATTTCCATGTTTTATGTACAAGTGATTGTATTGTATAATTATACAGTTAAACCTGGATAAAGTAATACCCTCGGGACTGGAAAAAAAATTTCATTTAGCGAGGTTATTTATTTATTATTTTAGAGAAAGCTTTTCAATATAAAATATGTACATTGTATGTGGTAAGAAAAATTAAAAGACACTAATGAAAGTATTATTTGAATCTAGGGAAGCTCAAAAGTTTTAGTGAAATTTAATGTCTCTATAGATGCATATTTTCAAAATGAATGATTATTGTACGGGTATTGTTGATTGATTGAAAGATTTTGGTATATATATATATATATATATATATATATTTTTTTTTTTTTTTTTTTTTTTTCCTCAATGAAATCCAGTAATTATTACTTTATATTTTTATTGGGCCCTTAAGGATTCAATTTTTTTATTACTTAATTCATTTAGCGAGGTTATTACTTTAGTCCATTGGCCCAAGTCGGGAGTGAAAGAAATTATTATATAATCGAGGTTATTACTTTATCGAACATTATTTTATCGAGGTTTAACTGTAGTGCAATAGATTAGAAAAATTGGCCTGGATAATATGATTTATCAATACTAGACCTATTAATTAAAATGTTAATCATCATTTTTCCAAAACATATTTGGGGAAAACAGAGAGATTTGAAGAACTAGGTAACATATACCTTAGTAGAAAAATAGGTAATAAAATTCAATAGTCATCCACTCCCCTAGGTTCAACTATCCAACTTAACCTTATCTCTATCAGATGCCTTGTTTCCCAATTCGTAGCTCCAACATATGCACAAACCTTTTAGAAACAGCAAAGCCACTTTTTCTACATCAAAGTAACACAATTCATCATCAAACTGTATAAAAATCTTCATTTCTCAATTTTAGTACGTTGGACTAAACATCACCAACAAAAATCTTTTTGAGGTTGGCCATTGTGGAAAGTTTTACAGGTAACGACGTCTTCGGTGGAGGGTTGAATTCAAAATCTGTCTTCTTTATTTCAAACCAACTACAAGCTCCCATTTAGGAAAATCAATGTAATGCTTATTTGATAGGATGACACGGGAAGTAAAAGAGGATGTTGAAGATAAGATAATAAACATAGTGCCCAAAAATGTATGCGAGTTGAGAGTGACTTGAGACTCATTGTCTTTAACTCTTTTCCCAAATATGTGTGTGAGTCGAGAGTGACTCGATGCCCATTGTGTTTAACTTTTTCCATATTTATTCTTTTTCGTCTTCTAAATTTTGAGAATTGAAATTAGGAGTTTGTATTTGGAGTTGGACTTCAAGTAATGCATGAAATGAAGCATAATCTTTCATGATGATATCACATTTAGTTATAAAGCTGGTAATTGTATCAGTAGAATGTTAGTTGGACCTTTTTTTGTAAAGTACTACAGTGTTTGCAATCTGTACAGAATTTCTTTTTTCTTATCGAAAATCTGTATGCTTAACTTGGTTTATATAGCTCATGCATCTTGTTCTTATGTGCTTTACTGCCACCATTTGTTTTAATATTTGTATTGTTTTATAATTTGCGGTGATATGGAGAAGATTCAAGTTGACGCTACAATTACAGCAAGGTGTAAACTACAAGTAGTACAAGATATTTATGAGAAGCTATCTACAAATTACAAGAACAAGCTTCGCGAGAGCTTTTTCGAATCTCTTTTTAGATTAAGGGATATAAGGTTGGCTTCACAGGTTATACATTAATTATTATTGTGAAAGATGAATATCGGTAAAAACAAAGAAGTACAATTTAAGATAGGAGACAAATGAGCAAGATTTGGATTGGAAGAATTTGTGTTAGTAATGAGCTTAAATGCAGGTGATGATAATAACGTAGATAGGAGTTTGGGGATGGAGTGTCGGATTGTGAAATAATATTTTAAGAAAAGTGGGGGGAAGATTACGAAGGAAGATGCTTACAATACATTTGTAAATTGCAAGAAAAGAAAGAACAACAAGTATAATTGTGGGCCACGAGGAAAATACCTACATCGATTTATGGTGGCTGGACTTGGTAGCTAATCTCGACATGTTCGAGAAGTATCCATGAGGAAAGTTTTCATTTAAATACGCGTTGAACATCTTCAAACGTGAAATGGGAGGTGAGTTGAAAATTTTGGATGTCGGAGGAGAGTCATGTTGTCGGTACTCGTTGCATGGCTTTCCCTCGCTATAATGATATGAATAAACAATACACTTGTATTATTTTTTATATATAAATTTGTGTTGTGAAATAATAATTTTTATTTTACAATAGATATGGGCATTCAAAGTGATTCTAACTTTGGGAATGAAGTTTGCTATAAAATATTCGGATGCAATTCCAAGAATGGTCACTTGGGAAATGTCGAAGAGGTTAGCTTTTGTCGCCATTGATAACATGTTGGAATCGAAAGAGGTAAATTGCCCCTTTTTTAAGTTTAATGGGGACAAATTTTGGAATTAGCTTAGCGAATGACTAATGATTTGCACGATTTAATATTTGTAGTTGGAGGTTAATTTTACATTGATTCCCATTGAAACCGAACTCAAAGAGGTCTATTGGAAAGAGTTGACTTTAATTGTGGAAGAAAATGAGAATGCTTCACACCATTCCGATGGAGATGAGGCTGAGCATGACTTCGAGCCACATTATGCATTCCACTAACACTATCCTAAAGCTTCTCAACCACCGCCCATATCTCATGAGCTCAGCATGGCGGATTTATTGAGAACAAAAATGGAAAAACTTGAGGGAAGGCTAGAAGTAGTCATAACTACTCGACTTGATCCGGTGGAGAAAAAGGTTGGCAGGTTGGTTGAATTGGCTATGATAGGTCGATACCATTCAGCGATTAGTACATTTGAGTATGCCACTAAAACTTATGTACCATAAGCTAAAGTAAAGGGAGGGTTGGAAAGGGGGGCTAGATTTGTTGATATGACGGATGTGCCAGCAGATGAAAGAAATGTGGAAGAGCCTGAGAATGATCCAAAGTTAAAAGAGGAGGTCGGAGGAGAAAACGTAGGAGAGAAGAGAGCTGAGGTTGGATCTGGGGATAATATGGATGAGCAAGAAAGGGAAAAAATGATTGAAGAGAGCATTGGAAAAGAAACACTAGTAGAGGAAGAGCATCTCGACGTGGAGAAAGACATCGTTGATTTTGTGTTGTCTAAGAAACATGAGGTGGATGCGAATAAATCTACTCAATGTATGTAAAAAATAATTTGTTGTTCAGTTTCATGTCATTACCTCCAAATTAAACAAATTTTAGATTTTTAAATGTTTGGTTATTACAACATACATGCGACGATGTACAGATCGAAGATATAGAATGTGATTCACCGAAAGGATGAGAATATCATCCAAAGAGAAAAACACGCTTATTGTGTTCTCCCTTTACGGATCCGACAAATAGGAGAAAGTTGTCGGACATCAACGTATACGATCTTTTCCAAGAAGTAGATCCCGTGAAGGTTGAGGATCTTGATAAATGGATGAAAACTGTATCTTATAGGTAAAATATTATATATATATAAGTACATGTGAAAGTAATGATATTATACATAAATATAACTTTGTGTTGATTTTGTTGTATGTGCAGTGAAGTTATACCATTGTGTTTTTATTATGTTCAAGGAAAAAATATAATCGACCTTTAGAAAGAGGACGATTAGCATACTGGCAGTGTAAGTAATCGAACTTTAATGATTTTACGATAATGTTACACATGAATTCAGTTTGTATTAATTGGTTTTTTGTGTGGATTATGAACGAGGTCCTATACTAAATACAAGAAAGGACTTTCAAATTTTCAAATTTATTTCATCAAGATTGTTGCATCTTGGATACTTACTTCTACCAATTTGTTTTGAATGCACATGGCGAGTTGCAAACGAATAAAAAGCTCAATTTTAGTAAGGGTCTACTCAATTACGTGAGAGAGGCTACTCCAGAGCTCGATAAACCTTGGAAGGATTACAGATATTTGTATATTAATTGTTGTACCAACAATTATTGGTTCACAGTTCAACTTGACTTGAAGGAACGAACAATTTTTATATTCGATAGTCTAAAGGGTCACTTACGTAGGGCAGCGTTGAAAGCTTACATTTTGCCTCTATTAGAGGTTATTCCATCAATGATAAAATTTCACATCACAAGTGAAGACAAATATAGCACAGAGAAGTTCAAATTTGTGAAGGTCAAAGATGTTCCCCCAACAAATGAATGTGTAAGATTGACTAATTTAATTATTGGTAGTAATATATTATTTTAACTGTTGAGAATTAATAAAATAAATGCACAACATTTTGCAAATCTGGTGCATGATATTCACACCGAAATACATAGAATTTCTACAAGTGAATATAGATGTAAATGCAATTCGCTTGGATTATATAACAATATGGCGGAACAAATTGGCTACAGAGATGTTGGCATGGGACTTCACGTCTTAGATTTTGTTTTGCTATATTTATTGATGGTTTGATAACACATGTAGTTACTTTGTTATGTTTGCTGGAGTAGTTATTTTGAATATGTTTTGTAGCTACTAGCTAGTGCATTTTCAGCTGTGATGATAATGGATATTGAATGTATTTGAAATGTACATATTTTCGTAGGTTTTATAACTTTCAAGTTCATAAATTGTACATGTCCAGAATGTTGATATTATGCATATTCACTAACGATATACACTTTGTTCCTGTGACACATAAAGCAGTTGATGTCATTCTAATACAAAAATGCATTTATTTGAGTAACGACAGTGAAATCGTTCTATAGACACAAAACGAGTTAGATATTATTTCAGTATCAAATACACATTGTTTCACTGATTTTCATAACGACAATGAAATCGTTATTAGGACACAAAACGAGTTAGACGTCATCTCAGTACAAAAATTGCATTGATATAAGGAAATTAAAATCGTTCCTAAAACACATAACGAGTTAAATATCGTTTTAGCTCAAATACACACTGTTTCACTATTTTTCATAACAACATTGAAATCGTTATGACTATACATAACAACATTGAAGTCGTGTTTTCAAGAGGGCGCTAGTTGATTTGGTTACTCTAGTACCTATCAATAGATGCCTAAGTGCACGCCATCTTTACAGGCTTAGGCGCACACCTGAATGAATTTCACTTTCTCTTCCATTTAGCCCTCCAAATAATTGTTGCCCAAGTGCTTCCACATTCATCTTGAAAATTTTAGTACTTAAATTTTTAACATTCCTTTTAATCAGGCCCTCCATAAATTGCACATAGAGTCCTTACATTTTCTAAAATGTATGTTTTATTCTCCAAAGCCACGAAATAAGGAAGTCATTTCCTTTCACTAGCAACAACATTGAACTCATTTCTGCTAAAATCGTAACTAAATCGATATCTATATCATTTCTTTCATATAAAAGGACAATGATATCGTTATGCCTAATAACAATGATTTGACCGTCCATGGTCATTCTACATATCTCCAATATATGTATGATGACCGAAAGATGACATCAAGTGGTTTATAGCACTTGAATGACTTAGAAATAGCGAATATAGATACTTTCTTTCTATCGAAACAATTTGAAAGTACTAGACAACTTTGGAAACACAAATGTTCCCATAATTTCTGTTAAGTGAGATTGAACTCACTTGATTATCTATTTTTGTCGTTCTACGTACAACATATGTATGTTGAGTGGCCATGGAGAGTCAAATCGTCATTTTTAGGCATAACGATATAATTGTCATTTTATATGAAAAGAAACGATAATTATGACGTTATAGCTATGATTTTAACTGAAACAATTTGAAATTCATCAAATTTATACTGAAACAATATGGATGACGTTATTTCGTGGGTTTGACACTACAACAATATCATTGTCGTTTTATATGACAAAAATGATATCTATGTTATTTTAGTTACGATTTTAACTTAAACGAGTTCAATGTCTCAAATCTGTAAGGAAACGATATCTGTAACGTTATAGTCATTATTTAAACTAGAATGTTTCAAACTTATCAAATTTGTACTGAAACGATATAGATGTCGATATATTAGTTTGTGGGTTTGACATATAACGATATCATTTTCGTTCGTTACGAATGAAGGAAATGATATCAGTGTCGTTTTATTTACGATTTGAACTCTAACGATATCACTATCATAAAAAATTGTAATGAAACGATGTCATTTCCTTATTTCGAAGCTTTGGGGATTGAAGCTATAATTTAGAAAGTGTAAAGACTAGAGATGCAATTTATGGATGCCCTGATTAAAAAGGAATTTGAAATTCAAAGAGTGAATTGTGCAAGTTGAAAGTGGGAGGACCTGAGCTGCAATTATTTGGAGGACTAACTTGAAGCAAACGAAAAGGTTAGCCAAGTGCGTGCCTAAGTCAGCTGGCCAACTAATGAGAGGTACTATGAGTAACCATTTATAGCGCGAGCCTTAGCTCAAGCTGGCGTGCGCTCTGTTGGAAAAACGACTTCAATGTTGTTATGTATAATCATAACGACTTAAATGTCATTATGAAAAATAGTGAAGCAATGTATATTTGATACCAAAACGTTATCTAACTCGTTTTGTGTTTTAGGGACGATTTCAATATAGTTATGTTAATCAGTGCAATTTTTGTACTGAAACAACATCTAAATCGTTTTGTCTCAGGAACGATTTAATTGTCGTTATTCAAATGAATGAATTTTTGTACTAGAACAATATTTACAACAACTGTAGCAATATTAAAGTCTTTTCCCTTTAATACGAAAAAAATATAAACACGAAAACGTAAATTGACTTTAATTCTATTTTAGTAGTATAAAAGAGTTTTAATAGCACAATGACTACAAAATCTAATGAATAATTTTGTGTTTTAAATAAGTACAAAATTATAAAGTTACAAGTCACGACAATATTGCAACCTTACAAGTGGATCAAATATGACCATTTTTCTTGCACCTACTGTACTTACGAAGAGCATGCATCTCCCCGACTGATCTTTTCCTCTTTTTTGATGGTCACCTACCCTGTCTTCGCGCCAATAGTAGAAATACTTCTCTAACCATCACATGCTTGAGAATTCACCATTCTACCTCATTTGTTTAGGGTATACGAATGCAGAATATGTTTGCTTCCAACAAATATTAATATAAAATGGGCTACATAGGTTATAGTTGTCATCTTCTTTAAACTTTATGACACCAATTGCATGAGATCTTGTCCAGATTAAGTTTCTAACATGTACAAGTCCTTTCATCCTAGTCCACAAAGTGGTGTTCTAAATTGTCACCAACCTTGTAAATGTCCGGAGACACCTAATTTACCTCCAACCCATTTGATTCATTATATTTCATGCACATCTTTTTCTCTAAAGGTGGCGTGGGGTGGGTGATACATTTTTCTGCTTCAACATGTCTTTCATGAAACCATCTTTGCAGCGTCTCTCAAATATATTCAATCAAACTAACTATGAAAAATTCTCAAGCGCTCTTCAACAAACCATTTAGATATTTCGCATTATTTGTGGTCGTGATATGCTAACATATAATGAAAATCTTCTTCTAATAGGTATTCTTTGACGCCCTTCTTTTTACTGCAAAGCGCTGACATGTTAGACTCAAATTCTATTACAATACAAGTTTCATATGCTATTCTAAACAAAGTTGCAAGATCACCTCGTGGAGAATTTGTCTTCAAGTTCTTTTGCAGGTGATATGTGCAATTACCATGATGAGCAAACTAAAAATATTTCTAACTCCATTTTTAATGCATTTTGCACAGTCAAGTATAATCACATGCTCATCTGTATCATTTGTTATTAACCGCATTTTATGAAAGAAATAAGTCCAAAATTCATCATTTTCGAATTTCGAATCAACTACTCCTCATGCGAGTGAAAATATTTGAAAATTTGCATCCTGATAAGTTGCTATGAGTACCTTTCATTCTTGATGTCAAGAATGTACTATCCACAAAAATTACCTTTCGTATTTAGTCAAGGAATCCATGTAGACTTGGTCTCAAGGCCATAAAAAAATACTTGAATCGTCGATCATTCGTATTATGAATGAATGTCAACGTATTAGGATTTTGTATTTTCGAAACATGATAATATGTTGGCAATTTCAAATAACTCTCACGAGGTTTTCTATGGATTACTCTGCAAGCAAAATGTTTAGCCATATACGCTTTAGTATAGCTTACGGCTATACCGAACTCTCAGCGAATGTTATTAATGATGTCCTTTGGCTTGTAAACTCGTTTGGCATCTTGATACTTAGGGAGCAGTGTGGTTTCCAATAATCATATATGAACATGCCTATGGTCTCTACGATGAACGATCATGGAGCAAAAGTGATGACCATTCTACTTTCGAACTTCGAAAATAGAACTTTCTATGATCCTGGTTGCTCACAAGCGCCACTTGCAATTTTCATCAATACAAACAATTGTATAAGTGCTCTTATTTGATTTCTAAACTTTGTATTCAAAGTGACACACCACAACTAGCAGGTGCAATTTTAATATTAGGTCATATTTTTATGGAAACAACTTGTTGACTTGCACATCTTCATTTTTTGGCTGATGTTCCACAATAGAGTGAATTTACAATCGCAGATACAATTCAACTACATTTAATATCATTATCATTCGCTGCATTCCGACTACAGGGTTCAATCGTGTGTAACTCCACATCATTATCGTCTACTACATGAGAATTATCTTTGCAATCTACTCTTTGAGGACTATCTTTACTTACATCAAAACTATTACAATCTACAAATATTTCATCAACATTTTCATGGAAACCATCGTCGTCCGTTCGAAAATGTTCCTCCTCACTGTTCATATTTTCAAATTGTTCTCCACCCTTCATTACTAATAAAAATCATTCATCACCAAAATCTTCTTGATTTTCAACAACTTCATTTGAAAGGGTTATACAAAGAAAAGTCTCGCTACAGACATATACAAACCACTTCACATTGTTGTCACAATCAATGATAGTCGGTGCAGTTCGAGCTTTAGATATTATAGGAACAAGAGCTGAATTTTTCATTTTGTATAGTCTTGTATAGTAGACATTCAACACCTCTTTGACTTTATCATACAATTCCACATAAGAAATTAATTTCGCAATGTAATTGACGTTGTTTTTCATTTGCCATTCCTTAAATATTTCCATTTCCATGCACCTTCAACCGATTGCTCATATTCAACTAGATAACAAACTGATATTCATATCATATCCACGGTGTCCACAAATGTAATTCAACATAAAAAAATTTCATCAAATTTTAAACAACTTGCAGTACTGATAACGATATGTATGTCATTATGAATTTCAAAAAATGATATGTAAGTCATTATAAATTGCAAAAAATGATATGTAAGTCATTATGTACAGAAGAAAATCAAATGTATGTTTTACAATACAATGATGAAAAGAATAGCCAAACGTGTTTTTACCAACTTACATTTCGCTTCAATAAGAAAAAAGTTGGGAAGTAACACATATCAAAACTCTAATCCAATGACAAAATGAATTCAATGAATTGTTGACAAATGAACACCATAAATACATATACAACAACATGAAGAAATGATTCAAGAAAATGAAGAAAGAAAGAAAGTAACCCAAATATTGATAATTTGCAATACCCTCTCTTCTTCTCCAAATGTCCAACAAGAATATTGCAAGATTTTATTACTCACTTCAACCAATGAATGTTCAAGGGAATAATAATGTAGATTTTATGGTTTCATTAAGTAGAGAAGATGATGATAAGAAAATGAAAAAGGGTTGTATACCTGGTAGAGCCTATTTTTGTAGAAGAAATGGAAAGTAGAATTCAAGTAAGGTTAAATGAAAATTGAAATGGGAATTAGGACAAATATGTCTTTTTGTGTACAAGGACATTTTAGTCCTTTACAAATTGTATTTTTCATTTTTTTATATCTTTAGGCTTTTTAACTAAAAAACATAGTTGTTGGACTTTTTAAACTAATAATTAGTTTGACTAGGCCTTTAAAATAAAACCCTCAAGAATTTTCTATTTCCAAATACAATGCTGAAAATTGAAAAATGATCGTCGTGTTAGCATTCTTGCATGAAAAACTCTATATACCACTTGACAGTCTTTGGATACTGCTAGAATGTTCTAGATTACAGATTAGTTTGACCTTACGTATGAAATTACTCTATTAAAAGCAACACATCACTTTTTAATAGTTTCTAGATGGTTAAACATAAAAGTCCAATTTGTCATATGTTTGAATGTCACAGTCAATAATCAAAGCAATAAGCAACACCAGTATTGTTGACTGAGAAATCCAACTAGGTAAAAATATCGGGAGTAAGCTAGTTACCTTCACTATAAACAATATGAATTTACAGTCAGATGTTGCCTAGCTAACTCCACTAGACTTTCCGATCTACTTTATATACTCTCCAAGATCTACTGACTCCATCAGCTTCCCTGATTTTTTGCAATTGTCTCTTCCAAGTGGAACTTCAAGAATTATTAATTCTTGTAATCTTCTTGCGCTTGTAGTCCAACCTCTCTCAATCTCCAGCAGCCTCTGAAGTTCAATTGAGAAAATTTCTTCCTTGTTGTATTAAAGAAGTCGATGTTTTGGATTCAATAAATTTGATGTTTTCCCAATACGTGGTTGTAGGATCTCAAGAATAAAAAGATTGATTCGATGCATGAATGAGCTCTTGGATCTTCAAAGGATGTTTATGAATATATTATGAAGAAGTGGCACAATCAATAACCACCAAAAATTCGTGCTAGAGTTTGGATATTTATAGTTAAAGGTGTTTAGGTAGTTTGGGCTGTGTAACACTCTTTAAAAATACGAACTAAGGTGTTTTGCATGTAAGCCTGTCGCTTTAACGAGGAGCTAGTGACAAGCAAGCGAGAGGCATTTTGTTTTTATTGCTCGAGAGAAGAGCCAGCGATAGCTGAGTAGTCGTCAGTATTTTTATCATAACTTTCTCGCTCGATATCCAATTGAAAAGATTCGAAATATGTTGGAAATCTAACTTAAAGGCCGACAATTATGCTAGAAATAGCCGTGTCCAAATTCCAAATTTTTTTATGTGAAAAAAATGCATATCAAGTTACGACTGAGAATTTGGAACATAACTTGTGCGGCTCTTTGACACTCTTTAGACTTTTAATTACATTTTCTTGATCATTTGTGATCTTTTTGGACATATTGGCCTCCTTGAAGGACTATACTACCAACTTCAAAAGATTTCTTAACTTTTATGACTCTTTTATATTAGTCCATTTGTTTAAAAAATTGCCAATATAATAGAAACCTAACAATTTCCCCATTTGCCATTCTATGACAAAACTATACAATAAAGTCATGATAGTAAAAGAAAAAATCTAATCTACCCAACCTCTATTTCTTGTATTCCTTATTATACCTATTTCCTGACATCAAAAGCTCAAATATCCAGTGTAAAAGCACGTGATACAGGAAATATAACAAATTAAGCACATAATCATAACTAAGCATGCTAGAATGATAAGTAATACTAATGTCAATCAAAACAACAACCGAAACACTAATATTAAAAAAAATCAAATAGTTATACATTATGATATAGAATGCAGTGAAAATAATCAATCTCCCTCTTACTGTAAACTCAGCATATTTCTTTTCCCCTAAAATGCAATTCTCTCAAATATGATGATATAGTCTCTATCTCTTTATATATATATATATATATATATATATATATATATATATATATATATATATATATATATCTCTCTCTCTCTCTCTCTCCCCCCCCCCCCCCCTCCCCTCTCAATATAAAGCACTCTCCCCATTTTTGTCATAAATGAAAAAGAGAATAATATCAAAAAAAAATTAAATCAATATACAATAACTTAAATGTGCAGTTGATAGCAAACACAATCATAATCAATGATCAGTAAACCTTCTCACATACTCAATTCAAGTTAACATGTAGTAAATTGTATAAGTGACTCATGTATGTAAAGTGTCACTAATCCTTTGTAAGCATAACTCCAAACATTAATTTTGTAAGAAATGACATGCTAAACATCACTATCAATGAGATTATTCTTCTACTTATGAAAGTCAAACCATTTAAAACACATTAGAACCATTAAATGAAGCTCATATTGCATATATATTTTTCTTTTCTTTTCTTCCCCTGACTTTGAACATTTATATATTTTTCATATTTTTAAAGCTCGTCATATTTTTTACATCTCAAGTGCATGTCATTCTCCATTAAGCTACTAAGATGACTCATGTAGCGAGTTTTAGGCCGATTAACTCAAGTTAGTTAACCATAGGCACCAAGTTTTGAGACACCCCACAAGCTTAATTGCTCGAGTCAAATAGACTCCAAAAAAAGAATATAAGATATTGAGCTTTTCATAACCGGTGAATATACTTGAACTTATGTCTAATAAATTTGGTCAATTCATGTTCAAAGTCACATTACTAACATGTGATTGTCATCCTAAATCTCACACACACAGTAAGTCCCACTAACAATATCATAGTGTGTGTAGTTCAGACGGTACATGGAGATACATATACTAAGTACTCCATAATAACCTAAACAAGCAATGGAAACTATGTTACAACTCATCAATTATAACCATACTTGGTCACAATAACACATTCAAGTATATTATATATCATGCTGCAAGAACAACTTATTCCCTTTCCTTTTCTTTTTACATTTTTCCTTTTTTTATTGTTTTTATTTTTAAACATAAATGCTCCAAGCACACAAAACAAAACAAAAAAAAATCACACACATGACAAAAGAAATATGCATGTGCCAATGCAAACACAATGAAGATGAACATGCATGAAACTACCTAGAAAATACAGATACACAAATGTGATTCATGCATAAATCAATGACTCAATCGATTAAGCACAAGCATAAACCAAAAATACCTAATTAGTTAGGCATGCAAATGCTCTTACCTTTAAGAGCACCGTAATCTATTTCAAACAATTTCAGGTCACTTTTTTTCACCCGAACCGACCTAGTGATAGGAATATTTTCACTCATCTGTGTCATTAGCTTGGTCAATTGACTCATCTGACTAGTAAAGAAGTCAATCTGACCAACATAATCATGATTCTTATTTCTAATAAAGTTCCAGTTTCTATTTATGTTTAGGAATTGACGACACCTAGGCCTTATGTGTCCTAACTCACCACAATGAAAACATGTAGGGAAAAACCTAGGACTAAAGTTATGAGATCGTTGATTTCTATTCTTAGGTTGGCGGGTCATATGCTATCTAGAGACCTCTGTCTTTCAAATCCCTTATTCTTAACTTGGGGGTTAGGAACATGTTTACATTGGTCAGTAGCAGAGACAAACGTGATCTTAGACGTACTAGCAATATTATGATTTTTCTCCTTATATCCTAGACCTCCCTTATTATTAGCAGGCTTGCCCATTCCTGGTATGTTATCTAGCTTCATAGAACCACTAGAAAAGGAAAGAAGTTAAACTTGGAATACTCTAGTTCGCTCAAAAGATTTTTAACCTGGATTTCTAAGGTTTCCTTTTCAATGGTCAACTCACTAGCTCTCCTAGATGTCTTCTCAAGCTTACTTGTGATATTCTTGAGCTGAGTATCTAAGGATTCATTCATGAATTTCAACTCACTCCTGTAGGTAAGTTAACAATTTCTCTTTCTCCAACTCGAGTTCCTTGACCTTCTTACCTAAGACTTTATTCATAGTTAGAATCTTAATGCTCTCCTCATAAATTCTATCATAAGCCTCATCAATATCTCCCTCACTATCTGAATCTTCCTCTGATCCCTCACACTATCTATGTCCTCAATGATGTCACTCCCTTTGTCAGATTCATTCCTAATCCTAGCAATAAAGGCAATGTATTTTCCACTTTTCTCATGAGCGGATTTCTCACTCTAATTGTCCGAGCTAGACTCGTCATTAGTGAGAGTATTATTCATAGCCTTATCAAGATTTCTCCTACTATTAGGGTATTCACTCCTAATATGGCCAAAATCTCAACAATTATGATATCTCACTGATTTGGAACTCTTCCTAGACTCAATAGGGCCACTTATTTAGAGAATCCGAATCTGAAGACTTTCTACAATTATTCCTCACAGCATTTAAGGCTAAAGACTTATCGTTCGCAGGTTTCACTAAGGTCAGTTCATAAGTTTGGATAGATCTAACCAACTTTTCAACTTTAATCGATTAGTATCCTTACTCTCCCAATAGCCATGATTTAAGGCCTAAATCGCTCAGATAAGGATCTAAGGATTTTTTTTCTGACTATCTTAGACTTCGGGATTCTCTCATCTAGGTTGAAGCTGAAATTAATTATAAGGGTGTTTGGTAAGGATTAAAATTAGATTTTTTTAGTAAATTGTGATAAAATTTTTAGAAATGTGTGGTTAAAAAGTTGTGGGACCCGTGAAATTTGTGGTTAATATTAATTGTTTGATTTTGACTTAGATTTTAATCTGGCCCAAACAAGTTATATATCATTTGGGCTTGCATATAATTCATCAAAAGTCTCATCCTCTTTCATCCTAACCTCTTCAAACCTAGTGGTCAACATCTGCAACTTAGAATTTTTCATAGCATGTGTTCCCTCATGTGTGGTCTGTAAGATATCTCAAACCTCTTTAGCTATCTCACACATGGGCACTCTCCTAAATTCTTTAGGTGACAGTCATAAACAAAGCATGTAAAACTTTACTGTTCCAATTGTGTTCATATAGGGGTGGGAGTGACAACATTATTAATGGTACTAGAAGGGGCAACCTAACCATTTACAACACTTAATAATATACGCTCATCCATTGATTTTAAAAAAGCTCTCATTATCCTTCCAATAGGCAGAATTGCTGCCATCAAAATATGGTGAGACAGTCAATGAACTACCCATCTAGACAAATTAAGGCCATGATACGAAGTTATACTCTAATACCACTTGAAAAGCTCTATATACCACTTAACATTCTTTGGATACTGCTAGAATATTCTAGTTTATAGATTAGTTTGACCTTACGTGTGGAATTACTCTATTAAAAACAACAAGCCACTTTTTAAAAGTTTTTAGATGGTTAAACATACAAGTTCGATTTGTCCTATATTTGAATGTCACGGTCAATAATCAAAGCAATAAGCAATGCCGGTGTTGTTAATGGAGAAACTCAATTGGGTAAAAATATCGGGACTAAGCCGATTACCTCCACTATAGACAATATGAACTTACAGTCAGATGATGCCTAACCAATTCCACTAGACTTCCTGATCTACTTTATGTACTCTCCAAGATTTGCTGACTCCACCAGCTTCCTCGATCTTTTGCAATTGTCTCTTTCAAGTGAAACTCCCAGAATCTCGAATTCTTGTAATCTTCTTGCCCTTGTAGTCCAACCCCTCTTAATCTCCAACAGCCTTTGAAGTTCAATTCAAAAAGTTCATTCCTTGTTGTATTAAGGAAGTCGATGTTTTGGATTCAATAACTTTGATATTTTCCTCAATACGTGGTTGTAGGATCTCAAGAATAAAAAGATTGATTCAATGCATGAATGAGCTCTTGGATCTTCAAATGATGTTATGAATATATTATGAAGAAGAGACACAATGAACAATCGCCCAAATTTCATGCTAGGGTTTGAGTATTTATAGTTGAAGGTGTTTTAGGTAGTTTGAAAGCCGAGTAAAACTCTTCAAAAATGCAAACTAGAGTGTTTTGCATGTAAGCATGTAGGTCGAGTGAGGAGCAAGCGAAAGGCATTCTGTTTTTGTTGCTCAAGCAAGGATCCATCGACATGCGAGTGACATCTAAGCAGTCGTCAGTATTTTCATCATAACTTTCTCTTCCGATGTCCGACTGAGAAGATTCAAAATGAGTTGGAAAGCTAACTTAAAGGGCTACAATTATTCTAAGCCTTGTCCAAATTCCAATATTTTCTATATGAAAAATGCATTGCAAGTTACAATTGAGAATTTGGAACATAACTGTTTGACACTCTTTAGATTTCTAATTGCATTCTCTTGATCATATGTGATCTTTGTGGACATTTTGACATTTTTCAAGGACTATACTACCAACTTCAAAAGATTTTTTGACTTTTACAACTCTTTTATATTAATATATTTGTCAAAAGAATTGTCAATACAATAGAAACCTAACATTGCTAATACCTGAAAGAGGTCACATAATGGAGTTTTCAACTTAAGAAAGCTTTTAAAGATGGCGCTCTCTGAAGCATAAAAACTTGGATTTTGGATTGTCACAATGACATTACAATAGTTTGACTCCACTACTCACAATATGTCTATTCTTTGCAAATTTAATTCCCTCTAGGATTGCAGAACATTCACCATAATGAGCATCAATATTCTAATTAACGGATTAGAGAAAATTGCCGCCATTTCCCCTTTATTGTTTCTGTAAATTGTATCAATGCTAAAGAAACCATTCACATATGTCGTAACCACATCCACATTCAGTTTCTAGGCCGAAGTTTTCAACTTAGTTCTTTCCCCAGCTCATCAGTTCTTGTTTCAAACCAGCTGATATTCCTCGATACAAGTAGCAGTCTGTTGAATAATTATTGCTGGTTTACGCTTTTTGTCCTCAAAGATAGTATAATTAATGTCATTTTAATTGTTGAGGAGCGGATTCAGATTTTTTGTATTGTAGGATCAAAAATTAAAATGTAATTTTTTTTAAACAACGTAACTTTAGTGAAAATAAGGATGGAAGTATGGATTTTGAAGGCAACTGAAATTAAAATGAGCGGGGCAACAATTCGTCAATCTAAACAACCAATTTTTAACACATTGTCTGTCAAAGAACAAACCTAATTATGCCTAGGAGGCCAAATTTTGTGAAACTTCGAAACTGCCCAAATCTTGAACTCCAAAAAGTCCTCCATCTAAAATACTAATTTCAATGACACTCATCTTCCCAATCACATGCAACCTTCAAAATCATACAAAATCAAATATATAGTACAGAAAAAAGAAAATAAATAATTTATTAATTTCAATCAAATATCATATACCACGAACAAATATCGAACATTAGACTTCCAAAGGCTACGAGGATCCAACACGTAAATTGTGATCTTAGACCTGAAGACTCTATCGTTGCTTGTGATTTTTACTTTTCCAAAATGTCCAAAAACAATTTAGAAGTTGCAAAAAAATTCTATGTTTGAAACCCTTCTAAAACCAAAACTCAATAATTCATTTCACTAACAGACTAATTAGATAAGCTAACAAAAGGGACACTCGTTGAGCGTAAGCAAGAAATCTGCACTTGCAAAACATGCAACTACATAAATATTTTTTTTTAAAAGTAAAAAAAAAAATTGTGGGGTCAAGACCCCATGTGGGTCTGTCCATGCTTATATAGTATAATTTTGTAATAGATATTTCATTACATTTATTTGATATTAAGCATGTGAATTAAATCGCATGTAATTACTTCTGATATATAAGTTTAGTGCTTGCATTGAGACATACAATATGATAAAATTTATATTTTAATTATAAATTATTTGTTCACAATCAATGTATGAAAGTTGACATCTTATACTGAAAGGCAATAGTGTTGACTTACTCCCCATTTGGATTTGCAATTTGTTCTTATCATATAAATGATTAACATAACATTAGTACTTGGAGTGTTTTGAAGTGTAAAAATTTTAAACTTTGATCTTCATAATCCCTTCAGCCTTGTTGGAATGTTTGGAGAAGTCTATCTGCACAAGAACAGTATGTATACTTTTTTAATTTGGCCATGTCGGCATATCCATTTTCCACATGAACCAATTTTTTTTTTTTTTTTTTTTTTTTTTTTCATTCACTACAACGGCCTTCTAATGATTAATAGACAAATATAACATTAAGTAGGTCATACAATTACAAAAATATGGTGTTGGTTAAAAGACAATAATATCCTTTAAGTTACAAAGAAATTTAATCATTTTTCACTTTAAATTTCAAAACCAAATCACTTTATTGATCTATTTATTTCAACACAGATAAAAATTGTTTCATTTTCATCTGCTTCAACCTTAAAATGTCATAAATTTATCAAGAAAAGAAAATATTGTTGATAGTCATCACTTTGAATCAGTAAGTATTTTTACGTATATTTAATGTCGTTTTCGTTAACTTAGTATATTGTTTTATTCGTTAAATTTTACATATTTTATTTTGACATAGGCAAATAAATTTTTACATTTCTCAAACAATCTATAATTTTTTTAAGAAAAAAAGAGAAAAAAAATTCATTTTCATGTATATTATTTTAGACAGATTCATGACCATGTGGGTACAAAAAACAGTCGCTAGTCGATTTTTTTTTGCCCAGTGGATTTTTTTGCCCTATTTATCTAATTGTTTTTGAAAAAAATATGTTTCATAATGCAAATACGGGATCAACTGCAGTCCCTATTTATTACTTTGGTAAATTTGAAATGAATGAAAATAATCGATGGGTATGAAAAATGACGAGTGAAAGACATGGTGCTATTGCAATTATAATAACATCGAGTACATCATATGCAGAAATATACCATGATTTATAGAATAGGCTCAACACCGATCTCTTTTGGTACGACATGAAATTGTGATTTATATTCAACGAGCATACATCCATTTCAATTTCACTGTAAAGGTTACTTCCAAAATTGAAATAAAGGTTCTAATTGACTTGAATCAAAGTCGCACAACTCTTATTTGCATAACTTTAGCGGGAAAGAATTTCTCTGAGAATGAACACGAAGATTCTGATGGAGTGGATCGTAATGTGAATAATTTTAGGATATAATGAAAATAGCACGTGGGGATGATGTGGTTATTTCTAAGACAATTTTTCATCACCATGATCTCATTCTTACGCACTGAATTTATTTTGTAGTTCAAGACAATGAAAATGAAAATGAATTTACAAATGAGGATTTGATTGTTTTATCCTGTCGGAGACATTAATCAAGTGGGAGCTCACAGGTTAGAACGAGTGCATGGTCCTCTAATTGTTCGCATATGTTTCCTGATGATGAAGATTTGCATGTCAAACAACTTTTGGAAATAAAGAAAATTTCGCAGGAAGTTGTGCATTAGATTGCATTGAAATACAACTTTGAGTTTAAAGTAAATAAATTAAAGAAGTTGACTTACACAATTGTCTTCGTTGATGACAGTCGTCGTTGACATTTGTGAGCAATGAAAATGGACATGAATGAGTTTTTTGTAGTTTGCAAGTATGCACGGGAACATACTTGCTAAGTGAGCATTCATCAAAATGATCACATGCGAGGGCCAAGCATGGTTTATTAGTCAATAGATAATGAACAAGTTTCAGGACCCACGGAATATAAATGACCTTCAGACATCATTAATGATGTCTGTCGAGAGTACGTGTGATCATGAACTACCAAAAGGTTTGGAAGGTCAAATAATGTGTGCTGGAGAATTTAATGGGTTCAACTAAGGAGGGTCATACTAAATTGATCAGGTATTGCTATAATATGGGGATAATTAATTCTGGATCAGCATTTTTTATTGAGACGGAGAGCGAGAATCGCTCAAGTATTTCTTCATGGCTCTTCGACAATGCATTCGGGGATTTTAAAACGTGATGCAACCCCTAATTCGTCGATGGTACAACCCTTAAAACTAGATACGAAAGTAAGTTAATTATTGCAACACGTTAAGATGCCAACATTCAAATTTACCCTCTTCCACTTGACATAGTCGATAGCGAGAATTATCTAGCGATGCATTGATTTTTTTACAAAGTTGAGAGAAGTAACTGGAGATATCGAGAACCTTGCATTTATAATTGATCAGGGCAATTAATAATAAATTGTATTGCTGAAGTTTTTCCTGAGGCACGTCATGGTTATTATATATACCATATACAGGGCAACCTGAAAACTAAGTATCGGGGCAGTGACATCATTACATTGTTTATGACAGCTATATAGGCTTACAGTTTTGAAAAGTTTGATAAGTTCATGGTCGAAATAAAAAATAAATCACATGATACATGAGATTATCTAACAGAAATGGGAATTGAACATTGAACATGGTCACATTTTTCAGGATCTCGATATAACATGATGACTTCTAACAATGTGGAGTCGCTAAATTTGTTAATCAAGAAAGATCGAGAGTTACTAATTCTCACAATGATTTATTATATTCGTAACAAGTTGCAGCAGTGTTTCATGGCCGATGTGGCAAGAAAGTTGTATGGAACCATCGGATCAGTTTCACTTCTTCGTAGACGTATAGAAAGTTTCAATTAGAGAGTTTTTCATGTACGCATATAGTTGCAATGGCTATACACATTTTATGCAGTTGTTATACATGGATGATTGTTAGAAAACAACGTATACCGAAACTATATTTTCTCTACCAAATAAACCTGAGTGAGAAATTTCACACCACATTCTCCCACTTGATAATTTGTTGCCGTCCGAAGCGGACCACGTACTCCTAGACGTAGACATACATCTAAAATATCATCCATCGGAGAATTTTTTGGGCCTTGTAAGTTCAGTAGATGTGTAATTTGTATCATATTTGTAGTAATTTGTTTGTTGCAAAATTATTGTCGTCATTAAATATTCCAATTATTTAAACTTACCAAAACTTGCAATTGTTCCTATTTAATCGTTAATCACCGACTCACCGTTTTATGTTTCCAATCAACTATTAAAAAGTTGCAATTAGATCTTCTTACTTTATTTTCCATCATTTCACAATTGAATAATGTTCTGATTGATTTATAAACTTGCAATTGCTTCCAATTGTTCCTATTTAACCACCGAACACCGTTTTATGTTTTCAATCAACTATTAAAAGTTGCAATTGGTCCTCGTACTTAGTTTTCTGTCATTTCATAATCAAATAATTCAGAATTACATATACAATCGCATTAAACCACGAGTCACTATTAGATAAATATTTTTATTTTTTATTCAACTAATATAAAATGTACTTTGGATCACAATTGTCTTTGTACAAATGGCAAGTTAACTTCAACATTCACCTATCTATTTAGGATTGGTTTATTGTATCAATATTTCGTTCAATACTCAAAGATTCTATATACTTCATTGTGAATATTGTCAATCATCTCTGTAAGTAAATAATAATATATTAATTTGATAACATATAGATAAAAATTAAAAACTTGTAAATAGTTACGATACTGTTTGTCTCGTGTCGTCTTATCCTACACAATGGCTAGTCTATCATTTACTTGAATCAGTACATGTCTGGCTATCATGGGAACGATCACAGTCATCGGCTCCAGTATTTGGTCCAATTAGCCTTGTGTCAAACAGCTTTGATCGGAGTTGTACACATATATGGTATAATCAACGAATACGATCTCAATTTCAAAGTGTGAGTTCACAATAACTGAAATGTACATATGCGTACAATCCATTCATGGCTTTCCACAAGTCGACCCCAGCCCTATGACCCACTCAAGTATGTACTCAGATACCACGTACCCATTTTCCTGAAATAAGAGCATGTTATACTAAATGTCAATGATACGTATAAACCCGGCACTCAGAATGACTCGACTAGGAATGTCAAAAGATATCGGGTGTCTCCGAGCACGATCGTTCAACATTTACATGGTCATGCCGATATGCTACAATAGAAACACCAATAAAAATAGAGTCGTTTAATTAAATCAACAACAAATCATGTAAACAGAATAAATAACAACAAAAATACACTTACATTGTCAAATAATCAAGCAAACTTCATCATTACATCTTCAAACCACTTTTTAGCGTTAGAAATCATCTTCTCCTCTATCTTGTAGCTATTTCTGGAAAAAAAAAAATGAAAAAGAGAAATGTTGGAAAAAGCATAGATGATTTAGTGTATTTTAGCAAAATTTTAAAATACTTACTCGAGTTTAAGGGATTTGAATCATTTATCGAACGCTTTCTACCTAATTGATCAACCTCGCGGAAGAGATTGGGGAACGTCCCGTTCATGAACATCATCATCTTCACCTCGATTGTGAAGGGAGACACGATGTACTATAACGACAATTTCAGCATCTTGTTGACGACTAGCTGTGGCACGTCAATAACACGCTTCGTACCCTTCCTCACCTCCAACACCCCCTCCGACATAAAATGACATCTTCCGTCGTGTTGAGCATCCTCTCGTCTTCTGCCACCCCATCCGGTATCACCTTCAACACATCTCCGCCACACCCTCCTCACATCGTTCGCTACCTCGACGATCATCGGCTCCGTCACCATCGGGGCCATGCACTCCACCACTGGGACATCCGCTTCACAGATGCTAAAAATGACTTGAATGTAGCATCTGATGACCACAACGAATCATCATACGCTATGTGACCCTCTCCTCCAGTCTCAGGCACTGACACCGCCTGTCCCTCCGTCACCCCTCGCTGGTTTACTATGTCGGCTCATAGCTTTCTAATATCATATCGTAACTCTGGTCCCATGTCCTAAATGCATCCCTACTGTTGATTATCTATGAAAATATTCATTGAACAGCCTCTTGTTTATTGGAATGTGGGCACTTGCTGTTTGTTCACTCGTACACTTCAATCCAGTAATGAGGGCAAACGCAAATATAGAAAATATAACTACCTTGATTCCAAGATCGAAGTGGAGTACAATGCAGTCGACTGGCTTAAGTAGTCGACAAAGTAATGCATCAAGTAGTAGCCCAGCAAACTGTACATCGCGCAACCGAGCAAGGGCCATAGGCAAGAATGTTGTAATATGTATGCGTTCTTATTATGGAGCAACTCCATTATTGATGCAAAATTGGCAAAGTTACAGTTCGACGTAAACTTGTCAAGTATTTGTCTCATCGTAGAGTCCAAATGATACTCCATCCTATAAAATTTCAAAAGTTAGAACCTTGTGTAAAAGATAATAGAATAAAACATAATATCATGAAATTAAACTAACTGAAATATAACTACTATACGTAAAAATTAGCAAATAATGGAATAAAATAATGAAAGTAAATAAAAATTAAACAACAAATTATACCGTTAAAATTTTGAAATAAATTAAAAATTTATTTAAAATTTAAAAAAATAAAAAAGGAAATTTACCAACAATTAAATTGAAGAAAATAAAGAAAATAAAATAAATTTCAAGGGGAAAAATGGTGAATTTGGCCCGATGGAATCCATATGCAAATTAAACAGTAATTAACTAATTACGATTATGAGTTAGCGAAAATTAAAATTTGAAGAAACAAAATTATATTTAAAAAACATTTATTAAACTATAATTAATATTATAAAAAATTAAATTTAAATAGATAAAATTAAATTAAATTAAATTTAAAAAAAGTTATAAAAAAACAACAAATTGTACCATTAAAAAAGAAATTGAAAAGATTAATTAAAAATTATACATTTTCTATTAGAAAAAAAGAACAAACATAAAAATTATAGAAATAAATTTAAAAGGGATTTAAAATAGCAAAAAAAAAAAATTAAATAACAAGGAAATTAACCAAAAATTAAATTGAAGAAAAAACAAGAAATTATATTTTAAAAAAACAGAAAATAGATTTCAAGGGGGGGATGAACTGGATCGACTGAAAACCAGATAATAATTAAACAGTAATTACAATTGTGAAAAATAGAAACGAAATTAAAATAAATAGATAAAATTAAATTAAAATTGATAGTATAAAAAAGCAACAAAATTAAAAATTCAAGAAACAAAATTAAACTATAATTAATATTAAAAATTAAATTAAATTTTAAAAAATTATAAAAAATTAATTAAAAATTATACATTTTCAATTAGAATAAAAAGAACAAAATAAATTACACAAATAAATTAAAAGAAGGATTTAAAATTTAAAAACAAATTATTTAACAAGGAAATTAAAAAGAATTAAATTGAAGAAAAAAAAATTATAAAAAAGCAAAAGCATATTTAAGAAAAAATAAGAAGAAAAATTAGGACTCCCGGCCGCCTGGATCCATCAAGTTTAAATCCAAACGACAATTCCCGTCTAGTCCGTCTGTGAAGCAAACGGGTGCTGGAGATCCC
This sequence comes from Osmanthus fragrans, assembly GCA_019395295.1. Taxonomy (NCBI): domain Eukaryota; kingdom Viridiplantae; phylum Streptophyta; class Magnoliopsida; order Lamiales; family Oleaceae; genus Osmanthus; species Osmanthus fragrans. Next base: position 8,631,068 of record CM033361.1, read on the forward strand.
CACTTCCAACAATCTCTTATCAACTAGGCCAGTTTGATATTCAAATAATAAAAATAGTGATCTACAAAATTATCTACCAAGTTATCTACATATGAACATAAACATACTTTATTTATTCAATTAATAGTGGATAAAAGTTTCAAAGGTCACCTTCAGAGCAATGGCGATCTCTGATCTGGGTCGTCAGTTTCCTCGACGGTGTGGGTTGTCAATTTTTCTCTTTTCTCCCTTCAAAGCGTGGGTATTATGGGCTTTTCATTGTTTTTGAACCTTTTTAACATTTTTTGGTTTTTAAATGGTCAAAGGCCATTTCGGGAAGATTAGGGATGGCAATTCAAACCGCTAAAATCGAAAATCGCGGTTAACCGAACCGAATGGGGCGAAAATAACCGAACCGATGGTGCAATGGGGTGGTTATGGTTTTGATTTTAATGAACCGATTCGTGGTGGGGCGGGTATGGTATTTGGCGACGGTGAACCGCCCCGAACCGATTACCCGTTAAAAAAATTAATTGGGCATTTCATTATTCTTTTCCAAAATTAATTGTGCTTTTCATTATTCTTTTCCAAAAATTAATTGACTTTATTCACTGAGATTTCACACTTAATTGCACTTTGTTCTCTATATAAATTGTACTATGCTTAAATGTGACTCATAGTTTGCTTTTCATTATGTTCTTGGTTAATTTTTAATTTTGATCAAGAGAAAGGTAATCATCTGTCTTCATTGTGAATTTTTCATGTAATCAATCAGATGTCTTACCATGGGTCGGCGTCTTCTGTTCCGACTCCTCCCGCTTCAGTTGGAAGTGCTTCAGTTGAAGTTGGAGATACAGCTACTGGCATTCGAAAGGATACGTCAAGTACACCGGGTATTTCACACACTCCAAGTGAGGTAAATGCAAATCCTATTCATATAGATGTAGGTGATGATGATGAGCCGACTAAAGAAAATTGACATTTACAGTGTGGCAACATTTCAAGCTACAAAGAATTAATAATGTGCCCAAAGCAATTTGTAAACAATGCAATAAACTAGATGGTGAGTCGAGAAATGGGACAAGTCATTTACGTGCTCATTTGGATAGATGTCCTCTTTGAGGGCAGAAGGATGTCAAACAGATGTTTTTGAATCAATTTAAAGAATACGGTGGTAGGACTGATATTCATGGTAGAATTTATGGTTTTATATTTGTTATTCATGTACTTTCTTTTATTGCTAATTTTTTTTTTTCTATTGTGTGTAGAAAATTCTATTTCTTCATCATACTCTGAAGCTTGTGCAAGGTTTAGTGATGAGAACATTGACGAAGAGGTATATTTTTTTTTAAATCTTCAGTGAACACCATTTTTTATTAGGTAGTATGATTGTATTATTACTCTAATTACATTTCTTATTTACTATGTAGGAATCAACGGTTGAGTCTTGACTCTTGACCTATGCTAGTAAAAGTTGCAGGGAAGAATGCAGATTGACCTATGGCCTATGCTAGTAAGAATTTTGACCTATGTTGATAATATTGTTTGTTAAATTCGAATTTTGCATTTAGAAGTTGGAATATTGTTTGCTTTTTATTTTGGAATATTGTTTACTAAATTGATATTAAATAATTTGTGTTTTTGTTTTTATTGACCTTTCTTCATAATTTTTTTTCCAATTTGACGATTGGATTTTGATCTTAAAAAATAATTTATTTTCGTGGTTATTAACCGAACCGAACCGAACCGAACCGAGATACAAACCGAGCCGAACCGAACCGACTTTCGTGGTTATGGTGCGGTTATGGTATGACAAAAAATTTGGTGGTGCGGTTATGGTTTTGGCCGAACCGTCCCTGAACCGACTCGTTGCCATCCCTAGGGAAGATCGGCGGTCCACTATTATCGTTACCTATAAGTCCCCGGGTAGGCGCAACATGTCCATGTGGTTTGCCGTTAATACGGAAGGAAATTCATATAATAAAATAAGTGGAAATTACATAATTCCATGTATTTCAACTTCACTTTGCAAAAATCAAGTAAAAAAAATTTTTAATCAAAATTTAGGTATTGAATTAATAATTAAATATTATACCATCCAAATCCTAATATAATTTTCATCTCCCTATTCTCTCTGCAGTCTACATATCTCCCTTATCTCTCTTCTCTCCATTCTCTCTCTTCAACGCTGGCGACACAAACTCCGACAACAGACAATGAAGGAGATGCACTGGCCACTGTTGTTGGCATCAGAGGATGGTGAGTCGATTCCAACATTCGGCAAACGGCGCGCTACTCCAAACGTTGTGACTAGCGAACGACAATGCTACGAATGTCAGCAATCTGACGCACAATCATGGAGGGCGACCGCCGTGCTTGGACCGTCGTGTTTGGTTTTCAACTTCTCCGGCTTCCCACCCATGAGATCTGCTACATTTTTGGGGATTTAAATTCAATGCATTTTTCTAATTTCTTTTTTATTTTATTTTGTGGTTGCTAGAGTTGGGGGTTGATTTTTTGGTGTATTGAAAGTGAAAATGACGGTGGGGGACTTGCTGATTTTGTTAGTGGGATGGTGGCTATGGTGTGGTAATATTGAGAGAGATGATTATTTCAACAGACGGCGACAGTGGTATGGTCGTCGATTGGAGGTAGAGGTAGAGGTGTTGGGTGGTTGTTGGAGCAGGATGCAGTGGTGATGTATGTGGTGGTGGAGCTGCTAGCGGCGATAGTGAGGTGATGGTGGTGGTGATGTGGATCTAGCGACCATTTTTGTGTGGTGGTGTAAGTGGAGTTGTTGATAGTGGTGGCGGTGGTTGATGATAGTGATAGTAATGGTAATGGTGATGGTGACGACGACAGTGGTGGTGTTGTGGTGATGGCAACGTCGCTGGGTGAGGGTAGTCGTGCAAGTTGGTGGGGCTGCTATGAATTGGTGGTGATTTTTTCTTTTAGTTTTTGTTTTTTTGGAAAATGGTTTCTCTTATTGGTCGATGTGTGACCAATTATTGGGGTCAAAATTCGGGACTTCTGGTGTATGTGACCAATTATTTCTTAATATGTGACCAAACATTCAACTGTGATCCAAAAATTGTGACCAAGTACCCATCTGTGACATAAAAAAAAATTGAAAATTTGTGACTGAAAAATTTCTGTGACCAATTAATTGAAAAACTGTGACCTACAATTTATGACCTCAAAATAAACTGTGACCTATAAAAATTTTCTCGAAATAATCTGTGACTTATTAATTTGATAATATATGACCAATAAATAATTTGTGATCTTAATTATAAACATGTGACCAATAATTATATAATTGTGACTTTATTATATTTAATTAATAAATATATTTAATTAATTATATATAAACTTGATTTTTAAATTTTTAAATTATATACATAATTTTTGAATTGATGTAAACTATACACCTTAATTATGAATTTTTCCCAAACTAAATTTGAAATGAAAAAATGAAGCAGCAATCACATGAAAAATCAAACATCAGACGCCCAACTATATATAACGTCCAATCCGATATAAGGATCCAATTTTTCTGTTTACTACATTGTTTACCTGTTTATTATAATGTTTTAAATACAATTTAAATTTGAAAACATATCAAACAATAAAAGAAAATATAAAATAAGAGTCGAGGAGGGTACCATGGTAAAATGATCGAATTAGTGAGTATGCATTTTCTAAGAGTATACTTGACATTTGGTTAAAAGTAAACCTCTTCTACAGCAATTTCAAATCAAGAAAATTTTCATACCAATCTCGCTCCTCCGAGGAGCGAATAGAAGAGGAGGCCTTTGTTCTATCTACTTCTTCCTCTCCCCAGGAATAAAGTTGCCTCTTATTCAGAATATAATGTTCATTTACGTGCAACAGCAATACTAGACAGATTCGACATCCACTCCGCTCCGTCGCCTATTTATTCCAGTAAACATGTGTACCACTTTATATTAGCCACATATTACAACACAAAAAGGATGTGATAATCCCTCAAGAACCATACATACGAGTAAATGAGTCAAGTTCATGTGCTAACCATATAAAACTATGTTAAAGAGAAACATGCATTGATATCTAGTACGTAATTAGACAGATTCAAGCTTAGAAATCCTACTACAAGAATTTGGATCCTATGGCAGTCGATCAATTTCTGGCTTCACGCTTGTGAAGAAAGATTATGCAAGTAAAAATCATCAAGAAGAATGAAAGTAATTTGAACAGATTCAACATACAATAAGGAAAGGTAGTAATATTGCTCATGATGCCAGCAATTTTTCATTCCCTCCCCCCCCAAATAAACTAAAAACTATCTAATAGAAAGAACCGCTGTCGATTGATTACATAACAATTACCTGCAACCAGAGTAAATAACACCAGATACCCTACAAGTGGAGTTAATTACCAACAGAGAAAAAAGTTCGAAAAGATAATGAACGAGGATACCAGGCCAAGACAACAAGTGGCAGATTAACAAAATGAAGTTTCGAATTGGCTTGCAATATGATATACTTGTCAGAAACACAAAATGGCTGTCGGTTTTGGCAATACAGAAATCATTCACCAGCTTTGGGTAGAAACGATCCTAGATGGATCAAAGAATTATGTCGCAGCATCATTATGTTGAATCAGAATTCCCTTCTGCCTCTGTTCCTGATTACAATGTCAGTAAAAGAAAGTCAGAAGCAACCCGTGCTGGACAATGTAAGAGTTGATCAAGTCAAAATCCTCTTTAGAGAACAACAAACTAGGTCTTATCTCCTAATTAATTTGGAATCAACTATGTGAATCTATTTTGCCACACCGTTTGTCCAATTACTACATCCACTTTAATATCCTCTTTTTAAAATGTCGTAGAAAATGCTTAACTTGTAGGAAGATGTACACAAGATACATCTGTTTCGACAGTTCTAAAACCTCAAGTTTCTATACCTCCACATAAATGCCCACAAAAGGAAAAGAATTGCAAACTAAATAAGTGTCAACATCATTGTTTGTAGAACATTTAGGGTATGGCCTCCACTGTTTGGGCTCCATTTTTCTAAAAATCATTTTCAACCACACATTCACCCATAAAATAATGTTATACGTAAACGAAAAAAAATTTCCTTATTTTTCAACCACACGTTTTCCAAAAACTCACTATTCTAATCCAAAACACATTTTCCTCCAAAATCTCATTTTAATGGAGCCCAACAGGGGCAAAAGTTTCAATTTAAGCTCATAATTATATGCTTATACATGCAAATTTTCACATAGCTTCAGCACTGATTCATGAAGCCTCTATTTATTTTATGTTGGCGGCAATGATTTATGAGAACAGTTTGTCCACTTTTAATTTAGAATATCAGTCCAGTGAATTCCCCCACTTAACCTCACAAGGTATAAACAATCACCTTGGGGTTGCAAAAATCGATGCTTACGTTCTTATTTTCTAATCTGTATGATGCAAATACTTATTTCCCGGAAAGATTCAACTATACTGGGTTAATGATGTTGAGACCATCAAATGCAGCAGAGATGTTTAAACTACTAAATGATGCCGACTAAAAAGTTGACATCAGTTGTGGGAGAAGGATCTCCTGGTTTTCAGAAATTGTCACGGGAACTATGTGCCATCTGATTCCCTCCTATGATACCAGCTAATGCAGTAGATAATGATGATCAATCTACCAGCTAAAAATGCTAATTTCCTGAGAATCAACTAAAAATGTTTTGATATTCGAACTATAAAATGCAGCAGACAATAAAAAATGAACAGGTCTAACGGAGCCTATCACAACTCTTCTCTCAACTGTACATAGAAAAATCATCAAAAAGAACTTGATTACTAGTATAACTACTATTTCTAGCAGCTTACGTGGAGATACCACAAATAAACAATCTTGATACAATCGAGTCGTGCAATGTAAAAGGTGACTGCAAACTTCCACATTTTAACCCCTTTTTTAGGTAATGAAGTAAGCCATGGACTTTAACTAGGTAACAGAGAAGGTGTACACTTGGGTTCTATCTCTAGCATGTTCTATATTACCTCGGTATAGCTGAGAAGTGTATTTATAAGATTTGGAGGTAAACCTTACACAATGTCCTAAGCCAGAGTTAGCTTCCTTTAATAATTTCACCATAGCACAAATGATTAAAGAGAGTATACCAACTAACAATGGAGAATTACAAGTTTCAAATTACCCAAGACAAAATGAAAATCCTAACCTTCATCAGCATTTACTTCTTCTTCTGGTTCTTCCTCTTCATATTCATCGTCCTTGTCTTCCACATAATCAAACCCGTACCTCTCATTCAAGAACTCAACTGCGCCTTTGGTGAAAACTAACTTCTCCGCGTCCAAAATGTCGAACAAATTCAGAGTCCTGGGCGTCAGCATTTTCAAAGTCCCAATATTCCGACTCGAAAGCTTCACATTATCCGAAACCTCAGTCATCAAAAACGTAGATTTCTCTTTTGGGTCCAGTCCCAATCTCTTCATCATTGCAATGAACTCTTTGGTTTTCGGCTTCTCGAATTTCTCATCAAAATCCTCAATCACAATCGTGTTCTCAAAAGCACTAGAGAGGGCAGTGGAAATCGCAAGCTGCTTCTCTTTCTTGTTAATTTTAATAGACCAATCCTTAGGCTTGGGCCCGAAAACAACCCCACCACCGGGTCGCAACGGGGTTCTCCGCGAACCCTGGCGAGCGTGGCCGGTTTTCTTCTGACCGTAAGGCTTTCTCCCACCGCCTCTGACCTCGGCGCGAGTCAGTGTAGAGGCGGTGCCACGGCGGCGGTTCGTGAGGTCAGTGGTGAGTCCACGGTGGACGACGGCGCGTGCAGTTTCCGCAGGAGCGGACTTGAGGTCCAGAGTAGCAGTACCTACCTGGGTTCCTTCAAAGGAAAGCACAGGGAGAGTAGCCAATTCAGAACGAACTGAAGCTCTCAATGGGAATTTTGTGTTGTGGGATATGGAAAAACAGTTGACCCTTGAGGAAGTGGTTGGTGTGGAGATGAAAATTGAGGAGGAGAAGAAGGAGATCGATGAAGGAGAAGCTGCTGCGGAAGAAGCAGCCATTTTTGGTTGGAGAAAGGCACTTGGAATGGGGTTGGAAATGTATTGGTGTGTGTTATCCTATCACTCCTATCATTTGTCTAATCCTTTTGCCTGTAGTTGAACATTGCGGGTTTGACATTCGGATACAAATTGGACCCGATAATGAATTTATATACTGCCTATCCGATGAATTTTCAGGTATTTAATAAGTGAAATTATCGGATCCAAATTTAATTATGAAATCATTCGGGATTCGATTCCATTCAATTCGGTTCGATTTTATTCGATTTCTGAATTCGTACTATAATTAATTTTTTTAATATTTACTATGCTACATTAATTCAATTAATGATATATTTAATCTTAACTCTTACAAAATAATGTAGTTCAATTTTATATATCTCTTACGTCTCTTTTTATTGAGTTCTACATATATTTGGTTGTTATAATCACAAGAAGATGAAGATAGCAAGCTCACAATAATTAAGAGAAGCGCAATCGAGTTTCAATTCGATTTTTCTAGAATTGTAGAAACGACACTATGCTAGAATAATATATTTTGATAAAATTTAGGTCAATTTAATTAAGTTAGGTTTGAACTGAAAATTAGAAATATGGAAATCATATTTTTTGGGGTTTGAGTTAAATTAATTAATTAACAAATTTATTTAGAAAAAATAATATAATTTAACTTATTTAAAATAAATAAATTAGAGAGATTCGTTTCTTGATCTAGAATTGAGAATCGAATCGAACCCGTCGATTTTTTATTCAAATATATGTTCGAGTATTTAATTTAAGAAGAATCAATCAGTTTGGTTCAGTTCGAATCCGATTCGAGAGTTTTATTAAAGTTTTAAAAATTACTCCTGGTGTTATCATTTTTGGAAAAGACACTTTTAATATTAATACTATAGATTCAAGTTGCGAGCGAAAGCGTGGAGGGCCCTTAAATTCACAAACACAACTAGAAAGTTTAGACTTCGACGAAAGATTAGATAGTTTAGAACGTTTAAAGCATTTATCTTTAGAAATATTAAAGACTGATTTTATACAAAGAACCAAAGAATTAATAACTTTTAATACAACATCATCTAAGATAGATAGTATAGATAAAATTTTAGAATTAGCTGAAAAGATCCCTATAATAGGAGAAGACCCTATAAAATATTGAGATAAAAATAAGATAAAAGCTAAATTATAAATTATAAATGAAAGTATAAAATTAGAACAATTTAGAGTTTCTTCTAATGTGTAAAATCCTTTGAAAAATGGGGTTTAAAAATATTTATACTTGTAATACTTCTTACCAATAATTATATATATTAGGCTTTATATCCTTAATTACACAAAGAAACAAAAGAAATTATGCTTTCTACTTGATTTTGAATTTGTCTAAAATGATTAGCTAAAGTATCAATGATGTCTAATTTTTGTTCAGAATCACAAGTTATCCAAAGATTATCTAATAAGCAATGCTCCCTTTCTTAAAATCTTTCTAAATTATTTTCTCTGAATTGGAGATTACTCTTACAGTGATATTTCCAAAGTTCAACATCTTTTAATCCATTTGTACTATGAAAATAATTGATTAGAAAATTAATAACTTGTCTACTTAAATTACCTGCTAAAATATTATTTTTTTCTCATTTATGTATTCTATATTGATTTTATAACTAATCAATATTTCATACAATTTTGGCCATCTTTTATGTATTATTTTATCAAAATTTGTCTTTTTAATAAATTTTACAATGGCTTTACAATCTATTCTAATAATAAATTCAGTATTTAAAAATAATTTAAAGATTTCTATACTATATGTTGTTGACCTATGGTCAAATCATACGTTTTGATTATAACAAACAAACTTTGCTTATCTCTAATCAAATCTTCAATTGTTGCATATGTCGGCCAAAATTGAGTCAAAACTATTGGACGGGAAGTTATCTATCAAGAAAGCTCAACATAAAGTTTGATCGAGAAGACATGAAGACAAACCTTGCAATCGTGCCTTGTACCAAGTAAATCAAGGACATTAGAACTAGATATTTTTTGGTTTGTTTGTAAAGGTAAAATACTTTGATTCTTGGCATATTAAAAAGCTCAAGTGTTGGATCTCTCATATACGACAAAACTGACATTCGCACAAAACCATTTTGAAAGAAATAAAGGCCAGAAAAATTGCTGGCCATCCGGACGTCCGGATGGTGAACCGGTCGTCCGATTAGGCAGCAACGGTCAAAATTTTTTACCGTTCTGACAAACTTTAATGCATTGGATCGTCTGGTCGTCCGGTTTGGCAGAATTTTTCACGATTCTTTACCTATAAATACCAACTCATTTTGCATTCATTTTAACACTTCCAAAAGGCATTAAAGTGAGATACTCTTGAGCTTAAATATTGTTTTTATACTCTTTACTCATTATTTGATTCTTGAAAAACCTTTTGAGTGATTCAACCTTTGAAAATCATTTTTCACTCACCAAACACTTGAGCTTCATTCATTGCCATCTATTAAAGTGTTTGCCTATTTTCTCTCATTGTACTCAACTTTGAATATATCATTTATTGAGAGGAATAGTTTCAAATTGTAAACTCAAACTTGTGGGTCGTGTTGAGGTCCCGGAAAGCTCAACGTTGTAAAAGGATCGGTGCTCCTTGGTTGTAAGTCACCGGAAGCGTTGTAAAGGGTTGGATTGCATCATAAGTCAATCAAGATAGTGAAAAAGGTCTTGCTCGTGACGGAGAGCTTGGTAACGGGGGACGTAGATCATTGCATTGGATCGAACCTCCATAATTATATCGTTTGCACTCTCTATCCCTTCTACTTAGCATTGTTTACTTTGTGTAAATTATATTGCTCCACTCACTTGTATACTTGTGCCTAAGTTGCCTTTTATTATTTGATTGATTATTTTATTAAAACTTGAATCATTGAAGAAAAAGTTTTTAATAACCAATTCACCCCCCTCTTGGTTAGCCAATCTTGGGCTTTCATATGTAATGGTCATTATTTCATAATCTAAACTAGTCAAGTAATTTCCTTTTAACTTATATTTTTCACCTAGTATATCTACAAAAAATTTCTTCCTTTTTATCACTATATTTATTTGGATTAGAATATAAAATTCCCCCATCCTAATTCATTTCCATTTGTTTCTATTATTTTGTATTCACTATCTAAAGTTAATTCTAACATCTTTTATCTTTTTAATTAATTCTATATCTGACTTATTAAAATATTTTTATCATTTATTAGACAACTTACTATACAATAGTCATAATTTCTTTCTTAAATCCTTAATAAAATGCCTAGCATAATTCAAAATTCCTAAAAAAATATTAATATTTGTTTAGAAAATCGAGAAATTGATAGATTCGTTGTTATAGAAAGCCACATTATCCGCATTAGATAGAAATAGAGGTGACTCATCTTTACAAATCAAGAAGCAAATTATTGAGATTCCTATCTCTCAATGTCAAAGTTTTTTCATAGAAGTTTTTTCATAGAAGATCATAACGACTATAAGAAAAGATAGATATAAATCAAAATTAAAATAAAAGATAAAAGATAAAAACAAAAGCAAAATAATAAAAAGAAACAAATATTTTCTCTTAGACACAAAGACACAAATTTGGTATGTTTCTGATTTAGTTCTTTTATTATCTTCACTGATTTCTTCCATCTTGGTTTCTATATTTGTTTGATCTTTTTTTATTAACAATCTAACTTCTATATCTTTAGTTTTTCTAAGATTTCTATATTATTCCACATATATGTATCCAAATTCTTTTTCATCGTCTTCACTATCCTCATCTAACACATTAATTTCATCTTCACTTTCATAGTCCTCTATTTCAAAGTATCCACATTCTCCTTCATTTTCTTCTTCATTATATTTTGTCTGTTCTGCTTCATAATTATAATTTTCAAATCTAATACTTAGAGTTCCATTACTATTTTTGTATATGAAATATATCTTCTGGTACTAATTATGGGTGGGCGTGGGTTGAGTTCTGTTGGTTTTTTTTCCAATCCAAACTCAACCCAATATGATCGGTTTGATCGAAAATCAACCCAACTTAATTATTGATTCAAACCCAACCCAACCCAAACCGATTTCGATCGGTTTGGGTTGTGTTCGATTGGTTCGTTTGGGTTTCGACCTAATTAAAGTTGGATCTCATTTATTTGTTAAATTTGAATATTTTTTTAGAGTTTGAAATTATTTAAAAACCTTTGTTTTTTTAAACACACATATAAGGAATTTTTTCTAAAAATAATCTATAAATAAGTTTAAAATTTATTAAGCATTTTCTTTTTACAATTTTTTGGAATTCATTCATTTCATCATCATATCTTTAATTTTTACTTTATCGTCAAATAACATTGCATTTATACATAGTGTTCATGTGAATCAGTCAATGTGAAGTAAATTGATGTTTATATATGGGTAATTAGCAGAAATGGTCCCTAACGTTTACACTGATTGCTAAAATGGTCCCTATCGTTTTAATTTTGGCATTTACACCATTATTTCAAACGTTTGTTGCGGGATTGGTCCTTTCATCCAATTCCGTTAAATCAACCGTTAACAATTTAATGGAATTTGCAGAAATGGTCCCTAACATTTACACTCATTTGCTAAAATGGTCTCTATCTTGTTTGAGTCTAATTAAATTTTATTCTATTACATTTTATTTTTCTCTCTTTCTTATTTTCAATCACATAACTTTTCATAAAATAATATTATATGTAAATCGAAATTTTTTCCTTCTTACTCAATCATTCATTTAAAAAAAAATATATATATATTCCACATATTTTCATTCACAAAAAATGGGGGTCAAACGGGGAAATTAGTCAACTTCCCATATTTTTCTCCTCTTAAAATTTTCGGTGAATATAATTACTATGGTTTGATGTAATTTACAACTTTATACCCCAACTCAAAATGTTGTCGGCAAATATCTATTGTGTAGCAGTTTATTTTTCCTTTTACTATGGTATTTTCTATCAATTGTAGTAGGTTAATATTGAGAACTTATACTACATAACTCATCAATGATTATTTGTGCTAAATGGTTAGAGGGTTAGGGATGATATTTGCCGACAACGTTTTGAGTTGAGGTCTAAACTTGTAAACTATATCAAACCATAAGAATTATATTCACCAAAAAATTTAAGAGGAGAAAATATGTGGGAAGTTGACTAATTTAGCCCTTGTTTGGTCCCAATTTTTTTGTGAATAAAAATAGGTGGAATAATATTTTTTTGAAAAATGAGCGGTTGAAAAAGAAGGAAAAAATTTCGATTTACGTATAATATTATTTTATGAAAGATTGTGTAGTTGAAAATATGAGAGAGAAAAATAAAATGTAATGGAATAAAATTTAATTGGATTCAAACAAGATAGAGACCATTTTAGCAAATGAGTGTAAATGTTAGGGACCATTTCTGCAAATTTCATTAAATTGTTAACGGTTGATTTAACGGAATTGGATGGAAGGATCAATCCCGCAACAAACGTTTGAAATAAGGGTGTAAATGTCAAAATTAAAACGATAGGGACCATTTTAGCAATGAGTGTAAACGTTAGGGACAATTTCTACTAATTACCCTTTATATATTATAAGTCATTTTTAAATCTTTACTATTATGTCTATTTAATATTTTTTTTTTTTTAATTTTAGATATTAATTTTTTAATTTATCAGGTTGGGTTGAGTTTTAATTCATAACCCGATACTCAACCCAACCTCAAATTCAATTTTTCAACTCAACTCAACCCAATCCAACTCAATTGAATTTAAAAAAATCGACCCAAATTGATCGATTTGATTTGGATAGATCGGGTTGGTCGGGTTGGGTTGAGTTTTGCCCAACCCTAGGTACTAATATCGATTTTTCTAAGAAATTTTCTAGATTTCAATCTAATCCTGCATTTGTTTCTGAAGAAAATTTCTTTGTTGTGATAGCTTTTATACCTGTTGTCCTAATAATGTGATTATTTGATTATTTTATAATTTATAATGGGTAGTACTATTTCCACTAAGCCTCGCTAAGGATCCTGTGCAAATTAACAAAATGTCTTCATCCATTTTCATTCGATATCTTTTACTTTTTATTCCTATTTTAATGTCTCTATAAAAATATTTTATTTTTATTAAATAATTTGGTGTGAAGTATACTATTTTATGCTTTCTAATATTCATTGTTTCATGTCTGTGAATCTACTGTCTTATAACATATTAATACTTTGGTTCCCTAAATTTCTATATAAAGTCATTTTACTCCTATTATCATAAATGAGCATGTTGAAGATTTTTATTAAATATCTCTTTATAAGATTTTTTTTATATTAAATCTATTTTTCAGCCCACAATGGGCAGAAGATCATTTGCAGTACGTCAACAGTCCATTATGTGTGTTTTTTTTTTATAACTTTTCTTCCCTTCGACCCATCTTTTCTGATATAATTTCCCCGTGAGAAAAAAAAAAATCATAAATCAAGTGTTAAATATCACAAATTCAATTTTCAAGTTTTAAGCTCAAATATGCAAAAATCAGGTATGTATTTATTAATTAAAAATATTTTATTAATTAAATAATGTCACAATTATACAATCAATGGTCACAAATAAATAATTATAGGTTACAACTTATCTATTGGTCACATGTTATGAAATTATTTATTGGTCACAAATTATCAAATTTTAAGGTCATACTTTAACAATTAATCACAGAGAACCAACTATTTGGTTATATAGACCAAACACTGACCCCTAATCCTCATCCACCACTAATACTTGGTTACAAACACTCTTCATCACTTTCCGTCGCCGCCGTCGTCGCCTTCACCACCGCCACCGCCACAACCACCACCGACAATAACAACACAACACCACGACCACAACATCACCACCTTACCACTATTACCACCACCACCTACCAGATTTGAACCTACTAACCCACTATACATCACATCTGCACTACAACTGGTCAAACACAACACACCAGCAGTGTGTCCACCACGCCGCCAACACCACCTCACCCACAGTATACACATCCACTACCACCACATTTAACCACACACTATCACCACCATAACCAACTAGATCTAAACCCACCAACCTGTTGTGAAACTTCACTAGAAGGAGGAGAGAAAACAATCTTGGAATAGCAACAAAACAAGAAAACAAACTTAGAATAAGGCCCAAACACGTGATCGTTGTCCTCAAACAATATTTGCCCCTTCTCCGGTAAATCGAGATGCTAAAAGGTCTTCCGGCAAATGGTTTGAAGGATTAATCAAGCCTTGTTGTAGAAATACCAAAGCACCAGAATTTCTACCCAAAACTCAAGAACACAATAAGAAGATTATGAATGTGACTAGAAAATTGAATATGAATTTGATTGAAGAGAGTATAAGCATAAACAATGTTTTTCAATTGTCTCCAATAAGAACATGGCTCCTCTATTTATAGACCTCACTTTAGTGCACGAATTGGTGCCAAAAATAGGTTGAAAGGGCACCAAATTCAAGTGACAAACGGTAGGAAACCGTCCTCCAACGGTCACTAGTTTTGTACTATGCGACCGCATAGTACAAAACTATGCGGTCGCATAGTTATACCCGTTGGAGAGAAGGAGACTTCTGTCCATTTCTATGCGGCCGCATAGGATTTGTTCTATGCGGCCGCATAGAACAAAATCCGGCCTATTTTGTTTGTTTTGAACAACATTTTCTCAACACAACCCACCACACACCACATTTGCACTGCAACTAGTCAAACACCACTACCATCACCACAAGCAGCATCAACATTACCACCGAACCCCAACTCCGCCCCTATTGAAAATTGTAGCAATCCCAAACTACCACCACCATAATCAGCATCAACCCCACCACCATACCCCCACTCTGCCATTGCTGAAAACCACATCAGCATGAAAATCATCCACTGCTCTAAAGATCTTTCGTAAATGATAACACATTATTCGATGTTCAAATTTGTGGGTTTCAAATCATCAATGTGCCACATACCACCACCAGAAATTGTAGTGTCGTCGTCGCATATCAACTAAAATGGGAAGTAATCAATAGCATCTATGCGGCAATCACGAGTGTCGCTTGTAGCAAATATGCAGAGATGGTGTCTCGCCAGCAAAGATGCGGTGGTGCTTGCAATCGGAACATCTCCGCATTTACAGCTTTACGGTGGTGTTTGTACGAGCTATGCATTTGGAATAGCTCATCGGAGCTCAACTCATTGTGGTATCTCGAGCGCCAAAGCTATATGTTGGCGCTATGTCGTCGGACCGACGGTAGAAAGTGTGCAAAATGGAGAGGAGAGAGTGAAGATAGAGAGAGAAATTTTGGTTTTGAAAATGAATCTTGGGATGAATTGGGTGAGATTGATTAATTATAATATTATTATTAATATTAAAATATATCATTATTACATGATTTATGATTAATTAAACTTTGAACTTGATTTTTGAAAAGTAATCTTTAAACACCGATTACCGTATAATTTCCACATATCCCTACCCATTGCTTATAATCTAGTTCCATCCTTACCCTTCTTGATTTAATCCCTCACCCATTGATAATAAAATCTAATCTCCCACCCTCCTCTCCATTTATCTCCAACCATATGTTCCCTTTCCCGTTCGATGTTGTCGCTCTGTTTTGGATTTTTTTTCCATCATTGAACTTCACTCTTGCCCTTGTTCTCTTTGTCGCCAGAATCTGTGTGTTTTATGTCAATAATAATACCAACACTTTTCCCTTTCTCCCCGACTCTTTTCCTTTATTATCATACCCACAGTCGTCATCCCCCCTCGCTATTTTTCTTGGACTCTATATTTTTATTTTTAACAGTATTTTCCATCGTTGAACTTCACTTTTGCCCTTGTTCTCTTCGTCGCCAGAATCTGTGTGTTTTATGGAAATAATAATACCAATACTTTTCCCTTTCTCCCTGACTCTTTTCCTTTATTCTCATACCCACAGTCGTCATCCCGCCTCGCTATTTTTCTTGGACTCTATATATATATATATATATATATATATATATATATATATATATATATATATTGGGCCCTTGCTATTGAAAGCCCAAGATTGGTTATCCAAGAGGGGAGTGAATTGGTTTTTAAAACTTTTTCGTAAATAATACAACTTTTAATATAATAAACAAGCAAACAATAGAAGACAACTTAAAACACAAATATGCATGCAAGCAGAACAATGTAATTTGCAAAAAGTAAAAGCGTTAAGTAGAAGGGATAGAGAATGCAAACAATATAGTTATGGAGGTTCAATCCAATTCAATTATCTACGTCCCCCGTTACCAAGTTCTCCAGCATGAGCAAGATTTTTTTCACTATGTTGATTGACTTATGGTGCAATCCAACCCTTTACAATGCTTCCGGTGATTTACCAACACGACCCACAAATCAAGTAGATTTTACAAGTGAAATCATCTCTTTTTAATGAATGATGAATTTCAATTTGAGTACAAAAAAAGAAGTAGGAAAACACTTTGACAGATAGTAATGAGTGAAGCTCAAGTATTTGATTTGAAAAACTTTGATAGAAGATTTTCCAAGGTTAGAATCAATCAAATGTTTTTCAAAAGCAAGAGATTTAACAAGATAAATAAGTAGTTAAGATCAAAGGTTTTATCATAAATGAATCTCTTTTTAATGCTCTAGGAAGTGTGTGTTGAATGCTAGAAATGAGGTGGCATTTATAGCAGTCCAACAACCAAAACTTTGTGACACCGAATTTTCGGTACGGTTACCGGACGAGTCGGTAACTGTTTTTTGAGTCAGAATTCAGAGCGTTCAAATTTTTGACCATTGCGCCAAATCTACCCTACCAGACGTCCGGTACAGCAGAAAACATTCTTCTTTTCTTCTTTTTGTAATTTTAACAAATGTAATATATTGAAGCACGTTTTAACATGATTTTTCAAGGTAAAAAAGATTTTTCAATCTAAGTTTAAGGTTTTTACCTTTGAAAAAATGTGTCATGTTTTTTCATTCGTAAAATCAAAACTTGAGTTTTTTACTACTCGTTACCAAACATCAAAGTTTTACCTTTTACATAAAATTTAAAAGAATGTCAAAACATTTGCATGCTTGGCGGTACTTCGAATTTCATCTCTATCTTTGTTGAGGTGTCTTTTGCGGGTCTCTTGAATTTTTTGTTTCCACAGCTTCGTTTGATCAATTTTCATTCCATGTTGTTCTTTGTATGCAAATCATTTTGCCTTGAACGTCGACGCCTTCAATTTTGTTAGTTCGCAATAATCTCTATCAACATTAAAAATCAATTTGTTAGAAATAAACATAATTTGTTTGTGATAATCAAAATGAGACGTCAACCATAGGTCAATAGCTATGTCCTTATGCTGTTGTGGTAATTTTTGTGATGGGAATCTTCAAGAATTCCAGTTGATGGTGTTGGGATGGCAATTTCCGATGATGGTTTTCGGATTCGACAATATATTTGTGGAATTAGGGCTTGGACTGTGATGATGGTGATTTGTGCAAGACGGTGATGACGGTTATTAGGGCTTTTCCTATGATAATGGAGATTAGTTCGAACAATTTTTCTATGGGAAATGAAGAGGGTGTGATGATGTCGTCATGGCATTTTGATTTGGATAACGACAAAATTCGACCTATATCTTAGCGTAGCAACCTGGACGACACATAACAACAGGGGATATATTGTCTCTGTTGCTCGTGCAACTAGTGATTTGCAGTCATGGTGTGCCGGTTTGTTATTGTTCGACGAATGAAATTAATATATCGCATTTCATTCATTTTCTATTCAGTGAAACGTGTTTTGGTGTGGTATAATGTTAACTATAATATTTCCTTGTGAAAAAAATTTCGTGTAAGGATTACCTGTAATATTTACAAATTTTTTTTGCATGCACTACGGATTTTGCAATGTGATCGAATTGTTATCAACTTGCACGCAAATTACTAAAAAGCAGCACAAGTGTTAATATATAACATTAAAAACAAATACTTATGAAAAAACTCATTTCCAACTTCGTAATTGCTAATAGCAATACTCGTATGCGTGCTATCTTCTTTAATGTCATCAATCTCGTGTTCAAAATGAGGGTGATATGAATTCTCCATCAAATTCTACCGGGAGAAAATGGAAATTGTGTTAAATGAGTTGCATAACATATTAGCAATGAACAAAAAAATATTGATAATTACCTATTTTGTAACTTCGGACATGTTCGTTTGTCGTGATCATTAATACCATATGAATTACACTGTCTACCATTTTTAAAAATAGCTTTTTTTCTTCAATGACTTTAGTAGTTTTCCACACCCCTTTACTCTAATGGCATGTGGATCACTTACAACTTGGCTCTTCTCGCGACTTCTGCTTCTAAACTTGGTCATGCCTCCATTGCCTCCATTGTCATTCTTTGTCATCTTGATATGCAACTTGTCAGATTCATCCAACAAAAAGGTGTTGCGAGCATCTATTAGAGACGCATCGTCGACTAATAAAGAAGCCTTATATGATAACATACCATGTCATCCCATCAATGACTGACCATAACCATCATCGACGGATAAACCAACCATTGGTTTGTAGACTGACCCAATCTTGGTATTCTTTGTCCATTTTCGTAGAATGTATTTATCCTCTAAAAGTAGAATTTGCTTTTTCTTGAAATAGTAAAGTATATGTCGATACAAATAACCTTCAAACTCAAACATTTCACAACTGCATGTGATGAAATCAGTTTTCATATAATAAGGTAGCACACGTTGTCGTTCAAAAGTCTTTCTCGACTCAAACTGCTCCATAACATACACTTTAGCATTGATGGAGTTTGACCTCTTGGAGCAAATGTAAAAATTACTTTGTTCAACTTCATTATAGAAAGACATAAAAATGCTCAATTAGATCTTTTGCCATCATGACCACTTTGTTCCGCTAGTATATTCATTTCATGGTTCTTTATATCTCCCTCTACAAAAGTCACAATTGCTGACATATTGGTATATTGGCTTCCAAAAATTGTTGTGTAAATGCTTTCTTAGTGGTCGACACAGTCGGATGTGATCTTAACAAATGTACTCTGCTAGACATAATAAGACCACGGTCACGTTCCTCCACAAATTTGTTCACAACCCAATCTTGTTCAGTTTGTTGTTTCACCACAGATAATCTAGCATTGTATTTGACTCGTGTACTTTCACAGTTTCTTTCCCCAACCCATGTACAAGATTTTTCTGTTTCCTCTGATAAGCATATTCTTTTTTTCCTTCCTTAGAGTACACAAATAGTTTCTAGTAAGTTTAATTCGTATCTTGTTCTTTTACCATTGGTTATTCGTGTTACTAAATTTTGCTTCTCGTGCATATTGATTGTAAAAACTAAACACCTCCTTATGCGATTCAAATTCTCGTCCAACTTTGAGAATTTGACTGAAGAAAACTTGTGAATTAAACACATTATCAACAATTTGTGATTCTATCCCTATAAAAATCTCAAAGAAAACAAAAATTCATAAAATATTGAATTTGGGCAACAAATCAATAAATCAAACATGAAGACAACAAATCTGTCAAATAATTAATTTGTATTTTACAACATCGATTTTTGCATTTCACTTAAAAATAGGTAAAATGAATTAATAGGTATCCATAGATATCGAAATATTACCGTATCACAAATATACTAAGACAATGGTAAAAGCACAAAACAGATCAGAGAGAGGCAAATTGAGTGAAAAGGAAAATGTGTTTGGAAAAAATTAGAAGGGACGAATAATTAGGGTTTAAAAGGGATGGGTGGAGGATTAAAGCCTTAAAGGGGTGTGTAGAGAAATAAAGTAAAAAGAAAACAGTTATAAAATCTCTGTACTATCGAACACACACATGGGGGGGGGGGGGGAATTTTTTTTCCAATATTTTATACATGAGACTCACTTCTATGTGAGTGAGATTTCAAAAATTTGTCCAAATTCTGGCAAAATTTTCCTGTACGTGGAGAATTTTTCAAGTAAAAAAAGAGCGGATGGGGAATAAATTAAAAGGGGTTGGTGGGGATTAAATCAGAAAGGAGAGGAGTGGGGCGGGGTGAGGTGAGACCGTGAGAGGGATAGAAAGTCCAAAAAAAAAAAAAAAAAAAATTTGAATAACTAGCGTGACAATAAAAACTAATCTCATGTTCATCTAGGGTTGAAGGTCAGGTATAACTTATAAAAAAATGTTTGATTCTCATTTTTTGAGGAAATAATGTATTTTGAATAATTGATTGATGAAGAATGTGTGGTTAAAATTAAAAAAAAAATTTAAATTTGCGTGTAATATTATTTTATTAAATAATATGTGATTGAAAAAAAAAAAAATTTAAAAAAAATGAAAATCAAACGAGATCATATTATATATTTTGAATGAATAAGGCCAAATGACCAGGGCCACGTCAGGGCCTATGTGGCCCCCGGCCACCAAGCAAAATCCATTTTGAATAGAATTATGATGTGACACAATGTTTATGAAAAATATTTATGTCCATTTTGTTGAAAATATATTCTATTTTAACTGATAGAATGATGTGATACAATGATTTTACTGATGGATCATTGTTGAATTAAAAATTAAGGGTTCATTTGACTCCCATTTCATTCTAATTTTTTCCTCTTTCTTCATTTCAACTACACATTTTTCAAATAAAATAATATTACACGCAAATCTAAAATTTTTCATCATTTTTTCACCACACATTCTTCTATCAATCACTATTTCAAAAATTCTATTTTACTGATGGAAGAATGTGATGAAAAAATGATGAAAAATTTTAAATTTGTGTGTAATATTATTTTATTTGAAAAATGTGTGGTTGAAATGAAGAAAGAGAAAAAAATTAGAATAAGAATGAGAATGGAATAGGGGCCAAACGAACTCTTAATTTTTAATTCAACAATGATCCATCAGTAAAATCAACGATCGGACAACTCGAAACTTTAATTTGATCAATAATCGAATGAGATATCATATAATAACTATGATTACTGATTAGAACATTATAGCGGGACCTATCCATTCCCCTCTATTTCAAGTAGAAAATTTTACTCGTTATTGGAGCCTTGACCAGCCTGGGATTCCACTCTATGAAGAGAATCCAACCTTTATTTATTTTGTAATGACCATTACAGATTAATAAACAACAATAATAATATCATCACTTCCACTGCTCACATTTATTAATAACCTGAAATTTGCTGCTTCAGCTACAGCTAGTAATAGATAAGAGCCTCAGATCACCACCAAATCATCACTGAATCCACCATTAGAGTACTTCATCAAGAAAATGGCATGCATATACAAGGACCCAAATGCCCCAGTCGAAACCAGAATCAAAGATCTCCTTTCCCGGATGACCCTCCAAGAAAAGATCGGCCAAATGACCCAGATCGAACGCAGCGTCGCCACGTTTTCCGCCATCAAAGACCGCTTTATAGGTCAATTAATATCACGTGACTATAGGTATATGTAGTAGTTAGTGTGTACCGTGTGTGTGAATTTGTGGGTTTGTGTTAATTTGCAGGAAGTTTGCTAAGTGGGGGTGGAAGCAAGCCATTTGACAAGGCGAATTCTGCCGACTGGGCTGATATGATTGATGGGTTCCAGAATGCGGCGCTGGAGTCGCGTCTTGGCATTCCGATTATCTACGGGGTGGATGCGGTTCATGGCAATAATAATGTTTATGGCGCCACCATTTTTCCTCATAATATCGGTCTTGGTGCCACAAGGTAACGAGTTTTCCACCTGCATTTTGGATCAATTGTATTTCATGCACTATTTAGTTATTTTGGAAGAAGTCCTGCTTTCTTTCGAGGGTCATAATAATCAAAAAAGTAATTAGAAAATGGGCATACATATCCATATTATAGTGGTTCACCGAGTAAAGCATAGATAAATCTATAGTGATTATCTCAATGTGAAAACCATAGCTATCCACTACAGGACTAAGACTAAGCCTATCCACTGCAGGTTTTACTTCAATGGAGAGAAATAATACAAGTTCTTGCTGACATCTCTTGCACGCCCAAAAACGACCTCTTAAAAATCCTTTCTTTATGTATTGAATACTAGAATGTCCTAATAGATGTACGGGATAAGTGTAACACGCCCCGTGCTTGTACACACACTGATCCAGCGGCTAGGGACCATTTTTTCTCTAAAAAGGACAAGTTTCTGCTAGTTATTTAGAAGCAATAAGTGGTAATCCTTTGAATGGAGGTTTGCTAATGTGTTGACAAATCAGTGCTGATATGTATGGAAAATTGGAAATTACATAATGCAGAGATGCAGATTTGGTTAGAAGGATAGGGGAGGTAACAGCTCTTGAAGTCAGGGCAAGTGGTGCCCAATATGCTTTTGCTCCATGTGTTGCTGTAAGTAATACATTTATCAAGATACTGATGACTTGAGATTCTTATTTACCCTACAAATTCTTTTGGATCTTCTGATTTGTGAAATGTTCTTGCTTTTTGTGGAAAATGTAAATTGTGAACCAAGAAACTCTTGTAGTCATAAGGCTGGAGTAGTTTAAGCGGTCATACAAGGAAATATCAACTAGTTAGATAATGACAGACTTCCAATAGAACTATTAATGCCCATTTTTATGGTTTTTTCATGGTGCAATCTTCAGATTTTGGATTTTTACATAACCTCGTATTAACTTTGTCTATTGTTTAGAGCCATTTCAGTTGAAAAATTTTGCTTACTTGTGCTTCAGTCTTAAACTTGAAATAATTTTGAATATTTTGTTTGTCAATCATTTGCAAGCAAATAACATGACCAAGGCCAGAACCCAAGTGAGAAAATTCAGCCATGAGATTCTGATTCAGCAGAGTCCATTTTTGCGAAAAGATTTAAGCTATTGTTGCTCATTTAACTATTAACAATTGTTTATAAACAAGTCAAATTTTCAGTCCCCAACCAATGTGGGACGAGTTGGACTTCTTCACACACTTACAGTTTGTTGGATATTCCATGGGTATGAGTTCAACTTTAGTTCAATGCACGTATTCGAAGCTCAATTCTGTGCAATAATAGTTATTGGTTCTTTTTTGAGGAATTATCATTATTCTGCAGTAATTGTTGAATTATCTTCTCAGGTTAGCAGAGACCCCAGATGGGGAAGATGCTACGAGAGTTATAGTGAAGATACTGAAGTTGTCAGAAAGATGACCACCCTTGTAACAGGCTTGCAAGGGCAACCACCTGAAGGACATCCCAAGGGTTACCCTTTTCTTGCTGGAAGGTAAAGAGAAGTTATTTGAATTCTTTCATGCGTACAACTTGTTTTATCTTAAGGTGCAAATTTGGCATTTCATTGTCACTTCTATGATGAATTGACAAACAATGCACTCCCTATGGAGTTCACTATATCTGCAAGTGCCTAAACAAATAAAGGAAGATTAACAGTGATTCAACAATTTTAACTTGAGGACAAAGATTGCCTGTAAAATCTTTTCAGAAATTATTTCGTAGAGGAAAGTCAGGCAAAAATTCACCATGTTGCATTTCTATCCATACACTCTCACCCCAAAATCTGTCTATTTATTTCCACACGAGATTCTTGCATCATTTCCACAATGCAATTCTATTTTTTGTTCTAATTGTAAGATATTTGACATTATTATTCTCTGTTTCATTATCCAATTAGTTTCTCCTCAACTGCAAAGATAATTTAGCTAATTTAGCCAAGTGATTCCAGAAAAAAAGTTATTGCTTGTGCCAAGCATTTTGTTGGTGATGGTGGAACTGATAATGGTACAAATGAAGGGAATACTATAATAACATATGATGATTTGGAGAGGATCCACATGGCGCCATATCTTGATTGTATATCTCAGGGAGTTTGCACTGTAATGGCATCCTACTCTAGTTGGAATGGAAGCAAACTGCATACTGACCGTTTTCTAATAACAGAGATTTTGAAAGATAAGCTGAGATTCAAGGTAAAGTAAATTGAATCTTCGCTTGGATTTCAGAAGCTCTCCATCTCTCTCGCCTTGATTTAGTGTTCTAAAAGACTGTAGAGTGATTTCTTTTGAAAAATGTTACTTTCTCTCTCAGTTCAAAGAAGTTGCATAAACTGGGCATAAATTTTGACATAAATGTGATGCAAAAACATTCTATTTTTTTCTACTTAAAAATCAAATTTTATTATTTAAAATAATAAGTTACTATTTGTACGTTTATTCATTGAACATGGGCACAGCTAGGGTTATTCATTATTGTAAGTTCAAGGAACTAGTTAAATTTGGCATGTATTTCCACATAAATTTGATGGTACCAATTTATTACATTTTTAATTTTTTATCCTCAGAATGAATATAAGCCCCTGTTTGTCTCCCTTTTTTTCAAAATTCTTTTTTTCTTGCACGTAAATCCAAAAATTTCCTACCTTTTAACCACACATTCTCCAAAAGGTCACTATTCAAAAAATCATTTCCCCCCAAAAACTCTTTGAAAAAGGGAGACAAACAAAGACTAAGTTTGGAATATCATATTTTGATCTAGTTTGCATGGAAGATTCTAGATCGTGCTTAATCTGCCTTCTCTTTTTCAGTATACTGATGCATTCAAGTCTGTTAGAGCCCTTCGATTATTTTCTCTCTAAAATCAGTGAAAGCAGTTGCTGCAGAGAGTTTGAATGATTATATAAGCAATATTCTACTGCAGGGCTTTGTAATTTCAGATTGGGAAGCACTGGACCGGCTATATGTTCCTCATGGCTCAAACTACCGTCAGAGCATTTTGTCCACCGTCAATGCAGGAATTGATATGGTACATATTACATCTCAATGCATAAAGCCTGGTACAATTTGGAGCTTCTTGACATAATTTGTCTTTGTTTGCTTCACTGAGTTTTGCAGGTCATGGTGCCTTTTAGATTTGAATTATTTTTGGGATGAATTTCTGTCTCTCGTGGAATCAGGGGAGATACCAATGTCCAGGATTGATGATGCTGTTGAGAGGATTCTTAGAGTTAAATTTGTTGCTGGACTTTTTGAGTATCCCCTGAGTGATAGATCTTTGTTGGATGTGGTTGGTTGCAAGGTATTTCCCCTTCTACATATGCCTTATGGACATAATTTACACATTCTAATTGCCATCATAAAAATAATAATACATCATCAATCCTTAACACCTCGATCTATTTTGGGTTTATCTCTTTCTAGAACTTGCACTCGGAGCATTCTGAAGGAACTATTTAAGTTACTTTCTCATAATTAATCATAGTGATTACACTTTGAATCAAGTCAGGATTTGATTGACTCGTTATTTTAGTTTAATAAAACTACATGCCGAATGGATATCGACTCGTCATCTTCCTAGATTCTTGTAAGATATTTGTGAGATAATTAACTTTACCTTCCTACTTTGTAGTTTGACCATGTGGCTTTATCCTTCTTGTTGACACACAGTAAGGGCTTAAAAATTATGAAGGATTATCAGTGGTTGGACCTTTTATAGCCTGTTTCCTTAAATAACTTAATTCGACTTCTGATGGGAATATTATAATTTAGTATTTTGAGGCAAAGTTGGGATCTGAAATATATTTCTTGATCATATCTGTTGTTTCAGCCACATAGAGAATTGGCACGTGAAGCAGTTCGCAAGTCCTTGGTTTTGCTAAAGAATGGAAAGGATCAAAAGATTCCTTTCCTCCCGTTAGACAAGAATGCTAAGAGAATTCTCATTGCTGGAACACATGCTGATGATCTTGGATATCTGTGCGGAGGATGGACTGCTACATGGGAAGGAACGAGTGGCAGAATCACAGATGGTAAGGGGTTTGTTTACATCAAGTTATCAGTAAATACTATCAATACGCTCTATACAGCATACATGTTTTCAGTTTGGAGACACCAGGATTTAGATTTATTAGTATTTATGCATGCATAATCTCAAATATTAATCATGCTTTCATGTCTGCTGAACGTCACCAGTAATCCTTGTTGATCATCTTTCAAATATTAGTTTATTCCTCTTTTATAATCTTTATGGGGATCATTTTTGTGATTTTCTATAATTATATGTAGAAGTTTGCAGCAAACTTTAGTTTCCTTCTTTTTTCTATAAAAAATTGCTGTTTTTTAACTTAACGTCTTAACCCTTGTTGAATTCTTTTTTTTGATAAAAACCATTATAAGGGAAAAAGATAAATTGCAGCTCATTGAACAACAAAGATAAAAGAAAATTGTAAATTTTGGTTTTGGATTCATATAAAATTTGGGAGTTGAACTATGAAATCTTTTAATTTTTTAGGCACAACTATTTTGGATGCAATCAAAGAAGTCGTGGGAAGTGAAACAGAAATCACATACGAGCTAAATCCTTCCCAAGAAAACATTTTCTAGTCAAGATTTCTCCTTTGCTGTTGTAGCTGTTGGTGAAGCTCCATACGTTGAAAATGGCGGTGACGATCCAGAGCTCAAAATTCCTTTTAATGGTGCAGAATTGGTAAGCTTAGTCGCTGATAGAGTTCCCACATTGGTAATTCTAATTACTGGAAGGCCTTTAGTATTGGAGCCATGGCTCTTGGAAAAGATAGATGCTCTGGTTGTTGCTTGGTTGCCCGGAAGTGAATGCCAGGGAATCACAGATGTTATCTTTGGAGATTACGCATTTCATGGACGACTTCCAATGACGTGGTTTAAAAGCGTCGATCAATTGCCATTGCACATTGGAAAACAGAATTCGTACGACCCATTATTTCCTTTTGGCTTCGGGTTAACCTATGAAAACAATGGGAATTCGAACTGAAGTGATGATATGTGATGGTATTCTGGGTTGGACAGTAGCGCACATGATTCAAGATCATGGAAGAAAAATAAGTAAAATCTTGTTTGTTGTATTGTATACAAAACATCTTCTTAATGACTATGACGTCCATAGACTAAATTGGACGACTCGAAAGACAAATAACTGGCTGTTTGGAGATTTACATTTATTATGAATTTGGATCTGAATTCTTCCACAGAGGGAAGGTAATTGCAACTTCAATGGTTCAAATGCAAGGTAAACACGCACTTCTTGATTTGTGGTTTATTCTTTAGATTTGTTTTCTCCAAAGTTGTATCATATTGATTTTAGGATACCATTATGAGCTCAATATATACTAGTGTTATTCCGTAAAATAACTTGAATTTCAAATCTTTCAATGGCTTTAACTACTCATGCTATGCATGTGGGAGCATCAACTCCGCTCCCGTTGGCTTTTGAGGAGTGGGAGAAATTGTTGGATTGCTATGAAAGGGTATCGAGAGCCAAAATGCATGACAGTTTCAAATTTGATCTCTTAATTAGACTGAACGATGAACCTAGTTAACGAAAATAAGTTAAATTTTGTCGTTGTGTTGTTTACATTTCCATGTCCTTGCGTTCCCATTTCAATTTTTTTTGTTTTTTGTTTTTTCTTACTTCTTTATTATTGGATTCACTTCAAACTCCTCATTTATGAATGAGAGACGTCGAAAAATAGAGTTCGATTGTTCGTGTGACCCTAAAAAAGCTACAGCTTTTTCAGTCTTTGAGTTTACAAACCTTGTTCTCCTCGAATAGTTTCAACAAATGCTAGATGCGTTCAAGGTATATGGTTCTTTTGGGTTCACACCAGGAGTGGTTTTGCAGGATTTTGAAGCGTACCAGGTTAAGTTCTGTTAATTTTACATCCTTCTTCGCAATGTGGTCAAGAAAAGATTTACGCGGTCGACTTCAAATTTATTGAAAATATGGCTTAGTTTTGTTGTTCGTCAATGGCTGTGCCGATTCTGATGACCTTTGCATTTAGGTAATGAAATGTAAGACAACATTTGTAAGAAATAGTAATTTTTAGTTGCACGGAATGATTCAGACAGATTCAAAGAAACATATGATAAAATTTGTCCTGTCATATCTAGTCGAGTGTACTAAATGTGCCGTGTCAACATAATTATTATGACCACCTTGTTCAGGTTCCATAAAATTTAACGTTTTGATTTCCAGGATAGAATGAAATTATAATGAACCAAGTGGAATTAAAAATAGACTAGGAAATATTTCAAGTTCAAACAATATTTACCATGGAGATGGATAGTAGACTAATTTTATCCTTTCTTTAATATTAGATTTAATTGCTTTTAAATATTATTAGCTCAATTAAGGGTTTTAATTTTGTTGTAATGATTCTCTATATAAGAGGGTTAGGATTTTGTTTGAAGTACTGGAAATTGAAGTTAATCAAGAAATAATATATTTCTTTTATCTTTGTTGGTTTTTTAAGTAAGTATTCTTTTTAAACCTGAAATCTTGCTGATCTCCTATTCACAGTGGACAGGGTAACAATTGCTAACTGCGATCAAGCTGTATTTTCTTGACTTTCAAAAAGTGAGGCTTACTTAAAAATTAGCTTTCAACAACGTCAACAGCACTTGTCTACTATGGGTTGAAGATCATTTCTAAAATCTCCAAACAAAGGAAGATACAAGATCAAGAATATGCCTCTTGCCATCGAAGAAAATGACGATAATTGATAAATGCATTTTATGTGCTTATTTAAACTATATTACTAAACTTTTATATCGTCAAAGTGTTAAATTTTACTTAATTTAGATTTATTTTCTTTTATTTCAGTGTTGGACGCATTTCAAAGCAATTGGAAAAGAAATAAGGATCAAATGGCTATTGGATGCAATGTTGTGGATCAAATTCCATACTTTGAAAATTGAAGGACATGAAGTGAAGTAAAGAAAGAAATGAGTAGCACAATTATTGAATTCGAGGACTAAAGTACATTAATGGAATGAAGTGGAGCCATGGGAGATAAATTACAATTAATTGGGCCTAGACCAGTTGTAATGGGAATGAAAGTGTAAAGGGATTTGATAGACAAAAAGTGGGCAGCTGAATTTGAATAAAATTAAAAGAGGAAATTACCTCCACTCCTATTTTTAACTTTCAAATTCAATTATTAGAGTTTAACTTTATTATTTCACAAATTAGGTTTTTGAACCCTAAATTCTTATAAACTGACATCAAGATAATTTTATCAAGGAGTGTCGATCGTTTGAAGAAAGAAGATGGGGCTGGTATGTTGTTAGAAAAAGAACCAAATCCAATAAAGAAACTCAATAAAAAAATCCAATACCTTCGGGTATGATGTAAAATCGAATTCCAAGAAGGTAAATTAATTCATTGTTAATTCTTTTATTTAAAACCTATTTTATGGAAGGGTTAGTTATAGGTAAATTGTATTTCAAAGATATTGGTGACTGTGACCGAATTTTGTTCTTATTTTAGGTGAACTAATTTTGGATGAAGTTATTCTTTGCATGTAGTTTGATTGCAATATGATTTTGTTTGATTGTGATCTGAGTTTTATTCTCATTCTATAATTGTGACATGCCATTTTCTCCGTTGTGATCGAATTATTATTTGATTATTCGATGATTTGTCACATGGTTATTTGAATGTGAACTGATTGTTTTCCAATTATTCTACGATTATGATCTGTGACATTTAGGATTGTGGCCCGTGACAATTGCATTACAAACTAGAATTGTGATTGGATTTTTACATTTGTGATTTGAGTGATGTACTATTTGTTTCCACTACATACCTCAACTAGCTATATTCTGTGAAGATAAAAGCTACAACAACAGTCTGTTTGTTCCAAGCCAAGTTAAAGAATATCTATCCGAACTTCCAAAAGGATCCAAGTATCGTCAATAAAGATTTTGATATGTTGGATGTCATTGATGGTGCACGGTTATCCTTTAGTAGTCCTCGAAGGGACGTTGTAAAAGCCCAAGATTGGCTAACCAAGAAGGGGATGAATTGGTTTTTAAAAAAATTTCGTAAATAATCCAAGTTTTAATATAGTGAATAAGTAAACAATGTAGGATCATTATGCACAAATATGCAAGTAGAACAACGTAATTTGTAGAAAATAAAAACATTAAGTAGAAAGAATAGAGAGTGCAAACAATATAGTTGTGGAGGTTTGATCCAATGCAATGATCTACGTCTCCCGTTATCAAGTTCTCCGGCACGAGCAAGACCTTTTTCACTATATTGATTGACTTATGGTACAATCCAACAATTTACAAAGTTTCTGGTGACTTGCAACCAAGCAGCACCGATCCTTTTACAATGTTGAGCTTTCCGGGACCTCAACACGACCCACAAGTTTTAATTTACAATTTGAAACTTTTGCTCTCAATAAATGATATCTTCAAAGTTGAGTACAATGAGAGAAAGTAGGCAAATACTTTAATAGATGACAATGAGTATAGCTCAAGTGTTAGCTTGAAAAACTTTTAGTGAGATAAAGGATTTGCACAAATTTGATCACTAAAAAAGTTTTTCAAGAAATAAATATTTTTGATCTACTTTAAAGATTGAAAATAAAGTAGTTGAGATCAATAAAAGTTTCACTTTAATGCTAAAAAATGGTTTTTACAAATGAAGAATGAAAGAGGTATTTATAGCACTTAAAACGAGTACAAAAATCTGTCCATCTGGATGAGGGATCCGAACGGCTGGTTGATACTAGCCGTTTGAGTTTGTAACGGTCAAAATATTGACCGTTGTTCATCCAGACGACTGGATGATGATCCGGATGTCCGGATGGGCAGAAATGCCCCCAGACAATTTCCTTCGTGATAATTTGATCAGGGTAGGCTTTTGAAGGGTTTTCTCATTTAGTATTTTCAATGTAAGTGATTTAGTGAAAATTTACTCATCGAGTGAAAATACTTTACCTTATGAAAATTGATTTTTATGCAATCATTTTTTATCTTTGAAAAATAGTTTTCCTTGTGCATAAACATTTGTCTTGAGCTTTTAATAATCCATTGCCAAATATTGAAGTCTTTTACCTTTACACACATTCAAGAAATCTATGTTTAATGTCACGGTATTTGACGGTTGACTATTTCTCCATGAGCTTTTGACTTTTATCTTTATGTCCATTTGTTTGCCAAGCTTGTTTCCATGTTGAGCGTCGATTTGCAAATCTCGTGATCTTGATCTTTGTGTCTTCAATTTTATTTTTATTGCATTGATCGCTATAAACACTTGATACAATTTGTTAGAGATAAACGCAATTTGTTTGTGATAATCAAAATGAGAAGTCAACCAAAGGTCAACAATTTTCCCCTTTTTGATTATGACAAACAAGATAATTTGCAAATATAAAGATTAAACAAATTGACATGAAATTTAAACATATGTTCCCCCTATTGTTTTCACTTATATTCCTCCTATCAACATGTATATAATAATTTGTATATTCCCTAGTTTTTCCTTCCCTTTATCATGCATAATTATCCTTATCTTCCCCATTTTGACATAAGCAAAAAGACACATTAACGAATGGATCAACTTAAATTTAGAAGATTGATTAAAAATGTAGCATAAAGTGAAATAACATAAGAGTTTAATAAGAGAAGTCCAAAAGATAAGATGAAAAACTACAAGTAGAAGATAGTAAATAAAACTAAGGCGCTGGAGGCTGCGGGAAGCAAGCATAAAAGTTGGTGAAGAAGGCAGTCTACTGTGCCTACATCTCGACTTGTCGGTCCTGGATAGCAATTTGTTGCACCTGAAACTGAAGCGGTAGACTACCAAGACTATCGACGGAAGTGAGAGAATTAATGCGTCCGTTCAGAAGGTTATATTACTTATCGGAGAATGTAGAACGGCTTCTTGAGGGACAAGGTGCACTGGATCCAGGAATATCAGATTGAGGAATATGAGCGTCAGGTGCATTCTATGGTTTATCTTCGATTTCGTCCTCGAAGGCTAGAGTCGAAGGGTAGGAAGTAGGGTCAAATCCCTTTGTGCGTGCCACACATTGCCTGTTATCCTTTACCATCTGCATTCGTGTAAGGGTTTTGATGTTGATAGTGTCGATGGGGAATAGCTTGACACATGCCTCACCATCAAGTGGAATATCGAAGTGTTTGAAGAATTTAGTAAGAAGCATCCCGTATGGTAAAGATTTTGTGTGTCATGAAGAATGCACAAGCTTGATAAGTCCAAATGCAATAGTAGGAAAATCAAGTTTGCGCCAACTAGCTAAGAATCTAAAATGAAGAGATCAAAGTTACTTACTTCGTCTCGGTGGCCTTTTCGTGGAAAGATAATATTTGCGATAATATTTTGCAAAACTTTACATGGAAGGCTCAATTGATTAGTACTTACTTTAGTGATATTTTCAAAGTTCTTCCCGGTGACCCGACGACATGCCTCGGAAGGATCATAGCCGTCAAAAGTTGGATGTGCTTTATGAACAAAAAATTGTATGTCACACGGTTGGAGCTCGAGAATATCACGAATAAGTGCTTTCGTGATTTTGATGTGGACATTTTTAATATGACATGTAATCTCGTCGGAGCGATGTGCAACGTGCATGTTAAAAATCTTTCATAAGGCATGGATATGCATATTCCTCCATGGTTCACACGGATACCCATCCCATTTGTTCAATATATTCTTCAATATGAAAAGTGGGAGCTTCTATAGAAAAGTCGACAAAATCGACGTTCTTATCGATAAGAATGGGTGACTTTTCGAAAGGATTTCCGTGTACCTCGGGTTCCATATCAAATTCTTCATCCGACAAAGGTTGAGGAGATCGCCTCATGGTTTTTTTTCATCCTTTTGCCCCGTTGAGACCCTGACATTGCTAAAAATGGATGAAAAAAGTGGAATGCCTTAATTCAAATTTTAGGGGTCAAGCCACAGTGACAAAAACTCAAAAATTTTAGAGTGAAATGTCAAATATGAGTGAGCAGTGTTGAGGCTATGGAATTGCAATGGTTAATTTGAGAAATTTGTGGGAAAAACTTACGGTTCGAACTAGGGCTTGAAAATACGAATTTGGGGACTTTTAAAGAGGATTTTCTTGATTTGAGAGTGTTGGGATGTTTAATCTTGTAGATTTTGGAGTAAAAAATACAATTGGGAGGTTAGGGTAACAAAGTGAGGGTTTGTGAGTGAGTTTAGGTAGGGAGTTGCAAGAAGAGTTAAAAAAAAAAAAAAAAAAAAAGAACCGGTCGCGACTAAAAGACCTGAATCTTCAGGATCCGGACAGTCCAAATGAACTGAGGTTGGTCTAGATTTTTTTTAAAGTAATAAATCCAAGCATTTATTCATATAGCATGTGGGTGATTTAATTATGCACTTCAAATTTATCAATAAGACCTAAGCCTCTTCTAATATGCGAAAAACGATCTAGAGCAAGAGCTTTAGTAAAAATATCAGCCAATTGATTTTTTGTGTCGATGAACTCAAGCATGATATCTCCTTTTTAACATGATTCCTAAGAAAATGATGT
Source organism: Osmanthus fragrans (assembly GCA_019395295.1). Lineage (NCBI taxonomy): Eukaryota > Viridiplantae > Streptophyta > Magnoliopsida > Lamiales > Oleaceae > Osmanthus > Osmanthus fragrans. Next base: position 8,664,512 of record CM033361.1, read on the forward strand.
CTAATTTCAATGTGCTTGGTTCGAGAATGTAAGACGGGATTTTTGGACAAGTTGATAGCTCTAGTGTTATCACACAAAATGGGAATATGATTGTAAATCAAGTGATAATCACTAAGGGTTTGTTTCATCCATAGCACTTGTGCACAACAACTTGCACCGTAGACAATGCCACATAATTTTGTTTCTTGCTAAACTATAATACAAGTGCAAAGCCTAGAAAGTGACATGTGCCGCTAGTGCTTTTTCTATCAATTTGACATCCGGCCCAATCGGCATCCGAATAACTAAGTAGATCGATGTGAGTCTTTTTAGGGTACCAAAGTCCTAAGGTTCGAGCCCCACTAAGATATCTAAATATTCTTTTTATGGCTTTAAAATGAGATTCCTGAGGATTCAATTAAAATCTAGCACATAAACATACACTAAATATAATATCGGGTCTACTAGTAGTTAAATAGAGAAGGTATCCGATCATACCTCGATATTTCGTGACGTCAATGGGGATACCTTGATCATCTTTATCAAGATTTACGGATGTGCTCATAAGAGTATTCATAGGCTTTAGGTCGTTCATTTCGAACTTCTTCAACATGTCTAATATGTACTTACTTTCATTTATAAATATTCCATCACAAGTTTGTTTAATTTGGAGCCAAGAAAGAACTTAAGTTCTCCCATACTCATTTCAAATTTCATGCTCATGCTTTCTAAAAATCTTCACAAAGATGAATATTGGTACCAAAAATAATATTATCCACATGAATTTGAACAATAAGCATGTCTTTCCTATGAGTTTTAATAAAAAGAGTAGTATTCGCTTTGCCGATCGAGAAACCATTTGAGAGTAGAAATTTGCTCAATTGATCATACCAAGCTCTAGGAGCTTGCTTTAAACTGTAAAGAGTTTTTCTAAATTTAAAAACATGGTTTGGATACTTGTGATTTGTAAAACTGGGTGGTTGTTCAACAATCACCTCTTCTTGAATAAATCCATTTAGGATTGCACTTTTAACATCCATTTGATAAAGAGTAAAAATTTTATGGCGAGCAAATGCAAGAAATTTGCGAATGGTTTCTAATCTAGCAACCGATGCAAAAGTTTCTTCATAATCAATGTCTTCTTCTTAATTGTAATTTTGGGCCACTAATCTAGCCTTGTTACGCACAATAATTTCATTTTCATCCTGTTTATTTTGAAACACCCATTTTGTACCAATTACGGTTTGATCGTTTGGTCTAGCGACTAAATCTCAAACATGGTTTCTTTTGAATTGATTTAGTTCTTTTTGCATTGCTAGAATCCAAAATTCATCAAATTCAGCCTCTTTAAAAATTTTGGGTTCAATTTGTGAGATGAATGCACAACTACCAAGATGATTTCTAAGAGAAGTTCTAGTAGTGATACCTTTGGATGGATCACCTATTATTAACTCCTTGGGATGAGAGGAAACGAATTTCCATTCCTTTGGCAACATGAGATCGTTTTGTCCTTCGGTCGACTTTTCTTCACTTTCTTGATCGTTGGGCTCTTTTGATTGTTTTTCATTAGACACTCCTTTATTTTGATCTTGAATATTCATTTGTTCGAAAGGAGTTTCCAAACCTACGTCATCATCAATACCTTTCTCACGATCAAGAAGGTTAGTTTCATCAAATGTGACATGCATAGATTCTTCAACGACTAGAGTTCTTTTGTTGAAAACTCTATAAGCCTTACTAGTCGATGAATATCCTAGAAAAATTTCAATATCGGATTTTGAGTCAAAGTTACCCAAGTTATCCTTTGTATTCAAAATAAAACATTTGCAACCGAAAACTATAAAATAACTCATATTTGGAATTTTATTTTTTCAAAACTCGTAGGAGTCTTAGTTTTCTTACGTCTAACTAAAACTCTATTTCTAATATAACATACGGTGTTAATGGCTTCGGCCCAAAAGTACTTAGGTAAATTATTCTCATTTAGCATGGTTCTAGCTATTTCTTGCAATGTACGATTTTTCCTTTCTACTACACTATTTTGTTGAGGAGTTCTAGGAGCCGAGAAATTATGATCATATCCATTTTCATTACAAAAATCGAGATCGGGGCAGAGGTTATAGATCTGGCAGATGTTAGAGGTGCTCAGGGTAGGGATCTTTCTTGCATAGTACTTTCCCTTGAGGACATGCTCGAACTAATCTGTTGTGTGTTTCTATTTTTCAGGAATGTCGTTCAATCCTCGTGCTCTCAGGAATTTTGTGAACTCAAGGCCAGAAGCCTCCCCACAACAACAGCCTCTTTCTTCGACCAAGAAGAAAAGCAAGAAGAGGCCCCGTGCTCCGGAGGAGAATGTGACTAGTCCTGGGGAATCCTCGTAAACTCGACCACCAGTCCCAAGCCCACAGATTCAGAGGTCTGCTATACCCCCTGTCCCTCAACCTCGACCTCGACGATGATGAGACAATCCCCGAGGGTATGTCACTGTTCGAGGATGCTGAGAAGAGCCACCTACTCCCCGGCCTCGTGGCCAAGTATAGTGGGGAGGTCAAACTTGGCGAGGGTGTAAAAGTTCTCGAGCTATTGACAAGGAAGGTATGCCCGAAGACTTCATCTCTTACTTTTATATTATGTTTATCGATGATAATACTCGGTCATTTGCCTTTGTGTTTCAGGCATTGAGCGTGGCTCGGGGGTGGCAATCCAGGGGCTCGAGGAAACGCAGAGGATGTCAGACATGGAGGACTCCTTGGCCCTCAAGGATCGGAGCATTGCAGACCTTGAGGCTGAACGCGAGGCCTTAAGAAATGAGTGTGGCGAGGCCAGGCGCGAGGCCAAGAGGGCCCAGGAAGAGGTCGGGGCTGCAAAGGACGCAGCCGAGGAGTTAAGGCTCTAGCTCATCCATAAAGATAGAGAGTTCAAGGAGAAGATCGAGGCATCGAAGAAAGAGGCCCGAGAGGAATTCAAGAGCTTCGAGGAATGCGATCAACTCAAAGAAGAGTATGCCTTGGGTGTCTACTTCCATGCCTTCAAAGAGGCTCGAGCCTATCTTCGCTCTAAACACCCTGAGGTCGATGCGGGAGAGTTGAAGATCGTACCCTCGATCGCTGAGACTCTCGAGCTCCGAGGATGGTGGAGATGGCGAGGATAAAGGAAACGAGGTTGACGATGACGACGTCGAGATCGATATCATGAACCTCGACCCTCCTCTAGGTCAAATAGGATAAAATCCTCATCCCCTGGACCTTAGCCAATCTTATAAGCTCCAATTTTGAACATGTAAATTGGTCGAGGATGAGCCTTTTTGAATAAATGAGCTAGGGCTCGATTTTTTTTTTGATGCATGTTTTTTCCCTCTCGAGGTCATAATAAAGAGAAATCTCGAGGCATGTAAGTTCGAACAATGAAACATATGATCTCGAGGAATATGATCTTAAAAAATTGAACATGTAATCTCGAGGACTTAATAAAATATCTCGAGCAATATAAATTTGAAAAATCCATGTATCATCCTCGAGGACTTAAGAAACACCTCAAAGAATATGAATTTGAAAAAATCCATGTATCATTCTCGAGGAATAAACAGAATATACCGAGCAATTAATAAATCACCTCGAGGAATATGAATATGAAAAATGAAATATGTAATCTCGAGGACTTAATAAAACATCTCGAGCAATATGAATTTGAAAAATCCATGTATCATCCTCGAGGACTCAAGAACATCTCAAGGAATATGAATATGAAAAATGAAATATGTAATCTCGAGGACTTAATAAAACATCTCGAGCAATATGAATTTGAAAAATCCATGCATCATCCTCGAGGACTCAAGAACATCTCGAGGAATATGAATATGAAAAATGAAATATGTAATCTCGAGAACTTAATAAAATATCTCGAGCAATATGAATTTGAGAAATCCATGTATCATCCTCGAGGACTTAAGAAACACCTCGAGGAATATGAATTTGAAAAGTCCATGTATCATTCTCGAGGATTAAAATTGTGTCGTCGAGCACTCTCCTTGAGTATACTGTTTTTCGTGGTCGGAGATCTTTTCCCAAATTGCTTGCACGGGGCAAGGCTCAGTGTGCTCACGTAGGGCAAGGCTCAAGGTGCTTGCACGGGGTAAGACTTAATGTGCTTACGTGGGGTAAGGCTTAATGTGCTTACATGAGACAAGGCTTAGAGTACTTGCGTAAGGCAAGGCTTAAGGTGCTTGCACGGGGCAAGGCTTAATGTACTTGCACGAGGCAAGGCTTAGTGTGCTTGCACGAGGCAAGGCTTAGAGTACTTGCATAAGGAAAAACTTAAGGTGCTTGCACGGGGCAAGGCTTAGAGTGCTTGTGTAACGCCCCAAATTCATTATCAACTCAAGGCGCTACTTAAGTCAAAGTAACCTGTAAATAAATATTTTCAAAAGTCGCCACAATGTGAGGCATGCATATACTTTTAAAACCTATAGCGACTTAGCACAAAACGCGGAAACATCATTGTAATAATTTTTCTCACATCCAAGAGTCAATACCAAATGTAATAAGCAAGTACCAACATTTGCAAAAATACTAAAATTCGATATTAAAGTGTCAAAATGGAAACCAACTATTTAAAATTTCTTGTTTCAAAACTTATAATTTAAAAGTTCTATTATTAAATCAAAATTGCCCCGCTCGTTGCCTTGCCCTGCCAAGCTCCTTAACCTGAAATGATGGAAAAAATAGTGGGATGAGTATAACGCATTATACTCAGTAGAGATACATCAATCGGTCCAAATTAAGTCTAAATATAAAATCAAGTTATGAATATAATATCAATACAACTTACTATAGAAATATGTACTGTGGACATTCCCAAAGACCCAATTTCGATCCCGGACCTATTTACGGTCCTTGACAACATGTTATAAGTGCTTAGCAAATTTTTTGCACTGTGGGACAATCCCAAGGACCCACTTTCGATCCCGGACCTATTTACGGTCCCTGTCAACCTTTTCATATGTATAAACATTATATCACAATCACAATCACACATCAAACATTAACATGGACAAATAACTATAATTGCTTAAATGTAAACCCTACCCCAAAGTCTTGAAAACTTTCTTGGAAATTGAACAAATGTGATGTTACCGTGCTTTACACTTTGCCCTCGATCTCGTCTAGCAAGAACAAAATTAATATTATTTAAGATACTAAGTCTAATTAAAATTTTAAAACTTTTAGGGACTTAATTGAAAAGGTATTGAAACTTAAATTTAAAAGTTTAAAGGCTGAATATAAACTTTTTGGAATTTGTGGGCTAACTTAAAAGTTACTAAAGCTTAGGAATTGAAATAATAACCTTTTAAAACTTTGGGGGCTAGAATGGATGACTTTTAAAAAGTTCGGGATTAAGGAATAATTTCTCAAAACTTAAAATAGATATACAAATTTATATCTCACACACTCTCTCTCTCACTTGACATTTGAAGCAGGGACTCGAGAGAAGAAGCCGGCGACGGGAAGGTGATGGAAGAGGGTGAACTCTGGCCAAAAACAGAGGTGTCGCCGTTGCGAGGTAGCGCCGGCGGGTGGGGGTCGATTGGGGTTGATTGGTGTCGACCTTGGTCAAAAATCGAGGCCACAATTCGATTTTTCTTGGTTGTAATTCGGCCAAAATGGTCGATTAATTGAGGTAAGTGTATGAGTATTGTGATTTCTTGGTTTGTGGTTGTTTGGGGCTGGTTTTTGGATGAAATGGGGGGTTGATTTGGCCAAAACGGGGTTGCCGTTTTGGGTAGTGGCAGGTGCGGTATGAGTGGTGGTGGCTCGTTGGTGGTCTGACTGTGGGATGGTGATTGAAATTGTGTGTTTGCAGTCGGGTTTGGGTGACTGGTTGTAGTTTGCAGTTTAGTGGTGGTGGCGATTTGATTGTGGGAAGATCTGGGTTTCTGTGTGTGCAAAGATGGTTCGAGGTTGGAGGATTTCGACATGGGTGAAATGGTGATGATTCTGTCAAATTTTTAGTTGATTATTGAGCGAAATTGAAGGAATTTTGGTGATAGTTTCTTACCTGCTTCTTGGCTGTGATGTTGGGAGGCCGCGGAGTCGAGAGAAGAGTGATGGTGAATAGTGAATGTAGGGCACAGAAAACGAGACACTAATTTGGGCCTAGAATTTGGGCTGGAAATAATTTTGGGCTAATTGGGTTTAAGTACATTGGACTAAAAGAGGAAATTTGGATTAATAAATTGGGACTTTAAATAAAATATTGGACATTAAAATTGGATTTAAATCGATAAGAATTTGATACTTTTAAAAATGTTCAAGATTGGACTCAATAAATAAATATTGAATTCTTAAGATTAAAATCGTTTTGAATTATATTAAATGTTTTGCTAGACAATTTGACGGACGTAAAATAAATTCTAAAAATTGATGGAAATGTCGTAGCGACACCCTTTAAATTATAAAAATTGTACTTTAAAAATTCGGGTCACTAAGCTTGCGTATGGCAAGGCTTAAGGTGCTTGCACGGGGCAAAGCTTAGAGACTTTGTTGACCGAAAGTAATGCATGTGTGGGGCTGCTAGACCCGAGCATTCAATTTATTAATCTTTCTAACTGGACTTGGATTTATACTTCATCAAAGCTGCCTATGTACCCAAAAGGGATCAAGCCGAACGTAGTTCATTACAAAAAGAAACGATATAAAGATAAAGGGCACGGGCACGCAGGCCCAAAAAATAAAAAATGCAGGACTAAAAATCTACTTCAAGGGCGTAGGGAACATTACTTGTAATATATTTTTAGGTTATCGGCATTCCAGGGCCTCGGGAGTGGTCTTCTTGAGGAATTTCTGAGGCTGTATACTCCTCCATGAACCTTCCGTATAACTTCAAACGGACCCTCCCAAGTGGGCCCAAGCTTTTCTGGAGCATGACTAGCGGCTTCGGCCTTTCTTAACACATGATCTCCCGACCTGAATGTCCGGGGTCTTACTTTGCTATTGAAATATCTTGCTGTCCAATTCTGGTAGGAGGCTACCTTCAACGCTGCTTGCTCCTTTACTTCTTCCAAGAGGTCGAGATGTTCGGTGGTGTGTCGAGTTCTCGGGATCAAGCCTCCTGAGGTTGGGCACGCTAATTTCGACCGAGATAGTAGCTTCAATACCGAGGCTAACATGAAGGAAGTTTCGCCTGTCGTTGTCCTGTGCAATGTCCTATATGTCCAAAGTATAGAAGGTAACTCGTCGGACCAATGACCTTGAGCATTACCAATCCTGGTCTCGAGGTCTTGGAGTATGATTCTATTCGTAACTTCTGCCAGACTATTGCTCTGGGGATGCACGACTGATGTCAAGCGGTGGTTGATCCTGAAGTTGGTACAAAAGTTTCTGAATTGGAGATTGTCAAACTATCTGCCGTTATCTGTTATGAGGACCTTGGGTATCCCGAACCTACAAATGATGGATTTCCAGACGAAGGCCCTGAGCTTGGGCTCCGAGATTATTGCCAGAGGCTCGGCCTCAGTCCATTTGGTGAAATATTCTACTGCCACTGCTACGAACTTTACTTGACCCCTGGCTATTGGAAAGGGGCCAAGGATATCAACTTCCCACTGTTCGAACGGAGCCGAAATACTGACGTTGGTGAGGTCTTCGGCGGGGGAATGGATGATGTTGCCAAACCTTTGAAATTTATCGCATCTTCTAACGTATTCCAGGGTCTTTCTTCATGGTAGGCCAATAATATCCGTACCTTATGAGTTTGAAGGCAAGAGCCCGAGCTCCCTGGTGGTTTCCACATATGCCCTCATGAACTTCGGCCAATGCCTGGATTGATTCTGATGGTCTGAGGTATGGCAGGGTGAAACTCCTACGGAACAGCGCTCCTTGAATTATGCAGTATTTAGGCGCTTTTGACCGGACACTCCTCGCCCCTCGTGGATCCTCGTGGAGCTTTTCGTTTGCCAAGAAGTCTATTATGGGGTCGACCCATGATGGCTCATGGTCAATGTCCATGATGGTGGATGAGGAGTTAATGCTGGGCTCTGTTACCATTTTAACGTGTACCATTCTGTCAAGTCTATCAACACCCATAAACACCAGCTTGGACAACGCATCTGCTTTGCAATTTTCAGCCCGGGCAATCTTTATGATCTCGCACATTTTGAATCGTCGCTTAAGGTCCTGAACCTTCAAACAATACAAACTCATCTTTTCATCTTTCCTTTCGAACGTTCCTTCAATTTGACCAACTATAAGCTGGGAGTCACTGAAAACCTTGGCACGCTTAAGCTCAAGATTCTGAGCGAGTTCTAGGGTAATGACGACTGCCTCGTATTCTGCCTAGTTGTTTGTAGCTTCAAATTCGAATTTGAATGCACATCGAATTTCGGTGGTCTTGTCAGGCTTCGTGATAATGATCCCTGCACCCGAGCCCGATGAATTAAAAGCTCCATCGACAAAAATTTTCTACACCTCTGGAGTGCTCATGCTCGAGCTCCTTTCTGGCCTCTGAGCCTTAGAAGTGAGCTCCGGAATGAAGTCTGCTAGCGCTTGAGCCTTTATAGAGGGCCGGGCTTGAATTCGATGTCAAATTCTCCAAGTTCAATCGCCCATTTTAGTAGTCTACCTGAGACGTCGGGCTTCTGTAGGATGTGCTTGAGTGGCTGATTTGTGAGCACAACGATTGGGTGGGACTGGAAGTACTATCGAAGCTTTCGAGTTGCCGTAACCAAAGCGAGAGCAAGCTGTTCCGCCAGCGTATACCTTGTTTTGGCGTAAAGTAATACTTTGTCATGTAGTAGATCGGTTGTTAGGACTTGTCGGCCTCTTTCACTAGTACCCCGCTTACTGCATTCTGAGACACTGCTAAGTATAGAAGTAGAGTATCACCAAGTTCGGGCTTTGTGAGAATGGGTGGAGAGGCTAATGTTTGTTTGAGCTCTTGGAAAGCCTTCTCACATTCTTCATTCCAATCAAAACTTCGGTTACCCCTTAGGACTTTGAAGAAAGGGAAACACCTGTCAGCTACCCGAGACATGAACCTGTTCAAGGCTGCCACACGACCTGTCAGTTTCTGGACCTCTTTCATAGTCTTGGGCGATTCCATTGATGTTAGTGCACGTATCTTGTCGGGGTTGGCCTCTATCTCGCGGTGGGTGATCATGAAACCTAATAACATTCCCGAGGCCACCCCGAAAGCACATTTGGTTGGGTTCAATTTCATCCAGTATTTTCGTAAAGTGTTGAAGACATCCTCGAGATCGGCTATATGCTCATTCACTTTCTTGCTTTTGACAACCATGTCGTCGACGTATGCCTCAACATTCTTACCAATCAAATTGGCAAATACTTTGTTGATAAGTCTTTGATACGTTACCCCTGCATTCTTCAAACCAAAGGGCATGACCTTATAACAATATATGGCAGAATCTGCCATGAAAGATGTCTTCTCCTGATCGTCCTCGGCCATGAAGATCTGATGATAACCGGAGAACGCATCTAGAAAGCTGTACAACTTATGCCCTGATGTGCCGTCCACGAGGTTGTCAATCCTAGGTAGATAATAGCTGTCCTTTGGACATGCTTTGTTAAGATCCGTGAAGTCGATGCACATCTTCCACTTCCCGTTTGCCTTTTTCACCAGAACCACGTTGGCCAGCCACTCGGGGTATTGGACCTCCCGAATGAACCCTGCGCTAAGAAGTTTATTGATTTCTTCGCGAATGACATCTCGCCTTTCTGGCACAAACTGTCTCTTTCGCTGTTTGATGGGTTTCGAATCTGGGCTCACACTAACTTTATGCGCAACCTCGGGGTCTATACCCGGCATGTCCTCAACCTTCCATGCGAAGACGTCAATATTTCTCGACAAGTAATGAATGAGCTCAGCTACGAGGGTTTCATCAAGACCTTTGTCAATGGAGACTTTTTTCCCTTGCCCGAGATCGACCTCTATCACTTCTTCCACTGGAGCTAAGCGGCCTCTGTCCTCGGTGTCCACAAGTTGCATGATGTCAGAGCCAATCGCCTTGAGGCACGTCACATAACACTGCCTCGCTATTCCCTGATCCCCATACACGACCCCAAAGCCGTTGCCAGTGGGAAACTTCATGGCGAGGTGGAAGGTGGATACAATTGCCCTGATCTTATTGAGGAGTGGTCTACACACAATAGCATTATAAGCCATGGAGGTACGGACAATTTGAAAAGCTGTAATTTCTGTTACCTATCTGTTACCCGAGCCCAAGGTTAGGGGGAGGTCGACGATACCCTCCGGAAGGACGACGCTACTGCTGAATCCCTGGAGGGGAGTTTTATCTGGTTTCAGTTGTTGGGCTGAGATTCCCATTTTCGTGAAGGCCTAATGAGATAGCACGTTGGCCGCACTTCCACTGTCAATCAAGATCCTTTTGACTTCAAAGTTGGCCACAATTGCTGAAACGACCAAGGCATCGTCATGAGAATATGATACGCCCTCTGAGTCCTTCGCCCCAAATGTGATGTCCTCGGACTTGTCGTGGACCGTTCCCGGGGCCGAGGTATATTGACGAGCATACTGTTTCCGAGCAGTGCTTGAATCTTCCCCCGATGCAATGCCTCCTATGATGACGTTAATAGTTCCTGCTGTTGGCTGACCCTGACCTCTTTCTTCTGTGGCCCTTTCGATATCCTTGTCATTCCTCGGGCACTTATTGTGACTAACATAAGAACCTAGAAGTCCTCTTTTGATAAGGGCTTCGATCTCTCGTTGTAATGCTTTGCAACTCTCTGTGGTATGCCCATGATCACGATGAAAATCACAATATTTGTTTCGATCGCGCGTGTCCGGAGGCGACTTCAGTCTGGAAGGCCATTGGAGCTCCTTCATATCCTTGATCTCCATCAAGATATTGACCTTTGAAGCATTCAACCGGGTGAATGGTGTCGGTGGATGGTCCTGTTTCTGTTTATTCTGAGGAGCTTCCTGTCGGGGATTCATGTCATGAGGCCTTTTTTGTTCTGACCTCTCGTATACTGGACCTACCCTCCTCGTGTTCAAAGTTTCCTCCATGTTTATGTAATTCTCTCCTCTTGTTAAGAGCTCGGTTACTGATTTTGGGGGAGTTTTTGACAATGACATTTTGAATGCTTCGTACCTTATTGCATATGTTAGAGCAGATACAAACGCGGTAATGTGGAGGTCGAGGATCTGAAGTCTTTCTTTATTGAACCTCTTCATAAAATCTCGTAGGATTTCGTTTGGCCCCTGGCGAAGTTGCATTAGAGATGTCGCCGTTTTTTGATGCGCTTACTACTCGCAAAGAAGGCGGAGAATTTGTCGGCCAGGTCTGAGAATGAGACTATGGAATTGGGCTCTAAAGTAGAGAACTAATCCCTGGCAGCACTTGTCAATGTTTGAGAAAAGGCCTTACATATCACTTGATCTGGAGCAACCTGTAGGTTCATGATGTCGGTATAGATATTCAGGTGGTTGGTAGGGTCTGTGGACCTGTCATACTCTTTTATACAAGGATACTTGAATCTATCTGGCAAGGGAAATGACAAAACTTCGGGTGAACGGAGTGTTAGGGTCAAAGCCTGTTGACCCTTTGTCTTTCTGTCTTAGACCTGCTGTAATTCTATCCTGGATGATTCTGGCCAAATCTGCGAATTCCATTATCACTGGTCCCAAGGCCGAGGCCACGTTTGGTAGGCCCAAAGTCCCGGCTCCTTGATTATCATGTACCAGGGGTTGAGCTCGACGTCAAACGTCTGCCATGAACCCGCCTTCGGGTGTCGGCGTACGTGACGGATGCAAATTTCTCTGAGTGAGCAGCTGAGTTAATGTGGCAACTTGTTGACAGAGCTCTTCGAATGCTCCTGCACTGACGACAGAGGGTTGCGGTTGTGGCATGCCTGACGACTCCTCTTGTGGGATTGGAGGATCGGCAGGAGGTTGTGGATGTTCCGGAGCGGATGAGCTCGCAGGAGGAAGACCTGATCGTGTGTTAACCATGGCTTTTGGTAAAGTTTCCCACAGACAGCGCCAATGATGATACCAAAAGTCGTACCTGGACAATTCCCGAACTTGAAGACAGATGATGAACACGAACGAAGTCTTCAGATACCTGAAACGAAGGCAATGAGATTTTTCCTCGTTGCCCCTCCGATGCTTAAGTTAGAGAGAGAGAATTTTAGTGTAAGATTATGAACTGAAAATAATGTAAAAATCGCATACCTGAATTTTGAATTTTTGACTGTATTTATAGAGTGTGGGTAGCACAGTCCGTGTAGGATTAGGATATCCCTACCTACAAGAGTTCTATCTGAACAAAGTGCTTACTTCGTACTACAATTCTAGAAAGTGTTGGCTGCGTATTCAAAATAGAGATTAACTAGACCAAGGAGCCCTGCTGCAGGCGTAGGCTGTGATCTCGAGGAGTAATCTCGAGGAAAACAAAGACCATCATATGGAATGATGTGGAGATAGTCCTCGAGCAGTCCAGTCCTCGAGCGAGAGGATACCTCGAGAACATGTTCGCGGTATGGCAGAACTGAGTTGAGTCCTCGGGGGTAACTTGAGAGTGTCCTCGAGGGTGGCAGTGAGAGGGTCTTTGAGAGCTACAGGTTTGACCACATCACCTTCTTTTGCTGATGGTGCCCTGACCCTGAGCAGGGGTGGAACCAGAAATATTGTTCAATGCGGGAACAATTTGATCAATGCCAAAATTTGAGTTTTGGCCATGATCAGAAAAATGAAATATGCAGTATTAAGCATTTGTTTTTTTGGACAATTGTAGAAACAAATCACCCAATCAACAAGAATCACAAATTTTCATAACCAACAACTCTCTATTGAGATTCAAATGGTCCGCAAATTACCTTACTATGAAATTCTCTGCTTGAACCTATAGATAAATTTTAACGAAATTATTTTAACTTTTAACAAAAATAACAAAACATTTGCGACTTACAGAAATCTAATCATTTTCACCTAATTTATATGTTGTTATGGTTGAAGCTCAACTTCAACCAAAACAAGCTAAATTATACTCAAAATCAACACACAATTGAATATAATAAACTGAGATTCAATAACCCATCTATGTTTTCATTGATTGAACCGAAATTACACAAAACAACATAGATAAACATAAATAGAGAAAGTGGAAAACAGAATTAGAGAAGGAGAAGAGAAGAGAGGGTTCAGAATAACAGAGGAAGAAGAGACAGAGAATTGGAGAAGAAGAAGAGGAGAAGTAGAGAAATGAAGAGGAGTAAGCAAGAGAAGAAGCTTACCACAATAGAAGAAGCAGAACAGGAGAGGAAGAGGGAAGAAGACTGGCAGCAACCACGGTTCACTTCATCATTTTCGTCCTCTTCCATAGTCTTCAAACAAAACCATATATAGAACAAAACAACCCTAAAGTAAAGGGCTTTGGGCTAGCCCACTATACATGCCCAACTAAATTAGATAAAATAAAAGAGAAATGGTCCAATCCATAACATCCCTTCCCCTTAAATTAACCTTGTCCTCAAGGTTCAAAGTTGGATGTCTTCTTTATATGAAGTTAGCAGCCGCCTCATTCTCTTCACCATCCTTGGATGAAGTAGGTAGTGCAAAGGGAAATATTCCTCATTCATCTCATCTTCTTGGTTTCTTTTACTGCAAGATACACTACCTTTCCTGCATCTAAGAACCTTACATTGATTACTTCGCCCCCCGAACCTCTCATTTTGAGAAGCAGATTTTCCTTGTGAAATTATATCAACAGATGATTTGAGCACCCCATCAAACGCCTGTTCAACAGATTCTAAAGAACCACATACTTTTAACCAAACCCTCCTTTCTGCTGCATCATTCCCCCACATACTTTGGCAGAAATTGAGCATATTGACTCAAATTACCGTTAGTAGTAGGCACATCAATATCCAGATTTATATCCTTCTCCTGCACCACTTGTTTCTACCAGTTAAGTTTTATTCAGTAACCAGTCCTTTATCTTCAACATATTCATCGTACACAGCCTCTATTGACTGGGTTCCAATAACTCTCACAGCACCATCTAATACATGAACCTACTCTCCTGCACTCTTTTTACCGAGTTCTAAATCCCCAATATCAGAAACATCCATTTCACCTCCATCTTCCATTTCACCTTCCACCATTGGAATTTCCATACACACTGCTGCTTCCTCTTGGTCCACAACAACGCACTTGTAATGGTTGGATTGATCTTTCACTACACCAAAAGACTTTTTGCAGCGTTTTACGTGTGTTGCAGGAGTCGGTGTTTATCAGAGGGAAGACTTTTTGCAGTTTTTATTCACTGTTGCAAAAGGGTCTTTTGCAGTGTTTTTTAAACCTTACGAAAAGTAAGTTTTTTATTATTATTATTGTTACTATAGTTATTTGTGTTAATTGACCGACAAAATTGAAAATAACACTTTGTAAACAAATTTTGGAATTACATAAAAATTGATAATTTCATTATAAATTTTTGAATCAATAATTCAACATTAAAATTTGATACAACACAACCTAACTAAAAATGAGTAGGGATTAAAGAGTTTTTGTTGCATCCTCTATAAAGTTCAAAACTACAATAAACTATCCAAACTACAAATTGCACAGAAACAATGGTAGATCACATTGTTGATTGCGCTCGGGATCTATCTTCTGAGCTTCCTCTGGAAGTCGAAATCCTTTAAGGAACTTATGAATTGCAACATCAAACTTCATCCCAGAAAATTTCATGGAATCTACGTAAGCATGCATGACGAACAAGGAAAACTCCTTATACTAACCTAAGTAATCACCAATCATTGCCTGAGAAAGTTAAATCAGTAAATTGTAACTCTTTTAATCAAAGAATTTATGAAGCAAAATCAAAACAAAGTCTATCTTGTCCAAATTGGGAGTATTTCTCAGAAAATGAGCAACTGCAAGTGGTGTATTTTCCACCAACCCACTGGACATCAGATATTTGCAGGAGAAAAAAGCCAGAAGTACAGATTTCTGCACATGATGGAAAGGTGAGTAGACCATATATCCAAATAATTACTTACAAAATTAATTAAGGATAGCCATCCATTTTTTGATAAATATGTGTCATATAAACATGATAACCTTATCCTCCAGAACAATTAAGGATAGCCATCCATTTTTTGATAAATATGTGTCATATAAACATGATAACCTGATCCTCCCTTCTTCTCCCTACAAACCCATAAAAAGAACAAAAGCATTGCCTGACATTGGCACCTCAGAGTTAAATGTCCTTGACAAATCATAAGCAAAGAATAGGTAGACCTTTTCCCACATAATAGGCATGTCAATTCTCCATGTTAAAGAAGAAAGTATCTGTAGACACCCTTAGCCAGTTTGCCTTATCTAAATGTATAGGGAATAAAACTTTGGTACCGTTTCCTTATGTAATTTATGTGGGAAAAACCCATCCTTTTAGAAAACAGCCTTTCTGTTTGCCTTCATTTCGACTTCAGAATCACATAAGCAACCAATTACATAGTTAGAAACCATCGAAAAAAAAAATATATACATATATATATATATATATATATATATATATATATATATATATCTCACCTCATCACTCCATGCATGTGCTTTCAAACTCTGGACAAGCTGAGGCAGTCCCAGATCTATCATCAGAGCACCAAATGTCCCCTTTTGAAGCAAGTTCCTAAGAGTCAACACAACTACCCTGACAACCTAATAGCAAAGATGGGATGCATGTTACATACTGAGGTGGAGCGAGAATTTCTCAGACAGTTGTTAAATAGAAAAAAAATCTGCCTGTACAGGACGTTTTAAGATTAATAAACTGAGATTGAGCAGATCAAATACATTGTGAAAAATTAATGGACCAAACAAGATGTTACAAATCAAAAACAGGATGTAACATATAGATCTCAGCATATATTACCCACAGGAACTCACCTTTTCTTTTGTGGAACCCTTGACAACTTCAATCAAATGTGGCAGTGTCTTCCTAAATCATATTACTAAAGAATAAAACAAAAGACAAGTACATGAAGGAGTAAGACAAGGGACATACCTGGCTTAGAGGAATAGATGGTCGAAATTTTCCACAAATACCAGTCACTGCATGATCTGGGAGCTCCCAGATTCTGAAGAAACCCAATAAATGATAAATTCTACAAGCCGTGAAGTACTTGGCCATCTGTTAATCAAAACAGAAGGTCAGTTAATTTAGAATTATACAATTGTATAAAGATGTTGGAAGTTTTGAAAGAGAGCAACAAAGTAATTTATTAATGGCTTAAGATGTTGGAAGTTTATTAAAATGGAGTCCAAACAAAGTTATCTTCCAACTATTCTTCCAAGCACACATTTTTGCTTCCTATGAACCCATTTTCAAGACTATGAATCGCAAATGAAAATAAGAAAATCTTTGTATAAGAATATTTTTGCTAATTCATCAATAATATTAATCTTAAAATATTCAGTTAGCATTTCTATTGTGTGTATTCCCTGCTAACAACATCAGACAAATGTACAGCAAGCAGCATAAGCCTTTTGATGGAAATGTACATTGGGATATTTACCCCTTTAATTGATTAAACAACAATAAATAGAATGTGGGTTTCTTTTTTAATTTGTAATAGAAAGTGGGTTTCTTTTTTAATTTGCATTGGATCACAGAAAAAGAGAGGGTTTTGGAGCGACAGAATTGTGTGAAAGAAAAGCGTTAAAGGTGAGGTATACAGTTGGAGTGTCTATCATATGATATTTTTCTTCCAATGAAACTATCTCTACAACGCAATTTGTTTGGGAAGTCATAATATTTTCGTAAAACTAAAACATATAAAAATCAAACCTCTATGCTCATGTATTCCATAGCAGATAGATGGAGTTCTATTTGCCCTCAAAGCATTAATCTCAAAACCCGAAGTTTCCTTCTCAACAATTTAATTCGACTAGTTAACACTATTATCAACCATTTTCCTCAGAAAAACCTCGACCTGAATGGCATATTCATGACTCTGTCATCAACGATTGTTTAGAGGGGAAGAGTTGAAAAGGGTTTCTTTGAAAATAGTACTTGAAGAATTTCTTGGTGGGAAATTAAGAAAAACAAAGCCAAAACACAAAATCCGCTGAAAATTGCTCGTAATGTCAAAAGCTTATGACAATAAATCCGATTCAAACTCGTCATTTTCAACACTAAACGAAACCTACTCCACCAGATAGTAATTGATTACACAAGAAAAATTTCCAGATAATTCATGAAATAATTATTCTTGTCGGCAAATAACAGGTCTAGGGCTTTAAATTAAGTCCCTAGAGATTACACAAAGAATTTAGTTCTAAAATATAGTGAAATTTCAAACCCATTTTGAAAGAACTATGAAATTCTCTAAAAAAAAAGAGGAAAAACAAGAAAAGCCGACTAGGGGTTTGAGTATTTTACTTACGTGAGAGTGAAGAAACTTCATCTTACGTAATACGAACATGTGGTCACTTCACCAAGTTAAGAAGAACGGCTCCGGGAGGAGAAGGCAGATAAAATAGCGGCATTGGGACGGTGTGGGCGGAGCAAAGGCGGTGGAGGCGCGGTCTCGTGGAGCCGGAAGAACTGAGGAAGGGAAGGAACGATTTGGCTCATGGGTTTGATTTTCAATTGAAATGGGTTACGGGTCATTGATTGGGATATAAGAAATTAACACAGTTTTTTTGCAACGTTTGGAACGTTGCGAAAGGCGAAGTTTTCACAATATTTTTTAAACGTTGCGAAAGAGTTTTTTGCAATGTTTTAAAAACGCTACAAAAGACTTTAAATATCACAACGTTTAAAAAACGTTGCAAAAGACTTTTTCTTTCGCAATATTTAAAAAACGCTGGAAAAAGGTAGTATTAGCAACATTTACTTAAAAAATGTTGTCAAATCTCAATTAAATTAATCAATTGCAATATTTACTTGTTAAAATGTTGCAATAGACCTCATTAGCAACACTTAATTCACAAATTTTGCCTTTCAAGTGTTGTAAATGCCATTTTCTGGTGTAGTGTTTGGAGACTGATTCAGCCTCAATCATTTTAGTTAACATCCTAGTAATTTTTTCCATTGTTTGTTCCATCATGTTTTGCTTAGTACATACCAATTTCAACTTTTGATCCCATGAATTTTCAATCATATTCAGAACTCCTAGTTTCTTTTCGAACATTTTAAATTGTTCTTCCTAATTTTTGCCAAGAGTTCCCATTGTTAAATGATAGTGGAGAAGTTAGGGTGAATAAACAAGTAGTGATTGCTTTCTCGATTGGGGGTTATAGTGATAAGGTTGTATATGATGTAGTGCCTATGCAAGCGGATCATAACTTGTTGGGAAGACCATGGCAGTATGATAGGAAAGTTACATATGACGGGTATAGGAACCGATATAGCTTTGTTAAAGATGGAAGGTCTATTATTCTTGCACCATTAACACCGGCACAAGTTTATGAAGACCAAGTTAGGTTGAGAAATAAGAAAGAGTTAGAGAAAAGAGAGCAAGAGAGTTTGGAAAAAAAAGAGTAAAAAAGTTTAGAGAAAAGAGCAAAAGAACTAGATAAAGTGAGAGAAAACAGTGAGATGTGGGATATGAAAGAAAATGTTGAGGTGACTATTATAGAGAAAAGATAGTGGCGCACACAGAGAAAAGAAAGAGAGGAGTCTTCAGAGGGAAAAAAAAGTCAAAAGTGAGCTTGCATAAAAATGAGAGTGAAGTTGATAGGACCTTAGTGAGAACTAACAAATCCCTCTCTAATTTGTCTATCTCTGTCTTACAGGTTTTGAAGACTAGGTCCATGAGAACAAGCCTATTGGGATACTACCCAATCTAAGCATTGAACATCAACTTGTGGATGAAACTAACCGACTCCACCCTAGTTTAGATATTCTTTTGTTACAGGAGGATGACTATCTGATCCCTAAGGAGACAACAGAGCTTCAAAGGCAATGTAAGGAGTTCATATGTAGGGAATTGAAGGATAAGACATGGAGGATGTGCGATGACTCACCCATGGTAAGGTACCATCATTTCTTAAATAGGTTAGATAATGGTCTAGCATGTAGGTATAGTTCCTCACATGGATCACGTAATTTAAAACTCACAACCATATCTAGACCAATTGATGAACTTGAACACTTGCATGAGTAATATGTAAGTTGTAAACTAGATTATAAGATTGATTGTGAAACATATATGATGTGATCCAAGCAACGAGTCCAAGGAAGCCGAGCCCCGACCGAGACCCGTTGCTTATCGAAGGAAGTCCGATGACGCGATCAAGGGCAAAAAGGGTAAATCAAGTATTGGGACTACTTGTGCAAGTAACAAGGGACGATACCATGATCTACACGCAAAAGGAGGCAAGTTTCATGTTGGGGTTGAGGTCGAAAACCAGTTGGATCAACAAGATACAAGTGACCGAAGAAGGAGCCCAATCGGATTGCCTAAGCGACCGCTTTGAGTAAAAACCAAGCGGCCGCTCAACCACCAACCGAACTGAATAGGATGCCAAAGTTGTCTTCCAAGCGACCGCTTGGTTATAAAAATTCGGCGAGTTTTCTATTTTTGGCGAGAATCCTAGTTTCCTTAAAATTTTATTTTTTATTAATGTTTTACCATGTTTGGGGATTATGCACGAATTTCATAGGGTTTTTAGCATTAGTATAAATAGTTTATTCATCATTATTGTAAGGACCTTTTGACATTTTATCAATCAAGTGAGATTATTGCTTTCAATCTTGTTCTTCTTAGAACACCGCGAACTTATCAAGATTTTCTTGTGACGTTCAATATCGAGTGCAGATCACGGGTTTTGTAATCAAGAGGTCTATCAAGCGTCGTTCTTGTTGGGTTGCTTGATTCAACATTCTTGGTTGAATCTCTAAATCGGAATTATCTTTGGGCTTTCTTAGGGTTTCAATCTAGTTGCGAGGTTGCGTAGTGATCGTTGCTACGTGGTTTTCATCAGTTGGTATCAGAGCAAGGCTCCAAAATAATTAAGGTTATATCTTTTGTTGCTTTGAGTCTTATGTTTCTTTTCTTTCCTTGTTCTTCGTGTTCTTGTGTCCAGTAAAAGTTCTTGAGTTTTTGATCCAAAAAAAATTCAAAAGTTGTTTCTGGACTATTTACAGGTCCGAATCAAGTTTCGTTTGTTCTGCTGGTTTTCTACCCAAATTCCCAAGAGTTAAAAAAAAAAATCCGAAAATTACAAAAAAAATATTTATTATTGTTACAGGAATTTCCAGTATCCTTAATTATATTTTATTTTTAGTCAAAAAAATATAAACAAACTTCACTTCGAATTCTACACTTGTTACTTCTTGAGTTTTAGTTCCAAAATCATATAATTGGTCTTTGTTGAGTCTTCCTTCATCTTTTTTCTTTTCTTCTATCAAATTCGCGATCACACTCAGTTGGATACACAGGATTACATCTGTGAGTTCACCTTGTTCTTTGACGATACTTGAGCGAGAGCATTGAGTGGTAAAAGGCAAGAGTGGTGAGATTAATAGAGGGTAAAAGACAAAAAATTGAGTGATACACGAGTGACTTTGTGAGGCTACAATTCTTAAGGATTAGGATGTCAGATAGAGAAGGTTCAAATTCCATCAAGCAGCCGAATCAGAACTACATGGGAGATGATGCAATAAGAAGGTTTGAGAGAGTGTTTGGGGATGTGACTGAAAGGCTTGGTAGGTTAGAAGCGTCGGGATCGAATAGTCATAGGGGACACTCAAATACAAGAAGACCGGGTAGGAGAGAGTCTAGGAGGGAGTGGCATGATGACTATGAATATGGAAGTGATTGGGATGATGATGCATCTTTAGTAGGTGAAATGGGTAGAGTGTGAAACAAAGGTGGTAGGTTTGAACGAAGGGGTAGGAACAACTTTGGAGATGATGTCGATGGGAACATGAGTAGCATTAGGATGTCAATTCCACCATTTAAGGGAAGGAGTGATCCGGAGGCTTATTTAGAGTGGGAGAAAAAGGTAGAATTGATATTTGAGTGCCACAATTATTCGGAGGAAAAGAAGGTGAAAATGGCAATTCTTAGTTTGTTGACTATGCCATAACATGGTGGGACCAAGTGGTTACATCTAGGCAAATGAATCGGGAGCAAACGGTTAGCACTTGGGATGTTATTATGCGGAAGAGATTCGTGCCTAGCCACTATTATAGGGAGTTGCATCAACGATTGCAAGGATTGTATTAGGGGTCGAAAAGTGTTGAGGATTATCATAAGGAGATGAAAATTTTGATGATCAGGACGAATGTGGAGGAGGATCGGGAAGCCACCATGGCTCGTTTCTTGAATGAAATGAATAGGAAAATTGCTAACACTATGGAATTGCAGCATTATGTGGAGATTGAGGATATGTTGCATGTAGCCATGAAGGTGGAAAAACAGTTGAAAAGGAAAGGGACAACTAGGCAACCGTTGGGCACTTCGGGTTCTAATTCAAATTGGAAACCGAGGTGGGATAACAGAGGAGATGGTGCTGTTTCAAAGGGGAAAGATGAAAGTGCTAGCCGACCCGTACCAAAATCAGATTCTCGACCAGCCAGAAACCGGGACATTCAGTGCTTCAAGTGCTTGGGAAAATGGCACATCTCTTCTTAGTGCCCAAACAAACGGACGATGATATTGCGCAATGGAGAGGTGGAGACTGAAGGCGAGGATGAATTTGAAGACATGCCTGAATTGGAGGACGTTAGTGATCATGGAGACAAGGTGGAGTATGAAGTTGGAGGAGAATTACTGATTACAAGACTAGCTCTCAACACTCAAATCAAAACAGATGACTTGGAACAACAACGAGAAATATATTCCATACACGATGTCACGTCAACAATAAGGTATGTAGTGTAATAATTGATGGGGGTAGTTGTACAAACGTAGCTAGCATGACACTTTTGGAAAAATTGGGATTAACACTATTGAGACACCCTAGACCCTATAGGTTACAATAGTTAAATGATTGTGGGGATATTAAGGTGAATAAGAGGGTATTGATTAATTTTTCAATTGGTAGCTATCGGGATGAAATTATGTGTGATGTGGTACCTATGCATGCGGGACATATTTTATTAGACAGGCCATGGTAATATAATAGGAAAGTTAGTCATGATGGGTACAAGAATCGGTATAGTTTTAGCAAGGACGGGAGGTCCATTACCCTTGCGCCATTAACACAGGCCCAAGTGTATGAAGACCAAATTAAATTGAAAAATGCGGAAGACGAGAGAGTGAAAAAGTTGGAAAAGGTGAGAGAAGATAGTGAGGTGGCTAGTAGTGGAAAAAAAGGAATGGAGTCATTTGAGAGAAAAGAAAGAGAGGTGTCTGAGAGGAGAGAAAAACCGAAAGCTAATTTCTTTGCAAAGTGGAGTGAGTTGAGAAGAGCGATAGAGGACAAAAGGTAAGTAATTTTGATAGTCTATAAGGAGTCCTTCCTCAATCTTGAGGAGTCTAACCCACCCCTCCCCAGTTTAGCTACATCTTTATTGCAGGAATTTAACGATGTCTTCCCGGATGACATGCCCAGTGGGTTACCACCCATTCGTGGCATTGAGCACCAGATTGACTTTGTTCCTGGAGCTGTGATTCCAAATCGACCAGCTTATCGAAGTAATCTCGAGGAGACAAAGGAGCTGTAAAAGCAAGTGGAGGAGTTGATGAGTAAAGGGTATGTGCGGGAGAGTATGAGCCCATGTGCTGTCCTAGTGCTACTTGTGCCGAAGAAGGATGGAACCTGGAGAATGTGTGTGGATTGCAGAGCCATCAACAACATAATGGTAAAGTATCATCATCCTATTCCTAGGTTAGATGATATATTGGATGAATTGTATGGTGCTTGCATGTTTAGTAAAATTGATCTTAAAAGTGTATACCACCAAATTCGAATGAGGGAAGGTGATGAGTGAAAAACTGTATTTAAAACTAAATATGGCTTATATGAGTGGTTAGTAATACCATTTGGACTCACTAATGCATCGAGCACTTTCATGCGATTTATGAATCATGTTTTACGCGCTTTCATAGGTAAATTTGTTGTTGTGTACTTTGATGACATATTGATTTATAGCAAGGACCTAAATGAGCATGTAGAACATCTTAGGAGTGTACTTGTGGTCCTGAGGAGGGAACAACTTTATGGTAATTTTAAAAAGTGTACATTTTTCATGGAAAATGTTGTTTTCCTAGGATTTGTGGTGGGTGCTAATGGGGTCGAAGTAGATGAGGAGAAAATAAAGGCTATTAAAGAATGGCTAACACCTAAGAGTATAACTGAAGTTAGGAGTTTTCATGGTTTGGCTAGCTTCTATAGGCGTTTTGTAAAAGATTTTAGCACTATCACCATACCACTCACTGAGATTGTTAAAAAGAGTGTGGGTTTTCATTGGGGTGATGAACAAGAGCATGCATTCAACAAAATTAAGGATAGGTTGTGTAAGACACCAGTTTTGGCACTCCCTAATTTTGATACAGCTTTCGAGATTGAGTGTGATGCATCAGGAATAGGTATTGGAGCAGTCTTAATGCAGGATAAGCGACCTATAGCTTACTTCAGTGAAAAGCTAAGTGGGGCAGCGCTCAATTACCCCACATATGACAAGAAACTATACTCATTTGTTTGAGCCTTGGAGACTTGACAGCACTACTTGTGGCCTAAGGAGTTTGTGATACACACGGACCATAAATCATTGAAGCACTTGCGGGGTCAAGGTAAGTTGAATAAAAGGCACGCGAGATGGATGGAGTTTATGGAGACATTCCCTTATGTCATCCGGTATAAGCAAGGTAAGGAAAATGCGGTGGCAGATGCATTGTCTCGAAGGTATGCGCTATTAACTTCTCTTGGTTCTAAATTACTTGGTTTCGAACATATGAATGACTTGTATGCTAGTGATTCAGATTTTTCAGACATTTATTCATCATGTATTAAAGGAGCTATAGATAAATTTTTTTAAGCAGGATGGATATTTATTTCGAGAAAATAGGTTATGTGTCCCTAATTGTTCGATGCGTGAAGTGTTGGTTAGAGAAGCACATAGTGGTGGATTGATGGGTCATTTTGGAGTGAAAAAGACTTTAGATATGGTAGGGGAACATTTTTATTGGCCTAGGATGAAAAGTGATGTTGAAAGGATATGTAGTCGTTGCATAACTTGCAAGCAGGCTAAATCTAAGGTTTTACCTCAAGGTTTATACACACCATCACTTACACCTAGTGAACCTTGGGTTGATATTTCAATGGATTTTGTGTTGGGTTTACCTAGGACTAAGAAGGGTCGGGATTCCATTTTTGTTGTGGTAGATAGGTTTAGTAAGATGGCACACTTCATTGCATGTCATAAAATCGATGATACCACTAACATAGCGGAGTTATTCTTTAAGGAAATTGTGCGTTTACATGGGGTACCTAGGACTATAGTGTCAGATCGGGATGTTAAGTTCCACAGTCATTTTTGGCAGGTTTTATGGGGTAAGTTAGGCACCAAGCTTATGTATTCCACAACTTATCACCCACAAACCGGTGGCCAAACTGAGATAGTGAATAGGACCATGACACAACTTTTGCGCACTGTGGTTCATAAGAATTTGAAGAGTTGGGAGGAGTGTTTAACTTTTATAGAATTTGCATTTAATAGGGTCACGCATTCTACTACTTCATTTTCACCCTTTGAAGTTGTTTATGGTTTTAACCTACTAACACCTTTGGATTTAATACCTTTACCTGTGAATAAACGTGGTAGCTTAGATGGTACAAGAAAGGCCGAGTTGGTAAAGTCACTTCATGAAAAGGTACGATTGCAAATTGAGAAGAAAAACAAACACTATGCTTCTCAGGCAAACAAGGGTCGAAGAAGTGCGATATTTGAACCTGGTGATTGGGTCTAGGTACATTTCAGAAAGGAGCGCTTCCCGGAGCAGATAAATCAAAGTTGCAGCCACGAGGGGATGGTCCACTTCAGGTCTTGGAGAAAGTCAACGACAACGCATATAAATTGGATCTTCCAGGTGAGTATAATGTTTCGGCAACTTTTAATGTGTCTGATCTCTCTCTTTACGATGTAGGTACAAATTCGAGGTCGAATCCTTTTGAAGAGGGAGGGGATGATGTGATCAAAGCAACGAGTCCAAGGAAGCCTAGCCCCGACCGAGACCCGTTGCTTATCGAAGGAGGTCCGATGACGCGATCAAGGACAAAAAGGGTAAATCAAGCATTGGGACTACTTGTGCAAGTAACAAGGGACGATGCCATGATCTACACGTAAAAAAAGGCAAGTTTCATGTTGGGGTCGAGGTCGGAAACCAGTTAGATCAACAATATACAAGTGACCGAAGAAGGAGCCCAACCGAATTGCCTAAGTGACCGCTTTGAGTAAAAACCAAGCGGCCGCTCAACCACCAACCGGACTGCACAGGATGCCAAAGTTGCCTTCCAAGCGACCGCTTGGTTATAAAAATTCGGCGAGTTTTCTATTTTTGGCGAGAATCCTAGTTTCCTTAAAATTCTATTTTTTATTGATGTTTTACCATGTTTGGGGATTATGCACGAATTTTATAGGATTTTTAGCATTAGTATAAATAGTTTATTCATCATTATTGTAAGGACCTTTTGACATTTTATCAATCAAGTGAGATTATTGCTTTCAATCTTGTTCTTCTTAGAACACCGCGAACTTATCAAAATTTTCTTGTGACGTTCAACATTGAGTGCAGATCACGGGTTTTGTAATCAAGAGGTCTATCAAGCGTCGTTCTTGTTGGGTTGCTTGATTCAATATTCTTGGTTGAATCTCTAAACCGGAATTATCTTTGGGCTTTCTTGGGGTTTCAATCTAGTTGCGGGATTGCATAGTGATCGTTGCTACATGGTTCTCATCAATATAGGTGGCGACTTAGGTCGTTTGAGTTCACTAATCTACCTAACATTTTCTTGAGATTGAATAAATGCTTATTGCATCCACCTATAGGAAATTTCTCACTAGTTTATGATAATCTAGTGTATTGCAAGAGTCGATGTATGGATGTTAAAATGAGAAGTTTCGTCTTACATGGTAATGGTAATGCTTTTGTATACTGTAAGAAATTGATCGAGCATGATAGACAATTTGGGTGCCTTGTTGGTGATTTAAAGCATGAGTGTCTTTATTTCGATTATAAAGCCTATGAATGTTTTGGTTCGAATTTAGATGTGCATGACAAATACTTGAGACACATTGATCTTAAGTTACAAAACTACTTGTAGAAGGTTGGATGGGATATTTTAGGAACTAACTCAATATATTTTACATTGTCTACTACTTGTTACTCATATTATGATATGGCGATTAGTTTTAATCCGTTAACTTTGTTGTGTTTAACTCCTTTGACTTTTGATTCTAGTGGTAGCTTAGATGAGAAACAGGATAATCTCTTTAGTACATTTCGAACTTGCAAGAAGGCGAGGTCAAGGCGTGTATTATTTGATCCATGTGATGGTGATTGGGTGTACATACGAAGGAGGCGGATATGAACTCAAAGGATGTCCAAACTATACCCTAGAGAAGATGGGTCATTTCACGTCATAGCCATGGTTGGGAACAAGGGCTATAACATGGATCTTTTTCTAGATAAGCATTTAATAATTTTTATCAACGATGAGTCTAATGTTGCTTTGTTTGGTGCAAGATCAGAATCGAGGTCAAATCCTTTTGAAGAGAGAGGAGATGATATGATCCAAGAGTCGATTTTGACGAAGCTGAGCCCAGCCCAGGACGAGACCCGTTGATTATCGAAGGCAGACCGATGACGCAATCGAGGGCAAAATGGATAAATCAAGTGATGGGATTACTTGTACAAGCAACGATGGACGACAACATGATCTACACGCAAAAAGACACAAGTTTCATGTTTGGGTCGAGGCCAGAAACCAATTGGATCAACGTGTACAAGGAGCAAAAGAAAAAGCCCAACCGGACTTCCAAGCTACCGCTTGGTACAAAATTTTGGGCAAATTTCCTAGTTTTGGCAAGAATCCTTATATCCTTAAAATTCTAATTTTATTGATGTTTTACTATGTTTTGGATATTATGCACGAATTTTATAGGTTTTCTAGCATTAGTATAAATAGTTTTCATTATCATTATTGTAAAAACTTTTGAAATTGATTTAATTGAAAGGCACATTGATTTCTCTCTTGTTCTTCCATTGAACAACAAATTGGACTTCCAAGATATAATTCTTGTGTGTTCAAATATCGGATCGTGGGTTCTTCATTGTGTAATCAAGGGGTTCAGCGCATCTTTGTTATCATTGGGTTTTTTGATTCACTTCGTTGGATTCAAATCCAAAATCGAGTTATTTATTGGCGTTCTTAGGTTCCACATCAATATAGTTGTGAGTTTCATAATTACCGTTGTTATGGGGTTCGCATCACTATGCTTTATCATGTATTCTTATGTTGATGTGATGACAAAAAGAATGAAAAGTTACATAGGAATTGAGGATCATAACTTTATATATTTATAAATATTTCGTCAATCATGAAATACAATTTTAAAGGAATTTGATCTCTACACATATAGTCCATGTTTGGCCTCCATTAAATTAAATTATCTCTCTCTCTCTCTCTCTTTCTAATTTTCAATCACATAATTTTTCATAAAATAATATTGCATGTAAACCAAAAACTTTTTCTTTCTTTTCAACCACCCATTCTCCAAAATAAATATTATCTCACCTATTAAAATTTGAAATAATGGAGGGCCAAACGAAGGCATAGTATGGTCCACATTTTATGTAGATACCCTATGCCCAATAATTTAATTATTTATTAGACCACTTTAATTTTGAGCTTAACTTTAAGATAGTTTTATACACAATTAATTACATATGTAGGCTCATATGACATATTAATAATTTTCCAACAATCTATCACTTGGGCCACACATATTACCTTATAAATGTGTGTAACCTTATGACGGTAAAACTTTTGGTGTTATAATCAAAAGTATCTCCGAACAATCTCGTCTATCAATTATGTCAATATAGGATCAAAGCGATCTTCGTTATAAATACCATAACCAAACCCTTAGTGGTCACGTATAAAAATACAATCAAATGACATAGATCAAGTGTTGATGTGTAGCATGAAAATTATATGTAATGTGATCCAAACATGTCTATTTCCAACTGGCCATATCTAATTCTTTAATGAGATAAAACACAAATTTTAATCAAAGTGAAACTGAATTGAATACTTTATTTATGAAATAAACCAAATATCCATGGATAGAATTATGTGCCTAAAACATACAACATCCGAATACAAACTCCCACTAAACTGACATACCATCAAAAGATTCAACACCCATGTGAAAAGTATGCTCATGAAAGAACTTGGATGATAGCACATTTGTAACCGGGTCCACAATTATAGAATTTGTCATATTATATTTTATAGAAACCTGAACACTCTGAATTATTTCATTAATAATTAAAAACTTGATGTCTATAGATTTTGACATCTTCAAGTTCGTGTTTGGATTACAAGACTACTATTGTCATAGAATAATTAAAGTGGTCTTTCAAATCCATCCAAAATATGCGGTCCAGTGACAAAATTTCGCAGTCATATTCTATGACCAGAATCAAAATATCCAATGATCTCTCCAATTGGTTTGATTTTCCTAAATGTGATCATGTGATCTTTAGCTTTCTGTGAAAATCGAATATCCTAATTGGCTATTTTCCA
Source organism: Osmanthus fragrans (assembly GCA_019395295.1). Taxonomy (NCBI): domain Eukaryota; kingdom Viridiplantae; phylum Streptophyta; class Magnoliopsida; order Lamiales; family Oleaceae; genus Osmanthus; species Osmanthus fragrans. Next base: position 8,693,240 of record CM033361.1, read on the forward strand.
AATATCCATCCCTGAATAATTTAAATATTTGCCTAGCATTCAAATAATGAATGTCATATCCAGAAGTATACAAACATTAGCATACATTAAACTCCCAACTGCTAAACCATATAGAATTTTCAGTAATTTACTTTCTTTAAGTTTATCATTGGAGCATTAATTGTGATTAAACTTGTCTTCCTTAGTAATAGGGGTATCGCCTAGTTTACATTCGTGCATCGCAAATCCTTTAAGAACTTTATAGATATAACTCTTTTGTGATAATCTAAAAAATACCCCGAGAACGATCTTAGGGTATTTGTATCCCTAACACAAAAGAGTTATCACCAAAATCGTTCATTTCAAAATTTCATGACATAAATATTTTGGTTTCGTGCAATAAGGCTATATTATTGCAAGCAAATAATATGTCATCGACATACAATATCGAAAAAATATGCTTACTCTCACTGAACTTGTGGTATACAGAATCATCAACTGTATTCATCTCAAAACCAAACAAAATAATTATTTGATGAAATTTATGATACCATTGACGGGAAACCTGCTTCAATCCATAGATGGATTTCTTTAATTTGTAAACCATCAGATGTAGTTTAAAATCAAAATGTGTCACAAATGCCATAATAGTCCTAAAATAGTCTTTCGTAGAAATCGGAGTGAAAATCTCTTTAATTTCAATGCATTCATTTTGAATAAAGTCATTTGCACCAAGACGAGCCTTATATCTATCCTCATCACCCTTCAAATCCCTCTTGATTTTAAATATCCATTTACAACCAATGGATTTCGTACCTTCAAGCAATGTCATGAATTCTCAAACGTCATTGTTACTCATGAACTTTATCTCTTTATTCATTTCTTCAAAGACAAAATCTTTAACCTTAAAACCTTATCTCCCCCCACAAACTCTAAATCCTCAAGAGATCGAACATTTTTCATTTCAAAAATTAAACTAATAGTTAGATCTTTAAAATTTGTAACCCCTTAACAATTGCTTTACTTGGAACTTAATTGAGAATTTAAGTTGCAGTCTTTAGTGCTTCAACCTAGAGAGATTCTGGTGCAGTGTAGGACGATTCCACATTCCTCTAGGAATTTAGCAAAATGTCTTGGATGTTGTTTTTCTGATATGTCATAACCTATCATAATATGCACCACCATGGTAAGATCCGACTTGTTTAATACTTTTACTGAGTTGATTTCAATCTCAACCTCATATGCCCAGAATATGTCTAGTGTTTGAGATTTCTCATAGATGAGGTATAGGTAGCCATAGTTAGAAAATTCATCTATAAACATAATAAATTACTATTGACCATTCCAATAAGTCAAAGGAAATGGCCCACAGATATTCATATGAGTTAATTCTAAGACGTTCGAAGTTCTATCTCCTTGTGTTTGTTTGTTTTCCCTTAATATAATTAACATAAACACTTGTGTCTGAAAAATTAAGGAAATTAAGAATTCCTACTGATACAAGATTTTGCATTCTCTTTTGAGAAATGTGACCCAATCGCTTGTATCATAATGAAGCAAAATTCTCATTGGTTAATTTATGTTTATTAACACGTGAATTCACATGCAAAAAATGTTTTATAAGAGGCAACCATATTAAGTAGATAGATGTTATCATAACTGGATAAAGAACCGATACCTACAATAGTTAATTAAAAAAAGACTAAACTTATTATTTTCAATTGAACAAAAATAATCGAATTTGTCCAATAAAGAAACATAAATCAAATTTCGTCCAAAACGCTGGTACCACAAATGTCTCTTTCAAATCCAAATAATAACCAGTCTTTAATAATAACCTAAAATTCCTTATAGTATAAACTTTAACAGATTCTTAATTGCCCCAACTAGATGAATCTTTCAGCATCAATTGACTTTAGATTGTTTAGGCAACCCTGCATAAACACGCATATTTGAATAGTGACAACAAAATTTATCCACAAAGTGTGTCTAGGTACTGAAACTAAATTAATCTTAGAATAGGCCAAAATGAGAAGTGTACGTAACTTTACACACCAAGCGTGGTATTTAGTGCAATCTCTCTTCATGTGTCCCAAATTTCAAAAAAGTAACAATTAGATGAGTTATCATTTTCAGGCATTTGGTGTTTCTTTTTAACCGAACCGAATGTAGTTTTTTTATTCTTTAACTTGTCCTTAGAGATACTTGTCATGTGAGTACTTTCAGTACTCTCTTACTTTAGACTTTATTTTCTTGAGCACAATATGAAATGAGCTCATTAAGAGTCCACTTTCTATTTTGACAGTTGTAACTGACCTTTAATTAACCGAATTGTGCAAGAAAAGAAATCAAAACCATATAAACCAGCAAGTCATCAGACAACTCAAACTTTAATGTTGTTGGTTTTGAAGCAAGATGAGACTCATCCATGACGTACTCCCGTATATTTTTTTAGCCTTATACTTTGGTAAAATCAAGTTTGCTAGAAGCGTACTACTTTAGATTTCATCGCTTTTTCGCAAAGCATTTTCGAATATTTCTTTGAGAAATGTATTGGCAGTTACCTTATTGGATACATCGTCCCTAAATATTTTTTGAATTTTACGCTCTATGATCATAAGATTTATGCAGTTTGAACGATCACACATATTCAAGTATCGTTTTATTAGCGAAAACCTTATTCGTAAGAGTAGTGGACTGTTCAGTCCTTAACGCAAGGTCTAGATCAATGTCATCAAAAACGATATAAAAGTTCTCTTTCCAGCTCTTAAACTTTGATTCAAGCATAGGAATTGAATTGATGTTAGCAAATATTGCAGAAATAGATAGATTAACCAAATAGAGAACCTAAACCTAAATATCATGTTCACATGGGAATCCGTATTGAACAATCAATCATTTCAAATAATGATGGGTCACATCATAAGAGACCGAGCACTTTATTGATATTTAGTATTTGGACAAAAATATCAACTTGTAAGTGGTGTTCTTGGTGTAGTAATCAAATATTGACAATAAATTCGGTCAAACATCGAGTCTATCTTTGAACCGACTCAATGTTTATATAATGGAAAACTTTACAATTGTCACATATTTATTATCGCGGGTGTGCAAATAATTCGACCAAATATAAACATTCTTTGGGGCCGGTGAATATCCGCATGAATTACGTACACACAACCTTCCTAATATTTCAAATAAATTAATTTAGGCAAGAGAGGTTACTTTGGTAACATGTTATTTCAACTAATCTATTTTAGAAAATAAGTAATCCGAAATAAATATTAAGTATTAAGATTTGAAATTGATTGCTCATTTATATTTTTATCTTTCTTTTTTGTGGCCAAAAGAAAAAAGAATAAAAACAATTAGCATGAACAGGAAAACAATCCTCTGTGGGGCCGTCTAGGCACTCCCTAGCGCCGCAGCACTGGTCGTGTGGTGCCGCAGCTGCCTTTTAAACCAGAATTTATGAAAAATCCCAGAAAATCAGAAATTTTGAATTTTAGGGTTAAAATTCATATCCTAAATTGGAAAATTCAAATTATAACTTTTAACCCTAAAATTCTTTCTTGAATAATTCTAAATTATGTCTTAAATTTATATTCCAAAATAAAAGATTCCAAAACTCAATATATGAATTTCAATCACAAAATTCATCTTTTAATTCCAATGGTTTAACATGGAGTCTGCTGTGATACCATTCGTTAAAATTTTATGAAACTTTAGACTTTATAAAACTAGAAATTTTAGAACTTGAAAACCTAAATTCCTTTTCTTGCTAAGATCATCCATGTCAAATCATCAAGAAAATTAATAATGCGGAATATACCTTAATTTTTTTGGAATGATTCTTTATTATTGGATCTTAATTCCGGATCTTGAATTTTGTAACTTGAACTGCAATCTTTTTACCTTTGGTTTATTCACTTTTATTCTTGAATTTTGTCTCTTTTGATTCTTTAATTCTTGTTCTTGGTTTTACTTCTTGATTCATAGTCATAATTTTTGATTGTGGGTATTGGCTATTCCTCTTCAATATGTTTTCTCTTATATTCTTATATTTATGGGATGACACAAAGAATGAAAAGTTGCATATGAATTGAGTACCATAACCCTATATATTTCCATAAGTATTTCGCCAATCATGAAATACAATTATAAAGGAATCTAATCTCTACACATACAATACGACCTACACTTTATTTAAGTATTTATTAGATCACTTTAATTTTGAGCTTAACTTTAAGATAGAATGCATAATCAATTACATATGTAGACCCAAGTGACAAATTAATAATTTTCCAACATCGCATCATGTCATGTATAGTAATTTGTGGGCTCGTTATGCTCTGTCGTGTACCACCTTCTTTCTACTTGACACACAAATGTTGTGAGCTCTCTCTTTCGCCCCCCGAATGTTGGCTATTTTTTTCTCCCTAGCAGCAACTTTTTGTTTATTAAGAGGGCAGATTCCATCTTATATGATTTAACTTATTAAGATGAGTATCTTAAACTCTTTTACATTGGTTTTCTCAATTTGAAAATGATATATAGTTCTTTAATTTGTTGGTGATCCGTGGGTAAAAAGTAGGGCTGGGGCACGGTCCTGTTCGGTTCTAACAAGAATCGAATCGGACCCGAAATTTTCGGATATTTAGTAAGTGAAACCGTCGGATCCAAATTTAATTATGGAACCGTCCGGGTTCGGTTCCATTCAATTCAATTTGGTTCGGTTCTCAAGTTTTATACTATAATTAATTATTTTTTAATATTTATAAAGATACATTAATTCAACTAATGACATATACAATCTTAACTCTTACAAAATAACGTAGTCTAATCTTATGTGTCTTTTACCTCTCTATTTGTTGAATTCTTCATAGATTTGATTGTGAAAATCACAAGAAGATTACAATAGCGAGTTTATAATAATTAAGAGGCGTTGTCGAGTTTCAATCAATTTCTCCAGAAGAAACGACAATAAGATATAATAACAGATTTGGATAAAACTTAGCATAATTTGATTAAGTTGGAATTGGACTGGAAATTAGAAATTGAAAAATCATATTTTTGAGTTAGAAAATAATAAAATAACTTAGCTTATTTAAAATAAATTAAAAAATTTAGGGAGATTCGGTTCTTGATCTAGAACCGAAAACCAAACCAAACCCGTCGATTCTCGATTCAGATACTTGTTCGGATATTTAACTTAAGAAGAATCGCTCAGTTCGATTCAATTCGGTTCGGGTCGGATTTGGTTCGAGAGTTTTGCCTAACCCTAGTAAAAAGAGTAATAAATTAATAAATAATATATTTGTCTAATGAAGAAAATAATATTAAGATAATGACTCCGAGTGAGGATCAGGGTATAGTAAAAATGTTAATAATTTGATAACCAATAAATAAATTAAAGGCCCAACACTACCAGATATTCTGTTTGAAACTGGTAATATTAGAAGCATCCAATATATTTAATATGCCATAATAATAAGAAATAAGAAGAATATACACATGAGAAAATCATCACCTCAATCTTCGATGTAAAAGTTTTGATATTCTAATATTGTTCACATCGAATATTGGTTTTCCATTTTCCCGTCTCCTTCTTTATATTTTTTTCATATTAAAACAATATCTTTTAAACTCATTTTTTGTGTCAGGTTAATATAATTTTCGTGATGGCCAAATATTTTTTATGGATGAAAATATTCGAAATATCCTTATTTTGGTTCTCATTCTCTTGGCTATCTTAGCTTTTTGTGCATATATATCAATCGTGCTACTTTTGGCCATTTCAAAAGCTAGGTCTAACAATGAAGGCGGGGGGAAAGCAGGAGTTTGTATCATTATACTAAAATTTCACGTGAACTAATTTTGTAGCATAATGAGACAATAAGCCTGTTTTTCTTCGAATTTTATTTTGATGATTATAAATGTAATATTGATAGTTATTGTGGATTTGGGTTGCTACATTTTGAGGCCCAAATTATTATTTACTTGGTCTAGCAACTGATTGATTGAAGATTTTGTCCAGCCACTTATCACTACTTTGTCCATTTGATGGAAGAAACTAGAACTTGATAAATCGTTCTTTACTAATGCGTTTTTAGTGGATGCTTGATACCTGGACTAATGTGGACCATTGGATATGACCCTTGGAATTATCTCATATAAATGCGAGATAATTTATTAGGGTTTGTAGAGTGTATTCGAGACTTTCTCCCTTCTTTCGTGTTTGAATTCTCTGGTTTCTTATAATCTGATTTGTCATCTCCTGGATGATTAATCTGTAATTTCTAAGTGAGATTACTGATTTTGTAGAGAGTATTGTTTTGGCAACACAATCTTTGTGAGTGTTGGGCTGAAATTAGGGTTCGTGTATTCTAGGATTTTCTGTTGAAACTTGGTGTTTCAGAACTGTGTAACCTTTGCCCTGTTTTGAGGGCTTTATAGTGGATCCGAGCAATATCCTTAGGGATGCTCAATGAAGGATTAAGCGTTAGAAGTGGTCGCTGAATCTCTGGTGCCTCTGGCTGAAAAATCTTGTGTTCTTGTTATTTTTGAGCTTTTCTTTATGTTTTTCGTTTTACAAACTTGGTTGAAATTGTCGATTTAACTTGTCTGGGACCAACACTTATTATTTTCCAAAACAATTGATTATTTTTGTTAAGTAAAGTTTGTTGATGGTGAGAAGTAACAAGGCACTTTTAATCAGCTTAGTGAGGATTTGTAATTTTTGTCATGTTTCAAAATGGAGGGAAATCCTCCTTTTATAGGCACACTTTGTAATTCATGATGCATCTAGAAGTATTACGATACTTAAATATTAATTAAACATAGAAATGAGTGATATAAGTGGATAATACTTGATTATTCGTCAAAATGTTTAGTTGAAAATGACGTTTGATCATTTATAAACGTTGACAAACAATTTACTTCGATTTTGTTAGCCTTCATAATTGATTTATGGTATGGACGTCTATGGTAATATTTGTTTGTCATCTTTTTACGGAATCTCTAGACCACCAAACCCTAAATGTTGCATGAAGAATAATCTAATGTCTAACACATTCACAATTTTTTTTTCTTTAAACATACAACAAAGACAATAAGAAAATCCCTAAATGTTAGACCTAACTTTTCCACTATAACCAGTACCAAGAGAAGAGAAAAACACATTAATTTATAGAGAAAACGTAAAACTACTTTTTTCTTTATATATAGAATTTGGCTTTTTAAGATGTGCAAGCATTGAAAAGTCTCCATTACGATACATGAATTGAGAAATTTTTAGTTATAATCACAAAACATATGATTGATATACTCAATTTTAAGAATTTCAACTACTCTTTTTGAACAAACTTGTAACTTGTTGAAAGATATAGTCCAATCCCTATGTCTGGTTTTCTGGAGAGTTGATATATATTTCATCGCACACCCCGTTCAACGTCAAGCTAATGCCTCGATGTAAATTCATGAACCCTCTAGCAGTAACACATCTTTTGTTGTCACAACTAACGACATGCTATGAGGATGCACATATATGTCTGAATCAATATCATTGCACACGTGAAGAGGGAGAGACTCTATTTGCAACAATATCTATATCTAAATCCAAGCAGTTACCCTAGCTATACCTTTTGGACGTTTTTGCTTGACATGACCGATCATCCATACTTAATGAAATATAGGTTAGCCTTCTTTCGAAATTTTTGTATAACTTGTACTTGTCAAACTCAAAATTGATTTTTTTTTAATCAATTTTTACACCAGACATCTTCTTTGTGTTCCAATACCTTGAACGACCTAACTCTCTGATGCCAAAGTTGGAAATTGAGATTCATTCCTCTGGTTGCTAACATGATTACTTTTCAAATACATATTTTTATTTGTGGAATCACCGACAAAGCCTAAGCGAGTTGATAGGCCCCCCACCTCGACGTAACGAGAGGGTTTGGATTCCAGGACTTGTTTTAATTGATGTTCGGATTAATATTACGAGGCCATAAAATATAAAATATGTTAGAGGAAAACAATAAAAAGATTTTACAGAAAAAAAAATTAAATAGAGAAAATCACAGATTGTCAAACACAAAAAAATTCATTTTATATATAATTGTCACAATCATATAGAATCTCTCAACCATCCAAACCTTAAGTATCGTACCAAAAGTAACCTAAATTCTACTATACCACAATTTGCTTGACTTTGAATCAGAATAACAATTAAGAAGTTAAATGATTGACATATAATATTCTCTACAAACTTCATGTATTGCTAAATGAGCTTGTACCATGTTGAGTGATTGATTTAAAGTCAACCTATCCAACTTCTTTGTTAAGAAGCATTCTGGCTACCTTTTTTCGTGGTCCTGTATCCGGCCAAATTGCACTTTTTTCACCCATAAATTCCAATAACTCATAAGCTTCTTTGATAGTCTTTTCTCTTGAGTGATTCACTGGATGTTGAATCTACTGCAGATCAGATGAATGGAAGTAATTCAGAGAATATATTGGTTGTCCCTTTGTGATACTGTGACTCAGACACTCCCCAGGGAGTTTTTTAAACCTCTTTTGAGTCTCATGAAAGCTCTCTGAGTTGAATTATTGGAAGATGGATATATCTTTATTAAGATTGGAGGGGATGAATAACAAGATAAGAATTAATTAAAAAAATAGTTAGGAATCTCGAGCTCACTAATTAACTTTATTTATATTCAATCCATATTTTGGTTATATTGTCTTTGACTGGAAAAATTAATGATTTCACAGAAGTACAAAATATATTACATAATATTGTTAGAATTTGATGAAAATAATTGAGAGTTCTAATTAAAGTGCACATTAAGAAGAATTCTATTTGGAATGCTTTTGAAATCCTATTCGAAATCTATTGACAAATTCTAGTTGAAATTCTATTTGAAAACTCTATTGAAAGTTGGAATTTGTGTTGGATTTAAAGAAATCAAGATAAGAAAACTTTTGGATATTCTATTTCATCCACAACCCTACTTCTAGGGTCTGGATTGTCCCTATATATATTTGACTCTTTTTCTAGTTTATGCATTGTTGCAATTGTATTTTTTTCTTCATTGGTTGTCAATTAATAAAATTACTCGGTTCCTCTGCTAACCTCTCTTCTTGCTTTAAACTTGTTTTTGCTTGTGCGATCAAATACTTCATATTGTATCATATTAACCTCCTCGTTCCCAACAAGTGGTATCAGAGTTCAACCATGAAGTATGAAATTTCGTTTTTGGATTGAAATACAAGATATTTGTTGTGGCAAGTAAAGATGCAAGTTATGATGGCGCAAATGGATTTGGATGATGCACTGTTAGGATTTAACAAGATACCCACAACTTGGACAATAGAGGAGAAATAACAGAAGGATCAAAAGCACTTTCACATATTCATTTTCATCTATTTAACAATATTCTTCAAGACGTTTTGAAAAAAAAAGAAAGCTGCTGCATTATTGTTGTAGTTAGAGCAGTTGTGTATGACTAAAAGTTTGACAAGAAAACTGTATCTGAAGTAGAGGTTGTATTCTCATCGCATAACAGAAGGAGGATCTTTGGAAGACCATCTGACTAAGTTCAATAAGATCGTCACTAATTTAAAAACGTCAGAGGTAAAGTATGATGAAAAAGATTTGACATTGATCCTATTGTGCTCGCTGTTTGCTTTGTTTTCTTCATTTAGTGGCACGATTTTGTACAATCATGACACACTCACCATTGAAAACGTGTATGATGCCTTGTTCTCAAATGAGAAGATGAAGCATCTAGTTGGAACTGGATCCAGAGATGAAGAAGATCTTGTAGTTTATGGTGATTGACGAAAGGGTTAGTCCAGGGTGAATTTCAGCAATCAAGTTTGTTCTATTGTAAGAGGAAACAACACATCAAGAGGGATTACGAGAAGTTGCAAAATAAAGGTAGTGCATCTGCAAGTTATAGGAGGCAATTAGATATTTCGGACGAGACTAACGTAGTTGAGGACTATTTGGGTAGCGGAGATGTGTTGACTATTTCTGAATCGGAATCCAAGCCTGACGAGAAGTGGATTTTGGATGCAGCTTGTTCGTTCTATATGTATCACAATCGAGATTTGTTTGAAATATATGAAACGGTGACGCAAGGTATCGTTGTCATGAGAAACAACGAACCGTGTCGGGTAGCTGGTATTGGAAGAGTCATATTGAAGTTGTTGGATGAGACAATTAGAACACTGGCCAAATTCGACATGTTCAAAATTTGAAGAAGAATCTCATCTCGTTAAATACCTTTGATTCGAAGGGTTATGAGTTCTCTAGAGGAAGCGAAGTATTGAAAGTCTGGAATGGTGTCCGTGTTGTATTGGAAGGGCGAAGGAGGTCACGATTATGCATCTTGCAAGGTCACGCAGAGTCGATAAAAAATCATCAACACAGGTTTAGTACCGTGGTATATGTACAGTTTGTTACAGTACCTTTGGGATTTGACTATAGGTCTATATTGAAGAATACTACTCAGTCGAGTTTAGAAGATATGAGCAATTTCATTTTGCTACCAATGTCCACAGTTCCACCATATTCAACTGCTAGGAATAGACCTATTGGAAATAGGTACGAAGATGCTGATTTAGTTGCGCATGCTTTTGGGATTTTTGAAGGTGTCGAGACTAGCAAGGGGCCTTCAGTAAAAGCATTGAGAGTTGATTCTACTACAGTGTGTGCTTTGACCTTGTTTGGTAAGTCTTGAATTCATTGTGAGAAAAGTCCGTGTTTGGATTCGAGTATCATTTGAACTTGATGAGTTGGGGGAGGTCGATTTGGTGCTCATATCGAACGTGTTATTCGACGTGACGGAGATAGAGGCGCTGGTGAAGACTCTGAAGAGGTTATACGGGAAATGAACTACAGTTTGGGCACGTAGTGAGTTGAGGCCAATGGCTAGTGAGTGCTTAATTGAGCTGACGAGCGAAGGGTTTGAAATCATTGAGTTGGCAACTCAACTCAGGAGAATTTTTCTGATAACTCAACGTGTGCAAATTTAGAGGTTTTCGTCATTTTTCAACTGGTTCCACTTAATCAAGAGCAACGGTGAAAAATGGTTACCATTTATTTCATAATATATTCGGTAACTTTTGCTCTAAAAGACAGCCAAATTCAGAAAATTTGCTTCTAATTGATTTCTAGGTTTTTGTAATTTTTTGGTGATATTATTTGCAATGTTGATTGAGAGTGACGGTAGTGACAGTGATGACAAGGGCCAATAGTTTTTTTGGGTTTCAATTTGGGTGGGGGTGGGGGTGGGGGTGAGGGTGGGGGGGGGGATGAAGAAAATTTGTTTCATTTTTTTTTTTTTTAAATTAATTTAATTTTTAAATTATTTTATGTTTAAAATAGTAAAGTTACTATTTTACCCCTTATCAAGTTGGTCAAAATAGGTCAAAACCTACTTTTCTTGATTAACTAACAATTAAATGAATTCCATCCATTTAGACCCCCAAGTGCTTATTTTTGAAAGATTTGGAACTGTCGATGACACAAATTGAAAGTTATGATAAAATCTACAAAAATAAGTGAAAGATTAAAAACCACTGCTGCAATTTTCCCTAAAATTGAAGTACAGTGTACAAAAGTTTAAACCAATTTATTAGTTTGGTAACCATATTTTTCTATCGATAATATTTTTTATTCTTTATTTTTGCAAAAACATTTTATCAAAAAAAAAAAAATTTATGAAAATAAGTGTATTTAATTCTCATTTAAGAAAAAATCTGAAATTTTAAAACTATTTGGAAATAAATTTCCTGAAATTTGGGGTCTTAGGACCTTCGATGATATTAGATTTATTATAAACTGAAAAGAAGATAAAGGAAAACGAGATATAAACCTGCTGAACTTGCAGGGAAGAAGAAGAAGAAGAAATATCTTTCATTCAACTTAAATGATAAAGGATACAATGGTAAGTATATATAGACACTTTGATACAAAATGGCGGGAAACTAACTAATCATCTAACTAATTAATCAACTATCTAACAACTAATTAACAGTTGGAAGAATCTGGAAGAAGAATAATCTAGACCACTGATGTAAGGATGAATCCGTGTGATGCTAAATCTTGTGGCCTCAGCTAAATGGTATATTCTAATATTCCCCCCCTCAAGATGGACTATGGAGAATAGCCATCTTGAAGATTGAAGGCTGGACATGGATGCTAAATCCTGTGGCCTCAGCTGAACCTGGAAGAAAAAGTGTTGAATGGTATAAGCCTCTGAAATTTCTTCCGCTAGGAGCCAACTGCAGCATAGGAGTAAGCACCATAGCTGTAACGAGGAAATTCCCCAATTCAGGCTAAAGAAACACCATCATTCAGAGTTGCCGGCTAACATTGCTCACAATGTTTAAATGCAGCTTTCTCGCAACCAGAGCAAGAGGAAATGAATTGATTATTATTGAATTAGAAAAATCAAGCAACAGATTAATTGAATCTGTGAAATGAAGAGAAAATGCAGATCAGATTTTGACACTGAAATACCAAAGCACTGCTCCAAGAATTTCTCCTGTTAGAAGCTGTGAAACAAGCACCAAAATGGTGAAGAAAGTATAGATTCGAACCACCATCAGTTGCGAAATTGCAGGCTGATGAAGTAAGAACATGAACAGATTGATTCAAATCATCAGTTTCGGCATAAAAAGCCATAGACACATCGATGGCGAATAACGCATCGATGGAGAGAAAACGAACTAGACATATCAACAATGGCGGAATAACACATTGAAGATGGAGAAATGAAGTCTGAAGTCATAGTTATCTTCGGACAATGGTGAAGAGACCTTTCGTCGAACACCTTTTGGACATTTGAAGAGGAAGATTTGGAATGCTGAACTGTAGACTCACTAAACGAAATCAGATGAAGGCAGCAGCAGGAAGCACAAAGTGCTCTGATACCATATTAGATTTATTATAAACTGAAAAGAAGATAAAGGAAAACGAGATATAAACCTGCTGAACTTGCAGGGAAGAAGAAGAAGAAGAAATATCTTTCATTCAACTTAAATGATAAAGGATACAATGGTAAGTATATATAGACACTTTGATACAAAATGGCGGGAAACTAACTAATCATCTAACTAATTAATCAACTAACTATCTAACAACTAATTAACAGTTGGAAGAATCTGGAAGAAGAATAATCTAGACCACTGATGTAAGGCTGAATCCGTGTGATGCTAAATCTTGTGGCCTCAGCTGAATGGTATATTCTAATAGATGACTCTCATTTCTCTAGAGGCTATGTAAGCTCCGTATCAGAACTACTTATGGAATCAAACAGGGCAAACTACAACACCAAGTGGCGAAGAGCCTACATCAAGATGCCAAACGTTCCCATAGATGTGAGCTCTTGAAGAAGATTAGTGGCGTGCTGCATATTGCTACATCGTCCACAATTATGAATTCGCACCTCGACGTGTTGAGGTCATTCTAGCTCGAGTTCAAACAAAAAAATTTGCACGACTTTCAAACTTTTTACATACATAACCTCCAAGAAAATAATTAAGTACACGTCTACGAGTTTTTCGACATCTTTAATAGCTTGAAATTAAATACAAATTATAGCTTCCCAGAAAAAACTACAACTTGGAGAAACTTCAACAACTCAAAGTTGTGCATGTATGTTTCTGAGTTTTTACTTGAATTCTGCAATTTCAAACACTCGAGCAGTTCCATCGAGTGAAACTGAGACTAGGAAATCTCCATTGGCAGATACAGCAAGAGACTGAATGGCATCCGAGTGCCCACTGAAGATTTTCACACATTCTCCAGAGAGACTATCCCATAATCGTACTTTCCCGTCAACACAGCCTGTAGCTATATGTCTAGACCCAGGTAGCCACAACAAACTCGTCACCCCATCCTGCCATAAGAATTAGTAAAAAATACATGAGGTGAAAGGGAGCTTTGCAAATGTGTCATCCAAGGTATAATATGTTTGGTAGTGATGGCAAATGGGCCATTTCTCTGGTCTGAGACCTGACCTTTGAAGACATCAACTAGATGGTTGTTGAACTGGTCCAGTCATTTGTCATTTATAATTTTAAATGTTTATGAACAAAAAATGAAAAGATATACAGAAGAAAATAGAAAATCGACTAACCTCATGGTCACATGTGCACCATGGAGATGAATGTTGCATATCCCATACTATAAGCTTCTTGTCCATGCTGCCCGTGGCAGCCAAAGGAGAGCTGTAAGTAAATTTTAGACTAAATAAGTGGTTTTAGAGACCATGAAACATTCAATATGCTAGAAAGTCATATGCTAATGTATCAGGAAAATCTAGTCATGATTGCAGTTCCGTCTCCTTTCAAAACCACTACTAGATGAAGCATTAGGGTGAAAAAAAAGTGTAAGAAACAAAAATATGTTAGCTGGCCACACCTTACTGCAAAACCAATACACTCAATTGAATCTGAATGTGCACTAAGAGAACTAACAACCTGCGAATTGGGAAAATACATCCTTTTAAGGTCAGCAGTATAAACATTACATAGAATTGGAAAAATTGAAAACAAGGAAAAATGATTTTACACCTTCCCAGTTGATATATTGACAGCATGAACAGAGCCATCCTTCGAACCAGTAAGAGCAAGAGCAGACTCAGAGCTTATTGTCAAACATGTAAGTCCTTCATTATGATAAGGATGACCTTGAATAGAGAGCATCATCACTCATCAATGGAGCACAGTAATATAAAAACTACAGCCAAACACATTGCATCTAGACCACTAGATATAAGAAAGTGATGACTCAAACAACAAGAGAGAATGACTCGTCATCTTTTTTTATTCATGTCCAGCTGCAAGTGTGAGGGGAAGACAAGGAGAGAGGTTATGCAATCAATTATTAACCTGATTGATTTCTCCGACTAAAGCAAGGACTGTCACTCAAAAACTCATCATCAAGCCTCAAGTGTTGCAACATGATAAATCTAAATTATTGATATTTGCCCTCCTTGAGAATTTAAATAAATAAAAAAAAACTTGATATTATTTACACTTAAGCTTTCAAATTTGTCCAGAATAATGATTTAATTACTTAGCCCCAGTTTGGGCACCATTAAAATGTGTGTTGGGAGAAAATGTATTTTGGAAAAGTGATTTTTTTTTTTTTTAAATGTGGTTAAAAAAGAAAGAAAACTTTTGGATTTACATGCAATATTGTTTTATTCGAGAATGTGTTGTTAAAAAAAGGAGAGTGAAACATGCATTTTGGATAAAATGGAGCCCAAAATAAAATGCATTGTTGCCAAGATCTTCTAGGATATCAAGCACCAGAAGTGAACCCGGCATGGAATAGCAACAGTAACATATTCACGTTTGAAAGTCTGAGGGAAACAAAATACAAAATATATCTACGTAGACATTGAAGAGAGATTTCGAAAAGATACCTCTAACAACATGGATGTTTTCTCCAGTTTTGGGATTCCAAATTCTCATAGTTGCGTCGTCAGAACCAGTACAAATTACTTTACCTTCAGAATGAAAATGTCAGAAACAGATGATAAAATGTGCAAAGAATAAAATATGACAAAAAAGTAGGCCAACGGATTTTTCTCAGAAATGGAAGGGGGTAAGTACCATCGGGTGTAAAATCACCGCATGTTACACTATTTCCATGACCGGAGAACATATTGAGATAAGAACACTTGTCAACGTTCCACATCCAAATAGTAGAATCCTCTGAACCAGCCAAGATCAAATGTCCTCTTGGATGCCATCTGACCCACTGAACAATTTCACATATTAGACAACATATATGACCAGATAATGTTATCAGTTATCACCAAAAGATCAATGGTCAAATATTACCTCAATGCCCCCTGAAGGACCATCAAGCGTGCATTTTAAATCTCCTTTAGATATATCCCAAACTTTGACAATTCCATCAAAACCTCCAGATGCAAGCAATTGTCCATCGGTACTAAAGGCTAAACTAGATATAGAGTCCAGGTGACCTGAATGAGGATGTTTGAGAGGCTCAAATATCAACGAAGTAAATGAAATGTACTTAAATTATAGGTTTTTTGATTACTATTGACTTATTCCATACTCCTTGTTATAAGCATGAAGTAGAACTTCATATCATTCTTGTTATAAATATGAGTACTACTAGTATCATCATCATCATTGTTATAGGAGCAGCAGCAGCTGTAGTATTATATTTATATAATTATACCATTTTGTTGGAGCCAGGCCTGAACATTTTACACAATCTTTACAAATTCTTGTTTGGGGATTAGAGATACAATCCCCTGGGTGGCTTCTTGGCACTTTGTTAGGGCCTTAGGGAAATAATCATTGTAGTATAAGATACTCAAATAGTTGCAAAATAAAGCTCTTAACTACTTTATTAGAGGTCCATTCCGTACCTTGTAACTCAAAAGCCCAGTCACCCTGATTAATTTTCCAGAGGAATCCTCTATCATCTCCACCCCCAGTTGCCACTAGTGTAGCATCTCTTGGGCTACAGGCAACGGTGTACAATTCACCTAGAAGTAACGTAGCAATTATTTCAACAACATTCTCATTACTGTTATGCAATATCATTCCAAAATTTAGCAATATATGATGGGTTATTAGTTAAAATGTAAACTGAAACGCGGAGAAATAACTGCGGCCACACACCACGAGACATCATAATAATATTACTTCGCTGAAAAATTTACAGATTAATAGCTATCAATGTTATTAAAAGATAAAAGTTATTAATAGCGTCCAAATATTATACATTTCCAATATATGGTGAAAAATTAGTCTCAAAGTTCAAAAAATCATAACAAATGCAAGCAATAAAAATGTATAAAAGAAGATTCATGACTCAAGATTTCTCTCTGCCCAGAACATTGAATTGTGGACCTTTCTTCACTCCCCAAGGCACAAGCTTGGAAAGATTTTTCTTTTAGTTGCACATATCAACGCATTTTTGGTTTTATTTCACCACCAAAAAATTCTATCTGAACTTGGAAGACAGCTTATTTGGATAACTTCCATCAAATTATTGTTCCATGACTGTTTTTATCAGAAGATAAAGAAACAGATTATCAGGGGACTTCAAAGAATCAAGCTGGCACAGAAAAATTCTCGTTGATGTCAGCAATTAGCAAAGATGTAACTATAATGATTCCCTAACATTTTCTTCCCTAAAAATAGATCAAATATTTATTGTTCAAGACAGAGTAAAAGTTAACAAGGAAGATGGTGCCTGGATCTAAAAATCCCATCAATTTTACTCACTATATTGTCTATCCCTTGGTTCTTATAACAATGCCATAAAAATTGCAATATCTTTTTATCGTGTTGTTTCTTTTGCCTAGAGATTAGGGGTTACAAAACAGGCCAAGCCTCATGCCAGCTCGCGGGGATTCAGCCTATGGGCAGTTCATGCTTGTTTTGAAACGAGCCATAGGCTGAGCCAAGATTACTTTTTTCTCACAAGCCAAGCAAGCTCAGCTCTTTTGGGCTTGTGGGCAGGCTCATTTTTTTTTTTTTTTCTTTTTTTGGCTTGCTTTATTATTTTCTTTAAAAATAATTTGCTTGTGTTTTGAGCTTATTTTGTTTAAAAAAATTTCTCTAAAAAAAAAAAAGGAGAGCCCATTCGACCATGTGGCCCACAACCAAAGGTCCAAGCCGAGCCTAGGATTTCCACACGAGCCAAGCTTGAGTGTTTAAAAGCCTAGCGAGCTTGGCTTGGCCCATTGCCACCGTAGTGAAGAAATACATTTTACAAATGAAATCTATTAGTTAACTTTGGAAAAAATTCATCACATACTTTGTAAATTCAGTATAGCTCTCCAGCTATGAGTCTATAAGTAGGTTTTAACCCAAAATATCACACGCATCCTAAAATAAAAATAAAGTTCACCTGTATGGCCGGTGAATGTGTGTGCAGAATCATCTTCCTCATCTGCAACCATAATTTCATAAAAGAGTAAGACGATATTAGGAAATTATTTTCTTTAGATTAGCACATATACTAAAGTAAAACATAAATCCAATCACACCAACTCAAAGAACAATAATAGTTTTGGTAGCGTCTCACGTCAACAATTCTAGTTAAATTTTTAACACTGTAAAAATGATAGAAAATGATATTTAAAGTTACGTGGATACATGTGTCCGACAAACCTTTCAGTACATTGGACTAAAATTTCCAAAACCCAAGGATACACCAAGTCAATTCAAGCATACATCAGACCCCTCTTCCTCTTTTTGGTTCGTATAGAATGCTCAAGTATACACACAGCCTAAAAGATAGCTCCAACAGATGGTATAAAGCACTTAAATGCTTATGAAAAGAAAGTAAAATTACCAACAGAAAATATTATTGCATTTGAAGCACCTAATTCACATGATCGTAATTAGATGGGAGCATGAGCAATATAGAAAAATTAGTTTGAGCAATTGGTGAACAATTCATTTCAATATCAATAACATAAAAAGAAGTAACAAATTCTCCTTGTCCGAGTCGGTTTGGAACACAGCCGAGGCCCAAGTTCAAGAACTGGTACTCCCCACCCCAATCCCCCTTTCCAAAAAAAAAAAAATTTAACTGAAATGATGTGAATAGTGCACTGAAACTATTATAGAAGTAAACCTACCGAAAACTTCTTCTGTATCATAGCTTTCTTCTTCATCAGCGTCTGGAAGATCTGAAGCCATGAGAAGTCAATTAGACAAGCAAACATATGAAAACACAAAAAAAACAAGCACTGTAATTGGAAAATACATTGCAGCATTTAAAGAACAAAGTCCAACACTTTCATCAGCAAGTAGCTAAGAAGAGTACTCTCCAACCCCACCCCAGGTTAATTAAATAGTTTATTTCTAGCATCTCGAAACTCGAAAGGAATATTTGGCAGCCATTTGATACTTGCAATTTTTGCCTTCTTTTTATTCCTTTTTCTCCTATTCATTCAATACAGAAAAATCCAATTAACCAGATATGCCTTAATTAAGTCCAATTACACCAAATCTTTTAGATGATAGCCTTACATAACAAATTAACAATAATCAATATAAATATATACCTTCTTCATCAACAGTGTACTCTTGAATAATATCTCCTTCGTCGAAAAACACCTCTTCACTGCCGTGAACCTCCTCCTCGTCATGTGAAGATGGATCGTCCATCTTTTTTCTCAGACCGAAAAGATTACTAATTACAGGAAGAAAGATTTATTGAGGGTTTAGGGCTTCATTCATTTCATTTGACTTGTCAAATTTATTGATAGTTAATTTCAGAAATGGTCACTAAAGTTCAAGCGAATTTCAAATTGGTCATGAAAATAATTTTGTGATCCATTTAATCCCTAAAGTCAAATAATGCTATATTCATCACCCCTCTATTGGTATCTTAATGCAATGTTACATGCATCGAAATTACATATATTCAAAATAAGATAGGGCATAATTTTTCAAGAAAAAAGACAAAAGCTCACTTTCAGTCAAAAAGTTCCAAATCGTTCATTCTAAAATAACCCAAATTTCCATCTATATTATACAGCAAGAATGTTCCACAAAATTAAAATAGGAGGCTGGCAATATGAATGCAATGGGTGGTGGCAGTCCCTCTCCATCCCGCCCATGTGGTTGGGAACTTGGGACAGGACAGGAAATGAAATTAAAATATCTCATTTACTGTCCCGCTAAATTAATTATTCATTTTTCAAAGTTCTTTTTTTTTAATACAATTATATTATTAAAATATAAAAATTAATAATAATAAATTGATTGGGGCAGTTTCGGGTAATTCGGGATGAGAAATATCTAACGGGTCAAAAATTTCCGATCGAGATTGTTTGCCATCCCTAGCCGACTAGTAGGATTCGATCAATTCAATGACCATTACTTTACATTTAAAATTTAATTGTTACTATGTCAGTATAGGATAAACTTTTTAACACAACCTCCATCTAGTGGTTGTACGTCTACCTTGATTATAAACAAGTACTAACCTAAAGGGGCGGAGCCATTAATATTGTCCAGTATGGGGGAATTTAATCAAGGCAGAACTTTGAGTTTTTGACCATGAATTTAATGATGGTAAAATATAAAATAATATTACGACCAAATGATATATAATGAAAAATTCAAATAAAATTCTATAAATGTATTTAGGAGTAACTCAATGTTGTAAACCAAATAAAATTTCAATTATCATGGCCTGAAAGTACCGAAAGTCAAAGATATGTAATGGCCGGTTCCGTTTCAAATAAACAATTAAGGAAAGATGAAAAACAATTAACGGTCGAAACAAACACGAATAAGAAATTCAAGTTGCATATATGCTAATTAATCCTAAATATGCTAATTATATATTTTTACTGCTGTCAGAACAAGATAATTAAAATGACAGATTAAACTGTCATCCAATAACTACGGGCAACAATTGATATGGAGTTGCAGAGAAATCTAAAGCACAAATACTGCAAGGAGAACCAGAGCCGGTTCTGTGCTTGTTGGGGCCTGAGACGAAGTCCAGAAATTAGACCCCTAGGCCCCAAATCAACGAAAATGCAAATTTTAACGGTGTATTATACAACATATTGCTAACTTAAAACTTAACATTACAACAATAAACAAATATATTATATACAAAAATTACAAAATATCTCAATCATCTCATAATTAGAGTTTTCAATATAGTTACTACGTCTACGTGCGCCTATGCATTTTTTATTCTACAATAATCAATCATATATGCCGAGCAGGCCACAATTATATAAGCCGACAAGGCTTCACACATTTTCAGTCTCTTCAATAACAAGATAGGGCAGGCCATTACTTACCTGAAAAGTAGAATTTCAACGAAAACTATGAAATCAGACCCTTAAAAATTCCGCCGTCACAACTCACGAACCTGAAATAAAAATTTAATATCAAACATCAATACCATATATACGGCACTTATTGACGAAAAGAAAGATTAAAGAACAGACTCACATACACTTATCACATAAAACTCTGACATGAATTCTTTATTTCATCCATAAGCTCTAATTCTATACAATTAATCCTCTTCAAGTCATCTTTCCTTAATCATAGTCAAACCTAAATACTTAAGACAGTAACTCTATGAGATAGATCCTCCATATTTTTTCCTTAATCTTAGTAGAATCTGTAAATTGATTTAACATAAATCATTTTTTGTTTTTCTTATTCTTTCTTATACAGGAATATAATAATCAAGACAAGGACTAATATAATATAAATACAAATAAGATATCTTTGTCAACAAAGATAGGAAATACTTAGAATTGAGTTAACATAAATTATTTGTAGGTATTGTTAAATAATGCCTTAAATTAGTGGTGTAGTAAAATTATAAATAGGTTTAGATCAAGTTCAAGCCAAGTTCAAGTTCATACTTGACATTTACTATCTTTATAGAATCGAGCTAAGTCAATAGACTAGCAAGTGGTGACAACAGTTGCAGCTTATGTGAGCTTAGTCTCATGCCTACTTATGTGTTGGTTATTCTTGTGTCTACAAAATTGAATGTCTTCATAACTAAATACTTATGAAATATAATCTTTCAACGTGAGAATGCACATTTGTTTATGTCGACACACTATGAGAAGAACATAATTATACTATTTCCATCCCGAAATAATTCCACCACGATCTCCCGATCATCAATACCTCATTAATCTTAAATATAAGATTTCTAAGTCCAGTTTTGTAGCCTTCATCCCTTACTACTAAATACATGATTGTGATTTATAACAAATTTTGTAATTCATGTAATAAGTCAAACTCGATGTTGGATGAAGAATCAATCAGAGACGGCAAATGTGGTTCTTTATGTGAATAAGCAAGTCCAGAAATCAACCTACTTTTTGTTTGATTGGTTTTGGAAGAAGCATAAATAAAGATGGGAACTTTAATGTTTTATTAAGTAAAAAAATAATGGATGCCTTTATATTTTCACTGGAAAAGACAAAGACACGCAAGCAGGTGGACCAATTAAACCCTTAAAAAATTAAAGAGGATGCAAACGTCAATCCCATCTCTAATTAATTAATAACTTTGATAAAAAAATAATTAGAGCTAAGAAACACTAAAAACTCGTCAATTAGTTTAGTGGGCAACTAAAGAAAAAGGTATTTAGGCTCAGGTGCAACAGATATTCCCCTCGTACATCCATAAATCCGATTACAAAGTGGAAACCAAAAAGAAAAAAGGAAAAAAAAATGAAAAATCTTCTGCATGCCAAAGTTTTCAGTTTGAATAACATAAATCCAAAAAATTGAAGTACTGCTCAACAGCCAACAGGAGACAATTCTCTCTCTCACCGAATCACCTGTTCCAAGAAATCCACACATTTCACAGCCAATAAAGAAAATTAATACCCAAAATCCACACATTTCACAGCCAAGAAGGAAAATTAATACCCAATCCTCACTTTTCACCAAAACCGCCCAAAATCCAGTAAGAAAAATTGAAAAAATAGACGGACCTTGGTCGACTGTCCGTGGAGCAACAAGCAGAGATGGACTTAGTCCAGTAGTCCACGACTCTAGTAGGCAGTAGTCCAGTCCACGCACGAACACGAAGGGAAAGGGCGAACCGGCGAAGGCCGAACTCCGAAGGGTTTGAGTCTTCGAAGGATTTGAGACGATTGGGAATTTGATATTTGATATTTGGGTTGAGGGACGGTAAATTGGGCTAATGGGCTTTTACAATGAAAAATTTAAGGGAAGAATTATAAAAGTGGAAATTACACCCTGTTTCAAGATTTCAATGCAAAAATCAGGCTACAAGATTTTTTATGCAAATATCAGGTATTCAATTAATTATCATAAATTATTAATATTAAAAATATTATTATAAAACCATATTTTTAAACCCTAAAAATAAAACTCTCTCCCTAACCCGCACACATTTTCTCTCTGCCTTCTCTCTAAAACCACCGGCTGCTCCTAAATCTGATCGTTGCTCCCCTCTTCGCGACGAATGTTGGTGACGCGACTAGCGTAGGTGCAGGACGACGAGCGTCGATGCTGTGCCTGCTGAGCGTCGATCTGAGCGCAGTTGCGGGTCTACGTGAGCTCGAAGTCGCGGCGTTGTCGTGGCTGTGTTGTGCGGCGACGTTGGTTGGCGGTAGTGTAACAATGTCGCGAGTCGGGTTTGTTGGGTTTGTTGGTTTTTGGTGTGTTGGTGGAAGTGTATTGGCGCGATGTTTGTTGGTTTGTTGGTTTTTGGTGTGGTGGTGGATGTGGTGGTGGTGCGGGGTGGTAGCGGTGGTGGGTTGAATTGGTGGTTGTGGTGGTGTGGACTGCGGCGGTTGTGCGGTCGCTGTGGTGGTGGTGGTTCCACCAAATCTGTTTTTTTTTTCTTTTTTCCGAGTTTGATTTATGCTATGAAGTTGTGGTAATGGTGGTTGATGGTTTTTTGTGATTTTGCGGAGGTTTATGGTGAGGAAATTCTTGCTGGTGTTTGTAGTTTGTGGTGGTTGACTGGCAACGATGTGGCGATAGAGTTCAGATGACAGTGCAGTGGTAGATTTTTAAATGACGGTGCGGTGGTTGTGGTGGGGTTGGTGTTTGTGTTCGTGTTGGTGTTCGTGAGACAAAGATTGTCTGTGACCAATTACTACCGCACCGTTTGTGACCAATTCTTGCTGGTATTTGTAGTTTGTGGTGGTGTGTGGTGGTTGACTGGCAATGATGTGGCGGTAGAGTTCAGATGACACTACAGTGGTAGAGTTTTAGATGACGGTGCGGTGGTAATGTGAGGTGCAGTGCTTGGTGGTGGTAGAGTTCAGTGGTTGCGTTGGAGTTGGTGTTCGTGTTTGTGTTGGTGTTCGTGAGACGAAGAGTCTGTGACCAATTACGAAGAGTGTCTGTGACCAATTATTTGGTTATATGTGACAAATGATTCAAATGTGACCTAAAAATTTAATAATATGTGACTGAAAAAAGATTTGTAACTAACTAATTTGAAAATATGTGACCTGTGACTTGTAAAAAAATTTATCTGTGACTTCGAAATAATACGTGACTAATCAATTTGATAATATGTGACCAATAAATAAATTGTGACCTTAATTGGGTATCTGTGACCATTAATAGAATAATATGATTTTATTATATTTAATTAATAAATATATTTAATTAATTATATATATACCTGGTTTTTGAATTTTTAAACTTTGTACCTGATTTTTGAATTGAGTTAAACTTGATACCTTAAATATGAATTTTTCCCATTATAAAATAAAGCATTAAATATGTTCACTTCAATTTCCATGTTTCAAGTGGTCAAATGCAAAAATCAGGTTTTTATTTTTAATTAAAAATATTTTATTAATTAATTATAATAAATTCAAAATTATACAATTAATGATCACAATTACATAAATATAGGTCACAGATTATTTTAAAGTCACAAATCAAAAAATTTATAAGTCACAAATTATTTCGAAATCACAAATCAAAAAATTTATACGTCACAAATTATTTTGAGGTCACAAATCAAAAATTTTATAGATCACAAATTATGTTGAAATCACAAATCAACAATTTTATAAGTCATAGTTTATCGATCGGTCACATATTTTCAAATTTGTTGGTCACGAATTATTTTGAAGTTACAAATTAAAAAATTTATAGGTCACAAATTATTTCGAGGTCACAAATCACGGATTATGTCGAGGTCACAAATTAAACAATTTTATAAGTCACAATTTATCGATCGATCACATATTTCCAAATTTGTCGGTCACGGATTATTTTTTTAGTCACATATGATAAATTTTATGGTCACAAATTATTAAATTTTAAGATCACAGTTTAATACTTGGTCACATATAACCAAATATTAGGTCACATACCATCGCCACCCACCACCACCACCACCACCACTACACTTGCCATCACCATCATCAATCACCTCCACCGTGGATCACCACCACCACCGTCAAAACCTCCATCTGCACCATCACACAAAACACAACGACCACCACCACTCCAACAATCAAACCAACACCACCAGCATCACCACTACCCCCGCCACCGCACCACCACCAATCCATCATCACCACCACCATCGCACCACCATTACCAAAGCCACCCCTATCAATCGGTCAACACCACTCACATTGCTAGCAGTACACCACTGTCAAACCTACCAAACCTCACTACCACCGCACCATACCACCACCGCACCTTCAGCACCACCAACAAACACCGACCAGAAAACCACCAACAAATCACACAAATCAGCATCGGCTTCCACACACAGAAATCACACAAATTAGCATGAGCTTCCAAACACAGAAATCACACAACACAGTCGGCTTCCACTTACAGAAATCACTGTCGACCGTCGACCAGCGTCGCCACTGTGAGTGTTGACTTCGATGCTCACAACGACGCTGTGACGAGGGCAGAAATAGCAAAAGGTCAGATCCAGTAGCAAAGGCTGGTTGGGGATACAGACATACTATCAGATGTCATTCCATCGTCAAACACCACCGTACCACCTGACGGCAGCGACGCGAGCGCTGTGCCTGATTTATCCTCTGATTAATTGGAGAGGGAAATCAGAAAGGGGAAACTTAGAGACGGTAGAGAGGGAAATGAGAAAGGGAGTGAGAGACGGTAGAGATGGAAATGAGAAAGGGAAACTTATCTAGGGTTTGTGTGTGGTGGGTTAATTATACTTCCTGGTTTATGATTAATTAATTTTGGTACCTGATTTTTGAAAATTGATCTTTAAAGAACTGGTTTTATGTAATTTCCTCAAAATTTAAAAGGGAGCACCATATAACACTTACATATAAAAATTACTTTTCAAAACTAACAAGCTTCTCAAATTATTTCAAAAATCAGGTGCTAAATAAATTTATTAAATATTAAATTATAATATAATATATATAATAATTATTTCCACCTCATACCATCACACCCATCCTATTTTATCACCCCACTACACTACCTTTCCTCCACCTCTCCATTAGTTCCGACGATTGCTCCGACGACACCTCCGGTCCGACAGCCACTCCGACGAGTTTTTTTTACCAATGACCCGTGATTAGTTCTATTGGATTTGTAACTTGTACACATTGTGTCATTATTTTTTACCAGTGACCATGATCGATTAATTGATTTGTGCCAAGGAAAATTAACGATATGACCACTTAATTGTATAATTTGTAATTGATAAATTACAAATTATAATTTTAGTCGCAAATTTCACGTTTTATAGGTCACTAAGTATTTATTGGTCGCAGCTTATTAAATTAACTGATTACAAGTCATTGTATGATAATAAATCATCAAATTAATTTATCACAACTTATTTATTAGCCACGAGACACAAATTGAATTTATTCATAATCACATATTTGTATTCAGTATGACTAACTGTGACCAAATTTATATTTAGTGTGATTGTCTGTGACCAATTCCATTTTAACTGTGATCGTATGTGATCGAGTCACAGTCGCGTTCACTATTGTATATATTTAGTACAATGATTAAGGAAACTAAATAACTATAATTCCTAAAATCCAGCTTTCCCAAATATATCCATCTATATACGGTAACAAGAGGGAGATAGGAGTTGGATGAGAAGGTGGTGAGTTTGGACATTTCTGTGATCAATTTCGTCATATTTATGGTGCTAGACTAACCGGACTGTGGTGTTTGCGCCATTGAAAGGAGATGAGAAGGTGGAAGGAAAATTTCTTGGCGTTGGCTTGTTATGGTTCTGATACCATGAAGGAAAAGAAAAATTCCAGTGTGTTTTTATTGATAATAGTTCGCTGTACTTGTACATCCAGCCTAAGGCTATTTTTACAGAAATAAGGTGTAATGTAAAATGGCATTCTGTTCAGAATTGATCTGTGCCAAATATATAGCACAATCACCAGTTGTGGCTTAATCAACGTTACTGCCTTTAATGACTCCTTGTTTTGTGTTTAGTTTTAAAAAATGCTAAGAAATTTCACAGAAAGAAAGTTGGGAAGAATAACAGATTTTGAAAAGGAATAGACAAAAGAAAACAAAATCCAACTAACGAGTATTCAAAAAATTCAAGAAAACAAAAATGGATCAAGAAATCACCAGAAAAACATTAAACTGCATGCAAAGTGTACATCTAAACTCGTACATATATGCAGATAAACTCCAAATCTTTGACAAAAAAAAAATCCCAAATTTTTATTAAGAGAAAATCAAAATTTTGAAGGAAATATAAAAATCATAGTGAACACGGCAGATTTGAGATAAAATATACGAAGGAAACAAACTCCTATTTACGAAAATAAAAAAAAAAATGACAAAACTCAAAAAAAAATCTCCTGCACTAAAGAGATTTTTGTTCGAAATTAGTTGCATATAAAAACATTCATCTACTTCGTGCATGTAAAAATATACATACAAACATACATATACATACCCATAAAAGTAGAAACCATAGACCTCAAAATTTTACCGCGGCTGTGTACTTATGATTCAAAACCGTGGCGGAATATAACATGTTGTGTGTTTATATGTATATATGTATGTATAGATTGTCAAAGACTGAGAGAGAGCTACTGGGTTTAGAGAGAAAAAGGAGTTCAGTTGCAAACAAGAGGACGGTGTAGAGGGGTGATGTAATATCTAAATAATTTAAGAATTAGTCTATATCTACATAATAATATACATAATATATTATACTCCCCTCATATAGAGGGGCTCACACATAATAAAATATTCGTGAATTCCTTTTTATGTGAGTGAAGTGTAATCTATTATGTACATCATAAGGTATACATGTAGACTAATCCATAATTTAAAACAAGTCAAAACTTCAAAGTTGGTCTAAAATATCAAACTTAAAAAAAATGAAAATGAAACAAAGGAAAGGCGGTGGGATGGATTTGAATATCCACGAAACTCATGTTATTTCATTTCATTACGCGCACACACGGAGAGAAAACGAGAGCAGGGAGAAAAGAAAGAGAAAAAATAAATAAATAAAAAGAGAGAGGAAGAAAAAGAGGGAAAAAAAAAACAGCAAAAAGTTGTCAACGTGATTAGCAAATAAGGGGGCGTTCTCTTTATTGTTTTCGGGTCATTTTCTATTTTCGATTTTCGAAAACATTGAAAACACATTCTCTTTCCCATTTTCGAAAATGAGATTTTGAAAATAGTCGAAAATTTTATGAAGAAAACAGAAAACAATTTTTTTACGTTTTGACTGTTTTTTCACAAATCTGCCAAAACTCAAAAAACACGGGTTGAGAAATATTTTTTCAAAACGACAAAAAGAACGAATTTTCAACAATCTCAAAATGGACACCAAAAACATAAAATACAAAACGAATTCAAAATTGAAACACGAAGAGAACGCCCCCTAAGTGTTTTTTACTATTAAGTTCGAATTTCCAATTTCAAAGATAAGCAAAAGTTAGCTATTGAATATTTACATTTAATTTTAGAGTTGTTAGATTATTAGTTTAAATTCAATTTTATTGCAATGAAATTATTGAACTAAGTATAATAAGAAATTATTGAACTAAGTATAATAAGTTATGAAACTAAGTTAAAATGAAAAAAAATAGCTCACGTGATTAAAGATATTAGGAAAATTGCTTATGTATAAAAAGATTAAGTTTTGATATCGTCTATCTAATTATCAGAGTTTCTTAAAATTGTTAATCTAATATTATATCATGTTTCAGGCGGCGATACGGATATCGGAACAGTTTATCAATCGAGTTGATTTTCTGTGTGAGTGGAAAAACTTAAATATTTTCACATATTGATGAAGTATCTATATTATTATATTACGTGCGATTATGTGAATTATTTGTAAAATTACACGATTATTATGAAAGGTTCTTTTGTTATGATATATGTGAAATCATAAAGGTTGTGCATGGATTACTTGTGAATTGGAATGTGACATGTGATATTAAGATTGACAAGAAAAGTACCGTAATTTTATACTTTTTCTAGTTCACAGAGGGGCATTGGCAGCCATAATCTATCTTACACAGATGGGTCTTCGCTGGAAATTAGTCTTGACCTTGACCATGTTTTAGAATTGATTGTCAGAGATCTTGAGGCCTGCTTTCGCTCACGGAAGAGGCCCCATGGAGGAAGTGCTTAGCCCGAGGAGGGGGGATTATAGATTTTAGACATGGGGTACATTTTTGGTGAATTACATGTGGTGTAATTAGATGATGCTATAGATTTGAGTGATGATTATATCATGATTATGAGATGATATTTTTCAGCTTTGACGTATTTCATTTATTGATTTTTATTACCATTATTATATGTTTCTATACTTTGGACAATTAGATAATGTAAACTCGATTTTTGATGAAAAAGTATAACTATTTTTGAACTTCTTCACACACTGAGCTATCAACTCGTATATTTTTTCACGATTTTTCTTATCAGGTAGCCGTTGAGTTTTTGGGCATCTTTTGGAGTTGAGCCTTTGATTTTGGAGTTAGAGACACACGACAGAGTTTGTCACTCATTTCATAGAGCATGTAGTCAGTGGTTGGGACACATGTTCATGTTTAGATGTGATTTTGCATCACTTGTAGATAGTTGTGGGGCTCAGTATGTATTTTGTATCCATACGTACATTTCATGTTATTTTCTTGGTTAAAATTGAGATTTCGGCTTATCTCTATTATGCTGTGTTATATTTTGGATTTGTGCATTGTGATTTAAAGGTTGTTAGTTCTAATTACAAGGGAGATAATGTAGAAATTTCGTTAAAAATAATTTATAAAAAGTTGCATATTGTAGTTGTAGTAGCCTTGATGATGAGTTCGACTTTAAGTTGGTATCTATTATCGGCGCACGTCAAGTTCTGGGTCTACTAGCGTTACTCGGAGTGGGGCGTGTCAGGTGGGGTGGGGACAGTGATGATGCGAAATAGGCTTGAATCCAGGGCCTCAAGATTAAGGCCTTATGGTCGTTAATACAAATTTTGAAGCTCGGTTTTGCATTAATGGCTTTTAAGATTTTTTTTTCCCTACTTAAATTGGTGTAATTTTAATTGGAAATGTGATTAATATAATTGGAACTCATATTTCATATTTTTAATGTAGTTGTTTAAGTTATTGTTTTAATGACCTAAAATATTCTGGACAAAAAATGTTTTCTACCTCTAATCATTGTTCTTTTAAAATCGCTAGCTACGAATTTTGAAAAAAAAAAATCGTTGGTTACGCGCTCACAGTATCATACTTAACTAACTTTCAGATTTCACTAATAACAACATAATATCTTACATACTTGATTTTCAAATTTTTGCAGTTGAACATTAAGTATTATATTTATTTGTTAATTTATCGTAGATAAAAAATTTATCGTTTTAAGATGATTCATGCTACACTTACACAAGGATTACTTCACACAATATTTATAGATACAGAGTTGTCAAATTTTCATTGGTAGTTAGCAAAAAAACCGAAAAGAAAGAAAGAAACAATGCAGCACCTAAAACCAGACCTTGTACACACAGCTTTTTCCTTTAGATATTACTCATGTGGCAAAAGTTTGTGATTCCTATGAGAGTAATGTTATTTAGCATGAATGACTTTACAACATCGGTCTAGGTAGTCTGAATGATAATAAATAATATAATTAATTAAACAAGTTATCTTTTTGTATATTCAATTGAATATATCATTTAATGACATAAATGATGATGTTATAGAACCACAGATGCCAAATAGAAATATTCTTCCTATAACTATCAAAAAGTATGATGGTCGTTAAGGAACCAATGTTAATAATTTCAATCTCTCCAATACAGTATCTAAAAATGTTACTCTTTTTTCTATTTTGCTTTTTGGTTGAAATTTTTTTATATTTTAATTAATTTATTTTTTAATAGCAAAATTCTATGTGCATATCCTAGTACATTATATTGTTCACACAAATATTCTTGTATTTCCATAAACAAGCACATAACAACACACGGTCATGTTTGGCTACTATAGAAGTTGTTTTTAAGTATTTTGCTTTTAATTATGTTTAAACTTTCCCAGAAGTTATTAGTATTATTTTTAAAAATTTGTATTAAAATTCTTCCTGCTCAAAAATATACTTTTAACTCTTTTCAAGCTTACCCAAACATGCTTGGTTAACATGCACATTCTTTTGATCCTAGGAAAATTTACCTTTTGTGGTGCAAAATGTTCAAGTTTGGGATCTATGGGACAATTGTACTTTTTTTCATGCTTTATTGTGTAGCAAATACCTAGGTTTCTATTTTTCAGATGTTATTATAGTTTATATATTTATGATTCAACTCTTTATTTTAGTTTTAAGATGAAACAAATTTTTGCTAGTTGTCAGCCATTCTTATTGGTTTAATTGAGATTTTTCTCACATTTATTTTCATAATGACTAAGTTATAAAAATATATATTCGAGTAATGTTATTTAGCTCAACTTGAGTCACAACCCCAGCTTAGGTGCACTAGATGATGGATATCTTTATTGAGTAATGCTAGATGATAGTTTAACCACTTTCAATATTTCACATAGAATTACTATCAAACAAACAATGTAAGTATTGGTTGCAGATCTGTTTTCTAATCACTTGATTTTTTGATACTATTTAGTGTAGGACATGTTCATAAAAGCATTGATATCACTTGATGATATGCATATTGCAGATAATCTTTCCCACATCTTGTGTTTTATGTGATTATGTGTTAACTTTGCCACACCATCGTTATGTACGAAAAATAACTATATGCGATGTCCACTTAAATTTTAGCCGAATTACTAAGAATATATATATATATATATGAGCTGATAAGAAATCTATAATCTATTAAATATCACATGAAGTGAAAATCATTTTTTAGACGATTTTAGACCCACTCTAATTTAATTATTTCAATAATACATACTTCATTTTTCAATATTTTTTCATTTAAACAATAATATCATTAATTATTGTCAACTATTTAGTTAACGTCAATGTACATTTGACAGATTCATTTCACTTGATTGGACAATAAATTAAATTCAATAGATTTTTTTGGGACACATTATTTCTTTTAAGATCAACATGGAACACACCTATTACTATATGGTTTTAATGAAGTTTTAATCTAATATGAAAATATTTTTGTTACATTTAAAACAAATTTGCTGCATCATTAAAACTGTAACATTTGATTTTATACTAATTTGAAGCAAACACGATAGAAAAAATGGCAGCTAGGTAAAGAACAATTTTGAAAAATCTATATTACCCGATCCAATAATCCTATATCGATTTCTATTTCCTAATATCAAATAAAATAGATTTACATAAATTATTCTTATGAATTATTTTGTCAATTTTCGTATTTATTACTATGAAAGTACATTTCAAAATTCGTTCAGCTATATTTTCATTAAGTGAAACTCAATTTCATTAATTCTCAATTAACTTAAATTCATGTAATGCATTCCAAAATTCATTGTACTTTAATAACAACAACTAGAACTTGATTTCATATGAATAAGGTTTATGTTCTTGTATTTAAGAGGAACTCAGTTACTTTAATTCTCAACTAACTAGAGTTCATAGTCATGTATGTAATTCAGAAATTTTTAAGTTAGTTTATATATATATATATATATATATATATATATATATATATATATATATATATATATATATTCAATCACAAAATAATTATACTAATATTTTATTACAATCAATGACGAGCCAATTATCAAGAATTGATAATAATTTTGAATCAAAAGAATCCAAAAAGTAAAGTAAAAAACCAATAAATTCAAAATTTTTTTTTTTTTTTTGAAATCTTCAATTTTTAAACCTATAGATGAAACTATTTCAAAATCAGGTTTGAGAAAAAACTACTATATCAAGTGTCATTACAAATTTAGCAAAACAACTATCAAAATGATCTACATCCAATAATATCAATGTTGTTGAAACAATCATTTGTTGAACCATTTTCGGAATAAAAATCAGTTGAGCAGCATATGCAACAGTTACCATATCAAATGAGGATATATTAGCTCTCATATTAGTTTGAGTAGCTCGTTGCTCTCACAAAAAGTTCACCTAGGCACACATCCAACGAAGGAATCAGATAATTCAACAAACTCGATCTAACCACTTCAAATTCAGGTTGTAATTTTATAAGAAACTAATCTCGTTTACTAATCTCTTGAACCTCTCACAGTGCTTATAAGGCCGTTTGCAGGAACCTTAACATGAATTATCCCGGAATACTCACTCCACAAGTTCAAATAATCAAAATCATATTACTCAATAGAAAGATAACCTTGAGTGTAGTTGGCAATCTCTAACTCCAACTGAAATGTCCGTGCATTATTATCTTGATAATAAATACGCTTTAAGTACTCCCACATCTATTTAGCAGTAGTAAATGAGGGTAAATTATTCACCATGTGCGCCTCCATAGACCCTAAAATCCAAGAAGTAATGCAAGCATCTTTCGTTTCTCATGCACTTAGATCCTTAGCATTTTCAAGTGCTTTTAAGGATCCACCAATGTGACCCCAAAGCTCATTCCTTTTTAAAAATGTTTTCAATTGAAACTCCCATATGGAATGGTTATTTCTCATGAATTTAACATAAAAAGCTTCAGTTGACATGACTCTAAAGAAATCACCACACAAACAAACACTATGTCCCTGTTTAGTACACATTTTTTTTTCATTCTCATTTTTCTACTCATTTTCAACCACGCATTCTTAAATAAAATAATATTTTTCATCATATCAATAACTTTTCTTTCTTTTTCAACCACATATTCACTACCCATCACATAAAAAAAAAAAACATTTTTTCCCCAAAAATGTGTATCAAACAAGGGCTATATAAAAATAGCCCAATCCACAAAAATGAACAACAAGAACAAAACAAAGCCCGAATCAATCACACCCCAAAGAAATTGATCTTTATTACCAAAAAATAACCCAAATCAGGCCTAATTCAACAAGGCGCAAATCAGTATATCCCAAATCACCTAAATTGCCAAATCAGACCCAATTCACCGAGGCCCAAATTAATTTATCACTACAGAGACCCAAATTGCCCAAAATTCACCATAGAAAACCACAATCACCAACTGTACTCCTATCTCGCCAATGGTGCAGATCGTCGGTAGCAAGCACAGATTCGGTAACACTCCTAACAAATAGATTGCTATCAGAATGGCTAGACTCCGACTTGAGATTGATACCAACAACCCACAAATGAACTCCTCGATTATGGCCACCATACAATCAGACGATCGCGCAGATATCGTGACCCACCTGGTCATCCACCAGACCAGACCAGACCAAAAGATTCAACACTACCACATCACTGCACATCGATTGAATTGCAGATACATGCACACCAAATCGTCGACCATAACGGGAAAACCCACGCCTTGAGTGGCTGAGTTATGTCAAGACTGAAGATTCAGTATGAAAATCCAGGTATTCTTTGATACCATGACAATAATTGGCTAGGGTTAATGTATATATGGTAGTATTAAAATGATCAATGTGTATGGAAATGGATGAGTGAAATACATGGTGGTATTCCAATTTTCGTAACAAAGATTACATCATACGCAGGAATGCACCATGATTAACAAAACAAGCGAATGTCGATCTCTCTCAGTACAATATGGAGCTGAGATTTCTATTCAACGGGCATTTGTCCATTCTGATTCCACAAATGAAAGTTACTTCTGATGTTGAAGTGAATTATCTATTAGAATTGAACAAAATGCACACGACTCTAACTCCTTTATGCGCAACTTTAGTAGGAATGATGTCGTCGAAGGTGAACGCGAAGGTTCAAATGGAGCGGATAACAATGTCAATGATTTTTGGGACACAGTGGAGATAGCTCGTGAGGATAATGTGGTCATTCTCAAAAAAATTACACATTATCTTGATCTCGCTGTTACGCACAGAATTTCGTCGATAGTTCACGACAACGAGAATGAAAATGAATTTACAAATGATGATTTGATAGTTTTATTCTGTCAAAGACATGAGCGGGATGAGAGCTTAGGGGCTAGATTAAGTGTACCCTCCTCTAATTCTTCAAGTGTGGTTCCCGATGATGAGAATTTGTAAATCGAGCAACTATTTGAAATAAAAAGGATTTGCAGGAAGCTGTGCACCGGATGTCATTAAAACACAACTTTGAGTTCAAGGTAAAAAAATCAAACAAGTCATTGCTGACGATGGTCTGTATCAATAACAGTTGCCGTTAGCACTTGCGAGCGACTAAGATGGACACGAATGAGTTCTTTATGATTCGCAAGTATATACAAAACATACTTGAGAGGTGAGAATTCATCAAAACGATTATAGGAAAACTCGAGCATAGTTTATCGGTCGATAGATAGTACACAAGTATCAGGACCCACGGACGACCTACAAACTTTCGAATATCATTAACGATGTCCGTCGAGAGTATGTAAGTGGTCATGAGTTACCAGAAGGCCTGGAGGGCCAAAGAATGCATGTTGGAGAGTTTAATAGGCTCAACCGAAAAGAGCTATGCTAAATTGGGGAGGTATTGCTTTAACATGTAGAAAACTAATCCTGGCTCGACATTTTTTATTGAGATGGCGGGCGAGAATTGCTTTAAGTTTTTTTTCATGGCTCTTGGACAATGATTCGAGGATTTCGAAATGCGAAGTCCGTAATTCTAGTCAA
The DNA here is from genome assembly GCA_019395295.1 of Osmanthus fragrans. Lineage (NCBI taxonomy): Eukaryota > Viridiplantae > Streptophyta > Magnoliopsida > Lamiales > Oleaceae > Osmanthus > Osmanthus fragrans. Next base: position 8,728,959 of record CM033361.1, read on the forward strand.
TGGTACAACTCTGAAAACTAGATACCAAGGCAAGTTGATTATTTCTACATGTTAAGATGCCAACATCCAAATTTAGCTTCTTACTTCGACATAGTCGACAGCGAGAAAGATATGTCGATGCGTTGGTTCCTTACAAAACTAAGAGAAGTTATCGAGGAAGTCGAGGACCTTGCATTTGTAATTGATCAGGGACCGTCTATGATAAATGGTATCGTTGAAGTTTTTCTCGAGGCGCATCATGGGTATTGCATGTACAATATATAAGACAATCTGAAAACTAAGTATCGAGGCAAAGGCAGTGTTTCATTGTTCAGAAGAACGATCGAGGCTAATGGTGTTAAGGAATGTAATAAGTTAATGGTCGAAATAGGAAGTAAATCATTCCCAGCATTATCTAACAAAATGAACATTAAACATTGGGCGCAGTCACATTTTTTAGGATGTCGATACAACATGATGAAATCTCTCAATCCACTGTTCAAGAAGGATCGAGAGTTACCAGTTTTTGCAATGATTGAGAACATTCGTAACAAGCTAAAATAGTTGTTTCACAATCGACATGCGGAATCATAGATTTGTACGAGTGTGCTAGCCCCTGCTTAAGAGGACAAACTTTTCAAGGCTGCAGAGATTGTGAGAAAATTGAATACGGAACCATTGGATGAGTTTCGTTTCTCCATGAAATGTGCAAGTAATACGGCATACATTGTAGACTTGACTGCTAACATATGTACTTACAGTCGATTTCATTTGGAAGTTTTCCATGTGAGTATGCAATTGCGATGACTATATATCGAGACTTTATAGTGATAACATTATGCTCTCTTTTATTACACAACTGATTCTTGGAGAGCAGAATATGCTGAAACTATATTTACTCTAAAGAATGAAGCCGAGTGGGACGTTCCCAACCATATTCTCCTACTTAATACAGTGTTGTCGCTAGAAGTTGAATCGCGTGGTCCTGGACGTTTACGTACGTCTAGAATATCATCTACGAAGAGTTTTCTCGACCGTAGGTTCTGCAACTATACAGTAATAGAGCACATTAGTCAATTTTGTACAAGTCAAATTCCCCTAAATGACAATTATACCAGTGTTAAATGAACCATTTTTATGTTTAATTTACAATATTCAAAATTATTTCGTAATTAAATAAACAATTATTTCATAATTGCCAAAAAAAAAAAAAAATCAATGTATAGTGTTTACATAAATTTTACAATACTTACAATTATTTTATAATTTTAAAAAAAATTCAATGTACAATGTTTACGTAAATTTTACAATATTTGTAATATTTACAATTATTTCATAAGTAAAAAAAATTCAATATACAATATTTACGGATCAAAATTAAATTCATATAAATCACATGCTAATTTATTTCTTCAAACCTTTATCCACGGTTGATTGATTCCATCAACCTTATGTGCTATACTAAAAAATTCAATGTACTTTATAGTGAACATGTTGCAATCTTCCCTACATTTGAACAATAATGTGTTAGTTTGTTATTATGTAGCTAAATACTAAGTTTTAAAGTTAAAAAATTTACGAACACTTACGACATTGACTGTCTCACCGTCGTCGTGCCCCCGCACGATGTCTAATATGTCATGCATAGTCACTCACGCTCATCTAGCCATCAGAGGAATGATCACAGCCAGTGGCTCTAAGTTTTGCTCGAACTGACCATGTGTTAGATATGAATGATCGAGATTGTACACATATATAGTCAAGTCAGGGAAGACGATCCACACAGCAATGCAGTGATGATTCGTAATCACCGAAATGTACATATGCGTAAAACTCTCCCATGGCTTTTCCCCGACACTCGACGACATTCTGATGACCTACTCGAGCATATATTCGAGCACCATGTACTCGTTAGAGTAACTGATACTCAATGGTAACAGCACGTACAAACTCAATATTCAATATGATTTGGCCAAGAATGTGAAATGATTTTAGATATCTTTCAACTTGATCACACAACAGTCCATAGCCAGGTCGATGTGCTATATAAAAAAAAAAACCAATAAAAAGAGGAAATTATTTCATTTAATAGACAAAAAATTATGTAAATATAAAAAATAACAATATGATTCCGTCACTTACATTGTCGATGAGCCAGGCTCCCGAAGTGGTGATGTCCTTGAACCACTTATAAGTGTCCCAAATCGTCATTTAAGCTATCGTGCGGCTAGTTCTAAAAAGAAAACAGAGAAAATGTTAAAAAAAAAGTATATATTAGTTAGCGTAGCGTACTTTACTAAAATTATACAATACTTACCCAAATAAAATTCTTCTCCACTCCATCTCGAACACTTTCGACTTGGTATGGTCCACCTCCTGAAAATAAATTGGGTACATCTCGTCAACGAACCTCCTCCTCTTCGCTTCAGCCGTGAAGGGAGAGAGGACGTATTGTGATGACAATCTCGACCTCTTACCAAGCACGTGCTTTGGCACGTCAAAAACACACTTCTTTCCCTGAGTCACGATGGGAGTCCTCTCCTCCTCCGTCCTAAGAACCGCCACCTTCTCCACCCTTCCCTCATCCGCAACCTCTCAAATCTCCAATAAGGCCACCTCTTCCATCCTCTCTTCATCCACCACCTCTCTCATCCCTGATGGAACCATCCACTCTCTCTCCATAGATAATAAAAATGATTCTAATGCATCATCTAACCACAACTGTAGGTGACCCTCCTCTCCGTCACTCTCACGATCATTCTCTTCGGTACTCCATTGCATGCCTACTATATATCACCTTGGAGCACTGTAACCTCATCCTGAAGGTCTGCAAAGTGGCCATGTAACACTCTAATATCATTGGATAAATCACCGACAATTCCTATCAACTGTCGTCCTAGATCGTTGACCCTTCCTATAACTCTCGTTGCAACGTGCCGACTTCATCTGCTATAAATCTAGTCAGTCAGCCAGACATACATATCATCAAAATAATGACCCTGATTGTGTGCAGCAGATCCACGGGGAAGGTGTCTGGACGGGGAGAATGAAATCTCCTCGACAGCAATGACACCCTCGCTGGAGGTTATCATCAATCAACTAGACCGTGCTCCAACATATATAACAACATTAAAAATTATTTAGTTAATTAATAATTGGTCACTCGTACAAAACAGTAAATAATAAATTATATTCAATTCACATACCCAATCTCGGTCCAAGATCGAATCGGGCATCGGTCATCTTGTTTGTGGAATGACTAATTCACGCACAAGACCTTGACCCTCTTCATCCATCGATGACATCGAATCAGTTATGATTTCAAGTTGACATATTGGCATTTCAACTAGTTAATGGTCATGTAATGAGATTTTAAACTACGTACAATATAAATCACAAATATATAATACTCACACGATGGTCGTCGAGGAGAGCCGATAATTATTTTTCATATGGAAATCCGTCTACTCAGGACACTCGCTAGTGACGCATTTGAGGGAAGCGTGTCTCTCATCGCTTCGTACAGTGGGTACCCAATAGGAGAACAATCTCATATGCTCAAATCTGCAACACATACAATGATTATATATAAATTTAGTATAAAAAATATTTTAAAATTGATCATGTTAAATATTTACCTGCAATGTCAGGAGCAATCTATAGGTATCGTACTTACGCAAAGACCTATTAGGCTTCGAGTTTGATCTGGTGAAAACATGTAAGGTGCCCTCAAAACATCTTTGCCCCCACGAATAGTTGTTGAAAACATCGATATTGTCGACGATCTTCGGATAGAAGAGGTCGAACGCAATCTTTATATGACGATATCGTACATGTTCTCAAGAATGTAGACCAGACCTAATTTCAATCTGTCTAACATCTAGTTGCACGCCCGGATTGTGCCAATCAATTGCGACAGAAGCACCATCTCCTGTCCCTGGAAATAAGCATTGTGCAGCCTGTTGCTTCTCTGAGTATCGTTATGAGCTGCTTCATCATCCGCAATATTTAGTCTGGTCATCAGGGCATACTCAAACAAGGAGAACGTAGCGACCTTTGCCCCTGAGATCGAAGTGGAAGGCCCCGCCATCGACTGATCTAAGCAACTAATATAGTAGTGCATCGATGATCTACCACTACACCAAAAAAGGCCTTTTGCAGCGGTAAAAAAATGCTGCAAAAGGCCTTTTGCAGCGTTCTAACGTCTGTTGCGGAGGCCGATGTTGTCGTTGAGGGAAGACTTTTTGCAACGTTTTTTTAACGTTGCAAAAGGTCTTTCGCAGCATTTTTTGAACGTTGCAAATAGACCTTTTGCAGCTTTTTTAATGGTCTTTTGAACGTTTGCAACATGGTCTTTTGCAACGTTTAAAAAAACTCATTCTTTTTTTAATGGCAACGTTTTGCAAACGTTGACGCATTTTTAGTCCTATTCTTTGATCAAATAATTCGAATAATAAACTAACAACTCGCATAATAAAGAAATGAAAACATCAAAAAATATAAGAAATCATATAATTAAAATGGTTGCTTGCATTGAAATTAATTAAACCATGCGAGTGCTATACATTGATTGTGCAATATTCAAAATAATTTCATTATACTTCAACTTTAAAATATCAACCCAGCGATCAAAAAAGGTTTTTCCTACAAAAGGTGCAATAATTCATTCTAAATTTTTTGCTAGTGCTCAGCAAGTTTGGATTGACATTCTATAGCATCAAAAAATGACTCGCTTACTGGTGCCGACATGAAATTAAGCCAATCTCTCACCGCCATCAACATGTACCTGCATCAAATGACTAAAATAAGAACAGTTCTGTATGATAATAATTTATATGATTTATATGACAAACATTATTAAATGATCATTACAGCAAAATTGAACACTTCTTATCAATTACTAAGTGTAGAGGATTCAAACATGGAAGGACTCAAATCCATTCTGACTAAGATTAAGAACTTGCAAGTTGACTAGAGAGGGGTAATTTCAGATTTTCATCAGTAAGAACAGGTACAAAATGGGTAAAAAAAAAAATTGAAAATTGATCTGCTCCAGCAATTAGAAAACAGAATTAGTTAGCACTATGTGTCTAGACAAGCCTAAAAATCAGTTGATAAAACTAAGAATCACTTAAAGCAAGATATTACCCCTTATGCTCATCTCATACTTAAACCTTGATTAACACAAAAATATTTTGAAAACAGCATAAATTAGCAGTGAATTGATTAGAGAAAGAACTCTCTCATCAGCACCAAACTCACTTGCTATCTTATCTTCCTTTTCACGTAATACTAGTGACTTCACTGCTGAGAAGCTTAAGCTAGCTCTCTCTCTCTCTAATAGGTGAAGAGCCTCTGGAAGAAGCAAGGATATCCTTCATGGAGTTGTACACTAGTCCAGCACTGAAAATTCACCAAAGAAAAATTAAGTACTATAGCCACTTTCAAACATTCTTCAAGAACATTTAAGACTTCAATACGCTGGCAACAGTTCGGTCAAAATAGAAGTAACTAGATTTTGCTTATCAATTAATCTAGCAAGTTGGAAAGGGAATAATTATTCATAATATAGGGGGTCTTTAACTTCTACATACCAAATGTTTCTCCATGTAATATCAACAAAGCAAATGAGTTGACTAGTTCTAAATACTATCTAAAGAAGTAGGATAACTTGGAAAATATGGACTGATAAGGAGGATATTTTTCCATGGCAGAACGAACCTAGAAGTGTTTGAAAAAAAGTAATAAGAGCAGGCACTAATGACATAGGTCTTTGAGCATCCCTCGGGAGATTTCAAGAAATTTTAAATCAATTATCAGTTAATGAAATTTTAACAATTTGATTGGTGACAATACTTCCTTATTTATGCTGTTCATTTGAATAATCTGTATATTTAGTGGGAGATGACTGCGAGGATTTAGCTTCACTATGAAAAACAAGACAAAAAGCATCTTGATGTGTTGGATCATAAGGTGGTGAGTTACCACAAACACATCTCATCATGGACATTAGAACATGACTAAAACCATTAAATACCTGATCTATATCCTCGCAAACAGCAAGCTCCTCATGACCGTAAGGATATCTATTCCCTAATTTCATCAATGTTAGTGAAGAGATGCAAGGAATTCTGGAAGTAAATGTGGAAGAATATTGGAGGGAAAAATTGTTGTATCTCTCTCATTCCATAACTGAAGGATTACAGCATATATATATACAAAACAAACAAGGACTCACGTGTACAGCATGAAGAAGACTGTACAATTACATAATTGACCTTTTACATCTTAATACTCCCCCTCAAGATGTGGAGTATATGTTCAGTACTCCCATCTTGTGTAATAAGGATTTGAACTGAGTTCCACCTAATGCCTTTGTCAACAAATCAGCAACTTGGTCGTGTGAAGCTATGTATAGCATCTTCACCTCTCCTGCCTGAACTTTGTCTCTAACTAAATGACAATCTATTTCAATGTGCTTGGTTCTTTCATGGAATACAGGATTATTCGCTATGTGAATTGCAGATTGATTGTCACAAAACAACAAAGCTGCCTTGGATTGCACAACGCCTAAATCATGTAATAAATTCTTTAACCAACTTAGCTCACATACAGCCGCTGCCATAGACCTGTACTCAGCTTCAGCTGAAGATCTTGATACGGTGTGTTGCTTCTTAGATTTCCATGAGATCAAGGAGTTGCCGAGAAATATACAATACCCCGTAACAGACCTCCTGGTGTCACAGCAAGCAGCCCAGTCTGCATCACAATAACCCTTGAGGTGGAGATCCAACTTCCTTTCGAAATACAGTCCTTGCCCTGATGTTCCTTTCAAGTACCTCAGAACATGGTATGCTGCATCCAAATGAGGTTGCTTGGGAGACTGTAGGAACTGACTAAGCAACTAGACGACATATGATATGTCAGGCCTCGTTATAGTTAGATAAAGAAGTCTTCCTACTAATCTCCTGTATTCGCTTGCATCTGGGACATCTTTTCCTTCCTCGCTTAATTTCAGATTGTAGGGCAGAGGATTAGCTACTGGTTTAGCCCCTAAGTAACCTGCATCTGATAGGACTTCCAGTGCATACTTTCTTTGACATATAGAAATACCTTTTGAAGTTCTAGCTATTTCCAGCCCAAGGAAATACTTGAGAGTTCCCAAATCCCGCAGCTTGAATTGATCATTTAGCTCTCCCTTGAACCGATTAATGAATGGTAAATTGTTGCCACCAATGATTATGTCGTCTACGTAGACTAATAAAATGGTGATTGAGCAGCCATCATGTTTGCAAAATAAAGAATAATCTGCCTTCGATTGCTTGAACCCTTGCGATAAGATATATGAGGTAAGTTTTGCATTCCACTGTCTCGATGTCTGTTTAAGGCCATAAATGGACTTATTCAATTTGCAAACTAGTTGTTGGCCATGCTCCCCCTGCTGCTCATACCCTGGTGGCATTAACATGTAAACCTCTTCGGCCAAATCGCCATGTAGGAAGGCATTGCTGATGTCCAATTGATGCAGGTGCCAATGTGACTGGGCTGCCACAGCCAAAACTGTTTTGACAGTTACCATTTTAGCCACAGGTGAGAAGGTTTCCTCATAATCAATCCCAGCTTGTTGGGTGAAACCTTTAGCAACGAGACGCGCTTTCTTCCTCTCCTCAGTCCCATCTGCTTTAAGTTTGACCTTGAAGACCCATTTGCAAGCCACCGGTTTCTTATGAGCTGGGAGCTGAACTACATCCCAAGTGTTATTGGAAACCAATGCCTGATATTCCAACTCCATAGCATGGCACCATTCAGGATACTTAGATGCATCACTGTAGGACTGGGGTTCAAAGATGGTAGATAGGGCCAAGGAATACTTCCTATGTGCAGCAGATAAGTGAGAGTATGCCAAGCAATCTGAGATAGGATAATGCTTACCAGTTACAGAACCTGATGGCATAGAATTCAATTGGGGGCCAGGCATGTGAGAAGTCAGGTTGCAATGATAGTCCAGAAGATAGGAAGGAGGTTTGGTAAGCCTGGTCGACCGGCGAATAGGCAATGGAGTATGAGAAGAAGATATAGGTGTAGGTGTAGCTACAGAAGAGCCCGGACTCGAAATGCTAGACCGGGATGATGGAGAAGTGCCAGTAGCATTGGACTCTGGGAATGTAACAGAAGAATCAAAGAATGAGGGAATTTGAGAGGAAAAAATAGATTGAGTAGGCTGTGAAGTGCAATTTGGTTTTGATAATGACTCAAGAAATGATGGATGGTAAAAAGGGAAAATGTTCTCATAAAAAATGACATCCCTAGAATTGAAGGACGTTTTGGTATGAAGGTTATATAGACGATATGCCTTCATGCTATAAGGGTAACCAATGAATATACATGGTGAAGCTCGAGGATCAAATTTTGTCTTGTTTCTCTTCAAGGTAGCTGCATAACAAAGGCAACCAAAGACCTTGAGATGACTATATGATGGAGCAACGTGATAAAGTATTTCATACGGGGATTTGTCATGAAGAATTGAGGTAGGAGTTTGGTTTATAAGGTGTGTTGCAGTTATGATGCAGTCTCCCCAGAATTGATGTGGTAAGTTAGCTTGGAATTTGATGGCTCGAGCAATGTTCAAAATATGTTGATGTTTCCTTTCGACAACACCGTTTTGTTGAGGGGTTTCGACACAACTAACTTGATGGATTACACCTTTAGAGTTAAAGAAATCAGTCATGGCAAATTCTACCCCATTGTCTGATCTCAAGATTTTAATATTTCGTTGGAAATGTGTTTGAATCAGGAAATAGAATGATTGAAGAATGGGCCTGGTTTGAGACTTTGTTCACATAAGGTAAGTCCATGTCATTCTAGTATGGTCATCGACAATGGTTAAAAAGTATTTAGATCCATTTTGTGAAGGTATAGAATAGGGTCCCCATATGTCACAATGAATGATGTCGAAAGCATTGGAGGCTCTTGTTTTACTATGGGGAAAAGAAAGCCTGTGCTGTTTAGCTAATGGGCAAATTGAACAATGCAAAGATTTATTGAATTTGATAGTAGGGACATGTTTACATAGAGTAGATAATTTTGACACAGGTACATGTCCCAACCGGCAGTGCCATAATCAATAAGACTGTTGACAGTGCTATTTCTATGTGAATTACAAGAAGTATTGAAAGTTTTATTACAATGGAAATCAGATATTGGACTATAGCTAGTGACACAGGAGGTAGCAGGTTTGATAGACTTGAAGAAAGGCTTGCCATTGAACTGGAAATAGTATAAACCATCCTCAAGTTTGCCTTCCCCAATCGTCTTCCATGTCAAAAGATCCTGTAAAAGACAAGATTTATCCATGAAAGTCAGAAAGCAATTGTGTTTAATAACCAAATTACTGACAGAAATAAGATTGAACTTGAAGGATGGCACTACAAGCACATTTGTCAACATCAAATTATCAGATAATTTTACTGTGCCAATGTTTGTTACAGCAACATGATCATCGTTTGGTAGTCTAACAGAGGCATGTGACTCAGCTGTGATATTGGTCAAATACTCGACAGAACATACCATGTGTTCTGATGCTCCCGTGTCAAGGATCCATTTTACATCAGTTATGGCTGCATTATGATCACTATATTTACCTGAAAACGCCGAAGTTTCAGGAACAGCTGTTGATACTGATGGTTTAGGACTGTCCATGGACAATTGAGCTTTTAATTGTGGAACAAGCATGGCTAAGAGTTGCTAGTACTGATCTGCAGTGATGATTGTGCTTGGCTGAGAGTTAATACTTTCAGTTCTGCCATTAACAGGAGTCTGTGTGATGGCATTGGCAACTGGCATCTTTCTTTTGGCAAAACGATGGCCTGGTGGATAGCCTATGATTTTGTAACATCCACTCTTAAGGTGTCCAGGCATACCACAGTGACTACATATAGGTTTGTCTTTCCTCTGAAATTGATTGAAGGAGTTGTTCCTCTGATTCCCAAATGATCCACTCATCATTTTCCAGTAAATGTTGTGGCCTCATAGTGTTGTTGTTTCTTAGCAACAACGTCTTTCTGTTTTTCATCCTGTAAGATGAGAGCAAATACCTTATTCAACGAAGGTAATGGATCCATCATGAGTATCTGACTTCGAACTGCTGCAAATTGATCATCTAACCCCATTAAGAACTGCATCACTTGATCTTCATGTTTGTAATCAGTGTTGTTAATTTCTGGTCGATAATTATCCAATTCTTCCCAAAATCCTCTGAATCTATTGAAATATGAGCTAATAGATCCATTCTCTTGTGAAATCGAAGCGATCTGCTTCTTCAACTCATAGATCCGGGTGAAATTACCTTGGCTGTACCGTTCTCGAAGTTCAATCCAGATCTCTCTAGCTGAATCCTTATGAACAACACTAGGATAGAGCTCTTTGGGAATTGAATGAATAATCCAAGAGGAAACAACGTGATTACATCTCCTCCAAGCACTGAAAATAACATCATCCTTATGTGGTTTGGCAATGGTTCCATCTATGAAACCTTCCTTATTTTTGACACTAAGTGCCATTATAACAGCTCTACTCCATGTTGAGTAATTGTCATCAGTAAGAATGACAGAAATGATTTGCATTCCCGTATTGTCTCTATAGTGTAAATAATACGGACTAGTCGGATCAATGTCCAACCGATTTAGAAGAGGATTAGAATTTTCTGCCGCCATTTCTCCAATTGCAGAATCACCGGAAGAATTTGTATGTTCACGCTGATTGTGGAGATCTCCTCCAACTCCAGAATTATCAGCCATTATACGGAAGCTTCAACAACAGTGCTCTGATACCATGAAGAGATGCAAGGAATTCTGGAAGTAAATGTGGAAGAATATTGGCGGGAAAAATTGTTGTATCTCTCTCATTCCATAACTGAAGGATTACAGCATATATATATACAAAACAAACAAGGACTCACGTGTACAGCATGAAGAAGACTGTTGATAAGTGCGCTTTTGCACACTTATTAGACACTTTTTGGGATTTAACTGTGATAAATTTGAGTATATTTCTATCCATAATTGTGTACTTTTAATTTTATAGGTCAAAACCCTGAATTGGAATGAAACGGAGGCAAAACGAGTGAAAAAGGACATCAATTGCACAAAAATGTGAAGTTGGGGACTAACTTGCACTTGACCAAAAGATGGAGGGCTTTGACTGCAATTTGGTAGGGGCTTAAATGAAAGAAAGTTCAAAGTATGAGGACCAAATTGTACTAAATCAAAGTTGAGGGATGAAAACGCGCAAGGACGAAAAGTTCAAGGACCTGAGCTGCAAATAGGGAAAAATCCATGCGATCGCATGGATTATAACCATGCGACCGCATGGATTGGCCAGAGACGTCAAAATATTATTTTGGCTCTTCTATGCGGCCGCATATGTTTGAACCATGCGGTCGCATAGAAGGAAAATTGGAAAGGCGGTCTATTTTCTTTCCACGCGTTTTTGGTCAACTTTGGCAATATTTTTGGACTTGTTTAATGGAGATATTTTGGGATATTTCGTGGTCTCTCACATAGCTTAGCATATATCCCTCTCTCCTTCATAAGTTAGGCATTAGAAGTTAGATATTAGGAGTAGAGAATAGTTTAAGTTAGCTTAGGTTTTGAGAGTTTTCTCTCTAGTTTTTCTTGCTTCTTTTCTTTTTCTTCTTTTAGTTAGTTGTTCTTTGGTTATTTAACTCATTTTGGATGCTTGATCAATGGAGCAAGGAGATTAACATCAAAGAATTTGGTGGAAAGATTGGAGAATTCAAGCCATACTACAAGGGTTTTATCTTTATCTTTGTTTTCTCTTATTTATTTTGCCAAGAATGATATGTATTGTATAAAAGAATCTCTTTGTTATTATTTATATATGATGAGTTAAAGATTTTGTGTTGGAATTTATGTTAAATCTTAACTTTAATTTCATTAATATCGATATATATTGTTAGAAATGCATTTGTTATCAAAATAATGGTGTATTGGTTATTAGTTTAAAATCACTTCATTTACTTGATCATTAGATGTTGTGGTTATGTTGTTTGGGCAATTATTGAAAAATAGTTGCACTTGCTAGACCGAAATAATTGATACCATAGGTTTGTATGGTTCCGACTATACGCGTTTAGATGATCTAGAAATAGACATCTACCTTATGTGACCCGTTGAGTATTTTCACAGCAATTTAATGCAATTGGTTAATTTTGTATCGACATAGAAATATGTGGTATAATTTGATTAATTAGGGTTAATATCGCTCGAAAGAGAATATTAATTTAAAATTGGAGAATTGGGTCTAATCATTTATTTTGGTAATTTGCATGTACGTTATTGAATTGATGTTAATGAAATAAAGGTTAAGTGAAATCATAAATTCCAACCACTTTTCAAATCAAAGATGCAACTACGTCTTTTTAGTTTGTTAGTTTAGTTTTATAGTTATTAGTTGATAATTTAATGTCAATATTAATTGTGTGTGTGTCAGTCGTTGTTAAAACTAAAATCGATTAGAGTACGTAATTTCAAAGTAACATTTCTCGTGGGATCGATATTCGGACTCAAAAAGTCCACTATATTACTTGTTCACGATCCGTGCGCTTGCGGTACATTTTCAGCGAACATGTACAATTACATAATTGACCTTTTACATCTTAATAGTTAGTTAGGGGAAAAGGAGCTCCATGAAACCATGTAGTTTCAATACTAGAAAACAGCAAAATCCAATGCAAAAGTCCTTACAGTAATCCGAAATTAGAGTACAATTTCCGACGATCATCTCGAGTAAGCTCTGTATCGATGCAGAATTATACAATTAAAGGTATACGACAGGATCAGAAAAGAAGGTACTACCTAATAGATTACAATTCAGAAAAACAATTTCGCACTGCAGAACCTGTTTATGGTGATATTAACTGCCCTTCTGTCAGCCTCAAAAGCTAGGATGTCAGACATAATCTCTGCAGTGGCGCCACCAAGTTTCTATTTTAAAGCTTTCACATTAGGGTCTAGTCCGAAACTGGGGAATTCACATTTCCCTAGACAGAAGAAGAGGATTTTCTTTCAACACTCCAAAATAAACCTTTACATGACAAAATCTGTAGAAATCCTCAAGGTATGCTTTGTAGAGAGTATTCCTCATAATTTCAATATTCATGTCATCCAAGTCCTGCAAGAATGTCCTTATGAGTGAAAAGAAGACAGACAAAAACCCTCTAGATAACAAAGACATTTCCCATATATTTCGCTTCAGATAACAAAGATCTGACATCCTATGTATATCTGCACGGGATATATTCTTAAATTTATAAAACCATTAACAGTCGAGCTTCATAGTGAGAAGACCATAAGTAGTATAACTATGATGATACAAACGTGCGTGGAGCAGGCTAAACTCAGTAGCTGCATGGACAAAACAATTTTCAATTACCACACTGCTAAGTTATGTGCTGCAGCAAGTACCTCTGAAGTGATGCATTTAGAGAAGTATGGAGCCAGAGGTGTATCAACAAGCACTAGCCTGTAAAGCTCCCTCATATTTTGGGCGACTGCACGAGTAGAGATGCTGTGAAAATGAATGGTAAAATTTTAGTTTATTACCACCAACATTTTGCACAAAATGTTGGATTCCGAATTTCAGATAAATTACCTGTCAAACATTCCCAGTGGATGGCATTTCTCCAACAACTCCTGAACATCTCTCTCATGCAAAGTTCCCGTGACAATTAGCACAACATTGTCGATCATGTGACCGTATCTAAAAATTAAACAGCATAACTAGGTAATATGACTATCACAGTATACCAGAAAGTAGCTAGTGCCAAAGTGCTTTACGATAAGATTTAATTCTACCCACACCAAAAATCAAAGGATGATCACAAATTTGATAGATAATAATTCCTTGATCTGATCCTATCTCAAGCTTAACATGCTACCACAATTTGAACAGAGTAGTTAAATACTCTGTGCACTTACAATAAGCATGGCGTATCGACTGAACTAAATGATAGTGTAAATTTCTTGGTGCCAACTTAGTCAAGATTGGTACATTATTTCAAATTTTTTTATTTTTTATTTTTTATTTTATTTATGTTGATAAGCAAATTGGTTTAGAAACTCCAGTAGATTAAGCTAAAGCCCAAATATTTCCTACTTTCACTTCCTTGCCTTCGTTACAATTTAGATGGGTCCTAGATTAAAAAGAACTTTTTCACTTGCAACTCTTTGTTTTGCAGCAGAAAAACTCGCATCACTCCAGCATATAACAATCCTTTGTATTTTACATATAAAACCATGCATTGTGTATATTCATCGTAATTTCGAGGTGCATCAATGCCAAACCCTTTGTTTCACAGCAGAAAAAAACTCTTATCACTCCAGCATATAACAAATGCCTTTGTATTTTAAAAAAAACCAGGCCTAGCAGGCATGAAGTCAGTCACAGTCGCACTAGACTCTCGCACAGAAAATTGGGGTAATTTTTTAAATGGCCGGTTTACTATTGCTATTTTTCACAATGGTCTTAATTGTTAAAAATACTATTTTACCCTTAATGAAATGTGTTTTTATATTGCAGGATATATCCTTATCTTTTAGAATAGTTTTTCAATTTTGTCCTGTATTATTTCTATCTCGAATTCTAGCATATAAATTCATCCTTTGATCTAATAGATTGACATAATCTTCCATATATCTATCAAAATTTTCTCCAAGTATATAATATTCTTCAGACGATGATTGATCTATTCTTTCCATTTGAGAGATAATATTATTTATTTTTCCTAATAAAATTTCTAATAAATTATCTAATCCTTCAATTGTATATCCTGGCATATTATATAAATCTTATCATGATAAACAATGCTAATAAATACAAACATTTAGATAATTTAGCCATACAAATATTCAGATAAGTAATCCCAACGATTCTTTAAGATTTCAGAAAATATCTTTCTAAATTTAACAAAAATAATAGTTTTACCTTAGTTTTGATCTCAAATCTTTATTCTTAGAACCGAGTAACCTTCAGGTTCTAGATCTGCAAATGGCTCCCTTCAATGGCCTCCTGCCTCTACGGGATAATTGCTATTCCAGCTTTCCACCTTCACTATGTCAGTTCTTTGAATTCGGATTATAGATATTAACTAAAGAAAACTCTATTTCTGTTAAAGTAAGAAAGAAATTCTTCTTCAATCTTTCAAGAATCTATGGGATGAGGTGTTTAGAAACTCATGATATTTTTTAAAGACAATTTGGATTTGAAATAACTTGGAATTTTATTGATATCTAAAGGCTGAAATATGATTACAATGGAAGACAATAATTTGTTTGGCTATCTCACAGTTTGAGTGCTCAACCAACTCTGCCTTTTTCATTAGCCCAAATGCCTCTATTTATACACAAATCTGAAGATAAATTACATCATTGCTTACATCATACTAATAATATTTTATTGCCTCGTGCTTTTCATCAAGAGCCTCATGGCCCCTCCATCCTTGTTGTTTTGTTACATTTTCTTTGATAAAGGACACAGTCCTTCTATAATTGTCCTTCAAATCTTGTTTTTACATACAGCTGGAAAGATTCTTCTGTAGCAGCTTGGACACCTTTCCTCCATGTGTTTATCATTTTTGTCTTCTTATCTTTGATTCTGTCGGCAAGTGGGGCATTCTCTTATTCTGCATGCCTCTTGTATGGTTGTGATGGGTCCATTGATTTGATGAGTATCAAATTTCTCAATGTATTCTTTCAGAATTGTTGATTTTTCTCCTCCATTGTTGGTGAGAAGAGTCCATCCTTCATATTGACACAAGCATTTGAATTTTTTTTCATACAAGCTTTTTGCCATTTTATATAAGACTTTCATCCCTAAAACTCTTCGGGATTTTATCCATGATCTGGTGATTTTTGGTAATGACTTTTTATTGTGACCGACATCAATTTGAAACTCTACTAACATATCCGATTGTTATAATATGCTCAGCAGGATAAAATATCATTCCATCAATTTCTGGACTGATTGAATAAAATTTTATGTATATGGATCTTCCTTTGGCAAATTTGGATACTTCAGATTTAAAAATTTCATCGAATCTTTCAATTTCTTTTAGATCTTTTCCGGGGTAGATAAGATCTAAAAATTCATAGTCTACTGCCATTTTGACCATGACAGGGTCTGCATCATTGGTAATTAGTAACCTTGGATAAACATGATCTCCTGAAGATATGAAATAGGAGTCATTTTCTTGTAATTCATAAACAATTTTGGCAAAAGATCTATATTCTTCTTCTTTTGCTGATAAAGGGGTATCATCATCTTCATCGGTTCTGATTCTAATAACCCTTGTATGTTCATCATTGGATTTTATGGTCAACTTTCTAGGACTTTGTGTATCTCTTTTGATAGTGCTGGGTCCACTACTGCTTTCGCATTGTGGATCACTCCTTGGTACCTGTTGGTATCCCTGTTTGGTATCATAGGATTGTGCCAAGACATCAATCCTTCTATTATTTGTATCAGTAGACATTAATTGTGCTTCAAGAGCATCAATTTTGTCTTTCATCTCGTTTGTAACTTTGGCATGGGATTCACTGATCTCAAGTAATAATTTGATATTATGACTTAAGAGCTCAGCTAATGTCTCCATTCCAATTTTTATATCATCTGCTTCTTCTTTGGCATAGGCTGCCGCAGATTTCATTTCTGATATCACCTGTTTGATATTATCCATCTCCAAATTCAATGTTCCTGCTTAAAAAATCAGCAAGATAATTATTTGTACCTTTAATATGAATAATATCAAAATTATAGAATGATAAATATGATTGCCATCTATGTAACCTTCTATATTGGGGTTCCATTGGTAATTTATTTCTAACAAGTCCTGCAACTTGAGAATTGTCAGTTTCAACAATAAATTTTTTAGATAATAAAAATAATGAAAATTTCTTTATTCCTCTAATAATTGCTAATAATTCTTTTTCATGAGTAGTATAATTTATTTCTGCTTGATTAAAAGTTCCACTTGAATATCTACATATTTCATTTAAATCTGTTTTTAATATTGCTGCCCAATATTTATCTGAGGCATCAGTATTAACTATCAAATTATCCTTTTCATTTGGTAATCTTAGTTTTGGTAAATTTTTACATTCTTCCTTAAGCAATCTAACTATTTCTGTATGTTCTTCATTCCATCCTTTAGTATTAGTTTTTCTAAGTAAAATTTGTATTTTATGTCTCTTTTTTGAAAGATTTTCAATAAATCTTTCTGCATAATTTAAACATCCTAAGAATTTTTGTATTTGTTCCTTAGATTCTAATTTATCAGGAAAGCTTTCTATCTTTTTAGATATATGAGACTGTAATTTTATTCTATTTTTATCTATAATTAATCCAAGAAATTCTATCTCAGGTTTTTCTATAATAGCTTTCTTTTCAGATAAAACTATTCCTTCCTTTTAACATTCTTTTAGGAATTTTATAATATGATTTTTATAATCATTTTTATTTTCTGAACATATTAGTATATCATCAACGTATACTAATAAGAAATCATTATATTTTCTAAAAATATTATCCATTCTTCTTTGAAATATTTGAGGTGCATTTTTTAATCCAAATGACATAACTATCCATTCGTATTTACCTTGAGGCGTACTAAATGCCGTATATGGTATTGATTCTTCTTCCATTTTGATTTGCCAAAATCCTGACTTACAATCAAATTTTGAATAATATTCTTTTCCTTTTGCAAGGTTTATTAAAACATCTTTATTTGGTAAGAAATATCCATCAAATTTTGTATATTTATTTAATTCTTTATAATTTATTATCATTCTTGGTTTTCCTCGTACTTGTTCAGAGTGTTTCATTACCATAAAGGCTGGACTACTATGTGGTCCATTGCTAGCTCTGATTAATTTCATATTTTTTAACTCTTCAATTTGTTTTCTAAATTCTTGAGTATCTTGTATAGTATACATCATTGGTTTTACTCTTATTATTACATTTTCAGTTAATTCTATTTTTGCCCTTGGATGTTCAGGTTTCCAATAAGCTAATGGATTTTCATTATAGACATTTCCTATCTTTTTTATTATTTCTTCTATTAATTCTGATTTTTCTGATGTTTGTATTTTTTGTATTTTAATAGTTATTTTTATTGGTATTTTTATTGTCCTTTCACCACGCTGGGCTGGCTGAACTCTATATGGTTTAAATTCTCTTGAAATTTTTAGTAGATGTCCACATGGTGTTTTTAACATAATCATATAGTTATTTTGTTGGTAATATTGGAATTGTTGAACAAAATCATTTCCTAATAATATATCACATTCTAATACATCATATGCATATACTTTGTTTATAGTTATTTGTTTACTTCCTAATAGGATTTCTACCTTTTCTTTATTTTTAGTAATATGTGTCGATATTCCTGTGACACCTGTTATTTTTATAGTATTATCATTGTTCCAGTTTTTTAACAAAAATGTCTTGATAATAGTTATATCACTTCCTGTATCTATCAAAGCACATGTTGTTATATTAGTTTCTACAATGGTAATTTGTATATATACTGCTAATGGAAATGTTATTACATTATTCATTCTTTTGGACAAAACAATGTCTTATTATTATGTGTTATATAGATTCCTTCTTTATTAATATTATAATGATTTAATGCTTGTAAAAAACTCATTCCTAATAATATATGGTAATGATCTCCCATACTATTATCTACATAACATGGTATTATCATTTCTTCTCCATCTAAGACTATTGGTATTTTTACTTCTAATTCACTAGTATGTGTTTTTCCATCAAAATTGATATATTTATAAGGCTCTACTCTTCTTTTTATTAATCATTTATCTCTATTTCCTGATATATGGCAGTTTGCTGCTCCTATATCAATTATGATATTTTTTCCTTTTATATATTCTATTCCATTATAATATTCTCCATATATTTGCATACTTCCTATATTCCTTTTTACCATTATTTCTCGATTTATGTTCTTTCTTGGTATTATAGATGTACTATTATTTCTTTTTAATTTTCCATCTTTAAATTCTATTAAAGAATTATTTTCTATTTTTTCTGTTACATCTGGCTTTGTTTTAGATACTTCTAATTCATATATTTCTGGTAGTAGGTTTAGTTGTTTGTTTGGTTCTACAATATTCAATATGTCTTTACATTTTTTGTGAATTTCTATATAGGATTTTTTAGAATAAATGTTTCCATAGTTTGAGTTAGTAAATGTATATAATGCTCTATATTCTATGGTCATGATATGATTTCCTTCTTCCATAATATCTTTTCTATGTATTTTAAAATGTAATCCTAATACTTCATTAAAATCTTTATCTTTTATTGATACACAATATTTTGGATAACATGTAAATATTAATTTTTTATATGCTAAATTTCCTTCTATAGTTCCTAAATGACTGTCATTAGTATTTAGTATTCTTCCATCATGTAAACTTACTGTTATTGGTGAATCTATTCCTTCTCTAAATAGGGATTTGAACATTAATTGTATTCATGCTAGATAAACGTATTGTATCTTTTCTTTTTGTCTTCCTTTTACTTTTGCCATTAATTGGTCAACTGTGGATTTTGTTAGTAATGCTAATTTATGACTTCCTGAAGCTGTTCTTATATCTATTGATTTTTCTATCTTATGATATTCACTTATAGCTACTCTTTCTCTTCTAAATATCTTATCGAATATTTTCCATTCTCCTAATTTTAAATCTAATGATAATTTTTCTATTTTTCTAAATGTATTATTATCAAATGTTACTTTTAATCCATATCCTTCAGAATTTTCTATTTCTTATTTTTCTTCAATGATTTCAGCTTCTTCTATTTCGTGACTCATTCTGATTCTGATATGTAAACCTCTTCTCCTTCATAATTATTAATATTTATTATTTCTTCTAAATCACTTTCTATTTCTTCATATTCTTGTTGTAAAATTCTAACTTTCTTTTTAGTACAATCAAGGCTTATATGTCCTATTTCTCCACAATTCCAACATTTGTATTGTTTTTTTTATCTTTTTTAAACTCTTTTCTTTTTGGTTGATATTTTCTTTTATAATATCTCCTATTTGGTTTTTGATATTTCTTTTTGAATTGTCTATATTTTTTATACTTTTTTTGTTTGAATTTTCTTTTATATTTTCTTTCCGGTCCACATCCCCAATTAATAGGTCTTTCTATTTCTTCGCAACAAATTTTTGTTAGTTTTCCAGATTTTTTCATTAATTGTCTATTTTTACATATTTCTGTTAATTTTTCAAATAGGAATTTTATTCTACTTCCTAATGTATCTGGTACAGGATTATCCTTTATATATCTTTCATATTCTATTTTAAAATATATATTCCATGTTCCTGGTAATTTAGCAAAATACATTTCTAAGTATGGTCCTTGATTTTCATTACTATAAAATTGAGTATAATAGAAATTTTTAAATTGACATGTATATTCTTTTATTTTGCACATATCACATATCATAATATTTATTAATCCTAATCTTGCTTTTAATTTTTCTCTTCTAGCTTCTTCTTCTGAATTGTTTATCCAATTTTCTCCTAGAAATTCATCTGATATATATTCTACTAACTTTTTTATTCCCTCTTGTGAGGTTTTTTGCATTTCTGTTTGTATATTTCTTCTCATTAATAATTTAGTATCTTCAGTTACTCCTTCCCACTAATTTCTTACATCTCCTTCAAATGATGCTATTAAATAGTCAATTCTTCTATCCGTAGATTCCCATGTATCGTCTTGGTTATATAAAAAGAATAATATCATTGCATCTGCCCATTGTAACAAGGCTTTCTTAATATCTATTTTACAATCTAAGTCTAGTTTTGCTCCTCCATGATTTATTGGTTTATTGTAGTCTGAGTTTGGGGTAAATTGATCTTTATATTTTTCTATTCTATGTTGTGGTATAATTCTATCATAGTACTGCCTATAAGGTCTATGTGGCATTGGTGCATATCCTCCTTCTAATTCAGGAAATTCTAATTTTGGATTATTACTTGTACTTCCTGGTGCTGGTGTTGGTCCTCCACCAGTATTCATTAATATTTCATAATTTTCTAATTCTTCTATACTTAATTGGTCAAAGTTTTCTATTAGATTATCTATTTCTTCATTCATCATCTTTTTTATTTTTTCCTCTTTCTTCTGTATATTTTTCAAATTCTTTCTCTTGTTCTAGGATTATTGGTAATATTTCTTTTCTAAATCTATCATCCATACTTCCTGGTTCATAGTATCCTTCTGTTTCTACATGTTTCTTTCCTATCCTTGTCATTTCTCCTTTTATTCTATCTTTATCTACTTTTTTATCTGTTGGTTTCATATTTTGTTTCATTTCTCTAATTTCTATTTTTAACATTCCTACTTCATCTTTTAATTCTTTAGTTTCATTTATTAATTCTTTTACTAATTTCTTTAGTTCATCAAATGATTCTGAAAAAGCCATTATATTTTTCCACTTTTTCCTTCTAATAAATATGATAATCTGCACTTTTTGTCTTTATTTCCATTAATGATTTTATCAAGACTTTCTATTGCTATTTTGTTATCTGGTGATTGATTATCTCTTACAGTTTCAAAATATTTTGCTTTTAATTCTAATTTTTCGATTTTTAGTTTTCCTAACATTTTTTTTTTTTTGTGATTTATTTATCTCTCCTGGTGTTCCTAGTATATTTGAGGTTTTTTCTTGTATTTTATTTAGATTTTTAACAATATTATTAAGCTTTCTAGCTACTTTATTATTACTCATTTATAGCTTATGATTCATATATTTCTCTGTAATATAAAATACTTTCAAATTCTTTATTAATCATTTCATATACATATCTATCTTTTATAGATCATATACTTAATTTATGTAATATTTGTTCTTTTATTTCTCTAGGTAATTTTTTAATTATATTTAATGTTAATATTTTTGATTTATTAGGAATAGGTTCATAAAATATTTTATATCCTTTTTCTTCTTCTAATTTATAATAGTTATCTATCTTTTTAATTTTAATTCCCATAATTACTTATATTATTTTCTATTATAGCAGTCATTTCTTCTTGATCTATAGTTTCTATAATAGTTTCCCATATCATAAGGTCTCTTATTATACTAATTTCTGTTTTTTCTATTATATCCTTTCTAATATCTAAAGGTAGATCTTTTAATTTTATAAGTATGATTTTTAAGATTTTTTTCTCTATTATAGGTTTTCTTATTATTATCGCAAATCTATCTTTGATAATTTTATATCTATTTCCTAAATCTTCTATTATCATGTTATGATCTATGGCTCTAATACCAATTAAGATGGGGGTACTAAGACCGTCTTCAAAATCTCAAAATTTATTATTTTCATAACTGTTCAATAAATCGCAATAAAATTTATAAAATTCACTATCTTTTGCTATGACCTTTTCTTTAATGATTATTTTTAATTTTTCAATTCTTCTTTCTAGATTGATAATTTCTTTATGTATATTATTTTCAAATCTAATTGCTTGGCTATCTATATAAGTATTCTTATATTTTAATTTTGGATCTAAATAATCTAAAAAGAAACTTTTTAAATCTTCTTTTAAATAATTTAATTCTCTTTTTGTTGCAATTTTTAGGTCAATAAAATTTTGTATAATATCCGGGTTTAAATTTATTAAAGATTTTGGATTTATATTTTCTTGGGGACCTAATTGGAGTATTTTATACATTATGATGGCTTTTGTTGCAATTTTTATGTGAGAGGGTATTTTTGAAAAGATTGTTGTTCAAAGGCTATTCTTAAAATTTCTAACTTTTTGATGTCTATTTTCACAAATCACCTTTATGAGATGACTATCTAGATATATTTCCTCCAGAAAATTAGCAAGTTACTGAAGTTAGTCACACTTACCGGCCTCAAAGTCAGATGACAGACCACATGTCCTTGCTCGCTGGCGTTGCTCACATGCGATTCTAGCCAGCTGCGTTGCTCACTTGCTCTCCTCTCCAGTCTCCACACTCCACTCCAATGAGTTGTGACCCTCTAAGCTCCAGTCACCCAATTAAGCTCTGCCAAAAGGTTTTGTCGCCCTAATTCAACACAACACACAGCCACAGCCTGGCAACACACATTCCATAATTTAGCTCACTTGCTCTCCTCTCCAGTCTCCACACTCCACTCCAGTGAGTCGTGACCCTCCAGGCTCCAGTCGCCCGAAGTCGAATCGTCCAATTTCGCGGTTTTGTTGTCGGTGTGAGGCGAGAGTTGTGAATTGGGGCAAATCGATATTAAGGTTGTGCCTTCAATAGTCAACCGGTAGGGCTGAATTATGTACTGGGCCCATTATTTTTTTAAGTTGATGAGTCCAGTATAGTACCCAACTAACTCGTCTCACCTTTTGCAGCGTTTTATAAACGCTGCAAAAGATTCAACCTTTTGCAACGTTTATAGAACGCTGCAAAAGGTTCAACCTTTTACAACGTTTTTTGAACGCTGCAAAAGGCTGAACCTTTTGCAACATTCATTTATAAAACGTTGTTAAAGCTCAATTTTCCTAACCAATTGCAACACTCATTTATTAAAATGTTGCAATAGACCCCTTTCGCAACACTTAATTACCGAATGTTGTCGTTTATGTGTTGCAAAAGCTCATTTTTGACGTAGTGTACCTAGAGTACTGGACCTCACACAACTGATATAGGGACCAGAGGAAGGACTGACGTAAAATATCCGTGTGCTTATCATCTAACAGCTCAAGTACTGTAGTAAAACTGTCAAAGCTACCGTGCCAAGTAGCTTTCCCCAGCATCCATTTCAACTCTTCATCCAGATAGTATTTCATCCTACAAAAATTCAAATATTAGAACATTGAACAAGAGATAACATAATAAAGCATAAAAGCAAATCGAATTGTAACTATTATACGCAAGACGTAAATTCATTTTACACCGATACTAATAAAAAATGAAATGAATTACAGACAAAAAAAAAAATATTACAAAGATTTTTAATTAAAATTAAAAATAAATATTATTTAATCAAATTTGAAAAAATTACGTTTTATCATAAAACGAAACAATTAAAAATAATTTTAAATCGAACAAAAAATTATATTTACAATATGAAAAAAAAAAAAAATTAAAACAATTTTAAAATATTTATATAATACAAAAAAATTAAACAAAGGTAACAATGAAAATGGCTTGCCCTAGGCGCGAAGCGTGACTAAGACGCTTCGCCTTAAGCAATGGTTTGCCCTATCTTGTTATTGAAGAGAATGAAAATGTTTGAAACCTTGTCGGCTTATATAATTGTGGCCTGATCAGCATATATGATTGATTATTATAGAATCAACAATTGCACAGGCGCACGAAGATATAATACTATATTGAAAACTCTAATTGTGAGTTGATTGAGATATTTTGTAATTTTTTTATATAATATATTTGTTTATTGTTGTAATGTTAAGTTTTAAGTTAGCAATATATTGCATAATACACCGTTAAAATTTGTATTTACGTTGATTTGGGGACTAGGTGCCTAATTTTTGGACTTCATCTTAGGCCCCAACAAGCACAGAACCGACTCTGGGTATGAGTTGACTCTTTAAGTTTAGTTTAATTATTATGAAGCTATTAACACCTATTTTACTTATTTTTAAGTTTGTACTAATTTTTGCAAGTTTTTGATCTAGGTATTCACGTTCTCCTTCCCCTTGCAAGAGCCATCACAGGTCTGTTTCAGGTCCTTGTCAAGGAGCAGATCAAGGTGATTTACAGACCTGAACTCCTTTACTTTGGAATGAACAGAATCAATTATTTCTCTTATTTAATGGAATTGATTGTAGATAGACTTGAATTCTCATTTTCAAGAATATGTTACTACAGATTGATCATCTTATTTGTTGAAATGGACTGAATAAATCTTATTGGATGACTCATGACTCGAGTGACGCTGAGAATCCGGGAAATAATTTGTTTGTGACTGGACTTTCACCACAAGTTTCAAAGAGAGATGTCGAGAAGCACTTCTCATCTGAGGGAGTGGTATGCATGAACTGCATGTTATTTTTTTTCTAGTTTAATAATTTCCTGTAGGGATACTGGTCTGCAGACTCGATCTTTTCATCAAGTTGTTAAGGGATGTAATCCCACATCGAATAAAGATGTAAACATAGGCCAATTTATAAAGGCCTTGGGCTACTCCTCTTAATAAGATTGACCTTTTAAGATGGACCCCCTAGCCTTTACATGGTATCAGAGCCCATTAAGCTCCAACGAGCGATTCGATCCTTGTAAGACTCAAAAATATGAGCATGTAGATTTCAAGATTGGTCTGCTCAAACGAGCCACCATCTTGTGGGGGCATGTTAAGGGATGTAATCCCACATCGAATAAAAATGTAAACATAGGCCAATTTATATAGTATGGACAAACCTCACCTTACAAGCCAGTTTTGTATGGGTTGAGTTAGGTCCAATTTCTTTAGATGGTATCAGAGTCAAGTTCAGTTTCGATGTTGGGCCCCTAATATCGGTTTCCACAGTCGTATGGCAAAGTCCACCCTGTGCGTGAGGGGGGTGTGTTAAATCCCACATCGACTGATTACAGTGCCTAGGACCAATTTATATAGTGTGGACAAACCTCACCTTAAAAGCCGGTTTTGTATGGGTTGAGTTATGCCCAATTTCTTAAGATGGTATTAAGGGATGTAATCCCACATCGAATAAAGATGTAAACATAGGTCAATTTATAAAGGCTTTGGGCTACTCCTCTTAATAAGGTTGACCTTTTAAGATGGACCCTCTAGCCTTTACACAAGTATTAACAAGTGTTCATGGTGCTGTTTGATCACTGATTGGTGCTTCTTTAGGTGGAAGATGTTCACCTTGTTGTTGATCCATGGACTCGGGAATCTCGTGGGTTTGCATTTGTTTCCAGGTCCACTGTGAAGGACGCTGATCGCTGCATCAAGTACTTGGACGGTTCAGTTCTTGAAGGCAGGGTCATAACCGTGGAGAAGGTAATTCAACGTCGTCGTCCCTCCTTTCAGCATTTACATTCATGGATCCCTTTCTTGGTTACATTTGAAGTTTATAAATCACATTGGTCTTGTATATCTTGTTTGCTATTGAAATTGCAATTGAGATGTTTGCTTTCGTCGCCCGAAGTTTCTTTGACAACAGAGTAGCAGTGTGCAGCAGCTCTTCAACAAACTAACAAATCAAATCAAACACATCAAGCAAATATCCAACTGTTAATTCAGAGGGTTGTATGCCCTGCATTTTCTCTTTTTCTCTTGCAATTTAACCTTATTACTTTTGAGTTACGTATTGCAGTTTTCTTATATTCCCTTAGATGCATTGTTAGCCGTCAGACCTTATGGTTTGTTTTTCAATTTTGCAGGCTATAAGAGGGAGAGGCCGTACACCTGCTCCGGGAAGGTATCTCAGGCTGAGGTCTCACGGTGAGTTTTACTAGTTTGTAGTCATGTTATAATGATTATTTTGGTACAGAGACTCCTAAGCTTTTCCCTGGTAATGTAGGGCGCCGATCTCCTAGCTACTCTTCTCGCTCTAGGAGTCGTAGCAGATCATATTCTCCTTATTATAGTCGGCAGCGGCGACGATCATATTCTCCAGATGATAGACGTAGGCCGTACTCCCCATATTACAGCCGTGGAAGGTCTTATTCACGATATCGGTCTCCATCATACAGCAGGTCTCCTGTTAGCAGACGTGACAGGTCCTATTCTCCATACTATAGGGACTATTCTCCTGATGACCGATATTATAGAAGAAATCGCTATCGTTCTGTTTCAAGGGACTACTCTCCAGATGATCGACATTACAGAAGCAGGAGATACCAATCTATTTCTCGTAGCTTATCACCAAGGAATAGGAGGACTCCAAGGAGAAATTACTCACCAATTCCCTTGCCAAGGCGTTCAAGGAGGAGTTACTCGCGCAGTATCTCACCAAGGTACGCTGATAGAAGCCACTATCGAAGTGTTACACCATCTCTGAGGAGGAGCTATAGGAGTTACTCTCGTAGCGTGTCTCCCAAACCAAGTGGCATCTCGAAGCGAAATGATTCTCATGGTTCCCTGGGAGTAAGCAAAAGCTCAAAGAGGAGTGCATCCGGTGGATCTCATAAACGAGCGTACTCACGTGACAGCCGTTCTCCAAGAAGACATTCTAGGAGCCCTAGTGGCAGTTCATCATCTAGATCTGTTACTTCCGAGTCTACTTCACCTTAATCTAAAGAACATGCTCTTCAGGATGCGAGTTTAGGAGGGAGCCATACTTACGGTTTTATATCGGGATCTGGTTTAGGACTATAATTCCTATTTTAGGCATTATGTTAAGGGATCACTAATATTTGCTGTGGATTTCATTTTCGTCTATCGTGAAACATATGATATATGTACTCTTATCTGAATGTCTACGTTGTTGATACATGATATAAATGTTGCTTGTGCTCTTTAGTTTATGTCATATATTCACTTTGTTATTTCTTTGAAGAAACATGGTTACTGATCAGAATTGTGAAATAGGCCAGTCTTCTTTCAAGTGGATTTGAACGTGAGCTACAATCTCAAACAAAATTAATGTTTATTGCTCTAGTCGGCCCCTTACGGTGTAGTATGCAAAGTTCTTACCAGTGAAGCCTTTTAAGTAAATCTCTTATCCCTCAATTCACCATCAATTTTCATCGACATTCTTTTAGGCAACTTGTGGCTATTCAAAGGTCAAGTAGTATACACGTAGAATATTTCTTCTACCAAGTCAATGTGAAGCATATGGGCTAAAAGCAAGGTTGGAGGAGTTTGTGCACGATAAAATGATATAAATTGGTGGTGGACGAGCAAGTATAATGTATGGATTCTATAAAAATATGTAAATAAAAATGGTTTGATTGATTATAATCAATTTATAAATAGCAGCCTAAAAAACAGGTCATTAGTTCACAATTGCACTGCTTTTCAAGGTTGTTTTAAAGGGTACTCGTTCATTTTGATTCTATTCGCCCATCTATGTAAAGTAGGATTTTTGGTCAGCTTCTCATGTAATAGTGGAACTTCCCATCAAATAAACTAGTCCTCGAGGGCTGGTTGAACCTTCTGGTGAAGTTCGGGCAAAATTTTGCGTTTTTGGAATCCACTAGCTCCCATATTATAACCTTTTAAGGGTTCCCACTTGACGTAATGTGAAACAAGAAATTCAAGTGAAAATCTTGAGAACCCAAATTCGAAATCCATCAGAGAATAAAAGAGCCATTTGCTCTACATCACAAACGGATTGGACTTCAGTAGGTTAAAAAAGATGTACAACTTTGGTAAGAATTCCGCAAAGCTATGTCATTCCATTTAGAGAAAATTTAAGCGAATGGGAATGACAAGATTCACCAATATGAACACACATTAACTCCATCAAAGTACCTGATTGTTGAACAAGTTGATCAATTACCAAATAACCACTGAGTCTGAAAGAAACTTGTGCATTGAGATTTATTACTGAAAAATCGGAGATTAGACCCAACTACACCTAGAGGGGGGTGATTAGGTGTAAATGCGAAATTAAAATTTAATTAACATGCAACAAGTCATAAGTTAATTATGTCTAGGTGATTAGTCAAACAATTCAATTTATCCTAACTTGAACTACCGCAGTACTAAAAGCAATAATAAATGCAGTAAACAACGCAAGATTGTTCACGGAGAAACCCAAACGTGGGAAAAACTACGGGCGCTTTGCCAATCAAAAATCAACTATAAACTATATTATAAACTTACAAACCACCTGCAAAATTGATGACACAAGCTTTCTGATCTCCTGTCTAAAGTTCGAAGCAGCTCTCCTGGAATGTGCACACGAACACCAATCCTAACTCTTCTTGCAGTCTATCTCCTGTAGATCCACCAAGAACTCCTCGTTCTTGATTTTCTTCCTTGATTTTCGCAGCTAGCCAAGTTGACGAAACAATCTTCCTGACAGATCCAAGAAAAGAATGGGCACCAGTGTATTTGATTGAAAATGTTGATGTTTTCAATCCAAAGGGCGCATATGAATTGATTGAACTTTGAAGGATGTTTAGCTCTTGAGAGAATAAGTGTTTTCTCTTGAATGTATTTGTTTAATCCATCTTTCTCGAATGTGCAGTGTCTCCTTTTATATGTTGGACGAATATGGTAACATTGGCCAATTAAAATCTCGCGAAATAACGAATTTAGGTCAGGCCGTAATACTGTCGCTCGAGTGAGGAGTATTGTCGCTTAAGCGAAGGATTTGTCGCTTGAGCGATAGTGGGGCGAAGGTCGAGCGAGGATATTCCTGTTTCATCCGCTCGAGCGAGACTCCAGCGAGCATCTAGCAAAAATGTGGCGAGAAACCTTCGTGTTCCACCGAACCCTACGCTATACAACCAACTATGAAATTTTACAATTAAGTCCCTAAACTTCTAAAATATTCAAGTTGGTCATTTGTTCACAGAATAACCAATTACAATAATCTAACACTAACAATTACCTTTACAAGAAATGGAACAAAGTGGAACTTAAGAGAGAGAGAAGAAAATAACCAATCAACAAACCGACCAAGTTCTATTAGGATAGAGGATAGAATACTTATGCAACTATGAAACGGGGAACTATCTTATGGTGTGATAAAACAGATGACACCTAAACAGCAAGGCGACAAGCCCATGTAGAATTTTGACAGAATTGATACCGACACTAATGTGGCAATACATAATTGGCATTTTTTTTTTTCGTTTTCCCATTTTTCAATGTTGTCATACCAAGTGTAGTCAGTCAAAATTTTCTGTCAAAAAAAAATTGGACCTATAGCATCATTGATATTTGGTATATGGCTATGCTTTGAAGAATTTGAACGAATCAAGTTGGTTTGACCATGCTTCGTCCTGTCAGGGCCCTAATGGAACAATGTCTTGTTGCATATGAAGACAGAGCCAATCATAATGAACACGACAAATAATAAGGATAGTAAAAACTTACGTTCTACGAGAAGTTGGGTTAGAATTTAATAGATCCAAGTAGATAGTGTTTAGGCCTTCTGCCAATAGCATTAACAGTGAAGGGAATGCAAATCCCATAATATAATGTGATGTCAAGAGAAGAATCAAAATTATCTCATGCATAGTTAAGAAATATTTAGTTAATATTAAGGACATAGTTTAAGGTAAATAAATCATTTGAGTTTCTATTGGATTGGACAGTACTGGACAGTATATACTGTCAAGTTCTGTTCAATACTACATCGTGGATGAAAATGAAGCTTAGGTTAATGAATTGCCATTCTTTGCATGGAAGAAAGTGGGAGGGGTGAGGTTTAGGGAACAAATGATTTGTAATGCATGCGTTCATGGTTTTTTTAAATATTTTTTGGGAAATTGGAAAATGGAGAATTGGAATTTTAGCCCCTTTCCCTTTAAAATTCCATTTTTGTATGACTTATTATGGTGTATCAATATTGTTTTTCATTATTTTTATAGATTGTTCATTTGTTGTTCCCTCGTGGTGAAAGAGTGAGCTACGCCTATACTTTCTTGTAGTAAAATAATAGTTATCGTCAATGTTTTAAAAATCAGCTCGGTCATTGACCCGAAAAATGTAAAGGGTCAAGGGTCAAAAGGTTCAACTGGGGTCGAACCGGAATTGAACCGGATGCAACAAAACTAGAATTGAACCGGATGCAACAAATACATACAAAATCTTGTGTTCTTGTTATTTTCGAGCTTTTTTTATGTTTTTCGTTTTACAAACTTGGTTGAAATTGTTGATTTAACTTGTCTGGGACCAACAGTTATGATTTTCCAAAACAATTGATTATTTTTGTTAAGTAAAGTTTGTTGATGGTGAGAAGTAACAAGGCACTTTTAATCAGCTTAATGAGGATTTGTCGAGCAAAATTTAGGATTTAACAATTTTAGCAAGATTGGGATAAATTTAATGCGAACGGATGATTTTTAATAGCATCCGATCTCTTTGTAATTTTTGTCATGTTTCAAAATGGAGGGAAATCCTCCTTTCATAGGCACACTTTGTAATTCATGATGCATCTAGAAGTATTACAATACTTAAATATTAATTAAAAATAGAAATGAGTGATATAAGTGGATAATACTTGATTATTCGTCAAAATGTTTAGTTGAAAATGACGTTTGATTATTTATAAATGCTGACAAACAATTTACTTCGATTTTGTTAGCCTTCATAATTGATTTATGGTATGGACGTCTATGGTAATATGGCAATAATATTGTTGTACAGACGAAAACAGATTCAAAACAAAAGGCCTTTAAATAAAAAAAGAAAGAAAACTTGAAACTATAATTACTGTGTTAAAGATAAGGCTACAATATATGGAAACTACATTGTTAAACATGATTAGGCTACTAGATTTGAAAATTTGTCAAAAGAATGTATAGCTTATAATAGAACGACTGTCTACCTTTAGTTCAATTTAACTGTATAACATTCCCAGTGAATGAATTTGAGTTTTCCAGCTTGTATTTTCCATCCTTTATGCTCCTCAAACTCCTCAACGGTGTCATATAGAATGGCACTATGCCGTTGTCAAGATCCATTGATGAATATTTGGCACTCGTGTTTCTCTCCAGAATAAACTCTTCCCTGCCCTTGTAAGGGTGTACGCCAATGTTATCAACACTCCTCCTACCATAACTTGATCCCGGGATTTCACATGAATTCCTCGAACCAACAGCGCTACTACGAGTAAGCTTCCAACCTGACACTTCTTTTGCTTCTCCACCGGCCTCCTTCCCTTGCTTGGGGTCATCGATTGAGCTGTCAATTACATTTCCTAAGAAAGTTTCAGACTTATCTTCGCAGTTATTGGGTTTGAAACTAGAGACATTGCGTACTTTGAGCCATCTGACAGACTTCTTTGGCACATTCCAGTTACCAACATTTTCAATAGTAGCAGTTCTTTTAGAAATGGATCCAACCTTCGCTAATGCATCGTCTCTAGTGGAATTCATGTACCAATCTTTCAATTCCCTCTCCGTGATTACCAACTTCAAGTTCGCAGGAGATACTCCTTGATCCTCTGAACACATTGTTTTCTTTCCAAAACTCCTGACAGAGCTCGAACAATCAAAACTACTTCTACTTCGTATCATGGAAGAAGAATCTGAATTATAGTTACCTGATCCAGCAGAGCTAGTCTCATCTTCCATTATAGAATGCATCGGCCCATCAACCGACAACCTGTGATTCTCAAATCTGTTTCCATTAGCCAAGATCCCATTCTCTACAACAGAAAACAATGGAGCAAGCCTTGGAATGGTCCTTGTAATCATGTACCCATCCCATGAAGCCCGAGGCTCATCAAATGAAATCCTACCAGCATCAACCGAAAATCTTGGCTCCGTGTCACAAGATCTTCTTCCCCCAATCTCGGATTGAGTTTCCCTCGACTTTTCCCTGTTCGAAAACACATCATTACAACCATGGCTAACAGCCTTTTGACAGATACTACTATTATTACCCTTCTTCATCTTATTCTTTTGTCTCCATTTCTGCAATTTCTTTGTAAAAACAGAAGCTGCACCCAATATATTTCCAGCAAAGCCTCTCAAATCCTTATATTTATTATTCTTATTCTGAAATTCAAGATCTATGTATTCTTTCATTGTCTTGAATTCTCCCTCCTCAACCTCCTCATCATCGTCAACAGCATTCACATCGACTGCCACCAACGCATTACGCGAAACTCTAATTTCTTCACTACTACTCTTCTCTTCACTTGCCTCGATCACGGTATAAGTAACTCTCGAAAGCCCCACATTCTTCGATTCAACTTTGGAGCAGCTACTGGATCCTTTTTTTTCGTCATCATCATCGAACAGATGAGCCAGGGAGCTCCGATCCGGCCTTACGTCGCATGACTTGCGCCGCTGCTCGGTGAAGCTGCTACAATAAGCTTCGCATTTGGAAGTGGACACTGACCTGCAGCGACGGAGCTCCGGCGAGAAGGAGGCAGCAATGGCGGCGGCAGATGAATCCAGGCCGGAGAGCCGTTCACGAAGGCAAGAAGCGCAGATGCCGGTGACCGGTTCATCAGGGTGGCGGTAACACGGGGAGAGGCGAAAAGAACGGATCCGGGTTCGAGTCCGGGAACGGGTTTGACATTGGGATTCGGATTTGAGAGTCATTTGGAACTGCGGTCAGGAAGAGTGCTCAGTGACAGGATTTCATGCGTGTGATGTGAGGGAGAGCAAATGTTTGTTTCTGTGTAATATCCCTCACATATAAAAAGAGTAGGGATGTATGCTACCGTAGAAACTACCAAACTTAAAAAGGCAGGCAACTAATTAAAAAGGCAGGCAGGCAAGGCAAGTACCACCAAATATAATTAAAAAAGCAGGCAATCACGTATATTTCCTATTGTAGATGCTACTGTAGAAAATACCAGAGGCAAGCTCTTTAACCATTTTTCCACTCTACCGGCCATGCCTTTTGCTCCATTCATCTGCTTTCTCCAAGATGTCCAGTGACTCAAATGACGAAGGCAGTGCACGGCCATTAGCCTCTTACTCTCGTCTCTTTGAGCCCTAGACGCGACGACGCCCGCCGCTTTCCTTCCGTCGACACCATCAGCGGGCAGCGACAGTGCAGTAGGCTGCAGCGATCCCGTTTTGGAAGAAGAAGGCGTGAACCACTTATCACTGAAACGTAAAGTTGCTGAACTGGTGAAGAAGAAGAAGTCGATTAGCAGTCGGCAGAAGAAGGTGAAGCCTGGAAGTCCTCTCGTTTCTCTTTCTCTCTCACTCTTTTTTTTTTTCTTTATTTGTTGTTTTGATTTGAGCCTTGTGTTTGGTTAATTTTTTCTCGAGTCTCGTATTTAATTTAAAATCATGTAACAATTTTTGGATTCTTATGAAATTCATTTGCAGGCAGAACTCAAAAGTTGCTGGAGCCGGGAATTAATTGGATGCCGTCCTTGAGGCTGAGGAGAGGTGAACTTAATTCAGTAATTGGATGTTGCTTTAAGGTTAGACACAAGCTGCTGATTTAAAGTGAATTTAAACAGAGCATGTGCATGCTAGGGGGAGAGGGGGTACCAAAGTTATTAATGAAATCATGTTGTCTAAGAAGGAATATGCATTTAAGGAAGTATACCGTAGTTTTCCTATGCTTTTACATCAATGTTTTAGTGGACTAAGGTGTAGTTACCTCACTAAGTTTGATAATAATGTAACTGGATCATCTTTTTCCAAGTAATGATTCAAGCTTAGCAGCCTCTTCTTCCTGCAAATGTGGCAATTGATAGGGGGGCTATCTCCATTAAGAATGGAGATAGGGGTGCTATCTCCATTCTTAATGGAGATAGGTCTATCTCCATTAAGAATGGAGATAGCACCCCTATCTCCATTCTTAATGGAGATAATAAAGTTTTTATTCTTATTTGTTATATGCAGCGATCCCGTTTTGGAAGAAGAAGGCGTGAACCACTTATCACTGAAACGTGAAGTTGCTGAACTGGTGAAGAAGAAGAAGTCGATTGGCAGTCGGCAGAAGAAGGTGAAGCCCGGAAGTCCTCTCGTTTCTCTCTCTCTCTCTTTTTTTTTCTTTATTTGTTGTTTTGATTTGAGCCTTGTGTTTGGTTAATTTTTTCTCGAGTCTCGTATTTAATTTAAAATCATGTATCAATTTTTGGATTCTTATGAAATTCATTTGCAGGCAGAACTCAAAAGTTGCTGGAGCCGAGAGTTAATTGGATGCCGTCCTTGAGGCTGAGGAGAGGTGAACTTAATTCAGTAATTGGATGTTGCTTTAAGGTTAGACACAAGCTGCTGATTTAAAGTGAATTTAAACAAAGCATGTGCATGCTGGGGGAGAGGGGGTACCAAAGTTATTAATGAAATCCTGTTGTCTAAGAAGGAATATGCATTTAAGGAAGCATACCGTAGTTTTCCTATGCTTTTACATCAATGTTTTAGTGGACTAAGGTGTAGTTATCTCACTAAGTTTGATAATAATGTAACCGGATCATCTTTTTCCAAGTAATGATTCAAGCTTAGCAGCCTCTTCTTCCTGCAAATGTTGCAATTGATAGGGGGCTATCTCCATTAAGCACCCCTATCTCCATTCTTAATGGAGATAATAAAGTTTTTATTCTTATTTGTCATATAGATTTTCTAAACGAGGAAATGAAAGGAATGGTCTTGAGGCTTACATCCCATATTATCTTTAAGCTTCAATATTTTCTAGTATTTTTAGTGGCATTATGTGATTTGGTGAAACATTATAAAGGATCTGGAAAGTAAAACACAGACCATTTAGTTATGTTGTAAAAATATGATTTTGGAGATGGCTGGCACGTGGAAACACACACGATGCTGTGGAGACATAACTTCTTAGGCCATTGTTTCAGGAAAAGACAACATAGTGAAAGATTTGGAATATGAAGCATGGACTGGTAGATATGATTTGGATAATGCTTAGGATGGAATGGGGTTGCTTGTACTTTGTAGGGTGAAGGTAGGGAATTAGAGGGGAGATAGATAGTGAAGTATAGTGGTGCATTCTGACCATTTAGTTACGTTGTAAAAGTATGATTTTGGAGATGGCTGGCACATGGAAGCACATGATGCTGTGGAGACCTAACTTTGTAGGCCATTGTTTCAGGAAAAGACAACATAGTGAAAGATTTGGAAGATCAAACATGGACAGATAGATATGATTTGGATAAAGCTTAGGGTGGAATGGGGTTGCTTGTACTTTGTAGGGTGAAGGTAGGGAATTAGAAGGGAGATAGATAGTGAAACATAGTGGTGCATTCTGGTATTCTAACATTCGTGAGCTGAAAAATGTTTAATCACCAAGACTTGAGATGGAGAAAGGCTAGCATCAGGTTAAGAGGGGATTGAGGTGCTTCATGGTTGAAACAGTTGAGCTACACCATTCACCTGCAGGGACAACATCAATTAAGATGTTAGTTTCTGATTTATGATTAGTCAGATGCATAAAAAGTATAGCAGATCTTAGAAAAGTATGCTATTGCAGCAGTACAATATCTTGTAGAAGCCTAGAAGATAACTTATAAGTGAGGATTATAAGTAATTCAATGTAATCAGACCTCTTAATCAGAGGCTTTAAATTTAGTAAAATAAATATGGAATCCATAGGATATCATTTTAGACATCAGAGATTATTATTTTGCCCCAAGATGTGTTTGTTTTAGGCTATTAAGTTCAAGTGAATAAATTATGAAGACTTAAAAAGGATGTAATCATAAGATTAGAGTGGTTGAAGGGGTTGAAGCACAGTTAAATAAACTCGAGCTCCGGTGGGCGTCTTTTCTTGACGCCCCTACTTCCCAACCTTCTTTCATGGGTCGTCCTATGTGAGTTTAGTGTGTGATGACTTTATTTTTTTTATTTAGAAATTAGGTTTTATTTTCTGGATTTTGAGAAAATCGGATGATATTTGACGGGATAATAACATTTATTATTATTTTAAGGTTTTCCATTTGTTATTTTATTTTATTTTTAGGTATTTGGAAGTGAAATTAGCTTCTTTTTTTTTCTTTTTTTTTTTGTAGCAATTTGTTTGATTTCAGTGTCAATTTATTTGTGCAAATTGGTTTTGGAATTGAGGCAAAGGAAGGGTTTACTTACCTACAATGCAACATGCTTAACGTTGGGATCTAACTAATTTTTAGCTCATTGCATCATATTTAATGATTTTGAAACAAAACATGCTACATGACAATTTGTTTTCAATTTTGTCGTCAGAGGGAGGTTTCTTATTACCATATCAATTATCTTTAGGTACAAAAACGAATGCCTGCATGAACTTGAAATAGGACCTTTGTTGTTTCCTTCATGCTGCCACAATGAAGAAAAATAATTTAATATACCAATGAATTTATTTAGTGTGTTTTTTTTATTTGTTTTCATGTATGTCAAAATTCCTTGGAATTTTTTCTATGATATTAAATTCATCTGTGTTTATTCATATCCAATTTACAGAGGGAACGTATATTTAGAATATAATTAGAAAAATGGCTTCAGTGTCTAAGAAAAATAAAGACGAAGAGAAGGGTACATCGACAGTGCGAAATTGGATATCAACATACAGGCGCCGAAGAGAAAATCTCAACGTTTTGTTCAATTAGAATGTATCTATATCTAACTATAAGAAAAAACATATTAGTAACACATTCTTAAAGATGCTATTTCACCTTCTCTTGTGACTTGTGTCAATTTTTTCATTTATGTAGACTTTTTTTATTTCGACAACTAAGCGTATAAACTATTATGCTTCAATACTACATTTATAATATTTATTCTGTGTACTTTATTCTCTCAAAAAAGGTATTTTGAATGAAAATGTTTTTTTCTCTTTTCTTTCTTTATTTTTAAAGTGAACTTCTTTATCAAAAGTTCTACTATATTATTTTTAACATACAAAATCGTAGATTTTCACTAGAGATTTTACTCTTTTTATCTATAGAAGTTTGATACAGTATTGATGTATTATTTCTTTCATCTTGTGTAGCTTTAACTTTTAAAATGGTTGTGCAAAATGAACATTTCGCAGCTGTTGGTTTCACCAATTCAGATTTAAGTACTCTTTTTACTGATTGTGAAAATGAAGATAGTTAAGCATGTTATAAAATATTTAACCTGTTTATATTAATTACATATTGTTTTTCGCAGTGAAAAGATCATGTGTTACTTAGATAAATGAATATGATTACTTTATCATGTTCAATTTGTGTTGTGTATATTTTTTGCTTATTCCTTAACAAATTTTCATGTCAAACCATTTCATACAGATGTGAAATTTCTAAAATCAAATATTTCATTTAGAGAAAGGACAGTTTTTCACCTGTTTGTACTCATTTTTTATGCCGAACTTTGTTATTTTAGTTTTGATTTTTTTGGTTATGTAGATACGTCTAACCATTAAGATTCTGTCGATTTATTTGAAACCAAATCTGGGTATCCTTCATTTCATCTTCATTGTACACTCCTTATTTTTAATAATCATTCATATATTTGTATGTTAATCATCATTTTTTGTGCGTGCTTATGCTAAACTCCCGGCGTGAAAATAAAGAGTATAAAGCAATTGTGAAAAAAGAGAGGGTAAAGCAATTATGTTATATATTGGAAGAATCCCACATGGATTTTATGAGAATGGAATAGAGGTTTGGCATATTTTTTCGAATTTAAAATTTACATGTGCATTTGTGTGCACATATGATGGTAAAAAGATTCGTTTTTGCAGGTTTCTTTAACCAATTTGGTACAATCAAGGGATTTCTTTAACCAATTTGGTACAATCAAGGGACTCCGAATAGCAAGGAATATGAAGGTTTGTTCTTTAAACTCCAATTGTTATGCATTCATTCTTTTGTTAGTTTAACTTGAGGATGATAGTTGTTAAAGTAAAGCACGGATTTTGAATGGCTAGGTTCCTTTTTTTGTTCAACCAACAAAATGTCTGACATATTTTCCGTTGTACCTAGGAACACATGGCTTAATTTCAAATTTGCGATATTATAAAATGATGATGTTTGGTTTATTTATGGAATACACAATTTCTCTAATTGTATGTTTATCCACTATTAATGTAGAAGAGTGATGGATCGAATGTCCCTCATTAGGTTAGATGAAATTGAATGTTAGTGGCGTGAAAAATTTATCTGGGGTATTTTCGAATGTCAGACGTTTAAATTTTCGAATAATTTATCTTAATGTCATGGGGAGTTAGTTATTCTGATGAACTGATTGGAATCTGGTTATTTCATATTATATTTCCGTTAACATTTTAGATTATATAATAAATTAACTATAGTAATTGGTATTTGGTACGACTTAATCGCATCCAATTTCTTATCCTTTATCATCCTTTTGTAACTTTTATAATTACTCACTATCCCAGCCTTTTACCCTCGTAGCAATCTTGTAATGTTAAATGTTTTTAGGCTTAACCCAGCGTGCTCTAAGGCACCTGACAAGAAGCTATAGTCACTCTTTAAGATGTGAATATGACAGCAGTTCACTTACAAAAATCGACGATTAAATGTTTCGATAACATTTGTTTAGCTGCCAATAGTAATATAATCGATGAGGATTTTATGTTTAGAAAATTTACAACTGGTTCTTCGTCGATAAGAAACTTGAGGTTGAATATTGATCATAAATTTTAAGGTATTTGTAAATCCTTCATCCTCGTACACGTGAACCAAGCAGAAGTGAGGGAAGTGAAGGACTACAACCATCTCATTTCAACATCGTTTGAAGCAAGTTAATAAAATGGTTGGCCATTGACATTAACTTTTGACTGATGAAAACTTATTTTCTATATGTTTCATAGGTTTGCTGCTTGATCGAGTTTTACTGCACAGGTAAATAAAGTTTGGGAAATAGGAAAGGAGAGAGTT
This sequence comes from Osmanthus fragrans, assembly GCA_019395295.1. NCBI lineage: Eukaryota > Viridiplantae > Streptophyta > Magnoliopsida > Lamiales > Oleaceae > Osmanthus > Osmanthus fragrans. The sequence goes on from CM033361.1 coordinate 8,768,444, forward strand.
AAGACACTATATGGACGAGAATATCCCTCGTTCACTTCACTCGCTTACTAATAGACAAGTAGCCACGAGAACGGTAGGCTATTGTTCAGGGGAGATAAACTAAGTTTTACAGTTTAATGGTTGCTGGTCGGTACCTAGCCGTTTAATTGGACTTTTAGAAGTATATGACCATATAGTTGTCGGAAAAGGAAGTGAATTGTAAGTAGAATTGTTGTCATTATATGACACTTGAACAAAGGGAAGAAAGGAAAGAACAATAGAGAAGAAAAGAGTTTGGACACACTTAATATACCAATTTTTGAGTGGGTTTGGGCCTTAAGAGGGACCCAACCTTTGGGCAAGGGAGAGGTCTTACATAATGGAGGACTTGACCAACAAACAAGCACATCTTGTCACCATTGGCTGCCTTACTCGATTCAACTCAACTAGGCACCACCACCAATATGCTCTCAGGGTTAGGGATTGGGTTTTCGTTAGATCAAAACAAATATTTTTTGCAATAATTTTGTTTGGAAATTTATCCCGTATTTTAATTTGTGATCTTTTCTAAAACCCAAATGATAAATCTTGCCCCAAACCATGTCTACTTGTTCAGATTAGCATATAAAATTGTGATCGTCCATGTAATAATTTTCTTCTCCTGGAAATGTCACTCCCTAATCCCTATCATGTATCATCTCAAGTCTTTATTCAAATGTTGCAACATTCTGGAAAAGTCACGGTGATATGAAAAAGAGTAATGCTTCTTGATTACTGTGGAATAGAGGTGTTGCTTTTACAAAACGAAAATATGCTAAATTCTTCAAAGTCCACTAGCAGTTTCAATTTTCTTGACAAGTCGGCCTGAAGTCGTTGAATTTGAATTTCTGCAAGTTTTTCTGGTTTGTGTTTAAGCTTCTGTTTGGCTCAGATGAAAATCACATTTTTAGTAGATTTTGTAAAAAAATTGAGTGAATGGTGTAATTAAAAAGTTTCCACTAGCAATTCTGGAGGTGGTCAAGCTTCACTCAGCACTTCTACATACACGGTGAGTTCAAAAATCAGTTCTCATTTACTGCCTTTTGTGGTAAGAGGCTGCTTTATGACATATGAAGCATACATGGCTTAATTCAGCTTCTATGCACTTGTTCGAGTGGTTCTCCTCTAGGGGCAAAGTCATTACTACTACTTGGGATCAGTGGCATTCTTAAAGATATCCTATTTGGTTCTGGCCTTATATCCAGCATGTCTGTTTCACCTGCCTTAAGTAAACCACCAGAGCAGGTATGTGCTATATCTTTGCTCACTTTTTGGCCTAACACTATTCCCAGGTTCATTTGTCCTTAAATCCTTCTAAAAAACTGAATTTTTACTTTGGGTTAATTTCCTTTTGCCTATGCTTTATTTTATTTTTTTCTAGCATATATCTGCTCATAAAATTAGTTCAATGCATAGTAGGATGATCTTCATGAAAATAATCTTCTACCTATTGAAGAATTCTTAAATAAAGTAATGTCTCTTTGGCCAGTGTGAGCCCTTTCTTGATCTCTATATAAAACTAATGTGATTCTCTATATCATCAGATTTTTGAGATTGTGAATCTGGCTAATGAGCTTCTTCCCCCGCTGCCTCAAGGAACAATCTCTCTTCCAGCCAGCAGCAATTTGTTTGGTAAAAGTTCTTTTTCTAAGAAGGGTCAATTCCACCAAACAGGAAGATTTGAATGGGAACGTGCTAGAGGTTTCAGCTCGTGAGAAATTGTTGAATGATCATCGTGAACTGCTACAGCAGTTTGGAATGGATCTCCTTCCTGTTCTAATCCAGGTTGGTTTTTAGAAGGAATTAATTTTTCCGTGTTTTACTGCCCTATATTCTATAAACAATTTGCCTATATTCTATAAACAATTTGTTGTGTTACACCGAGGATTTAAAATTGAGAAGTTGTATTTTCTTTTGGACTCCAAACCCCATTCATGTATGCTTGATACGTATGTTAACTGCTGAAGTAGCTAAATGATTGACAGAAAAATACTCATCGTGTAACAAGTATATTTTGTATGTTCTATTGAAGTATATTTACTCTGTTAGTTTCTTTATTTCTACCAGCAATTTCTTATTTCGCAAGTCCTCTATTTACAAACATTTCAGTTTTAAGTACTTATAGTATTCAAAATGCTTTGTTTTTCTTTTTGTAACAGGAATTTCTTCTTCACTTACATGTCATTCATGTCTTTATTTCCATCTATTTATTGTAGTATACATATACAGTCTCAACGCTAATATGCACAAGGAAAAAACGCATGCACGTGCATCGCACGTGCCTTCACTAGTAATATTATTAAAGAGAGAGACGTATCCTAGGAAGGGGCAAGTAGGCAATGACAAAACCCCTCGATAAACCCTCCATTAATTAAGAAACAAACTCGGATTTGATGTTTGGAATTGGATGTGCTTGTTTGCCTAAAATTAGAAAAATAATTATTTTAAGTAAGTGTTCTTATAAGCAAGCACTTATTTGGGCTCCATTTTAATAAAAAAAAAATTAGGAAAATTGAGTTTTGAAATAGTATTTTTCGGAGAATATGTGGTTAAAAAATAATGAATTTTTTTTTTTAGAGTGTATACTTGAAAATGAGTTTTGAAAAATTGGAGGTCAAAGATAAGCTAATATGAGCAATAGCATGTTAGGCTTTGCTGGAGAAGTCAACTTTTTTAAAGCAGTATTATCCATGTTTGACGTAAATTAAAAGTTGATAAAAAATTTAAGTCAAACTCAATAACTAATTTTAGCCATATATTTCATTAACTTTATCAAAATTTACTAAAAATCTGATTTTAATTTATATCAAACTGAGACTTAGTGTATTACTCTTGATGTTATCCAAAAAGAAATTAACACGAACTCTAAATCTTTAGATTGATAATTATTTGGTTTATGCTATGTGTCCACCTTATGGTGTACACAATGTATTACACTCGCCTCACATAGAGATGATCCATGAATATTTTATTGTGTGTGGAGCATCCTTCAGTGAGAGGGTATAATGCATTGTGTAATAGATTATGTCCACATAGCATAATCCGAATTATTTTGTTGCTCAAAGTTAAAAATAAGTGGGCTACTTATTTTATAGGCTCAATCTTGATTCTTGACAACTGAATTGAATGCTGATTTTTTTTTACCCAGAGAGTAACACAAAAGGACAGATGACCAGTTTTGAAATAAATAAATAAAGTGTATGAAAAGAGATTTTGAAAAATCAATTTGTTTGTTTCCACCAACAAAGTTTTACCTTATGTAATTCAAGTTAGGATAAAGATATATGTAATCACACATTGTGTGCAAAATGTTTTACTTACTCTCACAAAAATTGTGGATCCCACGTGAATTCAAAAATATCGGCTGAGTGGTCCCCACCCATATTGTGTGTAATGAGTAAAAACCATTTTGTAAATAGTTTTGTACGTGTAGCATGATCCTTCAAATTAATCCAATCCATTAGGCTGTCAATTTGCCTTGAAAAACCGACGTGTAAGGCTGCAGAAAGCATAACACCATATTTCTTGGAGGCCCTTTTTTCCAAACTAGGAGAGGTTTCTATTCTTTGACTTTCTTCTGTTTTTTATAGACCAGATGGAGATTGGTGTTCGAGCGTAAAAGGTAAAGTATTTACTTCAAAGACCGAATCGTCAATGCATGAATAAAAGTTGAGTTTAGTGTTTCGATATGCGAATACAAGGCTCGTTGCATCTTGAATAACAGTTACCCCAGCCATAACATATTAATTTCCTTGAGAACTAACGACGAAAAAAATTAATAGCGTGACGTTACTGACACTCAATAAAACAAATACGTGAAATCTCTTTTCCTATTAAAAAATAAAAAATAAAAAATCAAGCACCTCTTTTAGGGTTGAATTAATGGCTTGTTTGAGCCCCATTTTTTTTTTTTTTTTTTTTTGTGTAAAATATATTTTAGAATAATAAATTAATTGAGAATGTGTTGTTAAAAATTTTTAAAAATTTGAAATTGCACGTAATATTATTTTTTTTGAAGAATATATATTTGAGAAGAAGAAAATCATAAAAATATATTTTAAATATAGTGAGATCAAACAAAGGGTTAATCCTCTATCTGGTCACTGAACTTTGTTTCTCCCCTAGTTAGTCACTGAACTTTGCCAATTTGAACCACATCCATCACCGAACATTGCTTCTGCCCTAGTTAGTCACTGAACTTTGCCAATTTGGACCCCATCCATCACCGAAGTAATCAACATTGACCAATTTGTCCATGCATCAAAAAGAAAATGTGATATGGTACATTGTTAACAAATTAATTGCCAAATAAGCAAGTTACTGTTGAGGTGGAAAAAAATAAAAATAAAAAGAGAATTTTTTTTTTTTTTTTTTTTTGCTTTTTCTCCACCGATCCCGTCTTTTTTGTTTTTTTCCACATCAACAACAACTTGCTTAGTTGACAATTAATTTGTTAACAATGTGCCATGTCACATTTTCTTTTAAACACATGGACAAATTGGTCAATGTTGACTATTCCGGTGATGGATGGGGTCCAAATTGGCAAAGTTCGGTAACTAAGTAGGGAAGAAACAAAGTTCACTGACTCCTTGAAAACTTTCGGCAAAGTTCAATGACCATATAGGGGATTAAACCTCAAACAAAGGCTAAATTAAAATAAAATATTATTTAAGTTGCAAGGGTTGAATTGCCGTGGACATGCCGGGCAAAAAGTCAGAAAAACTGAAGTTTGCATCATAGAGTCCACATGAGTTACCAGTAGTTTATTTATTTTTTAATAATTAATAAAAAATTGTAACTTAATTATTTTTCTATTTATTTATACCAACTTATAAGTAAATAATTTAATCTTAGTGAAACATGGCTTGACCGCTGGGACCTGGATTACGAAGGTCGAACGGTTGATAAATCTGATATATGAAACTTTGATTGTGTGCCGGAGGATTCAAAAATGGAAAAGGGCAAAAAAAATTCTTGAAAATTTGGTAACAATCGAAAGATTCGATGGCGTATCACGGCTCAATTTCGCTTCTCACATACTTCACATTGATTCAAGCATTTACAAGTATTTCGTGTAAAAACTTGGGGATCAATCTTAAAAGGTCAACCTTATTAAGAGAAGTAGCCTAAGACCTTATAAATTAGTCTATGTTTACATCTTTAATCGATGTGGGATTATATCCCTTAACATGCCCCCGCAAGGTGGTGGCTCGTTTGAGCAGACCAATCTTGAAATCCATATGCTCATATTTTTTAGTCTTACAAGGATTGAATCGCTCGTTAAAGTTTAATGGACTTTGATATCATGTAAAGATTTGGGGGTGCATCTTAAAATGTCAACCTTATTAAGAGGAGTAGCCTCAAATCCTTTATATATTGATCTATATTTTTATCTACAGCCAATGTGGGATTCTAATATGTTCCCTCACGCACAACGTGGACCATGCCAAACAATTGTGAATAAATCGTTATTGGGGGCACCCAACATTGTAAAATTGGGTCTGGTTCTGATACCATGTTAGAATTTGGGAGTCCATCTTAAAATGTCAACCTTATTAAGAGGAGTAGCACAAGACTTTATAAATTAGCCTATGTTTACATCTTTAATCGATGTGGGATTATATTTCTTAACATGCCCCCACAAGATGGTGGCTCGTTTGAGCAAACCAATCTTGAAATCTGTATGCTCATATTTTTTAGTCTTACAAGGATCGAATCGCTCGTTGGAGTTTAATAGACTCTGATACCATATAAAGACTTGGGGGTGCATCTTAAAATGTCAACCTTATTAAGAGGAGTAGCCTCAAATCCTTTATATATTGGTCTATATTTTTATCCACAGCCAATGTGGGATTCTAATACGTCTCCTCATGCACAGCGTGGACCATGCTAAACAACTGTGAATAAATCGATATTAGGGGTGTTGGATTTTGATACCTAATAATCTCGGGCGATGATATAAACTCGGTTATATATTCAGTAGGCTTAGCCAAATGACTGATCTGTACATCGACACTAAGAATAGAACGACCCAACTTCAATCCTTCTCGGGCTATTTGAAGTAGCCTAATTTATTAAAGCTGTTCATGGCCCGACCCGATTATTTGGACGGCTATAATGGGCGACCCATCAATAAAGGACACTTGAGTAATATGTTTGGGCCCTTTAATTGGCCAAACCATTTCTACTTTACTTACCTTAAATGGATTTTGACCTTCACTATTTACTTGGACCGCCCTCTTCTCTTCTACATGTGTGAGACCGCCGTTTTTCTCCCTTCTCTAAAAGAACTTTGTGCTTCTCTTCTTCTACTTCTCTGGTGACCTTTGTGGTTAATTCTTGGTGTTTTCTTGGTTACTTTGTGAGCTCTCTTTGTGAGAAACCAAGCAACCATAGTTGGGGAAGTAGTTTTGGAGATTTGTGGGTTTGTTGATTCTTAGTGTCGATTGAAGTGAACTGAGCCCAAATTTATCTTGGTTGTTGCCTCTATTTTCTCTACATCTGGTATCAGAGCTTGGGTCTGAGTGATTGAGGCCGAAATCGATCAAAACGGGATGGTTGTGTGCGAGTTCTACCTTCTGACCGAGGCTTCAATCGCATTTTCCCGCCAACCAAGTGACGACCCGGTGAAACAAACACTGGAATCACACTCTGCAAGCGGCGACAATCCTGGTAGTGCAGTGCGTTCCGACAGGCTCTGGCAGCGACGCACGTGGCAGCTTCCCGGCGAGCTTTTTTTCGACAGAACCCTTATTTTTACTTGCTGAACGTACTGATAATATTTGTTTAGTGTTTCAGGTTACGTAGGAAAATTTGGACGATTTTGCCCCAAGTTCCTGTCTGCTTCGTGTCTGACTGCAGTGATAACTTCGTAACTTATTGCAACGGTACATTTGCTGAATCTTTAGGGTGAATAGTGGTGGCCCTAAAGCAGGAGATTCGCATCTCTCGTAATTTACGGACTCAGATACGTTCACTCTGGTAAATTGGCTTATCCCGTTAATTTCAGCACTAGCGCGTCATCGTGTGGGGTGACAATAGGATCGTGGTTACCGTGAAGGGGTAACATTGCTTGTACTAAAAATTAGGATTATTTGCTCTTGATTGGTCGCGTTTGAGAATTTAGTTTTGATAAATTAGCTTATTGATATTTGTGATATAATTGTCGCTATTTTGAACCCTCTGTGATTGAATATACCTATTTTGTTGCATTCGTATTTTTGCTGCGTTGTTATTTCCGTTAGAATATCTAAACCTTACATGTTCGAACATTCCCTTGATCTGAGACCTCACGAGTCTTACGAAACCGTGGAAATCTATAACGGAGTATATTGTCTGTGACTGTAGGACTGCTTTGTGTGGTTTTTTGTGATTGTGATTTTGTGATTTTTGATTAGTTCATAAAATGAGAAGTCACAACTTTGATTTGAGAATTTTTAACGGAAAAGATGATTTTTCAATATAGCAACAAAAAAGAGGGGTATTTTGGTCCAACAAAAAGTTTCAAAAGCCATTGATGACAATTTTTCAGCTGATTTTTCAAAAGAACAAAAAGAAGAAGCCGATGAGCTTGCTTATACCTCAATAATCTTACACTTGTCTGATGCTGTTTTAAGAAAAGTGGGCAAACTGAAAATCACCAAAGAACTTTGGCGAAAATTGGAAGAATTGTATTTGCTCAAGTCTACCCCGAATAAGCTTTACTTGTTTGAACGTTTCTTCGGTTTTAAAATGGATCCTTCGAAGGATCTTGACGACAATTTAGACGTTTTTAACAAACTTGTTCAAGACATTATTAATTGTGGTGAGAAAGTGTCTGAGACTTACAAAACTATAATCCTGCTTAATTCTATGCCTGAATCATATAGAGAGGTCAAAAATGCTATTAAGTATGGTAGGAACACTTTGATGCCTGAAATTTTTGTTGACTCACTTAGAAGTAAGGAGATGGAATTTTAGAGCTGAAAAAGAAGATAAGAAGAGTGGTGAGTTGCTTATGATGAGGAATAAGATGAAATTTAAGCAAATGAATTTGGGTAGAGCTCAAGACAATAGTGATTCAAGTAGTGACTCGAGTGATGAGGATGGTAAGAAGAAGGGCAAGAGATGGGACAAGTCTAGTGGTAGAAGGTGTTACAACTGTGGAAAGTCTGGACACTTTATTAGGGATTGTCCCAAGATGAAGGATAAACAGAAGGGTAAGATGAGAGATGAGGTGAATGTGGTTATGGGGTCGAGTGATGACCCTAGTGGGGTTTATTGAGAGTAAACCTAGTTACTGCATTGCATCTGTGTGTAATCATTTTTGCATGTATGTGAGTGCTTGATTCTGTTGCATGTTGTATGTTATATTTTCAATGTGTTTGATGTGTGTAATTACATGAATTAAAGTGACTCGAATACTTGGTGCATGTGTTTGCATGCATAGTGGGTTTGTGATGCATTAGCAGTAAGTGTGTTGGATGGCTATTGGTAAGGTGGAGTATAGATGCCTAAGGGTACACTATGGTTTGTACCAAGGGGATGTGGAGTGTGACATTTGGATCACGAATGGAGATGTGATCAAATGTCTGGATCCTTTATCTGAAAGAGACCCTGATCAGGTGGAGTGTGAGAGATGACACTTCTATTACTTCTATTAGGTGGAGCCCCATTATCCACGTAGTTTGGGAGAAGTGATGTGGTGATAAAGGATTATTCCAAGAACTTAGGATCTATTGTGACTTACCTTTTAGACATGTGTTGATTGATTAGTCTAGTGAGTATGGTGGGCGATGAGTGGAGATATGTGTTCTCGAGGTGGGAGTAACACGGAATGAGATAGGATAAGTGTGGAGAGATCTTTTCGTGGGGTCATTTATGCATTTGTTGCATATGTGTTGACCGTGTGCTGATTAACTTGGTGTTAATCTGTTATTCTGTGTGAACGTGTTTGAAAAAGATCTATGTGTTAGCCTATAGTATATCAGCGTCGCATGTTTTATTTACTCTTGACTGTTCACTGTAATTATCTGCTTTTACTTGAGTGTTCTTGACCTTAGCCCTGGTGAGTATACGAAGCAGGTATGGTATGTGTTTCATGACGGAAACACGAGGTAAGGTCTGTGAAACCAATTTTATTGGTTACCTTGATTGTGCAAGTATAAACTGCGTGTTTTGTTTGCTTGTAGGTTTATTGAGAATCAAGGTGGAGATTGTTGGGTTTTGATACCCAATAATCTCGGACGATGATGTAAACTCGGTTATATATTCAGTCTGCTTAGCCAAATGACTGATCGGTACATCGGCACAAAGAATAGAACGACCCAACTCCATCGTCCTGGGGCCATTCGAAGTAGCCTAATTTATTAGAGCTGCTCATGGCCCGACCCGATTATTTGGACGGCTATAATGTGGGACCCATTATTGAGGGACACTTGAGTAATATGTTTGGGCCAAATCGTTTCTACCCTACTTACCTTAAATGGACTTTGACCTTCACTATTTACTTGGACCGCCCTCTTCTCTTCTACGAGTGTGAGACCGCCGTTTTTCTCCCCCTCTCCAAGAGAACTTCGTGCTTCTCTTCTTCTACTTCTCTGGTGACCTTTGTGGTTAATTCTTGGTGTTTTTCTTGGTTACTTTGTGAGCTCTCTTTGTGGGAAACCAAGCAACCATAGTTGGGGAGGTAGTTTTAGAGATTTGTGGGTTTGTTGATTCTTAGTGCCGATTGAAGTGAACTGAGCCCAAACTTATTCTGTATGGTTTTTTTACCTGAATTTATAGAATAGGACTAGAAACTGAGTTGATGAAAAAATTAGATGTGATTTACAGTATAGGAATGGAACTTAGCTAATGAAGTAAAAACACTAAATTTGTATAGTTTTTCATTTTTCGAAATTTGATATGATTTTGCAGAATAGGAATGGGAATTGAGAGATGAAATGAAAATGACAATTTTGGGTTTTGCAGGACAGGAATGGGAATTCGGCTGATGAAATAAACACATAATCTAATTTCTAGACAGCGTTTTTCAAAATTTGATCTGATTTTGCAGAATAGGATTGGGAAGTGAGTGAATGAATGAAATGGAAACAATGATTTTAGGTAATTTTTTTGAAATTTGGTTGATTTTGCAGAATAAGGATTGAAACTTAGGTCCGGGCACTATTGCCACTTTGGTCGATGAATTAGGAGCTGCAGTGATCCACGTTGAGGGATGACCTATGGATATTTCAATGGACATGTCAACAAATTACCTTTCTAAAGTAAGCTTTCTTGATTGAATCTCTTTTAACTTACAGATGTCGATTGTAATTTCGGCTGGATCAGTGTCTAAAATTGATAACTAGTGTATCAGTCAATGCTTTTGTAGGAGTCCTTTAATTTTCTATTTCATTTGCATTATGAGCCAGCAAGAATACCTTTTGTCTCCTTAATGGAAGATGAAAGACTACACTGTAAATAGACTATTGTTTTTAGCTTAAAACAGACCTTACCAGGGAAGGTGGAAATATCTTTCATGTCACTGTTTCCCTTCTCAGTTGAGTAAAATTTTCCAGAGATTTTTCGTTTAGCACAAATGAACGAGCCATTTAGAATCCATTACTTGAAAAGCTTGATACATTGTTGATGAGGAAAGGGGATTGCATTATATTATACACACACACACTACGAAATAAAGAAGTTTCCATAAATCTTGGCCAAGCTATGTGGTCAGATTTAAATCGTATGCCGCAAGTGCATGGATCGTGATCAAGTAGTGAAGTGGACCTTTAAAGTCCGAATGTCGATCCTTCAAGGAGTGTTGTTTTCAATTACAAGTATATTTATTTCAAATTAACGAAACAGATACACACATTAAAATTTGAATTTAAAAAGACGATAAACTAAGAAAACACAATTTTCTATTTAAAAAGATTAATTAAAACTTTGGAAAAGTGGAAGATTTGATTTGAAAAGGATGTTGGAATTTATGATTTCATTTAACCGTTATTTCATTAATATCAAGCCAATAATGCGCCGATGCAAATTACCAAAATATAAAGTTAGATCCGATTCTCCAATTTTAGTTGATAACCTCTTTCGAGTGATATCGACCCTATTGATAAAGTTACCCACAAATCTATATGCAGATAAAACTTAACCAAAGCATTAAATTATTGTGAGAATACTCAAAGGATCACCTAGGAGAGGTATATATTTCTATATCACCCAAAACCACCTAGGGTACTAATTATCTAGGTCTAGCAATGCAATAATCTTTCGATAATTACATAAATCACCTAACCACATCATCTATTTTGCCAAATAAATGAAGCATACTCAACAATAATAATTAATACACTATACTTTTGACAATATAAACATCATTCAAACATGATATGATATTAATGAATATTTGCTTAAACTAATACATAAATTCCAACATAAATGATTTAGTTCATCATTCTAACAAAATAAACAAGAGATTATCTATTACAAAACATTACAAACATTGGATATATGATTGAAGAACACAAAAAATAAAGATAAACTCTTTTTAGAATGGAGTTTGCCTTCTTCAACAATTTTCTCCAATTTATCCTTGTATAACCTCTTGTTAATCCACCACTTCTTCTCCAAAACAACCTACAAAACACAAAATAAAAGAAAACTAAGTTAAAATGAAAGAGAGAGAGGGAGAGATTTTCGAGAGAGAGAGGGAGAGAAAATGAGAGAGAAGTGTGTGCAAAATGTGTGTGTAAAAATGGACCAAAGTAGTATATGTTAGGTAGAGAAATAATACAATACTAATATAATCTAGATATTATGGGATATTTTGTGAGACAAACAAAATATCCAACATTAAAATAAGCCAAAAATAATACCAAAGTTTGACCAAAAAAATCGTGCAAGAAAATTAGACCGTCATTGAGTTTTAACTCTATGCGGCCGCATAGTTCAATCCTATGTGGTCGCATAGAAGAGAAATTTAATCAATTTGACGTCTATGATTAACCTGTGCGGCCGCATGGTTAAAACTCATGCGGTCGCATGTTTTAACTGATTTTGCAACTCAGGTCCTTCAGCCTTCTGGTCCAGTGTAATGCAGTCCTTCAACTTTGATTTAGTACAATTTGGTCCTCATACTTTGACTTTTATTACATTTCAGCCATTCCATAATTGCACTTCAAGTCCTTCATCTTTTAGAATTTTGCACTTAAGTCCCCAGCTTCACAACTTTGTTCATTTTTAGTCATTTTTCTTCTCTATTTGGTCGTTTTCACTTCTATTCAGGGTTTTAGCCTACAAAAGTACAAAATACACAATTATGCATAGAAATCAACTCAATTTTATCAATAATAAATTAGAAAATGTGTAAAATAAGTGTGCAAAAACACACTTATCACTATGCCAAGAGCATCGGCCAGTAAATAAGAAGATAATCACCCGGAGGGAAACTAAAAATATGTAAGCCTAAGCTTAAATGGTCCAAATGAGTGGACATCCAATCCGTCGAGTAGTTTGCCTCCCTATGAACATGTCTTATGGAGCAGACCTAATTATGCTATTGATGGTCTTTAATAGCATCGATCAAATGTAAATGAGGATCTGACCGAATGGTATAATTATTGATCTTTTGAATCGCAACTAGAAAATCTGACTTTAGCTCAACCAATTTGCAATCCTGCTCCCAACAAAGTAGGAGACCATGATAAATCGCCCAAAGCTCTACAGTCAAAATGCATAATATTTCAACTTTATAAGTAAAGCCACTAATCCATGAACCACCATCATCCCTTAAGACACTCCCCGCATCTGCTTGGCCCGGTTGACCTCTTGCACTTCCATCAGGGCCAGACCTGTGAATGTCGGGGCCTGAGGCGAAGTCCATAAATTAGGCCCCAGGCCCCAAATCAATGTGCGCCTGTGCTATTATTGATCCTATAACAATAAATCATATAAGTCGACCAGGCCGCAATTATATAAGCCGACACGGTTTCAAACATTTATAATCTCTTCAATAACGAGTTAAGACAAATCATTGCTTACCTGAGAAGTAGAATTTCGACGAAAACTATGAAATCATACTCTTGAGAATTTTACCAACACAACTCACGAGTCTGAAATAAAAATTTAACATTAAACATCATTGCATCAATGACCAATAAGTGACACCACATGAAGGTTGTAGACTTAATAGTTACCTAACCTTCATGTGCGAAATTTTGTTTTTCTTCTTCACTTTTAAATATGACACGTTTTCATAATAACCACGTGTCAATAATTTTGTAATTCTGGCAATAAGTCTTCCCTAATAAATTTCATAACTAAGTAGATAAAAAAAAATTAAAAAATTAAAAATTTATACTAAGGATAATAATTTTGGAATTTAGGCTTGTGAGGGCTGTTCTATGGGAAATTGTGAAAAAAAAAAAAAAAAAAATTGGGCAGAAAATGGGGGCCCCCTCCACTTTGGGCCTGAGGCGCAGGCCTCCTCTGCCTCGCCTCAGGTCCGGCCTTGACTTCCATCCACATTAACCTTCACAAAATGTACATGAGCTCTAGCCCAACCAATAAGAGTTTCAAGCCTGAGTATCGTATGAAATTTCCCCGTCACATCCCATGCTTCCTTAGCCTTTCCCATTATAATTTTTGTTGGGCTGAGTGGCCAATGAAATTTGTCCTCGTGAATATCACAATTGCGCCAATATCATAATAGCCAGATGGTAAACATAAATATAATGGACCAAGGAACACCATTGAAATCTGCACTGCTTGTGATATTTTCCATTAACCAAGCATTCGAAAGTAATATGAAAAAAATTACCTCTGTTGCTAGGAAGTAGTCTGCACCAAATATCCTTTGATTGTTGGCAATTTCTCAAAGCATGCAGGATATCTTCTCTGCCTCTAGAGCATCTATGGCAAGTTTCGGTAACAGTTAAGGGTCGGGTAGCTAAGAATGATTTTGTAGGAATAGTTTCATGCATGACTGAAATGGAAATTATTTCAGTCATTTCTTAATTCCCATCCAGTATGTTTGTAATTTGCCAAATTATTGTATGGAGTTTATGAATACCAGACCCTAGATCAATCCTGCTATAACGTATAGCAAGCGACGATATTTCCCATATAATAACAGGACGGATAGTGAACGAATAACTGATATTTTGGTTGGATTTGAGACTGGGATTTCTGTGTCATGATCTTACAGTTTGTTTGGCATGCCGGATTGGAGATTAATATATAGAATTCGGGTACAGTGTTGTTCAGTACTACGTAGCAAACTTGACCTCGGCCTTTACTTTTGTGACTGCTCGATCAAGGCTCTTTTTATAATTATTTGTCTTACTACTTTTATGGTTGTATTGGCAGGATGAACTAGAGATGACATCAAGAGTCTTGGGTCAGAAAGGTAATTATTCTGGAACAAATGTTCTTACTCTTACAAGAAACAAAGCAACTGAGGAGGTTGTTGCTGAAGAGACATTCATTGTTTACTGCAACTGCAAGCAAAATGTAATAATGTATAAAAATCGTAAAAACAGGGAATTAATTAGAAGGCACAACTTCTTTTTCTAGTCCTCAATTGCTTTCTTGTCCTAATGATGTTTTTATGCTTATTGGAGGATTAATATAATCATTATTGCAATGGACTTTCTGTAATGTAAATTTATCATATGCTTAATACAGCTTGTTTGGCTAAGCCCTTGTTTGGCTATTGTTTCTAATTTTTTTTATAATCGATAAAACAACTTTTTATCACATGATTCACATATAACCCAAAAGTACATGTTCATTCATCATTCGTTTTTGTCTATTTATAATTTAAACCATTTATTTATATTTATAAAGTTACTAATCATAATCAGCGACTCCAGTAGTCATCATATACAACATTTTACGTGGTATTACATTATTAAAAGTTATTCTTTTTTTTTAATTATTAAAATTAGAGTAGCGTTATTTATAGTCAATGATTGCAGTAGTCATTATATGTGGCGTAACATTATTGAAAGTGTTTTAAAATTTTTAAAATTATGTTAATTTGGGATGACTACTGTAGTCGCTGACTATAAATAACATTATTATTATAAATTACTCTCAAACCGAACGTGCTCTTACTTATAAGCAAGCTAAGAGGTGCTTATTTTGGCAAATATGACCACCATGTTCAAATTAACATGCTTATTTTATCGGGAAAAAAATTAGGATTAAGCTGTTAAATCATTTAATATTTTTTCTTCAAACGAACTAATATTTATTTGCTATTTTGATATCTACATTGATGATGTTCTGTCACGTGAGGATCTAGATTCACATATTTTAATAGGTTGGATTCTCACTACTTGAATTCAAGATCATACTGTGTGAAAGGTTTAAGGAATCCATCTCCAATTTTCCCTATGCTTGAGCACTCACTTTCTCATTTTTCAATTTGAGTAGTGCAAATGTACTTGTTTATTTTAGATTAGACTGACAATTTGTATGTTACAAACAATTCGAAACATTTTCCTCTGTCTTTAGAACACTTGCAAAAAAATTATGAAACCTTGCTTGATTTTGATAAATATAAATTATTTAATAAATTTTGATAAAATTGATTAATTGTGTTTTTTAAAAGTTAATAAAAATTATGAATTCTATGAATGTATATTGATTTTTTTTTTTTTTAATAAAAGCCAAACAGGGGTGAAGTCTCGTAAATTTTGAAGCTCGGGAAATTCTCCAAATTTATCTTCTTTATGCAAGTATGAAAATCTCAAATAACATTTTTAAAGGTTATTTTATTGGTCGTGATCATTAGATGAATTTTGTTACTTGTACAACTCCGGTTGACAACATTGGTTGACAATCTTCTCACATAAATGGGGGTCCACGATTTTTTTATTCATCGTGGACCCCCCTCCTATGTGAGTGATTGTCAATCAATGTTGTCAACCGAAGTTATACAAGTAGCATGGTTCTCATTAGATTATGATGTTAATTTGCACTACGTACAGGGCCCGTACGTGGCGCTCGTGCAGGCACCCCCCATTACAGGGTCTGTATGTGAAACAGCCCCCTAGATAATGTGTTTGGCTAGAATTGAAAGTTACTTTTTAAAATAATAAATTTATGATTTGCCTGATCAAGATTTTTTTTAAATTAGCTTTTAAATATAATTTTCAACCATAGATTCATAACTACACATTTCAACCATATATATTTAATTAATTGTTCAAATGGTCACTGAACTTATATCTATATTTTCGATTGCTCAATAAAATTTAAAATGTCAAATTTTGGCAACTAGACTTTGGAAAACGTTGTACGTTACTCACTGACATAATTTTCATCTCAAATCTCGAACGGAATTGATGACGTGACCGATGGAGTGCACATGTGGCGCCCGTTCACTCCGTTATACTTTGAGATAGTCAAATTTTGGCCACTAAATTTTGAAAAATATTTTTTATTGTTCACTAACTTTGAGGTGGTCGAATATTAGCCATTGAACTTTGATATAGTCGAAATTTGGCCACTAAATTTTAAAAAATGTCTTCTATTGCTCACTATAAATTTGAATTTAACCAAACATATGTTTATCTCCATTTAAAACAAAATTATTTAATTTTCATACTCATTTTTAGCTACACATTTATAGAATAAAATATTTTACACATAAACTAAAAAAAATTCAACTTTTTAATCACACATTCTCCAAAAAATATTATTTAAAACTAATTTTTTTTTATTTTTTAAATAATGACCATCAAATAGGGGCTAAAATTCGAATTTAATTTAATTTTAACAATTAATATATTGTTTGTTTCATTACAATTAGTAATCACTTCCTTTGTATAGCTTTGTTAAAATTAAATTTAAAGTTGTGTAAAGAAAGTGACTAATAATTGTAATGAAACACACAATATGGTTGTTAAAATTAAATTAAATTCAAATTTTAACAACAATTTTTAGCCCCTGTTTGACACCTATTATTAAAAAAAAAAAAAAAAAAAAGTGTTTTAACTAGTGATTTTTTTGAAGAACGTGTGGTTAAAAAGTTTGAAAAAATTTGAGTTTACATATAAAATAATTTATTATATAAATGTATAGTAAAAAACGAGAATGAAAATTAAAGAGTTTTGTTTTAAAAGGGGATAAATAGAAATTTAATTAAATTCTATTTTATAGTGTGCTATAGAAGACGTTTTTCAAAGTTTAGTGGCCAAAGTTTGACTATATCAAAGTTCAGTGACCAAAATTCAACCACCTCAAAGTTTAGTTCGTAATCGAATACATTTTTCAAATTTAGTGCCCAAAATTCAACTATCTCAAAGTTTAAATGTGTGACCAGATGCCACATGTGCATTCCGTCGGCTACATCATTTTTCAAAATTCAGTGACCAAAACTCAACATTTTAAATTTCAGTGAATAATCGAAGATATATATATATAAGTTTAGTGACCATTGGAACAATTAACACTATATATATATTTTTTTCAAGAAATCTATCTTTCACTCGACAAAATTTGTGTCAAACAAGTCATAGCTTTTATTTGGATATTATTTGTTAATCATAAATAAAATAAAATATTAATTTTAATTACAAGTTCATCCCTATTATATATTGGTATTTATATATATTTCGTGGAAGTTACTATTATATTATGGACCATGTTATATGTACTTACACATTTTTTACAAAATAGTTTACTCACTACACACAATAGAGGTGGGGCCACACAATCTACATTTTTAATTCAAGTGGGGTCTGCATTTTATGTAAGAGAAAGTACATCATTTAGTAAAAGTATAAGTACGTGTGTATATATATATATATATATATATATATATATACTAATCCTTATATTATTTTATAAATTATTTATCAATTTATCAAGCCAAACTAGAAAACAATTTCTACACTAAGGCCCTGTTTGTTTGGTATATATTTTCCCTAGAACTAGGAAAGTCTTTTCCAACTTCCAAAAAAGTGATGTTTGATACCTCAAATTTTCCTTGGAAATCTTTTTCTGGCTTTGGCTCTCAGGGTGCCCATTTCATTGATTTGGGAAAAGCAATTCCAGATTCATTTTTTATTTTTTTATTTTGCAATTGGAATTTATTCTAAATTCAATGGTAGAAAAATTTATCTTTTTAATTCACAATTTACAAGAAAAATAAAGTCAAA
Organism: Osmanthus fragrans; assembly: GCA_019395295.1. Taxonomy (NCBI): domain Eukaryota; kingdom Viridiplantae; phylum Streptophyta; class Magnoliopsida; order Lamiales; family Oleaceae; genus Osmanthus; species Osmanthus fragrans. Next base: position 8,786,605 of record CM033361.1, read on the forward strand.
CGAATGATATTCAGTATGGTAAATTTTTTTTTTCGATTTTTTTTTGGTTTTTTGACATTTGAAACAAATTCTAGATGCAATGGTAAAAAATATGACCATTTACTTGACAATTTGCATGAAAACACAATGTCAAACGAATAATATTCGATATATTAATTTGTTTTAGAATTTTTAGAATTTGTTTTTGACAATTGGAGCAAATTCTAAAGCCAATGATGAAAGAAATTATTATTTTAATGGACAATTTCTATATATATAAATACAAAGTCAGAAGAATACAAAAATGTTCAAAATTTCAAAAATTTCTAAGGTGAAAAATTATACAAATAAAAAACAATTAATCGACAATTCCCAATAAATCAAATCTAGGCAATTCAATTCCTTGTAATTCATTTTCTTTCCACCCAAATTCCACAATTGCAATCAAACGGACCCTAAGAAAAAAGTAATTTTAAAAATGATAAAAATAAGTTAAATTAGCTTATCTAGTTAAATCCATCAATGATCACCCCAAACTTTATATTTAGAGTGTGCTTGATCCACATTTTAAAAAAAAATGTATTTTGGAATAGTAGATTGATAGAGAATGTGTGGTTAAAAAAAAAAAAATATTTTTTATTTACGTATAATATTATTTTAACAAAGAATATGTGATTAAAAATAAGAGAAAAAAAATGAGAATCAAATAGGGTCTTAATGTCATCATGGCTGCCTAATTTAATTTTGTTTCAACATAACACCCAACATTTTACTTAATGTCATCATGAACACCCAATTTGATTGTATTTCATCATGATCATCTAATTTCATATAACATTTTACTATGACCACCCAACTCTTTTTCATCATTTTCATTAATTTTAAAAGAGGTAAAATGGTAACTTTACATTATATATATAAGATAAAATAAAAAAAAGTTCTTTTTATTTAAAAACTTTTTAAAAAAAAATAAGTTTTTAATTTATTTTATTTTTCAAAGTAACATTTTTGTAAAATAAAATTTTATTTTATTTTAAAAACCATTTTTCAAATTAGTTTTTATTTTATTTTATTTTCTTAAGGAACGTATTTTTTAAAATAAATGTTTATTTTATTTTATTTTTCTTATTGACATTTTTTCTAAAATAAAATTTTATTTTATTTAATTTTTTTAAGTAACTTTTTTTTAAATAAGTTTTTATTTTATTTTTTAAGTAATGTTTATTTAAATAAGCTTTTATTTTATTTTTTAAGTAACTTTTGTTAAATAAACTTTTATTTTTTAAAATAGATTTTTATTTTACTTTTAAAAAAAAAAAATATTTTATAAATGTAAAGTTAACGTTTTACTTTTTTTAAACTTAGTGAAAATGGTGAAAAAAAATTGAATGATCATAGTATGATGTTATATGAAAATTGGGTGATCATAGTGAAATAAATTCAAATTAGATGATCGTGATAGTAAGCTATTTTTTTTTTTTCTATTTTTTTAAAAATTTATTTTTTTCTGTTTTCTTTTTAACCAAATATTCTTTATTAAAATAATATTACACGCAAATCAAAAAAAAATTTCCTCTTGTTTATCGTACATTCTTAATCAATTTACTATTCCAAATATATTCTTAAAAAGAAATGTAAATCAAACATACCCTAATATACGATTGGATGATAATGGTGAAATAAACACAAAATAATCATGGACTAGACAAAATCAACCAAAGTGGCAAAGACCGTGTGTATAAAAAAAAAAAAAAAAAAAAAATTATGGATTTTATTAGAGTTAAAGGACAACGATGGTCAGTTCATTATGAGTAGAGTGATAAGTCCAACTTCAATCAAACATTAGGTTGCTCAAATTGAAAAAAAACTTGAAAAATTCCAAAACGAAGATTTTCAGTCCAGATAAAAATTTACAGGCAGCAGCATTCGCGATCACATGAATTTGCCTTTTTAGATAAGGTTTATCGGAGTGGGAATTCATAGAAATCCAGCTGAAATTGAGAAGAAATTACAAAGTAATCGGCGGCCATGAATTCTCCGATCGCTCTAAATCGACGCCATGGCACAAACCCAACCCCAGTCCTCCAAAACCCTAAACCCTACAAAATCCACAAAATTTCTCACATTAAATTACCTTGCACGATGTTCACAAACTCCTTCAGAACTTTCTGTTTTCTGAATAATCCTTTTACGGAAAATTTCCCGTATAAAATCCGGAATTTTGAATTGAGTCGATTAAGGGCTTCATCAAATGATGCTCAATCTATTGCGGGCAGTTCTTTTGGCGACCAAAGTGAAGCCCGAGCGCCGAGTTTTTTGGAATTTATTACTTCAGAGAGAGTCAAAGTGGTGGCAATGCTTGCATTAGCTTTGGCATTGTGTAATGCTGACCGTGTTGTCATGTCAGTGGCTATTGTGCCGCTGTCACTCGCTCATGGTTGGCGTCAATCTTTTGCAGGTGTTGTTCAGGTAAAAGCTTGCTCCCCATTCCGATTAGAATTAGTTTTTCATCCAAAATTTTCTCCCGTATGAAATAGATATGTACATGGTATTTTTAGATGTCTTTGATGCTCAAATTTCTGTATGTAGCTGAATTTCTAATTATTGAGTTTTGTAATGAGCTATCTGCATTGAATATTCATCTTTATGTGAGGCTTGTGGAAGTGTCTTCCATGAATTACCCGCATTAAAGGTTTGCTGCAGCCTGCACATGCAAGCCGAGTATAAATGCTTTCATATGCCTTCTCTTAAAAAGGGAATTCATTATTATGGTTGTTGCGCACAAATACTCATTAGAAAAGAAGAATTTGTACATGATATTGTAATAAAACTTGGTTAGTAGTGTGAACGGTGGGAACTTTATCATGTAGTATATATGGAAGTAATATAGAGTTTCTAAGAATTTTTTTCGAAAGTCCACCATCCCTGTGCCTGTGGATTGTTACATGTATAATATGGATTCTCCATCTTGAATTTGGGCCCAGAATAAGGACGTGTTTCTGTAATCCTCAGGATGTGGTGTTTCTTGAATTTGGTAGCACCATCAGGATGTGGTGTGTCATACAAGGACTGATTGTAATATTTCAGCTGAGCTGTGGAATAGCAATTGGTGGCTCAAACATTATGGTCTCTAATCTCTTCACCTATTGGCCGAGATGGACAATACCTCGTGAAGCATTGATTCTTAAGTTGGAGTTGTAAGGAGGAGAACTGGTATTTGGATACAACGCCATTGTGCAGTTGTCTAGGTGATATATAGAAATAAACTTGATATATCAAAATAAACGTGTATTTGTGACTCTAGAATATACTCTGCTGCACTTGAAGAACATTTTTTGTGGATTCAAGTATTTAGCCAGGGGTTCTATCTTTAATCCCGACTTCTAGTAGAATACATATATAATTTCTTAGGGAACTAATTATTATTCTCTTGTAAATGGGTGTCATCCTCTTGGCTCTATTTAAAGAATAAATATATTGGAATGTGAATAAATTAATTGTTGAGTTTTTGTGATATTTTAAGCATTAGTTATGTATATAACATAAAGATATATACTACATTATTTTCAGCTGTGGTTTTTGGTAACTAATACTGGCTTTGATTGGGTTAATTTTGATTAATGGTAGTCATCTTTTCTATGGGGATACATGATATCACCTATAGCTGGAGGGACACTGGTGGACTATTATGGTGGTAAGGTGGTCATGGCGTGGGGAGTGGCTTTGTGGTCTTTGGCCACTTTCCTTACTCCTTGGGCTGCAGAGACATCTGTGTTGGCACTGCTTGCCATGAGAATGCTGCTCGGTGTAGCAGAAGGTGTAGCGCTTCCTTGTATGAACAATATGATTGCAAGGTACCAAAGCTATAGAATCCTTCGATTATAATTTTTCTTTTTCATATAATTTTATCATTCAAGATGTGGGAAAGTTGGCAATGCCAAATCCATTTGAAATTTTCATGCAGATGGTTTCCTCAAACAGAACGTGCAAGGGTTGTAGGACTTGCAATGGCTGGTTTTCAGCTTGGAAGTGCTATTGGACTTACACTTTCTCCAATCCTCATGTCACAGGGTGGTATGTATGGACCATTTGTAATATTCGGATTATTTGGTTTTCTTTGGGTGTTAGTTTGGGTATCTGCAACCTCGAGCACTCCTGAGCAGAGTCCTCAAATATCTATGTATGAATTGAGGTACATACAGAACAAGGTGGCCATACCCTCTCTTTCAAGGAATGAAAAGAAAACAAGACAAGTCATTCCTCCTTTTAGGCGATTGCTCTCTAAGCTACCTACTTGGTCTCTAATTGTTGCAAATGCCCATGCACAGCTGGGTAATGCATCCACTCATCCTTAAGCTTATTATGCAGAATGTACGACTAATATTCATCAATTATGTCTCTGTATCATTATTGCCGTTTCCTTTTGTAACTTCTTACTGTCTGTATTGATCAGAATCCACTCATGTATAACTTATCACCCACTAGATTGAATTTTGCAATATTATTTTTATAGAAGATAATTTTGTGTTTCTCTTGTTTCATGCAGGGATTTTTTGTTATACTTTCATGGATGCCAATTTACTTTAAAACGGTTAGTGACATTATATAGGTGTAATCGCTTCCAGATTCCAACTTACTAAGAGGAAAGATAAATTAGAGGATGTATGTCTTTTGTAGATATATCATGTTGACCTCAGAGAAGCTGCATGGTTTAGTGCTGTTCCATGGAGCATGATGGCTGTAGTTGGCTACTTTGCTGGGTTTTGGTCAGACATGATGATTCAAAGAGGCATAAGTGTTACTTTGACTCGCAAAATTATGCAGGTGGGACTTTGTTCTTCTTTGTTTGTATATGTAAGGACATTCATGCTTTCACAGTCATAATATTTTCTAGGTAAGAAGATTGCAAACACACTTCCTTTAAGCCAAAAGCCTGAGAGGAGGTTGTTTTCCAAACTTTCAATAAAGCTTACGATCATAAAAAACTTTGTTCTCAAACTTTAATCCAACTCAAAGAGCCTTTGTTTTCTTCTTCTTCATAAATAGCAGCATGTCTATATTTTAGTCCTTGCATGTAAAATACATGTGTAAATTGTTAAGGGATAAAATCTCACATCGAATAATGATGGAAACATAGACCAATTTATAAGGATTTGGGCTATTTCTCTTAATAAGGTTGACATTTTAAGATGAATCCCCCCAAATCTTAACATGGTATCAGAGCCCATTAAATTCCAACGAGCGATTCGATCCGATTAAAAAAAAAAAAAAATGAGCATACGAATTTCAAGATTGGTATGCTCAAACGAGCCACTATCTTGCGGGGGCATGTTAAGGGATAAAATCTCACATCGAATAATGATGGAAACATAGACCAACTTATAAGGTTTTGCGCTACTTCTCTTAATAATGTTGATCTTTTAAGATGAACCCCCCAAGTCTTAACATAAATGATGATTCTCATAAACTTAATCTTTATGGCACAAGATAAAACAAATCGCTGAGCATACCTTTTGTCAAATTTAGGGTAAAAGGGGTTGGTTCGCCTGATTAGATGGGCTATTAACTTGTCTGAGTGCCTGCTTGCCTCTTTTCTATTTTCCCCCTTTTCAGTATTTTTAGAAGATAGCAAAAAATAAATAAAAAAATAAAAAATAAATAAAAATTCTGGGCGAGGTGGTTATTGGCTAGTTGACATCCCTAGTCCGGAAGCGAAGTTACTTATTTTTTTGAAGTAGGAATTTGGAAAAGCTCCTAATGTCTTTCGAAGTAGTAATAATTGAAGCTTGGGCCAAATGAAAATATCAAGCTCTGTTGTACGGACACTTCAACTAGAGTAGCGTGTCCGTGTCTGACACGTGTTGGATACCGACACTCTATCATGGTCATTTTTCCTTTTTTATCATAAATTTTATATATTTTTAACTCAATGCTATTATTAAATAATAAATAGATATTCATATTTATAAGATTTAAACATGAAAAGTTAATAACAAGTATATTCCAAAGAATTTAATCAACGTATCGTATCAGTACTTTTTTGAAAAATAGTGTGTTGACTTGTCCAACACATATCGTATCGGATACATGTGTTCGTGTAGGTGCATCATAGATATCAAGTGTCCATTTTTTTCATGTCATTTGACTAAGCATTTTCAGTGTAATTTATGTTTACAAAGATTCAAGCCTACGTTTGGCTCATGTTTATAAACACTCAAGCTATTTTTTATTATCACATTTCAAGGGATCAATAAGTATTACCCACTTATCCACCACTCATTTCTATTGTTTATAATTTACATCATTTCATAAACACTTCCCAAACATGCTCCGAATCTGAATCATAGTTTATTGCATGCTTAACTATGTATCCTTGACACGCGGAACAAATTTGGTTCCTGAAAATTGAACGAGTGTTTAGAGATTTGCAATATGAAACAGTTTTATTGGAAGAAATAATATGCTATTTGATAGTAGTTCAGCTTGTACTGTATCTTTTCTTGGTTACTGAAATTTAGTGGTAATCAAATTTTACCCTATTCCTTCATAATGGAGATTCTGATAAGTAATTTAGGCTATTTTTGTTATGTTCATAGATAATGGATGATAGTTATCATTTGATTTACATATTACCCCTCTTTGATAAGTGAACATTATCTCCCGAGTTGCTTGTTTAGGTCAACCATCTACTTATTTATCCTTTTTTGACGAGTGATCATTTTTTGACTTGTTTCTTTTCTATGAATATGATATTTATCTGATATTTTACTTTATATTTTCTTGGCAGTCAATCGGTTTTATTGGACCTGGTATTGCTCTCATTGGTTTGACGACAGCAAAAAGTCCAGTACTAGCATCTGCTTGGCTTACTGTAGCTGTTGGGCTGAAAGCATTTAGTCACTGCGGCTTCCTTGTGAATCTTCAGGTTAACATACTCTGTACCCTATATTTACTCATTTCGGCAATTATTGGGCAATTTTAACTATTCTGTCATTATTCTGTGACCAGGAAATTGCCCCACAATACTCTGGTGTACTACATGGTAATTTCTTTATTTTTTCTGTCCAATGTTTTTAACTCATTTAGGTTTAACATTTTGATAAAGCACTGGGTCTACTGAATACCGTTCACTGCTGTATAAATATTAAATATAAGTGGAATTCAAGTAAATGAGAATCTAGCTAATGTAGCAAAATCTATAATAAATGCACATCCACCATTGCCAATACAATAGAAAGATCAGAAACGAAAAGGGAAGAACGAGGAGGAAGGGGTTGATCCCGAAAGAACAAAATTTCACTGGACTTGATGGATTCTTGTGTTGAAAGTTTTGAAATGACTAATAGGAAATAAATTAGTTAATTGCAAGAGTTACTAATAAGTAACTTTTTTACTTAAAAGTAAGCTATCCAAATATGTATGGACCGAGTTTTTAAAAAGTAACTTCTACTAACTATTATGCTTAGGCAAACATCTTGCTTCTTTCCTGGTGTACCCCGCATGTTCTGTGCACCGCCCATTGGCAACAGTCTTTGATAAGATTAGGCAGAATGACCCGCTACATGCTATAATAAACAAAATTTCGGCTTCTTTTTCTTGAGTAACATTGTTGAATGCTATCCAATTCTCCTTACCAAGCATGTCCGGAATGTATTTGGTTACATAATTGTCTTTTCCCATGTCTATAGGTCTTTCAAATACTGCCGGCTCGTTCGCTGCTATGGTGGGAACAGTCGGTGCTGGTTTCTTCGTCGAACTAGTCGGCTCTTTCAAGGGATTTTTATTGCTGACAGCATTTCTGTATTTCTCTGCTGCTTTATTCTGGAATATCTTTTCTACTGGTGAGATGGTCAATTTTGATGAAGCTGCTTAGTTTTCCTCGGATCTGATGATTTCAGTTTGATTGGGTTCGAGGTTGTGGGGAAATTATATTGCATATATTTATAAAGGCTGTGGTTATCATGGTGGTATGTTCCTTTAGGTAGATTTTTGTCATCTTAAACGTGTAAATAGTGAACTCCCCAGAACCCACACAAGAAAAGAATGTAAATAATACAAGATTTTAGAAGCATTGGGCACTCAATGGTATGTGAGATGAGTTACATTAATTTCACCAAATCTTACAGCTATGTAACACTCATTTCTAATCTTAACATTATTCAATGTAACAAATATGTCATTACAGCGCGTTTAGTAGAATGGATTGTACAGTATTAGGAAGTATAAAAGAAGAATTTAAAACATTGTCTACAATATTCTACGAGCTTGGCTTTATTATATAACATAGAATCCGCTGGTGGCATCATGTTATCATAACGGTGCGTGGAAGGATGTACATGATGAGGCATGTTTAGTCTCGGATAGAATTGTATATTAGTAGTTTTTCGCCTTCTCTTTTTAAATATTGTTAAAGTATTGTTCAATGCATAGAGTTTAATTATATGGATTCATTGAAATATGTGGTTAAAATGAAGTTTGATCGTTTATAAATAATTTATAAGTTTTACCAAACGAAGGGTAATCCTCGATATGAATCAGTACCTCACTTCTCATTTTCCCTAGTTGATTAGACATTTGTGAAGAAAAGGATTCAAAGGCTATACTAAAGGTTGAACCAAGGTTGAACCTCAATCTTGAGAGTTCCTCACAGCCTCGTCCCTAGAGCATTCTGGAGGAGGTAAATCGTGGGATGTGTCTCAACAGGTTAGGATACAGGAGCTGTCATACTGGTGTCCACAAAAAGTTCAATTTTATACATTGTAAGAGACAGAAATCGAACCCTCACACTGCGACTGTCAGCTCAGTTGAGACTACCTCATTCTTATCCTTTGTGCCACTGAGTTATGCCCTAAAGGGCTATTTGTTGGCTTAAATATTATGCCGCAAGCGCATGGATCGCGTACAAGTAGTAAAAGTGGACTTTTTGAGTCCAAGTCGATCCCACTAACAGTGTTAACCTCAATCACAAGATTATGTATTCAAATTAACGAAATTGACAAACACAATTAAAAACTTTGAAAATTTGAAAGAAAAAGAAAATGATTTCGATTTAAAATTAAAATAACAATTTAAAAAGTAATCGGATGTTTGATTTAAAAGAGGCTGTAATTTATGATTTCGCTTAATCGTCGTTTTATTAATATCAAATCAACAAAGCACATATGCAATCTTACCAAAATACAAGGAAAAATATGATTATTCAATTTTAGTTAATAGCCTCTCTCGAGTGAAATTAACTCTAATTGATTAAGCCTATTCATGATATCTCTATGTCGATTAACATTTAACCAATTGCATTAAATTGTTGTGAGAATATTCAAGGGGTCACCTAAGGTAGATGTATATCTCTATACACCTAAACAAGTATAGTATACTACACAATTTAGGACATTAATTATTTTGGTCTAGTTAGTGTAATAATTTCTCAATAATTACCTCAACCACTTAAACACATCATCTAGTGATCAAGTAAATGATAGTCAATCAAAAAATAATAATTAATACACCATGAACTTGATAAAATAAACATTATTCAAAACATGTATAGATATTAATGAAACTTGGTTAAGCTAATACATAAATTCCAACACGAAAGACTTAGCTCATTATACAAATATGATAACAAAGAAGATTGTTTATACAATACATTATAACTCTTGGAAAATAATGAAGATAATACAAAGGTATATATACAACCCTTTTTGTTTGGCTTTGAATTCCTCCAATGTTTCTCCAAGTATGCTTTGATGGAATCTCTTTGTTATACTAATCAAAACTCTCAAAATAAGCTAAGAATACTAAGAAAATAAAAGTGAAAAAGAGAGAAATGAAAAATGTCTAGCACAAGAGGGAGAGTGAAGTTGGAAAATGTAGAGAGGATATCTCATGCGGCCGCATGAAAGGACCAAGACAGGGAATTTAATTATCTGCCCAAGCCATGCGGTCGCATGGTTATGAGCCATGCGACCACATGACTCACTCCATGACATTAAATTGTAGCCTAGTCCCTTCCGTATTTGCATGTCAGGTCTTTCATCTTTAATATCGTACAATTTGGTCCTCAGAATTTCACTTTTATTTCATTTAAGCTCTTGATAAATTGCACTTCAAGTCCTTCAACTTTCTGGCTTGTGCACCTTAGTCCTCAACTTCACAAATTTGTACGTTTTAAGTCCTTTTTTTTTTTTTTTTACTCCTTTTAGTTATCCTTCTTGTTGGGGTTTTAGCCTACAAAAGTAAAAATTACACAATTATGCAAAGAAATTTACTCAATTTCATTAATAAAAAGCTTCATAATAGTGTTTAATAAGTGTGTAAAAACACACTTATCACTATTCAAAGGCTATACTAGTGGATAAGCAACTTGGCATAAACCTAAACAACTTGGTTAGTTAAAACAGTTCAATGAATATTTTCTTTAAATTTTTTATCTTTTTATTTTTTTTTTTGGTTCAAAAACTATTTTTATTATTAATCATTGATTCAAATCAAGTCCGTGAAAAATTGATGGGTTGAAAAGTTGAGACGCTACACCCGAAGTGATGAATCCGAAGAAGGTGATCTCGTGAAGTGTTGCCTCTCATGGTGTGCGCTCATCAATTTACGCACAATCTCACACTTTTTTTGGGGGGAATATTAAAACGTTGATCCAAATCTTGAAATCACAACTATTCAACGAGACCTTTGGGACATGAAATAGTACTTCAACTCACTTTGTTGAACAAGCAAATTCATCTAAAATTTTCGTTGTAGTATTTTTAAATAAAATTCGAAGAAGGGGTCCACTCTCGTGGTTAGCTCATCCATTTACAATCACTCAGTTTGGGAATATTGCATCGTTGATCCCAACACATTGCTTAATACTAAGTTGGTATCAACATTTTGTTATAGTTGCTCATTTCATGATAAATAGTATCACTCACACGTATATCAACCCTCCAACCGTATTTTACTAGGCAACATTTTTATCTACACGGAAAAGCAAAGCAATTTTGCCTTTTTAATTTTTATCACAAATTATATTTATTTTTTTAAAAAAATGGGATATTTGTTATTAAATTTATGATTTTTAATTTTACATGTATTTCTTATACTCGTCAGATAATGTAGGGCGTTTGTACGAAATCAATTATATAGTGGTTTTTATGATTCTGATATGAGATTAGGTGTGACTAATATGCATGAAATGAACTTATGATTTGAAGTTTTCTACATAGGTATTGTAACTACTGGACATGGCTGCTAGTGCTACACTGAAAGTCAATGGTACTGCAACTGTCAAAGCCGGAAATCTGACTGAAATTCCGCTTGCTCAAACTTCGGGGAGATGAGATCGCGTCTAATATTGATTACCATGCTCAATACAGTCCTCATTTTTCTCCTCTCAAGTTTGGTCAAGAGCAAGCATACTATGTAATCGCTGAGAGCGTCTGTGATCAGTTGATAAAAGTATGTTTGACTAACTAGTTCTTCGAAGTTTTGCTACTACAGGAATATTTTTAAACTCTTCTTGTACAGCTTTATTGTCTTTCAAAAATATGGATTCATATGGATTTTTCTTTTCGTACGTGTAGTTATTCTACATGGGTTGCGGATAGAAAGGGGAAGGAAAAGGAAACAATTTTTTAGGTTTTGCAGGCATATGAATCCATATTTTTTTTGCCCGTGGGGCTAAGAAAATCACATTTTGTCACCAGAGACGAAGCCAAGAATTTGTTCAGTGAGTGAAATTTAATCTGAGCCAAACTTTGAATTTTCAGGACATGAGACGAACTTTAAATTTGAACCCTTAAATTATAGTACGCAATATGCATTCAAATATATATACCTGAACTAATCTATAAACTCAAACGATTTATTTACCTTAGCTATGTCCTTAATATTAACTAAATATTTCTCAATTATGCATGAGATACTTTTGATTCTTCTCTTGACATCACATTATATTATGGGATTTGCATTCTGTTCACTGTTAATGCTATTGGCAGAAGGCTTAAACACTTTCTACTTAGATGGATCTATTAAATTCTAACCCAACTTCTCGTAGAACGTAAGTTTTTACTATCCTTATTATTCGTCGTGTTCATAATGATTGGTTCTGTCTTCATATGCAACAAGACGTTGTGTTATTACATGTTGATGCTCCATTAGGGCCCCGACAGGACGAAGCATGGTCAAACCAAATTGATTCGTTCAAATTCTTCAAAGCATAGCCATATACCAAATATCAATTACGCTATAGGTCCAATTTTTTTTTTTTTTTAACAGGAAATTTTGACAGACTACACTTGGCATGACAACATTGGAAAATGGAAAAATCGGAAAAAAAAGAAAAGAAGAATAAAACATAACAGGCCAATCGGGTTTTATCACATTAGCGTCGGTATCAAGTCCGTCAAAATTCTACATGTGCTTGTCGCCTTGCTGTTTAGGTGTCATCTGTTTTATCACACCATAAGATAGTTCCCCGTTTCATAGTTACATAAGTATTTTATCCTCTTACCTTAATAGAACTTTGTCGGTTTGTTGATTGGTTATTTTCTTCTCTCTCTCTTAAGTTCCACTTTGTTCCACTTCTTGTAAAGGTAATAAATCTTAATGCACAAGTTTCTTTCAGACTCGGTGGTTATTTGGTAATTCATCAAATTGTTCGACAATCAGGTACTTTGATGGAGTTAATGTGTGTTCATACTGGTGAATCTTATCATTCCCATTTGCTTAAATTTTCTCTAAATGGAATGACATAGCTCTGCGGAATTCTTACCAAAGTTGTGTATCTTTTTTTAACCTATTGAAGTCCAATCCGTTTGTGCTGTAGAGCAAATGGCTCTTTCGTTCTCTGATGGATTTCGAATTTGGATTCTTAAGATTTTCGCTTAAAATTCTTGTTTCGCATTGGGTCAAGTGGAGCCTCTTAAGAGGTTATAATCTGAAAGCAAGTAGATTCCGAAAGCACAAAATTTTGCCTGAACTTCACCATAAGGTTCAACCAGTCCTCGAGTACTAGAATATTTGATGGGAAGTTCCACTATTACATGACAAGCAGACCAAAAGTCCCGACGTTACATAGATGGGCGAATAGAATCACTTTAAAACTACCTTGAAAAGCAGTGCAATTGTGAACCAATGACCTCTTTTTTAGGCTGCTATTTATAAATTGATTAGGGTTTTTCCGCTGTGACCACCCCTAGACGTCTAGGGGGCGACTTGGTGCCCTGGACATCCAGAGGGTTAGTCCATATGCTTCACATTGACTTGGTAAAAAATGTTCTACGTGTATTCTATTTTACCTTCGAATAGCCACAAGTTGCCTAAAAGAACGTCAATGAAAATTGATGGTGAATTGGGCGATAAGAAATTAACTTAAAAGGCTTCACAGGTAAGAACTTTGCACACTACACTGTAAGGGGCCGACCAGAGCAATAAACATTAATTTTGTTTGAGATCGTAGCTCACGTTCAAATCCATTTGAAACAATACTTGCCTATTTCACAATTCTGATCAGTAACTATGCTTCTTCAAAGAAATAACAAAGTGAATATATGACTTAAACTAAGAACACAAGCAGCATTTATATCATGTATCAACAACGCAGGCATTCAGATAAGAGTACATATATCATATGTTTCACGATAGACGAAAATGAAATCCACAGCAAATATTAGTGATCCCTTAACATAATGTGCCTAAAATAGGAAATGTAGGTCCTAAACCAGATCCCGATATAAAACCGTAAGTATGGCTCCCTCCTAAACTCGCATCCTGAAGAGCATGTTCTTTAGACTAAGGTGAAGTAGACTCAGAAGTAACAGATCTAGATGATGAACTACCACTAGGGCTCCTAGAATGTCTTCTTGAAGAACGGCTGTCGCGTGAGTACGCTCGTTTATGAGATCCACCGGATGCACTCCTCTTTGAGCTTTTGCTTACTCCCCGGGAACCATGAGAATCATTTCGCTTCGAGATGCCACTTGGTTTGGGAGACACACTACGAGAGTAACTCCTCTTCGGAGACGGTGTAACACTTCGATAGCGGCTTCTATTAGTGTACCTTGGTGAGATACTGCGCGAGTAACTCCTCCTTGAATGCCTTGGCGAGGGACTTGGTGAGTAACTTCTCCTTGAAGTCCTCTGATACCTTGGTGATAAGCTACGAGAAATAGATCGGTATCTCCTGCTTCTGTAATGTCGATCATCTGGAGAGTAGTCCCTTGAAACAGAACGATAGCGACTTCTATAATACCGGTCATCAGGAGAATAGTCCCTATAGTATGGAGAATAGGCCCTGTCACGTCTGCTAACCGGAGACCTGCTGTATGATGGAGACCGATATCGTGAATAAGACCTTCCACGGCTGTAATATGGGGAGTACGACCTACGTCTATCATCTGGAGAGTATGATCGTTGCCGCCGCCGACTGTAATAAGGAGAATATGATCTGCTACGACTCCTAGAGCGAGAAGAGTAGCCAGGAGATCGGCGCCCTACATCACCAGGGAAAAGCTTAGGAGCCTCTGTACCAAAATAATCATTACAACACGACTACAAACTAGTAAAACTCACCGTGAGACCTCAGCCCGAGATACCTTCCTGGAGTAGGCGTACGGCCTCTGCGTCTTCTAGCCTGCAAAATTGAAAAACAAACCATAAGGTTATACTACCTACTTGATAATCAAGTACATTTTCCTGACGGCTAACAATGCATCCAAGGGAATATAAGAAAACTGCAATACGTAACTCAAAAGTAATAAGGTTAAACTGCAAGAGAAAAAGAGAAATGCAGGGCATACAACCCTCTGAATTAACAGTCGGATATTTGCTTGATGTGTTTGATTTGATTTGTTAGTTTGTTGAAGAGCTGCTGCACACAGCTACCCTGTTGTCAAAGAAACTTCAGGCGACGAGAGCAAACATCTCAATAGCAATTTCAATGGCAAACAAGATGTACAAGACCAATGTAATTATAAACTTCAAATGTAACCAAGAAAGGGATCCATGAATGTAAATGCTGGGAGGAGGAGGATGACGTTGAATTACCTTCTCCACGGTTATGACCCTGCCTTCAAGAACTGAGCCGTCCAAGTACTTGATACAGCGATCAGCATCCTTCAAAGTGGACATGGAAACAAATGCAAACCCTCGAGATTCCCGAGTCCATGGATCAACAACAAGGTGAACATCTTCCACCTAAAGAAGCACCAATTAGTGATCAAACAGCACCATGAACATTTGTTAATACTCGATGAAAAGATAAAGTCTGCAGACCAGTATCCCTACAGGAAATTATAAAACTAGAAAAAAATAACATGCAGTTCATGCATACCACTCCCTCAGATGAAAAATGCTTCTCGATATCTCTCTTTGAAACTCGTGATGAAAGTCCAGTCACATACAAATTATTTCCCGGATTCTCAGCATCACTCGAGTCATGACTCCTACCAAGTCATCCAATAAGATTTATTCAGTCCATTTCAACAAATAAGATGATCAATCTGTAGTAACATATTCTTGAAAATGAGAATTCAAGTCTATCTACAATCAATTCCATTAAATAAAAGAAATAATTGATTCTGTTTATTCCAAAGTAAAAGAGTTCAGGTCTGTAAATCACCTTGATCTGCTCCTTGACAAGGACCTTGAAACAGACCTGTCATGGCTCTTGCAAGGGGAAGGAGAACGGGAATACCTAGATCAAAAACTTGCAAAAATTAGTACATAACTTAAAAATAAGTAAAATAGGTGTTAATATCTTCATAATAATTAAACTAAACTTAAAGAGTCAGCTCACACCTTGACCTCCTGGTGTATGACATCTGTGAAACAACACGTAGACTATTAGAATTTAAGACAAATGACATAAATACACATTACAACCAATAAAAGAAAGCATGAACAAGCATAATAAAAAATGAAAAAAGTTCCAAACGAAGTTAACCATCAAAATTGAGTAATTCCATGGAATAACAAATTTATTGGAGACAGTCTATAGTTAAATCAATTGTCAAAGTTCCATTTGAGACAAATTAGAACACATGTTTCGGTTTTAAATTATTCAATTATTATATTTTACATAAGTTGCATGATATGTTAACTATAATTTTTATATTCTATAGAATAAGAATATTTTCATACGTGAAAATCGTTATTTTAAACGTCTAAAAACAAATTAGGTTGGATTGGAAAACAAGATTTATCGAACGCACTACCTCATGAACAATCAAAATTTCAATTCTAAAACAAACAAACAAACAAAATCTATGAACAAAAACCATTAATTATCTGCGCTATCCGCATAATTAAAAAGCGCAAGAAAATTAACGACAAAAAGGCACCGCATCCGCACACAAATGCAATTATTTTAAAAACAAGAAGACCATGAAATGAACTTCTGTAAATCAACAAAAGAATCAAAAGCTAACAATCAAATTAAAACAAATTAAACTCACGTCGTTAATTGTTAAAGATCGACAATGATTTCCCCTTTCGGTTCTTCCTATAATATCTCTCTTTCGATCTGTAGAAGTCTCGAGAAAATATAAAAAAAAAAAACCCAGCTCCTTGCGCGTGGCTATTACGGGGACTCGGAACTTTCTGGATAAGTTTCAAATGGGCCGTCTGAAATGGGCTAGGATCAGTTGGGACTCAGGCCCAAACAACAGTTTGGTTTCGCATGGCCCGTTTTGATTCCTTTGTTATTGGCATTATCACGTATTGCAAACTGTGTAAAGGCAAAAATTCACAAACCAGATTTTTATGGCCAATTCAAATTTCTGGCCTAAAGTTTTAAAATACAAAAATCAAGTGTCTTAATTAATTATTTTAATGTCATAATTATACGATTCAAGATCACAGTTACATAATTAAATGTCACAACTAATTTACTGATCACATATTATTAAATTAATTGATCACGAATTATTTCGACATTACAAATCAAAAAATTTAAATGTCACAGATTATTTCGAGGTCACAGATTATAGCGAGATCACAAATCAAAAAATTTATAGGTCACAGATTATGTCATTGATCACAAATCCAAAAAGTTATAGGTCACAATTTATCTATCGATAGCATATTTTTAAATTTATTTGTCAAATATTATTTTTTTAGTCACAGGTTGTCGAATTTTATGGTCATAGTTTGAGAGTTAGTTACAACCAACCAAATAGTTGGTCACATTTACCAAATCCGACCTCGATCCCAATCCAATACTTGGTCACAAACACTACCTCACCTGCCACGACACCACCACCACCACCACCACCACCACCGTCGCCGCCAACAACACCACCACCCCAACCCTGACCCCAATCCAATACTTGGGAACAACTCCATCCTACCCTATCCTACTCTGCCACAACACCACCACCACAACTGCCGCCAACAAATCACCACAACTGCCGCCACTCCAAAAACCAACAAACCCCACAAAATAACCTACTACCACCACACATGTTGCCATTGTCAAACACCACCTACCGCCAGAGACTGCACATTGACAGAGCCACCAGCAGTGCCATCGCCACTTCCACCACACCACAACCACCACCACAGCCTCCTGCACTACACCACCACAACCACCAACAAACACCACACCGTCCCACCCAAAAAACCAATAACGATCTCCACATATCAACTCCAACCCCAGCACCACCACAGAACTCACACAAATCAGCACACATACACCACATATTGGCCACTTTCACACCTGTACCAACGACCACCTCCATCGTCGCAACCGCACCAACAACCATCACCATCGCATCAACACAATTGACTTCCACACACACAGAAATCACAAAATATTAGCACCACCAACACTAGCACCACTGATGTCCTACCTAGATCCACCGCACCACCATCACCCCACATCTTGAGAGAACCATTGTGAGTGCCACCATACAATGGCGCTCACAGCAAACCGCTGCGCGGCGTCCCTAGGCACCAAAAAAGTTAATTTGTTCGAAGCTGAGCAGTGGAAAACAGAGTATGGCCGAAGAGGATGCTATATCCGACGATCCCTTTGTCGCTACAGAGCTCGCAGCAACGACTAGACGTTCAGATCGTCGCTCATAGTAGCTATCTGAGCGTAAAAAATCAGCAGTACTGCATGAATCTCACCTGTGTGTCGCCGGAGTCGCCTCTGCTCGCAACACCGAAAAGTATGGGTTTGAGAGATGTCAGTCGTTGGATTCAGTTGGGGGTATAGAGAGAGAGAGAGAGAGAGAGAGAGAGAGGTAGAGATTGATAAATGAGTGGATTTTGAATAAAAACCTGATTTATGCTTAAATAAACTTTAGACCTGACTTTAGAATACTCATCTTTAAACACCTGTTGTGGTGTAATTTCCACAACTGTAAATTTAAGTTTGAAAAACTGAAAAATACTAGATTATACAATTTTTTTGATTTTTTCCCTTTCAGAAAAATTCTAATTTTCCATGTTATAAACATTTGCCCACCATTCTAAATACAACTTAAACACCACCAATCCCTGCCATGCTACCAAAGTGTCAAAACCACCACCACCTATTACACGTGAAAACTTAGCGATTGCCCCGACAACTACTCTTTAAAGAGCTAAGGCCACAATACAATTTCTCGCACCACCATCACCACCACCACAAAGGGATATCAATGAGTCAAGTCAAGCCAAATCTCGATACTCGAGATCGGCTCGAGTAAAATGAAGTCAGGCTCTTTTTAGCCCGAGTAGAGTTGAGCAAAAGTTCGGCTAAAAAATTGAGGCTCGATCCAAGCTTTTGTCTCGGGCCTTGTCGAGTCGGCTTGTTTATATATATATGTATATATATATATATATATAGTCAGCTGTGTGCTGCCTATGTTACATTTTCTGATTCTAAATCTTATTGATGAGAAGTCCTGGTTTATTCTTGGTACATTATCGTCTCTTTATTTTTCTTTCAACATTCAAGTTTGTATCATTTCATTTTTATATGCTTACCTATGTTTTTTGGTATTGCAATCATGGATTACAGCACAAGATAAGATTTTGGATTTTGAGATGAACCTCATGGACATTGAAAGTGAGCATCTTGGAATTCCTGAGGCTGAATTCCATGCAATAGTTAGGATGCCTTCGATTGAGTTTGCAAGAATTTGTAAAGATCTTAGCAGTATTGGTGACACGGGGTGATCATCAGAGATAAGAAAATTGGCAATTCAAAATGATTCATTCACCGCTTCTTCATCCCCTAGAATTTTTCTCGGTTAATATACTATGGGTAAATATTTAAGGCAGTCCTAACTAAGTTATCCTCATCCACTACAATTTGCACACAATGGGGACATTCGAGAACTACAACTATAATGCTAATAACACACTGTTATAATGTGCAATCACTTGTGGATGTTTTTGACTTTTGGTTTGATTGTTGATTGCAATTGTGATATCTGTGACAAAGGAAGGTGTAAAATTCTCGACAAGTGTTATATTTTGGTGCCTAACATTTTGGCCTAATGATGCGGCCTATTAAATTGTATCGTGGCCCAATCTTTGAAATGTGACCCGTCTAGCCGAACTTGTAGTGAACTCACATTCTACTTAAACACGATTTTAAGTGTTGAAGATAATGGTTAAGATGATGACACGTGTTGCAGGCTAGACCGTTGGATGCATTGTGACTATTGATATATCAATCTCTTATTTGGCAAAACTCATTCGAGATACTTCTTCTAAGGTTTGCTATCTGTGTAGAATCTCTATTTTCTCTTCAAAAGAAACCCGTTGATTTTCATCTGTAATCTTGAGAGTCTAGATTTCTTAGGTGATTTCTAGTGTTGATTACGGTGTTGTTGTGGTTTAGTATTTTTGAGTGAACTGTAACCCTTAGTTACTTTGTGTAATCCGTAAGAGAGGAGAAAATTGTGATAATTAGGCGTGAGGGCTTTGAGTCGTGTGATTCTTTGAGTCTCTGTAACCTATTCTTTATCATTCTTGTTGGATTCTAGTGGATTAGAGTGATAACCACTTAGGTGGATGCTCAACGTAGTGATTAGCCCTTTGTGTTGAACATCCGGGCCTAAGGGCGAAAAATCCTTGTGTTCTTTTAATTTCTGTTGATTCTGCTTTAATTTGGGACTAAAAAATACCAACAGTGGTATCAGAGCATCTCGATCTGTTCTGGAAATCCTTCAATATGCTTTTCTGGCATTCTTGGTAGACTAAACCCTAAATCTTTACATATCTATATTTTTTAAGGGTTAGATCTGCATACTTTGGTAAAAGTAAAATAGTTTCTGGTATTCACTATTTTACCTTACTGTTCAGAGACGTATTTGGTAACGAGTTTTTAAACCCTATCTTTTATTAACTTCCAGTATTAGATAAATTTTTGATACTCTTGGTCGAAGCCCACTTTGATCTTCTTTTGTATAGGGTTTCATTCGAGAACCCTAGAATCTGAGGGGACAAGGTTTAACGGTTTCTTCAAGATTGATTCCTATATCTGTTATTCGAAGTTAATATTCTGTGGTTATTTCGCTAACTGCGATTACCTGTTCTCTTTGTTAACGAATATTATGCAATTGTGTGACTATCTCTTACATTTCAATATTCAGTGTGTATACTATTGTGAATATATTTTACTGATCCTATCATCGTGTACTTCATTTTGTACTGTTTTTAAAAATACAATCAAAGTTTTTTGAAATTATGGGAAGTACAAAAATTGATGTTGAGATTTGGAACACCAAAGGAAACTTTAGTCTCTGGAGTCAGAAAATGAAGGCACTTCTTATGCAACATAGATATGTTAAAGCATTAGATGAATCATGAAGTGATGAAACCACTAATGTTAAAAGAACTAAACAAATTGAAATTGACTGGAGTACTATTTTCTTGCACTTATCTAACAATGTTATAAGAGAAATTGGAGAAACTAAAACTGCAGCTGAAATTTGGATTAAGCTTGAATCCCTCTACAAAACTAAAACCCCCCAATAAGTGTTACTTGTGGAAACAATTCTTTAGTTTCAAAATTGACCCACACTCTGATCTTGATGTGAACCTTGACAGATTTAATAGATTATCTCAAGACCTCACCAACAGTGGTAAGACTCTTTCAGATGATCAAAAATATGTGGCCTTACTATCATCTTTACCTAAGAAATATAAAGAGTTAAAAAAATGCCCTTGAGTATGGAATAATATATGTCACAATTGATGATATTGTTTCTTTTTTAAGAAATAAAGAACTTGAATATTTTAAAAATTTCTCTAGGGGCAAATTCAAATCAAATAAGTATAATGATAAGGCCAAAGGTAAGAAATGTTTTTTCTGTGGAAAAATGGGTCATTTCATAAAATATTGTATCAAGAGTAGGGGTGGGTGTGGGTTGGGTTGGGTCGATTTTTTTTCTAACCCAAACCCAACCCAACTTGGTCGGTTTGATAAAAAATCAACCCAACCCAACCCAATTATTGATTTAAACCCAACCCAACCCAACCCAAACCGATTTTGATCGATTTGGGTTGGGTTGGGTTGGTCGGTTTGGGCTTCGGCCCAATCAAAGTTAGATTCGATTTATTTGTTAAATTTGGATAGTTTTTTAGAATTTGAAATTACTTGAAAATCTACGCTTTTTAAACACACATATAAGGAATTCTTTCTAAAAATAATGTATAAATAAGTTTAAAATTTAAGAAGCATTTTCTTTTTTACAATTTTTTGAAATTCAATCACTTCATTATCATGTCTTTAATTTTTATTTTAACGTCAAATGACATTGCATTTTAAATAGTGTTCATGTGAATCGGTCTATATGAAGAAAATTGACATTTATATATTATAAGTCATTATCTTATCTTTATTATTATGTCTATTTAATTTATTTTTTTCATCTTAGATATTAATTTTTTTAATTCATCGGGTTGGGTCGGATTTTAATTCATAACCCAAGACCCAACCAACCCAACCCAACCTTAAATTCGATTTTTCAACCCAACCCAACCCAATTGAACTTAAAAAATCAACCCAAACCGATCGGTTTGGGTCGGGTTGGTCGGGTTGATCGGGTTTTTGCCCACCCCTAATCAAGAGAATTAATGAACAAAAGAATAACAATAAAGTTGATGGTGAGGCTGCTATAACTTAAGAAGAAGCTGCAACCACTAATGGTCAAGTCTATGTGGCTTGTCAATCATCTGTTGAAGAAGATTGGATTCTTGATTCAGGTGTAACTTTCATATGACACCTCGCAAAGAATACTTTATTGAATTCCATGAAACCAATGGGGGACAAGTTATAATGGGAAAAGATTTTTCTTGCAAAATTAAAGGAATTGGAAATATTGTTTTAAAACTGAGAAATGGGAACTCACTGATTTTAAACAAAACTAGATACATTCCCAACTTAAAGAGAAATCTGATCTCTTTGGGTACTCTTGATGATGAAGGTTTTAACACTATCTTAAACAAAAGTGTTTTGTCACTCCAAAAGAATTTTGCTAAAGTTGTTCAAGTTAAAAATTCGAATGGAATATATGTTTTGAAAGCATTATATCCAAAGAACCAATCCAATACTGCCACCGTCTCTTTGTTTGATAAATCTGAAATATAGCACAAAAGACTAGAACATATCAGTGATAAAAATCTACATTTTCTTAAGAAATAAGGTCTCCTAGGAAATGAAAAGATTGAAAAAGTGTCCTTTGGTGAACACTGTCTTTATGGAAAACAAAGAAAATTGTCTTTTCAAACTGGAATCCATAAGTCCAAGTCTGGTCTTGATTACCTGCATGCTGATTTGTGGGGGCCTCCTTCTGTGAGCACTTATTCTGGCTTTAAATATTACCTTTTAATTGTTGATGATTTTTCTAGAAAAAGTTGGGTCATACTTTTAAAGAACAAGTCAGATACTTTTCAAAACTTTATTACTTGGAAAATTCTTGTTGAAAATCAAGTCAATAAGAACATTAAAACCCTTAGAACTGATAATGGCCTTAAATTTGTCAATGAAGAGTTTGAAAACTTTTGTAAAAGTAATGGCATCCTTAGACACAAAACTGTCACATATACTCCACAACAGAATGAACTAGCAGAAAGAATGAATAGGACTTTATTAGAAAGAGTCAGGTGCATGTTAATAAGCTCTGGTCTCCCTAAACTGTTTTGGGGGGAAGCTGTTAAAACTGCATTATATCTTATAAATAAATGTCCTGCTAAATCCGTGAATTATGACTCACCCGATCATGTTTGGAATGATCATCCTATTGATTATTCTAAACTGAGAATCTTTGGCTATGCTGCCTATGTACAACAAAATGTGGGAAAACTTGAGCCTAGATCTATTAGAGGTATTTTCTTGGGGTATGGTGAATGTGTTAAAGGTTATAGGATTTGGTTAAAGGACCAAGGAGGATATAGAGTCATTATAAGTAGAAATGTTGTCTTTAATGAATTAGACATACCTTGCACTAAGAAAAATGATAGTGCTGCCATAGACACTGATCAAGATAAATTCCTTAAACAAACTGAACTCTTTCCAGCTGATTTAAATCCTGGAAATGAGGATCAGATTGAGGTGGAGACTAATACTAAACAGATTACTGAACCTGTCATTGAAACTGAACCTGATCAGCCTGCTAACCCTTTAGATGAATATCACTTGGCTAGGGATAGGACTAGAAGAGAAATAAGACCACCCTTAAGATACATTGAGCCAGATTTTGTCACTGCTTTGAATGTCCAAAATCTCTTAGACAATGAGCCTACCTCCTTTGAAGAGGTCATTGAAGGAAAATATGCTAATTCCTGGCTTGCTACCATGGAAGATGAGATGCAATCCTTATCTAAAAATAAAACTTGGGTTTTGGTTGATAAACCCAAAGGAGAAAGAATCATAGATTGTAAATGGATCTATAAAATAAAGGGAAGTGATTCAAAAGATGGAAATGTGCGGTTTAAGGCCAAATTAGTTGCTAAAGGTTTTAATCAAAGAGAAGAAATTGACTACAATGAAATTTTCTCTCCTGTGGTCAAATATACTTCTATAAGAATATTGTTATCACTTGTTTCACAATTTGATTTTGAGTTGGAACGACTGAATGTGAAAACTGCATTCTTACATGAACATCTAGATGAAAAAATTTATGTAGTCCAACCTAAAGGTTTTGAACTAAAAGGAAAAGATAACTGTGTGTCTTTTGAAAAAAAATCACTTTATGGTTTAAAACAAGCCCCTAGACAATGATATATCAGATTTGACACTTTCATTAAAGGGCTTGATTTCAATAGAAGTGAATATGATCCATGCTTCTATTATAAAGGTAATGGAGGTCAAAATTCATATTATCTTTTGCTTTATGTTGATGATATATTACTTGCTGGGTGTGATGTAACTGAAATTAATAACATTAAGCAGAAATTAAAACTGGAATTTGAAATGAAGGACCTTGGAACTGCCAAAAGGATTTTAGGAATGAAAATTAGAAGAAACAGATCTAATCATATTCTATTCCTTACTCAACAGACCTATATATCAAAGATTTTGAATAGATTTTCTATGAATGAGGCTAAAGAAGTAACATTACCTCTTGGTAGCCATTTTAAATTCTTTGTGGAACAATCCCCTATAACTGAAATAGAAATGGACAGGATGAATAAAGTTCCCTATGCTAATGCTGTAGGATCAGTTATGTATGTGATGATTTGTACTAGGCCAGATATTGCCTTTGCTATAAGTGTACTGAGTAGATACATGAGCAATCCAGGTGAATATCACTAGGAAGCCATGAAATGGCTATTGAGATATCTAAAAGGTACTTCACACTTAAGACTAATGTTTAGTAAGAGTAAAATTGGCATTCAACTTAAAGGTTTTGTTGATTCTAAATTTGCTAGTAATTGTGACAATAGAAAATCTACATCAGCATATGTTTTTACTCTAAATAACACCTGCATTAGTTGGAAATCACAATTACAAAAAATTGTTGCATTGTCATCTACAGAGACTGAATATATTGCAGTTACTGATGCTGTAAAGGAAGGTATTTGGTTGAAAAATTTATTAGATGAAATTGGTTTTTACAGATAATAATGCCATTATATATTATGATAGCCAATCTGTAATACATCTTAGTAGAAATTCGGTCTTTCATGATAGGACCAAGCATATAGATGTCAAATTTTATTTTATAAGAGATATTGAGCCTGTTTGATTCCCATTTTTATGGAAAAATGCATTTTAAAATAGTAGATTGATGGAGAATGTGTGGTTGAAAAATAAAGAAATTTTTTTGATTTACGTTAAATATTATTTTAATGAAGAATGTATGGCTAAAAAAAAGAGAGAGAAAAATGCATTTTCTTAAAAATGAGAATCAAATGGGCTGATTATAGAAAAGAAAATTTTAAAGATAGAAAAAATTTCTACTAAGTGTAACCCTGCAGATATGGGAACAAAAGTACTACCTTTGTATAAATTTAGAGATTGTTTAAATCTCTTAAATGTCACTGCTGACTAAGTCTTTCTTTATAGATACTAGAGTGAATGAAACCAAAAGGAAGAGTTAACCTCTAATCCACATGAAACCCAAAATGTCAAGCAAGGTGGAGATTGTTATATTTTGGTTCCTAAAATTTTGGTCCAATGATGCTGCCTATTAAATTGTATCGTGGCCCAATCTTTGGAATGTGACCCATCTGGCCCAACTTGTAGTGAACTCGCATTCTACTTAAACACAATTTTAAGTGTTGAAGATAATGGTTAAGATGCTGATACGTGTTGCAGGTTGGATCGTTGGATGCATTGTGAATATTGATATACCAATCTCTTATTTGGCAAAACTCATTCGAGATACTTTTTCTAGGGTTTGCTATCTGTGTAGAATCTCTCTTTTCTCTCCAAAAGAAAAAAGTTGATTTTCATCTGTAATCTTAAAAGTCTAGATCTCTTGGGTGATTTCTAGTGTTGATTACGGTGTTGTTGTGGTTTAGTGTTCTTGAGTGAACTGTAACCCTTGGTTACTTTGTGTAATCCGTAAGAGAGGAGAAAACTGTAATAGTTAGGCCTGAGGGCTTTGAATCGTGTGATTCTTTGAGTCTCTGTAACCTATTCTTTGGCATTCTTGCTGGATTCTAGTGTATTAGAGCGATAACCACTTAGGTGGATGCTTAACGTGGTGATTAGCCCTTTGGGGGAGAATATCCGGGCCTAAGGGCGAAAAAATCCTTTTGTTCTTTTAATTTCTGTTGATTCTGCTTTAATTTGGGACTGAAAAATACCAACGAGAGGAGACATTGGGACAACAAATGTTGTTTGCCGGCAAAATACAACAGTGGACAAGGTACAGTTGCCTTTCTGCCTTATATTATGCAAACTGTTGTGAACTTATTGTCACTCCCTTGTTAATGGCATGAGAGTGAATGATTTAGATTGTATATGCAGCCGGAGGATGCAACAATCATAGAGATGAATGAAGAGCCAGTGTCACTGACTTTTGCTCTGAGGTACCTGAACTCCTTCACAAAGGCAACTCCATTATCGAACATGGTTACTATCAGCTTGTCATCGGAGCTTCCCGTTGTAGTCGAGTACAAGATTGCAGAGATGGGTTATATCAGATTCTACTTGGCACCCAAGATAGAAGAGGATGATGAAGAGCCTTGAGTTTATGTCCAGGGGTTTTCACCTCAACATCTAGTTGCTGTAGAAATCCTTGATTTTGTTTTAATTTTTAATGTTATAGATTGAAATGCAAACTTGATTCATTCTTGCCAATTTTAATTACACTACCTTTTTGTATCTTCTGAGTTTCCAATTTTAAATTTTTGCATCACTTGATTTTTCTTGGGTGGACTCTTTGTTGACCCCAAAAAATGTTGTCAATAGAATCCCAACATTATCCCTTTCACGTGGACATCACCTACATATGTAGCACCCCGTTAGGAGGCAAAGACCGCCGGCCAAGGAAAAGGTCCGACGACCGTTTGCACTCCGACGGTCAAGTCAACGGCCAGACTAAAATATTAAGAAAGTGAAAGATAGGGGATTTTATTAGGTTTAGCATTGCTTACCTTTGATTGTCAATGTATCCATACTTATAGAGATGAAAATGTAGATGAGCCAAGTGGTTAATGGATCAAGTCCAAGCCCAAACCCATAGGACTTCATTCTTGAGGAGCCTCGATTGTACCTCTTTAGGCACCTCGGTTGGACATCTAGGGAACCTCGGTTAGGCACTTAGGAGACCTCGATTAGGCACTTTGAGGGACATCGGCTAGACTTATTAGGAGCCTCGGTTTACATCTTTGTAGGCACTTCGGCTTGTCACTTGGAGAACCTCGGTTAGGCACTTTGAGGGACCTCGGCTAGGCTTCTTAGGAGCATCGGTTTACACCTTTGTAGGCACTTCGGCTTGCCACTTGGAGAACCTTGGTTAGGCACTTCGGCTAGCCTTTCGGGACCTTGGTTAGGCACCTTTGCTAGGCACTTCGGCTAGCCTCTTGGGATCTCGGTTATGCACCTTTGCTAGGCACTTCGACTAGCCTTTTGGGACCTCAGTTAGGCACCTTTGCTAGGCACTTCGGCTAGCCTCTTGGGACCTCGGTTATGCACCTTAGGGATCTCTGTTAGGCACTTTGAGGGACCTCGACTAGGCTTCTTAGGAGCCTCGGTTTACACATTTGTAGGCACTTCGACTTGCCACTTGGAGAACCTCGGTTAGGCACTTCGACTAGCCTTTCGGGACCTCAGTTAGGCACCTTTGCTAGGCATTTCGACTAGCCTCTAAAGACCTCGGTTAGGCACCTTTGCTTGGCACTTCGACTAGACACCTTGACGTGACTGCCACTTGGGCTTATGTTGACCTTGGTTAAATATTAACATCTTCTTTGACGTACTTCTACGTGTGTTGCCATGTGGATCTCTTTTAGAGGTTCCATTTTAATGGGACAACACTCTTTACAATTCTGTTAAAAAGTAACTTGTTTGTATGCAAAGGTATCATGAATTTAATTGATGAGAGGGAAAAAATTAACCCCATTAGCTTGGAGAAACAAGAGTAACATATATTGCTGTCAAAACCTAAGAAAGCGTTGCACGAATATTCTACCATACCTTCCCCAAGCTCTTGTTCTTGACAGAAAAAAAAAATAAAAAATAAAAAAAAATCATAAGTCACGGAAATAATAAATAGAAAATTGCATTTCGACCAGTCTGTTAATGCCTATGAATATATTATTAAATGATAACTTAGATGCAGAATTGTAGATGAAGATCTTAGTCTCAAGCCACCACAAAAGCACTTGAAACACCTGTAAAATGCTTGATTGACCCCAGAAGACTCTTTGCAGAACCAAAATGCCTTATTCTATATCCACCAGAAGCAACTGTTCCTGGTATTCTCCATTCTATGGTTGCATGACTTAGAGGACTAAGTTTAGCAGGTCTCGACCAAATAAACCGGAGGCAAAAATCATCATCATCATAAGCAGGAACCCACGAATCCTTCCCTCGAAGAATCTCCACGAGTGCGAATGTACCTTCAGTCATGAGGTCATTTCTTGGGTTCGCCGACCAGAAAACAACTGTTACATTGTCACCTCTCTTGAAGGTCGAGTTCTTGGGTACATCAACACTAACGTCACCAAAGTTTACACCGGGAGGAGTTGCATCCAACACGACTGGCGTTAGTAAACTTATTTGCTTGTCTAGCAGATCTGGGGGTTGGGGACCTGACTGAACGGGTTGTCCACTGATAAGGGCTGCTGCAAGCTTCTTGAACTCCTGAATGTAGGCACTGAGAGTATACGGACCAAATAGTGTCGAGGCACCCTGTAAAGGACAAAAACATTAGGTGAGAAATTTATCTAGGTGAATTTTTATGACTCGTTAGAAGGATTTGATTTTAGTTATCTCCAAAATGTAACAAATTTTCATTTTCTTCATATCCATCCCCATTGTTTTCTACAAATTGGATACTAGCTAGCTCCTGTATATCAGAGGAAAACCTCCAATTCTTGCACATATATAATTGCCAGTTTTGATAGGCCTGAGATAATTTTCAAATGTGTTCGTAGAGTTAGTTTTTCTAGTTTACCAGAGTCAATAATTCGACATTACAGCAATGGTTGTCGACTAGCTTTTGAAGTTGTACATTTCATTCTGTAAAATTTTGGACCACTTGCTGTTTTCTGTTTTCTTATTATGATCAAGTCACTGACCTCGTATCTCTGAATCTGGTACTCCTCGAAGGTTGTTACATATTGGGAGTATGTATTTGTCAGGCCTGCTATTACTACATGAACATTTGCATCAAATTCTTTGCTACTTCCACTCGTGAGCACTGTTTTCACAGCATCTCGGAGCCGTCTTCCAGACATCGTTGTGAATTCTGTCGTGTAAAATCATAAGGTCAACATTCATGAACAATAAAAATTAGTCATAAAAGATGTCTTTAAAGTTTACTCATCTTAGGATAATAAAAAAAAAAAAAATAGTATATTTTCACTCAAGGAAGTCCACGTTAAATTTGTGATGGACTTAAAATTTTATTGAACTTTGAGGGCATAAAAATAAGAACATACGCGCACAGCTAGTTCAATCATATAAATGGACAGTGTTGTACAGAAGCTAAAAATAAGTTTTCTACCTCCGGGTACACTAAGAATGACCAGCTGCCCAATCCTCAGAATCTGGACTGGAAGTATTGCAGGCTGCAAAACCAAATGGAGAAACCAAATTATCATCTATCTCCGTACAGAATTACAAGAGTTGAGAGGAGAAAATGATTCATTCATAATAGAATAAAAATGATGACTTCCAAGCATCTACGAATACCATTTTATCTATTCAGCATATTTAACGAGAGGTCAAATTTCCATCCATTGTTTGTTTCCCGTAGAGAGGACAACAAGATTTAGGCACCATTTTCCTGGCATTATTGTTAAGGCTGAGCCAAGATAATCTCAGCTATGGTTACGAGGAAGAAAAACCAACATAGAGCATGCTTGGCTAAGCTTAAATACAAGTAAAATATACCCATCTTTTTTTTTTTTTTTTGACAAATATGCAGCTATTTCAGAAGTCAGTTTTTTTTTTTTGAGTTACTTCAAAAACTTACTTCCGAAAGAGTACTTCCATTTTTACTGTTTTTAACTTAGCCAAACATGCTCAATTAATCTAAATGATATTAGGTTCCACCTGAATATGAAATAACAGTTCACCTACGCTAAAAGTATAGATGATGTGGAATAGAGTAATCTGACAATATCTCCTAATTTTGTTTGTAATTATTCCCCACTTACTCTATTTTTTCCCATTATGTAATAGCAGCTAAATTTGGTCAGCCTTGATCATTAATTATTGGTGTTTTTGCTTTTAGGAAACTAAAACGAATATAAACGATGGTATGATATGAGAATAAACAGAAAGATTTTATTACGACAATATATTCAAATTAGTTTCTCATGCACTCTAATGATGTAACCTCAGTGAGTGGTGCATACAAAGGGTTGCCTACTTACATTGAATTATCAATAAAACGAAAAAATTATGGAAACATGGGCCTTAATTATGTGACATCTATTAAGAAATTCTAGACAACAAAACAATAACTATTATCATTTCAGGCTCATGCTGTTTATACATCATGTAAAAGAAGTTTACCATTTACTCATGAAGAAAAAAATTGAAGAGATTGACCTATTCGATTTGCAATTTGCTTTCTTTTGCAAAATCTAAATGACTGCAACAAACCATAACAGAAAATAACAAATACCATTATGGTAACTCACCGCCCAATCATAAGGCAATTTCATTTCACCAGTATCAAGCAGGATGGGCTTTGGACGTTGACAATCAACTTGTTCTTGGTTTGGTGTTTTTAGTAAGTTCCTTACCAGCCTCCAAAATGCATTCCCCTGCCGGGGGGGGGGGGGGGGGGGGGGGGGGGAGGAGGAGAGAGAGAGAGAGAGAGTATGTTACTTTGCTAGATGATAGCATAGAGCTGTGATTATACAATATGCATCAAACGGCAGTACCTTGTCATCTCCTTGCTTAAAATCAAAAGCACCAGGTCCATCAGTTGTACCAGCAGCAAATGAAAACCCCAGTGCAGCTGGACAAGTTTTCACAACCTCAGTACCTCCACCCTGTTTAGAAATTGTCACCTCAAGGTTGGAGAAGTTCAGATAAGTATGTCGATAATCGACCTTTCCCTTTAATTGCTCTGATGCTTTGTTGAAAAGTTCCACTGCTTTTTTGAATTGTCTATCACCAATGATACGTGTACTTTCAAATTCATCTGGGTACCTGCCATGCAAGCAAGAGATGAGATTATAGTTTCAGGATAATGTATGGTCAACTTCTGAAGAATACAACAAAGTAGCGAATTTATTTCTGCCATATGACAAAGAGCATGTTTGGCTAAGCTTAAAAAGTTAAGAAAATAAGTAAGTTCTGAAATAATTAATTTTGTCGTTTTTCGAAAGTTTAGCCAAACTTTCTCAAACTGTGAAAATATGCATACCCAGGACCTCGCCCGTAGCATAACTCATTCTTCCCACCACAGGTACTATGATTGAAGTCACAAGGTAATCCAGTATCTATGCAGAAGGCCCCGAGCACATTCGGGCTAACATCTCCGCAATTGGATTGACAAAATGCTGACACAAATCTAGGCCTACCAGCTTGACTGAGAGTACTCCTTATACGTATCGATTTGCCAGAACCAGATTGGGAAGAAGCAGCAGCAAGGTCGTGTAATTCATGATCTGTATTTAGACAGCCACAAAGATAGATAAACGTGAATCGGTAGAAATTCTTTTGTCCATTATCACAAATGATATTGTTAGAGCTTGTCGGCTATGCTTCAAAGTTACTTTTTCAGAAAGTAAAGTTTTACTTTTGCAAAAAAGTAAGTTTTACTAATAAACAACCACAAAAACGACAAACGAGTAAGCACAAACTAACATACTTCTATCATGCTATGCCTACTTTATACATCCATTCCTGCATAGTATTGTAAAGTATCAATGGAGAGAGAACTTACCTAAGCTATATAAAATCTAAGGTACTCAGGTTTTAGTTAACTATAGCCGAAGAAATGGACTTAAAGAGGTTCAATACCCAGAACAATGCAGGAAACAGTACCCTGACCTCGATCAGTCAGGAATATTGGCAGAAAACAATAACCTAAATGCATATACAATGCTCCAAGGTAAAATGCTTTCGTAATTCAAAATAGTAAGTAGCTAGATAAGGTAAAAGAATTTTTTTCACGTCAAAACTTTGTTATCATACATCTAAGAAAAAGGAAACACATAATCACAATGTTCAATTTTGAAAATTGTTACTGTATTTTATGCATAAAAGTATAAAACAGACAATTATTCAGATAAGTATGTAGAAACTTACGATTTTCATGAACAACTGGAATAATGTTTGAGGCTGTTAATGGGGTATCTTTGGCCTTGGATACATCAGAAAGTATCTTTCCACTATTGTTCTGATCAAACCAGTCTTCCATAAAACGTGCAGCAGCTCCTTTGTTGTCCCCACTTATCAATGAGTTTGTACGGCTCATAGAAGTTCCATGGGTAGCAAACCAATTGAAGCTACCGACTGGACCCCATTTATCATCAACAAACCTCAAAAGGGTCATATCTTTATCGACATCATATTTGTATTTCCTACGTTCTTCTGCAGGATTATTGAGATAAGCACTCGGACTACGATTAACCCCAGCATCTAAAAGTTCACCTGCAGTTTGAGGCCAAAACTGATCACAACAATATATAGAGGTCAGAAAGAGAGAGTACCCACAATTTTCTTCAAGATACCACTCATACACTCATGAGCGTCATTTCCCAGAAACGGGCATATAACAGTTTGAACCATAAAATCAAACACAAAGCAGGCTAAACACAGTGATCCATAGCTATCCTGCTGTTGATGGCACTTGATAATATGCAGTTGAACAATTGAAGTGAAAATGAACAGTTGTTTTAAAAACAATCCAAGACCTTGGGTATAAGGCAAGCTAATAAAATATGTTTAAGTTCAGTTCAAGATAGGCAAGCATAAAGAAACTTGGGGTTAAATGAAAAAAATGTTAATTAAAGATATTAAGCTCTTAGTTAACAAATATATAGCCTTAAAATGTATAATCCACATGAACTAAGGAAAATGTAGAACCAATGCTATAGTATTTCCCTGTGGAACAATAGCATAGCTAGCACCCGATGAAATATCATATGCCAAATGAATCCAATGAAAAATTACTTGATGAGACAAGAGGATATCTTATGCTTTCCTCAAAATTATGTCCATAGTGAACATGCTTTGGCAGCAAAATAACATACTGTGCCCAAGCTTCAGAGAGTTTATTAAGGATACTCTATTTAGTACAATACGGACTACAAAATGCTGGAAGACGGGTACCCAGAAAGTCCATTTATAACAACGCAATATGAGAAGGAAAACATGTTGAAAGAGAACCTGGAGGCTAGATTTGAACGATTAATTGGTCGGAATTATTTCTCTAATGCACATTTCATATGACAGAATGGAAAGCCTAATTACTAAAGAAAAATCTTAAGTGTTCCCTTACACATATATGCATGAAACACTGACAACTCAATCAAACATAAATAAGAAAACTGCAATTCATCATGGATTATGAGTCTAAATATCAAATTCCATTACCTTTATTCACATATATTGATCCAGGACGAAGGTTACTGTGAGCTTGTACAATGCTCTGCTCAATTCCATCAACAAGAGCATCAAAAGATTGATGCACAAAACCAAGTGATGTTACGATATATACAACATATTGAAGATAACCACCGGGGCCAGCATGCGTGTGAATTCCACTAATAGCAACATTACTTTCTGAGTAAAGATTTCCGTACCTAGAAAAGCAACAAAGATATGCTTAATTCGATTTAACAACACAGAAAGTGTCTACAACAAATAGCAAAAATTTAAGCCTTATTCACAATAAGGTGAATCCTTATCTTCCATTCCGCTCTATTCTTTACTAGAAGCTAGATCTACTGAGATATTTAAAGCAACAATATTCTAATTTACTTTTTGTTTGCACAAGTATTACCAACTCAATGTATGGAAAATCACATAGGCTCCACAATATATAGCAAATCCAGGTGGGGATGCAGGGGGTAAAACTTAATTTGACTACCTTGCTTTCAACCTCTCAAGTACTTTAATTGTCACCAGTTGTGATGCCATGCACGCATCGAGATTCACAAATACAACCCGATTTCCTTGTGGTTCTGCTACAATGAAAGCACGAGCTCGCAACCTAAAGTGAACTCCAGATGTGATCTGGTCTGTGTTAGCGTATCCCATCATGTTGACATCAGCTGCTGGCCCCGTAATGTCATAGCTTCCGAGCCCAATTAAGTACTTGGAAGCTGAGAATGCTCCTTTACTGTTCTCTAGCAGGAGCAACAGCAATATAGGAAACCAAATCATTCGAAGTGATCCAGCCATCATGCTCTACCAAGTTGCCAGAGTATACCTCAATAAGATGTCACAGTTTCCTTCATTAATGACATAATCCGTGTAAATATTTCTTTATATCATAAACAAATATATTAAGAAACCAAAACCACACTTGATTAGTATTAGGAATAAGAAAAAGTATTGTACGTCCAACAAGGGGGAAATGAAGAGTTCAATACAATCATCTAAATGAAATGATCAATAAATGGAAATATAAAGACTTGAGTTTAACTGCTTACAGCAGAACTCCAAAGTACTAAGAATTGCTAAGCATTAGATAGATCTACAAATATTGGCAATAATGATGCTTTTGATGAGATATGTACATACAACAGAAAGGGCAAAGATGAAAAAACAAATAAATGTCAGCATCTGACAGACTGCGTATGCCATGGAACGTCTGGAATATGACCTAATGTGAGATAAATGACAAACAGGAAAGAGAATCCATTGAATTTTGCATTACGATTAGGTAATTACATGATTTTGATTGAAACTCAATTACTAAATCAATTCAAAACATTCATATAAGACTAAAATACATATTGTATATACGAATACATAATGCATAAATTCTCATAAACAAAGTAAATAAGATTGGTTCTGTTAAGTGAAAATACCATGTAAATTAAATATGAAGAAGTTTCCCTCTAAAAGTTCCTTTTAAGGTAGAAGCCAAAACTCAACTGAGCTAAAAAATCTCAATCAGGCATTTCCACTAACAAAAGGTTGGATTTCACAATTTGTGTTCTCAAACAAGCTACTAGTCTGACAAGGGTAAAATGGGACATTGATTAAATACGAAAACAAATACAAAACCCATAAACAAACGTGAGACAGCTTCAACAATTTACCTTGGCATACAACAGGAATCCAGAATTTCCGATGAATGAAATCTGATAACTAAATTTCCTGCTCCACTCCACGATTTCGTATTCAAGTGCGTGTTGTGTATGAGAGATGAAAGATGAAAGATGAAAGAAACCCTTGAGTATTTTAATGAGATGAAGTGGCGGAGAAGTGAAGAATGTGAATATATCTTGTTCCCATGGGCATATTCCAACTTTTCAGCAGTATTCTCCATTGAATTCACACAACTGTACGAATGATAATTCTTTCTCCATTCGAAATAGACAAAATTTTGATCAATATTTAAGAATAAAACATTATTTTATCCTCCAAAGTTCCAACGATGCTCTTTTTAAATTCAAGATGGAAAGGGTGGCCAGCTTAACTTGCCTCATAGAAGATTCTATTATGACTTTGAAACGTAGTCACGTAGCACGAATGTCAGTGGGACGGGGCAGAGCTACCCGCCTTGCGAGGAATTTAGTACCCTGTTGGATTTACATATTAATTTTTATTTTTATTTTTCTACTCATTTTCAACCACTCATTCTTCAATAAAATAATATTTTTCATTACATTAATAACTTTCCTTTTTTTTCAACCACATATTCACCATCCATCACATCAAAAAAATACATTTTTTTTTTCAAAATAATGTGTATCAAACGGGCTCTAAGTATCCCGTTCGGCCGTTCTCGTCATCCATTAATTAGTGTCAGTCTAAAAATGTAGGTCGATTGATCCCTTGTTATTGCAATTAATATTGCGAATGAGTGATGAGAGGTTTCGATCAATTAGATAGAGCCACGTGGATATGATCCAACGGTAGGCTCCTCTGTTTCTTGCTATAAATAGTCAGTCTTGTAGCATTACTAAGGATGCAAAAATTGATATTGAAAAAACTTGTGCTTGAACTCTCTTTAGAATACGAAATATATATACATTGTTTGGAGATCTTTACATATTGTTTTTACAATTATTATCGAGCTTGAATTTTGTTTAATATCTTACAAATATTATGCACTAGATCTTATTTCAATGACACGTTAACCACCCGTTGGTATTTCGACTCGCCATATTATATCGCCATTATCGCCGTCTTCGACCATATCCCGCTGAAATTCGTCCACGTGTCGCGAATCCGATATCGACATTCGTTGACAATATTTTTTGGAATCAACAACAAGTACCATATTCTGTCTAATTCTCATTCAGGGATAGCAAAACGCTCCCTCTCTCTTTGTTTTCGCTTTAATACTTCCGAGGCAACAAAATTGTCGAGTTTTTCAAGAAATATTACAGTTCATGTAAATTTATATACATTGACATAGTAGTTGAGTTAATTGGGAGACTATAAAAAAATATAAATTATTTTTGAAACCAAAGAATGTTCAACTTTATGTTTTTCAATTGGAATGTGTCTAATTTTGCTAACTATTGCTAAAATGGGCAAATTTGGCACCAAAATGTTCATTATACTCGGAAACACAAAAAAAGAAATAAATAAATAAATTAGATTTTTTATTTGGCTGTGGCACGGTGCTCAAGGCAATGAAGTTTCTTCATGAGAAGCTAACATGATGTGTAAGTTATTATTGATCAGTCCTGTTCTCCTGCGCTTGGCGCGCAGGAGAACAGGTGAGCTTTGCCTTTTCTTTGGCAAAGCTCACACATTTTCACACGCAAAAGCGTGTGAAAATGGGTTTCTCAGCCGCAAAACCTTTATATATATATATATATATATATATATATTTATAATTTTTTTTTTACAACTTTATTTATTTATTTATTTATTGTCTTTTTGTTGTTTTAATTATATGGAACTTGCTCTAGTGTTCACCACGGGTACCTGTTATGGTACCCGCTTTGAATTTTGCCTTACTTTTTTTTTGAAATTTTTTTTGAATTTTTTTTTTTTGCAATCTCATCTAATACTATACTCAATTGTAAAAAAATTTATCCATTTTGGTGTTTATTTTCATAGAAAACAAGCCAAACGAACCCTAAAAGTTAAGGAATTTTTGTTAACTTTTGTAATGTATTATTTTTGTCTTTTATTTTACAGTAAAAATTTTTAATATACGTATACTACATTTAAATATCAATAATAAAACCGCAAATTTCATATGATATTTTTACTAATATTGCAACACATTCAGACAAAATAAAATAGACATTGCATAAATTAGCTAAATTTTCTTCAAATTTAATTCAAATTACGTCGAACGAGTACAACAATAAGTGGTTTAATGGTCATCATCATCATCAAACCCATTGAATGCACCATAATCGCTGCTAGCAATACCAGTGTACCTATCTTCCTGAGTATTGTCCCAAGAGTACTGTGGATGATACGGTTCGTCCACTAGCTGACTCCTAAAGGTGTTTCACATACAATAAATTTAAATATAAGCATAGTAGAAAATAAAACAAAATAATAGCAACGGTTAAGAGTTATCGATCAACTAACCTCGACTGTAATGTCGGACAAGTTCTTTTGTCATGTCCACTGCGATCACAAACACGATAATTTCTCTTCGACTGAGACATTGCTTCAATCTCTTCCCGCACCCTTTCGTCCTAACCGGAGTAGGATCAACCACGAGTTGGGCACCTTCGCTACTCTTGCTGATAACCTTACTCGTTCCCACTTCCCCTCCATTAGCCAAAACTTTTACTTGTATTTTCAAGTTCTGAAATCCATCCATTATTAACGCTGTACGAGCGTTAGTCAAAGCACCTTCGTCCACCAACTCTGCTGCCATGTGTGTCAGCATCCCATGTTGAGAAATCAGTGATTGACCACCCATTGAGGTGGTCGTTGGTTCAAAGACTGGAGTTGCTTTTGCATTTTGCGTCCACCGACTTGCAATGTATTGATCTGGTAACAACATCACCTGTTTCCTAAGCATAAATGCGAGCATGTGACGACATGGATATCCTTCAAAATCAAATGTTTTGCAGCTGCATGCTATGAAGTCAATGACCCTGAAGTAGGTCAGCTCACGTTGGCGATGATGTGTTTTTTCGGTATCAAAACGCGTTACAATATACGTTTTGACACCCTCATATGCTGATTTCCTTGATAAAACATAGTAGCTACTCTGAGCTAATTCCTCTTGGAACAACAGGAAAATTGTCTTTGTATAAATATGTGTCATTTGAGTTTCCATGGCAAATGTGGTTATCATATGAGGCATCTCGTTCAAGTCAGTGTGGTTGGCAACCAATTCGCTATGTCGCTGGTGAGCCAAAACACTGCTAAACCGTGTGATAAAATCCATTAATGTATCCGTCTTATTGACATTTCTTTTGAAGAAAGCGTGGTTACTTTCTGACCGTTGACTGCTTGACATTCCAGCAGAGAATATATGCTTCACGTACGCAGGTACCCAACGACTTCGTATTTTATACATATTGACGAGCCACTCATTATCATCAAGATTAGTAGTTTCCATCACATCAGCCCAACCAGATTAGAACTCCTCTGTGGACTCCGACTGCTTAATGATACTCACCAGGGCGTGGTACATTTCCTTGTACAGCACGGGACTCATTTTCTCCGAGAACTTGTTTAAAATATGCCACAGACAGAACCTATGAATTGTATTGGGAAAAACCTCACCAACTGCTCTAGCAATGGCAGCGTCTTGATCAGTAATAATCACCCCGGGGCCCGTTGGGTGGCATTGCTTCGACGAATTTAAAAAACAACCAAATAAATGAATCGATCTTCTCATCACTCAATAAGCCACATCCGAAAACAGTAGTTTGCCGATGGTGATTTACTCCAACAAATGGTGCGAACACCATCGAATACTTGTTTGTTTATATGTTGTGTCGAAAACGATAGCATCTCCAAAGTAAACATAAGAACTCATGGACTCTACATCAGCCCAGAAACAACGAGCGAACACACCATCCTCGTTAGTCTCATAGGCGTAGTAAAAGCTAGGACTCCTTCTTTTTTCCAACTCGAAATGCATAATCAAAGTTTCTGCATCACGTTCAATGGCCTCTCGTCGCCGATCTTGTCGATAGTTCTGGATATCTTGCTCATTACAGCCCAATGACGAAGGCCCACCAGCATCTACCTCCATAAGTCTGATAGTTGACAGCTAGGAATATTGGCTTGTGAAAATTGGTCAACAAGCGCTTTCTTGGTTGTAGATACATGTCGATGTGAGCGTAGAATGTGCGTTTTGCTTGGTGTAGATAGTGCATGATTGTGCCCCTCGACAAAATTGCTTACAAGCCACATAGAAGTTGTCTGATGTTTTACAACTGTTAACTTTACATCACATCCACAACGTGAGTTCCCACGCTTTCGTTCACCAGAACGGGCCACCAAATTTTTGAGTTTCATTTGGTAGGACTCTTCCTTTTGACCCTGTTTAAAGCAAACATACGACTTCCAGACAAACTCATTTGTCTGTGGATTCTTTCGGCTACTACCAATACGTGTGCTAAAACCAGCTAATTTCGCATACTCATTGTAAAAATTATACACATCATTAAGAGTTTGAAATTCTTGCCCGAATACCGGAATAGCACCAACATTCACTTGTGGAATAAATACATTGTCATCCCCTTCCATTTCTAAAAAATAATATGAAAAATTATTTAGTTTGTGAAATAATTTAAACATTGAAATGTTTGAAACTTACTATAAATGTAATAAAAATAAAAATAAAACCAAGTTACGAAATTAAACAAATTACAAATGGTTACGAAAATAAACAAATGAAAACACATTTAAGAAAAAATAAAAGAAAAGAACTTACCAGAAAATTGTCTACAAAGATATAAACAAGTTTCACCAGAAAAATGTCTACAAAAGTTTCACCAAAAAATTGTCTACAAAAATATAAACGAGCTTCACCCATGTTTTATAGACATTTTTTTGATAGCAAAAAAAATAAAAAAATGGTTTGCGACTGACAAATCCATTTTCACACGCAAGACAAAAATAATAAAAGAAAATAAAGTTGTCAAAAAAAATAATAAAAAATATAAAAACGGCTGACAAACCTATTTTCACACGCAAAAGCGTATGAAAATGTGTGAGCTTACCTGTTCTCTTGCGCGCCAATCGCAGGAGAACATGACTGTATTATTGATTTGTTTGAAAATTAGGAAGGAGGAAGATGCTAAACATTGCATTGTGGAAAAATGTATGAAATAAACAATGAAGAAAATCACATAATTTCATTTTGATCGTGATGTGTTACTCACAAATTGTGTCACATCATTCGTAAATAACTTTGATAGCAAGGAATATAAGATAATTGTGTATTGATCATGTCATTAACAGTGAAAATAAATTTTTTTTCAATAATGGTGCGTGCGGTAAGGTATAGTTCCAATATAAAAATGTCAAGAATGATATTTGAAATGTTAGTCCAGACATTTTTCAAATGTTGAGAATGGTAGTAGAAAA
Source organism: Osmanthus fragrans (assembly GCA_019395295.1). Taxonomy (NCBI): domain Eukaryota; kingdom Viridiplantae; phylum Streptophyta; class Magnoliopsida; order Lamiales; family Oleaceae; genus Osmanthus; species Osmanthus fragrans. Next base: position 8,827,361 of record CM033361.1, read on the forward strand.
TGGACAAAGTTAGGGAATGTTGGAGGCACATGTGCTACTAGTATTTAATACATGGATTGATATTGGGTAGAAAGACATGTTGGAAAAGTCATCATTTAATTCATGGATTGACATTGCTATTTTTTGAGGATATATATGAAAATTGTCATTTGACTCGGTTATATTTTCACAATGACCTTTGACCATTTAAAAAAAGGAAGATAAAAGTTAAAATAGATTTTTATATACCATTTCCCAAAAATACCCTCATCTTCCACAAACAAACAAAAAAGAGGAGAGGAAAAAAAGAAAAAAAGAAAAAATTCACACAGTATTTACAGTCGGAATCCGGTCGAGCTCAACGTTATCACAGTCTACGCACACCCACACCGACCACCACAAAACCCGCTCATCATCTTCAACAATGTTATTTTTATTTTTTATTTTTTTGTTTAAGCTATTGATATTTCATTTTACATGTTTTATGAATTTGTGTATTAAATTGTTATGTATGATGTTTATAAGACATTAATGGTGATTTCTCACCATTTTCGACGAGACAGTCAACTAGGGCAACTGTTATTTTTTATTTTTTTATTTCATTTTTTCCCTCTCCTTTCCGTTTTTCTTCTCTCTTTTTTCTTTTTTCTTCTTTCGTTTTTTATTTTTCCTTTTATTTCCTTTCCTTTTATTTTGTTTAATTTGTTTTGTTTTTCTAATAATTTTTTATAAATTTTATAATTTTTTTCTTCATATTATAAATATAATTTGTTGTTCAATTTAAAATTCTTTTCATTTTATGATAAAACGTATTTGTTTTTCAATTTTAGTTAAACAATATTTATTTTAAATTTTAATTTTAAAAAAATTTATAAAAACCTTTATTTTTTGTAATGGGCCGAGCAGTCGGCCCAACCGTATTTTGGGCATTTTTTTCATTTACTTTTCTTTTCTTTTTTCTTTTTCTTTTCCTTTTCCTTTTCTTTTTTTCCCTTTCATTTCCTTTTCTTTTTCTTCCTTTCGTTTTCTTTTCCTTTTCTTTTCTTTTTTGTTTCTCTTGTTTAATTTTTTTGTATTATATATTTATATATATATTTTAATTTTTTTTTCATATTGTAAATATAATTTTTTGTTTGATTTAAAATTCTTTTTAATTGTTTCATTTTATGATAAAACGTAATTTTTTCAAATTTAATTAAATAATATTTAATTTTAATTTTAATTATTTCTATTTTAATTTAAAAACTTTGTAATATTTTTTTTTTTAACTTTTGTCTGTAATTCATTTAATATTTTATTAGTATTGGTGTAAAATGAATTTACGTCTTGCGTATAATAGTTACAATTCGATTTGTTTAATTTTTAAGATTATGTTTTATTCCATTATCTCTTGTTCAATGTTCTAATATTTAAATTTTTGTAGGGTGAAATACTATCTGGATGAAGAGTTGAAATGGATGCCGGGAAAAGCTATTTGACACAGTAGCTTTGATAGTTTCACTACAGAACTGGAGCTGCTAGATGATCATCACACAAATATTCTACGCTAGTCCTTCCTTTGGTCTCTATATCAGTTGAGGAAGATCCAGTACTCCAGGCAGATTATCCATGCACTACTGTGTCAGTTGATCAGATCAGTCGATGGCAGGGCCTTCCACTTGATCTCGGGGGCAAGGTCGCTACGTTCTCCTTGTTTGAGTATTCCCTGATGACTAGACTAAAGATTACGAGCGATGAAACAGCTCGTAATGATACTCAGAGAAGCAACAGGATGCACGATACTTATTTTTAGGGACAATGGATGGTGCTTCTGTCACAACTGATTGGTGCAATCAGGGCGTGCAACCAGATGTCAAACGAATTGAAATTAGGTCTAGTCTACATTCTTGAGAACATGGTACAGTATCATCATAAAAAAGATTGCGTTTGACCTCTTCCATCTGGAGATCGTCAACAATATCGATGCATTCAACAACTATCCATGGGGCAAAGATGTTTTGAGGACACCGTACATGTCTTCACCAGATCACACTCGAAGCCCAATAGGTCTACATGTAAGTACTATACCCATGGATTGCTCCTGATAGTGCAGGTAAATGTTTAACATAATAAATGTTAAAATATTTTTTATATCGAATTTATATATAATAATTGTATGTATTGCAGATTTGAGCATATGAGACTGTCTCCCTATTGGGTACCTACTTTGCGAAGCGATGGGAGAGACGCCAACCTCAGATACATCATTGGCGAGTATCCCGAGCGGACGAATTTTCATCTGAAAAATAGTTATTGGCTCTCCTCGATGACCCTCATGTGAGTATTATACATTTGCGATTTATATTGTACGTAGTTTAAAATCTCATTACATAATCATTAACTAGTTGAAATGTCAATATGTCAACTTGAAGTTATAACTGATTTGATGCTGTCGATGGAGGAAGAGGATCAAGGTCTTGTGCGTGAATTAGTCGTTCTACACACTCAAGATGACCGATGTTCGATTGGATCTTGGACCGAGATTAGGTATGTGAATTGAATATAATTTATAGATTACCATTTTGTACGAGTGACCAATTATTAATTAACTAAATAATTTTTAATGTTGCTATTTGTGTCGGAGCTCGGTATAGTTGATTGATGATCACCTCCGTCGAGGGCATCATCTCCGTCAAGGAGATTTCCTTCTCCCCCGTCTAGACACCTTCCTGGTGGATCTCTTGCACACAATCAGGTCATTATTTTGATGATATGTATGTCTGGCTGACTGGATTTATAGTGAAAGAGATCAGCGCGCTGCAATGAGAGTTGATAGGAAGGGTCAACGATTTATCCAATGACTTTAGAGTGTTACATGGCCACTTCGCAGACCTTCAGGATGAGGTTACAGCGCTCCAAGGTGATATAGTAGGCATGTGATGGGGTACCAAAGAGGATGATCGTAAGAGTGACGGGGAGGGTGGTCACCCATAGTTGTGGTCAGATAATGCATTAGAATCATTTTTATTATCCATGGAGAGGGAGCAGGTGGTCCTATCAGGACGGGAGAGGTGGTGGATGAAGGGAGGATGGAAGATGTGGCCCCATTGGAGATATGAGAGGTTGAGGATGGGGGGAGGGTGGAGAAGATGGCGGTTCTCGGGGCAGAGGAGGAGAAGACTCTCGTCGTGACTCAGGGTAAGAAGCATGCTGTTGACGTGCCAAATCAAGTGGTCGGCAAAAGGCCGAAATTGTCGTCACAGTATGTCGTCTCTCCCTTCACGGCTAAGGCGAAGATGAGAAGGTTCGTCAATGGGATGTACCTAAACCTTTTTCAGGAGGTATAGACCATACCAAGTTAAAAGCGTTCGAGACGGAGTGAAGAAGAATTTTATTTGGGTAAGTAATGTATGATTTTAGTAAAGTACGCTACGCTAACTCATAAATACCTCTTTTTAACATTTTCTTTGTTTCCTTTTTAGAGCTAGCCACACGATAGCTCAAATGATGATTTGGGACGCTTACAAGTAGTTCAAGGGCATCACCACTTCGGGAGCTTGGCTCACCGATGATGTAAGTGACGAAGTCATATTGTTATTTTTTATGTTTACATAATTTTTTATCTGTTAAATGAAATAACTCCCTCTTTTTTTATTAGTGTTTTTTGATATAGCACATCAACCTGGTTATGGACTGTTGCGTGATCAAGCTGAAAGATATCCAAAATCATTTCACATTCTTGGTTGAGTCATATTGAACACCGAGTTTGTACATGTCGTTATCATTGAGTATCAGTTGCTCTAACTTATGGGTAACGAGTACACGGTGCTCGAATATATACTCGAGTAGGTGATCGGAATGTTGTCGAGTGTCAGGGGAAAGCCATGGGAGGGTTTTACGCATACGTACATTCCAGTGATTGCGAATCATCACTGCATTACCGTGGGGATCGTCTTCCATGACTTGACTATATGTATGTATGATCTTGATCATTTATATATGATACAGGGTCAGTTCGAGCAAAACTTAGAGTCACTAGCTGTGATCATTCCTCTGATGGCTAGATGAACGATAGAGACTGTGCCGGACAGATTATCTATCGTGTGGGGGCACGACGACGGCGAGACAATCATTGTCGTAAGTGTTTTTAATTTTTTAAACTTTAAAATTTAGTATTTAGTTACACGGTACCGAACTACCACATTATTATTCAAATGTAGTGAGGATTGCAACATGTTCGCCACAAAGTACATTGAATTTTTTAGTATAGCACATAAGGTTGATGAAATCAATCAATCATGGATACAGATTTGGAGGAATAAATTAGCGTGTGATTTATATGAATTTTATTGTGATCCGTAAATATTGTTTATTGAATTTTTTTAACTATGAAATAATTGTAAATATTACAAATATTGTAAAATTTACGTAAACATTGTACATTGATTTTTTTTTTTTTTTTTTTGCAATTATGAAATGATTGTTTATTTAATTACTAAATAATTTTGAATATTGTAAAATAAATATAAATACTATTCATTTAGCACCAATTTAATTGTCATTTATGGGAATTTGACTTGTACAAAATTGACGAGTATGCCCTATTACTGTACATTTACAGTACCTATGGTCGAGAAAACTCTTCGTAGATGGTATTCTAGATGTACATGGACGTCCAGGACCACGCAATTCAACTTCTACTGGTAACACTATATTAAGTAGGAGAATATGGTTGAGAACTTCTCCCTCGACTTCATTCTTTAGAGAAAATATAGTCTCAGCATATTCTGTACTCCAAGAATCAGCCGTGTAATAAGGAGAGTATAATGTTCTCGCTGCAAAGCCTCGATACATAGTTATCGCGACTGCATACTTGACTTGCCCAAAAGGGGCGTCAAAATAATTTCTTACTTTTGTGAAATTTGTCGTTCTAGTAATGTGGTAAGTAAGGGTCATTCCCGCAGAGAATTGTTTTCAATTACGTCAATTGTAAGGAAAGAAAGTAAAATACGCAAATAAGTAAATGTGGGGGGTTGGTTGGATTAAACTAAGGAAGCATAAAATGGAAATGGAAAAGACGAGAATAAGAAGGAAACAAAGGAGGGAATATGTGATCGAGGGATACTCTGTCACCGCTAGAATGAATTTCTTATCAATGTTCACAAAAAATTTTCATTCTCAGAATCAACAACAATTCAAAAATAATCACAAGCTCGATTACCGAAAATCTCCTCACATTTTAATTGAATAAAATAAGCTCTTTACTTATTCATTAAACAACCTAGGATAAGTTTGCTAGATTTAATTTAACAAAAGCATTATGACGAGAGAGTTGAATTGAATTAAGCGCAAACTCGGTTTACTAACTTAAGTGTTAACCTACAAACATTCAATTGAAAATTTCACATAATCTATTGAAATATAGTTGCTGTTAGGTTTTGGTAAAAATAGCAATTACGTGCTATAAATCCCAAAATAGCATTCATTGTATCCATCTAATCATTTAGTTGTCATCCCAAATAATCAAGAAGAACAATATAAGCATTTTACACAATGGATTAAACACATCAATCTCAAGAACTATAAAACACAAATCATTAGAAAATCAACATAGGGTTCCAAAATAACCTCCAATCACATAAATGTTTAGTTACCCATGAAATATTCACAAATAGCCAACAAAAACTTACAACCCATTAATGGAAAATAAATTAAAGAAAGAAAAACTTATTGATAATGAGAGAAATGGTTAGAAGTCTTCAAAATCAATGAGTATTCTTCTCCAAGCTATTCCACCATTGTTGAACTCCAAGCTTTCCCCAAAAAAATCCCAAAGGAAAAAAAAAAGAAATGAAGAAGAAGAAGAAAAGAAAAGAAGAAAGGAGAAAAGGGAGAAGACCTAGGGTTTTTCTCTTTACATTGAAGTCTCTTAGTTGAAGTATATGAGAGAAAATAAATTCAAAAGTCATATAAAAGGGCCAAAAAAGGGTTTTAGAATTGCAAAACGGGTCCACAAGCGCGAAATAGGCCAAACAGGCCCCTAAGTCCACGTGGCGCCGCGACGCTGGATACACTGGCTCTACGGCGCCACTATAGTAGAATTTTTTTAAAAAAAAAAAGAACATTACTCCAAAGCCTCTCTTTGCACCATTGATCATTTCTTCATTTTCTTCTCCAATTTAGGGATTTTAGCCATAGAACACCTGCAAAATAGAATATAAATATATTAAGCAATAATACACAAAAGAAAACTCACAAAGACATCAGTTTAATGGTATAAATAAGTGCAAAACCTGCACTTATCAATACTCGTATGGAAAACTTTCCAACTGAAATCGACTGTAAGTGCATGTGTTATCAGTCAAGTCCATCATATATGCTATATTACCTGCACATTTTACGAAGAAGCGCAACTCATCCAATGGTTCCATATTCAATTTTCTCACAACCTTTGCAGTTTTGAAAAGTTTGTCCTCTTAAGCCGGGGCTAGCATACTCGTACAACTCTATGATTCCACACATTAATAGTGAAACAACTGTTTTAGTTTGTTACGAATGTTCTCAATGATTGTGAGAATTGGTAACTCTCGATCCTCTTGAATAGTGCATTGAGAGACTTCATCATGTTGTATCGACGTCCTGAAAAATGTGACCGCCCAATGTTTGATCTTTATTTTTGTTAGATAATGCTGGGAATGATTTACTTCCTATTTTGACCATGAACTTATTACACTTTTCACTACTGTAAGCCTTGGTCGCTCTCCTGAAAAATGAAATGTTGCCTTTGCCCGATACTTAGTCTTCAGATTGCCTTATATATAATACATGCAATACCCATGATGTGCTTCGGAAAAAATTTCAGCAATACCATTTATCATAGATAGTCCCCGATCAGTTACAAATGCAAAGTCTTCGACTTTCTCGATCACTTCCCTTAGCTTTGTAAGAAACCAACGCATCGACATATCATTCTCGTTTTAACTATGTCGAAGTAAGAAGGTAAATTTGGATGTTGGCGTCTTGACATGTAGAAATAATCAACTTGCCTTAGTATCTAGTTTTCAGAGTTGTACTATTGACTAGAATTACGGGTTGCATCGCATTTCGAAATCCTTGAATCATTGTCGAAAAGCCATGAAAAAAAACTTTAAGCAATTCTCGCCCTCCATCTCAATAAAAAATGTCGAGTCAGGATTACTTTTCTACATGTTAAGGCAATATCTCGCCAACTAAGCGTAACTATTTTCGACCGAGCCCATTAAATCCTCCAACACTCATTCTTTGTTCTTCCAGGTCTTTTGGTAACTTATGACCACTCATATACTCTCGATGGACGTCGTTAATGATGTTCGAAGGTCTATAGGTTGTCTATGGCTCCTGATACTTGTGCGTTATTATCGTCTAATAAACCACGCTCGAGTTTGCCTGTAATCGTTTTGATGAATTCTCACTTCTCAAGTATGTTCCTGTATATACTTGCAAATCATAAAGAACTCATTCGTGTCCATTTTAGTTGCTCACAAGCGCCAACGACAACTGTCGTTGATACAGACAATCGTCAACAATGACTTGTTTGATTTCTTTACCTTTACCTTTACCTTGAACTCGAAGTTGTGTTTTAATGACATCTGATGCATATCTTCTTGCAAATCTTTTTTATTTCAAATAGTTGCTTGATTTGCAAATTATCATCATCAGAAACCACACCCCTGAGCTCCCACCCCGCTTATGTCTCTAACGGAATAAAACAATCAAATCATCATTTGTAAATTCATTTTCATTCTCGTTGTCTTGAACTATTGAAAAAATTCTGTTCGTAACAGCGAGATCAGGATAAGGTGCAATTGTCTCGGAAATGACCACATTATCCTCATGAGCTATCTCTATTGTGTCCTAAAAATCATTGACATTGTTACCCGTTCCATTTGAACCTTCATGTTCACGTTCGGTGACATCATTCCTCACTAAAGTCACGCAAAGAGGAGTCAGAGTCGTGTGCATTTTGTTCAATTCTAATAGATAATTTAATTCAACATCAGAAGTAAGTTTAATTGGTGGAATCAGAATGGACAAATGCCCGTTGAATAGAAATCTCAGTTCAATATTGTACTGAGAGTGATTGACATTCAACTTGTTTTGTTAATCATGGTGCACTTCTACGTATGATGTACTCTTTGTTACGAAAATTGGAATACCACCATGTATATCACTCATCCATTTTCATACCCGTCGATCATTTTCATCAAATTCGAAATCACCAAAGTAACAAATCGGGATTACTACTATATTTGTATGACGAAACATACTTTTTAATTATAAGAAAAAATAGTTAGAAATTTGGCTCAACCTATTGGACAAAATTTATTTTTAAAAAAAGAAATACAATCGGATTGGCCGACTGTTAACCGTCGACCCAATCGACCGTAACTGTCGTCTATTTAAAAAAGTATAGATTTGCTAAAAATTTTTACATGTTAATCTGTGTCGATATAAATTTTATTGATTAAAACATATACAAATCTAACGAAAACAAAATTAAACATACGTAAATATAGTCACCGATTTGAAGTGATTGATATAACAAAAATTTCCTTGTTCTGCGTTGGATAAATTTATGAGATCTTGAGGTTGAAGCAGATGCGAGATAACAGAAATTTTATTTGTGTTGGAATAAACAGATAAGAAAAGTTATCTTATTTTGAAGTTTTAAGTAGGAAGTGTTTGATTTTCACTTGTTAACTAAAAATTATAGTAATATATTTTAAACAAAAGAATATATTGTAATTGTATAACATACTTAATGACATATTTTTCTTTTAACAATCAAGAGGTTATTGTGAAAATATTCAATTGTTCAAAAGTCAAAGTGGAAAATGGATGGTTTGACCAAATCAATTTTAAAAGTTCCCCCCTACTTTTTCAAGAATTATACTTTTTGTATATTCATCGTTGACGTCAAGCTTCACATCCTGAAGAAAGTGTTGTTATAATCAGCGTATAAAAATCTATCAACTCACGTCAAATTGATGTCAAACTTAATATACATATAGTATGATTGCCTTTTCAAATATTTAGTATAAGTTATATGTCAAACTTGTAACTTATGTGCAAATATTCTATTTGCCAAAATAATTTTTAATTCATATGAAAATTGTCTTTTGGTGGAATTTGAAATTGTTACTAAGGGCATTTTGGTCTAGATTTCAGCAAAATGAGCAAATTCGCAAATGTAACGAACTTGGGATATTTTTGCAAATGACAATGTGAATGTGGACCTTTATTTATTTATTTATTTATTTTTGCAATTTCCTCTACATTTAATTATTGTCAAACTAAATCAGATTGGTCGACCTGATTTTGGTCAAATTTGGATGATTTTCGAAAAGCGTCATGAATCAATGTTCATGTTTTAATAAGCACAAATAACATATCATATCAATTTATTGGTAGAAAATAAATTTAAATTAAATATTGAGATCCGTCGTAATTTTATCCATTAATGGCATGACATGATGACATTAAATTGAATTGTTACGTCATATCATCGGTGTATATGTTATACACTACACCAAAAAGGCCCTTTGCAGCGGTCAAAAAACGCTGCAAAAGACCTTTTGCAGCATTTTAGTGTCTGTTGCGGAGGTTGGTGTTGCCGTTGAGGGCATACTTTTTGCAGCGTTCAAAAAACGTTGCAAAAAGTCTTTTGCAGCATTTTTTGAACGTTGCAAAAGACGTTGCAAAAGACCTTTTGCAGCGTTTTTTGAACGTTGCGAAAGGTCTTTTGCAACGTCTTTTGAATATTGTGAAATGACCTTTTGTAGCAAAAAAAATTAATTAGCATTTTTAGTCCTATTCTTTGATCAAATAATTCGAATAATAAACTAACAATTCGCATAATAAAGATATGAAAACATCAAAAATATAAAAAATCATATAATTAAAATTGTTGCTTGCATTGAAATTATTTAAACCATGCGAGTGCTATATATTGATTGTGCAATATTCAAAATAATTTCATTATACTTCAAGTTTACAATATCAACCCAGCGATTAAAAAAGGCTTTTCCATCATTTCGATGAGTACAAAAGGTTCAATAATTCATACTAGATTTTTTCCTAGTGCTCAGCAAGTTTGGATTGACATTCTATAGCATCAAAAAATGAGTAGCTCGTTGGTGCCGACATGAAATTAAGCTCATCTCTCACTGCTATCAACATGTGTACCTGCATCAAATGACTAAATTTAGTTATTACATATATTGGAATTGGACTAAGAAATCAAGAGAGAAATTGTCTAAAGGCCCAATCTCTTCTAAATTCCCACAAATAGAAGATCAGCTTTTCTCAAGTCTGACAATTTAATTATTTAAGTATTATTAAAGTCTCGCAAGAAAAAATAATGTATCTAGTCTTCTCAAGTATTATTGAACTTCAGCAGAAAACAAGGATGCAGATAAGACATACTAAAAGCACGTATTGAAGAAGCCAAATCATCTGCGTTCAAGAGTTTTAACAAGTTTGAAATATCTTGCAAAAGTAAAAATCATGAAGAAGATTTATTCAAATCGGGCAAGAAGGCTGTTTAAAGTCAATAAAAGAAAATAAATGCAAACTCACCTTCACGAATATCTTGATCTTTTGTAAGAAAATATTGGAGCCCTGCCAAGAGAAAATGACGTGAAAAGCAATTCATAAAATCATTTTGAAAGAAACATAAATAAATTACTAAAACAGTATTCATAAACGTACTTCAGGGTCTCGGTGCAAAACAAAATTTGAATGCAGATACTCTACTGCCAACAATATCTTAGTAAAGAACAAAAATGAGACCGAGAAAATGAAATTTAAGACAATCCCACAGACCAATAAAAAATACTAATAACAAAAAGAGCATTAATTCCAAAACCAAGTCACAAAAGGACAAATATTTTTTTTGATAGGTCACAAAAGAACAAATTTTCAACAAAATAACATAACAATGAGCAACAAACCATGTTCAAGAAACTGGAAGAAATAACAAGGTAATACACTTACCTCAAGAACTGCCCCTTGAAACCCATCAATCAATTCATGATCCCCTCTAGTTACATTGCAAATACATTAGGCCTTATTCAAACATCACAAGGAAACCTCAAGAATCAAAAGTGAAGTATTTATTCTTCCTCGAAAAGATTGTAGCAAGAACAGGAAACTTCAATGAAAAAAAAAAATTCCTAAAATAACAAAAAAGTCCAATAACAAAATCCTAAAATAGCCAAAAATTGAAATTAAATCCATATGTGACAGTAAATAAATAAATAAAAGAGAAAATCAGCAAAATACAAAAATAGGATAGACTTTCAAAATATACATCTCCTCAGGACATCTCCAACAAATGTGTCAGCACAGATATCAAGTGCGAGAATCTGAAATTTGAGGAATAATAGGATAGACTTTCAAAATATAGTGTTCTAGCAGAAAGACAGCAAAAATAAATCCAAAGCTACATCAAGTCACAGAATACTTTTAATATGTAGTCTGTCTGAAGACTTGTCTTTTGTCCTTCCACAGCAATTGCATGCACAAATATGCTGGCGCTAGCACACTACAGTATTTAAGCTTAGCAACTCAGTGAAGATCATTGGTGAATTGCGGAGAGATTCTTCACTCAAACTAATTTTAGCTGAATCCAATAGACTCGGGTATAAGTTATCACTTTAGCAAATTGAGATTTGTAGTTATAACTTGGCAAATTCACCTACAAATCATAACCCTGTGAGGTGCACTTCTTCAACTAAAGTCCTTCTTCCCTTCTTTTGGTTCTAACTATTCCACATCACCTACCAAGTATCGTATAGTTTGCAAAATGATGTAACTGACCTTAAACTAAAATGTCAGTGTTCTCACACAAGCTAAGAAGCCTGGTAACATTCATAGATGAAAATGAAATTCATAAAATGTGTTATGTAATATATGTAGCCAAATTTTGTAAGTACATATGAAATAATTGAGGAAGTGGAATGCAATAAGGATTTAATTCACATTGTCTCTCTAGACATTTTAGATTCTTCTTGGATTGATAGTTTCAGCTCTTATATAGTTGAGAAGCTTTACCGCAGCCTGCAAATATCGTGGATACATGTGTGCATTCAACAAACATATACTATTGGTATCCAGAAAGAGCTCATTTATATGTGACTCTTATCTTTGACTAAGGCTCTCTTCCTATGTATGGTGCACTTCTTCATCTAAAGTCCTTCTTCCCTTCTTTTGGTTCTAACTATTCTTCATCATCTACCAAGCATTGTATAGTCTAATAAACCTAAAAAGCAATTTCAATGTTAGTTCAACGCTGAAGATTATAAAGGTAACTATTACAAAAAATTTCTAACTAAAAATTTAATATTTAAGTTAAATAATAGGATATTCAAAATGAGGAACAAGTTAATAAGCATTCAATCAAAACTAGAACCAAAAAGGGGATACACAAAACAAAGCTCGAACAAAGCCATAATATTTTCAATCAAATTGTCAATTTGTCATCACAAACTTTTAAGGGAGAGGAGAAGCTTCGTTGTCTTAGTTTACTTCAACTTGCTAAAGTAATTTTACCCATAGTCAAATCAAAATTTTCCCCATCTCTCTTCCCAGTTAGAGATATTCACATACTATAGAAAGTTGGCATTTCTCTCCAGATTTCGTTTATTAGAACTCAGGAGGAAACTGGTCTAATAGTATTACGTTAAATGGCAGAAAAAAAATTATCAGCTTTCATCAATCCAAAGCGAGATGAGACCTTCATTATTAACATAATGTTCTGAAATTCAAGAAAAGCATAAATCTGCAAATGAGATGTTCAATAATAACGAACAGGAAATGAGATTAGTCTTATAGATTCAGGAGACTTGTTGTAATGAATTTTGTCGGCTTTCATCAACTTAAGGCCGTGTTCAGCATTGATTCTCCCACAGTGCTTAGATGTCCAAACTTTAATTTTACCGTAGATCTATGATCTTCCGATAGATCTACCCCCTAAACACAATAAATGAACTGATAGCAGCCCAATAATCGAATTTATAGCAACCGCATAACCCAATTTGCATTTCACAATATTCCCCTACAAATTAAAACTTGCATATATATCCAATGGTACATATTAAACAAATTCTTCGGACTTCAGAAACATCAATAGAAACACCAAATCTAATTAAACAAAGATGAAAAATTAATTAAAGATTAAAACAAAGTTGATAGGCATACCTTGAAGACTGCTTGAAGAAGAACACAAAATCAGTAGTAGATTAAGCGGAATTTATTGACCAAAAATCAATACTGTGGCGAATGAAGAGATTGGGATTGCAACCATGGGATCCACAAGAAATTTTGAGGATAAGCAAATTTGAATTAATTAGGTTTTGGTAGCAATCGATGATGAAATTACCGAAAAGCGGGAATTATTTTTGGGGAAAATTTCTAGAGGCAAATAGAGTGGGTATGGCGTGGGTTTAGATTTAGAGGGTATATCGGGGGTTTATAACCCTGCTGGAGAGTGGGTTATCCCTTTTAGATTTAGGCTTTTGTTATTTTGGATTTTGTCTGGAAAAGAAAAGAAATATTTATAGGCACAAGGCACCCTACTATTGAAAAACTTGAAATAAATCATATCCCTACAACATTTTTTTTTTGGGGAAAAGTAAACTTCGCCTACAAATCTTAATTTGTCAACGAAAATTTTGTAGGGAAAAGCTAAATTTCTTCTAGCCCTACAAAACATCTTTTTTGCGAGGAAAAGTAAACTTCACATACAAATCTTAATTTGTCAATGAAAATTTTGTATGGAAAAACTAAATTTCTTGTAGTGTCTCCTCTCCAGTCTCCATACTCCACTCCAGTGAGTCGTGACCCTCCAGGCTCCAGTCACCCAATTTCGCTCTGCCAAAGGGTTTTGTCGCCCTAATTCAACACAACACACAGCCACAACCTGGCAACACACATTCCATAATTCAGTTCACTTGCTCTCCTCTCCAGTCTCCACACTCCACTCCAGTGAGTCGTGACCCTCTAGGCTCCAGTGGCCCGAAGTCGAATCGCCCAATTTCGCTCCAGAGGGATTTGTTGTCGGTGTGAGGTGAGAGTTGTGAATTGGGGCAAATCGATATTAAGGTTGTGCCTGCAATAGTCAACCGGTAGGGCTTTTCAGTACTGGGCCTAATATTTTTTTAAGTTGATGAGCCCAGTTTAGTAGCCCACTAACCCGTCTCACCTTTTGCAGCGTTCAAAGAATGTTGCAAAAGATTCAGCCACGCTGCAAAAGGTTGAACCTTTTGCAGCGTTCGATGAACATTGCAAAAGGTTCAACTTTTTGCAACGTTTTTTGAACGTTGCAAAAGGCTGAACCTTTTGCAGCATTCTATAAACGCTGCAAAAGATGTCTTTTTGCAACGTCCATTTACAAAACGTTGTTAAAGCTCAATTTTCCTAACCAACTGCAACACTCACTTATTAAAATGTTGCAATAGACCCCTTTCGCAATACTAAATTACCGAATGTTGCCGTTTATGTGTTGCAAAAGCTCATTTTTGGCGTAGTGATATCATCGATCTTTAGCATATGATTTAAATCATTTTATCAGCTATTTAAATCATATTTAACTTGATCCAACTATGAATCAATGCATTGGATCAACTAGTGGTAGGTAAAGGCGTAAATGCATATTAATTTGCCCCCAAGTAGACTAACACCGATATATACGACATTGATCAAACCCATGCCTTACTTTAGCAAAAAGAGGCTGTGGGGATTTGAGGGTTTCAAAACCCAAAAGAAAGAAATTGTTCAACTCTATAGCATACCATGAATTCATATTGGTTCAATGTCATTTCAGACTATCTAATTTTAATTTTTTTTTCTATAAATATCTTCAATAAACACATCATTTTCAGCAATTGTACTCTTTAATCTCTTACATTTCTTGCAATATATAATTTCACTCTTTAAATTCTATCACATTGTGAATTAAAGGGTGTGAACACAGTGTTTTGTCATGGGCAGTTCCGAACTTGTGAGCCGTATTCATCATTGAATTCATACGTTACAGTTGGATTTTGTTTGGTTTCTTCTTTCTTGTTAATGATAGAATAGCCCTAGAGCGTAGTGTACTCCAAGATCTTAGATCAAATAATCATTCTTTCTTGTTGGAAAACAAACGAAATCTTGATCAACATTAAACTTGAAGGACACATTTGATATAAATAATATCCGAATTAAATTGATTTGAAGTGCTTAGCTCGAAGAATTGGTTTTCAACTGGATTATTCATTCACAAAAATGACAAGTAAAAAGGAAAAAAAAGTTAGGTCAATTGAAATATGCAATTTTACCATTGTAATTAATGCAAGGAGTTTTGAAGTTATAATTATATTTACAATACTTTTGCCATATCATAAACTTGTCAAATCGCTTACACCGCTTCTCTGAAGATTATTTTAATTTGTATACATTTTTTTTTAATTCTGCCAATTTGAGTCACTCTGACTGAGTCATAGAGATTTTCTCTTCTAAATCACACTATAAAAACGTGCTCTCCAAATTAAGTTGAACTAGTTCAAGATCAAATTGTGTTATCAGGCCAAAATATTTCTAATGGGAGAATGTTTTACAACTATCATTGTAGTCAATGCCTTCCTTTTCGAGCAAAGCCTTTGAGTGCATCATACTCTTATCAAGCATCATATCTTTCTTCACTATACCATTTACTTTCAATTGCCTTCTTTCTCTTAGGCAATTGAGCTAACTCTCAAGCCACATTTCTGTAAGAGACTTAATTTCTTAATAAATTGCTACCTTCCATTGCTTATTTTTTTGAACTTCCAACATTTTCTTTGTAAGTGGAAGGACTATCATCTACAATTTTAAGTGCATAGGTTGCCATATATATATAAATCAAGTAGGTTTTTGTATCACTCTTCTTTCTTGTCATATTAACTGCAATTAATTCTTATTGCTGCAAAGTTTTACCTTGTCATCATTAATGTCTTTTTCTACTACGGACTATCGTTGTTAGACTCATGAACATTATCTGAGCTAATAAAAGTTTTCGTAAATTCCATTCGTTGATCAAGAATCTTCATGTGTTATTTGTTCAGCAAAGTAGATTCATAAAATTAAGAATTATGCTATGTGTACATAATTCTTTACACAATACATTACACCCCCCTCACATGGAGGGGGGCCCACACACAATAAAATATTTGTGGACCCCCCTCAATGTGAGGGGGTGTAATGCATTGTGTACACCATGAGGTGTACACATAGCATAATCCTAAAATTAATATCCTTTTATGAATCAATACAGATAATATCCTTTATACTCTTGAGATAAATCCCATTAACAATGTTTTATTCACCTTCAGATTCAGTTTATAATCTTTCTTTCATGTGATAGTAAGCAGAGGAACCAAAAACTGTTGAGAATTATAAACACTAATTTTATTCTATCGCAAACAATCAATTGAAAAAAAATAAAAATAAAACTCAATAACACAAAAAAAATTATGGAGGTTCACCTCAATGTGTAACAAAGGAAACAAATAGAAAGTAATTTCAATTTGTTTTGTCACTACCTCATTTGCGTAAGGTTATATAGTATATATAGCTTTACAATGCTTGTGCAAAAAGAAAACAAAGAATCTATTTGTTACAACAAAATGACAGAGAATATATATAATAGAATGTAGGTGAGGTAATGTTTCTAGACCCTTTTACTTCTGATTCTTCATTCCTTGCTGGATTACCATTGGATGTTGATGTAGCTTGAGTTGATGACTGTGGTGACAGTTCATTTGCCAACTGATCAGGTTGTTCACCAGCATTTAACAGCCCCCCAGCAAGATGGATAGTAGATATCAACTACTCACATCTTGTTTGTGCGTGAGTAAAGACTTGAAGAATTCAAAGCCTTGGTTAACATGTCTGCCACTTGAGAACCAGTGTGAACATACTCAGTAGTGATGCTTCATTTTGTATTTTGTCTCTAACAAGATGACAATAAATTTCTATATGTTTGGTTCTTTCGTGAAAAAGGGGATTTGTGGCAATATAAATAGCAGATTTGTTGTTACAGTATAACTTTGCTATTTGGCTATGTTCAATCTGTAAGGCCTCAAATAAATATTTCATCCACGTCAGTTCACAACATACTTGTGCCATTGCTTTGTATTCAGCTTCGGAGGACGATCTTGAAACAACATTTTGCTTCTTTGATTTCCATGATACTAACGATGAACCAATGAAAACGTAGTAACCCGTCATAGATTTCCTAGTGTCTGGACAAGCACCCCAATCTGAATAACCTTTCAGCTAGAGATCAGAAGTGGTGGAATAAAATAAGCCTTGTCATGGTGCCATGTTAAGGTATCTCAACACTTTATGCACTGTATGAAGATGTGGCACTCTGGGCTTGTCCATGTACTGACTCAATAACTGAATTGAGTATGATAGATCTAGTCTTGTTATAGTTAGGTATAGTAGTCGCCTTATTAGCCTCCAATAGATAGAAGGATCAGTAAGTAAGTCACTTTCATCCTTCGTTAATTTAATATTTTGATCAAGAGGTATCTTGGATGGTGTTGAGCCTATGGTGTTGAGTCTCCCAAGATGTCTAGAGCATATTTTCTCTGACATATGTATATCCTATGTTCTGATCTTGCCACCTCGATTCCCAGAAAGTACTTCAATTCTCCTAGGTTTTTGATTTTGAATTATGCATCAAGGGCAGCTTTAAGATTATTGATAGTATCCATAAAGTTTCCAGCTAAGATAACATAATCAACATATACTAGGATAACTGTGAATGAGTCTTGAGTAGCCCTAGTGAATAAGCTATAATCTGCCTTTGATTGAATGAAACCATGTTGAGTGATAAAGCCAGACAACTTTGAATACCACTGTCGTGAGGCTTGCTTAAGTCCATATAAACTCTTGCGAAGTTTGCACACTTTTGGACTCTCATCAGTACTATAACCAGGAGGTAACTGCATATACACTTCCTCATCCAAATTACCATGTAAAAATGCATTATTAACATCCAATTGATACAAAAACCATCATTTATGGCTGCAAGAGCAAGTAAACTTCGAATAGTAACAAGCTTTGCCACAGGAGAAAAGGTTTCTTGATAGTCCAAACCTTCTTCTTATGTGTACCCCTTTGCAACTAGCCTAGCTTTGTATCTTTCAATGCTTCCATCAACTTTAAACTTGACTTTATATACTCATTTACACCCTCTTGCCTCTTTATCAGATGGCAGATCAACAATGACCCATGTATAATTTGACTCAAGTGTTTTAATCTTTATTCTCATGGCTTCATACCATTCAAGATAGTTGGTAGTTTCTTGATAATTTTTAGGTTCAATTTGTAAAGTTATGGATGTGACAAAGGCTCTATGAGGAATGGACAACCATTTTTATGACGTATTATGACTAAGAGGAAGAGGAGTACCTGAAGGAATAGAGTTCTCTGCCTTGTTCAAGTCTGTAATGGACTGAATGAAGTGGCATGCTAACATATGAAATCCTGCAGATGCAAAGGAGCTCTCTTGATTCTGGTGGATTTTCTTGGTAGGTGAGGAATGATTTGTTCTATTTCAATGTCTGCAGTATGCAAATCTGTTTGCTGCATGATTTGCTCAGTTTGGGAGTCAACCGTGTCAGTGTATTCAATGTCCTCTATATGACTAGAAATAGATGAAGATTAGTTATTGGACTCTGTGAGTTCTAGAGATGCATAATTGTTTGGAATAGAGATCAAGGGGTTTTGAGGGAAGCACAGTTCAGTAGGACTTCACACACCATTAATTTTTGCTGCATCCCACTCTTTGAAAGGAAATAAAGTTTCATGAAAAACCACATTTTTGGATGTGAAAACCTTTTCTTTTTCTATATCAAGAAGCTTGTACCGTTTAATTCCAAATAGATATCCTAGAAAGACAATTTCTTGGCTCTAGAATCAAACTTATGTCTGCCTTGTATGAGGGTTGTAGCAATGGCAATGCAGCCTAGCACCTTGAGATGAGACTATGCTGGCTTTCTTTAGAGCAAAACCTCAAAGAGACTTTTGTGATCTAGAATAGTTGAAGGGGTTCTATTAATGAGATATAGTGATATACTACAGTCACGATACAATCATTCCAGTATTTTAACGTAATGCCACTTTGGAACCTTAGAGCCCTTGCAACATTTAAAATGTGTTGATGTTTCCTCTCAACTTTGGCATTTTGTTGAGGGGTTTCAACACATATTTTCTGATGGATAATCCCATTTTCAAGATAAAATTGCTTCATGTCAAACTCCCCATTATCAGTTCAAATAATTTTTATTTTGGTTTCAAATTGTGTTTCAACCATGACACAAAAACTTTGTAACTTAATAGATGCCTCAGATTTTAGTTTCAGCATGTATACCTAGGTAAATCTACTGAGATCATAACCATTGTTAGAAAATAACGAGAATCATCATAACTCATTTCATTGCAAGGTCCCCAAAGATCACTATGTATTAAACCAAAGCACTTTTCTGATTTGTGTTGACTAACAGGAAATGGGAGTTTGTGCATTTTAGCTAAAGGATAGACATAACATGGTTTGGAGTTATCTAATTTAGGAATAGCATCTTCAAAAGGGAAACTAGAAGATGATGGATGTCCCATTCTATAGTGCCAGTTATCAACGTCTTTAGATGGATTGATTATAGAAGCTGAAATGGAAGGAGTTGCAGTCAGGTTAGTCAAACTTTGCTAAAGAGTTGTAGGAGAGACTGTTGTTTGTAGCATATGATAGAGACCAGACTTTAATTCACACATTCCATTCATTGTCCAAATCAAAGGGTCTTGTATGTAGCAATAATTAGAAAGGACAAGGATACATCAATACAATTCCTGAGTAAGTTTCCTAACATATATCAAATTGAAAGAGAAAGAAGGGACACAAAGCACATCATGAATGACAAAGGATTTTGTGACTTGGGCTGTGCCAATCTGAGTAACAGGGACCATGTTTCCATTCGGCAAAGCCACAAAGTAATTAACCCGTGATTTAACAGTGGAAAAATATGATGGTAAACAGATCATATGATCTGTTGCACCTGTATCCAGAATCCAGGGAACATTGAGATTCTTTGTGCATTTAGTTTTAATGGTTGACAAGTAATAAAATATACCAAAAAGCTTTGGAACAACATTGCCTAAGGTTGAATCAATGTTTTGGACTTGGTTTGTTGATGGTTTGAGAATGGCTATGAGTTAAGAGTACTGCTCCTGAGTTAAAGATATTTGAGCTTTGTTATTCTGTTCCTGATTTAGAGGCATAAAGACACATGCTTGGTTTCCTGTTGGCTTGTATTTGTTCTTTCCTCCATGTTTGTAGCCTGGTGCATATCCATACAATTTGAAACATTTATCTGCCTTGTGACCAAGCATTTGGCAGTGAGAGCATATAGGCCTATTGAGGTTGGCCTTGAATCACCTCTTAAGAGAATGCCCTGCAATTTTACAATAGGTACAGTAGTAGTTATCCTTCTTCCGTAATGAAAAATTATGTCTCCTATTATCTCTCCAATTTCCTTTGGCAACAAAGAATAAGGGTTCATTTACAGGTCCTTCTACAGATATTTGTCGTTCGTCTTTTCTCCACTTATTGTATGGTTGCATAGACTTCATTCAAGGTAGAAAAATGCTTCATCAACAGAATTTGAGCCTTAAGATCCTTGTCTGATTCGTTTAATCCCATCAAAAACTTCATTACCAAATCTTGCTGTTGATTCTGGACCACCACTTTTAGGCCTCCAGAGGTACAATTGGGAATAAATTCATAGTTTAAAAGCTCATCTAGAAGAGTTTTGAACTTAGAAAAATAAACATTTACATCATCCTGATTTTGAACTAGAATTATGATTGTTTGCTTGTTTTCATAGATTCTAGGTCTATTTTGCTACACAAATTGTTGTTCCAGCTCCAGCCACAACTGATGTGCAGTCTCGACACACACAATACTGCATTTGATGTCTACTGCCATGGTGTTCTGGAGCCAGGTAATCATAATGTCATTGCATCTAAGCCAGTGCTCCATTAGAGGATCATTTTGGTCACTTGGCTCACAAAGACTTCCATCCATGAATCCCAATTTGTTCTTAATCCTAAGGGCTCGCTTCATAGATCTGGCCCAAGAATGATAGTTGTTTGCCTCTAACGTGTGAGTAACCTGTACAGCTCCAGTACCATCATTTTTGTCAATGAAATAAGGACTGATTGGGTATGTTGGATCATGAGTTTTCAAAATAGATCCACTGTCAGGATTAGTGTTAAGGCTTTGATTTGCATTTGTATTTGATGAATCATTTTGAACTTCAATGTTTTCCTCAGCCATTGTAGGTTCTAATCCATAATTGTTCTGGTAAAGGGGTCAGGCAAATACTATTTGCCTGCAAACAAATCTTGAAATACATATCTTGTTTCTTTTGAATTTTGTATTGATAAAGCTTATCCAAATAACTGGGTTCCTGTAGTCATTTAGTAGCTTTCTCTCTTTATTCTATTTTGAAATTTCTTCATCGGGGTCTATTCATGCGAACCCCGTAGCACGGTGACTACGAAACCTACAACTAGATTGATGCGGAACCCAAGAACGTCAAAAACCCGATTTTGGACTTAAACCCAACGAAGTGAATCAAAAAACCCAACGATAGCAAGATGCACTGAACCCCTTGATTGCACAATGAAGAACTCTCGTACCGATGTTTGAACACACAAAAATTGATCTTGGAAGTTTGATTTGTTGTTCAATGAAGAACAAAGGAGAAAGCAAAGCTTTTCAATTAAATTCAATATGTCAAAAGTTGTAAAATAACAAAGTGTTTAAGTATTTATACTAGAGCCCTAAACCTAGTAAAAATGTGCATAAGGTAACAATTAATGTCAAAATATGGAAAGAAATAGAATTTTAAGGAAACTAGGACTTCATCCAAAAATAGGAAACTCGGTCACATTTTATAACAAAGCGACCGCTTGGTTATCTTCTAAGCGGTCGCTTAGAAGACTCTTTTCGCCTCCATGTATTTGCGGCAGTAGCTTGGGCGACCGCTTGCCATTTACTTTAAGCGGTCGCTTAGAGTTCCGACTGACTTCTTTTTTTCAGCTGCTTGTATCGGGTTGATCCAATTGATTCCCGGCCTCGACCCCAACATGAAACTTGCTTCATTTTGGGTCCTGAACATAGTTTCATTAATAGTGGCTTTGACGAGCATTCCCAATGCCTCTTTGACTTGTTTAGCTCTCGATCGCGTCATTGCCCTTTCTTCGATAATCAACGGGTCTCAGTTTGGGCTTGCATTGGTGACTCTCGCATCCTGGATCATATCATCTCCTCCCTCTTCAAAAGGATTCGTGCTCGAATCTGTATCTGCATCAAATAGAGAGAGATCAACAACATTAAATGTAGCTGAAACATTATACTCACCTGGGAGATCCACTTTGTATGCATTGTTATTGACCTCTTGAGGACTTGGTACGGACCATCTCCACGCGGCTGCAACTTAGACTTCCTCTGCTCCAGAAAATGCTCCTTTCTGAGATCCACCTAGACCCAATCTCCTGGTTCAAATATCATGCGCCTCCTTCCTTTGTTCGCTTTCTGTGCCACAAGCTTTCCTTTATTTTCAATCTGCACCTTAATTTTCTCATGCAGTGACTTGACCGATTCAGCTTTCCTTGTACCATCCAAGCTACCCTGTTCATTTATAGGCAACAGTAACAAATCCAACGGTGTTAGTGGATTAAACCCATAAACAATTTCAAATGGTGAAAATGTAGTAGTAGAGTGTACAACTCTATTATAAGCAAATTCAATAAAGGGTAAACACTCCTCCCAACTCTTTAAGTTCTTATTTATCACCGTTCGAAGTAATTAAGTCATGGTCTTATTAACCACTTCAATTTACCCATCAGTTTGTGGGTGACAAGTCATAGAATACAACAATTTAGTGCCTAACTTATTCCGCAGAACACGCAAAAAATGACTCAAAAACTTAACATCCCGATCTGACACTGTACTCTTAGGGACCCCATGCAAATGGACTATTTCCCTAAAGAATAAATCTGCAATATTGGTGGCATCATCGATTTTGTGACATGGTATAAAGTGTACTATTTTAGTAAACCTATCTACCACAACAAATATAGAATCACGACCCCTTTTAGTCCTAGGTAAACCCAACACGAAATCCATAGAAATATCCACCCAAAGTTCACTAGGTACAGGTAAAGGGATATACAAACCATGAGGTAAAACCTTAGACTTAGCCTTTTTACAAGTTATGCACTTCCCACAAATTTGTTCTACATCACTTCTCATTTTAGGCTAGTAAAAATGTTCACCTAACATGTCTATAGTCTTTTGTACCCCAAAATGACCCATTAGACCCCCACTGTGTGCTTTCCTTACCAACAATTCACGTATAGAGCAATTAGGAACACACAACTTATTTTCTCTAAACAAATAATTTCATGCTTATAAAATTAATCAATAGCTCCTTTATTGCATGACTCCTAAATGTCAGAGAAAGCAGGATCACTCACATACATGCTCTTAATATGTTCAATGCCAAGTAACCGTGTATGTAAGGAATTTAGCAGTACGTACCTTCGTGACAACGCATCTGCAACCACATTTTCCTTACCTTGTTTATACCTGATGACGTAGGGAAATGACTCTATGAATTTCACCCACCTTGCGTGTCTTTTGTTAAACTTACCTTGACCCCGTAAGTACTTTAACGACTCGTGATTGGTGTATATCATGAACTCCTTAGACCACATGTAGTGTTGCCAAGTTTCCAATGTTCGAACAAGCGCGTACAGCTCCTTGTCATATGTAGGATAGTTTAAGGCAGCTCCACTCAACTTCTCACTGAAATAAGCTATGGGCCTACGGTCTCGCATCAACACTGCTCCAATACCTATTCCTAATGCATCACACTTAATCTCGAAGGTTGTGTCAAAGTTAGGTAATGTCAAAACAGGTGTTTTACACAATCTATCCTTAATAGTATTAAATCCATGTTCTTGTGCATCACCCCAATGAAAAAATACACTCTTATTAACAAATTCAGTGAATGATGTAATGATTGTGCTAAAATTCTTCACAAAACGCCTATAAAAACTAGCCAATCCATAGAAACTCCTAACTTCAGTTATGCTTTTAGGTGTTGGCCAATCCTTAATAGCCTTAATTTTCTCCTCATCCACTTCTACCCTATTAACACTCACCACAAATCCAAGAATGACAAGTTTTTTCATGCAAAATGTACACTTTTTGAAATTAGCAAACAACTGTTCTTTCCTAAGTACTACAAGCACACAATTCAAGTGTTTTAGATGCTCATCTAGGTTTGTACTATAGATTAAGATATCATCAAAATAAACAACAACAAACTTCCCTATAAAAGCACGCAAAACATGATTCATCAAACGCATAAAAGTGCTCGATGCATTAGTGAGATCAAATGGTATAACCAACCATACAACCCATATTTAGTTTTAAACGCATTTCCATTCATCATCCTTCCGCATACGAATTTGATGTTACCCACTTTTAAGATCGATCTTACTAAAGATACAAGCACCATGTAATTCATCAAGCATATCATCTAACCTAGGTATGGGGTGACAATACTTTACCGTTATGTTGTTGATAGCCCTGCAGTCCACACACATCCTCCAAGTCCCATCCTTCTTCAGTACCAATAGGACAAGTAAAGCACATGGGCTCATGCTCTCCCTCACATATCCTTTGCTCATCAACTCTTCCACTTGCTTTTGAAGCTCCTTTGTCTCCTCGGGATTGCTTCGGTAAGATGGTTGGTTTGGAAGGACAACTCCTAGTATGAAGTCAATTTGATGTTCGATACCTCGAATTGGTGGCAATCAACTTGGCATGTCCTCCGGAAACACATTTTCTAATTCCTGTAACAAAGACTCAACCAAACTAGGGAGGGGTGTGTTAGATTCCTCAAAGTTGAGGAGTGATTCCTTGTACACCGACAACAACATTGTTTTTTTTTTCAATTATAGCCTTTTGCAACTCACTCCCACTAGTAAAGAAGTTCGCTTTTGGCTTTTCTCTCCTCTCAACTAGCTTTTTTTTCCTTCCTCTCATGTGGCTTCTCTCTCTTCTCCCCACTCTCGGCCACCTCAACATTTTCTCTCTTACTCACTAACTCAATGTTTTCTCTCCTTTTCACAGACTCTCTTACTCTTTTCTCTTCATCTTCTCTCAATTGAATTTGGTCTTCATAAACTTGAGCCGGTGTTAATGGCGCAAGAGTAATAGACCTTCCCTCTTTGACAAAGCTATACCTATTTCTATACCCATCATGGTTAACTTGTCTATCATACTGCCATGGTCTTCCCAACAAAATATGACCCGCTTGCATAGGTACTACATCGCATACAACCTTGTCACTATAACCCCCAATCAAGAAAGAAATCATCACTTGTTTATTCATCCTAACTCTCCACTATCATTTAACCATTGTAATTTATAAGGCTTAGGGTGTTTAATTAGTACCAACCCCAATTTCTCAACTAAAGTTGTGCTAGCTACATTTGTACAACTACCTCCATCAATGATCATGCTACATACCTTATCATGGATGTGGCATCGTGTATGGAATATGTTTTTCCTCTGCTGCTCCGTATCATCTACCTTGACTTGAGTGTTAAGAGCTCTTATTGTGACCATTAACTTCGCAACAGGAGCAAATTACACTGTACCCCCATGATCACTAACCTCTTCCAATGGCTGCATGTCTTCAAATTCATCCTCACCGTCAGTCTCTACTTCTCCATCGTGTAGAATCATTGTCCTTTTGTTTGGGCATTGAGACGAGATGTGTCCTTTCCCTAAACACCTAAACACTGGATATCCCAATTTCTGGTTGGCTGTGAGTCTGCCTTTGGTACTATCCTGTTAGTATTTTCAGTTCTCCCTTTGGACTCAGCTCCATCCACTTTGTTATCCTACCTCGGTTTCTAGTTTGAGTTAGAACCCGAATTACCGAATGATTGCCTAGTTGTTCTCTTCCTCTTCAACTGTTTCTCAATTTTCATGGCTACATGCAACATGTCATCCAACTCTACATAATACTGCAATTCCACCACATTAACGATCTCCCTGTTCCACCCATTCAAGAACCTAGCCATAATAGCTTCTCGATCTTCCTCTACATTTGCTTGAATCATCAAAATCTCCATCTCCTTATGGTAGTCTTCCACGCTCTTCGTCCCTTGATATAGACTTTCCAGTTTCTGGTGAACTTTCCTGTAGTAATGACTCGACACAAACCATTTTCTCATTACTGTCTTTAGTGCGTCCCAAGTATTGATAGGACTCTCCCGATTACGACACCGTTAAGTAACCGTTTGATCCCACCAAGTGATGGTGTAATCAGTGAATTCCAACACCGTAACCTTCACCTTCTTATCCTCAGAATAGTTATGACATTCAAAAATCAACTCTATCTTCTTCTCCCAATCTAAATATGCCTCGGGATCACTTCTGTAACGTCGCAACCTGATGTAATCACAGCAACGAGTCCAAGGAAATCGAGCCCCGACCGAGACCCGTTGCTTATTGAAGGAGGCCCGATGACTCGATCAAGGGCAAAAAGGGTAAATCAAGCATTGGGACTACTTGTGCAAGTAACAATGGACAACGCCATGATCTACACGCAAAAAGAGGCAAGTTTCATGTTGGGGTCGAGTCGGAAACCAATTGGATCAACAAGATACAAGTGACCGAAGAAGGAGCTCAACCGGATTGCCTAAGCGACCGCTTAGAGTAAAAACCAAGCGGCCGCTCAACTACCAACCGAAATGCACAGGGCGTCAAAAGGCTCTTCCAAGCGACCGCTTGGAATATAACCAAGCGACCGCTTGGTTATAAAATTCAGCGACTTTTCTATTTTTGGCGAGAATCCTAGTTTCATTCAAATTCTATTTTTAATTGATGTTTTACCATGTTTGTGGATTATGCACGAATTTCATAGGGTTTTTAGCATTAGTATAAATAGTTTATTTATCATTATTGTAAGCACCTTTGACAATTTATCAATTAAGTGAGATTATTGCTTTCCATCTTGTTCTTCTTAGAACACCGCGAACTTATCAAAATCTTCTTGTGACGTTCAACATCGAGTGTAGATCACGGATTTTGTAATCAAGAGGTCTATCAAGCGTCGTTCTTGTTAGGTTGCTTGATTCAACATTCTTGGTTGAATCTCTAAACCGGAATTATCTTTGGGCTTTCTTGGGGTTTCAATCTAGTTGCGGGGTTGCGTAGTGTTCGTTGCTACGTGGTTCTCATCAGTTGGTATCAGAGCAAGGCTCTAAAATAATTAAGGTTATATCTTTTGTTGCTTTGAGTCTTGTGTTTCTTTTCTCTCTTTGTTCTTCGTGTTCTTGTGTCCAGTAAAAGTTCTTGAGTCTTTGATCCAAAAAAAACCAAAACAAAATTCAAAAGTTGTTTCTGGACTATTTACAGGTCCGAATTAAATCTCGTTTGCTTTGCTGGTTTTCTACTCAAATTCCCAAGAGTAAAAAAAAAAAAATATTTATTATGGTTACGGGAATTTCCAGCATCCTTAAATTTAACTTTTTTAGTAAAAAAAAAATATAAACAAACTTACACTTGTTACTTCTTGAGTTTCTTGTTCCAAATTCATATAATTGGTCTTTGTTGAGTTTTTCTTCATCTTTTTTCTTTTCTTCTATCAAATTCGCGATCATACTCGGTTGGATACACGAGATACATCTGTTTGAGTTCACCTTGTTCTTTGAAGATACTTGAGCGAAAGCATTGAGTGGTAAAAGGCAAGAGTGGTGAGATTAATAGAGGGTAAAAGCCAAATTTGAGTGATACACGAGTGACATTTTGTGAGGTTACAACTCTTAAATATTAGGATGTCAGATAGAGAAGGTTCAAATTCCATCAAACAGCCGAATCAGAACTACATGGGAGATGATGCAATAAGGAGGTTTGAAAGGGTGCTTGGGGATGTGACTGAAAGGCTTGGTAGGTTAGAAGCGTCGGGATCGAATAGTCATAGGGGACACTCAAATGCAAGGAGACCGGGTAGGAGAGAGTCTAGGAGGGAGTGGCATGATGACTATGAATATGGTAGTGATTGGGATGAGGATGCATCTTTAGTAGGTGAAATGGGTAGAGTGAGAAACAAAGGTGGTAGGTTTGAACGAAGGGGTAGGAACAACTTTGGAGATGATGTCGATGGGAACATGAGTAGCATTAGGATGTCAATTCCACCGTTTAAGGGAAGGAGTGATTCGGAGGCTTATTTAGAGTGGGAGAAAAAGGTAAAATTGATATTTCAGTGCCACATTATTCGGAGGAAAAGAAGGTGAAAATGGCAATTCTTGAGTTTGTTGACTATGCCATAACATGGTGGGACCAAGTGGTTACATCTAGGCGGAGGAATCGGGAGCAAACGGTTAGCACTTGGGATGAGTTGAAACTTATTATGCAGAAGAGATTCGTGCCTAGCCACTATTATAGGGAATTGCATCAACGACTGCAAGGATTGTATCAGGGGTCGAAAAGTGTTGAGGATTGTCATAAGGAGATGGAAATTTTGATGATCAGGGCGAATGTGGAGGAGGATCGGGAAGCCACCATGGCTCGTTTCTTGAATGGAATGAATAGGAAAATTGCTAACACTGTGGAATTGCAGCATTATGTGGAGATTGAGGATATGTTGCATGTAGCCATGAAGGTGGAAAAATAGTTGAAAAGGAAAGGAACAACTAGACAACCGTTGGGCACTTCGGGTTCTAATCCAAATTGGAAACCGAGGTGGGATAACAGAGGAGATGGTGCTGTGTCAAAGGGAAAAGATGAGAGTGCTAGTAGGGCCGTACCAAAATCAGATTCACAGCCAGCCAGAAATCGGGACATTCAATGCTTCAAGTGCTTGGGAAAAGGGCACATCTCTTCTCAGTGCCCAAACAAACGGACGATGATTGATAATAGCACATTTGTTACGTTTTTCACCCTTTAATATTTTCATTTATATGATTATTTGACACCGAAATGTACTAAATGTTTCTATATCTTGGTTTAGGTGAAAAATGTGCGAAACAAGTGAAAAATGTGCGAAACAAGTGAAAAATGGAAGAAACAAGTGAAAAAGGATCAAAATAGAAGAAAGTGAAAGTTAAAGGACCAAATTGCAAATACCAAATGATGACTCGGCAAGGAAAATGAAGATATGAAGATTTGAGAGTGTCCGGCGCCAATTGGAGGAAGAAAGGAGTCAAAGGGGTGACATATAGCCAAGACATTCTCACACATCAACTTTCAAGCTGAAAACTTTTGCACCGGTTTTTAGCCTCATCTTGAGACCGTTTTTTCACATGGTATAAGATCGAATTGGAAGTTTACATCTGAATGAAAGTTGTAACTCATCGAGTCAGCTTTCCATCTCACTTTGAATCACCCAAATCTGATATCGGAAGAGAAAGATATTGTCAAAATACTAAAAGCTGTCCGGGGAAAAAATATTATAACTAAGCGGTCGCTTAGAGTAATTTGGCAAGCAGTCGCCCACAACCCTACCGAGAATTCAAAGGCAAATATCATTGAACTAAGCTACCGCTTGAATTTACACAAAGCGGTAGCTTAGTGATTTTTTCGACAGATCTGTTCTAATTCCGGAAATAACCTAAACACCTATGGAAACGCGTTTTGCTTGATTTTCTCGACCTAAATAGATCAAAACACGTCCAGAAGCCATTATTCATCATCTTGGAACAATTCTTTTCACCTTGGGAACAAGGAAACTCCATGAAAGGCTAAAGAATTATGTGAAGCAAAGAAGGAACTCACCAATTTTTGGGATTTCATGTCAATTGTTCAATTCCTTTGGTATTTATCTGATTTAAAACACTTGTAGATCTAGGGTTTCATTCTTATATGTATATGTGGAATTGGTTTAATGTTTACTTGATTTCTCATAGACTTAATCATGTTTCTTCTATCGTGGAATTAAACTAATCATTGAATTCCAATTTCATATAGTTTATTGATGGATTTGTTGTGAGTTTGGTTTAATTTGTATTAGGTTTTCATAGGATTAATCACGTTCTTCCTATTGAATAATCGAAATACTTATTGAATTTTCATTATTTGGATATTATTGGTGTGATTATTTACAATTTCATGCTATATGTATAGGGTTGATTTGTAATCTAATTCCAATAATTGCTTGCAAAAATTGTGAAAGGAAATTAGGATCTACAAGTACAATTGTGAATTACATTGATCTTAAACATCAAATCATCCGATAAAAGTGCCGGGATTGACATTGAACGATCTAATCCGGGTGAGGGAATTCTGAGCTTCACTATTTTAATTACTGAATTTTATCCCAAAAACTTTGATATTGATCTAATCAACATTGATATCTTTAGTCAATTTTGAGTGAACGAGCACCTATTTAGAGACTCCTTAATTTAATTTCCATCTCTCTGTGGATACGACACCCCAAAGCTACACTACAACACCGCGATAAACTTTGGGCGTAATCAATGATCTTGCGCAATGGAGAGGTGGAGACTGAAGGCGAAGATGAATTTGAAGACATGTCTGAATTGGAGGACGTTAGTGATCATGGAGACAAGGTGGAGTTTAGGGTTGGAGGAGAACTACTAATTACAAGACGAGCCCTTAACACTCAAATCAAAACAGATGACTTGGAACAACAACGAGAAAATATTTTACATACACGATGTCACGTCAACAATAAGGTATGTAGTGTAATAATTGATGGAGGTAGTTGTACTAACGTAGCTAGCACCACACTTGTGGAGAAATTGGGATTGACACTATTAAGACATCCTAGGCCCTATAGGTTACAATGGTTAAATGATTGTGGGGGATATTAAGGTGAATAAGAGGGTGTTGATTAATTTTTCAATTGGTAGCTATCGGGATGAAATTATGTGTGATGTGGTACCTATGCATGCGGGGCATATTTTATTGGGTAGGCCATGGCAATATGATAGGAAAGTTAGTCATGATGGGTACAAGAATCGGTATAGTTTTAGCAAGGACGGGAGGTCCATTACCCGCGCCATTAACACCGGCCCAAGTGTATGAAGACCAAATTAAATTGAAAAATGTGGAAGACGAGAGAGTGAAAAAGTTGGAGAAGGTGAGAGAAGATAGTGAGGTGGCTAGTAGTGGGAAAAAGGGAGTGAAGTCATATGAGAGAAAAGAAAGAGAGGTGTCTGAGAGGAGAGAAAAGCCGAAAGCTAACTTCTTTGCAAAAAGGAGTGAGTTGAGAAGAACGGTAGAGGATAAAAGGCAAGTAATTTTGATAGTCTATAAGGAGCCCTGCCTCAATCTTGAGGAGTCTAACCCACCCCTCCCCAGTTTAGCTACATCTTTATTGCAGGAATTTAACGATGTCTTCCCGGAGGACATGCCCAGTGGGCTACCACCCATTCGAGGCATTGAGCACCAGATTGACTTTGTTCCTGGAGCGGTGATTCCAAACCGACCCGCTTATCGAAGTAATCCCGAAGAGACAAAGGAGTTGCAAAAGCAAGTGGAGGAGTTGATGAGTAAAGGGTATGTGCGGGAGAGTATGAGCCCCTGTGCTGTTCCAGCGCTACTTGTGCCGAAGAAGGATGGAACATGGAGGATGTATGTGGACTGCAGAGCCATCAACAACATAACAGTAAAGTATCGTCACCCTATCCCTAGGTTAGATGACATGTTGGATGAATTATATGGTGCTTGCATGTTTAGTAAAATTGATCTTAAAAGTGGATACCACCAAATTCGAATGAGGGAATGTGATGAGTGGAAAACTGCATTTAAAACTAAATATGGCTTGTATAAGTGGTTAGCAATGCCCTTTGGACTCACTAATGCACCGAGCACCTTCATGAGATTGATGAATCATGTTTTACGCACTTTTATAGGTAAATTTGTTGTTGTGTATTTTGATGACATCTTGATCTATAGCAAGGATCTAAATGAGCATGTAGACCATCTTAGGAGTGTACTTGTGGTTCTAAAGAAGGAACAACTCTATGGTAATTTTAAAAAGTGTACATTTTACATGGAAAAGATTGTTTTTCTAGGATTTGTGGTGGGTGCTAATGGGGTTGAGGTAGATGAGGAGAAAATAAAGGCTATTAAAGAATGGCCAACACCTAAAAGCATAACTGAAGTTAGGAGTTTCCATAGTTTGGCTAGCTTCTATAGGCGTTTTGTAAAAGATTTTAGCACAATCACCACACCACTCACTGAGATTGTTAAAAAGAGTGTGGGTTTTCATTGGGGTGATGAACAAGAGCATGCATTCAACACAATTAAGGATAGGTTGTGTAAGGCACCAGTTTTGGCACTCCCTAATTTTGATACAACTTTCGAGATTGAGTGTGATGCATCAGGAATAGGTATTGGAGCAGTCTTAATGCAGGATAAGCGGCCTATAGCTTACTTCAGTGAAAAGCTAAGTGGAGCAGCGCT
The DNA here is from genome assembly GCA_019395295.1 of Osmanthus fragrans. Taxonomy (NCBI): domain Eukaryota; kingdom Viridiplantae; phylum Streptophyta; class Magnoliopsida; order Lamiales; family Oleaceae; genus Osmanthus; species Osmanthus fragrans. The sequence goes on from CM033361.1 coordinate 8,859,903, forward strand.
CAATTACCCCACATATGACAAGAGCTGTACTCACTTGTTCGAGCCTTAGAGACTTGGCAGCACTACTTGTTGCCTAAGGAGTTCGTGATACACACGGACCATGAATCCTTGAAGCACTTGCGGGGTCAAGGTAAGTTGAATAAAAGGCACGCGAGATGGATGGAGTTTGTGGAGACATTCCCTTATGTCATCCGGTACAAGCAAGGTAAGGAAAACGTGGTGGCAGATGCATTGTCTCGAAGGTATGCACTATTAACTTCTCTCGGTTCTAAATTACTTGGTTTCGAACATATGAAGGACATGTATGTTAGTGATTTAGATTTTTCAGACATTTAATCATCATGTAGTAAAGGAGCTATAGATAAAATTTTTAAGCAGGATGGGTATTTATTTCGGGAAAATAGGTTATGTGTCCCTAATTGTTCGATGCGCGAAGTGTTAGTTAGAGAAGCACATAGTGGTGGATTGATTGGTCATTTTGGAGTAACAAAGACTTTAGATATGGTAGGGGAACATTTTTATTGGCCTAAGATGAAAAGTGGTGTTGAAAGGATTTGTAGTCGTTGCATAACTTGTAAGCAGGCTAAATCTAAGGTTTTACCTCAAGGGTTATACACGCCATTGCCTACACCTAGTGAACCTTGGGTTGATATTTCCATGGATTTTGTGTTGGGTTTGTCTAGGACTAAAAAGGGTCGTGATTCCATTTTTGTGGTGGTAGATAGGTTTAGTAAAATGGCACACTTCATTGCATGTCATAAAACCGATGATGCCACTAATATATCGGAATTATTCTTTAAGGAGGTTGTGCGTTTACATGGGGTACCTAGGACTATAGTGTCAGATCGGGATGTTAAGTTCCTCAGTCATTTTTGGCGGGTTTTATGGGGTAAGTTAGGCACCAAGCTCATGTATTCCACAACTTGTCACCCACAGACCGATGGCCAAACCGAGGTAGTGAATAGGACCATGACTCAACTTTTGCGCACTATGGTTCATAAGAACTTGAAGAGTTGAGAGGAGTGTTTACCTTTCATAGAATTTGCAGATAATAGGGTCAAGCATTCTACTACTTCATTTTCACCATTTGAAGTTGTTTATGGTTTTAATCAACTAACGCCTTTGGATTTAATTCCCTTACCTGTGCATGAACGAGGTAGCTTAGATGGTACAAGAAAGGCCGAGTTGGTAAAGTCCCTTCATGAAAAGGTAAGATTGCAAATTGAGAAGAAAAACAAACACTATGATTCTCAGGCAAACAGGGGTCGAAGGAGCTTGATATTTGAACCTGGTGATTGGGTCTGGGTACATTTCAGAAAGGAACGACTCCCGAGGCAGAGGAAATCAAAGTTGCAGCCACGGGGGGATGGTCCATTTCAGGTCTTGGAGAGAGTCAACGACAACGCTTATAAACTGGATCTTCCAGGTGAGTATAATGTTTCGGCAACTTTTAATGTGTCTGATCTCTCTCTTTACGATGTAGGTGCAGATTCGAGGTCGAATCCTTTTGAAGAAGAAGGGGATGATGTGATCCCAGCAACGAGTCCAAGGAAGCCGAGCCCCGACCGAGACCCGTTGCTTATTGAAGGAGGCCCGATGACTCGATCAAGGGCAAAAAGGGTAAATCAAGCATTGGGACTACTTGTGCAAGTAACAATGGACGACGTCATGATCTACACGCAAAAAGAGGCAAGTTTCATGTTGGGGTCGAGGTCGAAAACCAATTGGATCAACAAGATACAAGTGACCGAAGAAAGAGCTCAACCGGATTGCCTAAGCGACCGCTTAGAGTAAAAACCAAGCGGCCGCTCTACCAACCGAAATGCACAGGGCGTCAAAAGGCTCTTCCAAGCGACCGCTTGGTTATAAAATTCAGCGACTTTTCTATTTTTGGCGAGAATCCTAGTTTCATTCAAATTCTATTTTTAATTGATGTTTTACCATGTTTGTGGATTATGCACGAATTTCATAGGGTTTTTAGCATTAGTATAAATAGTTTATTTATCATTATTGTAAGCACCTTTGACAATTTATCAATTAAGTGAGATTATTGCTTTCCATCTTGTTCTTCTTAGAACATCGCGAACTTATCAAGATCTTCTTGTGACGTTCAACATCGAGTGTAGATCACGGGTTTTGTAATCAAGAGGTCTATCAAGCGTCGTTCTTGTTAGGTTGCTTGATTCAACATTCTTGGTTGAATCTCTAAACCGGAATTATCTTTGGGGTTTCAATCTAGTTGCGGGGTTGCGTAGTGTTCGTTGCTACGTGGTTCTCATCACAACCCGTATGGATCGGATTGCTACTTATCTATAGCCATCACCTTAGTGCATATATGTACTATGTATGTACTATTAAGAGAAAACTTAATATGAAATTCATGAATTTGAAACATCCCAAATTATTTCAAGAAAACATGGGTCCTAATTTCGACTATCTTTAACATAGAAGTTTTGTAGAAATAACTCCATACACATTGGAAAAACTGAACCTTAATTTAAGAAATTCAACTGAACTTTATTTAAAGAAATTCATAAAACATGTAAAATCACCGGCTTCACATAGCATTTAGCATCTTCCTCAACCATCATCCACGTCCCACACATCATCACTTTAATATGTAGAAGGGATTAAACCCATGAGTTTGAAACTCAATAGATATCATAGGTGCATCGTTATCAAAATATATATTTTCAAACTATAGCATTTGCATTTAAAAATCGTCGCGTAGAAGGATTTCCGGAAAAATCCAATAACTGTTGAGTCATGACTTAATAAGACGCCTCGAGCCGGAGAATGACCAATCAACTATAGCGAGAATGATCATTCAACTGTAGAGAGCTGCCGAAATACCGTACCCTTAGGTACCATAGCATTCATTTGAAAAGCATGTGAAAACTATACTTTGAGCACGATAATAGCACTTTTACACCTCCACCTACCTTTGATTTGATGCTTTGAAAAGAACTTGATGTTTTGAAAAAAACTTCGAAAAGAACTTTGATGACTTTGATGAAGCTTGGACGTTGGAAAATGTATTCCTTAGATGTTTGAAATCCCTTGAGGATTGATGCTTGAAAACACCTCTTGATAGCACCCAAAACATCTAGAAAAAACACTAACTTTTCTCCCCCTTCTTTTCTCTCTTGAAAACTCTCTCTTTTGTATATAAAAGCTTTTGCTTTTGGTGTGAGGAAAATGAGAGTGAAATGAGGTATATTTATAGGTGAAGTTTGGGGGAGGATGAAAGGTTTTGAAATAAATTTTTGAAATAAATAGGGTGGCCATTTACTTCTCAAAATCGTGGGTTTCAGGCAGTTTCGGTAAAATCGGTCGACCGGTTCAGTCGACTGGTAGTCATTCCGGTTGACACTGTACAGCTTTCAATATTTTTACCATAACTTCTTCTCCTGATATCCGATTGAGGAAATTCAAAGTGCGTTGGAAAACTAACTCAAAGAGCTACAACATTTATTTAGATATCATTTTCCAAATCAAATGTTTCCTATATCGAAAATGGGTCTCAAATGAGACTAAAAATCTGAAGTATACTTTAGCCATCCAATATTCATGTCTTAGTGTCACTAAGGTGTCTAGAATTATTTGGGGTTCTACATCCCCCACACCTTAATTAAAATTTCGTCCTCGAAATTTACCTTTTGATTGGACGAATAGTGTTGGATACTTATCTTTGGATTCTTCTTCTTTTTCCCAAGTGGCTTCTTCTACGCCGTGATGTTCCACTGTATCTTAACCAGCTGAATCTCTTTATTCCTTAGTTTATGCACTTTTCGATCCAAAATCGTGATCGGTAGTTCCTCGTACGACAAATCTTTCTGTACCTCCAAGGTTTGATAACTCACTACATGATTAGGATTATGTACATACTTCTTTATCATTGATATATGGAACACATTGTGTACTACCGATAATTCAGGTGGCAAAGCTACTCGGTAAGCCACATTTCCGACTCTATCAAGTATTTCGAAAGGTCCGATATAATGAGGTCGTAGCTTACCTTTCTTGCCAAATCTAAGTATACCTTTCATTGGTGCTACTTTTAGGAAAACTTTATCTCCAATTTGGAACTCTAGATCCATTCTTCTTGTATCGGTATAGCTCTTCTACCTATCATGTGCTACTTTTATCCTAGTACGGATCATTTCAATTGTTTCGACCGTCCTTTCAATGATCTCTGGTCCTAAGATTCTCTTCTTCCCGACTTCATCCCAATGAAAGGGGGATCTGCATCTTCTACCGTAGAGAGCTTCATACGGTGTCATTCCAATAATTGCCTGGAAACTGTTATTATACGCAAATTCTACCAAAGGTAGATATGATTCCCAGCTTCCTCCTAGGTCCAAAACACATGCCCTTAACATATCTTCCAAAATTTGAATGGTCCTTTCAGATTGACCATCGGATTGAGGGTGGTATGCTATACTAAAATTCAATTTTGTTCCCATAGCTTCTTGTACGCTTTTCCAAAATTTCGATGTAAATCTTGGATCTCTATCCAATACGATGGACACTGGGACACCATGTAATCTCTTTTATATACAGTTGTGCCAACTAGTCCAGACTGAAAGTCATTTTCACCTGAAGAAAATGAGCTGACTTAGTCAATCGATCCACTATTACCCATATAGCATTGTGTTCTCTTGTCGACTTCGAAAATCCTACCACAAAGTCTATCGTAATATTCTCCCATTTCCATTCAGGTATATCTAGCAGATTTAAAAATCCTGCTAGTCTTTGATGTTCGGCTTTCATTTGATGACAAACTATGCATTTTGCCACAAATAAGCCTATACTTCTTTTCATATTTCTCCACCAAAATGTATCTCGAAGATCTCGATACATTTTCGTACCACCGGGATGTGCGGTGTATGGAGTGGAATGAGCTTCTTCCAGTATTTCATTTCTTAGATTCTCATCCTTAGGCACACAAATCCTTCCTTTAAACATTAGTGCCTGATCCTCAGCTATTCCAAAGTCCTTCCTTTTATCGGTACCAACTTCATTCTTGATCTTTTGCAAGAATGGGTCATTTTCCTGTGCTTTAATAACCCGACTTCTAAGAGTAGGTCGAATTATTAAGGTTGCTAACCTAGCATTAGCTTGCTCTGGAGGGGTAATCACTTCGATCCTTAGATTTTCCAAGTCTTTGATCAATTCCGTCTGAGAAGTAGATAACGACGTCAATTGTCCCATTGACTTTCTACTTAGGGCATCGGCCACCACATTGGCCTTGCCGGGATGGTAATGAATTGTAAAATTGTAATCATTTACTAATTCCAACCATCGCCTCTGTCTCATATTCAATTCCTTCTGTGTGAAGAAATATGTGAGACTCTTATGGTCTGTGTAAATGTCACACTTTCCTCCATACAAGTAATGTCGCCATAACTTCAAGGCATGTACTACCGTCGCAAGTTCTAGGTCATGTGTTGGGTAGTTCTGTTCATGTTTCTTCAATTGGCTTGACACATAGGCAATCACTTTTCCATGTTGCATCAATACACATCCTAAACCTTGTTTAGATGCATCGCTATATATGACATGCCCTTCCGATCCATCAGGTATGGCTAATACAGGTGCTGAAACCAATCTTTGCTTTAGTTCTTGAAAATTTTGCTCACACTTGTCCGTTCATTGAAACTTTATTCCTTTCCTTGTCAACTGTGTCATTGGTCCAGCTATTTTGGAAAATCCCTCTATAAATCTTCGATAATAACCGGCCAATCCCAGAAAACTTCGGACTTCACCAGCATTAGTCGGTGCCTTCTAGTTTGTTACCGCCTCCACTTTTATTGGATCTACTTCAATCCCTTGGCCAGTAACAACATGACCGAGAAATACAACTCGCTCGAGCCAAAATTCACACTTCTTGAATTTGGTGTATAATTTCTCTTTGTATAGTATCTCTAACGCAACTCCAAGATGTTCCTCGTGTTGCTCCTTACTCCTAGAGTATATCAAAATGTCGTCGATGAAGACTATGAAAAATTGATCTAAGTATTGGTAGAACACACGATTCATTAGATCCATGAATACTACTGGTGCATTAGTCAATCCGAAAGGCATCACCGTGAACTCGTAATGTCCATAACGAGTTCTGAAAGCCGTATTGATTATATCACATTCCTTAACTTTCAATTGATGGTATCTAGATGGTAAATCGATCTTGGAAAATACTTTCGCTCCCTTCAATTGGTCAAACAAATCTTCGATTCTCGGGAGAGGATACCTATTCTTTATGGTCAAACGGTTCAACTCCCGATAATTAATACACATCCTCATGCTTCCATCCTTCTTCTTTACAAACAATACCGGTGCACCCCATAGCGATACACTTGGTCGTATAAATCCAATATCCAATAGTTCTTGCAACTGGATTTTCAACTCTTGAAGTTCCTTGGGAGCCATCCTGTATGGGGCCTTAGATACTGGTGCCGCTCCGGGAACCAGGTCTATCGTGAATTTCACTTGTCTATCTGGTGGAGTACCAGGTAGATCTTCTGGAAACACATCTTTAAATCCTCGTACCATCGGTATATCCTCGACCCTTAACTTTTTTTGTTTCTCTCCTGAGATATTGACTAGAAAACCTTGACATGTTTCCTTCATTAGCATCTTCTTGGCTTGTAAGGCTGATACTAGTCGGAGATGGGGTTTGGTCTTTCTTCCAAGAAAATAAAAGTGTTCTTCTCCTGGTTTCTGAAAAGACACTTCCATTTCTCTACAACAAATAGTTGCATGATTACTTCCTAACCAATCTATGCCTAATATCACATCAAAGTCATTCATTTCTATGGTATACAAATCAGCTTTCAAGATTCTTCCCTCAATTTCAAGACTCACCGACTTAGCTAACCTATCAGTGCTCAATGATTCACCTGAGACAATACTAACTTCTAGTATACTTTCTGCCCTATCACAAGTAATACTAGTCTTGGTAACGAATGTAGTTGATATGAAAGAATGTGTAGCTCCTGAATCAAACAGTACGTACGCAGGGGTACTAGATATTAGTAGAATACCTTCTATCATGTTTGCGTTCTCATCAGCATCCATCTAAGTCAGTGTAAAAACTCTTGTTTTTCCCTTCTTGTTTGGATCATTGTCTTCATCCTTCTTCTGGGTAAATGCTAGACATTCCCTAGCCATATGTCCTAGCTTACCGCACCTAAAGCATGTATTCGTCCCAAACAAGTATTCACCACGATGAGACTTTCCACACTTAGCACATGGTGCTAAAATGGTAACCAAAGCCTTACTAACATCAGATCCGACATTGGTTTTCTTACTCTGCCACTTGCCTTTCCCTTTGTCCTGGCCATTCTACTTTCTTTTCCCGAACTATCGCTTATCTTGCCGGTTGTCCAACTGGCCTAACTTCTCCACATTAGCCTTTTGATACCAAATGGCCTGAGCTCGTTCCAGCATCTCACGGTATGTCGTGAAATTATAGGACACAAGAATCATACTCGTGTCTGAGTTCAGCCCTTGCCCGAACCTTCGTATTTTCTTGGCCTCCGTGTCTACCAAATGTGTAGCATACCTTAAGAGTTGGTCAAACTTCCGTTCATACTCCGTCAGGGTCATGGTTCCCTGTTTGAGTTGAAGAAATTCGCCCTCCTTGAAATCCCTTAGAGATTGGGAAAAGTACTTATCCATCACTTCCTCCTTGAATTGTTCCCATGTTAGTGCCAATTGTTGCTCCGGAATCCTAGTTCGAGACATTGATTCCCACCAGTAACTTGCATCATCGGAGAACATAAACTCAGCACACTGGACTTTTTGAGCGTCCGTGCACCCATCAATCGGAATATTCTCTCCAACTTGCGAAGCCACTCCTCGGCTGCATGGGGATCAGTTGCTCCATTGAAGGTAGGAGACTTGTGCCTTCGAAATTGCTCGACCACTGAAGCATGGGTTGGAAGAGCATTAGGAGCTGGTGGTAGGGGTTAAGCTTGGTTCGGGTTCTGTCTGCCTAGGACTTGGACTGCTTGGAAGAGATCTCTTATCAGGTTGTTCTAGTTGGCTCGCGACATTTTCCTACGGATAAGATGTAAGGTTTTTTAATAACTTCTTTTTTTGTAAGGAAGAAAGATAAGATCTTTATTTCTCATACTTATTGAAATCAGGATACATAATAGTTTGATAAACTTAGCATAAAAGAAGACATCATAAGGAAATGGAAATATCTAGATCTCTAATCCCTATAAGTTTTATGAAGCTTCCTTGGTGGAGTTTCATCTTCAGAAGAATCTTCTGCCTCAGGCCCGGACTCTATATCTATCACCACTTGTGGTTCTGGTTCAAGCTCCTACTCATCCTCGAGTTCTTCTTCAGGTTCTTCTTCCTCAGCCATAGGTTATTCCTCAGGCTCCTCATGGATTACATCATCCCATAAATGTATCAGGGCATGGCAATATCTCTCAAACTCGAACATGTTTAGATTGCCTTCTAACATTTCATCTCTAATCGTGACTCCCATATCTCCCCATTGAGGTGGGAGGGAGTGTATGAGGTTATTTATGGCCTCAATATGCGTGATCTCCATATCGGCATTAACCGTCATCATGCATCTCTCATGGATGTCTTGCACATGATCGCTAAGCGGTCAGGTCAGATCAGTTACATAGTTTTCATAGGAATGGATAGCAATTCTACGATTCAACTCTACTCTATATGCCCTGGCCGTTCCGCCAGCCGTAGTCTTCCTAGCAGTTTGGTAAGTTCTAATCATCTCTGTTACATAAATGTCCAATTATACATCATATCACAGAGGTCTTTTGCCCAAAACTTTACATTCTAGCCCAAGTCCAATACATGTCTTTTAAATCATATACTTGAAAAGAAATCAAAGCATCATAACATAATCTTAAACGTAACATTAACTTTGGACATACCTGGGCCGTAGAATACAATTGATGGATGCGCAATGCTATGCAGAGCTGTAAACATTTCATCGTCTCATTTTAACTTTCTTTCATATATTTAGATTTTCATATGCAGAATTTTTTTAAAAAACGTCGAGTCTTCAAAATCGACTAAATCATTGCTCTGATACCACGCTGTAACGTCCCAACCTGTATGGATCGGATTGCTACTTATCTATAGCCGTCATCTTAGGGCGTATATGTACTATGTATGTACTATTAAGAGAAAACTTAATATGAAATTCATGAATTTAAACATCCCAAATTATTTCAAGAAAACATGTGTCCTAATTTCGACTATCTTTAACATAGAAGTTTTGTAGAAATAACTCCATACACATTGGAAAAACTGAACCTTAATTTAAGAAATTCAACTGAACTTTATTTAAAGAAATTCATAAAACATGTAAAATCACCGGCTTCACATAGCATTTAGCATCTTCCTCAACCGTCATCCACGTCCCACGCATCATCACTTTAACCTGTAGAAGAGATTAAACCCATGAGTTTGATCTAAAGTATACTTTAGCCATCCAATATTCATGTCTTAGTGTCACTAAAGTGTCTAGAATTATTTGGGGTTCTACAACTTCTACCTTTAAATTGTGGAATAACCATTTTTACATTTCCCAAACTTCCATCAACGTCACCTCCATAATCATTCTTGATGTGATCCAAGCAACGAATCTAAGGAAGCCGAGCCCCGACCGAGACCCGTTGCTTATCGAAGGACGTCCGATGACGCGATCAAGGGCAAAAAGGGTAAATCAAGCATTGGGACTACTTGTGCAGGTAACAATGGACGATGCCATAATCTACATGCAAAAAGAGGCAAGTTTCATGTTGGGGTCGAGGTCGGAAACCAGTGGATCAACAGGATACAAGTGACCGAAGAAGGAGTCCAACCGGATTGCCTAAGCGACCGCTTAGGGTAAAAAACCAAGCGGCCGCTCCACCACCAACCGAAATGCACAGGGCATCAAAAAGGACTTCCAAGCGACCGCTTGGTTATAAAATTCAGCGAGTTTTCTATTTTTGGCGAGAATCCTAGTTTCCTTCAAATTCTATTTTTAATTGATGTTTTACCATGTTTGGGGATTATGCAAGAATTTCATAGGATTTTTAGCCTTAGTATAAATAGTTTATTTATCATTATTGTAAGGACCTTTGACAATTTATCAATTAAGTGAGATTATTACTTTCCATCTTGTTCTTCTTAGAACACCACGAACTTATCAAGATCTTCTTGTGACATTCAACATCGAGTGCAGATCACGGGTTTTGTAATCAAGAGGTCTATCAAGCGTCGTTCTTGTTGGGTTGCTTGATTCAACATTCTTGGTTGAATCTCTAAACCGGAATTATCTTTTGGCTTCCTTGGGGTTTCAATCTAGTTGCGGGGTTGCGTAGTGTTCATTGCTACGTGGTTCTCATCAGTTGGTATCAGAGCAAGGCTCCAAAATAATTAAGGTTATATCTTTTGTTGCTTTGAGTCTTGTGTTTCTTTTCTTTCTTTGTTCTTCGTGTTCTTGTGTCCAGTAAAAGTTCTTGAGTCTTTGATTCCAAAAAAATTCAAAAAAAAATTCAAAAGTTGTTTCTGGACTAGTTACAGGTCCGATTTAAGTCTCATTTGTTTTACTGGTTTTCTAATCAAATTCCCAAGAGTAAAAAAAAAAAAATCCAAAAATTTAAAAAAAAAAAAAAACATTTATTATTGTTACGGGAATTCCCAGCATCCTTAATTTTAGTTCGAATCCTACACTTGTTACTTCTTGAGTTTAGTTCCAAATTCATATACTTGATCTTTGTTGAGTCTTTCTTCATCTTTTTCTTTCTTCTATCAAATTCGTGATCACACTCGGTTGGATACACGGGATTACATCTGTGAGTTTACCGTGTTCTTTGAAGATACTTGAGCGAAAGCATTGAGTGGTAAAAGGCAAGAGTGGTGAGATTAATAGAGGGTAAAAGCCAAAATTTGAGTGATACACGAGTGACTTTTTGTGAGGTTACAACTCTTAAAGATTAGGATGTCAGGTAGAGAAGGTTCAAATTCCATCAAACAGCCGAGTCAGAACTACATGGGAGATGATGCAATAAGGAGGTTTGAGAGGGTGCTTGGGGATGTGACTGAAAGGCTTGGTAGGTTAGAAGCGTCGGGATCGAATAGTCATAGGGAACACTCAAATGCAAGGAGACCGGGTAGGAGAGAGTCTAGGAGGGAGTGGCATGATGACTATGAATATGGTAGTGATTGGGAAGAGGATGCTTCTTTAGTAGGTGAAATGGGTAGAGTGAGAAACAAAGGAGGTAGGTTTGAACGAAGGGGTAGAAATAACTTTGGAGATGATGTCGATGGGAACATGAGTAGCATTAGGATGTCAATTCCACCGTTTAAGGGAAGGAGTGATTCGGAGGCTTATTTAGAGTGGGAGAAAAAGGTAGAATTGATATTTGAGTGCCACAATTATTCGGAGGAAAAGAAGGTGAAAATGGCAATTCTTGAGTTTGTTGACTATGCCATAACATGGTGGGACCAAGTGATTACATCTAGGCGGAGGAATCGGGAGCAAATAGTTAACACTTGGGATGAGTTGAAACTTATCATGCGGAAGAGATTCGTGCCTAGCCACTATTATAGGGAGTTGCATCAACGATTGCAAGGATTGTATCAGGGCTCGAAAAGTGTTGAGGATTATCATAAGGAGATGGAAATTTTGATGATCAGGGCGAATGTGGAGGATGATCGGGAAGCCACCATGGCTCGTTTCTTGAATGGGATGAATAGGGAAATTGCTAACATTGTGGAGTTGCAGCATTATGTGGAGATTGAAGATATGTTGCATGTAGCCATGAAGGTTGAAAAACAGTTGAAAAGGAAAGGGACAACTAGGCAACCGTTGGGTACTTCGGGTTCTAATCCAAGTTGGAAACCAAGGTGGGATAACAGAGGAGATGTTGCTGTTTCAAAGGGGAAAGATGAGAGTGCTAGCAGGCCCGTACCAAAATCAGATCCACAGCCAGCCAGAAATCAGGACATTCAGTGCTTCAAGTGCTTGGGAAAAGGGCACATCTCTTCTCAATGCCCAAACAAACGAACGATGATATTGCGCAATGGAGAGGTGGAGACTGAAGGCGAGGATGAATTTGAAGACATGCCTGACTTGGAGGACGTTAGTGATCATGGAGACAAGGTGGAGTATGGAGTTGGAGGAGAATTACTGATTACAAGACCAGCTCTCAACACTCAAATCAAAACAGGTGACTTGGAACAACAACGAGAAAATATATTCCATACACGATGTCACGTCAACAATAAGGTATGCAGTGTAATAATTGATGGGGGTAGTTGTACGAACGTAGCTAGCATAACACTTGTGGAAAAATTAGGATCAACACTATTGAGACATCCTAGACCCTATAGGTTACAATGGTTAAATGATTGTGGGGATATTAAGGTGAATAAGAGGGTGTTGATTAATTTTTCAATTGGTAGCTATCGGGATGAAATTATGTATGATGTGGTACCTATGCATGCGGGGCATATTTTATTAGGTAGGCCATGGCAATCTGATCAGAAAGTTAGTCATGATGGGTACAAGAATCGGTATAGTTTTAGCAAGGACGGGAGGTCCATTACCCTTGCGCCATTAACACCGGCCCAAGTGTATGAAGACCAAATTAAATTGAAAAATGCGGAAGACGAGAGAGTGAAAAAGCTGGAAAGGGTGAGAGAAGATAGTGAGGTGGCTAGTAGTGGAAACAGGGAGTAGAGTCATTTGAGAGAAAAGAAAGAGAGGTGTCTGAGGGGAGAGAAAAGCCAAAAGTTAATTTCTTTGCAAAGGGAAGTGAGTTGAGAAGAGCGGTAGAGGACAAAAGGCAAGTAATTTTGATAGTCTATAAGGAGTCCTTCCTCAATCTTGAGGAGTCTAACCCACCCCTCCCCGGTTTAGCTACATCTTTATTGCAGGAATTTAACAATGTCTTCCCGGAGGACATGCCCAGTGGGCTACCACCCATTCGAGGTATTGAGCACCAGATTGACTTTGTTCCTGGAGCTGTGATTCCAAACCAACCAGCTTATCGAAGTAATCCCGAGGAGACAAAATAGTTGCAAAAACAAGGGAGGAGTTGATGAGTAAAGGGTATGTGCGGGAGAGTATGAGCCCCTGTGCTGTTCCAGTGCTACTTGTGCCGAAGAAGGATGGAACATGGAGGATGTGTGTGGATTGCAGAGCCATCAACAACATAACGGTAAAGTATCGTCACCCTATCCCTAGGTTAGATGACATGTTGGATGAATTATATGGTGCTTGCATGTTTAGTAAAATTGATCTTAAAAGTGGATACCACCAAATTCGAATGAGGGAAGGTGATGAGTGGAAAACTGCATTTAAAACTAAATATAGCTTGTATGAGTGGTTAGTAATGCCCTTTGGACTCACTAATGTACCGAGCACTTTCATCCGATTGATGAATCATGTTTTACGCGCTTTTATAGGTAAATTTGTTGTTGTGTATTTTGATGACATCTTGATCTATAGCAAGGACCTAAATGAGAATGTAGAACATCTTAGGAGTGTACTTGTGGTCCTAAAGAAGGAACAACTTTATGGTAATTTTAAAAAGTGTACATTTTGCATGGAAAAGGTTGTTTTCCTAGGATTTGTGGTGGGTGCTAATGGGGTTGAGGTAGATGAGGAGAAAATAAAGGCTATTAAAGAATGGCCAACACCTAAAAGCATAACTGAAGTTAGGAGTTTCCATGGTTTGGCTAGCTTCTATAGGCGTTTTGAAAAGGATTTTAGCACAATCACCACACCATTCACTGAGATTGTTAAAAAGAGCGTGGGTTTTCATTGGGGTGATGAACAAGAGCATGCATTCAACACAATTAAGGATAGGTTGTGTAAGACACCAGTTTTGGCACTCCCTAATTTTGATACAGCTTTCGAGATTGAATGTGATGCATCAGGAATAGGTATTGGAGCAGTCTTAATGCAGGATAAGTGGCCTATAGCTTACTTCAGTGAAAAGCTAAGTGGGGCAGCGCTCAATTACCCCACATATAACAAGGAGCTGTACTCACTTGTTCGAGCCTTGGAGACTTGGCAGCACTACTTGTGGCCTAAGGAGTTTGTGATACACACGGACCATGAATCATTGAAGCACTTGCGAGGTCAAGGTATGTTGAATAAAAGGCACGCGAGATGGATGGAGTTTGTGGAGACATTCCCTTATGTCATCCGATACAAGCAAGGTAAGGAAAACGTGGTGGCGGATGCATTGTCTCGAAGGTATGCGCTATTAACTTCTCTCGGTTCTAAATTACTTGGTTTCAAACATATGAAGGACATGTATGCTAGTGATTTAGATTTTTCAGACATTTATTCATGATGTAGTAAAGGAGCTATAGATAAATTTTTTAAGCAGGATGGATATTTATTTCGGGAAAATAGGTTATGTGTCCCTAATTGTTCAATGCGCGAAGTGTTAGTTAGAGAAGCACATAGTGGTGGATTGATGGGTCATTTTGGAGTGAAAAAGACTTTAGATATGGTAGGGGAACATTTTTATTGGCCTAGGATGAAAAGTGATGTTGAAAGGATATGTAGTCGTTGCATAACTTGTAAGCAGGCTAAATCTAAGGTTTTACCTCAAGGGTTATACACGCCATTGCCTACACCTAGTGAACCTTGGGTTGATATTTCCATGGATTTTGTGTTGGGTTTACCTAGGACAAAAAAGGGTCGTGATTCCATTTTTGTAGTGGTAGATAGGTTTAGTAAGATGGCACACTTCATTGCATGTCATAAAACCGATGATGCCACTAACATAGCGAAATTATTCTTTAAGGAGGTTGTGCGTTTACATGGGGTACCTAGGACTACAGTGTCAGACCGGGATGTTAAGTTCCTCAGTGATTTTGGAGGGTTTTATGGGGTAAGTTAGGCACTAAACTCATGTATTCCACAACTTGTCACCCACAGACCGATGGCCAAACTGAGGTAGTGATTAGGACCATGACTCAACTTTTGCGTTCTGTGGTTCATAAGAACTTGAAGAGTTGGGAGGAGTGTTTACCTTTCATAGAATTTGCATATAATAGGGTCACGCATTCTACTACTTCATTTTCACCCTTTGAAGTTGTTTATGGTTTTAATCCACTAACGCCTTTGGATTTAATACCTTTACCTGTGAATGAACGAGGTAGCTTAGATGGTACAAGAAAGGCCGAGTTGGTAAAGTCCCTTCATGAAAAGGTAAGATTGCAAATTGAGAAGAAAAACAAACACTATGCTTCTCAGGTAAACAAGGGTCGACGAAGCGTGATATTTGAACCTGGTGATTGGGTCTAGGTACACTTCAGAAAGGAACGATTCCCGGAGCAGAGGAAATCAAAGTTGCAGTCACGAGGAGATGGTCCATTTCAGGTCTTGGAGAGGGTCAACGACAACGCATATAAACTGGATCTTCCAGGTAAGTATAATGTTTGGGCAACTTTTAATGTGTTTGATCTTTCTCTTTATGATGTAGGTGCCGATTCGAGGTCGAATCCTTTTGAAGAGGAAGGGGATGATGTGATCCAAGCAACGAGTCCAAGGAAGCCGAGCCCCGACCGAGACCCATTGCTTATCGAAGGAGGTCCGATGACGCGATCAAGGGCAAAAAGGGTAAATCAAGCGTTGGGACTACTTGTGCAGGTAACAATGGACGATGCCATAATCTACGCAAAAAGAGGCAAGTTTCATGTTGGGGTCGAGGTCGGAAACCCAGTGGATCAATAAGATACAAGTGACCGAAGAAGGAGCCCAACCGGATTGCCTAAGCGACCGCTTAGGGTAAAAAACCAAGCGGCCGCTCCACCACCAACCGAAATGCACAGGGCGTCAAAAAGGACTTCCAAGCGACCGCTTGGAATATAACCAAGCGACCGCTTGGTTATAAAATTCAGCGAGTTTTCTATTTTTGGCGAGAATCCTAGTTTCCTTCAAATTCTATTTTTAATTGATGTTTTACCATATTTGGGGATTATGCACGAATTTCATAGGGTTTTTAGCCTTAGTATAAATAGTTTATTTATCATTATTGTAAGGACCTTTGACAATTTATCAATTAAGTGAGATTATTACTTTCCATCTTGTTCTTCTTAGAACACCACGAACTTATCAAGATCTTCTTGTGACGTTCAACATCGAGTGCAGATCACGGGTTTTGTAATCAAGAGGTCTATCAAGCGTCGTTCTTGTTGGGTTGCTTGATTCAACATTCTTAGTTGAATCTCTAAACCAGGATTATCTTTGGGCTTTCTTGGGGTTTCAATCTAGTTGCGGGGTTGCGTAGTGTTCGTTGCTACGTGGTTCTCATCAATTCTCCCCGTCGTTCAAACATATCTCCTCTATGTCTTATCCGTCCCATCTAAATTCATTCACACTCATCTTCTCCCCATTCGCTACCTATCTCATGTTCATTCATCCTAGGAATTCGCCTACCCGTTTCCCTATCAGGATGTACTCCCACCGGCTGTTCCCTATTAATATTCGTCATCGAAGTACTCAATTTCTTCATCTTTACCCCCATATCCATCAATAATTACTCAAATCGATCCATCCTATCATTCTGTTTATTGGTTTGATTATCGTACCTGCTGGAATTTGAACCTTCTATGTCAGACATTCTCTCAATTTCTGCCTCACCAATTTCGCTCGAACTCAATTGGCTTTTACCATCTAATAAGCTCACTCTCTGCCTTTTACCACTCAATTAATTTTCCCAAGTGCTTCCAAAGTCAACAAAGAACTTACCGGGCCAAGCTTGTGAATTCAAATCGAATATGAGAAGGAATGTGACTCAAGAGTAATATGGAAACTGAAATTTGGAATGAAGAATTTAATAAACTAGATGAAAGTTTAACTTTGAATTTGGACACCACTTATATGATAAGATTTAGATAGTGAATCAAAACTTGTAAAAAAAGGTGTTGGTAGCAATTCAAACAAACAACTCAACCTTTTTTTTTACTTGTACGGATGAACAATAAATTTTTTTTAACACAATATTAGGCTACCAAAAAAGCAAAAAGCGAATCTAAGAACTCAAAAACGAAAAACGATTCAAGAACAAGAAGAAAAATTGAATATAAATTTTTTTTAGCTCTCGATCACGTCATTGCCCCTTCTTCGATAATCAACGGGTCTCGATTTGGGCTTGCATTGGTGACTCTCGCATCCTGGATCATATCATCTATATCGTCGCAATCATCACCATTGCCTTGTTCATAGTCCTCCTCAAAATCAGATTTTGAATTATCAGATTTCTTTGAAGATCCAGCTATGCTAGCGATTTGTTCCGAAATAAATTTTAATTCTTCCGGAGTTTTACATTGTCCAAGCATAGCAATTAATTTTGATCTTTCTATCAGGAAATCTGCCGATTTTTCCAGTTCTTTCTTTGAGGTTTTTGGAATCTCGAGATTCCTTTGTTCTTGAATCCATGATGACACTGCTTTAGGACAACAATTTGTCTCATGAAATTTTGCCCACCATTTAACTTTGAATCTCCTAGCAATTTGTTTTACAAGGAATTCAAAATGAAGGCCTTCATGAGTATGATTTGCATGAATAAGCTGATAATCCCAGCAGAAGATCCACGATACTTTGAGATTCATAACAAATTGACATAAAAGACTTTCTTGAGGCTTTAAAAGAGATTTTGCCTCTTTTTTGAAAAATCGAACCCTTGATAAATAAGACTAGGCAGGATGGGCTCATCAATTCCAAAATATTCGAACCAAATTTGAAATCATTTTGGAAAAGTTGTTGAACAAGCCTGGTGAAAAAGAATGAACCAGGAGTGTGTAATTGGTCTAAAGTAGAAAACTTTATACCACGCATCTTGATAATCAAAATAATTGAAACGAGTATCAAATGAAATATTTGAAAGATTCATCTTCTTCTCGTTCCATAGGTTTGTACCCCAATCTTCAAAGGTCCATACCCTTTGAATTGATATTTTTGAAAAATCTATGTAACTCTTTTTTGACGTATTGGGTGTATGAGTAATAATAGCAGACCCAGTTTTAATGAGAATATTTTCATAATATTCTCTAGATTTTTTGATACTTCGAGGGAAGTAATGAAAGTTTTCAAGAAAAATGTCTTGAAGACATTCTTCAAGATTTGAATAACGGGGTGACCATGCAGTTTCCATTTCACAAAGAACTTCATATTTTTATTTTGTGAAGTAATGGAAAGTTTTTTGAGGGTTAATGTCTGGTAATGTTCCAGAGCCTGTTTGAACAGCTTCTCTGAAGTTTGAGGGGGGTTTGCTTTCATCAAGCTTTTGTGTAAGCTTTTGATTAACACTTTGAATTGGTTGTTTCGAAGACTCAAAGGCAGTTTTGAGAGAGAAATTTCAAGAACTTGAAGATGATCCAGAAATATAATCATCTATTGTACGAAAAGGAATTTGAGTCTTTTTGGTGTTCTTTTTTGAGAAAGAAGAGAACTCAGAGCTTGCCATTGTAAATCTCACTTGTTCTTATTTTCTAAGAACTCTCTTGTTAAAAAGTTTGTAAGATAGTTAGATTTACCTTGTATATAAAGAATTTTGAAATTAAAACATGACAAAATTACTTGCCATCTGGCAAAGATTTGTTTGGAAACAAGATTTTTGACATCTTTAGATGCTTTGCAATCAGTTTTCAAAACAAATTATTTATTGATTAAATCATCTTGAAATTTTGAAATACAGAGAACGATTGAAATGATCTCTTTTTTGATAAGTGAATAGTTCTTTTGAGGATCAGTCCAAACACTACTGTGATATCTTACTAACTGTTCAACTTTTGACTCTAAATGAATCTGTTTTAGAACCCCGCCATAACCTATGTCTGACGCATCTGTCTCAACAATAATGGAGGCTTTTGGACCAAGAATAGAAAAGCAGGGTATACTTTTAACAGCTAATTTTGCTTTTTGGACGGCTATGGTACACTCATTAGACCACGGGTCGGATTTTTTTGTAATCTTTGGAAAACAGGAGCGCATATTACGCAAATATCTTTGATAAAATCAGCTACATAATTGACACAGCCTAAAAATCTTTGAAGAGACGTTTTTTCCAAGATTTTGTCGGAAAATTTTTCCGCAAAGTCCAAACTTCTTTGAATAGGTGTCAAAGTGCCATAATTGATATTATGACCTAAGAATCGAATTTTTGTTTGACATAAAACAATCTTTTTTTGCAGAAATGGCTAAACCATTTTTCTTTGCAATATGCATGAATGTATGCAGATGTTTGAAATGTTGTTCAAAGCTTTCAGAATAAATTAGAACATCATCAATATAAACAGTAATGATATTTGAATAGCGATTGAAAATATCATTCATAATTTTTTGAAATTCAGAAGGAGCATTTTTTAGAACAAAAGGCATAACATTCCATTCGTATTGATGAAAAGGAACATTAAAGGCAATTTTGTATTTATCTTTTTCAGCAATTTGAATCTGCCGAAACCCAGATTTCATATCAAATTTTGAGAAGATAACAGCTTTGAATAAACGATTTAATAAATCTTTCTTTTGAGGTAAATGATATCAAATCCATTGAAGAGCAGTATTGAGAGGCTTATAATTTATAACAAGGTGAGGAGCTCCTCTCTCAATTTTTGCAAAATTATTGACATAAAAGGCTAAGCAACTCCAAGGAGATTTGCTAGGCCGAATGAGACGTTTCTCAAGAAGATCGTTGATTTCTTTAATACAAAAATCAAGCAATTCCTTATTCATTTGAATAGGGGCGAGATTTTGTAGGAATATTTGACTCATTAAAATCATAATTATAAGGAAGAGAAACTATATGTTTCTTTCTATCCCAAAAAGCATTTGGAATGGTTGAACAAATTTCTTGTTCAATTTGATTTTGTAATTTTGAAACCTTTTCTTTTATTGAACGACCTTGTAATTGTTCCTCAATTCTTTGAAATTTGATTTCTTCGTTTAGAAATCTAATATGATTTTTCTTGAAATTAATATTATTAATATTTTTTGAAATAGATGCTTCTTTTAGAGAATTAACATCTCTAGTTGAAGGAGGATTTGAAAATTTAAAAAATATTTCTTGTCCATAAATATTTGTAGTAAGTCCATTGGAATCAGCTTGAAAGGGATAAATTTGAACAATAAAAGGAGTACCAAGAATAACTTCTTGATCTAAATCTTTGACAAGATAAAATATATTTTTAAAACAAATATTTGAATTACAAACATGAGCTTTTGAAAGTTTGTAATGAATGTCTAATTTTCTTCAACTAGCACCGTAAAGACGCTCAGTGGTTTTCTCAAAATATTTTGTAGGGATTAGTCATTCCCTTATACAATTTTTATCTGCTCCAGAGTCTATGAGAACACGAGTCGAGAGTTTGAATTCTTTGTTGACAATAATTGTCATATGGAAATACCATTTTTGAAGTTGAATTCGGTTAATAACATTAACATTTTCTTCTTCAATTTTGTCTTTATAATAATTATTATTATAAAGATCATTGAAAGGATATGAAGGATGATCAGAATAATGACTAAGAAAATGGGAAGAATTTTCTTCTTCAGAGTCAGAAGAAGAAGAAGTTCAAGATTTTAAGAAGTTATCAGATTTTGATTTTAGAATAACAACTTCCATTTTTATGTCTTTAACATGAGTGTGAAGATCAGAAATTTGATGTTTCATAAGATTGACTTCTACTTTTAAATTAGAAGTGCTAGAAGAGTTTTTCGAATTCTTTTCATTTTTGAAACGATTGAGAACATTTTGAAAAACATCTTCAGGAGCAAATCTAGAGGTAGAAGGAAGAAGACTACTAAACTTATTTTTAAGTTTAGTATCTTGAATTTGATCTATAACTTCTTTGAGTAGTTCTTCTTCTTTAGTAAGAACATTTATAGTTTTGCAACCACAAATTCTTGCCCTTGACTTTGAGAAGAATAAGAGGAGGAGGAAGAGGAAGAATCATAATCAGAATCTTCTTGATGTTGATAAACCTGTCCAAAATCAGAATTTGAATCTTCTTCAGAACTAGAATTGATAATATTGAGAAGATCAAGCTTAATATCTTCATCTATTTGAAAACTATTAATCTTGTCTTTCATAGGACATTTATTGGAGTAGTGCCCAGTTTTTTGACATTTCCAGCAAGTTATTTTTGAATTTTTTGAATCTTTCTTTGAAAATTTCTTTTTTGAAAATTTTCGTTTTGAATAAGGTTTTTGAAAATCTTTTTCTTTAGGATAAATTTTTCTTTGGAAAATCTTTTTTATCCTTTTTAGAAAAATTTCTTTTTCTTCTTAAAGGAGCTTGAAGGCTTTGAAAATCATATTGATCACAGAAAGATCCTAATTCTTTACGACTGTCAGATCTTTCTTTCTTCAATTTGACTTTAAGCTTGAGATCATTACAAAGAGCTAGTACTTCTCTGTTAATGATATTGACAATTTGACCATCAGTAATATCTTCATTTTTTGAAAATTTAGTATGAATGATATTCTTACTTTTTCAGCAAAAAGAGTTGGAAGACCTGAAATAAATTTTTCTTTCCAAAAAGATAAATCACAATCGGGTCTCATAAAAATTCTTGAAAAGAAATTATCTTTGTACCATTTAAAATCTTGAAGAGATGGACATCTCAAATTCATTAAAACAGTTGAATTTCTTTCAATGTAATCATTGGGAACTCTAACAAAATGTTTGACTATGGAATAAATGAGAATAGTAAAGTTATCACTAGTGCCATCAGGCTTAGTTGTAGCAGCGATGTCAAGTTTTTCTTGAGTAGTGATATAATTTCACCACCAAAATTTGAGCTGACCAACAAAACCAGCGACAATGCTAGTGAAAGCTTGAAGTTTGGTAAAACCTTTTGCAGTGTAAACATTATGACAAATAATCTTTTTTTTTGGTTTTTTGAATAGTTTGATACTCAGAAAGACCATCAATATCCCACTCAAGAATGGAAGCTCCATCATAAGTGGTAGGTTTCTGTAATCTTTCTTCGAAAAGGAGATCAGGACCCGAATTTTTAGGATAATAAGGAGGGTTTGAAGTGAAATTTTGAGAACTTCTTATTTTATTAATATGAAGTTCTTCATTATCATGGAATTGAGCTTCAATTTCATCAATTGTATTGATGTTATTTGAAGAAGAAGGAGTTTTTAATTTAGACAACTAAGAAATAAATTCTTTTAAGACATTTGCTTCGTTGTTGAGTAAATTTTTAGTAGTTGGAATATGACATAAAGAAATAGGTAAAACCTTCTTCTTTGCCCTTTTTGAAGAGGTAGATGCCTCACTATCAGAATTTATTTCTATTCTATTTAGTTGAGAATATACAGATTGCAGAACAACATTAGTATAGTTATTCTGAGATTGAATGTTTTTGATCTCTTTGAAAGTGATGATAGCAGAATCATCGGTTCTTTCACAACGTTTGAAGGGAGATGCAAGATTTTCAATATTTCCGTGAGGAACAACAATTTCTTGCATAGGAGGATGAGAGGATAAAATTGTCTCACCTGATGAGGTTTTCCAATTTTTCTTTGGAATATCATTATTTTGAATAGATTTTTTTGGAGAGTTTAGGCTGTTTGTTAAAAACTTTAAAATAAGCCCACTCATAAAAACTAAGATCTTCTGGAAAATCATAAAAATCTTTCCAGTAAGAATCTTGTTCATCTTTTGAAAAACTCTTTTGCAAAAGTTTTCTAAATTGTTTGACTTCAGAAGTTTGATCAGTTTTGAATTCATTTCTTCTATTAATTATAGAAGGAATAACATTACACTATTCGTCAAGAAGATCAGTTAGAGGAGGAGTCATGTCAGATAAAGTAGGTGAACCAGGTGGATCTGATCCATAATCTTTTTCTGAATGTCCGTATTAAGGTTTGGGAATATTAGGAGTGAAGTCAACTCCTTGAAGAGAGGAGGTAGATCTTCTAGCATAATGAAGTTCTTTATTTCTTTCTTCTATTCTAGAAGACCAAGATCTTTGAAGATTAGATAAAGAAGCAGTAGGAGGTCTAGATGAAGAGGGTTTGGATGAAGATCCCTTAAAAGACATCCTAACACTTCCATTAGGAAGATTGATAATCTGACTAGGATTAACTTTTACTTCAGAGGGTGTAGGATTTTGAGCATTGTCAAAATTCCATTCTAAAGCTCTTGTTTGAAGATTCCAAGGAATACGTTTTGGAATAATGGTTGTTGAATGAAGAGGATTAAATTCAACAAGAAGACTTTCATCTTTTGGAGAAGAATTGAGAGTACGAATATTGAGATGAGTATTCATGAGTTTATAATAAACTCTATAAATAACTGTAAAAGGACTTGAAGTTTTGTCACAATCAAAATCTTTTGTTTGAACATGGAGGTTAAGAGTTTTGAGAACAGCTCCATCATTAAGACATATTGAAAAATTATGATAACAATTTGAATAAACTGGTCCTTTTTCAAGGTTTGTTTCAATAACAGATAATAATGAATTTTCAAAATTGAGATGCCTTTTATCTCGAAGAGTTAAAAGGACAGGAATATCTAAACCAAGTCTAAACATAGGTTTAATAGCAATTTGAACTAATCCAATATGAAGATATTTGAATTTCTTTCTATGAGTTTCTTGCTTCTTTGGAAAATAAATTGACATAAGAATTTTGATTTTTAATTGGAATAGTTTGCTCAATAGTTTTGATAACATAATTTTGAGTAAAATCAAACTTTCCTATTTCATAGATAGAAGATTTTTCTATCTTTGGAATAGTCCAATTATGCAATTTTTGCTCTATTTGAGAAATTTGAAGTTCATGAGAATTTGATGTTGATGCTGATGCTTGATCAATCTCTTCTTCACTTTGAAAAATATTTGATAAATTATTATTTCTATTTTTTCTACTACTACTATTTCTACTAAACCAGTTTGAAATAGAAAACAAAATAGTAAAAAGAAATTAAAATATCATACCAATTTTGATACAGGATAATAGGACAGACGAAGTACTTCCAAGCCTACAAACGGGACCACCCTCACGCACACTCAGGCAAAATGGGCTGACCAACGCTTCCAGTAGACTTCTAGATTGAACTACCACACCTTACCACAGAGTACCAAATTGATAAAATTATTCTAATCCTACCCAACTAAACTAACTTAGAAAATTTCTGAATTACATACATGAATATGAACTCTAGTTAGTTGAGAATTAAAGTAACTAAGTTCCTCTTAAATACAAGAAACATGAACCTTAGTGATATGAAATTAAGTTCTAGTTGTTGTTATTAAAGTACAATGAATTTTAGAATGTATTACATGAATTTAAGTTAATTGAGAATTAATGAAATTGAGTTTCACTTAATGAAAATAAAGCTGAACAAATTTTGAAATGTACTTTCATAGTAATAAATACGAAAATTGACAAAATAATTCATAAGAATAATTTATGTAAATAGATATTTTATTTGATATTAGGAATTAGAAATCGATATAGAATTATTGGATCGGACAATATAGAATTTTCAAAATTGTTCTTTACCTAGCTGCCATTTTTTTTTTAATCGTGTTTGCTTCAAATTAGTATAAAATCAAATGTTACAATTTTAATGATGCAGCAAATTTGTCTTAAATATAACAGAAAAAATCTCATATTAGATTAAAAATTCATTAAAAACCATATAATAATAGGTGTGTTCTGTGTCGATCTTAAAAGAAATAATGTGTCCCAAAAAAATCTATTGAATTTAATTTATTGTCCAATCAAGTGAAATGAATTTGTCAAATGTACATTGACGTTAACTAAATAGTTGTCAATAATTAATGATATTATTGTTTAAATGAAAACATATAGAAAAACGAAAAGTAGGTATTATTGAAATAGAGTTTTGCTTCACGTATATTGTTTTTGACATTGAGTTTGATATTGTACTCATATACAAGGGGTGGAGCCCATGATTAAAATAATGATGGATTCCACACACTGTGAGTACAATATCAAAAAGAGTGTACAAAAATAATGTACACTCAACCTAATTCATTGAAATAATTGAATTAGAGTAGGTCTAGAATCGTCCAAAAAATGATTTTCACTTCATATGATATTTAATAGATTATAGATTTCTTACAGCTCATATATATATTCTTCTTAGTTTGAAAGTGACTTGTTATGAATTAGTACTCTTTTGTATGGAAATAAATTGTGATAAATTAGGTCATGAGGATTTAATTCAACTAAAATTTAAGTGGACATCGCACATAGTTATTTTTTGTGCATAACGATCATGTGACAAAGTTAACACATAATCTGATAAACACAAGATGTGGGAAAGATTATTCGCAATATGCACATCATCAAGTGATATTAATGCTATTATGAACATGTCCTACACTAAATAGTCTCATAAAAATCAAGTGATTAGAAAACAGATCTGCAACCAATACTTACATTGTTTGTTTAATAGTAATTCTATGTGAAATACTGAAAGAGGTTAAACTATCAAATGCTAATAAAGATCAAAAGATGTATGTCAGCAAAGTTGGCATTATTATGCCTACAAGCAAGTAAAAAAAATATTTTTATTGAGTAATGCTATGTAGCCCATTAGGGTTGCAATCTCAGTCTAGATGGCACTAGATGATAAGCTAATGCAACTCTAGTTTAGGTGACGCTAGATGAAATGACATTTTATTTAGTCTATCATCTAGTGCCACCTAAACTGGGGTTGCTATCTATGTGGAGCTAAATAACATTACTTGAATATATATTTTTATAACTTAGTCATTATGAAAATAAATGTGAGAAAAATCTCAATTAAAGCAATAAGAATGACTGACAACTAGCAAAAATTTGTTTCATCTTAAAACTGAAATAAAGAAATCATAAATATATAAACTATAACAACATTTGAAAATTTGAAACCTATGTATTTGCTACATAATAAAGCACGAAACAAAGTACAACTGTCCCATTGATCCCAAACTTGAACATTTTGCACTGCAAAAGGTAAATTTGCCTAGGATCAAAAGATTGTGTATATTAACCAATCATGTTTGGGTAAGCTTGAAAATAGTTGAAAGTATATTTTTGAGCAGGAAGAATTTTAATGCAAATTCTAAAAAAAATATAATAATAACTTCTGAAAAAGTTTAAACATAATTAAAAGCAAAATACTTAAAAATAACTTCTATAGTAGCTGATATAAGATGACCTTAACAATTATCTGCGATGACAACTGAGGTAAGAACTATTTGAAATGCACACGCCTACCAGCATGAGCCTTCTATGTTCACATAGGTCGACCACCATGAGGTCGTCGATCCCTATGCTACAACTCATATGCCCACCACATGAAGCGGTCGACCTCCATGCCTACCACATGAAGCGGTTGACCCCCATGTCGTCATCACTATGAGGCCAACGCTACATTTAACCAAATAAGTAGAAGCGATACGAGAATCGCTCATCAACAAACACGGGCACAATCAGCCGCTTGAAGAGTGTGAGTCATCCCATCAAAACATGGATGAGTGGGGAGACTTACGTAGGACATGTGGCACCACTAACCGCTGAACGAGCGCGTTGTGTCATGTGCCTATAAATACTTCCAAAGTGAGAACGGTATGGCTCTCTGAAGAAACTCTGGTCTTTTTAATACTTGTTTTCGTTATTTTCTCTTTAAGTCTACATTCCAAATTCATACACTAATGCTCACGCCGAAGGTACAACGGGGGAGAAAGCCTTGCCCTTCACTTTGCACGAAATACTCGGCCATCGGAGTTGCATAAGCACTTTGAGCCACCAGGAAGGCATGGATGAGAGCTTCACAATTATTTCATTGGCGCCGTCTATGGGAAACCACTGAACAAAAAAGCTATGTCAAGGAGATGGACTAGGAGTGAAACGCGCATGATCAGAGATACAGCAGAGACAGAGTCAGAGTCTGTCGCAAGGGACCATGACCCGCCACTGCCACCGCAGTATGTAACGCAGAACCAATTTAGTGCCTTGGAAACATAATTGGTAGCCATGATGACCCTCTTGCAGAGGCAGACACTGAATACCCTAGCCCCAGCACATGAGCAACCACCCCTCGGTGGTGCAAACGATTACCCCGCCTGTTATTCAACCAACAATGGGAGACAGGGGACTTCAGGGTCTACGGTTTCGCAAGTTTCCCAACCTGAGATAAACTTGGAAAGGAAGATAGAGGAGATGATGACCCAGAAGATAGACGATGCATTAACTAAGAGGAAGGATACACATAGACAAATAATGAGGGCGCTACAAAAGGGCCAACCTAGCTAGGAAGTCCCGGTGTGCCACCGAGTCCCCAAATCTCGGCAAGTTTAATTCTACTATGAGGTTATGGTTTGTGATTGATTGAAATCACCCAGGATTGCTCAACACCCTGCGGAGAGCAACAAAGACAAATAATTGGCTAGCTCAAAACCGCCCCGAGGGTTGGTGGTGAGTTCTTAAAACCAAAAATAGTCAAGGCTCAAAATCACCGAACTTTCCTTTGACTGCCCATCGTAGCTTGACACCCGGCGGTGAGCAACAAAGTCAAAGAATTGGTTAGCTCAAAATCGCCCCAAGGGTTGGTGGTGAGTTCTTAAAACTAAAAATAGTTAAGGCTCAAAATCACTGGACCTTGCCTTTGACAAGCCCTTGTAGCTCGATGCCTGGCGGAGAGCAACAAATTAAAAAAAGTGGCTAGCTCAAAATCGCCCCAATGGCTAGTGGTGAGTTCTTAAAACTAAAAATGGTTAAGGCTCAAAATCACCAGACCATGCTTTCGACAAGCCCTTGTAGCTCGACACCTGGCGGAGAGCAACAAAGTTAAAAAAGTGGTTAGCTCGAAATCGCCCCAAAGGCTGGTGGTGAGTTCTTAAAACTAAAAATGGTTAAGGCTCAAAATCACCAGACCCTGCTTTCAACAAACCCTTGTAGCTCGCCGCCCGGTGAAGAGCAACTAAGTAAAAAAAGTGGCTAGCTCAAAATCACCTCAAGGGCTGGTGGTGAGTTCTTAAAACAAAAAATGATCAACGCTCAAAATCGGACCCTGCTTTCGACTGCTCGTCGTAGCTCGACGCCCGGCGGAGAGCAGCAAAGTCAAAAAGGTATCTACCTTCGTCTCTTGCTCCCTAGCACGGGCGTCTGAAACGTCGAGAGATTTCTTTAAAGATGAGATCTTTTTCTTGTAATGGTGGGACTCTTTCTTCTTTTCTTCTGCAAGGGTCTTCAACTCCGATGATGAGCGATGGCTTGACTCGACAAGCCTGATTTAAAGAGCTGCCACCTAAAAAAAAAGATCAAGTAACTATGAGATATGGACAAGGAAAATATATATATAGGTATGCCATTCCATGTGAACCTACCCTTTGAGTGTGGACTGCCAGAACTCTCTTAATATCTTTAGCACCTCGACCGACAATCGCTTGAGCTCGCCAAGGTATAACCAAGGACCTGATTGCCCTCATCTCTGAATGGCCCAAAGAAGGGGTGAATCTAAAGTTTGGAAGAGGAGATGGCCTTAACAATTATCTACGATGACAACTGAGGTAAGAACTATTCGAAATGCACACGCCTACCAGCATGAGCCTTCTATGTTCACATAGGTCGACCACCATGAGGTCGTTGACCTCTATGCTGCATCTCAAATGCCCACCATATGAAGCAATCGACCCCCATGCCTACAACATGAAGCGGTCGACCCCCATGTCGTCACCACTATAAGGCTAATGCTACACTTAATCAAATAAGTAGAAGCAATACTTACGGGAACCGTTCATCGACAAACGTGGGCACAATCAACCGCTTGAGGAATGTGAATCATCCTATCAGAACGTGGAGGAGTAGGGAGACTTACATATGACACTTGGCACCACTAACCGCTAAACGAGCGAGTTGAATCAGGTGCCTATAAATACTTCCAAAGTGAGAAAGGTATGGCTCTCTGAAAAAACTCTGGTATTTTGAACACTTGTTTTCGCTATTTTCTCTCTAAGTCTACATTCCAAATTCATACACTAATCCTCACGTCGGAGGTACAACGGGGGAGAAAACCCCGCCCTTCACTTTGCAGGAAATACTCGACCATCAGAGTTGCATAAGCACCTTAAGCCACCAAGAAGACACGGAGGAGAGCTTCACAATTATTTCAGTAGCCAAACATGACCGTGTGTTGTTATGTGCTTGTTTATGGAAATACAAGAATAATATTTGTGGAAGAGTGGGGAGACTTACGTATGATACTTGGCACCACTAACCGCTAAACAAGCGCATTGTGTCAAGTGCCTATAAATACTTCCAAAGTGAGAAAGGTATGGCTCTCTGAAGAAACTCTGGTCTTTTGAATACTTGTTTTCGTTATTTTCTCTCTAAGTCTACATTCCAAATTCATACACTAATCCTCACGCCGGTGGTACAATGGGGGAGAAAGCCCCGCTCTTCACTTTGCAGGAAATACTCGGCCATCGAAGTTGCATAAGCACCTTGAGCCACCAGGAAGGCACGGATAAGAGCTTCACAATTATTTTAGTAGCCAAACATGACCGTGTGTTGTTATGTGCTTGCTTATGGAAATACAAGAATAATATTTCTGTGAACAATATAATCATAGCCAGTCCTGTGATTTTCGGGGCCTGAGGCGAGCTCCATAAATTAGGCCCCCCAAAATCAACGTAAATGCAAAATTCAACAGTGTGTTATGTAACATATTGCTAACTTTAAACTTAACAGTAAAACAATGAACAAATATTATAATATATCTAATGCCCAATGATTAACCTAAAAGACAATTACAAAATATTACAATCATTTCACGGTTAAAGTTTTCAATATAGTTACTTTGTGCGCTTGTGCAATTGATTCTACAAGTTCTAATCATATAAACCGACTATGCTGCAATTATATAAGCCGACAAGGCTTCAAACATTTTCAATATAATTAATGACAAGTTAGGGCAAGCCATTGCTTACCTGAGAAGAAGAATTTTGACGAAAATTATGAAATCACACCGTTGAGAATTCCAGTCACAACTCAGCCTAAAATAAAAATTTGACATCAAATTACAATAGATATTGGTAAGACACACCTTATAAGTACTTAAAAACACTACCAAGAGAAAGGGTTATAGTTGACACCCAATTTTCATCTAACTTTTTCGTTAAATGAACATTTGAAATCAACTTCTTCTTTTTTTAAATGGAAGGGTATTATTGTATTAAAACATTTTGTTCCCTTCCCCATCTTCTCCTCCAATCCCCCATCCTCTCTGCCCTCTCATCTTCTTCCTCAAGCAAGCTCAATATCACTCTGACCACTTTGGAGAAATTGAGCAGTAGCAGCCTTTTCAAAATTGAAGGATATTAATTCAACCAATCAAAATGGACAAGTAATGTGTTAATTTGAATCGTGAACCTTGCTTGTTAAAATTTTCAAGTTCATCTCTTCATCCTCTTTCAAAAAATCCCATCAAGAAATCAGTTTCTACCTTCAAATTCCAAAACCCAACTTAAAATTCATCATAGAAAAAAAAAATGACAAAAGCAAAAGAAAAATAACAACTTAATTCTGGGATCGACAGAGTGCAAGAAAGTGCTGGGAGAATATTCCAAAATATTACCTCGACCAATTTCGAACTCCTCAAACTCGTCGTCATCTTCAAATAAATCGATCTTTGGGTCCTCATCACCGACTTTGGTTGCTCGGTCGCCATTCCTAGCCCTAGCCCCCAACACAAAATACCACAAGTTTATTATAATGCAATAAGTAACTGCTGTAAGTTGCGGTCTTAATTTTACTTCAATAAAAAAAAATGTAGAATGAAATATGCACTAAAAATAAAGAAAACCCAATGAGAGGGAAAAAAAAAAAGATAACGCAAAAGAAGCAAGAAAGAGAGAGATCTGAGATTATCTTCCCTCTTAACAGGTACTTGAAGAGCAGTGAGTGGGAAGGACTGAGGAGAAGGGCTGTCGGCCAGGAAATGAGGCCATCACCAGTCCGAAGTTGGAGATTGTCGACTCGTTGGAAAGAATGGGGAAGTCAGGAAATGGCGTTGTGTTGTAAACAGTTCACATTAATAAAATTTAAAAAAAAAAAAAAATTGGGCCAAAAAAGGCCCTCTTATATGTTGGGCTTGAGGCGCCGGCCTCATCCGCTTCAAGGCAGAACCGGGCCTGAATATAATGTACTAGGATATGCACATAGAATTTTGCTATTAAAAAATAAATTAATTAAATATAAAAAAATTTCAACTAGAAAGCAAAATAGAAAAAAGAGTATCATTTTTAGATACTGTATTGGAGAGATTGAAATTATTAACATTGATTTCTTAACGACCATCATTCTTTTCGATAGTTATAGGAAGAATATTTCTATCTAGCATCCGTGGTTCTATAACATTATCATTTATGTCATTAAATGATATATTCAATTGAATATACAAAAAAATAACTTGTTTAATTAATTATATTATTTATTATCATTCAATACTATCTAGACCGATGTTGTAAAGTCATTCATGCTAAATAACATTACTCTCGTAGGAATAACAAACTTTTGCCACTTGAGTAATATCTAAAGGAAAAAGTTGCATGTACAAGGTCTGTTTTTAGGTATTGCGTTGTTTCTTTCTTTCTTTTCATTTTTTTGTTATAGTTACTAATGAAAAATTGACAACTCTGTATCTATAAATATTCTGTGAAGTAATCCTTGTAAGTGTAGCATGAATCATTTTAACACGATTAATTTTTTATCTACGATAAATTAACAATTAAATATAATACTAAATGTTCAATTGCAAAAATTTGAAAATCAAGTATGTAAGATATAATGTTGTTATTAGTGAAATCTGAAAGTTAGTTAAGTATGATATTGTGTGCGCGTAACCAACAATTTGTTTTTTTTTTTTTTCAAAATTCGTAACTAACAGTTTTAAACGATTTTAAAAGAACAATGATTAGAGGTCGATAACAATATTTTGTCCAGAATATTTTAGGTCATTAAAACAATAACTTAAATGACTGCATTAAAAATATGAAATATGAGTTCCAATTATAATCATCACATTTCTAATTAAAATTACACCAATTTAAGTAGGAAAAAAAATAATCATAAAAGCCATTAATGCAAAACTAGGCTTCAAAATCTGTTTTAACGACCGTAAGGCTTTAATCTCGAGGTCCTGGATTCAAGCCTATTTCACATCATCAATCCCCACCCCCACCTGACACGCCCTGCTCCGAGTAATGCGCCGATGATAGATACCAACTTAAAATCGGACCCACCATCAAGGCTACTACAACTACAATATGCAACTTTTTATAAATTATTTTTAACAGAATTTCTACATTATCTCCCCTGTAATTAGGACTAACCGACCTTTAATTCACAATGCACAAATCCAAAATATAACACAACATAATAAAGATAAGTCGAAATCTCAATTTTTACCAAGAAAATAACATGAAATGTACGTATGGATATAAAATACATAGTGAGCTCCACAACTATCTACAAGTGATGCAAAATTACATCTAAACATGAACATGTGTCCCAACCACTGATTATATGCTCTATGAAATGAGTCATACTGACAAACTCTATCGTGTGGCTCTAACTCAAAAATCAAGGGCTCAACTCCAAAAGGTGTCCAAAAACTCAACTGCTACCTGATAAGAAAAATCATGGGAAAATATACGAGTTGATAGTCAGTGTGTGAAGAAATCTGAAAATAGTTATACTTTTTCATCATAAATCGAGTTTACATTATCTAACTGTCCAAAGTATAGAAACATATAATAATGGTAATAATAATCAATAAATGAAACACGTCAAATGCTGAAAAATATTATCTCATAATCATGATATAATCATCACTCAAATCTATACCATCATCTAATTACACCACATGTAATTCACCAAAAATGTACTCCATGTCTAAAATCTATAATCCCCCCTCAGTCTAAACACTTTCTTCACGGGGTCTCCTTCGTGAACGCCTCAAGACCTCTAATAATTAATTCTAAAGCATGGTCAAAGCCCTTTTGTGAACTACATATACATGGTCAAGACCAATGTTCAGTCAAGACCCCTTTCTGTAAGATAGATTATGATGGCCAAGGCCCCTCTATGAACTAGAAGAAGTATAAAATCACGAGTACTTTTCTGGTCAATCTCAATATTACATGTCACATCAATCCACAAGCAATGTATGCACAACTTTTATGATTTCACATATATCATAATGAAGGAACCTTTCATAATAATCATGTAATTGTACAAATTATTCACATAATCCCACATAATATAATAATATAAGTACTTTATCAACATTTGAAAATATTTAAGTTTTTTCACTCACACAACTATATACGAAAATCAACTCGATTGATAAACTCTCCCAATATCCGTATCGCCGCCTGAAATATAATATAATATTAGATTAACAATTAACTATTTTAAGAAAATCTAATAATTAGATATACGATATCAAAACTAATAATATAACAACTCTAAATAACTTATAATGTTTTTATATACATTATATACGATATAATGTTTTTATACATAAGCAATTTTCCTAATCTCTTTAATCACGTGAGCTATTTTTCTTCCTTTTAACTTAGTTTCATAACTTATTATACTTAGTTCAATAATTTCATCGCAATAAAATTGAATTTAAATTAATAATCTAACAACTCTAAAATTAAACATAAATATTCAATAGCTAACTTTTGCTTACCTTTGAAATTGGAGAATTTGAACTTAATAATAGAAAACACTTATTTGCTAACCACGTTGGCAACTTTTCTATTTTTTTTTTAATTTTAATTTTAATTTTAATTTTTTTTCTCTTTCCTTTCTCCGTGCTCTCGTTTTCTCTCCCTGTGTGCGCGCGTAATGAAATGGATTAATATGAGTTTTGTAGATATTTAAATCCATTCCACCGCCCTACTTTTGTTTCATTTTCATTTTTTTTTTTTTTAGTTTGACATTTTATTCCAATTTAAAAGTTTTGACTTGTTTTAAATTATTTAGATATTACATCACCCCTCTCCACCGTCTTCTTAATTCCATTCTCTCTCTAAACCCAGCAGCTTTCTCTCTCTCAGTCTTTGACAATCTATACATTCATATATACATATAAACACACACCAAGTTATATTCCGTCACGGTTTTGAATCATAAGTACACAGCCGCTGTAAAATTTTGAGGTATATGGTTTCTACTTTTATGGGTATGTATATGTATGTTTGTATGTATATTTTTTCATGCACAAAGTAGATGAATGTTTTTATATGCAACTAATTTCGAACAAAAATCTCTTTAGTGCAGTAGATTTTTTTGATCCATTTCTGTTTTGTCATTTTTTTTTTAATTTCGTAAATAGGAATTTGTTTCCTTCATTTATTTCATCTCAAATCTGCCGTGTTTACTCTAGTTTTTATATTTCCTTCAAAATTTTGATTTCCTCTTTATAAAAATTTGGGGTTTTTTTGTTAAAGATTTGGAGTTTATCTGCATATTTGTACGAGTTTATATGTATACTTTGCATGCAGTTTAATGTTTTTTTGGTAATTTCTTGATCCATTTTTGTTTTCCTGAATTTTTTTGAATGCTCGTTAATTGGAGTTTGTTTTCTTTTGTCTATTCATTTTCAAAATTTGTTATTCTTCCCAATTTTCTTTCTGTGAAATTTCTTAGCATTTTTTAAAACTAAACACAAAACAACGAGTCATTAAAGGCAGTAACGTTGATTAAGCCACAACTGGTGATTGTGCTATATATTTGGCATAGCATAGATCAATTATGAACAGAATGTAATTTTACAGTACACCTTATTTCTGTAAAAATAGCCTTAGGCTGGATGTATAAGTACAGTGAACTATTATCAATAAAGACACTGGAATTTTTCTTTTCCTTCATGGTATCAGAACCATAACAAGCCAACGCCAAGAAATTTTCGTTCCACCTTCTCATCTCCTTTCAATGGCACAAACACCACAGTCCGGTTAGTCTAGCACCATAAATCTGACAAAATTGATCACAGAAATGTCCAAACTCACCACCTCCTCATCCAACTCCCATCTCCCTCTCACCGACAATATCTCATCCCAATTCCCAGTCCTCATGGACCGGAATAATTATCTCAGTTGGAAATCTCAATTTACAGATATTCTGGACATACATGGACATGGAGATGTCATAAAAAACACAGTGGATCCACCTAAAGTGACTGCAGATGGAACCTACTACCCGGATTTTGCCCCGGACAAATTAGTTCTGAGTTGGATCAAGGCAACAACCTCACCGTCCACTAAAACACTCCTCATCTCATGTTCTACTGCATCTCCTATTGACTAAGCGACTCTTAACATTAGTGGGCAGAAGAATGTGGCTCCCCCGGTGAAATTCGAACACTCAAATGGGACAGTAATACCTCATTCTCTGACTATCTTAGTCGAGCAAAATCACTCTTTGATTCATTGAAGCAGGCTGGTAGTTCTATGGAGATGATGAACTCATCACCTACACTCTCGATGGACTTGGGCTCGAGTTCAAAAATTTAACAACACTTCATAGCATCCTGATCTGGAATTTGATCAATTTTATGATTTAGTGTTGAAAGAGGAACACTTACAGAAGAGACTCAATCTTACCACCGCATCTGGGGTTGCCATGGTTGCTGATCAGAGACCCATTGATCGAAATCAAAATTATTTCGTTCATCATGGTGGCAGTAGGGGTCATGACGTCAATTTTTCCCTTCCAGTTATTGACCTCCGGCATGGAATTAGGACCGCCCCTCTCACGATCAGCAGTCACCCCCTCCTCTTCTTCCCACTCCCGCGGTTGCTCCTCCACGCGAGAACCTGATTTATTATAGGTGTGACTAAATGGGTCATGCTGCTCGTTATGTTCCAGACTGTCGGCCTCACGTATTTGTGTCCCAAAGCATTCCCTCACCCACAACAGCCCAGAACTCCACTTGGTGCTTTGATTCCGGGACAACCGATCATATAACGACCAATCCGGATGGAATTTCAGATTCTCGCTTGAGTACAGAAGCTGAATATCGGGCTGTTGCTTATAGAGCAAAGGAACTTCTTTGGTTTAGTTATTTATTTCATGAACTTGGCATTTCAGTCTCATCTGCTCCCTACATCTATGTTGATGCACTTGGCTGCCAATCCCATGTTCCATGCTTGAACCTGCCACATTGTGATCAATTATCATTTTGTTTGGGAACTCGTTGCCCGCAAAGATCTCTTCACGTGCTACGTCCCCTCATCTCACCTACTTGCCGATCTCTTTACTAAAGGTCTCTCTGGTGATCAGTTTACGAACCTACGGTCCAAGTTCAATCTCCGCGTTGCTCCATTAAGCTTGAGAGAGGGTAAAGTCAGTAACGTTAATTAAGCCACAACTGGTGAAAAAAGTACTGATTGGTCACTTGTCTTTCATCATTGTGATTTTTTGCAAGAAAACACATAGGATCTGCAGTTTTTGGAATTCTTTGAAGTTTTAACTGGTGCAGCTGGTTGATACACATTTTGTTCATTCGATGTTGATTCACAGGCTTGAGACAATATGGGTTTTGATACAGAGTGCATAATAGACGTCAATACCTGCCCCATGGAGTATTTTTGTCCAGTTTGTTGCACACTTGTGTACCCTTATGAAGCACTTCAGTCACAGTGCTCTCATCTGTACTGCAAACCTTGTTTGTCATACATAACAAATGGTAGTCAGACATGCCCTTATGATGGATACTTGGTGGCAGAATCGGTTTCTAAGGTTAACATTAACTGTTGAGTATTTATTTAATGATGTATTTTGACTTGTCTTGTGCTGTTTCTCTAAAATTGGTAATTTCTGTTAGCAGCCACTTATGGAATCAGATAAAGCATTGGCACAAAACATCGGTAGCGTTCAGGTGCGATGTCTCTACTTCCGGAGTGGATGCATGTGGGATGGAACTCTATCTGAATTTTCTTCACATTGTTTGGTGTGTCCATTTGCAAATTCTCCTGTGTCATGCAACCGATGTGGAGTCCTAATTTTACACCAGCAAATATATGAACATTACCCGATTTGTCCAGTAAGAGCAAGAAGTAAAAAATTTATGTTACTTTAAACTAATGAAGTTATTTTCCTAAAGATTGAGCTCTAACTTTTGTTTAAATTGCAGGGCGTGTGTCAAACACAACAGTCCTCAGAGGGTGCTCGGCCACAAGTACAATTTTCTCCACAGGTGCAGCCAAAAATACGAGTGTCTGCCCAACCTTTGGCACCAAATTATCAAGGGAACCCACAGCAGATTCAACCCCATACTCAGATTCAGCCACATACTCGACAAGAGGTTGGTCCAGTCCAACATCGACCTGTCATGCAGCCTTTTCCACAATATCTGTGCCATCAATCTCCTCAACATTGGCCTTTCCTTGCACCAGGCCAGATTCAGTTACATCAATTGGGTCGTATTCCACTGGAGAAGCCTTTGTGGCCTCAAGTATGCCCTTATCCTTATGGTCCACCTTATATGATGCAGAAAAATGCTGAAGCCCCTTGACAATCCCTAAATTATAATGAAAGACGTGTGATGCCTGTTATGTGTAGTCAATCACAAGCCTTTACACAATCTTTTGCTGTGCTTGGTTCAACGGCTCAGGTTAAGCCTATGCACCTTGGTTTGACTCAACCATATGCAGGCCAGAGTTATTCCAAGTCTACATTGCTGGAGAAGATTGGGGATCCAGTATCAGAGAAGTTCAGGGCTGTGCAAGAAGTTGGATCATCTTCTCAGAAAATAGAGTAGATAGATTCCATTAGGAAGTGATTAAGTTGATGGTAATTCTCTAAAATATGAAACAATCATGAATATGGGGCAGAATTAGAAACATAAGGTTGCTGTGGTGCCAAATTAGCTTTTGCATTAATTCTTTGGAAAGTCAATTTGAGAAGCTGTGTAATTCCAATGACAATTTCAACCAACTTCAAGGTTAAAACTGTTTGTAAGTTGGCAACCTTTGTGAGTTGATCTGTCTTCATAGATCTCACCCTTTTCAATTCGAAAAATGTGATATATTATCTCATGTTGCCAATTCTGTTAGAAAGGGTAAATAATGGAGCCGAAATCTATTATATTAGTTTGCTTGCTATCGTTTATCATTGCTGTTATCTTATTTCTTTAGTTAATGAGGGATTTGACGTACACAGGAAAGATTAGTGTTTTATCCTACCTAAATTTTTCTATTTAAACACCTTACGTAATGTTATATTTCTTGGTAGATTTTGAATATTAGTAAAAAATTGAAGAGTTTCTTCAAATTCTCAATCCAGCTAGCATCTGTGTTCCAAATAAACGGTTTGTGATCTGGCATTATTCAATTCTTGACGCTTCCAATATACATCAGCTAGTATCAGAGCTCCTCGAACGCATGATTGCGTGTGGTTCATTAAGATATGGAGAAAGTTCAACACCGACAGTGAATGTTAGTTATGCCAAAAATATTTTTTGGCAGAACCAGAAGACAACCATGAGTTGCTGGGTGATTTCTGTGGGGAGCAGGGAAGTTGTGATGGGCTAGGGTCGCTATACGATGGGAATCGGGCATTGAGGAATAGTTATTGGATTTTCATGGTGTTAAAGATGTAAATATGGGTCAATTTATAAGGTCTTGGGCTACTCCTCTTAACAAGGTTGATCTTTTAAGATGGAACTCCAAGTTTTAACACATGGCACGGTAGAGGAGGAAGATTATTTAAGATTGACTTGTAAGGTGGAACAAATTTTCTATTATAAGGATGTTCCTTATGGCAAAAGGGTTCGTTGATGGATAAGCAATTCCGTGGCCAAGCCGAGGATGGTTGTAACAAACAAAGACGAATCTTTTGTGAAGAGGTAAGCCAAAAATCAATTGTTGGAACAAATTATGGAAGCACAGAGTTCTTCACGAACCACACGTAATCTCCATAGAGGCATGTTCAAGGAGCTTTGATACTATCGGATGATGGTGGAAGCGTCGAGAATTGAACAATACAATTGCGTTGCGCTGTGTAGATGAATATTCAACAGAGTTTTATTCATTATTGACTAGTCGGATAATTTGCTAGGGTAATTGTTGGGAAGTGACAATTAACCAAATTGTCCATATTTAGATTAAAATTATAGTTGTTATATTTTATTTTGAAGGTTAAGATTGTAATTAATGCTTATGACTGTCCAATTTGGAAAATTTCTACTCATCATTTTAGCACAGTTTTTCTTGACTCAAAATCGTTGATAAGTCCACGTGACATCAAATCGAAAACAGTTATTTTTTTCGATTTGGGAGTTTTCACTTACAAATACTGTTATCCTAATAGAATAAATCTTCTTGTACCACAAGTTTTACCGCACCCTCACATGGGTGTGGTGGGTCCCGCCTGTTTAAATAATATTTTCCCCCCAATGTGAGTGTGTGTGATAACCCTTGCGATAACCCATACGGTACATGTAGCCTAACTCATCCTAATATCAGCATTGAAATTAAAGAAGCTTCTTCAAGTGTATTGCAAATATCTCCAGTGAATTGGTATTAAAAGAGGTTGGTGTAATAACAATACTACCCTACGAAAATTGAATGATGCATAACCTTCTATGATTTTTTTCGTAATGTTGTGTATCAATGAGCCTAATTCTTTATCTACCGATGTTTTATTATTATTATTTTTTTTTAATTTTGCTTTCCACCTCTAATATTGTTGAAATGAACTATTAAAATTTGCAAGTACATTTTAAATTTAAGTTTGACAGCATATTGATTGGCCGTAAAAATTTCCACGTGATAACAATGAGGCAGTCTATGTCCCGTGGAAATGGTAATCCGATACTTCGTGAAAACAAATCGAAAAAACACAGCAACAATCTCAAACAATGCTCTCAATCCATGCATGAACGAGCTGGTCTATGCAGCCACCAAACAGAGAGATGTTCGTGGTGATTTTTTTTTTTCATCTCCATTTAACCATATGGTTTTTATGCAGCCACACATTATAAAACTAATGGAGGAAATGGCAACCCGAGTACAACAAATTCACTAAAACCAAATTCAGATCATCGATACCCAAAATGAAATAAAATCCAACCTTACTCGAATCGAAGGTGAAGTTGATACGAAGTACAATACACTGATGGAATTGCTAAGCACTGAGAATAATGAAAATCAAGATATCGAGAGATCAGCCAGGTGACGCAAGTAAACGAAAGACGCGGAATCATTAAACACCAAGGTATTACAATATGACTTCATCCATATAGTTATCACATATTCGATTTGTTATTACATTTTGTGGCTCGAGCGACATAGGGACGAGAAGCGAGCAATAATGATTCTGTTCCAAAACTACTCCTGCTGCCCGAGCGACCAGTTAGCGAAAATTTGACGATTTTTCTCATTGGTCTATAATTTTGATCTCTTCAAGACCACTTCAACTAGAACTCCAAAACACGCAAGACTTAGACCGAATTTGGCTTACCAAAACCTAACAATCTCCACCTTGACACAAATTTCGGTGCAACGAACAAAGCTCCAAAAATTTCTCCACCTGAAAAAATAAGTCCGACTGCAGCGAAATAGATTGAACTCTTCAATCAAAAATAAAATCCTTCACCTCACGAAAAATTACTTTTCCTCTTTCACAATACCAACAAATGATACCCGAACCCAAATACCGGGTTCCCAAAATTCCCCAAGGAATTCAAAATTTACCAATTAGGGTCGAAGCACACCCTGTAGCAGAATTAACTCCAAATGCTTTAATTAAAGGCCCGTTGCTAGTCTTGACACCTTCAAAACCACCATAAGCATACGCAACCAGATCAGCATCCTCGTACCTATCATCAATGAGTCATTCCCTATTAGTTGATCATGATGGTACCATAGAAAATGGTGGTAAAATGGGATTACCCATATCTTCTATACTCCCCCCAATAGTGTTCTTCAATAATGACTCAAAGCCAATTCTCAAAGGTACTGTACCAAACTGTATATCCACCACGGTATTAAACGTGTGCTGATGATTCTTCACCGATTCTCCACGACCTTGCAAGATGTATAATCGGGACCTATTCCGCCCCTCCAATACAACCTGGACACCTTTCCGGACCTTCAAAACTCCACCTCTTCCAGAGAACTCATAACCTTCGAATCAAAGGTGCTTAGTGAGATGTGATTTTTCTTCAAATCTGGAACATGTTGAACATGGCCAAGTGTTCTAATTGTTCCATCCAATAGCTTCAATCTGACTCTCCCAATACCAGCTACCCGATAAGGTTTGTTGTTTTTATGACAACGACACCTTGCGTCACCATCTCACATGCTTTAGCCCAAAAACTCCTAGGCAATCCAAAATTTGAAAGCATAGATCGAATATTTTCCATCAAAATTCTATACATTCGTTCTGCCACACCATTTTGTTGAGGAGTTCCAAGAACTGTCAAGTGTCTCAAGATGCCTTTAGCCCTGCAGAATCTATTGAATTCATATGAACAAAACTCCAACCCATTATCTGTGCGTAGACATTTAACCTGCATTCCAGCCTACTTTTCAATCATTATTTTTCATTATTTGAAAGTCCAAACACATCACTCTCTTGTTTCAAGAAGAATGCCCAAATTTTCTCAGAGAAGTCATCAATTACTGTCAACAAGTAATAAACACCTCATCTTGAAGTTACCATGGTCGGTCCCTAAAGATCTGAATGAATATATTCAAGTGCTCTCTTCGTGTTGTGTCTGTCAGTATTGAATCTGACTCTTTTCTATTTTCAATGACACAATGCTCACAAAATTTCATCTTACTAGTCTTCTCACAATCAAGAAGCCCCCTCCTACTCAATTCTGCCATACCGTTGTCACTCATATGCCCAAGACGCATATGCCAAAATTTTGTAACTCTTCATCAGTCAAATAAGTAGAGACAGTGACTACATCCCCTATAACTGTAGAACCCTACAAAATGTACAACTGCATAGAATTTTCTATCCCTTCATCACAATTAAAGCTCATGACTCACCTTCAAAACTCCACATTCACTAATATATTTATGCCCTTTTGAGTCAATTGTACGTAAAGATATGAGATTTTGCTTAAATTCTGGAACATGTCTGGCATCAGTAAGTGTTCTAATAACACCGTCAAACATTTTTATTCTAACCATACCAATTCCAACAATTTTGAAAGGTGCATTATTTTCCATAATCACTACACCTCTCAAAACTCTTTCATATGTTGTAAACCAGTCCCTATTAGGATACATAATGGAAAGTACATGCCGAGTTAAGGACCTCAAAAATCACAAGAAGCTCTCCTTCATTTTGTTCATCTTCTATAACATCAGCATTCGCTGTGTTAACAAGTTACTTTCCTATTTCATTAGCGCACGCAACTTTATTTCAATTTTTCAATGAATAACTCGACCCTGATATGTCTCTTCTTCTTACAATAATGACACACATTTTCTACATGTCTAGATTTTGATCTGCCCCTCATATTTCTACCAGAATTCCTATCCTAATTTCTCCCACGAACAACCAAGCATTCTGCCTAATTTCTAGATCATCCAGCAATATGCCTCATCTTCTTCTTAGGTATTAAAGCATCATAGACCTCAACCACGATTTCTTTGAACATGGTTAAGTGATCATCCAATAATGCACCCTCAGACATCCGGTGAGAATACAAGGGTTGTTTCAAGTATAGCTTGCTAATCAAACTCTTTGTCATACAAAGTTGCTCCAACTTCAACCACAATGCATCAACATTTTTCTCTTTAAGAACATCTTGAAGAATTTGATTTAATAGATGTAGATAAATTTGGGATTGGGCTTTTCGATCCTTACGTTGATTTTCTTTCTGCATCCTGGTTGTAGGCATCCTATCAAAGCCAAGCAAGGCTTCCTCCAAATCCATCGATGTGAGTACTGCTCGCATCTTCACTTTCCATAAAGTGAACCTCGTGTTACGATCTAATAATGGAAGATCATATTTCATCGTTACCATGCGGAATAATCAAACTTTCACTCTAATACCACTTGTTATGAAATCGACCGGAAGATTATGACAATAATGAAATAAACAATCAAACAAAGAACACCGAGATTCAAGTGAAAAACTCAAGACAGGAAAAAATCATTGGCAGTTGAGGATAATTTCACTATAATCAATAGTAATATGTGTTGACAACAAGATCTAAATCTCTCAATATGTTGTATGTATGTTATAGAGATTATACACGCCGAACTATATATATGAAATCCCAAAATATGTTGTAGATGAGTAGCAGTCTAAAACGCGTTAAAATGTGACATCTCGAGAACATTGTTGCTTGAGTGATAATCGAGAGGCAAGATCTTCGCTTGAGCAATCGGCAGGCGACAACTCTCTATAAATATTTTGTTCACGTTACTCGAGCGAACAGCTAGTGTGATGTGAACTCGGTTAGCACGAACGCTATCGAACCCACAGAAGAATGAACCGGATCCCAAGAACGCCCAAATAATACCAAGGTTTAGGATTTAACCTCTAAATGTTGAATCAAGCAACCGAGGGTATATTAAACCAACGACCTTTTGATCACAAAGTTTCGAAATCTCACCTAGATTTGTTTTGAATTTTGAACCCAACAAGATGAAATAAGAAACTCAAAGATAACGACGATGCAATGAACCTCTTGCTTACAAATTGAAGAACTCACGACCCGATATTTTGAACGCCACAAAGATTATTCATCTTTGATAAGTTCGATAAAATTGTTCATGGAAGAACAAGGAGAAAGAAACCTTTCAATTTTTCATATAATAATCAACT
The DNA here is from genome assembly GCA_019395295.1 of Osmanthus fragrans. Classification (NCBI taxonomy): domain Eukaryota; kingdom Viridiplantae; phylum Streptophyta; class Magnoliopsida; order Lamiales; family Oleaceae; genus Osmanthus; species Osmanthus fragrans. The sequence goes on from CM033361.1 coordinate 8,903,747, forward strand.
TTTTTAACATAATGAATTAAAACAACTACTTATACTAAACCCTAGAATATGGTAAAAATGAAATATTAACAGTCCTAGAATTTAGAAATTACCAAAATAAGAATTATAGTCAAAATAAAAAAACCCCAAAAATAGAAAATTCGGGTTCAGTTTTGTTCTAAGCGCCCGCTTGGTGTGTTTCTAAACGGTCTCTTAGAAGGTCAATTTTGCTCCTTCAATTTTCGGTAGACAACTCAGCGACCGCTTTACCTGGATAACTAAGCGTCGCTTGGTTATCCCGATTGCTTCCTTCTTCGGCTGCTTCTAACACATTGATCCAATTGGTTTCTAGCCTCAACCTAAACATGAAACTTGTTCTTTGACTTGTCGTCTTCAACATTATGGACTCCGTTGCTCGAACATGTAAATGACCGACTTTATTAGCTCTTTGAAGTCTCGCACTTGGCTCTAGTCTCTTTCCAACAAACTTCGGGTTCTTGATGATTTCCAGCGTAGCACGGATCATATCATCCCCTCTCTCTTCGAAAGGATTTGTCCTCGAATCCATACCTTGTGATTGCGTAGGGAATAAACAACATGTTATAAGTCTTATCACTGCACCACCTGGATCAAATGGAAAATTGTTCCTCGCATGGGATAGGATCAATAAACGGTACCCGTCCACTTTGCAGGTATGGATGTATTATAGCACAACCTCAATCAACCATAGATGTTGCGGCATGAACTCCCAGTAACCTTCACATAGATCAAAATGTGCTCGCTTTGACTGCTTGATCTTGCAAGTGTGGAGTGCTCCAATAACAGTTCCATCTGATGATTGTCCATGTATCCTCCTTATTTTATTTAGCCCAAGCACATGAATCAATTTCAAACCCAATGCTCCTACGTTGCCCTTCAGATAATCAATTTCATTAGACCCCCAGCATATGAAGTTCCTCCAGTACCTTTGAAACTCCGTCGTCTCCTCGGGAATCATAAAGTCAATTACTAGCAATAAAGAAATTCTCAAAATAGTGTAAGGTCGGTTAATTTCATCCACACCTTGATAGTCAATTTGAGGCTTAATCCCCGAGTCGGGTGATATTCCAATGGGATAGTTTGCTGGAAATAATTCTTCGGTAACCTGCAAAACAAAAGTATTCAAAATAGGGAGGGAATTATTAGTTTTCACCAACTCCTCCGCAACTTCACGCTCCCCTTCCTTCAAGATCACTTCTGACTCCTCTTTTGTCTCCGAAGATTCTTCTTCATTCTCTTTTTGCAGCTCAACTTCTCTTTCACTCTTTTGTAGCTCTCTTCCTTTTTCTTTACAACTAACCACCTCACAATTTTCTTTCTTACTCCTTTGCTCATTTTTATGATTATTCTATGAGTTGATCAAGTCACGAATTTTTGAGAACTCAAGCTTATAATCTAACCCAGTCTTTCTGCTTGATGTATTGCCAACATGTTCCACACTTGGTGTTTTCTCCTCGCTTGAATATCCAACTCCACTATATCTTCTAGGCTCCTCTCTAAATCTCCAATCACGTCAATCCCTTCTACAAAAATGATTAGGCGCATAACGCTTTCTCATAATATTCCTCAACTCATCCCAAGTTTCAATACGCCTCTAACCATTCCTTCGCCTAGATGTTGTCAACTGATCCCACCAAGTAATTGCATAATCCACAAAAGTGTTAACAACTAACTTTAATTTTCTCTTCTCCAAATAGTCATGACAATCAAACCTCAATTCTACATTTTCTTCACATGCCAAATATGTATCGGGATCATTCCTACTCTTAAATTGTAGAATTGTCATTTTTATACTCCTATCAACACCATATCCATAATAACTCATACACTGCCCTTCAAACATGTTAAATTGATTCCAGTTGGGATGTGACTTAAAGAAAATTGAACTGGACAACTTGTGATTGAATGATGATTCAAGAAAGTGGCTCTTGAATTGGATTTGCCCCGTCAAAATTGAATTTTGACTCAAGGGAATAGTTGGATAATTTAGATGAGTGAATAATTTAATTCAAGAAAGTGGTTCTTGAATTTGGATTGGATTGAACACAAATAGATTTTGGAATTAAGATAGATTATAGGATATTGGACAATTTCCAAGAAATCAAAAAAATAAAAAAAATTTAAAAATCTCGGACGTGAACAGTACCTCTTTTTTTATTTTAAAAAAACTCGAAAATCGACTATGATAACAATGAAATAGACGGAAGTTGATTTGGACTCAAATTGAGCACAAAAACAACTTTTGAAATTTTTTTGAGATTTTTCTTGATCAAATACTCAAACTGTTACTGGATATAAGAACACGAAGAACAAGGAAGGAAAGAAAAAATACAAGACTCAAAAGCAATAAAAGATATAACCTTGATCTTGGGGCCTAAGTTCTGATACCGCCTGATATGAACCCGGTTAGCACAAACGCTATCGAACCCATAGGAGAATGAATTGGATCCCAAGAACGCCCAAATACGATCAAGGTTTAGCATTTAACCTCTAAACGTTGAACCAAGCAATCGAGGGTATATTAAACCAACGAACTCTTGATCACAAAGTCTCGAAATCTCACCCGGATTTGTTTTGGATTTTGAACCCAATAAGATGAAACAAGAAACCCAAAGATAACGACGATGCAATGAACCCCTTGTTTACAAATTGAAGAACTCACGACCCGATGTTTTGAACGCCACAAATATTATTCATCTTTGATAAGTTCGATAAAATTGTTCATGGAAGAACAAGGAGAAAGAAATCTTTCAATTTTGCATATAATAATCAATTTCTTTAACATAATGAATTAAAAAAACTACTTATACTAAACCCTAGAATATGGTAAAAATAAAATATTAAGAGTCCTAGAGTTCAGAAATTACCAAAATAAGAATTATATTCAAAATAAACAATCTCGCCAAAAATAGAAAATTCGGGTTCAGTTTTGTTCTAAGCGGCTGCTTGGTATGTTTCTAAGCGGTCGCTCAGAAGGTCAGTTTTGCTCCTTTAATTTTCGGTAGACGACTGAGCGACCGCTTCACCTGGATAATTAAACGATCACTTGGTTATCCCGGTTGCTTCCCTTTTCGGTTGCTTTTAACACATTGATCCAATTGATTTTCGACCTCAACCTAAAGATGAAACTTGTTCTTTGGCTTGTCGTCTTCAATATTATGGACTCTATTGCTCGAACATGTAAATGATCGACTTTATTAGGTCTTTGAAGTCTCGCACTTGGCTCTAGTCTCTTTCCAACAAGCTTCGAGTTCTTGATGGTTTCTAGCATAGCCCTTATCATAGCTTAGTGAAAATACGACAATTTTCTTCCCTGTTCATAATTCTGATATCTCCTAAACCACTCCAAAATCCACTAGAATTTGGGTCACAATACAATAGGTCATGAGAGTGATACCCATATAAATGCAATCACATCATCATTCTTTGAATGGTTAATGTCATCAAATGAAGGCACATGATCTACTCAGTCTCAGTGGACAATGCTTGGGTATGACATGCCAACTAGATTTCATGTGTGTCATCTTTACACTCATTAAAAATATTGCTTCTTCTCCTTCTCCTTCTCATTTCCTCTCTATGATTATCAAGGCATGTGTTGTGCCAAGACTTGGAAACCTTGAAAATGGCTTCTTAACTAGTTGTAAACTTAAGGTTCCGTATAAGGTATTGACAATGTTTGGATATTGAGAATATAATAAATTTCATAGGAATGATGGGACACTTTTAATATGTTCAGCAAACAATATGGTGTGTCTTATATTGTTTATATTTGTAAATTTTTGGCATGCAAGAAACAAGTCTGACATTTCAAGTACCGACGATATGGACATTTTAAGAGTCGTCTTTGCACATCTTATGCACGTGTTCAACAAGATCTGTGATATGCCCTATATTGTTTAAAACTTTTTTATATTAATACTCATATATATGGTGCTTGTGTTGCATATAGAATAGAAGAATCTACACTTTTTGCAGTTATATAAATGAAGTTTTTGAAATTTTTGTGGTCATTACTATAATCATGCTGCAAGTTTTACTTGTTTTTCTATAGATTATTGAGGATTTGACCATTGAACTTTCTTTCCTTCCTAATTAACTGCTTTATATATGAATCGAAGGAAGTCAAAGATTATATTCTTTTAGAGAATGAGAAGGAAAATATAGCAAATTAGAAGTAGAACTAATTAAATAAAATAGACATTAATTGCTTGGTTACTTTTGTGGAGCTTAAACTTATTGGCGCGAATTTTTACTTCTTGTTGCATCGTTAGCATATTTTGCTTCTGCTTTATGACTTTCTTCTTGCTGTGTCAGAAATGCTATGAATTTGTTTACACGTACATAAAGATTAATAGGTCTCAAATACATTACTGAATACTGATGATGGTTTACCATTTTATAATAGTGTGAAAGTATTGAACTATTCTCATTCCAGATCTCTAGGAAGAATTATTTCTACATAATACATCCACCATTTCTACATAATACATCCCCCAAGTAATAGATCCCTTAGTTATATATTTTAGAAAAATAAATATTGTATAAAAAAGAGAGAATGAAATAAATGGCAACAAACATATGAGAAGAAGATCAGAATTGAAGAAACATGTTAGTTATGTAGAATTAAAATTGAATACAAATCCATAGCCCTTGGATCTGATTTGCAAATTAAGCAAAAATAAAAATAAAAATGTATAATCTATTTTAACAAAATCAAAACTAAATCTAAATTTTATGGTGTAGGAAATAGTTTGTGCATTGGTATTAGTTTGTTTTCACTTGTGTGTATATCACATTTGTTGCATATTGTTGATGCAATGACTTTTTGTTGTAGAGTGCACTAACATTGACTGATGGACTGGCCTTTTGTAATGTATGGTTTTAACTTAATAAAAGCAAAAGTTGTCTATACTTTTTGAAAAATAAATGGTGTAAAAAATGTGAAGCCTTATGTAGTAGGTAGAGTTGTTGAAAAACTTGATCAAGAGTGTGTATGTATCAAGAAAAACTTTTTTAAAAAACAATAGAATTATCTGCACTTTTGTATCTTAGTTTTCTTTCCAGCCGTATCAACAGAAGAAAAACTCTTCTCCATTCAAACAGTCACATGGTATCAGAGCTTTTATGATCTTAAGGGCCTGAGAAAATATTTTTCATGGCAACAAGTGTTTTTTTGCTTGCAACCCCTGTTTTCACTGAAAAAAGTTATGATTTTTGGGCAGTAAAGATGAAAGCTTCCTGGATGGCATATGATCTATGGGAAAGAGTAGGAAAGGATTTTGAGCTTGCAAATGAGGCACAAGATCAAACTATAGCACAAATCAAACAATGAAAGGAAGACTTCACCAAAAACTATAAAGCTCTTTCTTTCATCCATCTACTATATCAGAAAACGTTTCCAAGAATTGTTGCTGCAACTACAACAAAAAAGGCATGAGATTTGTTACTGGAGGAGTTTCAAGGCACGGAAAGAGTTTGGACAACGAAGCTGCTAATGTTGAAGAGAGAATTTGAGATGTTGAAGATGAGTGAAGCACATTCTATTAAGGAGTACTCTTCAAAACTCATAGAAGTTGTGAATAAGATTAAGCTTCATGGAGAAAAAATTTATGATCAAAGAATTATTGAAAAGATATTGATTAGTTTGCCTAAAAAGTTTGAATCAAAAATTTCAGCTATTGAAGAATCAAAGGATCTCAGCAAGTGACCGAGGTTATTGGATCTCTACAAGCATATGAACAAAGAACTAGTAAAAGAAGTGAGGAGCCCCCTAATGAAGCTTTCCAAGTGAGGCACAAAACAAATATATTTCCTGTAAGGAACCAACCAAAAGGTGTTGAGGTTACCACGAAAGAAGTTGAGAGAAGAGGAAAATATTCACCTTGCAAAATTTGCAATAGAACAAGTCACTTGGAAAACGATTGTTGGCACAAAGGCGGGAAGAAATGTAGGTTCTGTAAAAATTTTGGGCACATTGAAGGGTACTGCATGATATAACAAAATCAAGAAACTCTATAAGGCCAAGAAGATAAACAAGTTCAAACAACTCATTTTACTGACAAGCAAGAAGAACTTTTGTTTATGACTTCACAACAATCACAACCAAGAATGAGCAAAGAGTGGTATATTGACAGTGGGTGTACCAATCATATGATGTTTGATGCCAATCTATTCACTACTTTTGACACTTCAGTCAAGATCAAAGTGAAGATGGAGAATGTACAATATGTTAATGTTGAAGGTAAAGAGACTATTGTTGTGCATACAGGTAAAGGTACGAAGCTTATTTCAAATGTCTTGTTAGTACCTAATTTAGATCAAAATCTTTTAAGTGTGGCTTAAATGATGGACAAAGGATATTGCTTGATGTTTAAAAATAAAAGTTGTAAGATTTATGATTTATGTGGAGCAAAGTTATTTAATGTTGAAGTGAAAAATCACAGCTTTCCACTGAATTGGTCTTCTTGTCATAGTTCACATGCTTATAGTAATACCGATGAAACTTGGCTTTGGCACAAGAGATTTGGGCACTTTAACTTGTCATCACTCAAACTTCCTTATGAAAAGGGAATGATAAGAGATTTACCTAGCTATGGCAATGAACCGGGCCCGAGCCGGGGAAAAAAAGCTCGGGCTCGGCTCGGACTTTTTTTTTTTGCCGGGCTTTTTTGGCTTTGCCCGGCCAAAAAAATGAGGTTTGGCCCGAAAAGCCGGGCCGAGCCGAGCCCGCTCGGGTTTTTTTTTTTTGTTTCTTTCCTTTTTTTTTTTTTTTTTTTTGTAAAATTTACATTTTTTTACTTAAAAGACTCTGTAAATTTTTTTTTTTTTATTCGAGCTAAACACGGGCCGGCCCGAGCCGAACCCGGACCGTCCAAACTTTCGGGCTTAATTGCCACCCCTAGATTTACCTCTTATAAATCTGAGTAAAAAAGTATGTGAATGTTGCCAATTGGGAAAACAGCATAGACTTTCTCTTTCCTCAAGTGGTGCAAGGGCTAGTAAAAAATTTGGAACTAGTCCACACTGATGTTTGTGGACCAATGAGGACTTCTTCGTTGATTGACAATAGATATTTCATTCTTTTTATTGATGATTATTCAAGAATGACATAGGTGTATTTCATGAGTAGAAAGTCTCAAGTTTTCTCCATTTTCAAGAAATTCAAGAATCCGGTGGAAACTCAAACAAGTTGCAAGTTGAAGAAGTTGAGGTCACATCGAGGAATGGAATATACATTAAAAGAATTTGATAATTTTTGTAAAAATGAAAGTATAGAACGGCAACTAACAGTGGAATATATACCTGAACAAAATGGTGTTTCATAGAGGAAAAATAGAGCAGTGATGGAAATGGCAAGATGTATGATTATTGGGAAAAAAAAACTTCCTATGAAATTTTGGGCAGAGCGTGTCTATACTGTTGTGTATATTTTTTTGGGGTATAGCTCTAAATCAAAAGATTATATGATCATTAACTATGAAAAGGAAGAAGTTGTTATCAGTAGAGATATGAAGGTTGATGAGAATGCTAGTTCTAACGGGAAAGAGGCAAATGTTGAAAAGCAATCTACTATAAAGGCTCAAGATATACTTGCTGCATAAAAATGAAAAAACCATTTCTGAAATTTCAGATAAAGAATATGATGATTCTTCCAGTTCTTCTTTAGAATCACTTGTTCAAAAAAAAAAATCACTAGCTGAGATTTACGAAAATTGTAGAATGGCTATGATTGAGCCCACATGCTATAAAGAAGCAGTTGAAAGTCGAGAATGAAGAGATGCTATGCAAGATGACATAACAATGATTGAAAAAAATAAAACATGGGAACTTACTAATAAACCAACTCATAAACAAGTCATTGGAGTAAAATAGGTTTACAGAACAAAATTGAATACAAATGGTTCAATCTACAAGCATAAGGCAAGACTTGTAGTAAAGGGATATTCACAAAAATTTGGAGTTGATTATTGTGAAACATTTGCTCCAGTTGTAAGATTGGAAAAATAAGACTATTACTTGCACTTGCAGCTTTGAGAAGCTGGAAAGTATGCCAGCTAGATGTTAAATCTACTATCTTGAATGGCACATTAAAGGAGGAGATATATGTAGAGCAGCCAATTGGGTTCATTGTTGTTGGCAAGGAAGACAAAGTTTATAAATTGAAGAACGGGCTCTATGGTTTAAAATAAGCGCCTAAAGCATGGTATAGCAAAATTGACGGTTATCTTTGACAAAAAGGATTTCAAAGAAGTCCAAATGAAGTCACTCTTTATGTAAAAAGGAGGGAAAATGTAGTTGTTTTAATCATTTCTCTATATGTGTATGATTTGTTGTTAACTGGAGAAGATGAAATGGAGATGAAAAACTTTAGGGATAAAATGAAGCAAGGATTTGAAATGACAAATCTTGTAGTTATGCGCTACTTTCTTGGCATGATGATTCATCAAACTGACCATGGAATATTCATCTCTCAAAAGAAGTACGCAAACGAAATTTTGAGGAAATTTAAGATGGAAAATTGCAAAACAACTTAAATGCCTCTTGGAGTTAATGAAAAACTTTCAAAAAAAGATGGGGGCAGAAAAGGCGAATGAAGGTATTTATATAAGTTTAATTGGAAGCTTGTTGTATTTAACTTCAACAAGGCCTAACTTGATGTTTACAACAAGTCTTCCTTCAAGGTTTATGCATTCTCTAAGCGACATCAAAACAACAAATCGATTCTTAAGGTACTTAGAAGGAACTATTGGTTTTGGAGTGTGGTTTCAGAAATTTGTAGATCGGTGTTTGAGGGGCTATTTTGATAGTGATTGGGTAGGTAGCGTAGATCATATGAAGAGCACTTCGGGGTACTTTTTCCCTTCGGTTCAGGCATATTTTCATAGAATTTGAGAAAGATAGAAGTTGTTGCGCAATCCGCAGTCGAAGCAGAATATATAGCTACAGCTGCTGCTGCAAATCAAGCCATTTGGCTCGAAACAATTTATGTGATTTGGGATTTAATCCAGAAAAGGCTATAGATATTTATTGTGACAATAAGTCTGCTATAGGTATGTCAAAAAAATCCAGTTCATCATAGGAAAACTAAGCACATAAAGATCAAGTTTTATGCAATGAGAGAAGCTGAGAAAAATTAAGAAATCAGTCTTCAGTGTTGCAATTTAGATAGTCAGATTGCAGTTATCTTCACAAAAGCTCTTCCTAAAGTTAGATTTGAACATCTAAGATCAATGCTTGGAGTCTCCAGCAAAATGCTCAAGGAAGAGTGTTGATACAATGACCTTTTACTGTAGAGTGCAGTAACTTTTATTGATGAACTAACCTTTTGTAATGTATGGTTTTAACTTAATTTAAGCAAAAGTTGTCAATGCTTTTTGAAAAATATATGGTGTAAAAAATGTCAAGTCTTATGTAGTAAGTAAAGTGGTTAAGGGTGTATGTATTTATCAAGAAAAACTTTTGAAAAAACAATAAAATTCTCTGCACTTTTGTATCTTAGTTTTCTTTCCAGCAGTATCAATAGAAGAAGAACTCTTCTCCATTCAAACACTCACACATATATCCATGTATCAGATAGACACTGTCGTTAGTTGCAAATGTCCATGTTTATTTGTAACATGGCTTTCAGTGGCAACACGAAATGGGGATAGGGTAGTGGCCAGGCTAAAATTAGTAATGTTTTCAATAGATAACTCCATATATTTTTTTTATAGTTTTAATATGTATAATTGTTGTTGACCTCGATTCTACACGAGTGATGTAGCCGACAGATCTAGGCTCCACTCACGTCCATACGTATGGCTCGTGCACATTAGGACAAATTGTTAAATACGTGGCCTTCTCTGGAGGTGGGGAAGGCAACTGTAAGCACTCTGATGATTGAGTCATTCAACTTGTATAAATATATTCAGGTATGGGATGGATGGATGGAAGACGTGAGCCACGCTTGTGTATGGGCATCAAGACTTTTAAGAGAATAAATGAGAGCTTTATTACTATCAGAGCATAAATTTACATTACCTTCAAATGACACTAAGTGTGAGCTTTTATAGTAGAAAAAATAGATTGGTTACCATTGGAAGAAAGAAGCATGACCTCATCTTGATGGTCGAGGGACCTTACTTTGGGCGTCATTAATCCATCAGTCCTAATTTCAGGGACATTAAATGATTTTGAAAGTAGTCACCCTATGGTATAGGCCTTGTATATGAAGAGTAGACTAACAAGTTGACTTGATCAGGTGACTAGGTGACTGCAAAGATGTCACATCAATCAATTATAGAAGATCTTGTATGGAAGATCTTCTAGGATTGAAGTAATTTTATTTCTACTTTTCAAATGACTAATTTACATGACATGCTTAAAATGATATGATCTTTGTTTAAATCGCTTAATTTCTAAACATCTTTCCCCTGTCTGGTTCCGATTTTAACCCAAAAAAGGGGATTTTTTGCCCGTTGGAGAGCAAAGTGCAGCAGCACTTCTTGACTTGTAACTCAGAGTGGGGCCCAGGAAAAGACAGTCAATGGATTCGAAATTGATTTAAAGTTTATGAAATGTCGAAACTATCCTTTCTAATTTTTTCAATGTTAAAATTATAGGGACACCATGGTCTTTTTAATGAAATTTAAATTCCTTTGGATGCTGGAGTTAATAAATTTGCAGCAACGTGGGCCCATATGTCTCCTGTAACGGCATCTTTTCTTATTCTAATTTTTGCCAAAAACACACCCCTTATATGATTTTGTGTAAGGGCATTGTGTATTTAGATTAATTCTTCTATTTGGTCTCTTTTTTCTTCTTATAATATGATGTGAATGCAATACTGCCAGAAGAGTTATGTATAATCAGATGTAGTCCACTTACATTAAATAGTATACATAATTACAACTGCTGTATCGAATCAAATTCCATAAATATTTTATAGGAATGTAATCACATAGGAGCTGGAGCACAATCTATAAGTGAAGATGGAGAAGGAGCTGCAGCAGACATAGGACCAGCAGCAGTAGAAGCAACAGGGCCAAAAGCTGCACCAGAACTTTGAATCTGAGCCATTGAACGCCGTGAACTTTTTTGTTGAGATTTGCACAAATCAGGTAAAAATGCCCCTGTTAATTGTTAGTAAATACAACGTTAGAGATGACAAAGATCACTTTTTCTAATATTTGAATCGTAGAGTTTGGTAACTAAATGAAGACAGAATGGTATCTGTCATTTGTATGATAAAAATGCCCCAGACCCACCCCTCTTGCCGGGGGTGTGCTGTGGGTGCGGAGGTGGTTGTGAAGATCACCTTCTCCTAGAGCCAAATTGTAGTAAAGATCAACAATGTTGGGACAGTTCTGGTAACACTGTGGTGAGCATAGCTTGGCAGTGAACTGAGAATCGAGGAGGGAGTCTGATGAGATCCCGACAGATTTTCTATCAACCCCACATGCACTTACGCATTCATCAGCTTCAATATAATTGTGCAAGTTAATAGAAACCACTTCAGATGTCTTGCATTGGAAGTGCATGGTTCCATAATTTGATGCGTACGTCTCTATCAGGCATCGCTTCCCGGAGGAAGCGATTGAGAAAGAACACAAACCAACTGGCAATTCCTCACAGACTAGTACCCCTGCATCAAGGAAAAGAGAGAAACATAAATGTTAGCTGTAGCATGGGATTGGATAACTGATGGAGGAAATTAATGGAAGAACTCTTGTTGTGGATTACCAAGAGCTCCCTGGAGGAAGAGAGCAAAGACGAGGAATATGATCATTTTCATTTTAGTACAGAAACTTAATTTTTTGCTTGGGAAAAGTTGATTTCTCTTGTGGCTTGGTGATATTGGGAATGGTGTGAAGTGATTTTCCTGCAGAACTTACACGCAGAAGAAGGTTTTTATAGCGTCTGTGGGCTTGGGACAACTAGGATAGGTAGGGCAGGGGATTAACAAAATGACATGGTAGTGATACTGTTTGAGAAGTATTTTGGAATAATGTATGGAATTTGGTCGAAGGAATCTCTGCCTATTTAACTTGTTATGTTTTATTAGACTTTCTCTTAGAATAATAAATAACAATATTTTCTTTCTCATCAATGGAATTCAGAAGCCGGAGCGCACAGGCAAAGTTGCCAATTTTTGTACTATTCTGATTTGGTTTCTGAATGCTAAATTGTTTTGTTTACAGCTCACTTCACATGTGGGGTATGTCTAAAACATCGTATGAAGATTAATAAGATAGGAAATGAGATTATTAGTCAACAAAGGTGGAGGTGGAGGTGAAGGTGAAGGTGAAGGTGGTGTTGAACGAGAATAAATTAAAAGAAAGAGACGGGTAGTTGGGTCATATTTAGCATCAACCCAAAAATGCCTCATTCGTATGAGTGATGCAATTATGGAATAACGAGTGAGAAGATGTAAGGTAGAGATCAAAATTAACGTAGTTTGTGATAGTTGATCAAGCAACGACAAAAATCCACGTAGGCAATATGGGAATTAAACTTGGATTTTTATTGTCGGTAGAATATTGGGAACTTACAAAAACAAGTCGTAAAAAATGAATAATGGATTCCTATTTTGTCCTCTTATCAAAATTATTATTACAAATCAAGATTTTTCAATATTATGTCTTGTTTGTGAGCAATTGTCTCTTTTTTGTTCATCTTTGAGACTGACGAAACATAATACTCTACATAACTACTTAAATTATTAAATTGTGGCTTGTAATTTCATTTTTTAACTTGCTTTTCTTTTCTTTAAAGTTGTCAATTACCTAAGTCATTATTCTATTAACTTACTCTAAGTCGTTACCCACTTTCCAATTCCGCTACAAGCCTAAAAACCACATGTGAAGCCAACCCTTTATAATTTTTTTTATTTTTCTTTTATAGAAACTAAATTAGATGTCAAAAGCTCAAAAAAAATGTTGGACCAGTGATGTGTACTGCACGACATTGCCAAACTTTTTCATTGATGAAAAACAAGCATTATTATTGTAGGAAAAAGTTTTAATTAACATAAACAGACAAAAAATCCTTCAAACAATTTCCATGTTATGACAATATACATCTCAAACAATACCATTACAATGTCATTCAGCTAAGGTCCCCCACGAATAAACAAGAAAAACACTATAAAAACCATTTCTGCCTGTACTATGTCAAAGGGAAAATCATCAAGCCACAGGAAAATCAATCTTCAGTACCAAAATGAAAATGATCATCTTCCTTGCCTTTACTCTCTTCCTCCAGGGAGCTCTTGGTAATCCAAAACAGAAATTCTAGTTCGATATCCTGTCCCATACATTGACTAACATTTTTTTTTCTCTCTTGGATGTAGGGGAATTAGTCTGCGAGGAATTGCCAGTTGGTTTATGTTCATTTTCAATAGCATCTTCTGGGAAGCGATGCCTATTAGAGACATACACATCAGTTGATGGAACTATGGATTTCCAATGCAAGACATCCGAAGTGGTTGCAATTAACTTGCACGAGTATATTGAGACTGACGAATGTGTGAGTGCGTGTGGGGTTGACAGAAAATCCACCGGGATCTCATCAGACTCCCTCCTCGACGCTCAGTTCACCACCAAGCTATGCTCACCGCAGTGTTATCAGAACTGTCCCAACATTGTTGATCTTTACTACAATTTGGCTCTTGCAGAAGGTGATCTCTAAAACCCAATTTCCCCTTGATTCATAACCATCTCATCTAAAAGCCTAAATTAGTACACCATAGACATTTTTCTTCAAGCTTGACATGTACACATTTTCATAAATTTAAACTCAACAAAGTGGTAGTTTGCATTTCTAATGGTATTTGTTAACACTTAACAGGAGCATTTTTACCTGATTTGTGCAAATCTCAACGAACAAATTCACACCGTTCAATGGCTCAGATTCAAAGTTCTGGTGCAGCTCTTGGCCCTATAGCTGCTGCTGCTGGTCCTATGTCTTCTGCTGCGCCTTCTCCATCTTCGCCTGCAGATTGTGCTCCAGCTCCAATGTAATTATCATCCCTACGTGCATGTTCGATTTGCAGTATTTACGAGGACCTTATAGTGTAATAAACAAGATTTTAGTCTCTTCGTGTTCCTTAATACCATTACTACACCCCATATATATTTATATGTAATTTGATTTGATACAGCATCTGTAATTATGTATACTATTTAATGAAAGTGAACTACATCTGATCATGCATAATTGCACGTAAAAAATTTATATTTGTTTTCTTATAAGCTTTCAGAAAATATTTAGATCGAAGAACTCAGTAAAGTAAGCAAAATAACTCATAAGTAATTTACAATTCGTGAAAATTTATATATCTGTTCCTATATGTAAACCAAATCAACTGGCCTTTCATAGCCAACAAAAGGCTTGAGAACAATCCAAAGCAATTTGAAGACAGTTGACAAACAGCCTCTTCTTCCCAAAAGTGTCTTTCTATTTGGTTTAATCATTTTAAGCGAAGAGATTTCAAGTTTTTTGTTGATAAACTGTTAGTCTGGGGGGACATGGAAGCCATAAATAATTTATAGTTTCTTAGATTGAGTTAAAACTAGAAAATAAATCAGAAAATAAGAGTGGTCGAAAAGTTGTGATCCCATGAAGTATGGTTAAAATTAATTGTTGAATTTGACTTAAATTTTAATTGTTGAACCAAACATGGGATTACACAATGGTCCTTTAATTTTTATGGATTCCTCATACCAAAAGTAGTTCTTGAAACCACCATGACCATCACTAACTATTTAGGGGCACATCCCACGAGTAGAAAAACTAGTACTCCAAAAATCCATAGGATTGCTTGCAATTTACTCAAGATTGAACTAAAGACTAGCCTAACAACAAGAACCCGGGCGTACTAGGAGGCTTGGAAAAATGTGACGAAAACAAGTTTGATGGAAAAATAATAAGATTTTCTTCCAAATAAGAGCTAACGATATATTCACTAACAATCCCTCCCTCAAAATGAAGGTCATGTGACTCGAACCATGACCATAACTCTGAAATTAGAAATAACAATAGAAGCGGCCAGAAGGGGCTAACTTGCTTCGGGCTGAAAATATAGGAATCAAATTTACAAAATTCATGGATTAATATGTAAGACTGTAAATCTGAAAGACCGACTTACACGAATTTAAAAGTTCAAGATTAATGTGTAAGATTTTGAAAACTTCAAGGGAAGACTTGAAATTATTAAAAAGGGAGATGCTTAGAGGGCGTTCTCTTTGCTGTTTTTGGGCCGTTTTCTGTTTTCGATTTTCCAAAACATTGAAAACGCATTCTCTTTCCCATTTTCAAAAACGAGTTTTTGAAAACTGATGAAAATTTTGTGAAAAAAACAGAAAACAACTTTTTTACATTTTGACTGTTTTCTTCACAAATTTGCCAAAACTCAAAAAATATGGGTTGAAAAATATTTTTTCAAAACGACAAAAAGAACGAGTTTTCAACAATTTCAAAATGGACATCCAAAACACAAAATACAAAACGAATTCAAAATTTAAAACACAAAAATTTGTTTGCACCAAGAGGACCAAGAAATGTGCCAACCTAAGGACTGGATCATGCATCAGATTTAGGGTCGCGCGAGGAAGAGGAGAAACCATGGCTATATTTACTTTTTGTACGTTAAACACGCAGTAAGGCACCTGGAAAATAATTGTAACAGATAGCCAACAAATAGTTGGCCAAAAAGCAGTCAAATTGCCTCCTCAAGATTATGACTTCACCATAATCTGAATGGAGTTTATGATTGAATTTTTTACTCTTTTTACAGGAAAAGGGGGGGTTTAAGTTTTGCAATTTGATGTGCTTTCTGAGGTTTCTTGATTTGGATTCTAGGGTTTGCAATTTGAAATCCTTACTTTTAGATTCTCAATTTCAAGTAGGTAGGGGACAGAAGCTGTTGGAGCGACATAGATGTTAGGGGCAATATTGGTCGGACGAGCGGCATTATACTGCTCGTCGGTAAGCAGAAACAATTGTGAAATTAATCTAAGATCAAACTTGATTTGATACTGTTGACCCTAAAAAATGTTGTCAATAGATGTCGATATCGGACTCGCGACACGTGTACGAGCTTTGACAAAGTACGACCAGAGACGACGGTGGTTTCGAGATTCCTAATATACCACAATGATCTACTCAACGAGTAGAATAATTTGGTCTATTTACATTTGTAATTTGACCATCGGATCAAGTCCGAATATTTGGCCGAAGTTGATGCAAATCAATTTTTCTAACTTTTGGTTTTCATCCTTGACAAAGTTTACTCAATTTTCAAACAAATTTCCAACCATGGCCTATCCCGCTAAATCTCTTGCTACTCCCATGCCCAATGTACATATATCCCGACTTCTACCACCCCACTCGGGATGGCCGAAGACGTGAGACAAAACTAGTTATTCCACTAAGAACCATCACGTTAATTTTCTGCTACAGTTTAGATATATTTACGCAAAGTTCAAGTGGTGAAATTCTCCTGATGGCATAAGATATGGGCTTGCATAAACTGGATTCGTTCATAAATTTGTAAATAAATTACTATATGATTTTGTTTGTTACAGTTATAGTAGTTTAATCTCTTTTTCCATCAATTATTAGCTAATAGTAGTTGAATGGATCTTGTCATAACTTAAAAATCTTGATTTTCGCTACTTTCAAGTCAAAACCCATGTTAGATTTGGTACTGTAAAGCAAGATAAAGTCTTGCAGTTGTAATGGCCTAATAATGTTGTGTTTTTCTAGAGTGGAAAATGAGTTTGTAGGAAGTGAAGATAGAATGGTGGAGATGTTTCTTGAAAAGTAGTGTTAAGACTTGTGGATCTATCTTAAAAGGTCAACCTTATTAAGAGGAGTAGTCCAAAACCTTATAAATTGGCCTATGTTTACATTTTTAATTAATGTGAGATTCTCCACAAGATAGCGGCTCATTTGAGCAGATCAATCTTGAAATCCATATGCTTATATTTTTTAGTCTTACAATGATCGAATCGCTCGTTGGAGTTTAATGAGCTCTGATACCATGTTAAGACTTGAGAGGGTCCATCTTAAAATGTCAATCTTATTAAGATGAGTAATTCAATGTCTTATAAATTGACCTATATTTACATCTTTAATCGATGTGATATTATATCCCTTAACAAGCAGTGGAGGCCGGGACAGTTGGCAACCTCTGTGGTGGTGGCAGTATATGATGGTAGTTGTGTTGCATGGGGTGGATAGGAAGAAGAAGATGATAATTATTTATTTTTTTCTAAAATTCTTCTTTTTTTAATAATTTTATTTTGGGTTTGATGAAATTATCCATTCTAATAAAAATAAAACAAGAGCAATTGCATTTCTAACTGCATGGAATTCATCGAAAAGGATCGATTGTGACAAGAATGTAAAGGTCTGGAAAGGTCAATGCCAAGATTTAAATATTAGAATAAAAAAATACAAGAGGAGCAAAGGTTTGGAATCATTTGCGCTGATTTTCCTTTAATATAGACAGTTGAGTAATGTGGTGTTATAGCTTAAATAAGTTCTAAAAGCCAATAAGATCATTTTAACAATTAAAAGTTTAGTAATACAAGTGACCCTAAACACGGCCCTACAAGATTATTGATGGTTAGTCTGACTTTTTTGTAGCAATTCTCATTGTAGCAATTATCTTCTTAACTTTTTTCGTCGAATTCTTATATTTAACCTTCCGTACGTTTCATTCTTGATGATAATTTATATCAAAATATTTTGTTTTTATGCTTATAAGTCAGGGAAAAATATTTTTTTTGCACTTTTTATGTATTTATTTTTAAAAAATATGATTAAAATATTAAGTTGTTTTATGTCATTTTGACGGATTTTTGAACATAAAATTGTTATTAAATATAAAATATGTTAAGAACGACATGAAAAATTGTTAGGAACATAAATACCATAACGAACAAATATTAACAATTTTAAGTGCAATTAAAATGTAGCGTAAGAAATAATAATTGTGGTGTGATTATAATTACCCGAAAGAAAATTATTTACATTTTAAACCTTATATAAATTTACTTAAACGGATAGGAATAAAATCAAATAAATATCTATCCTATTTATTTTCATTAAAATCTTTTGGCCATTTTTATATTCTTTTATATTTTATGTTTAACTAAAACTTCAATATACATAAAACATCTTATTCAACTAAAATCAAAATAACAATAAAAAAATATATCATTGGAGCAAAATATAGATTAATATGAAGAAGAGGTTGAAAAATAGAGGATTGGCTTTTATTGTGGGTTTGATAAATTTACAATGTGAAGGATTCTTGATTTGTTGATTCATTTACTTTTACTGATTTTTTTTGTTTTTCATGGTTAATAAGTGGATATGATTAGAATTAAATGGTCACTTGAGAAGTAAAAGACCCAATTTTTGCTTTGCGTTTCTCTCTCTGTGTCTCTCGTTCTCGCTCTGTTTCTGTATGTTTCTGTTATAAAGACTCCAACTTTAACCCACATTTCTATGATGAATCCCCATGAATGAAACTTTCCCTTTTCTCTGTGTACTCAAGACAGTGATTTTTGGCTAAAATTACGACTGTAGAGACTACCCCCACCCTATGGATGTAGATGCTAATTTTTGTGTTGGTAGTGTTGGTAGTGGTGGTAGTGATATTCGCCGTCAGCGACGCCGCCGAAGACGGCGGAGGAGGAGACCCTCTATGCCATGCAGTAGCGAGACCACCACAGACGGAAGCAGCTTTCTCTTTTCCGACACTGACTCAGACGACAACCGCACACGGCAGTCTTCTGCAGCCTCCGCCTCCGCCGCCACGGCTGATGGACGGCCCGAAAAATGCCGCATCTCTAAACGGGCCAAGGTCGTTCGCCGGCATAAATTCAACTGTCCGGTGAATTCAGATTCAGAAGAGATTGATCTAGAATCTGGCGAGTTGGAACTGAAAATGCGGAACAATTTAGAAGAAAAAAGAGTGATTCGGTGTAGAATTTGCCATTTGAATTCGGAAGAAAATGTAAATTGCGATTCTGGTCGAGGAGATGAAGAATTCAATGGGATTTTGATTGAATTGGGTTGTGATTGTAAAGGTGATTTGGGTGCTGTTCACAAGATCTGTGCTGAAACCTGGTTCAAGATCAAGGGAGACACGTGAGTTCAAATTCATATGCATTTATTTATTTATTCAATAATTTACTGTTATTAATCAAATTATACTGTGTTTTCATGGTAAATTTCGTATAATGGGATGATTTAAATTGTCTGAAACAATTTATATATTTGAATGCAATACTCTTGATGTCTGAGACTGGGATAATATTCGAAAACCACTCATTGAATTCAATGATAAACTAAACTGTTATTTCTATATATGGAGTCGACTACTTGAATTGTTTTTCAATGCTAAGCATGTTGGGTCGTCATATACATGGTAAGATGTAGATGCTGATGCTTGGACAGATGTTTAAGATATCTAACTTGTATCAGCAGACCTCTGAGATTCGTGTTTTTACATTTTAATTCTTCAGACTCAGCTCTTTGGCCTGCTTCTTTATTTTCTCGGTGGACATGAACTTTCTGGTTTATCACAACATTCCCCAAAGGTTTAATCAAAATGAAGAACCATAAATTTCGAATTCATGTTTTCCTTTTACAATTTTTTTTGGTTTTGTGAGGACTTGAGTCAGTGAAACATATTTTGTGATCTCTTAGGGAATAGAGTGTTGGAGAGCAATCCAAGTTCGATGTATCCACATCATAGACCTGACCTGCCCTTTACCCTTCCAGCTTAAGCTCATACAACCAATCAATCTTCGATGGAGAATAAAGGGCCGTCTAATTGGCAGAAGTGAGAAGCAAAGAACAAAGAACGGAGAGCTCTCTTCAGTCCTCACCACCACCTTTCCGCCCAACTCTTTGGTCTTAAGAGCTCTATACACAACAATTATGATGATGTTTAACATTCTTTGTTTTTGTAAATTTATAGACTTGAATGCTCAAAAATTTGAACCATCTTCATTCACTATCAACAATCTCGATTTTACGTTTTTTCTTTTTCATTCTTTATTTGATCAATTCACTATTCTACATCTATTTGTTTGTTCTGACTTTTCCTAGGAGTAGTAAAATTAGCCAAAAATGAGAACGTCAAATCAGTAGGTAAATTTTGAAAAACCCAGGCTTGAAATTTTCGAATGCATTTATATTTTCTAGAACTAAATTACACCAGAGTTTGGTGTCCAGCTCTCCGGTCATTCTTGTTTGTTGTTTGTCCCTAACTTTTTGTCATTTCAATGTCTCATAGTATCAAATAAAACATAAATGTCCAACAGAATGCAAACATTCACAAAGGACAACTGCAAATCTGCCACTTTAATGAGTTGAAAATAGTTCTTTAGGTCAAGTGATTTTCATTGCAGTTTTGATGTTTCTGTGGTGGGTACCGGGGGGGGGGGGGGGGGGGGGGGGGGGGGGGGGGGTTCATCTTCAAGCCATTACCTGCTAGATGAATTAGATTATGAAATACAAAAACTTGACATTCTGCTTATATATATTCTGTTTATAGTTACATTTTATCATCTTTGATTGTAAATACATAATTGCTTATCGACTTTCTTGTATATTCTTTTGCCTGTGGTTCATGAAAATGAGTGCTATACAGAACTTAGCTGCAATTTTTCTGAGAGTTTACAATTTACATGTCAAGTGGAGTGTATCCCGAGTCATACTTACAATTTGCCGTACTGTCTTGAAACTCATTTTGTTAGTTGAATGCTAATGCAGAGATGATTTTATTGTTCCATTTCTTAAAATAAGACATCCATTATGTGAGGGATCAGGCATGGATCCCTAGCAGTGTATCGAAATAAAGTCTCTGTCATTTGAGTGGCTATACCAAGGGGGAGGGGTTGCATAATGCTCACTCCAATACTACAGAACTTAACTATAATCTTTCTGTTATTCTGATTTCCATTACAATCTAAAACCTCTTCTAGAAACGAGTCCCGTCAAGCCTTTGAATTACCATTGTAGACCAAAAATAATATGGCATGTGATATTTGTTAATGATTTAATTGCTTTAGATCCTCAAATTTAACAGTAAACTAGACGAAGTGGAGAAAATGGATTCATGTGGTTGAACCCAAATTTATCAAGAAAAAGCCATAGTTTATAGTTGTATTATGCTGATGCACGTTCTTTGAAATATCAATACAGTTACCTCTTAGTAGGGTGTCAACATCGTCTCCGCCACCATAATTATGTGTTGCAAACCCCTTATTATTCACATGAATAATCTTCTATCGAAAAATCTTGTTTTCCCATAACCTATACAAGCTCTAATTGTCTGATTATACAGAACGTTCATGTCATTATGAACATGGGTGGCCTTGGTACATATGATTCAGACCAGTCTTTTGGGGTTTGAATAGGTGACCGAATAATTTCCTTCTTTGTTCAACCGAACCATGTAATTTTGTTACATTATGTGAATGTTTGCAAGATCGGGAGGGTCTGGAGGACTGCCAAGATCGGAGGACACCATCGAGTTTCTTTGAGCAAACTCCTTTTATTTTTTTCCTTTTCCTTCTAATAATAACTCTAACGATGAGTCTCCTGTTAGAATCCTTTCCATGAACTTTTCTTAATTAGATCCCTCAATAAGTTTTCTGCTTGTATATTTTGTACCTTTCACACCACATGATTTAATTTATATTCTGCAGAATTTGTGAAATCTGTGGTGCCACTGCACTGAACATTGTTGCCGAGCAGGCGATCAATGTAAACATTGCAACTAATACAGCATCATCGGAGATGCCTGTGTTCGTCATTGAGACTGAAAGCTTCTGGCGTGGTCGTCGGCTTTTGAATGTTCTACTTGCTTGCATGGTTCTGGCCTTTGTCATTTCTTGGCTTTTTCACTTTAAGGTTCTACCATAAGTCCTGATGCTGTCAATATCTGTCAACCTTCAATGAAAAAGCAATTCCGAGAACACTGAAGTGTGCCTACAGTAAGGGACAGGGTATTCCTATGAGTATACTCTGATGCTTAAGTCAGTTCTATAAGAGATATAATTCATCGGAGAATGTTATTTGTTATATAAATTGAACTGAAGAGCTTGTAGGAAGCTCTATTTATAGTTACCAGAGTTCCCATATGATAAGTCTCCATCCATCTGATTAGAGTTGAACCATAAGAATACCGTTTGGACTAAATTTAGTTTTAAGCATTAGTTGCACAATATTTTGATGTGGCCACACATTATCTACAAGACAAATTTTACATTATTGTATGGGCATCTTTTCCCCATGGATCTTTGAGCATCCATTCTCGTACCAGTTAGATGGTTTGGCTTAGCAATGTTCACCTTAAATTTTTAATATCTGGAAGATTTGGCATCAATTGTTTAGAGCCAGTTTTGCTATCTCGAACTTCTTGTTTCTTCAATACATTTTTTGACACGTTAACACATCTTCTTAGCAAATGGAAAGGTGTCAATGCATTTCTGGCACATTAACACGTAATACTTTGTCATCTTTCCATTTGCTAGAAGGGGGTGATGTTCGAATGTCTCAAAAATGCACTGGGAGAGTCAAAATGAGAGCAAGTTCGAAACAACAAATTTAAACTCTATTTGCCAAAGCTTATAATACTTTTAAGCTACTTTTTTGGTCAAATGTATTTAGGGCTCGTTGGTGTGAGTTTTGCTTTTGCTTTTTGTAGAAGAGCTTTTGAAAGAAACTACATTAAATTTTATTAGAAAATTAATTTTTAAAAGCATTTCATATTTCAAAAGTGTTTTTAGAGAAAGTCACATTTGATCAAACTCCTATGAAAGCTCTTCTTTAAAAAAAAATTATAAAATTAGTCGAACGGATTCAAAAGTTTCTTTTGAGTCATAAAAGTTCATTTGCCCCTTTCAAAAATCATGTCAAATAAACCTTATATTTGTTTATAAGTTACTTTTAGGGAGGATTTTTAGTCCTGACACATTTTTAAATGGGAGTTTCGAACTTGAGCCAAACATATCGAGGTATATTGTAGTTTTTGTCAGATTTTTTTTCCTATTTCATGCTATTTGTTCGTGCAGAGTTTTGTTTTTCAATTTTTTTTTATTCAATGTGTTGGTTGTCGAAAAAAAGAAGCGTGCTACTTGGACAGTGAGTTGTCTAAACAGGGGGCATCTATTAAAAAAAATTCTAAAAAGAAATGATGGTCATCGGCTTGGTCAAACAATATGAGTTTGTGAATATTTGAGGATATATTTGACTTTGACTATATATATATGTGTCAAAGTGCCATAATTGATATTATGACCTAGGAATCGGATTTTTGTTTGAAATAAAACAATCTTTTTTGCAGAGATGGCTAAACCATTTTTCTTTGCAATATGCATGAATGTATACAAATGTTTGAAATGTTGTTCTAAGCTTGCAGAATAAACTAGAACATCATCAATGTAAACAATAATGAAATTTGAATAAGGATTGAATATATCATTCATGATTTTTTGAAATTCATAATGAACATTTTTTAGACCAAAGGGCATAACATTCCATTCATATTGACCAAATGGAACATTGAATGCAGTTTTGTATTTATCATTTTCAGCAAATTTGAATTTGCTAGAAACCTGACTTCATATCAAATTTTGAAAAGATAACAGTTTTGAATAATTGATTTATTAAATCTTTCTTTTGAGGTAAAGGATAACGAATCCATTGAATAACAGTATTGAGAGGTTTGTAATTGATAACAAGTCGAGGAACACCTCTTTCAATTTCTACAGAATTATTGACATAAAAGGCAGAGCAACTCTAAGGAGACTTGCTAGGCCGAATAAGTTTTTTGACAAGGAGATCGTCGATTTCTTTAATACAGAAATCAAGTAATTCCTTATTCATTTGAATAGGACGAGATTTTGTAGGAATATTTGACTCATTGAAATCAGAATTATAAGGAAGAGAAACAATATGTTTCTTTCTATCCCAAAAAGCATTTGGAATTGTAGAACAAATTTCTTGTTCAATTTGAGATTGGAACTTTGAAATTTTTTCTTTTATTGAAGAATCTTGCAATTGTTCTTCAATTTTTTGAAACTTTATCTCTTCTTTGAGAAACTTAATATGGTTTTTCTTAAAATTGATATTGTTAATAATTTTTGAAATTAAAGCTTCTTTCAGAGAATTAATATCTCTGGTTGAAGGAGGATTTGAAAATTTGAAAAATATTTCTTGTCCAAAAACATGTGTAGTAATTCCTTTAGAATCAGCTTGAAAATGATAAATTTGAACAATGAAAGGAGTACCAAGAATAACTTCTTGATCTAAATATTTGACTAAATAAAATATGTTTTTAAAGCAAATATTTGAATTACAAACATGAACTTTTGAAAGTTTGTAATGAATATCAAGTTTTCTACCACTAGCACCATATAGACTTTCAGTGATTTTTTCAAAATATTTTGTAGGGATAAGTCCTTCCTTGATACAATTTTGATCAGCACCAGAGTTAATAAGAACTCGAGTGGAAAGTTTGAATTCTTTGTTGATGATAATTGTCACATGACAATACCATTTTTTAAGTTGAATTCGGTTAATAACATTAACCTTTTCTTCTTCAGATTGATCTTTGAAAATATCAATTTTGCAAAGATCTTTGAGGGGAACTAAGGATGCTCAGAAAGATTTTTTTTGACAAATTTTCTTCTTCAAATTCAGATGAAGAAGTAGAGATTGAAGAGGATGATGATGTTTTACAAAGATCATCAGATTTTGATTTAAGAATGACAACATCAAAATTAATGGATTTAACTTTAGATTGTAAATCAGCAATTTGATGTTTCATGAAATTGATTTCTGCTTTAAGATCAGAAGAATTTGAAGAGGTTTTTGAAATCTTTTTATTTTTGAAACGAGTTAAAACATTTTGAAAAACATCTTCAGGAGGAGCTCTAGAATAAGAATGAAGAAGACTACTAAACTTATTTTTAAGTTTAGTATCTTGAATTTGATCAATAATGTCCTTAAGAAGTTCTTCTTCTTTTGTAAGAACATTAATTCTTAAATTCTCAGGAGGTTTTTGAAAATGACGAATTAAATTTGAGTTTTGAATTTTGTTGACATGATAATCATGTTCACCAAATTGAGCTTCAAATTCATAGATAGTATTGATAATGTTTGAAGAAACGGGATACTTCAATTTAGTCAATTGAGAAACAAATTCTTTCAGAATTTTTGTCTCATTATTGAGTAAATTTTTAGTACTTGGAATATGACATAAAGAAGTAGGTAAAACCTTCTTCTTGTCCATTTTTGAAGAAGTAGATGCATCACTTTCAAAATTTAATTCAATTATGTTAAGTTGAGAACATACAGATTGAAGAACTACGTTTGTGTAGTTGTTTTGAGATTGAACATTTTTTATTTCTTTGATAGAGATGACAGCGGAATCATCCACTCTTTCACATTTTTTTAAAGGACTTGCAATAATTTCAGTATTTCCATGAGGAATAATGATTTCTTGCAAAGGAGGATGAGAAGATAAAATTGTTTCACTTGTAGAGGTTTTCCAATTTTTCTTAGAAATATCATTTGTTTGAATAGAAATCTTTGAAGATTTCTTTGAAAAGTTTTTTGAATCTTTTGAAAGTTTATGAATTTTAGGCTTTTTGTTGAAAACTTGGAAATAAGCCCATTCATAAAAACTAAAATCCTCTGGACAATAATAAAATTCTTGCCAGTAAGATTTTTGTTGTTCTTTTGAAAAACTCTTTTTGAAAAGATGGCGAAATCTTTTGATTTCAGGAGTTTGATCAACTTTGAATTCTTTTCTTTTGTCAATAGAAGAAATAACATTACACTGTTCGCCAAGACGTTCAGTTAATGAATGAGCCATATCAAATAAAGTAGGAGATCCAGGAGAATCTGATCCATCATCTTTTTCTGAAGGCGAATCATATTGAGGTTTTGGAATATTTGGAGTAAAATCAATTCCTTGAAGAAAAGAAGCAGATTTTCTAGGAAATTGAAAATCTTTATTTCTTTCTTCGATTTTTTAAGACAAAGATCTTTGAAGATTTGATAAAGATACAGTAGAAGGTCTTGAAAAAGAAGATTTTGAAGACTTTAAAGATCTTTTGAAAGACATTCTAACACTTCCATCAGAAGGGTTACAGATTTGAGTAGGATTAACTTTGACTTCAGAGGGTTTTGGATTTTGAGCATTTTCAAAATTCCACTCTAAAGATCTAGTTTGAAAATTCCAAGGAATTCTTTTTGAAATTAAAGTTGTTGAATAAATAGGATTCAATTCAACAAGAAGATTTTCATCTCTTGAAGAAGAATTGAGAGCACGAATATTGAGATGTGTATTCATGAGTTTGTAATAAACTCGATAAATAACAATAAAATGACTTGATGTTTCATCAAAATCGCAATTCTTAGTTTGAATATGAAGATTGAGAGTTTTGAGAACAGCACCATCATTGAGACATATTGAAAAATTAGGATAACATTTTGAATAAACAGATCATTTTTCAAGGTTTGTTTCAATAACAGATAATAATGAATTTTCAAAATCAAGATGTCTTTTATCTCTAAGAGTTAAAAGAACTGGAATGTCTAAACCAAGTCGAAACATAAGTTTGACAGCAATTTGAACTAAACCAATATGAAGATATTTGAATTTCTCTTTATGAGCTTCAATAGCTTCTTTTGAAAATAGATTGACATAAGAATTTTGATTTTTGATAGGAATAATATGCTCAATAGTTTTGATAACATAATTTTGAGTAAAATCAAATTTTTCTATTTCATAGATAGAAGATTTTTCTACCGTTGGAATAGTCCAGTTATGCAATAAATTTTCAATTTGAGAAATTTGAAGTTCATGAGATGCAGATGCTTGATCAATTTCATTTTCACTTTGAAAAACATTTGAAATACCCATATTTCTCTCATCACCAGTACTTCTATTTCTACTAAACCAGTTTGAAATTGAAGACATAATTGCAGAGAAGAGTTAGAAAAATATACCAACTTTGACAAAAGATAATAGGGTCGCGGGTTTGTCCTCTTATCCTAACCTCCTTGATCGGGAACACGGGAACACCCTACTGCCTCACCTGGGACTTGCCACGGGCTTACCAACACTTACCAACGCTCAACTGAGATTATCCGGTTCGAACGACGCTCACCCTATCACGAGTACCTAAGCGATCTATCCACTGCCCTATTTGATTTTTAGAGAAAATGTTACTAAGCCGTTATTTAGTATAGATTAATTAATAATTAATTTTAATAACACGTTTCAATGAATTCACAATTTTTCAATTCTTATAAAAACTAGTGGTGAACGCGGTTCGATTTAGACGATTTGTGCTATATTTTCAATTTAAACTATTTCATGCGGTTTGAAAAATTCCAAACCAAACCAAAAACATTTTATTTTTCGAACCAAACCAAATCAAACAATAATTTGCGATTTGGTTCAGTTTAAATCCGCGATTTATCTATCGACATTATAGTATATTTAAAACAAGTTAATATATAAGTTTAAATGAGAACTAATAATGTTAAATTACATTCATATGTATTATGAAACCCACGAATAAATTATTTTTTAAGTTAGTTACTAAAAGATGTTAATAGAATAGATACATCTTTCTTCATTTTTATTTACCTTTTCTTATTTGCATTTCATATTGTCATATAGCGGATGGTAAAGGTAGAATCACATTTTGTTATTATAGTTTGATTAAAACTCCTTTTCGTCTTGCTAATGAGATGTTAAATAATGGTTGAATAGGATATGTTTAAATGTACAAAGATTGATAAAGTTCAAACTTGTTGAGAATTGACGAATTTCATTCTTTAACTACTTTATGAAAGTAGAAGGTATTAATACTAGTTAAGGAACTTTAACATTTTCACACAATCAATACGTTTTGTCCTTCATTCTTTCCAAACCACAACAAGTTCATTATTCATCTAAAAACATAAGCAGACATTTTTATATCCAAACAACAACTCACAAGTGTATAATAAGTTCAAACACAACAAATAAAAGAAATAACAATGAAAAATAGCTTGAATTAGAATTTGAGACTTATTGAGAGAGAAGATAAATAGGCGACTCGGGTAGAAATTAACAAACTAACAGACAAAATGGGACTGATAATTCGTTCAACGGTAGCAAACAAGCGTCAAATGTTTATGAAATAAGAGTTAATGCTAGGGCTTTTGAAACTTTAGACGTGATTTGCTGTTGTAATTTTGTTAAATTATGATTTAGATTGTCGACAATATATATTATTTTTTTCATTTCATATTATTTGAGAATAATTTTAAATATCAGGTGAAGACGTGTTGTGCACTTGTTCAACCATGAACTAATAATGATGAACATAATGTACTTTATATGATTATTTTACTGAGTTTATTATAATTTGTATTGTTAAATTGATATTTTTATTTTCCTAAAAAGTGAAAACTGCATAAAATTAATGTTTTTATTAAAAAATTTAAAAACGATTCGTTTCGATTTTGTGCGATTTTTGAAAATCAAAATCTAAACCAAACCATTTTGAAACGACTTGATTCAATTTGAGGGGAGGCGAGGGAAGGGGGACCGCAGATCCACGTGGCTCCTAACCAACGATTTCAAATCGACGAATTCAGTTCGATTTGCGATTTCGCAATTTTTTTTGTGCAACCCTAATAAAAATTACTAAAAAGCTAATTTTACATCAAATAGGAGCCAAAAGGATCAAAGTAGTTAGGAATATAATAATGTTTTTGAAAAAAACTTCAAATAAAATAGGACTGAACTCCCGAACCTTTCACGTGATAGGATTATAAATCCCTAACTTTCAAGAGTAAAGTTTTGAGTCTCCAACATATTTGAATCTGTGAATTTTAGTCCCCATGTTACGAAAATCATCAATTTCGACTTTAAAATCACATGCGACTTTGATATAATGTTAAATGATTTAACGATTTTGCACCCCTGTAAGTTGAAAGTAGCATGTCTACATTGATGATTCCGGCCAGGTGAGGCCAAACCAATATTAATATCCTTAAGTATTCACGTCAGAAAATTTATCCAATAATTTGCTATTGTCCCAATCCTCGATTATTAGATTGATTATTTTCTGTCATGCATTGAGAAAAGATTTAGACAACAGCAAACACGAGTGTTTCTACCACTAAGAAAATTCAAAGCATTCACACGATCAAAACGAACATCCTGGTGATTATTGACGTAAAAGGAAAGATGGCGCAAAGAAAATATCTGTCTCCGATAGAAAGAATTCTTCATTCACGAAGAATATCAGATGTCAAGATAATTCATCTGCAAAAACCAAGCGAGCGTCAAAACAGAGTCATACTCAATCTGAACACAAGTTAACAATTAGCCTTGCACTGTTTTAAAACAAGAATAACTATATTTTCCTGACGTGAAATGATGAGTGCTGGGCCTCTAATCAAAGTCAGCAGCAGTTTTATTTTTCCCAGAATATGCCACTTCGATTTGATTATTGAGCATTATGTTTCAAAATCAATATCAGAATCAGTATCTACGTCGCGTATGACAAAGCTTCAAGGAAGCCACCCCCACCAAAAAAGAAAATCACACAAAAATATAAATGTAAAAAGATGGCTTGAACAAAAGTTTAAGCAAAGAAGCATGATCTGTGATTGTGTAATGAAGAAGTATTAAGGATTATATTACCCAAATTCTTGTGTTGCTTAAGCATCCATTAGCTTAATTAAAACATCTTCCCATCACTCCTAAATTCAAAGGATTCTTATCCTAGCATAAGTTTTACGATAAGTAGAACTAAGATAAATAAAAAGAATGTTATTTTTATTATAGCAGGAAGTCTCATATTGTCTCAAAAGAGAGATATTCAGTAATTTAAGTTTGACAATTAATAAGGAATGAAAATATACACCACCAAGTTGAGGTGACACCAATTAAGAACAAAATATGGGCATGACAACTTAAAAGATTGGAACATGTCTTGCATGGACATAAACAAACTCTCATTCTAAAGAGCAGTGTGATCCCAATAGAATAGGTTAAAAATAAGACGAAAACTAACACAGTTCAATATGAATGCAAAACACTTGATTTTCATTAGATCTTTTAATAGATATAACACTGTATCGAAAGGTCAAAAAGGAATTTATGTAACCAACATCAAATTTATTGAGGATAAATATTAGAATTTCTTAGGCATTTGTAGCAATTCTCCTCATCAACATATAATGAACATTCGATGAACAGAAACTCATTGACCAATAGAAACTAATAAACAATTCTTCGGACAATGATTTGCTTCTCCAGCTTTTGTAATGGCACTTCCACATTAAGCATGACAAGTCTATTTTATATTCGAACCATGAATTTTTATGTAATCTGCACCATTTCATGACATCCACAATTTATGACACATAACTCATGCACGAGTTACCCATCTCAAATCTCTGCAGACGTTGAGAATCTGTTATTGCCTAGGTCGACACCTATAAGAAACATTGAAGGATAGTTTCTATTTTCTTCCTTCATGTACTTTTAATTGAGACTAAACGAAGATTAATGAGCTAAAACATTTCACAGATTAAATGCTTCAGCAGACTAACATGTAGAAATGAGCATAAGATTTAACAATACCCAGTAATTGGAACAAAGATAAAAAAATTTATCCTAAACACATTTGGTAACTACATAATTATATAAAACATAAAACAGGTATTAACTTGCTCCAAAAGTTGGTATAAATCTGGCTAAATGGGTTGGTTGTAATGGAAACACTCTTGTGTGGTCCATGCCCAATTCATCTTTTAGACATTATTGTTATCAAAATCAGGTAGACGAAACAAGTTGCAAAGACTAAAATTAATCAATAAAAACAATTTACCATATTGCTTCTAGGGTTTGCAGCAGAGTAACACTTACTTCCTGAGCTTCTGTGCTAAGGGAGAATTACACTTAACACACGTTATAAAACAGATTTAACAGCAAACTGGTTCATAGATAAACAAGCATCTAATCAGGCTGGAAAAAACCAACTAGAAACTGATAAACAGCCAGATCTAACAAATATCAACATCATCAATGTAAATATCACAACAAACTCAAGCACAACATATTTAGTATATTTCTTCTAGGGTTTCCAGCAGATCAGGTTTGATGGCAAAACCAAGTCAAATATACACAAGCATGTAATCAAACTGAAATAAAATGCAACTAATGACTGATAAAGCAGCTGGATCTACCAAATATCAACACCATCTATGTACAATATCACACTAAACATTGACCAAAATCAAATTCAATGGATAATCACAATTTACTAAATTATTTCTAGGGTTTACAGAACTTACTTCCCGTGCCTCTGCACGAAGGGAGAATTCTTCGCGTCCTCCTCTGCCAACAACAACATCCAGCATATTATAGCAATCGGAAAAAGAAAATATGTCTGTACAATACAGAAAATGGAAAATTAGAGTAGATTCAGACCGGTTAATCCGAGGGAAAACTTGGTGATTATGGTTCCAGTAACGGCGAATCCGACAAGGAACGGCCAGGTGCGTTTAAATTCTCTCCTGAAGAACACCGGCCATGGATCGAATTTCCTCATTTTTGGCGATTTTGATTTCTTTTCTCTCGTCTCTAATTCTCTCTGTAGTTTTGATTTTCTGATTTCAATTGATACTAATGTCCTCGAGTTATTTATTGACGGCTTGTTATTTTTAAAATCAATTTTTAATTAATTATTATTTTCAATCAAATATTTTTTAATAAAATAATATTTTATTTTTTTTTCAACAACACATTTTCATTATATCACTATTCAAAAATTAATTATTTCTCTAAAAATCACTCCCTATGGTCCGTTTGCAAAAGTAGAATTTGGGTGAAAAGAAAACGAATTGTTGGAATGAAATTCTCTAGAATTTATTTTATTGGAATTTGTAATTAATTTGATTAGTATAATTTTTTACCTAATCCGTTTGACTTTGTTTTTCATGTAAATTGTTAATTTTTGGGATAAATTTTTACAATTGGGAATAAAATTTGTTTGGATTGCCAAAAAGTAGAAAATAAAAACAAAATTCGAAATTTTTTGTATTCGTTTAACTTTATTTTTTATGCAAATTATCAGTTTTTTGGATAAAATTATTTACAACTAATCATAGAATTTGTTTGGATTGTTAAAATAAAAAATAAAAAAACAATCAGAATGTGGAAATTCATTTTCCACAAAATTAAGCCCCTATTTGGTATCCATTCTCATTTTTATTTTCATTCTTCTACTCATTTTCAATCACACATTTTTCAATAAAATAATATTGTTCATCCCATCAATAACTTTTCCTTCTTTTTCAACCAC
Organism: Osmanthus fragrans; assembly: GCA_019395295.1. Classification (NCBI taxonomy): domain Eukaryota; kingdom Viridiplantae; phylum Streptophyta; class Magnoliopsida; order Lamiales; family Oleaceae; genus Osmanthus; species Osmanthus fragrans. The sequence goes on from CM033361.1 coordinate 8,936,161, forward strand.
ATATTCACCATCACATCAACCAAAAAATACATTTTTTTCCCAAAAAAATGGGTATCAAACAAGCTCTAAGGTAGTGTTTGATTGAGGTGGAATTGGATGAAAAAGGAAAAACCCTTAGGCTGGGGTGAAATTGGGTAGAAAATGAAAATATTTTTTTTTTCCACCGTTAAATTTGGTGTTTGATTGGATAACTTTTCAATGGAATTCATTTTCATCCATTTTCTAGCTACAATCATTTAAAGCACATTTTTCATCTTTTATTTTTCTATGGGTATGGTGGGAAAATATTTTCCATCCTTTTTTTTTTCTTTTTTTTTTGGCATGAAAACATATTCTAAATCCAATAGTAAAAAAATTTATCCATTTAATTGATAATTTGCATGAAAAATAAAATCAAACACAAAAAAAATTTCAAAAATTATTTTTTTACTTTTTTACAATCCAAACAAATTTTAATACAGATTGTGAAAAAATTTATCTCAAAAGGTAACAATTTACATGAAAAATAAAGTCAAACGGATTAGGTGAAAAATTATACCAATCAAACACCATTAATTACAATTCCCTCTAAAACAAATTCTATTCAATTAAATTCACTATGATTCATTTTTTTTTCCACCTATTTTCCACCCTTGTAATCAAACAGACCATTAATTTGATGTTTAATTGCATAATTTTTTCATGAAATTCATTTTCACCCATTTTCTAGGTAAAACCATTTAAAACACATTTTTCATCCTTTATTTTCCCATGAGTTTGGTGGGAAAGTGTTTTTCAATTTATTTATTTTTTATTTTTTTTACTTTTTGGTAATGAAAATATATTCTAAATCCAATGGTAAAATTTTTTATCCATTTAATTGACAATTTACATGAAAAATAAAGTCAAACGAACACAAAAAAATTTCAAAATTTATTTTTTAATTATTTTTTTTACTTTTTTGCAATCCAAACAAATTTTAATGCAGATTGTAAAAATATTTATCATAAAAAATAACAATTTGCATGAAAAACAAAGTCAAATGGATTATGTGAAAAATTATACCAATCAAACACCATTAATTAGAATTCTCTCTAACACAAATTCTAGGCAATTCAATTCCCTGTCATTCATTTTCTTTCCACCAATTTTTCACCATTGCAATCAAACCGACCCTAAAGAAAATCTTGTCACATCAAAGGAATCTAGAAAATCAATTCCAATGAAAAAATGGTTAATCAAACAAGTAAAAAAGTGGAACTTGAAATTTAATTTCCAAGTTTCGTGAAAAATATGTTGAATCAAAGATAGCCTCATTTATTTATTTTGACTGATGGTTTAAAAAAATATTCAAAATCGATGTAGTACGATTTCAACTAATTATCTCAACCCAACAAATTGACAAAATTTGACCTTTTCTGATATTCTCTTTTTATTTACCCTCTATAAAATAATTATTTACTACAAACATTTTTTGTTCAAATTTAATTTGTAAATAAAAATATAATAACTAAAAAAATTATTTATAAGTAATATATATATATATATATAATAATTAAAAAATTACTTATAGGTTAAAAAAATTCATAAAAATAAAAATACTACTAATAAGATAAAAACTCACTTATAAAATTTTAAAATGTTACTTATAAGTAAAAATTCACTTAAAATTTATTTAAAAGTATAAAATTAACTTATATTTATAATGTTAACTTACAAGTAAAAAATATCAACTTAAAATTTTAAAATATTTAACTTTATTAAACTTTATAAGTTAGATATTAACTTGTATATAAAAATATAATCTTTAAATAAAATATCACTTATGAGTAATATATATATATATATATATATATATATATATATATATATATATATATCATACAATAACCTATAAACTAAAAATTTCATTGAGTAATATATATGTAATTTTATTTTATTTTTTTAAAAAAAAATCAGAACTAATAAATAATAAACTTTTAAGCATAGTTTTGGACTATTTCAAAAATCGCTACTAAAATCAATCAAAAATCAATTCTTCAAAAAATGCTTATAATCAATGCCCCGAAACTTCCAAGCAGGCCCATAAAGGAAGTGGGATAGGAGATTTGTACATGGAATTTTATCCCAACTTGAACTTTATTTGGATTTTGATTTCTATTTGAGCCCAACCTTTAACATAAATATTTTTGAGGAAATTAGGCCCACTACTATGAAAAATGAACAATTTAGATTACTACACTTGAAACAAATTAAAATATCTAATAGCAGTAATTGATACACCCTAAAATCATTCCAAAAGCCCCCAAAACCAATTGATTACGAAGAAAAACCTCAAATCGCCCCCAAAACCCACGATTCACCCAGCGAAGAAGAAGCATCTTCACCCACTCAAAGAAGAATGCGAATCATCTACCCATTAAAGGCTCCACCCACTTGACACAACTGATTATATACTCGAATTGTGATTGAAGAAAGTGAATCGATGGGGATGAAGAGAAATTCAAGTTTTGTTGAAGGAAATTCAAAGAAAAAGAAATTCTTCACAAGTTTATAAACCTAGGGTTGGTTAATTTTTTATTGTTTTAAACTTGTTTATGGCTTATTCGACTTTTATTTTGAAATGCTTATTTTCTTGTGTAATATATCTTGCATTTTGTGTAAAATCAAGTTGTATTTTGTGTCTTTAGGATTTTGTGATCTCCCCTAAATCCCATATTAAAATGGCGATTTTTTTTTTCCAAAAGTTTCATCTGCAAAATTGCAATTTAATAACAATACCGAGTATTTCTGATTCCTTGGGTCAAAATAAAAAGCAGCTTAAACTGTTCAAATGGTAGAGATTGCAATGCTTCAGTTCTGGTGAGTTACATTCCCTAGAAATCTTCAAAATGCGAAAATTCCAATGCTACCTCTTTGCCGACGAAGCATTTGAATCACAAAGAAAAACTTTGATCAAGTTTCAAAGCTGAATGTGTAGAGAGTTAAGTTTTTCAACTATTTGCACCAGAGCTTTGTTTTGAATGCTAAGACTCTAAATCATGATCTAGGGGCTATTGGAAACATGGATTATGGTGTTGAACTTGAGGATCAAGAAAATATTGAGGGCAATTTTAGAGATTTAGACTGTGAATTGATGGAAGAACCTATGGAGGTCATTGAACAACTCGAAGTTAGATCATGAAAAGGATCTTGACAAAAAAAATTATGGGGATTCAAGCTAGTAAAAGTAAAAAAGAAGTGGAAAAGTTGTCAATTGAATTACTTGCAACAAGAGCATTTACATCGATGGAGATGAAGAAGAAACTCTTAGGAAAGAGGTTTTCACTTGATAGTGTTGATTCGGTGGTTATAGACTTCCAAAGTAGTGTCACCTTGTTTTTCTGCACACTAATGACAAATAATTTTACATGTGAGTTTGTAATATGGCATGTGAGTAACATGTTTATGTCACTTTTTTAGTGTAAGACACTTTTCTTATTGTTGTATATTATAAGCATGTTTTTAATCATCATCACATGTTTAATGAATATTGGGGAATTCTAAATCTACTTTGGAACAATCCACTCAACTTTAGAAAATGACTTAGTGAATCCCTTTTTTAGCTGGCTGCAAAAGTGGAGAGTGGTTGCCACTTTAGTCCTTGAAAATTTTAGTCTTTTATATATCTTTCAATATGTGTAAACTACTGATGACATCGGCATGCTGCTTGCTGGAGGCTTTCTTGCATGTATTGTTGGTAATTGCACAAGAACAAAGTGGAAAATCATGTATCATGGTTTGATATTTGTGCTGATTTTTTAAAGCTCTACCATGGAGGTATTACGAGTATGAGTACTAATACTATAAAACAATAATGCTTCATAACTATTAAGTAGAGCCATCAAATGAGTTGATCAGCTATTATAACATGATAATAGACTTCCAGAGTAGTGTTTGTTACTTTTTTTTAATTTGTATCACTTTTTTTAGTTTGTCTTTTTTTTTTTTTTTTTTTTTTTTTTTTAATTTTGTCACTTTTTGAATGTTTGTCTCTTTTTTATTGTCACTTTTTTAATATGTAACTTTTTTGAATAATCCACTTTTTAAAAAATTTCTATCACTTTTTTGAATTTTTGTCATTTTAAAAAAAAAAATGATACTTAACTTTTATAAATAAAAAAAGTGATACAGTTTTTTTTTTTTTAAAGTGACATTGTGTCACTTTTTAATATTACACAATATTTTTTACTTCCAAAAACTTTTCATATGATTTTTTAAAAGACTCTTAATTTTTAAGAACATGATTACTGGTGTTGCACAAATGGATAGTGTTATTTTGTTGTTTGTCACTTTTTTTTTGAGTTTATGTCACCTTTTTTTTTTTTTTTTTGGAGTGTTGTCACTTTCTTTTTTTAATAATTTTGTCACTTTTTTTTTGAATTTGTGTCACTTGTTTTGAATTGTGTTTAAAAAAAGTGAAATTGTCACTTTTTAATTTTACACATTATTTTTTACTTCCAAAATTTTTTTCATATGATTTTTCAAAACACTCCTAATTTTAAGGGTTTTTTTTTTTTTTTTTTTTTGCCCATTATTTTTAAGTGCAAATTACACCATATACACGTTTTAAATTATATTCAAATTTAGCCCTATTTGACTCTCTTTAAAGCAAAATAATTTATTTAATTTTATTTATTTTCAACCATACATTCACACAATAAAATAGTATGCATGTAAATAAAAAAAATTTCTACTTTTTTAATAACACACATTCTAAAAAATTACTATTCAAAAAATCATTCCCCCCAATTTCTTTTTATAATGATCATCAATGACCTAAACTAGTGTTACATAGCATAATTATTTATCAAAAAATGCAACTAAGCAAAATTAGCAGATAATTTTTAAAAAAATAAAAATATTACTAGTGTTCATTTCCATTAAAGATAATCACCACATGATATGACATTAAATTATAAGACAATAAAGTAGATTTTATATCCCTACATTTAGTTCGTCTTATCACTTAATAACACATTACTTGCTAGTGATCATCAAGATAAATAGCATTAATTCACAAAATAAATAAATAAATTGACTTGAACATGATATTCTCAACTACCACCACCATATTCACACTTACACTTCAGGTTCTTTCACAATGAAAAGATATGAATACCGTCGTATTCATTTGTTCTTTGGGTTCTTAGTAGGAATACCAAGCCTAGAACTTCGAATCTCTTTTGTATAAAAATAATTATATCTTTTAGATTAACTTAACTTGCTCTCAAATAAGTTATTATTTATTTCATTAATACTAAACAAAAAGTATTTTAAAGATTAAATATATTAACAATACAGTTATTAATAATTAAATTACATTTTAATTTCAGGGAAAGTCCATGACCTACACACATTATCATATTTATGTTTTAAACTTATTTTATCGCATTCTTATTCTCAAATTAACATACGTTGTTTCTTGTTACGGTTTCTCTCCAAAATTTCCTTTAAAAAAGAGTAAAAAGACTTATTTGTCCATTGTGTTTTTAATTAAGCAAAATAAATTATAATGCGAAAATGTAATTAAATATTTGATCCTCATTTTAAGTACATTAACAAGACTTTTGGTTGAAAACTATGATTAAAAACATGATTCTCTGATCAATAAAATATTAAAAAAATGTAATGAAGAAAAAAAAATTAAAATTATAAATTTAATAATGAATAAAGGTTAATGGCACTTAATATAATTAAAATGTTATGTGCGTGCATGCGTGCGACGTAAATATAACAACCATATTTAAAAAAAAAAAAAAAAATCATTTTCATTTCTTAACAAATTTAGTTAAAAGTTAAAAGTGAACTTTTCAAGTTTTCATTTATGAGTAAATTTACTTAAAAGTAAACTTTCTAAGCTTAGTCACCTCATTTGGCTAAGCATAAAACAAACTACTTAAAAATTTTATAGTAATGACGTTTTTGATATGCCAACATTTTCCTAGAAAGTTTTTTCAACTTCTATTTTTTCGCTGTTTGATAGCGTTTTTTTCCATGAAATTGATTTCCACCCAATTCTAAGGTACAATCATTTGAAGCGTGAACTTGCTATATGGTGAGAATTGATTTCCACCTTTTTTTCTTTTAGCAAATATAAACAAAATCTAAGATAAAGTGTAAAAAAAATGTATCCCTTTAATTGACAAATTCCATACAAAACAAAGTCAAACGTAAAAATAAAAACATATTTTGTCCCCAATGATAAAAAAATTTATCCATTTAATTGACAATTTGCATAAAAAAAAAAAATAAAGTCAAACGTATTATAATAGAAATGTGAAAAATTATACCAATCAAACACCTTTAATTCAATTTCCGGTAAAACAATTCCAAGCAATTCAATTCCCTCCAATTCAATTCATTTCCACCCAAATTTCACTCTTGCTATCAAACGGATCCTAAATAATTTCTTTTATTGGTCAATTGAAAATAAAGTAATTTGATTATTTCGAAGAAACTCGACACTTAAAATAAGTGATTTTTTTTACTCTTTTAGCTTATTCAAACATGCCATTGATTTGCAACCTTTCAATTACATATACATTTTAACATATCAATCATTATTGCTGCTTAAACTTACTGCTTAGCCAGCAAGATACAAAAGGTTGTGAAATCTATACTCTTCCAACTGGGGAAGGAGGTGGAAATGAGGCATATTTTGCAGAAACCTCTTTCTTGGAAATTTTTGCCACATTGTTTTCTGATAATTTAGTCTCTTCAGAAGTCTTGCATCCAACCAAGTTCTTTGGTTCTGCGAAGATGGCCGGTTTCATGCAGTTAAAAACGGCTATTCCAATGGAGAACGCTTCTAGAAGTTTGAGTGATGAATTAAACTCGACTGAGAAGATCCCATCCTTGAACCGTGACAAGCTGAAGACGAGCTTATTCTCTGATATTTCGTCCTATGAAAAGCAGAGACGAAAGTTAAGAATCCGGGTTAAAAACACTGTAGGCGCTCAAATGAACAATAATTAGACTGCACAACATAAATACCTCAGAAAAAAGTTCGAATCTACTTTCAGTTGATCTGCATTTCTCACTCGACTGGTTGTGATTAGCAAGAACTCGTATTTTACATCCAATGTCCCAACCTCCACAGTCACATGATCCGCCGGATTTCCATCTTTTAATAAGTGGCGAAGGTTCTCCTTTACCAGGCAGTCCGTGATCACCACCAGGAAGTACTACTGTCGTACTTAAAAGGTCTTTATTCAGAACCAAATTCAGATTTCCTTCATCATCTTTAGAGTTACCACTCGGCTGGACATCTCGGTTTATCTGTCCATCAATGTGTCCCGGAAATTTCACAATAATAGCTGCAAGTTCATTACCAGGCAACATGTCCGATGTTTGATGATCAGCGTCTCTAGTATCCACGGAATACAAAACAAACTCCCTAGTGCTAGATTTAATAACAAACCTCTGACTGAACGATTCTGAGGAGAAAACATCGGAAACCCTCATTTTTGCGACAACATTAGGAATATATCCATGATTTCTATCTTTACCTCCTTGATTAATCGAATGTCCATTCTTTTTCTTCATTTCCAGGTAAGAGAAAAACGTGTACATCCATCTGTTCACATTTTTTCTTGAACTTAATGTTTTCACTGTCGCTGCTAAAATGTCTCTTTTATTGTCAACTGCAAATGTGAACAAAGGAAGGCCATTCTTTAAAGCCACTTGTAGGAGAGCTTGAACTGTTGATGATCCATTCTTCACATTATGTGGGTTATCAATATCTACTGTTTTGCAACCCTTTAAATCAAATTTTACATTTCCGAAATGAGAAGCTGGAGATTCTACACGTCCTGTGGATGATTTGACAGCCCTATTAGTTGTGGACAAATCTCTCTCCAATGAGTTACCAGAGTGGTTGGAGTTGCCTGATTTTGGTTTCAAAAATGTATCTAGTAACCTTCTCAAAGGACTGGATCTGGCTCTGCTAGTATCATTTGATTTATCACAAATAGAACTTACCTCTGAACCGGACTTAACTGTAAAATCTTTGGAGCCTGAATGTGGAATTGCTGAAGTCTCTTTTGGACTCCAGCCCAACTTGCCCATTTCAAAGCTAAATCGACGAGATGGTGAAGGATTCCCAACCTTACCAACAGCAGAAATGCCCACTTTTGGGTTTAACTCCTGATCAAAAGATTTATTTTTTGTTACATTTATTAACTTTAGGCCCAAGTTATCCTCCTCCTGCTTCTTGCCTCTGGAGGGACTAAATGAGATATGGTCCGGAAAGGATTCTGTCTGTTTTGTCTCTGACAACAACTTTATACTTGCATCTTTGGAGCAGGAGTCGCCCAACCGTGCATCTATCTTATTGGATTCGCGAGGGACATCTACAGGCAAGACACTCACATTAGATTCTCCAGCAGGGCTCTGTCGATTTACGTCCACTGGTCTTTGATCCTCACTGTTTGATGAACAGGGTGGATCAGATATTGCAGGAAACATGTTTTGTGGTCCATCTTTTGGAAAGAGGATTGCTGTTTTGTTTCGTTCAGTGCAATAATAATCAGTAACATTACAACTTGGAACTTCTAATTCTTCTTGTCCCGTCATAGCTTCATGTTGAACCTTCGTCTTTCCTTTCGAACTTGATGCCATACTATCACTTTCCAAATATTGCAATCTCCTCCTCTCAGAATTTCTCTGAACGTCCAGTTCTTTACCTCTTCGCTCCTTTAGTTTGTTCTTGGTGTCTTGGCTAAAAGGCTGATGTGCCCTCATCATACTCTGCTGCACCTTCAATGGATGAATTGGGCCAGCTTCGCAGTCTTGAAACTTCCCTTTATTTTTTGAAGAAATTGGTGAGGTATTGCAATTAAAAGGTGCATGCTCCTCACTTCCTTGACTAATCTCCTTTCGATTATGATGCCATTTCTCAAGAAGGCTCCAATCAAGGACCCCAACATTGAAAGCCTTTTCCGGGAGGTTTTCTCCTCTTTCCAGAAAACTAGGTAATTTTGACATGTACTTGACAAATTCTTCAGTCTGATGAACCTTCCTTTCGACCCGTTGCTTTCGATGAAACCCCTTATATTTTGATAAGGGGCTGTCTACATTCTTTATTACTTCCGGATGGAAATCATCAAAACGCCGTTCTTGCTTATCAAACTTCAACCTGTACCCCAGCTTTGTATTTTGTCTGGCTTGGTGTGAGGAACGACCATTTGGGATATTGGATGTTTTTCCATCACTTGATTCTTTTCCAAGTTCTAAACGGTATTCCATATGGCTACTAGTCTGAATCACCAATATTTGCTATCAGATTCTTTCTTTGGTGAAATGATTTGATTGCTACCAAAAACAATGAAAATTAAATGTATTTTAGAATATTAGAGATGAAAGATCACAAGAACTAACATACAATGAAAATAATATCCTATAACTGTAAGCGAGCAAGTACCATTTCCATATGATTTTCAGTACATATAGGAAGACACCAAAAAAAGGTATGCTTGGTGCTTGCAAATTTGTGAAAGAAGAATTGGACAAGATAAATTAATATTTCTTAGTAAATCTTGGTGGGGATTAAGCCCTTATCCCTTCCTACAAGAGCAATAATAAATAGAATGAAAATCGAAAAAAAAAGAGAAAGAAGCACACAAATTTATGGTGGTTCATCCTCTCTGAGAGCCACGTCCACTTGCTGTTACAAGTTTTTACTATGATGGAGAAAAAGAGTAAAAGGTTTTACTCGTACCTATCACACCCTGAAAACCAGCTCCCAGTAAATCTTCTACATAGCACGAATATTAGAGTAACCTACTACGTGTATGTAACACATAATATATCACTCCAAAAAACTAGTGGTCGAGGGGATAATTGTTCATAATAAAGTTCCACATCCACCAAATTTTCAGTCCAAAAACAAAGATAGGTCAAGTACCAAGAGAAATATAATGAATCCAAACGCTAGGCTAACAAGTCAAACTTTTCCCAGGCAAGTTGATGATTATCATCACCATATCTAACATACATATCCAATGTTCACCAAGAAAACAAGGGTCTGAATGGGACAAAGAAGCTCAAAAGGGAAATATCTCCCCAAGGAGAGCAGCATGTTACATGGGTAAAGAGGATAATGTTATTAATAACATAGTCATGGTCATGCAGATATTCTAAGAAATTTTCTTGGAGCTGACGACTTGGCAAAGACCTCCTGGAGCAGACATCACAGGAATACTAAGGCCTGAGCAAATTCAAACACTCGATTGGCAAATGACTTAGATTCATCGAATGCATTTGCATTTCTAAAGCTCGCTATATTAATAATAACAAAAGTCAAGGCCTTGTAATCATGACATAAAAACAAAATCCAAATGAAGAACGATTAATTTTGGTCATGAGAGATGCAGTTGACTTCCTAATAGAACAAAGCAGTACTAATGGAAGACCGAAGATGCAATAAGACAGATACGTAGGCAAGGGTGAATCCAAAGAACAATCTGACAGAGAAAATTGGGTGGTCCTAAAGTAACCATTAGAGTGACTTTATGAAGATAAAGTGACCCAAGCCGCCTTCTTCAAAGCTTGAACCGTTGTAAAAGACAATTATCAAAGGCTACAAATAAACCTCTCAAATCTCAATATTTGCATGGTTTACTTTTTCATTAATTTACAAAAAACAAAAATTAAAAGATAAAGTTACTTAAAGAAACTAAAGTGAAGGGAAAAAGGGCATTTACCATTCTTGTATTTGTTGTGGAATTGGCATTCACTTGTTTCTTCTTTGATTTCTTTTGTTCATTCTTTTATTTTTCCCACATTAAAAACTAGGGGTGGACTTTTTTTTTTTTACCGGAACGAGCAGGACCAATCCAAAACCGGACCGAACCAGACCAAATGGAGTGTTCCTAAATATAATTGCTTCTAGAATTAGGTTTGGCTTCCAAATTTTTCAAACTACTCATTTTGCTTAAGAAAGCAGTGATCTTTGAGCTCTTAGTTATTACTTCTCAGCAGCAAAATAGCTTCAAAAGAGGGAAAATAAAAAGCCTACCAAACGGAATTCAACAACCACAAGGAGAATAAACAAACAACATGCTCAAAGCCAACACAATTATTTATTTAAATTTAGTTTTCAACAAACCTGTAAAATGCTGGTTGGGTTTACCTTTTACTTTTTATCCAAGACACTCCATGTGCATAATTTTCATAAATGGGCTGGACAAAACATGTTTCTGGACAATTGCATTCACCCTAATTGAACACAAGAGAAAATCACAAACCCCACTATACCAACACAATACATTCTTGAAATTCAATCACTTGAGCCAAAAAGAAAGAGGGAAAAAGTAGAATCAAGACATACCTCACCATGCTCTAGGTGAGCAATGAAGATGCAGAAGAATAAAGACCTTGAAAACAAGAGAAAATCAATTCGGTGGCGAAACCAAGAACAGTAACTCAGAGAAAAAAGCTGAGAGAATAATTATATTCTACAGAATCACAGGGAAAAAAAAAACCATCATTTTGTAGCATCCCAAAGTGCCTTTTTTCTCACTTCTTCAACTTCACAGTCCAAAATCCAAAGACACAAACAAGAAAATAGAGATACAGAAAGAAGAAAAGAAACATGGAAAGGAGAGCCCTTTAGGTTGGAGAACACTTGTTTTCAGGAGCAGAATTAGGGAGGTAAAAAATGATCGGACGGCTGAAAATAGAGGAGGGTCACATCAAATGGCTCTCTAGACCCCACATGATGATTCAGTTTTATACCTTTGTTTTTATTGGAAAAGGTCATGAATACAAGAAAAAGTCGACAGAATTCATACCTATGTTAATGTAGTGGTGCATAATTGACCCTTTTTCTTTATTCCACGTCATATGTTATTTATCAAAATTTCCTATATGTATAGCATGATTGTTCTGCTTTTGCCATAAGTATCCAATAAACAACAATTACGCATTCATGCTACAGGTACAAGAGATTTTAACAGAAAAATTCTGACAGACAACACATGATATGAAATCATTGAAAGATGGAGAGAGAGAGAGAGAAAAGGTCAATCATGTGTGTTGGCATGGATTCTACCAACATTTTCCTGTACTCCTGTCTTTTTCCAAAGCCAATCATATTATAAATACAGAAAATTTTGACAGACAACACATAACATAAAATTATTAGAAAATAGAGAGAAAAAAAGTTCAATTATGCAGCATCACGTTAGTATTGATATGAATTCTGTCAACATTTTTTCGTACCCGTTACTTTTTCTAAAGTTGAAAATGTTAAAGGGGTTGTTGATTAGAACAAAAGGATGAATCATAGTAGAATCAATAGGGTCCCGAGTTAAGATATTCCATAATATCGGACATTGTGATGAAGACGAGGAATTTAAGGTGCGCAGAATGATTTATTCTTCTCTTTTTGAAATTCTTGAATTCTTTTTCTTGAGGCTGAGATCCTATTCTCATATGGGCTGGGATTAAAGTGAGGTGAATTTTGTCTAATTTGTTGTCCTCATTTGGGCTTTAATTTTATTTCCGTGTTTATTTGAGCCATTTGCAGCATAAGACAGGAGTCACAGGACGTACAAACGGGTGGCAATATTGTTTAAGAGACTTTTAACTTTTAAGGTAGAGATAGAGACGGTGAAAAGTAACTAAAAATCATATTGTTTTTTATAAGTTCTTACATCTTCCCGTGATTAAAAAGAATTAAGCACTTCCGTGCAGTGAATATTAAGTCACTGTTTGCTGCACATTAAAATGAAAAGAATGTACATTTTTAGGTGACGTGATGGTGAATATATAGTTGAAAAAGAAAGAAAAGTTATTAATGTGATGAAAAATATTATTTTATTGAAGAATGTATGGTTGAAAATAAATAAAAGAATGACAATAAAAATTAGAATGTGGATCAAATAGGGGCTAAGTTCTTTATTTGGTATTGTTAAAAAATTGATTTTCAGAAATTTTTTGATAAAAATTGATAATATTGTTGTAAAATGAAAGTTTATTAGGGTTTTTAGTGAATGACAATTATACCCCTACAGCCCTAGAAATTATTACCATTGTATTCCCGATTCTTACCTATAAATATAGGGCTTTGTTCATTAATAAAACACACACAAGGTATTGACTTTAACTCTCTCTTCTTCTTCTCCTCTATTTTATAACACGTTATCAGCACGAAAGCTTAATTTTTCAAAGTCCATTGAAGGTAGTATTTTTTCTTTTTCTTTTCACGTGTACTAAAATTAATTTAGTCACATGTGATTTTTTTTTACAATATACACAGGCAGTCATGTTGATGGCTTGTTCTTCCGACATAATTTTTTTAAAGCATTAAATTGTATGGTTTTCAGTTCTCAGCCACCGCCTTCTTCCATCAATGAGATTTTTCTAAAGCATTAAAATGCACGATTTTCAATTCTCAGCCGCCGCCAATATATGTGCCTTTTGATTTCTGTATGATAATGTCAAATTACTTAGTTGCTCATGTGACCATATTAGTTAATGCCAAATGATAAGTGCGGATTTCGCACTTATTTTACCTTTTAACTTTCAATATTTGTTCGATTTCCTAATTTATTTCGTCGCTTAATTTTGTTAATTTTTATTTTTAGGCGAAAACCCGAGTCGAGTATTAATGTGAAGCATTTGAGCGAGAAAAGAGGCAAAACAATTGGGATGCAAAAACGCCTAAGTTCGGCGAGCGAATCCAGGAGTGTTCATATGAAGAAATGTAGATTGCGGGTTGAAGTCGAGTGAAAAACCAGAAAAAATTGAAGACAGCCCAGAATTTGCCTGTGCGTACGCACATGCCTGCAGATCGTGCGTACGCACACCCGCCAAAGCCAGTGACTGAAGACATTTACGTTCCATTATGCGTACGCACATAAAACCCTATGCGTACGCATAGGGTATTTCTGGAGCAGAACCCGGGAAAATCTCGCGAATTCCTAATTTAAAATCTATCGACCCGTCTCATTACCTCTCTACACTATAAACCAGACCTTGGAGACCATTTCTAGGGCACGTTTTTGGGGAAAAGTCGACCAAAGAAGGAGTCCAAAAATCTAGTGTGAAGACTAGGCGATTTTGGCACTTTGAAGAAGAAGAAGAGGAAGTTCCTTTACATTGAAGACTCAATCTTTTGTTCTTCTCATCAATAAGCTTTCTCTCTTCCTTAATCTTTATAGTTTCCATGTATTGTAAGATTTCAATGGTTATTTGTAAGCACATTATGAATAACTAAACCTAGATGTGATTGAGGGTATTTTCTAACCCTTGAATGAGATTCCAATAGTTTTGTGCTTTATAGTTCTTGTAATTAATGTGATGAATCCATTGAATTTATTGTTTATATTGTTCTTCTCGATTGTTTAGGAGCGCTACTAGATGATTGGATTGTTTCGATATTTGCTAATTTGGGATTTTTAGTCCGTAATTGCTAATTTGACCAAACCCTAGTAGCAACTATATTTTGATGGATTATGTGGAATTTTCTATTAAATGTAGATGGATTATCGCTTAAGTTAACAAACCGAGCTTGTGTGTTTGTACTTAATTCAATTTGACTCTCTTGTTTGAATGCTTTTGTTAAATTTAATCTAGCGATCTTATCCTAGGTTGTTTGATGATTAGGGTTGGGTAAAGAGCTTATTTTATTCGACTATAATCTAAGGAGAGTTTGAGGTAATTGAGCTTGTGATTATTCTCGAGTTGTTGTTAATCATTTGAACGAAAATCTTCTTTGAAAATGTATTGGAAAGTCATTCTTGCGGTGAAAAAATATCCCCCGATCACACTCTCTCTTTTATTGACCTTTCGCCTTCATTATTAAATTTTTATTGCATTTTAAGTATTTTGCCATTTCCACTTTAATCTGTTGTATTCTTTGTTTAACAAATCAAACCCCCCCCCATTTATATGCTTTTGCCGTTGATTTTATTTTGTGCAATTAACATAGTTGAACCAATCCTCTGCGGGTAATGACCCTTACTTACATTGTACTACTTGAACGACATTTTTAGTGGAGTAAGGAAATATTATTTTTGACGCCCCTTTGGTGGCGATCAAATTTTGGCGCCGTTGCCGGGGATTGTTTATCAACTAGTTAATTGCTTTTATTTTTCTTTTTGTTGTTTCTTTCTTATTTTTGCTTTCCTTGTTCTTTAGGTTGTGAATGAGCAAAAAACAAGCTTCACATTACAATCTAAGATCAAGAAAAGAGGTCGACACTTCGGGAAGTGAAGAAGAGGACTCTCCAACCGAACTTCTAAGGAATTTAGGTATTGATTCGTCTAGTGAATCCGAACATATTGAGCCCGAGATGGCGGATGCAAACCGAACACTAAAGGAACTTGCCGCTCCAACTTTTGTTCAACAACCCTTACGCATCCAATATCCTCCAATAGAAGGGGGATTTGAGCTTAAATCCGGGATGATCCATCTTCTCCCCACTTTCTATGGATTTGCCGGAGAAGATCCCAACAAACACTTGAAAGAATTCCATGTGGTTTGCTCAAGCATGAAACCAACGGGAGTATCGGAAGACCAAGTTAAATTGCGAGCATTCCCTTTTTCTCTTGCCGACACCGCTAAGGAATGGCTCTATTATCTACCTTCCGGAGTCATCACCACATGGAATGAGATGCAAAAGCTCTTCTTGGAGAGGTATTTTCCGGCTTCAAAGGCTACAAATATTAGAAAGGAGATATGTAGCATTCGGCAATCACAAGGAGAAAATTTGTATGAATTTTGGGAAAGGTTCAAGAGGCTTTGTGCTAGTTGCCCAAACCACCAAATAAGTGAGCAACTTCTTTTGCAATATTTTTATGAAGGCTTGCTTCCGATGGAAAGAAGTATGATTGATGCGGCGAGTGGTGGGGCTTTAATGGATAAAACGCCAGCGGTTGCTAGAGAGTTGATAGCAAACATGGCCGCTAACTCTCAACAATTTGGGAGTAGAATGGATGTGCCGGTTAAACAAGTAAATGAAGTGGGTGCTACTTCTCAAATTGAAAGGCAATTATCCGATCTTACTTCTCTTGTGCAACAAATGGCACGTGGGTCAATGCAACAAGTTAATATGTGTGGGATTTGTTCTAGTTCGGGTCACCATACCGATACATGCCCGACACTACAAGAAGGGACCGCGGAACAAGCGAATGCCATTGGGGGATTCCCAATGTAACAAAGGCAAAGGTATGACCCTTATTCAAACACATATAATCCCGGGTTGAGAGATCATCCAAATCTTAGTTATGGAGGAAATCACTTCATAGCTCCTCAAGCTCAATTTAATCCTCCTCTGGGATTCAATCAACAAAGGCCGCAACAACAATTTCAACCTCGCCAACAAGCACCACCTCCAAGTTCAAGTATGTCTCTCAAAGACATGGTTAAATCTCTTGCATCAAGCTCTATAAATTCCAACAAGAGACTAAAACCTCAATAAAAAGCTTGGAGACACAAATGAGTCAATTGGCTAGTTCTATGAGTAAGTTGGAAGCTCAAGGATCGGGAAAGCTCCCCTCTCAATCTATCAACCCGAGAGAAAATGCCAACGCCGTGACCCTTAGAAGTGGAAAATTTTTAGAGGAGGCACCAAGGGAAAGGAAGATTCATGTTGAGGAGCCAAAGCAAAAGGAAGAGGAGGACTCATCAAGTAAAAAAGTGGAAAATGCTCCTCCAACCTCGGAATGCAAGGTAACTCCTAAACTTTCCACTTATGTTCCCGTTCCCCCATTTCCTAATAGATTTGCTAAATCTAAGAAAGAGGAACATGATAAAGAAATCTTAGAGACTTTTCGTAAGGTGCAAGTAAACATACCACTTTTAGATGCTATTTATCAAGTGCCACGTTATGCTAAATTTCTCAAAGAATTGTGCACTAATAAACGCAAGCTAAAAGGAAATGAAGTGGTAAGTGTAGGAGAAAATGTCTCGGCCGTTTTGCAAAGAAAACTCCCACCTAAATGTAAAGATCCGGGAAGTTTTACCATCCCATGCATAATTGGCAACACTAGGGTTGAAAAAGCCATGCTAGATTTAGGAGCATCCATAAATGTCATGCCATATTCTATTTATGCTTCACTAAATCTAGGCACACTCAAGGAAACCGGTGTTATAATTCAACTTGCGGATAGATCTAACGCTTTTCCAAAGGGTGTTTTGGAAGATGTTTTGGTACAGGTTAATCAATTGATTTTTCCTGCGGATTTTTATGTGCTTGACATACAAGATGAGTCGACATCTTTGTCGCCACCTTTACTCTTGGGGAGGCCATTTATGAGGACGGCAAGGACGAAGATTGATGTACATGACGGTACTCTAACAATGGAGTTTGATGGTGAGATTATCCGCTTCAATATCTTTGAAGCGATGAGGTATCCTAGTGACATTCATACTTGCTTCTCCATTGATATAGTGGATCCTTTAGTGCAAAAACTTTTTCACTTATCAAGTGAAGATGCATTGAATACCACTTTGATTAAAAGCATTGATGTAGATGATCTCACTAAATTGAGTAGGAATTTACAAGTTTGTGAAAATATTGTTGAGATGGTGGCATCGCTTGAAACACTTCCAAGTATCCCACCGAGGTATGATCTTTCTTATATTACTCTTCCAATTTCTGAAGAAAAAATTCTACCTTCGGTGATGCAGGCCCCCGCTTTGGAACTCAAGCCTCTCCCCGAGCATTTAAAGTATGTCTATTTGGGAGAAAGGGAGACCTTGCCGGTAATCATTGCTAAGAACCTCACAAGGCTCCAAGAAGAAAAACTCATCCGGATACTCAAAGAGCACAAGTTGGCTATTGGTTGGACAATAGCCGACATCAAAGGGATAAGCCCATCCATGTGCATGCACCGGATATTGCTAGAGGATGGAGCAAAGACTTCAAGGGAACCTCAACGCCGCTTGAATCCCCCTATGATGGAAGTGGTAAAGAAGGAAATTCTAAAATTGCTAGATGTTGGTATAATTTTTCCTATCTCCGATAGCAAGTGGGTGAGTCCGGTTCAAGTGGTTCCAAAGAAGTCCGGAATCACGGTGGTAGCTAATGAGGAGAATGAGCTTGTACCAACCCGGGTCCAAACGGGTTGGAGGGTTTGTATTGACTATAGGAAGCTAAATTGTGCAACCCGAAAAGACCATTTCCCCTTACCCTTTATTGATCAAATGTTGGAAAGATTGGCGGGTCATTCTCACTATTGTTTTCTTGATGGTTATTCAGGTAATAACCAAATTGTAATTGCTCCGGAGGATCAAGAGAAAACAACATTCACTTGCCCATTTGGTACATTTGCCTATCGTCGCATGCCCTTTGGTCTTTGCAATGCTCCGGCGACATTTCAACGATGCATGATAAGTATATTTTCTGATTATATTGAAAGCATTATTGAAGTGTTTATGGATGATTTTAGTGTGTATGGTAATACCTTTGATAATTGCTTGCAAAACCTTACACTTGTGCTTAAGAGATGTATGGAGGCTAACCTAGTACTTAATTGGGAAAAATGTCATTTTATGGTCGATCAAGGGATAGTACTAGGTCATGTCATTTCATCTAAGGGGATAGAAGTAGATAAATCGAAAATTGATTTAATTCGTTCTCTAACCCCTCCAACTAGTGTGAGGGAGATTCGATCATTTCTTTGTCATGCAGGATTTTATCGAAGGTTTATCAAGGATTTCTCAAAGTGTGCTAGACCATTATGCAGACTATTGCAAAAAGAGGTGCCATTTCACTTTGATGAAGATTGCAAGAAGGCATTTGAAAGTTTGAAGGAACTCTTGACATCGGCACCTATCATCCAACCACCAAATTGGAGTAAACCATTCGAGTTGATGTGTGACGCAAGTGATTTTGCTTTGGGGGCGGTTTTAGGACAACGAGATGGGAGGACACCACATGTTGTCTATTATGCATCGAGAACTTTGAATGACGCCCAACTCAATTACTCTACCACCGAAAAAGAGCTTCTAGCAGTTATTTTTGCCTTAGAAAAATTTCGCTCATATCTTATTGGCACTAAAGTAATTGTCTTTTCTGATCATGCAGCTCTTAGGTACTTGCTCACCAAGAAAGATGCAAAGCCGAGGCTCATTCGATGGATACTCCTCTTGCAAGAGTTCGACCTAGAAATCAAAGACAAGAAGGGGAGTGAAAATTCTGTAGCCGACCATCTCAGTCGTCTTATCCATGAAAAAGAGACACTACCATTGCAAGAAAGCTTCCCCGATGAACAATTGTTCCAAGTCTTAGACACACATCCTTGGTATGCCGACATCGTCAATTACTTAGTCACCAAGAAGATTCCAAGTGATTTGACCGATGCTCAAAGGCATAAACTCAAGAAAAATGCCAAACACTTTGTGTGGGACGAACCGTATTTGTGGAAGCATTGCCCGGATCAATTGATAAGAAGGTGCGTACCCGAAAATGAGTTTCACTCTATTCTTTCATTTTGTCATTCCTATGCATGTGGCGGACATTTTGGTGCCAAAAGGACGGCCCTCAAGGTGCTTGAGAGTGGGTTCTATTGGCCCACCCTTTTTAAGGATCCATTCAATTTTTGTAAAACATGCGATAGATGTCAAAGGGTTGGTACGTTGGGTGCCCGAAATCAAATGCCACAAACGCCTATACTTATTGTTGAAATTTTTGATGTTTGGAGCATTATTTTATGGGACCATTCCCTTCATCATATGGTAACCTTTTCATCATTCTTACCGTGGATTATGTGTCAAAATGGGTGGAAGCAAAGGCCACTCGAACTAACGATTCTAAAGTGGTTGTAGATTTTGTCAAGTCTAACATTTTTGCAAGGTTTGGAACACCTCAAGCTATTATTAGTGATGGGGGACTTCATTTTTGCAACCACTCTTTTTCGGCCTTGCTTAAGAAATACAACATTACACATAAAGTATCCACACCCTACCATCCGCAAACAAGTGGGCAAGTGGAAGTGTCAAATAGGGAGATCAAATCCATTCTTGAGAAAACCGTGAATCCGAATAGAAAAGATTGGAGTCTCCGCCTCAACGATGCACTTTGGGCTTATAGAACGGCATACAAAACACCGATTGGGATGTCTCCTTTTCGGTTGGTTTATGGAAAGCCTTGTCACCTACCGGTTGAACTTGAGCACAAGGCATTTTGGGCAATCAAGCAAGTGAACATGGATCTTGGAAGCGCGGGGGATCAACGAAAACTTCAACTTAATGAACTCGAGGAGATTCGGAACGATGCTTATGAGAGCTTGAGGATCTACAAGGAAAAGACTAAGGCATACCATGATAAAATGATTTCAAGGAAGAACTTTGTTGTTGGGCAAAAAGTTCTCCTCTTCCATTCACGCCTTAAGTTTTTTCCAGGTAAACTTCGTTCTAGATGGGTTGGTCCCTTTGTTGTTACTAATATATTTCCTCATGGCGCAGTTGAAATCAAAAGTCTCCAAACTGAGAAAGAGTTTAAGGTGAATGGGCATCGGTTGAAGCCATATTTTGAACCATTCACACCGCAACATGGAGGAATTGCAACTAGAAGATCCAATTGAAAAATCGTGAAAAGGAAAAGTCTAGCTAAAGACTATAAAGAAGCACTGGATGGGAGGCAACCTATTGTTATTCTTTTTGACATTCTTTTGTAATTACATCTTTTTGATATTGATTATTTTTGTTTGCCCCATGTGACAGGTTTTCAAGCACCGAACCAAAAAGCTTTGAGCATTAATGAACGCCAAGGAGCCACAATCATTCGCACAACCATCGCTGTCAAAACAAATTTTAGGGGAGTACTTGAAACTTTTGACCCTTATATTTCTAGCTTTTACATTGAGGACAATGTAAAGTTTAAGTTTGGGGGTGTGGTTGCGTGCTTGTGCTTTATGTTACGATTTTATGTCATGATTGTGTGCTATATGCTTTATTGGAGTAAATTTTTCGCTAAATTTTTCGCCAATACTCAATTTCGGGTTTTATGTTTGTGTTTTCATGCTTGTTTGTGGAGTTGGATAGCCTTGCCGGCTTTGCTTTTAGTCGTTGCATTACACAGATTTATGAAGTGTGAACATGAATGCTACTTGTTATTTTTCGTCCACTTATTCCATGTTGGACTCACTTTTGAGCACTTGTGTCACATGATTCATCACACGCACTTGTTGGTGGCGCTTGAGGTTGTTAAGGAACTTAAATGAGATGACCATTTTGTCAACAATTCTTTTATCACTCTTTCATGACTTTGCGTCTCTAGAACTTGCTTTGCTTCTCTTCAAGATCACATTGACACATGCATGCATGGATATGATTAAGGCCATCTTTGTTACATTTGATTAACCACTTTAGCCAAATGGCTTACCTGGCATTTAATATTTTCTTTGATAAACCCCTTTGTGCCTATTTGCCTTTTCTTTGGTAAACCCGCATTACAAGCTTCAATATCCAGAAAACAATATCTTTACCCAAACCTCAAAGCTAGTGGAGTATTGGTTGTTACTTAGAATGTTGGGCGTGCTAGAAAGCAAGTTTGGGGGTGTCAATATCTTTGGTGATGCGATGATTGGCAAATTGGAACATGTTTCTATGTCAATATCCACAAAATTCCATTGTGTTAAAAAAAAAAAAGGATGATTTGAAAACAAGGAAATTCTTGGAGGAGATTGATCTTTATGTCAATATTATTGATTTCTCTTGATATTCGAAGGATAAGGTTGACTGTGTTGAATTTATGAAAATCAAGAAGTCATTGTTTGGAGTGATTGGGGCTTTCATGATCTATCTTTGCTAAGCTAAGTTGTTTATCTCTACTCCACTGGTTTTTATGGCTTCTTTGTCACTTACCTAAATTTATCCACACCTTAACCTTAAGCCACATTACAACCCATGAAAAGACCTTATGATTTGTGTAAAACATGTGATCTAAGTGGTGGCGAACGAGAAAATTTGCAAGCTTGTGGTAGAACATTTTCATTGGAATGATTTTGAGCAAATCATTGAGTGATTTGGAGAGCAACCCAATGTTTTCGACACCTTGGGCGAGAGTGAAAATAACAAGTTTGGGGGAGTGTGTTTCCCACGAGCGAGAAAGAAAAATTTGACATTTTGAGGGTCGGGATTCCATCAACTTGTGTATGGCGATGAATTGGTTGACAACACACACACACGAGCCGAGCTTGGAATGAGTTTTAAAAGTTGTGCGGTAGCATTTTTGTAAACATTTCATAAGTTATGTTTGATGCGATGTTTGGAGTAAATCGGCAAACTATCTTTCTTGTGTGTTCGTTGTTATTATATTATCGTTTGGTCTTAATTCGTCTTTTTGCATGCGTGTTTGTTTGGCTTTGTTTGAGGACTAACAAAGATTTAAGTTTGGGGGTGTGATAAGTGCGGGTTTCGCACTTATTTTATCTTTTAACTTTCAATATTTGTTCGGTTTCCTAATTTATTTCGTCGCTTAATTTTGTTAATTTTTATTTTTAGGCGAAAACCCGAGTCGAGTATTAATGTGAAGCATTTGAGCGAGAAAAGAGGCAAAACAATTGGGATGCAAAAACGCCTAAGTTCGGCGAGCGAATCCAGGAGTGTTCATATGAAGAAATGTAGATTGCGGGTTGAAGTCGAGTGAAAAACCAGAAAAAATTGAAGACAGCCCAGAATTTGCCTGTACGTACGCACATGCCTACAGATCGTGCGTACGCACACCCGCCAAAGCCAGTGACTGAAGACATTTACGTTCCATTATGCGTACGCACATAAAACCCTATGCGTACGCATAGGGTATTTTTGGAGCAGAACCCGGGAAAATCTCGCGAATTCCTAATTTAAAATCTATCGACCCGTCTTCAACCAGACCCGTCTCCAACCCGACCCGTCTCATTACCTCTCTACACTATAAACCAGACCTTGGAGACCATTTCTAGGGCAAGTTTTTGGGGAAAAGTCGACCAAAGAAGGAGTCCAAAAATCTGGTGTGAAGACTAGGCGATTTTGGCACTTTGAAGAAGAAGAAGAGGAAGTTCCTTTGACATTGAAGACTCAATCTTTTGTTCTTCTCATCAATAAGATTTCTCTCTTCCTTAATCTTTATAGTTTCCATGTATTGTAAGATTTCAATGGTTATTTGTAAGCACATTATGAATAACTAAACTTAGATGTGATTGGGGGTATTTTCTAACCCTTGAATGAGATTCCAAATGTTTTGTGCTTTATAGTTCTTGTGATTAATGTGATGAATCCATTGAGTTTATTGTTTATATTGTTCTTCTCGATTGTTTAGGAGCGCTACTAGATGATTGGGTTGTTTCGATATTTGCTAATTTGGGATTTTTAGTCCGTAATTGCTAATTTGACAAAACCCTAGTAGCAACTATATTTTGATGGATTATGTGGAATTTTCTATTAAATGTAGATGGATTATCGCTTAAGTTAACAAACCGAGCTTGTGTGTTTGTACTTAATTCAATTCGACTCTCTTGTTTGAATGCTTTTGTTAAATTTAATCTAGCGATCTTATCCTAGGTTGTTTGATGATTAGGGTTGGGTAAAGAGCTTATTTTATTCGACTATAATCTAAGGAGAGTTTGAGGTAATCGAGCTTGTGATTATTCTCTAGTTGTTGTTAATCATTTGAACGAAAATCTTTTGTGAAAATGTATTGGAAAGTCATTCTTGCGGTGAAGAAATATCCCCCGATCACACTCTCTCTTTTATTGACCTTTTGCCTTCATTATTAAATTTTTATTGCATTTCAAGTATTTCGCCATTTCCACTTTTAATCTGTTGTATTCTTTGTTTAACAAATCAAACCCCCCCCATTTATATGCTTTCGCTGTTGATTTTATTTTGTGCAATTAACATAGTTGAACCAATCCTCTGCGGGTAATGACCCTTACTTACATTGTACTACTTGAACGACATTTTTAGTGGAGTAAGGAAATATTATTTTTGACGCCCCTTTGGTGGCGATCACCAAATTCACTTAACTGCTCGTTTGAACCATCACAGTCTCTTATTTGTTTTCTAATTCAACTCTAATATTTAATTAATTATATATACATCATACATGGTTTTGCTCATCTGCTTTACATAATGATTATTCACATATATATTAATTCATGATTTAATTTTTTTTAATTGCAAATTATACATTCATGATTACTTAATTCATGTTTGGTAATTTATATTCATGTTTGTATGGCTGATTAGATTTTTTAGATGTTCTTTGGTAAATTCAAATTTATAAAGTATTATGTTATTGCTCCTAAAATGACACAACATTATAATTAATATTCTAGAAGAATATTAATTGTAAATTTATCAATTACAAATAATTTATTGTTGCTCTTGAAGTAGCACAATATTATAATTGATATTCTTGAAAAATATTATTGCTCATGAAGATCATAAATTATAATTTTCAATATTCCAGAAAAATATTGATATATTGTTCTTGAAAAAACAATAATAAAATATAACGTGCTCCCGAAGTAGCACATATTTCGAAGTACATATTATTTTAAATTAGTGTTTATCCCTGAAGGAAAACACGTAACTTATATTGATATTGACTTCAAAAAAAAAGGGGGGGGTTATCTAGAATAGATTTGTCCTCAACAACCAAATGCAGCAATTTAAATCAATGGAAGGTCAATTCCATGGTTGTGCACCAATAATCATTGATAAATTGATGGGAAGAAATCAAAGCCATCGTCTGTGATAAATCAACGTCATCATCCGTTTCACGTGTCATACCACATATCAGGTTTAATTTATTTTCTTTCTCCATATCTATGTGGCTAATAGACTTTATATTCTATTCATATTATTATACGCACATCTATACTTATTAATGTTCATGAAAAATATTTTGTCATTCTTGAATAATCCAAAATTTATGCATATTAAATTTCATATGATATTAATATTCTAGGAGAATATTACTTGTGTTAGAATAGCGAATTCTATGAGATCTAGTTTATTTCATGATTTGAGAAATTTTCTAGATCGATATCATAAATGAATATAATGTTGTTGCTCCTGAAGAAGCTCATCTCTACAAATAATACACGATTCTTGAAGAGTTAATATTTTCTAAATATAATTCGTTGTTCCTGAAGTAGCACACAATAATTTATGTTCTAATAATATTTTACTTGCTCTTAAAGATGATAATTAAAAATTATGTCTTTACTCTCGAAGAGTAAATTTTTATACAATTTATTATTTCAAACAATAATAAGTTATTGCTCCTGAAGAGCAAAACACTCTGATTCAATAGTCCATAAGAATGTTATTTATAGATATGTATATTACAAATATTTTGTTGTTCATGAAATAGCACAACATTATATTGATATTCTAAAATAATATTATTTGCTCCAGAAGAGTATGATATTACAATTTCAATATTCCAGAAGAATATTAATTGATTTCTATGTGAAATCACAAATTAAATTATTCAATTTCTTTACGTATCCATTCTTCTACATTAGGATTTATATATTGATGTTCTAGTTATATTTTATTTGCTCTCAAATAGCATAATTAAAAAAAAAAAAAATCTATTTTTACTTTCGAAGATTAAATTTTTATCCAATTTATTATTTCAAATAATAATATGTTGTTGTCCTTGAAGAGTATGATACTACGATTCTAATATTCCGGAAGAATATTGATCTATTGCTCTTGAAAAATTTATAATTAAAAGTAATGTGTTCTCGAAGTATCACATTTTCGAAAAATATATCATTTTGAATTCGTGTTTATCTCTGAAGGAAAGCATATAACTAATGTCACGAGAACATTGATTAGTTTGACTACTTGAATGATATATGACTATATAATGTTTATTCATATTCTTCGAAATTAAATAATTGAAATATACCTTATATTGAACCAGAAGTTCAATTTGATTGGCATGACCAGTTGGACCATCGCTGGATCAATAATGATGCGAAATTTAAAATTCAAATGGATATTCAATGAAGAACCAGAAGATTCTTCAATCCAATGAATTCATATATATCATTTGTTCTCTTTATCGACAATTGATCATTGAACGCCACTAGCTAAAATAAAATTCAATTCACTACATTTTTGAAAATTAATTAGGGTGATATATGGGGCCCCGTCACCCACCGCGTTGACCATCTAAACATTATTTGTATCTAATAGATTTGATACAAATATTGGATGATTGCATGGTGTTCGTAACCTGAAGTTTGCGAAATTATTGCTCAAGTTATGAGCATAATTTTTAAATTATATAATCAAGACTGTGTCTTATTAATGCTAGTGGGCATAAATCTCAATATTTGAATAAGTGTTAGTTGAGATGTCGATAAGTGATTTAACACTATTGTTTGTTAAATGCCTCCAATTAATTTAATTGAGAACAAAGTGTTTTTCCCTTTTTGTTTGGGTAATTCTATTACACATCATTGCCAACATGATAGTTCTCCCTATTACAATTGACTTATGGTCAGAGCCTAATTTTTCATCTAATTATTTTGATAGTGCAGCATATGCAAAATCAACCCACCACAATGCACTGAGATGAAAAATAAAGAATGCTGAGAATAAATGTATAGTTTGAACTCTTATCCCAAATAGGTGATGTTTTATAATACTGAAAAAAATTATTGTCAAATTGACTGAACAATTCTCTCAGCATTAGGGAGAGGAATTAAGAAGTTGAAAAATAATGTACAAATACATAATTATCTAAATTCTCGCAAAAGATCACTTGAACCAGAAGTTCGAAATATAATTTATTTAGATGCATTTACTGATCAAAATGATCAAAGTGCTCCAATACGAATTGATGTCCTAAGAGGACAATTTGATATCATTATATTTGATATTTCTATGGCACGTCTGAAGCGTGATGTGTTCGATTCTAATACAAAAATCTTTGAACAAAAATGGAGCAATTAGCAAAGATGTTTCATTAAAGAGGCATATACTTTTAATGAGTATTTAGACATAACAAATTATAAAACCCCTGAAGAGGTTCAGGTACCTGATATATTGAAATTTGAGATATCTCAATAAATTATGTCGTTATGAAGTAAGAAATAGAATCGAAAAACGAAAAGTTGTCGACAACAATTTTGTACATGATGTACTGCATCATATATGAATCGCGAGGAATGAAAATAAATGCGTCAAAATATATCGATTGAAGTAACGTTCAGCCAAATAAAATGGACGCAATCATAAATTGATTTTACTAAAGAAACATGATATTTTTGGACTTGTAGTCCAATAATCTAAAGATATATACTTATGCGAAAGAAAATGAGAAAAATGAAATCATAATGTGTAATGTACGACTCTCAACATAGTGAATTTCGCAAAGATCGTCGTTGATGAAATCACTAATCTATATCATGTTATCTTGACAATATATGAAATTTGAAATACGTGATAGTCAACTCATCTGACATGACTATTAATGTTATCTCTGAAATATTTAATATGCCTGAAGCATAACTCAAATGATGCATGTCTGAGAACCATGTTTCAAATTAAATTGCAAAGATTATTATATGGATTGAAACAATCTGGACGCATGTAGTATAATTGCCTAAGCGAATATTTGTTGAATGAGGGCTATAAGAATGACGATGTCTGCCCATGTGTTTTCATAAAGAAAACAAACATTGGATTTACAATTGTGGCATTTTATGTTGATGATTTAAATTTAATTGAAACTCCTGAATAGCTCAACAAAACTGCTAATTATTTAAAAAATGAATTTGAGATGAAGGATTTAGGAAAAATCAAATTTTATCTCAGGTTGCAAATTGAACACTTCCCAGAAGGATTATTTGTTCATCAATCTACATATACAGAAAAAGTTTTAAAACGGTTTTATATGGATAATGCACATCCATTGGCATCACCTATGATTGTTCGATCACTTGATGTGAAAAAGGACCAATTTTGTCCACTTGAAGATGGAGAAAAAGTTCTTGGTCCTGAAGTACCATATTTTAGTGCAATTGGAGCATTAACATATCTTGCAAATTGCACTCGATCCGACATAACTTTTTCTGTAAATCTCATTGCAAGATATAGCTCTACACCAAGTCAAAAACATTGGAGTGGTGTTAAACACATTTTTCGTTACCTAAAGGGTACGATTGATTTGTAATTATTTTACTCCCAAAAGTCGGGATCAACTTTAGTGGGATATGCATATGCAGGTTATCAGACCCACATAAAGTTAAATCACAAACAGGATATGTGTTTACACATGGAGGAACAACTATATCATGGAGATCTGTGAAGCAATCATTGACAGCAACATCTTCAAATCATTCCAAAATTATTATAATCCATGAAGCAATGCAAGAATGTGTATGGTTGAAAAACATGACTCATCATATCCAAGCATCATGCAGATTAACTTCAACAAAAGATAGTCCAACAAATTTGTATGAAGACAATGCAGCTTGTATTGCAAAACCTATATCAATGGTGATAGGACGAAGTATATGAGTTTCAAAAGAATGACGACATCGACGTTCAACAAATTCGCTCAAGTGACTAAGTGACCGACTTATTCACAAAAGCACTGCCAACATCTACATTCAAGAAATTAGTCCATGGGATTGGAATGCATCGACTCAAAGATTTGCAGTGATCAACATCAGGGGGAGTAGCTGTACTTTTTTTCCTTCGCTAAGGTTTTATACCACTGGATTTTCCTAACAAGGTTTTAATGAGGCAGCATTTATTTTTAATACTCCAAAATAACTGTACTCTTTTTCCTTCGTTTGATTTTTTTTGTCCCATTAGGTTTTTATCAAACAAGGTTTTAACGAGGCATATATTTTGTAATGTGTCATTCAAGGGGAGTGTTGTAAAATGAAAGTTTATTAGGGTTTGTAGTGAATGACAATTATACCCCTGCAGCCCTAGAAATTATTACCATTGTATCCCCGATTCTTGCCTATAAATATAGGGCTTTGTTCATTAATAAAACACACACAAGGTATTGACTTTAACTCTTTCTTCTTCTTCTCCTCTATTTTATAACAAATATATGTTATTGAAAAACTGTAAGTATCATGAAATGCATCATTAAAAATATTGTTTCCTTTGACTTATATTGTTATTAATTTTCGAAGTTACACCAAACACAACACTATTAAATAAAAGGACAACTTTAAGAATTTCATTCATTATACTAATCTCTAGTCCTTCTTTGTCTTTGATTTAGTGGTGACAATTGAATCGTGTGGCTTGTTGGCTCGACTCATGGACTACTAGAGCTCATCCCCAAAAAAATTTGGATGAACCAAGCTCAAACGAGCTCGTGGACTGAGCCCACGAGCTAAATGTGATTAAATGATCACATCTTTCGAGATCCGGAGCTCTTGGGCTGAGTTGGCTCGGATCTATCCATTGACATCCCCTATTTGGATTTGATTATTCTTTAAAAAAAAAAAAAAAAAGCTATTGCGAATTTATTTTATGTTATATATTGAAAGTGGCGTTATTGCTATCATTCGAGGAAAAGAAATAAAACAAGATAAAAGTAGATTAGATCGACATGATCCCACTTTCATTCGTACAAGCACAAAATGACATAATGCATGCCTTTAGGCTAACCACGAGGAACTAGTGGCCCATATGGCCAAAAAGTTATTGACCTACGGGAGGATTTTGAGAATTTTTTTTTTCAAATTTCAACAAAAATTAGTGATGCACGATACTGAACTTTTAACGAAATTGAATCAAGGTTCTTGTACTTTAATTAGTGCGATCAAGTTATTGAACTTTAATTTAAGTGCAAATATAGTCACTCTTTTAGTATCCGTAATCAATTTAACGTTTGTCGTTAACGTGTAACTTCAAAAACCACACTCATGATATGTCACTCTTTAAAACACAATTTTGTGAGATTGATCTTTTGTATGTCCCCCCCCCCCCCCCCCCCCCCCCCTCCTCCTTATACTGATACTTTAAAAAGAATTAATTATGTCTTATTAATATGAATCTCTTTTGCCTCTTACAAGCTTGGTCCATATTTGAATAATGTTTATAAATTATTTATAATCAATTAAGAGTCTGTTTGAGCCACATTATTTTTAAAAAAATACATTATTAAATAGTAATTTGACATCTTTTCAATTATACATTCTTTAATAAAATAATATTACACGTAATTTCAAAATTTTTCCTTATTTTTTAATTAAATATTTCCCATCAATACACTATTCAAGAATGCATTCTTACCAAAATAATGTAGCTCAAACACCCTCGAAATTATTTTTCCTTGATGTTACTCCTCCTTCCAACCAAGATATGAATCATATGATCCGTCATAGTACCGTTGCCTTATTTAAGTGCTAAAACTTGTAAGTAGCTCTCGAGCTCTTGATTAGTAACGAATTGGTCTCTAATTGCTAAAAGCTCTTTAAAGGATTGAGAACTCAAAGACCTACTTTATTAATGAGGAATGACTATTTATGTTCATTTAAATTATTTATGCACGTGTATAGTTTTGTAGTCTCTCTGAAATTGTATATCATGCTTAAATTATTGATGGATGAGATAAAGGCTTGAACGGAATGGATTGTGTGGAAGAAGGTTGGTTGAAATCTCGGGTTAGATGAAATCTCCCTTGTGTATGGAATCTAAAATTGTATAAAATAGTTGAAGCAATAGACTTCGTTTGCAGTTTGTTCTGTTTTTTTTGTTCAACGTAGTTAATGTGTTTGATATAATGCCTGTTTAGTCTTGATCTGGATTACGACATTCAGTTAGAGTAAATTTTGTGGTCACTGTGCATCCTTTACCTCTTGGAATTTTGATTATGTTTTTATTTGCCAATGTTTTCACCATCAACCTCGACCACGATACCACCCAACCCTTTCAAATGTGATGACTGTAGAAATTTTGATATTTCATAATGATTTCTGTACAAATAAATCCTTGGGACTATCTTCCTTTTCTTTCTTAAAGATTTTGTAAGAAGTGATAGTAAATAAATATCCCGATTCCACACAGCCAAAATTGGGGATTGATTTTCTAATGTGTATTAAGATATGGAACAGAATAGATACACGGGGAAAACTCTCTTCCCGACTGTACATCTTTGCTTGTGTGTGTTCTGCTTTGAAAATAGTTGTTCAGAAATGACTATGCAAGCACGGTTAAAACGAGAACTTTTGTAGACTTGATTTCCCTTCATTTTGTCATGATAATAATATGTGAGTTTATTTGACAAGAGAATGAGTGAGGGCAAGGATATAACCTGTTCTCTCTTCCCTTCCATTATGTAAATAAGGGTAAGTAGGACTAAGGTTCAAAAAAGAGCATTAGTAGAGTTTTGTCCAAGCTTGCAACTTTCTTGAATGAGCAAGGTGTAAAATAGTGTTTTGCTTGTTGATTTTCATCCTTTGGTATCTTGCTGTACCAAATTAATTTTCAGTTTGTCTAAGTATTACCAAAATTGATTTAGAATTTCCTTTCTGAAAAATGTAATTTAGAATTGAATATACCCAAAAATACAGTAGTCTGAAAAACTACGAAGAATTTGTCAGAATATTGTATCTGAAATCAGCACACATCCATTAATCCTCATCTTATGATTCCACGATGAGGATTAACTTCTAAACTCCAAATTAGCGTATAGTTTAAAATGTGTTTATTAAAAGGAATGAAGTCCTCAAAAAGTGTTTACCATTGCTGGTAAGAGTACATGTTGACCCTTATAATGAATTCCAAAACCTTGCTTTTTGTCTTATATCATACTGCTTAGGTTGAATTACTTTTTTAAGTAAAGGGACTTATAATGAATCTTGAGGTTACCTAAATGAAGTCATCATTAAAGTCTAGGTTTTCCTGGGAACAGATATCATGCAATATGCTACATAAAATCTTAGAGCTATAACTTAATTTGACTTCAATCCCTCGGCTCAGGAATCGTAGTGGCCTTGTCATTTTTGATGTGTGAATGACCTGATAAACTCTACTAGATTTTCTAACGACTTCCATGAAGAACCTCCTCTCTCTACGGAAAGCTCAAGTTCTTGTTTCATTTTCAGTGCTCTCTGTCTCACTTCTTTGCCTTCTTTACCCCCCATGAGTGTCCTAATGGCTTTCTCAATGCCACTCCTTTTTCTAGGTCCGCCGATTCAAGGGCTATTTTCCATACATTAGTCAGGTACCTTGTATTCACCACTTGGTCTGCAAAATACGGTCTGCATATCATCGGCACTCCTTCACCCATGCTTTCCAAAGTTGAATTCCAACCAGAATGGCTCCAGAACCCTCCCACAGCTGGATGTGCCAAAACTTTCTTCTGGGGCGCCCACTTCACTATACGGCCTCTTTCTTGAGTTAATTCTTCGTACCCTTCTGGTAAGCATTCGATCCATTCCGACCCACTAACTGAATAGGGTCGGACCACCCATAAGAACGGTTGGTCACTGTTGGCAAGTCCCCATGCCATTTCAATAAGCTCTTTCTTTTCCATTATAGCTAAACTGCCTATGCTTATATAAATGACTGAGTTAGGAGCTTGTTTATCGAGCCATGCAATGACACTGGTGTCCTCTGTGATCAAGCTAGTATTGAATTTTGGAGCCATTTTGTGAAAAGGGCCTATTGGGAAGACTGGAACCTTGTAATGCTGCTGAAGCTCCACTATGGATTCATGCTCGAGCATGTCCACAGTGTTCCAAATGATTGCCGAAGAAGATCTTATATTGGCATAACTAGTAAGGAACTCAAGTAAAAATTTTGGGATCTCAGCAGTAACTGGAAAGGGTAGGTCTTTAAACCTGAGAAGAGGATGTGTCGGAATTGCATCCTGCAGTTGAGACTCTGTAATTTCATTGTTAGAAATCATGAAATTAGGAAATGCTCAAATTCAACACCACGTGCATGTTTGTTATGCAATTGGACAAGATTTCAGCTTATCTTCATGAATATTGTCAAGTGCTAGAATATTGGATTGAGCCCTAAGCACAATCTTGAACATTTCATACTGTGATTACTGTCATATAGTGAATCATAGCAATGATGCATGCCAAAGTTCTATAGAGGAATGATCAGTGAAGGAACATACCATTCACCATTTATTCTCTGTTCCTTAACTACTATTACCTTTGGGTCCTACTTGATTGAATCTCAAATCCATGATCAAGAAATGCTAATACATTCTCCTAATAAAAAATTATGATATGTCTCCCACCAACGGCTCGAGTTTTTGAGATGTGTTGATTCTACATGCTATTAAAGCAGGCAATCCTAGGTTCAAATCTTACCACAATCCATTTATGTTAATTTTGCACGTGACATGCCATTGATGAAAATGAATCAGAAGTGCATGTGAGGGGCATGTTGTAACCCTATAAATAGAGCAGTTACATCATCTCTGAGTTATACTATTGGTTTCAGGATTTCTGTCTTGTTTATATTTTCTAAGACCGTCTATGTTAAACTTTGGAGGTATAATATGCAATTTACCTTCTTCACCAAGACCCAAGAAAGGACAGGTGTGGGCGCCAATAATGGGGCGTAATCCAAAATATATATATATATATATATATATATATATATATAAAGTAAAGGGGAACGACAGCACAGCGAAGGAAAATCCACCTTAGAAACAAAAGTTTTTCTCCTAAATTTTCAAATGCTCCCTCCAACACTCTTAAAAGTCACTCCGATTCCAAATCTGTATATGTTTCTCTCTCAATACTCTGCTTCTCCACATTGTAAAGAGATAAGGAAAAATGGGGAAGCAGAACAAATCAAGAAAACCAGAATTGATAGGCAAAGGCAAGGTAACTGCGGTTCAGGTCGCATTCATCGTCGATCGTTATCTATCGGACAACAATTACGTAAATACTCCTAGCAGCAAGCAATCATTGGCAATACCTGGCAAGGGAATTTGATTCTCAGCTTGAAGCTGTAAGATGACATGATCAGATCGCAGATAAGCAGCACTATTAGGGCGTAATGCGACTGTAGTCAGCTCTAGACGAGTAGCCACTTCATCAACAAAGTGCATGAGAGTATCATACACGATACAAGCAACCAGACCGTGCTGCTCCTGTGTTTCCAGCATTTCAACCAAGTATTCATGAAACCGCTCTTTGGAATTTTTGTTTATAGCCGATATTACATTCAACGAGTTTTCGTGAGAAGTGGCGTGACCAGATAAGTTTTCAGATAGCTGTAAAATGTTGAATTCCGGGTGGTCTAAAGGGTTCGGAGAATTGAATTCAGTATAAGCGACGGTGATGGAGAATCCCCGGGAGTTAAGAATGGCCCCCAGCTGAAGCATCGGTGTCATGTGCCCCTGGTGAGGAAATGGTACTAGCACGACCTGAGGCTTTCGTCCCTCCATTGTTCCCATTGCGCTCTCTAAAATTCTCTCCCTCGAAGTCGTATGATTTATTGTGTGAGCTGCATCAGATTATGTCTTAAACGTGATAAGGAAGTCTGGGATTCATCGATGGACGACATGGAATTTCTGGTTATTGAAGAAAAACACAAAGAGATTTGGAGGTATATTGTGTGGTTCTTGTTAGATCTATCGGCCAAGGGATTTAGTGCAAAAGACGACATATATGGTCAGATGATGTTTGTTTTATCTGGTTGTTTTCAACGAAAGAATAGGGATCTTTATGCAAATCTTCTTAAACTGCTAAGAAGCCAAAATACAATAGTGTTCAACATTCTTGTAAGCCATGATCTTCTCAGAATTTTTAGTTTTTAGTTTCTTTTCAAAAATAAAAAATAAATAACTATGACATTATTTAGTTGTGTAACTTGTGTTCAAAAAAAATAAAAATCAAGGGGACAAGTTTGCCTTTCATGTGGGCCATTTAGCAATTAGGTTCACAAAATAAACTGCATAAGCACGAGATGAGTCTGCCGAATTCAAGCAGAGATCTCAATTTCCAAAAGCTATCGACATAAAAAGTTGTCATTCGTTCATTGAAAAGCCAAGCACAAAAAGACCAACTTTGTTATAGGCACAAGAGCACAAATCAACGATGATATGTTCAATGAAAATCCGCACGACATAGAAGTGTTCAGTTCAATACTAACGAGCTTCACATCCTTGCATGACACGATCTACTTAGAGTCGTAAATTTAATAGAGAACATTGTTCATATAATCATAAAAAAATTCATGAGACGTAGTAGTCTATGTACTTTGCATAGGGCTTCGTTACTCTATGTATGAACCTAGAGGTGTCAAATTGGACTGGCTGATTCGAACCTCCTGTGCCGAATAACAAGTCGGATCATAACTTAAAAAATTATATAAGCTCATGGACCGCCCGTTGACCCAAAAATTTCAGGTGGTCCACTAGGCAATCCAACTAGACCCAAAAAAGAAGGGGAAAATTAGGCACAATACTTTAAAAATATATATATCTAATTCGATTCTGCTAGTTTTTTTTCTCTTGCACCGTGTTTTCTTTTTTCTTTTTCCAAGTTTCTAAGGAGGTTCATCTAGGAACTGGTCAAGACATTCCATGGACTTTTGGTATGGTCGTCCACGATTTTGCTACTATAAATAATATGAATATGGGATTTTGAAAGGCTTGTAAGTAGTAGTTGCTTTTTTATTTTGTAGAACTCTGATATTGTTTATTTATTTGATGAGTTTTGTAAATGAATTTTTGTGATATATATGAACTTCAACTGGGCAATCTTTATCACTTTTTTTAATTTTTGTCACTTTTTTTTTTAAAAAAATTGTTACTTCTTTTGGTGTTTGTCACTTTTTTTTTTTATTTGAATTTTTGTCAGTTTTTTGAGTTTTCTTGTCACTTTATTTGAATTTTCATCACTTTTTTTTTTAATGTTTATCACTTTTTATTATTATTATTTTCTGTCACTTTTTTTATTTCTTATTACTTTTTTTGAATTTTTTTCACTTTTTTGAGTGACAAACAATAAAAAAAAAAATGATACTCAACTTCAAAAAGTGATTATTAGTATTTAGGAGATAGACTGTGTGTAACTTTATAAAAAATCACTTTTTAAAGTTTTGTCACTTTTTGGAGTGTTTGTCACATTTTCTTCTATCACTTTTTTTTTTATTCATTGTTACTTTTTTAAAATTTTTGTCATTTTTTTGAGTTACAAACACCAATTTTTAATAAAAGTATGCCAGTTTTTACTTTTATGTTACCTTTTTTTATTATTAAAAAGTGACTTAACTTTACAAAGTATTTTTTACTTTCAAAATACTTTTTATATGATTCTTTAAAAGATAACTAATTTTAAGGGTATTTTTTTAAGTTGTCCAAAAAGAAGTGGACAAACAACCACTTCTTTACGTCAAGTGACAGTCTCCAATGTTTTTTAAAGACGGCAGATCTCTACCTCTAAGAAAGAAACTTCAATTTTTTTTTTTTTTTTTTTAACTATTACTAGAATTTTTCTATTTTTTTCGAAATATTTAATGGGCTCGGTGATTTAATCTTTGGCCCGATCCTCTTAACTGGACCGGATTTAACATTTATTGACTCGTGAACCGGCAAGCTTGAATTACGGGCCGATTTATGGGTCGTTTTTACCTGGCCGAACATGGCCGGCTCAATTTGACGACACTACAAAAACCTCACAACTTCTTTTATGTTATTGTTGCTGATTTGATCCTCAAGTTCAAATCAATCATGCATACATGACAGCTAAGTTCAAAAATCGAATTTTTTAAACTTTTATGTCATTTCCAACTCATGATGCAGAATGAGAATGTTATATCACATAAAACGACCTTCAAAGCGTTCTCATGTAATTTCATTACTCCCATTTCAAGTTGCCCGCTAAACTTTATTCATTTTTAAATTAATTTGAAATACCTTTTTTTCTTTATGTTAATTGTATTAAGGCCATCTAATTCTATTCAATTGAAAATGAAGTCTAGCAATTTATATAAAACCTTGCTAAAAATTAAGTAACCCTATGTGTTTTTAATAATCCCTTCTAAGTTGCTATTGTCCTCAAATGTTATGATCTTAAGCAGCGGCGAATCTAGGATTGTTGGGCAGTTAGGGCGGTCGTTGACCATTGATCATTGATCGACGACAAACAACGATTGTAATAATGATGTCGTATATTAATATTTAATTAAATAATATTAAAAATACATCAATCTATACGTAAATGTACTGAAGTGTAAAAATCATATTAATATGAAAATATAATTCAATATAACCCAAAATAATAAGAAAAAAATACATAGTACAACCCTACTCCATAGCTGTAAGCTTAGACAACCACATTTTTCGAAGTCACATATTTTGAAAGCGTTGAAAGATTGTCTAATTTTAAACTATCAATCTCTATTCACCTCGTAAATCAATCTTTCATCACACTGACCTGATTTTAATAAAAGACCAAAATAAACAACTAGAAATTTTTTTTGAAACCTATGTTTAGATACAACATAATCACAAGTAATTTTGGTAAAAATTCGAGAACCCAAAAGAAATTGAGATGAAAATAAAGGCAACGCAAGTATATATTTACATTAAATTATGTATAGATACAATGTGGAAATAATTTATAAATCATCAAAATTAGGAACCCAAATTTCAAATCACCAATTTATAGATAAATCATCAAAATCATCACAGTCACATAATAATCAAACACAACCAACTAGAATATCAACAGCTCGCTCAAAATTAGCAGAAGGAAAGAAGGAGTATACGTAAACCAAAAAACTTGTTAAAAAGGAGGACTAAATCAATTTAAGCCCACTAGTTAAAAATAAAAAAGGCCCAAACTAATTTCAATCCATCTTCTTCATTCATCTACATTCGTCTGTGCCGGCCATTTCACACTCGCCAATTTTGTTGCAGTTTTGGCGGAGCCAGCACCATTGCCTCCACCTTCTGATTTTTCAGAAGGAACTTTGCCACCTCCCCCTCCATCACCAGCTTCACTGAACAAAGGTTCCGGCGGATCCAGCTAGAGCGGTCGCTTTAGCTCGCCACTACTTGGATCCACAACTGTTTTTAAGGAATGAGCCCTAACAACAACAAAAAAAAAAAAATAATATTGTTACCAAATTCAAAATATTCGAAAATAACTAAAAATTTAAATACTAAGCACGCCCCCGAAATAAATTTCTTTATGGTAGATTCTACATAAATGAAAAAATGCCTTA
Source organism: Osmanthus fragrans (assembly GCA_019395295.1). NCBI lineage: Eukaryota > Viridiplantae > Streptophyta > Magnoliopsida > Lamiales > Oleaceae > Osmanthus > Osmanthus fragrans. The sequence goes on from CM033361.1 coordinate 8,974,318, forward strand.
CTCGAGGATGTGATGGAAATTGTGAAATGTCATCCTTATTTAAATGTATTATTCAGTAATTTCTAATTTCCCGAAAGCAGATGTGGGCGTGCCAGAGTGGTTATCGGGCATGACTAGAAATCATGTGGGCTCTACCCTCGCAGGTTCGAATCCTGCTACTCACGTTGTTCTATTTAAATCACTCTCTTGTTTGTATATTATGCCTCTTGTTTGAGTTTCAATTTTCCTTTCTTTTTTTTTTTTTAAAAAAACTTAATTTAAACGACACATTCTTCCATAAAATAATTTTACACGTAAACTAAATTTTTTTCCAATTTTTCAACCACACATTTTCCAACAAAAAAAAAAAAAAAAGTATTCCAAAACCTCGTCCCGTCTCACTCTAGTGTACCAAACATGCAAGGACAAGATGCAAGAATTAGCAATACTAGTGAAATTAGCATCAACAACTCACTAGAGTAAGACCAAAATCATCACATTTCTTGAAAAATCTACTCACGGAAACAAATAACCCAAATTGTATAGTTTGAAAATAGGTAAAAAAAAATTATCCAAATTAAAATGTGTTTACTCCTTAAGAAATGATTTTGGTATGAATGAATCAAATAAAACAGGACAACATAAAATTAGAGAAGAGAGAAAACACTTGACAAAGCTTTTAGTTCTCGAGTTCAATATAGTCTAATCGAGCGTACCAGACATGCTCGGAAAATATACAAGAATTGATTATTATAATCCAAAATTTACTTTATCAAGAAATAGTCACCGGATGCAGAAAGCAGCCCTTAATTTCTCATTCACAACTCACATAGGGAAGATCAGAATCATCACTTTTCTCGAAAATCCTACTCCCAGAAGCAAAGAACATGTTGGGTATTGGTGACACTTAGTTGTCAACCAAATTATTTGTAATTTGTGGTTTCCATTCTAAATCTAGTTTGGTAGAAATCCAACTAACATGTGATGAAACTATTTAAATATTTAGGCATTGCACTAGCCTAAGACATGATGAGTATGACATGTGAGTTGGTAGAATAGTTGATAGATTGACTACCTGATTTGCTTTATAAATAGAGTCACTCTATGTAATCTCGATATACAACAAATTAATAGAAAATACACAATTGAAAGATATCAAAATGTAGTTTCTCATCTCTTTTTTCCTTCACTCCTCTGCTGGTCGAAAAAATCAGCAGAGTAAGACTTTTATTGTTTATATGTTTATTGTGTTTTATGTTTATGTTTAATGTTTATGATCAATGTCATTTCTTCCCAAATGTTGAAACCATATTTAGTTGAGTGAAATCAGCTCTTCAACTCCCCTCGGTTCAACAACTTTCATTCATACATTTGAATGATATCATTAAGCTCAAACTTCTGCACTCAAAGTAGGATCAGTCGATCCTAATATCTTTTTTATATTTTTTAACATGGTATCAGAGTTTCAAATGATCTTAAGGGGCAACAAAAATGCTTCAAAACCCTGTCAAAATCTGAACGAAAAAAATCAGTTTCATCACCCCTTTTGTCTTGGTATTTTTTTCATTTTTTCTTAGCACTCTTGAAGAGAGTTGCCACAGTTGTTGTTTCAGCTCAGACCTGGGAAGATCCATAGATAATCAGACCAAGTTAACGGTAGCTAAACAACATGTTTTAAGGCTTTTTTTTAGTAAAAAATTGACCATTTTTCGAGCTCTTCCTTCACAGGTTGTAGCCTTTGTTTTATCCTTCAGCAGCCCTCCCTAGTGGTTTTAAAAAGTGGCTGGAAGCACTTTGGATCAGCAGCAGCCTCCAGAAACCTTGTAGAGACAACCCTCTTAATAATGGCTCAAGAACTCTTGGATAAAACCAGTTTAAAGGTACTGTGTTTCTGTTGGTGCAAATAGTCATTGAAACCTTGGAGTGACGGCCTGAAACATGGTGATAAGTGCGATTTTTTAGCACTCATTTAGACCGTTAAACTTAGATAGTTGTTAGTTTTCTATTATTAGTTTTTGATTATTTTTGTTACTTTTGTTCCTTAGGTGAATTCCCGAATTGTTGGTTGTCGATGTGGTATTTTGAGCGTGAATTGAGCCAAAACGATTGAAGAGAAAATACTCCAAGATTTGGCAACCAAGTTTATCACAATTGGGAGGAAGATGTATGGTTTGAAGGGAGGTGAATTGGAGTGAAAAACCAGAAAATGAAGTTGGTTCAAAATTTGGCTTATGCGTACGCATAGGCCTGCAGGGTGTGCGTACGCACACTTGCCAAATTCAACTACTGAAGCTTAAATGTTTACACTATGCGTATGCACACCCAGACCTATGCGTACGCATAGGCAAAATCTGGAGCAGAACCCCCGGGAAAACACGCGAAACCCGATTTTGAATTCTTATTTCACCCATTTTATTCCAAACCCGTTTTTCCTCTTCTACACAACATAAATACACATTTTGGGGCTCATTCTAGGGCAAGAAAGAAGGGGAGGAGCTGACCACACAAATGAGAGAAAACTTGAGAGCTCTACCTCCATCAACAATGGTGATTTTTGGGTGAAGAAGAAGAAGAAGAATGTATTGATGTTGAAGATTTCATCCATCCATCTTCTTCAATAAGCTTTTCTTTTCCTTTAATCTCATTTTTACCATCTTGTTGTAGTATTTTGTTAACTATTTTTCAATACATTATGATTAGCTAATTGTTAATGTGATTGGGGGTTATTTTGGAACCCTAGAATGATTTTCTAATATTTATTGTGCTTTATAGTTCATGTGATTAATGTGTTTAATCTATTGTGTTACATGTTTATATTGTTATTCTTGATTGTTTGGGATGACAACTAAATGATTGGGTTGACACAACATATGCTATTTTGGGAATTTTAGTACGTAATCGCTAATTTAACTAAAACCTAGTAGCAACTACATTTTGATGGATTATGAGGAATTTTCTATTAAATGTAGGTGGATTATCACTTAAGCTAACAAACCGAGCTTGTGTGTTTGCGCTTAATTCAATTCGTCTCTTTCGTCGTAATGCTTTTGTTGAATTAAATCTAGCGAGCTTATCCTAGGTTATTTGATGAAAAGGGTTGGGTAACGATGCTTATCTTATTCAACTAATATGTAAGAAGAGATTGAGGTAATCGAGCTTGTGATTATTCTCGAATTGTTGTTGATCTTTTGAACGAAAATCCTTTGCGAACATCGATTAGAAGTTCATTCTAGCGGCGAAGAAATACCCCTTGATCACACTCTCCCCATTTGATCATTTTATTTACTTTGTAGTTCTTGTCTTTCTTTATTTTGTATTTATCGCTTCCTTAGTTTAGTTAACAACCAAACCCCCCCATTTACTGCTTTCCGTATTTTTACTTTCTTATTGCAATTGACATAATTGAAAACAATCCTCTGCGGGAATGACCCTTACTTAACACATTACTACTTGAACGATAAATTTCATAAAAGTAAGGAATATTATTTTGACCCCCCTTTTGGGAGTGTCAAATTTTGGCGCCGTGTCGCCGGGGATTGTTCTTTCAATTTGTTAATTGTTTTATTTCTTTCTTGTTATTTATGTTTTATTTATTTTTGTGTTTCTTCTTTGTGACTTAGGTTGTGATTGGGCAAAACGAACACATTACACCATAACCTAGGAGCAAGAGAAGATGTTGGTTATAGAAGTTTGTGAGATGGAATCAACTTCTCGAATTGATCGTCAATTATCCGATCTTGCAACTCTTATACAACAAGTGGCTCATGGGAATAGCCAACAAAGCACCTTTGAATGAGCAGATGTCATTGGGGGCTATCTGATGTGATACGGGATAGGCAAGCACTTGACCGAGCTTTGGAGTCCAAGAGGTTGAAGTTGACAAGCCAAGGTACAAGTTTGGTGAAGGGGTCGAGGTCCGAATCGAAGGGGATCAACATGTTAGAAGCGATCGAAGGCGGAAGGAAAATGAGCATCTATGCGACCGCACAGATGTAATGCCATGCGGCCGCATGGCATCAACAGAAGCTCTCCCAGCAGCGAAGTTTCCTTCTATGCGACCGCATATGTTTTAACTATGCGGCCGCATAGGCAAATTCTGAGACGGATTTTTATATTTTTCGCGAATTTCCATATGTCATTATATTTCTTATTTTGGCAAGTTTTAGTATTTTTGGACTCTTGATATTTTGTGCTTTTAGGGTTTTCCATAGTTTCCATATAAATAGGAATTCTATTTCATTGTAAGAAAAGTTTTGAATGATAATAAAAGTTGAGTTTTCTCTCCAATGGATCTTCCATAAAATATGAACTTATCAAATATTTCGTGTTAATATTTGTGGCGTTCAAATAAGAACTTATCAAAGGATTGGACAACCTTTGTGGCGTTCGCAAATCGGGGTTCTAGTTTCTGCACTTCAACGGATTTAAGGTTAATATACCTTAAGTTCTTGAGTCGTGAGGCTCGGGTCAAGATCCTATCGTCTACAAACCTGAATCTGGACTTTCCCGGCGTTTTCGAATTCATTCCGCGAGTTCCATGCGATTCCCCCAACCGGGATCACATCAAGTGGTATCAGAGCTTAGGCCCCAAGATCAAGGTTATATCTTTTATTACTTTTGAGTCTTGTGTTTTTTTTTTCTTCTTTTGTGTTTTTCGCGTTCTTGCGTCCAGTAATTTTTCTGAGTCTTTGATCCAAAAAATTCAAAAAAAAAAGAGTCAAAAGATGTTTTTGTGCTCAATTTGAGTTCAAAATAACTTCTGTTTGTTTCGTTATTCTCGTAGTCAAATTTTTGAGTTTTCTTAAAAAAAAAAAAAAAAAATTCGAATTTTTACTGTTTATCCGTACGAAGGTACTATTCACGTCGGAATAGTAAAAAAAAAAAAAAAAATCTCAATCCCATTGCCTATTCTAAATCCAAAATCAATTTGTGTTCAATCCAATCTAAACTCCGATTCAAGAACCACTTTCTTGACTCTATACAAAAAAAAAATTCACACTCTAATTCAAGAACCACTTTCTTGAATTTACAAAGTCCAATCAAAGTTGTCTAGTTCAAGTCCTTTGAGTCTTTGAGTCAAAATGAGTGATATGATGGATCGATGGGAAAGAATGTTGGTGGATATGGGGAGTATGTTGGATAGGTTGAAAGAGAAATCAAATAGAACTTATAGGGATCCATGTGATGATATGTTTAATGTGAGTAGTCGGGAGAGACGGGAACATAGGAATTTTGGTGGAGATGGTGTTAAGAGTAGAATGGGAGGTGCAAAAATAACAATTCCACAATTTAAGGGTAGGAATGATCCCGAGTCATACGTGGCATGGGAAGAAAAGGTAGAATTGAGGTTTGAGTGCCATGATTGTTCCGGGGAGAGAAAATTGAGGTTGGTTGTGAGCTCATTCGTAGACTATGCTGTGATTTGGTGGGATCAATTAACAATATCTATGCGAAGGTGTGGTGAGAGGAGGATTGAAACTTGGGATGAGTTGAGGAATATTATGAGGAAGCGTTATGCGCCTAATCATTTTTGTAGGAGGGATCGGCGTGATCGGGAATGTCGGGAGGAGTCTAGAAGATATAGTGGAGTTGGATATTCAAGAGAGGAGAAAACACCAAGTGTGGAACATGTTGGCAATACATCAAGCAGGAAGACTGGGTTGGATTATAAGTTTGAGTTCTTAAAAATTCGTGACTTGATCAACTCACAGAATAATCATAAGAAGGAGCAAATGAGTAAGAGAGAAAATTGTGAGGTGGTTAGTTGTGAAGAAAAAGGAAGAGAAACTACAAAAGAATAAAAGGGAAGTTGAGAGTGAACATCCAGAAGGGAATGTGGAGTTGCAAAAAGAAATTGAAGAAGAATCTTCAGATGGGAAGGAGTTGGAAGTGAACTTAAATGAAAAAAAGCCTGAAGTTGAGGAGGCTGTGGTGAAAACTAACCATTCCCTCCCTATTTTGAATATATCTGTTTTACAGGTTACTGAAATTTTGATTCCAGAACACACTCCTACAGAAGTACCACCCGATCCAGGAATTAAACTTCAGTTAGATTTTTCTTATTTAGAGAGAAAATTGACTTTGTGATTCCTGAGGAGACGAAGGAGTTTCAAATGCACTGGAGGAACTACATTTGCAGAGGGTTGACTGAAAAACATGAATTGAGGGACAACGTTGGCACATTGGATCTGCCATTGTCACAAGAGCTAGGGCCAAGTAAGGCAAGGAGAAGACACGATTATTCATCAAATGAAGTTGCTATTGGAGCACTCCACACTTGCAAGAACAAGCAGTCGAGGCAAGCACATTTTGATTTATGCGAAGGTGATTGGGTCTACATTCAAAGGAGGCGTATTCGAGGTCAAAGGAGGTCCAAATTGCATCCAAGAGGGGACGGACCATTCCATGTGCTTGAGTTGATTGGAGGCAAGGGTTATAATCTGAGCATTCAAGGTTTGGATTCGAGGACGAATCCTTTCGAAGAGAGAGGGGATGATGTGATACGGGATAGGCAAGCACTTGGCCGAGCTTTGGAGTCCAAGAGGTTGAAGTTGACAAGCCAAGGTACAAGTTTGGTGAAGAGGTCGAGGTCCGAATCGAAGGGGATCAACATGTTAGAAGCGATCGAAGGCGGAAGGAAAATGAGCATCTATGCGACCGCACAGATGTAATGCCATGCGGCCGCATGGCATCAACAGAAGCTCTCCCAGCAGCGAAGTTTCCTTCTATGCGACCGCATATGTTTTAACTATGCGGCCGCATAGGCAAATTCTGAGACGGATTTTTTATATTTTTCGCGCGAATTTCCATATGTCATTATATTTCTTATTTTGGCAAGTTTTAGTATTTTTGGACTCTTGATATTTTGTGCTTTTAGGGTTTTCCATAGTTTCCATATAAATAGGAATTCTATTTCATTGTAAGAAAAGTTTTGAATGATAATAAAAGTTGAGTTTTCTCTCCAATGGATCTTCCATAAAATATGAACTTATCAAATATTTCGTGTTAATATTTGTGGCGTTCAAATAAGAACTTATCAAAGGATTGGACAACCTTTGTGGCGTTCGCAAATCGGGGTTCTAGTTTCTGCACTTCAACGGGTTTAAGGTTAATATACCTTAAGTTCTTGAGTCGTGAGGCTCGGGTCAAGATCCTATCGTCTACAAACCTGAATCTGGGCTTTCCCGGCGTTTTCGAATTCATTCCGCGAGTTCCATGCGATTCCCCCAACCGGGATCACATCACTATCAAATGCAACCGAGACAAGGGTATGATCCATATGCCTATATGTATAATTATGGATTTAGTGATCACCCTAATCTCAGTTATGAAGAAAATTATTTCACATCTCCACAAGCACAATATCATCCACATGGTTTCTATCAACAAGATCAAACTTCAAATTCTAGTATGTCTCTTGAGGATATGGTTAAATCTTTGACATCAAACACGGTGCAATTGCAACAACACACGATGCAAATCCAACAAGAGACTATGCAATTTCAACAAGACCAAGGGCAATACTTCCAACCTAGTCAACAAATTCAAACTTCAAGTGCTAGTATGTCTTTAGAGGAAATGGTTGAGTCCTTGGCTTCGAGCAATCAACAACCTCCACCTCAAAGCTCGGATATGTCCATTGAAGAAATGGTAAAGTCTTTGGCCTCAAACAATATACAATTCCAACAAGAGACTATGCAATTTCAACAAGAGATATTTCAACAAGAGACATTTCAACAAGAGACAATGACTTCAATCAAAAATTTGGAGGCACAAGTGAGTGAATTGGCTAGCATGGCGGAGAAAATTGAGGCCCAAAGATCAGAAGAACTTCTTTCTCAAGAATTTAAAATGATCGAAAATGTTAGTGTTGATGCACTAAGAAGTGAGGAGAGTTTAGATGAGGTGCCAATTGAGATGGAAGATCATGTTGAGGAACCACCACAAGAGGAGAACTCGGCTTGTGAGAGTTTTGTTGAAACCGTGACACCACTTGATTCATTGCCAAGCAATTCACCAAGGTACAATCTCTCATGTTTTACAACTCCAATTTCTAATGAGAAATTTTTACCTTTGGTGATGCGGGCTCCTATGTTTCAATTCATACTCTTTCCCGAGCACTTGAAGTATGCAGATTTGCAAGAAAGGAAAACATTACCGGAGATAGTTGCAAGGAATCTCACTACACTCCACAACCAACTTAGGGGAGTACTTGAACCCCTTGCCCTTACTCTTTCATGTTTTATTCTTAAGGGCTTTGTACAGTTTAAATTTGTGTGTGATGATTTATGTTTGTTGGTTGGATAGCCTTGCCGGCTTTGTTTTTGGTTATTACATTGCTTTGATTTATGGAGTGTGGACATGAATGCTATATGTTGTTCATTTTCATCCACTTATTTCATGTTTGACTATTTATCGAGCACTTGCGTCATGAATTTCATCACACGCACTTGTTGGTGGCACTTGAGATTGTTAAAGGACTTAAATGACCATGATAATGAAAATTCTTTGATCACTCTACCTATAAAAGAATAAGTTTTGGGGTGGTTGAGCCGGTGAAGGAAATTGTTTAGAAGTGTATTAATTTCTTGCTCAAAAGAATTGATTTTATAGAGTGCTCTTGAACTTCAAATGAAAGTTAGATGTTGTTTCTATCCCAATCGAAAAGAAAAGAAAATTCTGTAGGAAAAAGTTGTCCACCTTAAGGAGTGTGAGTCAGCGTTGAGTAACTGGCCCTATGCATCTCTAATGTGTAGGAGACGATCTATCAATGAAGAAGGCTACCCTTAGGGACTGGAGCGTGAACTACCTACATTGGAAAAAGAAAAAAAAAAAAGTGAAGCAAAAGAAAATGGATGCTATATCATTTGTGCTATTGATTGAATGATTGGTGAATTGTGCGTTAGTTGCCTAATGAATATTTGTAGTTTGAGCACTCAAAGTTTTTATGGTGAATTAATACATGACTAGATGGTCTAATTTGCCGGTTCGATCCAACCAAACTTGAGAGGGAAAGATTGAGTGATTTGAGAGCAATCCTATGTTTTTGACACCTTGGGGCTATAGTGAAAATATAAAGTTTGGGGGAGTGCGCAACCCTCGAGTAAGAAAGGGAAATTTGACCATTTAGAGGATCGGAGACACCACCAACTTGTGTAATGCGATGAATTGGAGTGACAGCGAACACACACACGAGTCAAACTTGGTATAAGTTTCAAATTGTTTGTTGTAGCATTTTTGTGTGCATTTCATAATTTTTTTTAGCATATGTAAGAATTGAGGCAAAGTTCGACGAACTATCCAACCTTTATTGTTTTTGTTAATTTATAGTTTTTTTTGTTTGATTTTATTTTTGTATTTACGTGCTTATTTTTATTGCTTTGTTCGAGGACTAACAAAGATTTAAGTTTGGGGGTGTGATAAGTGCGATTTTAGCACTCATTTAGATCGTTAAACTTAGATAGTTGTTAGTTTTCTATTATTAGTTTTTGATTATTCTTGTTACTTTTGTTCCTTAGGTGAATTCCCGAGTTGTTGGTTGTCGATGTGGTATTTTGAGCGTGAATTGAGCCAAAACGATTGAAGAGAAAATACTCCAAGATTTGGCAACCAAGTTTATCACAATTGGGAGGAAGATGTATGGTTTGAAGGGAGGTGAATTGGAGTGAAAAACCAGAAAATGAAGTTGGTTCAAAATTTGGCTTATGCGTACGCATAGGCCTGCAGGGTGTGCGTACGCACACTTTCCAAATTCAACTACTGAAGCTTAAATATTTATACTATGCGTACGCACACCCAGACCTATGTGTACGCATAGGCAAAATCTGGAGCAGAACCCGAGAAAACACGCGAAACCCGATTTTGAATTCTTATTTCACCCATTTTATAACAAACCCGTTTTCCTCTTCTACACAACATAAATACACATTTTGGGGCTCATTCTAGGGCAAGAAAGAAGGGGAGGAGCTGACCACACAAATGAGAGAAAACTTGAGAGCTCCACCTCCATCAACAATGATGATTTTTGGGTAAAGAAGAAGAAGAAGAATGCATTGATGTTGAAGATTTCATCCATCCATCTTCTTCAATAAGCTTTTCTTTTCCTTTAATCTCATTTTTACCATCTTGTTGTAGTATTTTGTTAATTATTTTTCAATACATTATGATTAGCTAATTGTTAATGTGATTGGGGGTTATTTTGGAACCCTAGAATGATTTTCTAATATTTATTGTGCTTTATAGTTCATGTGATTAATGCGTTTAATCTATTGTGTTACATGTTGATATTGTTATTCTTGATTGTTTGGGATGACAACTAAATGATTGGGTTGACACAACATATGCTATTTTGGGAATTTTAGTACGTAATCGCTAATTTAACCAAAACCTAGTAGCAACTACACTTTGATGGATTATGAGGAATTTTCTATTAAATGTAGGTGGATTATCACTTAAGCTAACAAACCGAGCTTGTGTGTTTGCGCTTAATTCAATTCGTCTCTTTCGTCGTAATGCTTTTGTTGAATTAAATCTAGCGAGCTTATCCTAGGTTATTTGATGAAAAGGGTTGGGTAACGATGCTTATCTTATTCAACTAATATGTAAGAAGAGATTGAGGTAATCGAGCTTGTGATTATTCTCGAATTGTTGTTGATCTTTTGAACGAAAATCCTTTGTTAATATCGATTAGAAATTCATTCTAGCGGCGATGAAATATCCCTCGATCACATTTCCATTACTTTGTGTTTTTCATCATTCTAGTTCTTTGTCTTTTATATTTTTCGTTTCCTTAGTTTAATTAAGCAACCAACCCCCCCATTTACTTTGTGCACATTTTTACTTTCTTATTGCAATTGACATAATTAAAAACAATCCTCTGCGGGAATGACCCTTGCTTGTATTATACTACTTGAACGACAAATTTTAGAAAAGTAAGGAAGGAATATTATTTTTGACACCCCTTTGGTGGCGATCACATGGCTTAAGAACTCTTAGAAAAAATCAGGTGAAAGCTCTCCCTTGTGGTCTTAAAAAGTAGCTAAAAACCTGTGTTTCAAATGTTGCAAAATGTTGGAAAAATCTGAGGTGAATACCAGCAGCCTTCATTGTGTTAAATGGCTGAATGTTTGTTCAAAGAAAAAATGATCATTTTTTTATCTTGTTGATCTTGCAAAGGATTTTGAAAGAATTGTTCAAAGTTGAGAAACCAGACAATGTGAGTTAAATGATGAAGTAGAAGCTGAAATCAGCTCAAAATCGTGTTTTAAAATGATTGAAATTCAATAAAGAAATCTGGAGTTTAAATGGCTGTAAAAATCGGTATTCAGAATGTTGAAATACGGTAAGTGAAGGAATCTGGTAAGCTAATATACGGTAAGTGAAAGATTCCATTCATATCCGGTATGTGACATTTAAATCCGGTATGCCATGGAAGCTGAAATCCGGTATTTGAAAGCTGAAATACGGTATGCAACTCAAATCCGGTATCCTACCAAAACAAATTGAAATCCGATAAGTGTCAAGAATATGTTGAAATCCGGTATGCATTGAAAAAATCCGGTAAGTTTGTTAAATCCAAATCCGGTATGCTAAAGCCAAATCTGGTATGTTTGAATCTGTAAATCCGGCATGCAAGTGAAAAATGAAAAAAATCGGTATTTCAAAGGCACAATCTCAGCACTCCTCAGCAGCAGCAAATGGCCAGAAAAATGAAGAAAATGAAGAGCAAAATTGATTAAAAATGGATTGATTTTTTGAAGACTTCGACAAAAAATATATATATATATATATATATATATATATATATATATATATATATTTGCTTTCCAAGCTAAGTGTCAAATGGGAGTTTGTTGGGTATTTGTGACACTTAGTTGTCAACCAAATTATTTGTAATTTGTGGTTTCCATTCTAAGTCTAGTTTGGTAGAAATTCAACTAACATGTTATGAAACTATTTAAATATTTACGCATTGTTCTAGCCTAAAACAAGGGAAGTATGACATGTGAGTTGGTAGAATAGTTGATAGATTGACTACCCGATTTGCTCTATAAATAGAGTCACTCTATATAATCTCGATATACAACAAATCAATAGAAAATACCAGTATTCTAAATAGCGCGCCCTTGGCGCCAATCAAAGTCGCTTGGCGCGTAATATGGCAGTCAACGCGAGGCGTTGACCGATAAGGCGTGATAAGGCGCGTCTAGGCACGCATAAGTGCGCCTAGGCGCGCATTATTTTTTATTATTTTATTTATTTATTTATTTTTTATTATTAAATGATTTTTTGTTGATTAAAAATTAAAATAATATTAAAATAAGAAAACGTCTTTTTACGCATTAGTCTCGCATAAACTCGCCTAATCTTTAGCTTGACCTCCACGCATTATGCTATTTAGAACCTTGAAAAATACACAATTGAAAGATATCAAAATGTAGTCTCTCATCTCTTTTCCCATCACTCTTTTCCTAGTCGAGAAAACTAGCAGAGTGAGACTTTTATTGTTTATATGTTTTATGTTTATGTTTAATGTTTATGATCAATGTCATTTTTCCCAAATGTTGAAACCATATTTAGTTGAGTGAAATCAGCTCTTCAACTCCCCTCGATTCAACAACTTTCATTCATACATTTGAATGATATCATTAAGCTCAAACTTCCGCACTCAAAGTAGAATCAGTCGATCCTAATAACTTTTTTATATTTTTTAACAGAACATAAACTATTGAATTTGAAAATAGGTCAAAATTGTCCAAACTGAATTGTGTTCACTCCTAATTTAACAATATGACACAATTATGATGCTAAGTTATAATGAGTGCAAGTGCAAGTCCAATGTAATAATTTGGTATATACGCAGGCTCTATTGGTGACAGATTATACAAAATTAAGAAATGATTTTGGTATGAATGATCAAATAAAATTAGACAACACAAAATTAGAAAAGAGATAATACACTTGACAAAGCTTATTACTTCTCGAGTTCAATATAATCTAATCGAGTGTACCAAACATGTTCGGACAATATACAAGAATTGATGATTACAGTACAAATATTCACTGGATACACTTTTTTTGAAAACCCTACTCCCAAAAAGAAAGAATCTGAAAGTATGCCCACAAACAGCCACAATAAAAACCCCAACATTGAATGACATAATAGCAAGCATCACCATGGAAGCCAGCCCTATTCTTAAACCATAAATTGTTGTCTGAATCAGACCAGCAGAAACATTGCTGCTAAACTTTTTCATCCATTTGCAATGAGAAAGCCACTCCACAATTACACACAACACGAATATGAATATTAAGGCCAATGCATACATTCCGGTACGTCGACTGGGCTCAGAGCCGGTCCTGTGATTTTTGGGGTCTGAGGCGAACTCCGTAAATTAGGCCCCCAAAATCAACGTAAATGCAAAATCCAACAGTGTATTATGCAACATATTGCTAACTTTAAACTTAATAGTAAAACAACAAACAAATATAGTATACAAAAAATTAATATTATAAAATAAAAAAATTAACAACATTTCAAACAATCACAAAATATCTAATGTCCAATGATTAACCTAAAAAAAATTACAAAATATCTCAATAATCTCACAATTAGAGTTTTCAATATAGTTACTTCGTGTGCCTGTGTAATTGTTGATCCTACAACAATCAATCATATAAGCTTACCAGGCTGCAATTATATAAGCCGACAAGGTTTAAAATATTTCAAGTATAACTCTTAAATAACAAGTTAAGGCAAGTCATTGCTTACTTGAGAAGTAGAATTTCAACGAAGACTATGGAATCAAACCCTTGAAAATTCCATAGTCACAACTCACGAGCCTGAAAAAAAAATTAATATCAAACACCAATACAAATATGAAATGTTTTGACTATTTTATTGACTAAAAGAAAGATTAAAAAACAGACTAAGATTAAAAAAAAAAAAAAAAAAAAAAATTTCAACAAACTGTGGTTGTGGTACTTGTCTTTGAAGAAATACATTAGTTTAGAGGATGTAAGAATTTATCACTTTCTTTTCAATTCTTCTAAAGGATTTGGGGATCTTGAAGCTATCGAAAAGCTTATCTGATCTAAAAAAAAATGACAAGTCCGAGGTAACTTTTACTACCTAATTCATGTCCAGAAACTATGTTTATTCTTGACCTTTCATATGGATCAATTGCAGAATAAAAACATAAACAAATACCAATTTTATAGATAATAAATGACCTTTAAATAAATTAGTATCATGGAACTCGAGAAGAAAGAACGAAATGGCATAAATCAATTTTAACCAATCTAACCTGGCCTTTTATGGTTAAAATTAATTGAACCAAACCAATTTTTTTCTAAATTGACCTGAATCGTTTAGTTTGATCAATTTTTCGATTTTTAGAACAATAGAGAATACATAATATGTATGATATATACTAGCTTAAAAATCATACATAATAAACATTTTAATTTATCTCATGTCAAGTGTGAGACATGGCTAAATAAAGTATTATTTATCCACATTGAAATGGCACAGTTTTATACATTTCCCACTAATTTTTTACCCTTTTCCCCCCAAATTTTAGTTCAATTATGTCATTCATTTCCTATTCATTTAAACTGAAGTCCAATAATATTTGTCCTTGAAAATACCCCCAAACATAAGTTCAATAATATTTGCCATATTTTGTCAAATCCAACTCTTAAAACTTCTAAAACTGGTTGCCCTTGTTTTCTGTGTATTCTCAGAATTACATGCAATATCTATATAAGAACACACAGTACATGAGAGAAATTAATAAGAATACTTCCAGAATATAACAATATAACTTGGTGAGTGATAATTGATGAGTCTTACAGGCAGGCAGGTAGAATTAAATGCCACATAAATTATCAACATTTTCAATCGGGACGGGGGCTTTTCCCATTAGATGGAGCAATGAATTTCACAGATGAAGACCCCCGGCCCCCACTCCCAAGTCCCAACATTAAAAACAGAAGAAAATGAAAAACCTCCCAAATTAATAAACATATTTTGATTCATAGATAGGATACACCGTACACGTAAATCATTCGAGACAGAAAGTAGAAACTAAGAAGCAAGAAAGTTAAGGCATTGAGACACCGGACACGAACCTGAAATTTCCCACAAGCCACAGTCCTTATCCTTTTGCTGTTTTTGCAGAAGCACCACCGCTACGGCCGGTTCTGACCTGCCTCAACGTCGCCACTCGCCAATGGGAACGGGGAACTGTCAAACTGATGCGGCGAGCCGGCGACGCCCGGCCAGTGGTGAAGTCGTGAAGAAAAAAACTGAAAAAGATGAGAAGAAGATAGGCGAGACAGGACTCACGGGAGTTACTTCACCATTTAGGAAAAAATGGTCGGATTTGGCTTTGGGAATTCGGGAAATGGGAATGGGATTCTGGTTCTGGAAGCAGCAAATAATTCGACTTCTGAGCCTGCCCTTCAACATAATTGGAGGGAAAAAAATTATTTGGGCAAAAAATGAGGCCCCCTTCAAATTTGGGCCTGAGGCTTGGGCCTCTTTCGCCTCAGCCCAAAACCGGCTCTTCCGGGCCAGTCGGAGAAGAGGATTTCAGCATTTTTACTCCAGAAAAAGGCCATATGCATCGTTGGCATATCATCGTCTGTATGGGATGGTGGTTCCATTCCTTCCATACCAGGCATATGGTCCATGATTTTTTAGGGTTTGTGGGGGTTTTTTTATACCTAGGGTTTGTGGATTTTTTGATAAAAAGTGGAACGATATATATAAAAAACTAGCAAAATTTGTACTTCAAGTTCTAACAATCTATACTGCACAAATTCCATATATCGTACCTATCCTTGCCGGCAATATTGTCCGCTTATAATTTATGGCCCCGTTTGACCCACATTTTCATTCTCATTCTTCTACTCATTTTCAACTACACATTCTTCAATAAAATAATATTTTCCATCACATCAATAATTTTTCCTTCTTTTTCAACCACACATTTCTCATCATATCACTATTTCAAAATTCATTTTTTCCAAATAATCTCTATCAAACACACTCTATATAAGAGTTAGCAGAGTCTGAATTATTCAGCATATTCATTTGTTTATTTTCTTCTATGAAAGTGAATGATAGGAGGAAACTTCGAACATTAACAATATGTTTAGTATGTTAAATTTGATGAAACTTAGAAAGTACATCGGATCGAATGAAATTAAGAAATGGAATTGCGTAGAACCCAGGATTAGTCGTCGAAGGTGGACACTTGGGTATACAAAAAATGGAATTGTGTGACCGATTATTTTAACCTTTTCCTTTTCTCTTAAGTTGAAGACACATACAAAATATTCCCCTCTAAAACCCATTATAATTTAGGCATTGGACCGACCATACAACTATATAAGTTGATGCACAACATTTTTCGTCTAAAATTCATTAAAATTTAGGCATTGAACTGACCATACAACTATACAAGTTGCTATAATTTAAACACTTCAATCTAAAAATTTTATGATTTAAACACTTTCGTCTCTAGAGACATGCATGTTACATTCAAGTCTTCTACAATTTTTCTCTTCATATTAAAGTATTTGCTATCCATATATTAAAATACTTAAAAAGTTTGTTTTCAATAATCACCACCTTTTTAAAGTCAAATAGACAATTGTCCATCTAATTGTATAAGAAATTAATTAATTGGGAGTTTTGACAATTTCATTCTAAACTTAGGAGGAGGCAAACTTCATGCCATTATAGAAGTAGTACATTCCAATGTTTCATTGGAGAAAGCTGTGACACGTTGATTAAAAGCACAAATGAATTCCAAATAAATTATTAAAAAAATTATCTTTCTTTCCTGCTCCACCACCATCGCCACCAAAAATGCAAAGCCCAATTCCAGTAAACCAAAGAACACACTTACTATTAACAAATCTTTAAAGTCTTCTTCCCCTCCAAAATCCCACTCAATCTCTGCCCTAATCCTCTGTTCAAATTGAACCTTATATCAGCCACTGAAAGATTAGATGGCAAGGACTTGCGAGAAAATCTCAAGGGAACTTGGCAAGTAAGGTATCAAGGGTTAATATTTTCAGGCAATCTACCCATTTTAAGCATGGAATTGAGCTACCATGTCAGTCCTACTTAGTGTAGGTAATCGAAAATTTTATTGTATATGGAATGCAGAAAGAAGAACCTAGTTGTCAAAAATTCAAATTCGTTCACAGAACTATTCCGTTCTCCTCTTTCTACAGAATGATTATTGTGACAATTTCCTACTCAAAGTACCAAATTTATTGAAAATCCACAAGTAAACTGAAATTCTCTAAATTTTCTCAATTCACCCAACGTCAATAGCAAGTCTTCATTTCTCTAGTAAATGCCAAGAAAATCAACCATTTCTCCCCAAATTCTCAATCTAACCAAAAGACAAATACTGGAAAATTTTATCTTCAGTATGATGCTACCAAAAAATCGTACCTGTTGATTTCCGAATTGAATGGCTGTGATTGAATATGAATAGGAGCTCCAAGTACCTGAAACAAAGGGGTCGACGTGAGTCCTCGTCGCTCATCCGATACTTAAGTTAGAAAGGAAATTTTATGTGTGAGGTTGTGTGCTAAATTAATAATGCATAACGTAACGTAAAAGTGAGCTGAGATCACATATTTATAGATATTGGTGGTAGAGTTTTAAAATGATTCTATCACCTGTGAACCTTATCCAGTAAGGTGTTTGTGTTGTGTTGAAATTGTTCTACTTGTGTTTGATTCAAACTGGGAAAGTTATTTCAAAGAGGATAAGGTGGCGGAGAGTTATCAGAGGAGAAGGATTTGCGTCATGCACGAGGCATGAGAGGGTACTGTCGTTCCGAAGGTATGGCCCTACCTCGTAGGCTCGAGCTCACCTAGGGGGTTTTCGGATGGGGTTAAGGTCGGGCTCCATAAAGAGGTCGAGCTACGGTGAGAATTTATCACTATCACAGGCCCCTGTGCATCCACATCGTAGCATGAGGTTGTGTACTCGAGCTTCGAGGTAAGATGCAGAGAGGAGTAGAAGCTTGAGGCAGAGAAAATACCGTAGATGGACGCCAGTAGGCGTAGGGTGTCATTAGCCGTAAGTTAAGGTGGACCCCGATGTATTCCTGGACATAGGTGAAATAGATGCCTCCGAGATGGTTTGATAGATGCTAGTTAAAACATATGCAAGACACGCGTCATACGCGTGAGCCAAAATGCCACGAGTTAAATGCGTGGAGGACATATGTTACATATCCAACGGATTGTCAGTACCCGACCTTGGATGGTTACCATATGTCCTGATCCAACGGCCAGGATTAGGCGCCCGTTGAACTCCTCAAAGGTCACTATAAATACCGCCGCCACTTTTCACTCTTATTTTTCATTGTTTTATCTTCATCTCTCAGTGCAAGAAGCTCGAGCTCAGGGATAATATGTTTATGACTGACCACCTTAAGAGGTAAGTGTTCGAGCTTCTTAGTTAATTATTTGAGTAGTGATAAGTGCGGGTTTCGCACTTATTTTACCTTTTAACTTTCAATATTTGTTCGGTTTCCTAATTTATTTCGTCGCTTAATTTTGTTAATTTTTATTTTTAGGCGAAAACCCGAGTCGAGTATTAATGTGAAGCATTTGAGCGAGAAAGAGGCAAAACAATTGGGATGCAAAAATGCCTAAGTTCGGCGAGCGAATCCGGAGTGTTCATATGAAGAAATGTAGATTGCGGGTTGAAGTCGAGTGAAAAACCAGAAAAAATTGAAGACAGCCCAGAATTTGCCTGTGCGTACGCACAGGCCTGTAGGTCGTGCGTACGCACGCCTGCTAAAGCCAGCGACTGAAGACATTTTGGTTCCATTATGTGTACGCACATAAAACCCTATACGTACGCAAAGGGTATTTCTGGAGCAGAACCCGGAAAAATCTCGCGAATTCCTAATTTAAAATCTATCGACCCGTCTTCAACCCGACCCGTCTCATTACCTCTCTACACTATAAACCACACCTTGGAGACCATTTCTTGGGTAAGTTTTTGGGGAAAAGTCGACCAAAGAAGGAGTATAAAAATCTGGTTTGAAGACTTGCGAATTTGGAGTTTTGGAGAAGAAGAAGTGGAAGGCCCCTTGTTATTGGAGATTCAATCTTTTGTTCTTTCCCTCAATAAGCTTTCTACCCTCTTTAATCTACATGTTTTCCATATTTTGTAAGATTTCAATGGTTGTTTGTAGTTATACTATGAATAACTAACTTAGATGTGATTGGGGGTATTTTCTAACCCTTGAATGAGATTCCAATAGTTTTGTGCTTCATTGTTCTTATGATTAATGCGATGAATCCATTGAGTTTATTGTTTATATTGTTCTTCTCGATTGTTTAGGAGCGCTACTAGATGATTGGGTTGTTTCGATATTTGCTAATTTGGGATTTTTAGTCCGTAATTGCTAATTTGACCAAACTCTAGTAGCAACTATATTTTGATGGATTATGTGGAATTTTCTATTATATGTAGGTGGATTATCGCTTAAGTTAACGAACCGAACTTGTGTGTTTGTACTTAATTCAATTCGACTCTATTGTTTGAATGATTTCGTTAAATTTAATCTAGCGATCTTATCCTAGGTTGTTTGATGATTAGGGTTGGGTAAAGAGCTTATTTTATTCGACTATAATCTAAGGAGAGTTTGAGGTAATCGAGCTTGTGATAGGTTATGGTTAGTAAACTACGATCCCCTTGCCGAGAAGATTAATTATCTACTCAAGAATGACACCCTCGACCTTGCAAATGTGAAATACCGAGGGTACAATTTCTCGTCTTTACACTTATTTGAATTGATATCGAGTTTCAGGTCGAGCTAATATGTTTTCTGTTTGCAGATCTGGAAATCTCTTTTGATCCATCAAAACTCCTCAACAAGGTTCAGCAAAAGGCGAAAGGTCCGATGCCAAAACCTGTAACACAGCTAAAGGAGAAAAAGATGGCTCGGGTGTCAACATCGAGGTCGGCTCCGAGTGGCCCAGGGTAGACGTCAAAAAGCCCGACCTCTTGTAATCAACGAACGACCCACAGTCTCAAGCTCGGGCTTCACTAGTTCAGATGGACCCCAATCTGGGCAGGCCGGAGATCGAGGATGAAGATGCGAGGTTCATGACTAGGAAGTCATTAGAGGAGTACGGGGAGTGCACCTTGGTCACGGACATCATCAAAAAATACGAGAAGGAGGTCGATCTTCATGATGGGGTGAAGGTCCTCGAGATGCTGACATTGAAGGTATAATCTCGACGTCATTTTTCTGTTTATTTAAATTATCATCTCTTATAATCGATCTAACGTCTGGCATTTTCTTTTGGACAGACTTAGAGCGTTGCTCGGGGATTGACCAATAACGGCCTGAACCTCGCGGGCCATGTTCGGGAGCTTGAGGCTGAGAACGAGCTTAGCAGGAAGTGAATTCTCGAGCTTGAGGATGAGCGCAACTCGTCTATTTTCGAAGCCAAGAAAGTTCATGATGATGCCGGGGCAGCAAGAAAGCAAGCTGCAGCTACAAAGGTCGACATTGAACAGGCCATGGCAGAGCTCGAAGAAGCGAGGATGGGCTTCGAGGCGAAGTTGGCCAAGGCCTGAGCTCAGGCCACTGAGGGAGAGTTGAAAAAGGCTCAAGCTGAGGCCATTGAGGAGTTCAAGAATTCGGAGAAGTTCGGATCTCTACTCAGTGATTACGGCTTGGGCTCTTATACCTATGGCCTGAGGCTTGCTTGCTCCTTCCTGTAGACCAACATCCCCGAAGAACAAAAGTCTGTGATAGACAGTCTGAAGACTTTTGCTGAGCTCGCCAATGACCTCGAGCTTTCTGCATCAAAGGTCGATGAAGAGAATGGCTAGGACGATGATGGGGATGATGATGAAGGTGATGAGGTCAGGACTCCTGCAGATCAGGACAACACCCCCATCAACATAGATTAGGCCCCCATCCCCGATCATACTGTTTTTGTTTTTTGTTTCAATTGTACATTGCCCGATCTGGGCTTTATTGATATTTTGTAATGTACATTGCCCGATTTTTGGGCCATTTTAATGAAATCTTTAATTTCAAACTCGATGTTTCTTCAATGTATCCCTGACTTGTTTTGTCTAAATTTAACAACGATCTTTTGACTTATTTCTTCGAGTAGTTCAAGCCAAAATCGAGCTCAAGCATTGTACATGAAGTTTGAGTTATGACATCTATTATGAGTTCGAAGTGTCGAGTTCGAGTAATGTCAATATTGATTCAGGATTCGACAACTGGCATATGTTGATTTCGAGTTCGAACATGTATGCATTCAAATGTGTGGCTCGAGCTTTCAAGTTTTCAGAAGTAATTTTATCTTGTTTGGATAGTTCTAGGTCGAGCCTGTGCCTTGGGCTTCGTGATGAAGACACGACCTCAACGTAGATCAGGCCTTTACGCAAGGTACGGACTAGCCGCGTGCTCAGGGCGCGGCCTTATGCTGGATTTTGACTAGCTACGTGCTCGAGGCACGGCCTTGTGCTAGGTTTTGACTAGCTACGTGCTCGGGACACGGCTTTATGCTAGGTTTTGAATAGCTGCGTGCTCATGGCACAACCTTATGTTAGGTTTTGATTAGCTGTGTGCCTATGGCACGACCTTATGTTAGGTTTTGACTAGCTGCGTGCTCGAGGCACGATCTTATGCTAGGTTTTGACTAGCTGCATGCTCGAGGCACGGTCTTATGCTAAGTTTTGACTAGCTACGTGCTCATGACACGACCTTATGCTAGGTTTTGACTAGCTGCATGCTCGAGGCACGACCTTATGCTAGGTTTTGAGTAGCTGCGTGCTCGAGGCACGACCTTATGCTAGGTTTTGACTAGCTGCGTGCTCGAGGCACGGCCTTATGCTAGGTTTTGACTAGTTGCGTGTCCATGGCACGACCTTATACTAGGTTTTGACTAGCTGCGTGCTCGAAGCATGGCCTTATGCTAGGTTTTGACTAGCTGCGTGGTCAAGGCTCGGCTTTATTCTAGGTTTTGACTAGCTGCAGGCCCATGGTACGACCTTATGCTAAGTTTTAACTAGTTGCGTCTTATGGCACAGTCTTATGCTAGGTTTTGACTAGCTGCGTGCTCAAGGGACAACCTTATACTAGGTTTGGGCAGGCAATGAGCTCGAGGATTCAGGTTTTTAGAAGTAGCCCGAACTGGATCTTAATATTCTACCTTGTTTTGATAGTTCAAGGTCGGGCCTATATGTCCTCGAGGCATGGCCTCAAGGTAGGTCTCTGCTCTAGGGCCAGTCCTTTTTCCTAGATACGAAAATGAAAACGACCTCGAATCCAAACCTGCACCAAACGAAGCAACATTAGCAACGTCGAAAATGTCAACAATCACAAACTTACCAAAAAGAATCAGGCTATATCCATCGATTTCGCGCATAGCAAGGATATGGAAAGACGCTCCTCCTCTAGGATGTAGTCTGGACCTCCTTTGAATTCGCATCCACATAGTAGGTATGTTCACCCAACTATCATCACTTAGATCAAATAATACTCTACTCGACAGCATAATGATCACTTGCTTTTCACCAAAGCGACTACTAACACCAATACATAAAGTCATGAAATTGAACAAGGTTAGTATATTAAAACAACTTTTTAGATGGAGACGTGGAATGGAAATAATAGACATTAAACATATTTCTAACACATTCCATAAATCCAACCTAGGACAAGTAATAACGTCAAAATAGGAATTCAAACACACTTGCATACAACTCCCAATAATGCAACATAATTACCTAGCACAAGTGATTAACTCGGTGTAGCACGCTAGAACTTCAAAATATAACAGGTGCATATCATAGACGAGCAAGAAATTTTCCATAAATGCATGTGACACCGGAGTGACCCTACTCATAGAATTATCAAACGCATTATCACTTTTAAGAGTGCATAACCAGTGTACAAGGCCAATCCCATGAGTTGTTCCAAATTCTAGCCTAAGTGCAAGATTTTGATAGGTTACGTTGGGGTGGTCACATCCATCTTCACTGCTCACCAATTTCTTCATGTGTCCTGCTTCCAATGGATAGTCAATGTATGATGCCCCGCAAATTATCCCGCCATGTATCACGTTCTTGAATTCCTACAAAGAAGAAATATCCAAACTGGGAGAGGGATTGTTAGTTCTCACTAAAGCCCTCTCACACTTGACTTTTCTTGCATACAAGCTCCTTTTAGAATTTTCTCTAGCTTCTCTCTTTTGTGGCTCTATTCTTTTTTTCTCACTCTCAGCCACCTTACCTTCTTCTCTCTTGGTCTCTTTTTTCTCTCTTTATTTTTGTTCTCTTACTCATTTTTCAATTTTAATTGGTCCTCATGGACCTGCTATAGTGTCAAATGAACAAGTGTAGTAGTTTTTCCACCCTTCACAAAGTTGTACCTATTTAAAAATCTATCATCTTCGACCCTCCTATCATATTGACATGGCCTACCCAACAAGAGATGTCACGCATGCATTGGAACCACATCACATAACACCTCATCACTATGCCACCCAATGCTAAAGTTCACCAATACATTCTTAGTAACCCGAACCTCTCCACAGATATTCAGTCATTCCAGTTTATAGGGTTGGGGATGCCTCATGAGAGGTAAACTCAGCTCTCCGAAAAGGGTCGTGCTAACCGCATTTGTACAACTCTCTCCATCTATAATTAAACTGCACACCTTATCCTTAATATGATACCTAGTGTGAAATAAATTCTCTCATTGCTACTCTTCACCGTCTACCTTCATTTGCGTAGTAAGAGCACACATCACTACCAATGATTCCCCAACCGGGTACTCTACACAAGTTTCACCCTTAGTATCCTCCAATCGAGGCATACTGTCACTCTCACTCCCATCATTCAGCTCGATCTCTCCATTCTCCCTAAAGATCATTACCCATCGATTTGGACATTGTGAAATAATATGCCCCGTACCCAAACACTTAAAACATCTAATATTCCTCGACCTACCAGTTTGAGACTCAGCGTTTGTTTTATTTTTATTCATCTCTTCCTTAACCTTAGACACACCTCAACATTTTCCCTAGTCATCACCCGATCATTCCTATCACCACTACTCCACTTGGGTTCTATAGTAAGCCTAGCTATCCCTTTTCTCCTAAGTTGTCTCTTCACCTTCATAGCTACATGCACTAAGTCATCCAATTCAACATAGTGTTGCAACTAGTGTGCACTAGACCTAATGTTGCTCATGCAATTAGTACTTTGAGCATGTTTATGGCCAATCCAAGTCCTGAACATTGGACTGTCTTAAAATGTTATTAAGATACTTAAAAATGTCATTTAACTTGGGTTTAAGTTTTAACTCCTATGAAGATGGTGTTACTCTAAAGGGTTTTGTACATTCTGATTATGCTAGTGATACGGATAATAGGAAATCAACCACTTCTTATATGTTTACATTATGTGGTACTCGTATAAGTTGAAAATCTAAATTGCAACCTATCGTTGCCTTGTCTACCACAGAATTTGAATATGTGGCTGCCATTGAAGCCATAAAAAAATCAATATGACTTAAGGTCTATTGTGTGAATTGAATGAACTCTCTAATCATGTAGTTGTTTATTTTGACAGTCAAAGTGTTATACATCTAGGGGTGTCAAATAGGCTGAGAGGCTCTTCGGCTTGGCCATTCGACTCAAAAAGGGACATGTGGGTGGCTTGGGCTCAAAAAATTACATGCCCGAGCACGAACTAAACGGGTCAACCTGTTTGGTGAGCCGATCCGGCTCGACTCGGCCACGCACCAGCCGCTCATGGGGCACAAGCCACGACACAGGCTTGCGGCTCACTCGTAAACAGTGACCGAAACGGTTACATTTTTTAAAAAGTGACTGTTTCGGTCACTGAACTTTTTCGTTCTTTCTTCCTCTATAAATACCCATCATAATTTCCATTTTCTTCACCACAAAGACATCAACAACTCTCTCTCTCTCTCTCACTCTCTTCCACAATTATCAATATTATACACAATCTACATTCATTTTTACAATTTCATCGTCTTCGATTTGAGTTATTCAATTTCAATTATCGCATACTGCTTTGAAGTGCTTTCTTTCCGTCTTAGTACTAGTTACTACTTACCGTCTATACATTTTAATTTCTTCACAATTCACAAATGGATTCACAGTCATTTGTTTAGGGCTTGTTTGGTGTCGGAAGCAAATAACCTATAACATCGCAAAGTCAATATCGAAATCAATTTTTCGATCTAAATGAAGTACCCATTCCCGAAGATATTCCAAATTTGGCTGCACATTAAAGCAATAATCTAATTGATTTGGATGATGTTGATATTCCCGAAGTGGAACAGAATAAAGAACCTGAATTAGACATTCCCGATGCTAGAAAGAAGCGAAATGGGAAAAAATAGATAAAATGTTGGGATCACTTTAAATTGATTTCAATGGATCGTGTGATCGATGGAATCCCAGAGTCTAAAGCAGTAAGTAAATATTGCTAACAACGATTGACATGGAAAAAGGTGTTGGTACAACTACCTCAACCGTCACTACAAAGCGTGCGTGGGCAAACATGGACTTCTTGAAGTCAGTCAAATACAACTGCAATTTGGTAATCCAGGCGTCGGTACTACGACTTTGCCCCTTACCACGTGAATGTATTCGGAGAAGAATGCTTGAACGAAAATGGTGAAAACTTGTTGTCCGGTGCTGAATTGCCTCTAGCAATCTCGAACAACCAATATTTCGTCTCCTACGTAAAAGAATATCTTTAACCGAGGTACACTGGGATAAGTCGAAACACTCTTCGTTCAGATACAATAAAATATTTCCTTCATACAAAACAATAATTGATTATGAATTTTGCAAAACTATGGGTGTTATATCTTTAACTTCATATATATGGGAGGGGATTAATAAAAGAGATTATATAGCTGCAACTGCACACTACATAGACCCACTTTGGTGTATGCATAAAAAAATTATTGCTTTTATAATTATTGAATTCCGTCACAACACTAACTATATATAAATGATACTATTATTACTATTATTAGAGAATATCGTTGCCAAAGTAAAATTCATTCTTTTACATTCGACGATGTTAGTGTTAATAAAGTAGTTATCAATAAATTGTGTAAGTTATTACAGCCTGATTTCGGTGGTTATTTGTTTCATATTCATTGTGTGCGCCGTATTTGAAATTTAATTGTGCAAGATGATTTGAAATATATTAAAGATGAAATACAAAGAATTAGAAATGTACTAATATATATCAAGATCTCTCCTAGTAAAAAATAAGTAATGAGAAATTTTGTGTCGATATTGGGGTGACCAATGCTAAAATATATGTTAGTGACGTAGAGTATAGATGAAACTTCACTTTTTATTAAAGTCATGCGAAGGTTTTGAACATTTAATAACTACGTTTCATAATAATAGGTATATTAGAAACGATGACGACACTATTTTGAATGAATCCGATTGGCTTTTAGCTTTAAAAGTTAAAAAAAATTGACAAATTTTTATGACTCTACAAATATTTTACCTTGAGTTTACTATCTCACTAGCTGTTTGGTGCTTAAACATCTTTATATAATTGCAAGGACATTTCATAAATACAAAAATGACCTCCTCAATTTTAGTGCAATTATATATTCTACGGAACTAAAATTTAGAAAATATTGGGAAGACTTGCCTATGTTATTTTCCTTAGCATGCATCATGGACCCCCGGTATAATTTATCCGAAACTAAATATGTAATTGTTCAGATTTCAAGAGATTTAACTTTTAATACACCTATCATGTATAAAAATTTAGAACAAAGTTTATGTAAAATGTATGAATTATATGCAAAATGAATGTGTACAAATGTTAATCGAGTACCATGTGCACTTACTCCCATTGATATTGAAGAAAATGACGCTGAAATATTAACTTTATTAGAAGATATTAACACGTAAAGATATGATGCAAATGCAATAGGTTCATCTAGTAATACTTTGTCTTCTGCATGTAATCAAACATCGGACTCAAGTTCAAATTCAAATACATTATCTGTTGAATTAATTTATTACAGATACGATCCAGGATCGGCTCCGGGCGATCAAAAGTACAATATTCATTGAGAAGAAGTTGATGGCTCGTTCGAAGGTGTTTAGGGTCCGTAATGTGGTTAATGACGTCATACAAAGTCATACAAATGCATGCTCGGGAAAGGGGTACATGGGGTTGAAGACAACATGTCAATGAACAATCTTCATGTTGGGGTCGAAGACTGAAAAGACTTAGATCGACGTAATAAAGCTAGCCGAAGATGGGAGTGAAGTTCTACTCAATCGGACGGGACACTGGCCATCCGGATGCGTCCTACTGGACGTCCGGATGAATTTTTCTGGCCAACCGGATGCGACATACCGAACGTCTAGTAGGGTCGTCCGGTAGAAATTATTTTTACGCGTTTGCATCCTATTTGATTAGAATTCATTATTTTTGGCCAGTTTTCTTAATTTTGGACTCTAAAATTTGAATTTTTTTTCCCCATATTTTCTAGTTTTAGTATAAATAGGGATTTTCATTCATTGTAAATATTAAGACTTGTATTATGATGAATTGAAATTTTCTTAGTCTTGGTTCTTGAATGAACATTTATCGAAGTTATTAAATATTTTACGTATTTTTGGCGTTCAACCCTTAGAACTTATCAAAGGACTAGGCACCCTTTGTAGCATTCGCAAATCGAGGTTCGTCGATTTTGTAATCAAGAGGTCATTCAAACTTCATTTTATTTGGTTGCTTGTTCAATCATTTGCAGGTCGAGATCTTATCGTCTACAACCTAAATTTGGATTTTCCCGGCGTTTTCAAATCAATTCCACGAGTTCTATGCGATTTTGCTATCTAGCATCTCATCAAGTGGTATCAGAGCTTGGGCTCCAGATTCAGGTTCTATATTTTTTTTATTTCTTGTTGAGTCTTTGTTTTCATTTTCTTGTGTTCTTGTGTCCTGTCATTTTTCTGAGTCTTTGATTCAAAAATTTCCAAAAAAAGAGTCAATAGTTGTTTTTGTGCTCAATTTGAGTCCAAATCAATTTCCGTTTTCTTTGTCGTTCTCGTAGTCAAATTCTTGAGTTTATAAAAATTAAAAAAAAAACTATTCACGGTACTGTTCATGTCCGAAATTTTTTAAAAAAAATTTCCTTTTTGATTTCTTGGAAATTTTCCAATATCCTACTTTCTTTTCTAAATTCAAAATCTATTTCTTTCAGTCTAATCCAAATTCAAGAACCACTTTCTTGAATTAAATTTTCACTCATCCAATTCTCCAATTATTTTCTTGAGTCTTCTTGATTATACTCACGTCAAGGATGGATTATGATTGGGGATTTATTTTTCAAACTCGGTGTTTTGTAGATAGTAAGGTATGCAGTTTGGCTATTGATAAGGAGTACATATCAAATTTGGCTAGTATCACGATAGTTGAGAAATTGGGGTTACCTTTACAACAATACCCTAGGCCTTATAGGATTACTTGGTTGAAGGAATGTGGGAAGGTAAATGTAACCAAGCAAGTTCTAGTGAATTTCACAATTGGGAGATATAGTGTTGAAATTTGGTATGATGTAGTGCCTTTAAAATATTTTCATATTTTGTTTGGGAGACCTTAAAGGCATGAAAGGAAAGCTGTGTATAATGTGGGGAAGAACATGTATAGGTTTCTTCGAGACAGAGAGAAAATCACTTTGGCTAGTTTGACATCACAACAGGCGTATGAAGATTAACTTAAAGTGAGAAGTAGGGAAAAGAGGGAAAAGAGAGAAAATAGCAAGGTGGCTAAATGTGATGAAAAACGAGTAAAACCACAGATGAGAAAAGAAATAGAAAAAGAAAATGAGAGTGGAGAGGTGGCAAAAAATGAAGATGAGCCACAAAAGGTAAAAGAAAATGAGTATTCAGAGAGAAAAGAAAAGTCAGGAGAGAGCTTGCAAGAAAATAAAAGTAAAGTTGAGAGGGCTTCAGTGAGAACTGACAATTCCCTCCCTAATTTTGCAACTTCTGTCTTGTAGGATTTTGAAGATGTGATTCCTGAAATTGACTTTGTGATTTTCGAGGAGACGAAGGAGTTTCAAGGATAGTGGAAGGAGTTCATATACGAGCGTTTGAGCAACAAAGATGATCTGATTGAGTTCCTGTTGCAATGCATACATACCTACAAAGTTGATGATTGTCATGCATTGATATCTGCCAGGAAATGAAAAGTTTTACATTTGATCCAGGTGGTACGGTGATAAAACTAGCAGCAAGTTGGTTATTCATTACGCGATCACAAGGTACAAATTCGAGGACGAATTTTTTTGAAGACAGAGGGGATGATATGATCTAGGATGGGCATCGGGCAATCGAAAGTGCAATGTTCATTGAGAAGAAGTTGAGGGTTCGTTTGAAAGTGTTTAAGGCCGGTAATGTGGTTAATTATGTCACACAAAGCCATACAAATGCATGCTTGGGAAAGGGTCACATGGGCTGAAGACAACATGTCAATGAACAAGTTTCATGTTGGGGTCGAAATCCTAAAAGACTTCGATCAACGTGATAAATCTGGCAGAAGACGGGAGTGAAGTTCTGCCCAACCGAATGCGACACTGGCCATCTGAACGCGTCCTACCGACCGTCCGGATGAATCCTTCTGGCCAAGCGGACGCGATATACCAAACGTCCGGTAGGGTCATCCGGTAGAAACTGTTTTTATGAGTTTTCTTCCTATTTGACTAGAATTCATTATTTTTGACAAATTTTCTTAATTTTGGACTCTAAAATTCGATTTTTTCCCCATATTTTCTAGTTTTAGTATAAATAGGGATTTTCATTCATTGTAAATATTAAGACTTTTATTATGATAAATTGAAATTTTCTCTCTGTTGGTTCTTGAATGAACATTTATCTAACTTATCAAATATTTTACATATTTGTGGCGTTCAACCCTTAGAACTTATCAAATGACTAGGCATCCTTTATGACGTTCGCAAATCGATGTTCGTTGATTTTGTAATCAAGAGGTCATTCAAACTTCATTTTGTTTTGGTTACTTGGTTCAATAATTTACGGGTCGAGATCCTATCATCTACAACATGAATTTGGGTTTTCCTGACGTTTTCAAATTAATTCCACGAGTTCTATGCGATTCCCCTACCTGTGATCTCATCAATTACTTTAATCATAATATGCCTACCAGCAAAACAATTAAAAAAAATTCAGAAGAAGTTATTGAATTCTGGTGAAGGTATGAACGACAAAGGTCAATAGTTTCTGCGATTGCGAAAGACCTACTAACACCTCCAGTTAGCATTATAGTTTCGGAGTCTACTTTTAATGTATGTAAGAGAGTTTTGTCCGATGTCAGTAGCAGATTAAAAGAAGATATTTTGAAAGCATTAATGTGCGTGAAGGATTCACAAGACGTTCATTACCAACTATAAAATAAATATATTGAAATTGCATGTCATCGAATAAGTGAAATTTAATTTAACCATATTAATCAAAATTTGTTGTTTTTAACGTCGCCTGCTTGAAAATTAAGTAGTCAGTCTCAGACCCGGAAAAATGAAGAGAGTTTATATTTTATCTATTTTTAAAAAAAATAATTAACTAGCTCGCAAGTCGGAGCTCGGCTTGGCTTCGAGTAACGAGCCGAGCATAAGCTAGTTACAAACAAGCCACGAGCTCGTGTGTAAAAGGGTCGAGTCAGCTCGGCTCAGCCCATTGTCACCCCTATATACATCTATATAAAAAAAATTATTTTTCATAAGAGAACAAAACATATAAATGTTAGGATACACTTTATTAGTGATATAATTCAAAAAGAATCTATATTACTTGAGAAAATTTCGACTCAATTCAATCATGCTGACAGGAGGAGAACAGAGGTATTTCCTCTAACGAGTTTAAATCTTGCTTGCATAAGTTGAAATTGATACTGGGCAATCTTTGTAATGCTATAGGTAACTTTTACCACTTGGTGTTACTGATCACTGGAGCTCAAAAAGGATAAACTGGTGGTGTTGCACTAATTTGTTGATCATTAGCATCAAGTTGCAGACTGTTTGGGCTGTAATGCCAAAGTCCTGTCCAAACTATTGGGTTATGATGAAAAAATGGCTCAACCCACTTGTCAATTTTATTTCCATTTCCTGATAACACTTTGATGAAAGCCTAAAACCCAAACCCAAATTTTGGTCCATTCTTGCATTTTGAAATAGCAACTTTAGTTGCCTCAAATGTGAGAGTTGCTCTGAACTGTTACATCACCATCTAAGATCAAAGGTTGCTGATGTTTTTATGAATAGGCCTATTATGTGTTGCCCTACTTACTTTTGTCAACCGTCTGTTTGTGTGAGGTTCTAGAATTCTCTCTGAGTCTTTCTTCTCCTCTTCATCTTATTTGTTTGATCTCCAAGATTTCATTGGGTGATTTCTTCATATTCTTGGGCGTTTTGAGTCTCTATGATTTGATTAGTGAGAACCGGTGTTTGGTTTTCAGTTTGGATGCTTCTAGTTCATAGAAGTAGCTTCAATCGGACCTTTGAGGGTGTGGGTTAAGGTTTTCTAATTTGTATCGAAGAGTACAATGTTCTAAGCCTAAGATCGGAGATTTTTTATGCTGATGTTTGATTTGGTTGTAAATCCTTTTTGAAGAGAAATTATTCATACTTGTTTTTCATTTCTTTTGTTTGCTCGAGAATGTCCGAAGTAGTTGTAATTTTCACATGACTTTTGATTGTACGGGTATGTCCATTGTAATTGTTTTATGTACTTGATCATTGTTTGCTCAGATATGTCAAAGTATTTGTACATTATACATAATTTTTGATCTATAGAATTCACACTTACCAATAAAAAAATGCTCCTCCAAGTGGTCCAATCATTAGTCTAAACTTGAAACTGTTCAAATTAGCTGAATTGAAAAGTGCCATAAAAAATTTAAGGCCTAATATTGTGTTAGGAAAATAGGCTTTGGAAGGGCAGTTAGGTTGACCCGAAAACACATGCACCATAAAGAGTTGGTGTTGGAATCCCAGTTGCTTACAGAAAATCAAACCCAGATAGTGAACATGGATTAAAATAATGGCAGATAATTATTTTCATCTATCGACTAGATATTGTTGCGTTTTAAACTAGGCACAATTTTTTCTTTGACGTGCTTCAATAGTAGTTCGCTCAAATCTTACACATATTGCATACAACATTTCCCATGGGGTGATACATTGAACTTAAGTCGTAGACGAAGGATGATGATGATGAACAAGTTGCGGCAGGATGGCATGGCATGGCATGGCATTGTTAAAGCCCGATTGCACTCATGTTTGGAGAGAAGCGTTTGCAAATTTTTTAATCCCTTGTTCGACAATCATTTTTTGTGTAGAATGAGTTTTTGAATAATAATTTTTTGGAGAATGTATGATTAAAAAGTAAGAAATTTTTTTTTATTTATATAAAAAATATTTTATTGTGAAAATGTGTGATTAAAAATGACTGAGAAAAAAATGGTTTTGAAAAAATAGTTGTCAAACAGGGGTTAAATTTTTTTGGATTTGAGTGAGATTTTTGTATTGTAGTTTAAGATTTGAGTCGGTGCTTATGACGATTTGCAATGGGTGATGCAATGTCGCGTGGTTTGATGGCGATGGTCGGTGGGGGTAGGGTGGGTGTTGAGGGTTTGAAGAAGATGAACAGTTATTTTTCTTTTCTATTTAATTATTTTAAAGTTTTTATTATAGAAAATATAAATATATCATTTCACCTCACTTATTCTGTCAAATTTCTAATTTTTGGATTGACTAACAAATTAATGGACGTAATCTACTCAAAATAAAAAGTTTAAGACTACAGCAATCATAAAAATAAAAGGTTAAAGTGTAGTTTACAGCAAATTGAAAGGGTTCATAGCTCTACTGTAATTTTCCCAAATTTCTTTCTCAATAACCATTCAAACCCCTCTTGATTCTAGTCATGTAGCTAGCTGCTACTAGCATATCAATTAAGCTACTCCACCAAGCTTTGGTTCAAAGGCCAATTACAGGTAATAAAAAATTGGACACGTGTCAACAAAACGACATAAGAGGGAAACCAAGAAAATGGTGGGAAATATCCCTCTTTCACGTGATTTTCCCCCCAAAATCAAGCACCCAAGACCCATTTTCTACTTGCTACAACATATCTGCCATCTCCAAGAGAAATCAGTGTCCATCAGGCTTCACCGATCGTCTTCTTCGGCAAAGAGGGGCTACGACATTATCTAAATATCCCTCTTTCATGTGATTCCCCCCACCAAATCAAGCAACCTAAGACCCATTTTCTACCTACTACAACAAACTTGTTGTCTCCAAGAGAAATCAGTATCCATCAGGCCTCATCGGTCGTCTTCTCCGGCAAAGAGGCTACGACATTATCTACGTAGATTGCGTCGAAGCCTGTCATCCTCTCCAACGACGACATTATCAACATTCTGGACTCCAGCAACTAGTTATGGTGAGTAAAAATATTTTTTTCTCTGTACATTTCTCTGTTAATCCAAGTGTAAGTTGTCTATTTAGTCCTATAAACTAAAAAATGGCTGATTCTGAAGCTTCGCATGATATTTGAATTATTCTTAAAGCAAGTAATCTAAATGAAATTTTTGAATGTGCAAATTTTAGAGCATCTGAATCAGTAAGTTTCATTTGTTTAGCTAAAATAACTGTTTGAAGTCATTGTTGGACATAAGTTTCGTTACCACAGTATGTGCTTCCCATATAGCCCTGTGTGGATGATTTTGTGAATGTCGAACTGTGGTATGATTATACTATTGTCAAGTGTCGTTGTGGACTCAAATATGGAAAACGTGATTGATGATTGTTTAGTGGAATCTGGGAATGAGAATGTAAAGGAGAATATGAACACGTTGGACGATCAAATGTTAGGAGAAGATGGTCCGATTGCGCCCGAGGTGGCGATGATATTTAGCAGTGAAAAAGATATGTAGGAGTTCTACAAAAGATATGAATATAGCGTAGGTTTTTCAGTTCGGGAGAGGAATTCGAAAAAGGGTGATAATGGTGCATTGAGATTTGTGACTTGCACTTGTAGTCGTGAAGGAAAAAGTAGAAGTAATCAAAGCTATTTTTTAAAGCCGCAACCGACTATTCAGACAAATTGTAAGGTCAAGATCTCAGCATCTTCAGATAATAAAGGCACGTGGAGAATTAACAGAGTGATCCTCGAACACAATCATAAAACAAGCCCTACAAAGTCGAGGTTGTATCGATGTAATCGAGAGCTAGGTGCATATGTGAAATGGAAGCTTGAAGTTAATGATATGGCAAG
This sequence comes from Osmanthus fragrans, assembly GCA_019395295.1. Taxonomy (NCBI): domain Eukaryota; kingdom Viridiplantae; phylum Streptophyta; class Magnoliopsida; order Lamiales; family Oleaceae; genus Osmanthus; species Osmanthus fragrans. The sequence goes on from CM033361.1 coordinate 9,008,698, forward strand.
AATTTCATTGCATAAAGGCTACAACTCTGCAGTTGTTGAAGCAGGTGGATATGAGAATATGACTTGCATTGAAAAGGATTGTCGAAACTATATCGAACAAATACGACGATTAAGACTTGGAGAAGGAGATGTTGCAGCAATACAATCTTACTTCTCAAATATGTAAGTAAAATGCTGGTGTTTTTTCTTCAGTGTGGATTTGGACAAAGAATCGTGGCTTAAAAATGTATTCTGGGTGGACAATAGGTTCAAGAATGTGTATCAAGAGTTCAGCGATGTGGTCACGTTTGACACCACATACCTCACTAACAAATATGACATGTCGTTCGCCCCGTTTATTGGCGTCAATCATCACGGGCAATCAATACTGCTTGGTTGTGGTTTGGTGTCCAAAGAAGATACTGATACATTTGTGTGGTAGTTCAGCACTTGGCTTAAGTGCACGTACGATAAAGCTCTTGCTGGAATAATAACCAGTCAAGACAGGGCTATACAAAATGCAATTCGAATTGTTTTCCAAATATACAACACAGATGGTTTCTTTGGCACATTTTGAAGAAGTTTCCAGAAAAGTTTGGCTACCATGTTAATAAGTGCGGGATTTTTTGTTGTTATACGTGGGTTGATTTATAATTCACGGTATGTACAGGAGTTTGAAGCAGGATGGGACATGATGATTGATAAGTATGAATTGCATGAGGATGAATGGTTAGCGAGATTATACGAGAATATGAGTCGTCGGGTTACTTGCTTCTTGAATACTAGTACGTGGGAATGGATGTCAACAACTTAAAGGAGTGAGAGTATGAATGCATTATTTGATGGGTATGTATATTCTAAGACGTCTCTAAAAGAGTTCGTTGAACAGTATGAACAAGCACTGAGGAATAAGGTTGAGAAAGAGTTCCAGGCAAATTTTAAGTCATATTCGCAAATGTTACCATGCACAATGACATTCGAAATAGAGAAGCAATTCCAGTCTATCTACTCCATCACAAAATTTAGAGAGATACAAGCCGAATTCACGAGGAAGATGTATTGCGATGTCATATCTACCTCCGAGACGGGTTTCAGGACAACATACGAGGTACAGAAGATTGTTGTACTGCATGATGGAAGGAAGAAAAAAAATCATTTGTTGTTTCATTAGAGAATTGTGAATTTTCATGTAGCTGCCACTTGTTCGAGTTTCGGGAAATCATTTGTAGGCATGCAATTGCAGTCCTCATCCGCTATGACATCACAGTACTTCCTGAGAGATATATACTACGACAATGGAGGAGGAATGTAATTAGAGCACATACCAGGGTTGCAGTGAACTACGACGAGATGGTAAGTACTCCTGGGTAGGTGAAATACGAAAATATGTGTAAGTCTTTCGCTGAGGTGGCACACTTTGCTACCAATGACGAAGAAAAATGTTGTTTCATAAACGATTGGATCGAAGCACAATGTAGTAATCTGATGTTGACATTATCGAGTAGTGGAAGTAATTTCATCCCACAACATACTACACAATTTTCATCACAAAGTAACGCGAGTGGGATCATAGGCGATCCAGTTTCCTCCAAAATGAAAGGTGTCCCAAAGAAACTAAGAAGGAAAAGCTCACTAGTGTCACGATCACGCAAATCGAAGGTATGTTCACTTGTTTTTCACCGAATGTACGAATATTACTTGATAATATGAGACCTTTAAATTCTTTGCCTGGCGTGCAGGCTGCATAGACATCAAGTAAAGGAAATAGACCAAAACAAATCATTCTAATTTCCCAAGTGATCCTGATCATATATAAGTTGCAATCCTTGAAGAAGAACTATCAATGTCAACAACATTATTATATTCCGAACTCTTATTGGTTAGTATTTTAAGATTGATTTTTGTACTTGTTTCATGTCTTACTAAGTTATCCTTCGAAATAGGGTGGTAGTAGAAGTCAAGAATTGACACAACAATTATCGACTTCGAATTTCACTCCGCCAACGTCCACTTCGGTATTGAATTCGCAAGGTACATAAATTGGTTACGTATAGAATTCTCGCTAATTTTATTTGTGATGTGCACATAGTAATATCCCTACTCAAAAACAGATCATGTGGCAGGCTACTATTACCCACAATTCCAGCATGAATTTAGTAGAGGACTGTAAATGATGAATCCATGCTACTATTGGCCAGGTTGAAGCAAATTGGTGAGTTCCTTTTAATTTGAAAATTGAAAGGAGGTTAATAATTTTATAATCTTTATGGTTTCAATTCTAATGTTGTATGCAAGAATCTAATGTCCTTCCTTTAGATTCACTTGATTCAATGTATTTGAAACAATGCTTATGGGTTGTATCAAAAAAGGGTCGGTGTTGAAATTGACAACTGGTGCTACTTCAGTTTCACTTGTTCCTACTAGTGTTACCCAAATTTCTTGGCGTCCCATGTTCTTTTCTTCCTTTTCTTTGTTTGGTTGTTGGGCTATTTGAGTGGACGGTCATATTAACAATGAGATTTCTATTTCTGACTTCTATCCAATAGGGCTTGTAGATACAAGGGATTTTTTACAGGCAACGAGTTCGATCATCTCATCTCTTTGGTTATCTTTTTCTACCTTCTGTAATCTACTTGGATTTGCCTCATTGTCCATGTAATATTATTTACAAGAATCAATGGCAAATTTGAAAATAATTTGAAACACTTTTATAATGTTTGTATGTTCCAGTGCATGATTGAGAGAGTGCACATAATAGGCTATTTAGGGAATTGATTTCCTTTCTTATATTGTTGTTCAGAGAAGAAATCGAAAAGTAGGAGTTTTAAGCAGAATTTTAAAAAAATGTGCACTTAGTAATGTCGATTTACTTTTGATCAGGCCTCTGTTTTTTTTTTTTTTTTTTTTTTTGCACCTTGGAAGATGCTTCTTTGAAGGGAAGCTAGGCAGTCCTAATGGGCTCCTGACTTACATAGAATTTGATTTGTTTCTGGTTGGAGCTGGTAGTGGTGAAGTTCGCATACTACACAAATTCCTAGTCTATAACTCATTTTTGGTTTAGTCTGTATTGTTGTGCTAAAATTCTAGGATACATTTGTAGAACACATCTATTAAATTAAGGTGTATGACACATTTTGAGGTTAAATGTAGGGTATTTAAATTTCTGTAATGACTATTAATAATTATTTGGATTTAAATCTACCTGTAAACAATCCTCTATTTTCTCATGTTCACCAAACTTACAATATGATTTTTATTTCAACAAAAGCATTTCAACAATCTGATTTCAGTATTTCAACAATTTGAAGACAGGTCTACAATTTGATTTTTATTTACGAATTGAACGAACATTGCACAAGACAACACGAAGGACAACACAAGTGGTAGACGGAAGACGTAGTTGTGCATCTGCTCATTTCACTAGAATAGAACATTAACCGATACATTCTAACATAAACATAAACCGTCAACTACAACGACCAACTCCTCAAGCTGACCCTTCCCCTTGGTGTTCCCTTCATCTATTGATTTCGTCTTCGTGATTGTCATGTTCTTATGCAACGAAAATTGGACCTCTTCGTCGTCCTTTAACTGAAGTGCAGACTGAAACAATTGTGTCATTTCGGGCACTGCCTCCACCGCAACAGAAAGTGCCGCAGCGGTGCCACATGACTCACTTCTTCAACCGACCACCAAAAGCCACATTTGTCGCTACAGCAATTGAAAAGTTTCCCTTTGTTTGCAGTCTCCTTCTCGACCTAAAAACACTTCTGGAATCCAGTCTTACAGTCTGCGCATTGGTGTTTCCTCTCGACATTGATCGAAGAAGTGTCCCTTCCCCCCTACAACTATGACAAACACCTGAATTTTTCCCTATCATTCTACGATGGAATCGACAACAAACATTCAATCCAAGATTAAAAAAAATTATCTTTTATTCAATCAACTAGAAGCATATCACAAGCCAAAATCGGTGTTCATTAAACTACATGATGCTTACACCAAATCGCGACGACTGTGAGATAGGAGATGGCGACGGATTCGCTGCTTATTGAAGTCGACAACGGGTTCACTGCTTATTCAAGTTGGCGACGGGTTCGTTGCATATTGAAGTCACGTCGAATGGTTTTTGGAGTGGTATAGTTTTTTCAGATATGGGTAACAAAGATAGAGATTTGTTGTGCTAGTAGGTCGTAGAAATTGAGGTGATAAGCACCAGCGATGAAGAGGGATTTAGGTCTTCATTTCCAATTGATATAGTCACGATTTGGGGCCAAAATTGAAAGAAAGCCTCTTTCTTTTCTCTTACCGTTTTCTTGGTTTCCCTCTTATGTCGTTCCAATTTTTTTTTACCTGTCATTGGCCAGTGAACCAAAACCTGGTGGAATAGCTTAATTGCAAGCATATCCCCTCATTGATCTATCAATAGACTTTCGAAAACTTTTGAATATGTATCCTATGTCTTATCGAAATTCTTTCTGATTAAAGAATTTTTTTTTTTCTCAGCAGATACTCTAAAAAATATGGGATTCTGCATCTCACTGATAAAAAAAAAAGTTCAATTCATTCACAACACATAGGAATGAAGAAAATTGCGGAAATCAAACAATTATACAATATTTTCTGAATCCCTTTCTATCATAATTCTGTATAAACTATCTCAATTCAATCCAAATTTATTGAGAGCGGAAGAAATTGAAGAATTTCTTTTCTCGGGGTCATTTGAGCTTATCTACGAAGTCATATACCCTAATCTTAGAATTGCAGACTTACTCAATTAAATTGCTCATAATCAAACTTCATTATAGACACAATTATCACAACCCGGATCCTATGATTCAGATCATCAGCAACTCATCGGAGGAAGATCCGAGGTCCTAACGAAACCCTCCAGCGGCAATGGTTTCTTGAAAACTCTACTGCCAAATAAGAAGAATCCCAGGGTATGGCCGGCGATTGCAGCCAGAAGAACTCCGGCGTTGAAAGACATCACGGCCAGCATCACCATGTAGGCCAAACCAACCCTCATAGCGTGCATTAGGGTTTGAAGCAGCCCCGCAACTAAGCGATTGGAGCTTTCGCTGATGTACTTACAGTGCGAGAGCCACTCGACGATAACCGCCAGGAGAAACACCACCATCAGGGCGAGAGCGTACATGCCGGAGTTGTTTGTATCCCGGCCAGCCGGAGAACAAAATCTCGGTGTTTATCCCCCAAAAGAAGGTCATACGCAACATCACGTGGTGGCTTTGGTTGAAGACACCCGGCGGTGGCACCATACCCATACCGCCATCCATTCCATTCATGTGGCCGCCTTCGTTCATATCTGCCGTGTGGTGGTTCGGGAGACCAAGGGAAGGGTCGGAGTTAGGGTTGGGATTGGAATTTGTGTGGTTCAGCGGAGAGATAAGGTTCTACTGGAGCTTGTACAGAGCATTAATATTTGAAGAAATGTTCGTGTAGCATTTCTCACATTTGAAGGGCATGGCACTTGTTTGATACACATTATTTTTTTTGTGAGAATTGTAAGAAATGTTCATTTTCATATGTTCATTTATAAAAATATTTATTATTGTAAAAATGTCTATTTTAAAATAATTTAGACCAAAATATTTTTGTTAATAATTTATGATTCTACACTAATCTCAAAAATAAATATTTTTACAAAATATTATTGGTCAATAAAATTTGGATACATAACCTACTCTATCTATTTCAAAAGTAGACATGTATTGTCAAATCATAATAAATACTATTTTTTCATTGACACGAAAATGTCGAGAAAAACGTTTCAAATGTAGAGAATTATCATGTTCGGAATGAAATATCATTCTAAATAAATGAAATGTCAAGAACGACATATAAAATGTCGAGAATATTATTTTAATGTAATTTATCATGAAAAATATTTCTCAAAATTCGTGATAAATTGAAAAAAAAAATCAAATATCAAGAACGATATTTAAAGTGTCGTAAATGTCATTTTAATGTAACTTCTCATAAAAGCTACTTCTTGAAATTCGTGAAAAATTGAAGAAAAAAATCAATTGCTTTATGTTTTCCATTAAGGGCATAATAGACAATTTGCTACTAAATTCAAAAGTTGTGACATTTTTCAATTGACACCCATAAAATTAGACATTTTTTAAAATACCTCTATTTTTTAAAAAAATGCATTTTTTGATTGATGTGATAATGAATATGTGATTGAAAAATAAAAAAAATATTAATGTGTTATTTTGTTGAAAAATGAGTAGAAAAATGAAAATGTGTATCAAACAGGAGATACAAAATGAGGGGTTTGGACACAACCCCTTCAGATTACACACAAATAGGTGGGGTTCAATTTTTTTTTGACAATATCTAATTCACATAACGCCCACCTTCCATGTGAATATCTGTAGCACTTCTGTAAAAGTCATTTCTGTACAAATAGCTCAAATCTTAATATTTACATAGTACAAAAATGCATCATACAGATTATAGAATGTGATAAATAATTGAATTATAGTGAGGTTAGAATCGTTCAAAAAGTTATTCTAACTTGATGTGATATTGTAGATTAAATTTAACAATTACTCTTAATCATATATTTTAAGGGATCCATAATTTTTCAATCACGTATTTCATTAATTTTTATTAATATCTACTTAAAATAAATTACTTTTTTGGGATCAAATTTGTTTATAAATAAGTGATTACTTTATTGTAAAATAATTAACTCTTTAATCATCTTTGGAAATAAAAAAATTAAAATATAAATAAGTTTGACAATATTAGATAGTATAATATGGAAAAACAAGGGTTGTGCTTCCCAACCTAGTACAAAAGGAAGGTTATGAAAATCGTTTGCTTGAACGTTAAAATTGCATGCGACTTATATTCGACTTAAAGTTGGACATTAAGCCCATGTTTGGTTGCCATTAATTTAAAAAAAAAAAAAAAAAAAAAAAAAAACTTTGGTTTGAATAATATTTTTTGGAAAATGTGTTGTTAAAACGTACAAAAAAATTCTGAATTTACGTGTAGAATATTTTATTGCGTTAATGTGTAGTTAAAAATTAGTGAGAAATAAATTAATGTAATGTAAAGTAAATTAAAAACTACCAAACATGGGCTAAATAGTTTGATTTGCCATTCATTTCTAAGTCACGTGAAAGGAACATGTTATATTTTAGCGTTCATATTGATCATTTCCTTCTCGTACAGATACACATTTTCATATTTAAATAGGTTCGAGACTCAAAATCTCATTTTGGGTACATTGGAGAACTAAAATCATACTAATTGAAACCTTAAGTAGCACATCCGTAATTTTCTCTAGGAATGTGGTATACTTTATTCCTTATTACGGTATAATATTCTATGGTTTACTTTGTCATATTATCAAATGAGTCAATATTGAAATAGACTTAAGGGCCCATGTGGTCCTGGAGAAGTGGCAGTGACCAATTCATAGGAATAGATCGGTAGTAAAGACTAAAGTGTAAAGACAGATAGTAAATATGTACTTGCACCGAAAAATTCGTCACTAAATTAGCCATAAAGTCAACTTTATCTGCTATTTGACTCATTCTTCACTATTTTTCTTTATTTTCAAACATTTTATAATTACTTTTTTTGTTTTTTGATTTTTTTTTTTTTTTTTTTTTTGAACTAGAGGTTCTAGATCGGCATGGCTATCGACCCCTTTAAATTACTAGGCCACTTGATTGCCAACCAGTTTATTGAGTAATTTTGATAGGTCTAAAATCTAATTTAATATTTTTTTTAGTTAAATCAACCAATTCAATTAGGATTTATAAACACCAGTTCGAAATATTCTCACAAATTTTGATTTACATCATAATATCATATTCTTAAGAGTTCAATTAATGAAAACTTTGAGATGGTTTCCAAATTAATAAATCTTTAGGGGACCTCATTTTGAAATTTTAAAGTTTTTAAATATAATAAATTAGGTTCATTAGATTCGTTTATATGAGTCAGTGCCTAACTGCTACACTATTGGTTAAATTACGCTTTTAATTATTTCTATACATTGATTCGTTCAAATGGAGTATAGCAGAATACTCTTTATGGAGATCACTATGTGAGTGAGAAGGGGTCACTTCTAAGAGAATTAGGTGAAAAAAAAATTCTCTAAAAAACACTCATGAATCATGAGGTGTTCAAGGTCAAAATGGACACAAACGTGAAAATCAATTGTGTTCGAAGGGAACTGTGTGACTTATATTGTCTAGGTTTACACGAACGGCTGACTGTTCAAAGCATCTTACTACTGATTGGCTAAGTAAATCCGATAGATTCTATTAGGGAAAGTTCAAGGTCTTTGGCCACTTATTCCGATGCAATTTTCTTCTATTTTACTTCGAAAAATACATATCAGAAGTTGTTTTTTGAAAAAAAAAAAAAAAAAAAAAAAAAAAAAAAAAAAGATCGATATTTCATTCATACGGGGGATTGTTGGAAAAATGGTTTAATATTAGTGAAATTTGTCAACTTTGAGCCCAAATTTCAGTGGGAATCCTTAATTTTAACGGGACATAACTTATTCACAATCTACTCCGCAAGGTGATTAACATGATATATTTATTTATCGAAAATCATTTTAGAATTGAATGAAATATTTAATGTCAAAATAACCCATTTAAAACTAGTGAAAAATTTGATGTATTGAAAATTGTCAAACATTTATCTCACATAGGAAAGTTATGAAACTTTGGTGTGGTTTAAAGGGTTAATACATCAAGTAGTCACTGAACTTTGTAAAAAGTACCTAAGAAGGTCATTAAACTTCAAAAAATTCTTAAATAGTCACCGAACTTTTCTAAAAGTTCCTAGGAGGCCACTGAACTTCAAAACTTCCCTAAATAGTCACTAAACTATGTAAAAAATTCTTAAAAGATCATTGGTATTGGCAAAGTCCAGTGACGTATGGGGTCAAAATTTATAAAGTTGAGTGACTATCTAGGAAAGTTTTGAAATTCATTGACCTCCTGAGAACTTTTGAAAAAAATCAGTGACTATTTAGGGACCGTTTGAAATTCAACGACCTTCCTGGGTACTTTTGGCAAAGTTCAGTGACTATTTGGGGGCATTAACCCTGGTTTATATGGTGCAAGTTTGGGAATTGGGTTTGGGCCCCAAGGGGTACCAATAGTTTTTGGAAGGGGGGAACCTATATCCTATCGGGTTCGGTCCTAAACCCACATGCTTGAGCCGCCGCCACAGTCCGATCGTCCGGCTGGCTCAGCTCGGTACGAGCACATGCCCGTGTCCGAGTTAGGTCAGGTCCGGTCCGGTCCGTGTTCGGATGCCGATGGGCCTTTGTACTAAATTAATTTTTTGGACAAAATTTATTTAAATTTTTGGACCAAATTGTAATTAATCAAATTCTTGGGTACTTAATGAAATTAATTCTGATTGGCTTAATTTCGGGTAATATTTTGGTCTGGATAGCCTATTAGCAGTCGTCTGTTAACTATTGTCTGTTTATCAGTCGCCTATTCACTATTTTAACATTTGCAGTACTGAACAATGCTGTATATTTGTTTGAAGGCTATTCTGAAAAGGTTTGAAGGATGTTCGAATGGCTACGAACGATTATATAAATAGTCAGCCCTGCCAAAATAATGACTCCATTTTCATTGCATATATTCTCTACTTTGATCTCATTCTCACTCTCTCTCGTTTGGATATTATTCTCGAAGTGAATACATTTCATTGAGTTCGTTGGAACTCCTGCAGATTGTTGTACTGCTTCCATAGAAGACAAAATTCGTTCTATCATAGGAAACGATTGCTGAACGCCTATAACACTTTTGAAAGCAACAAATTTGTTTTAAGAAAATATCGTGAAATCGGTGGGCTCGAATTTATTTTATGATCCTATTGATCATGCTGTTACGCTGTGCAATTACGTTAAGGTAATTCTGTCAAATTTTTTGAAGGAAAAACTCATACTCTAGGAACAACAAAATATGCTTATGAAAAAACTTGGTATGAGCAATCGTCCCCATATCTTAAATATAAAATATTTTCTAAAAAATAACAAAGCAATCTCTCTATATTAAGACCAATAATATTTCTATGAAATAATTATTACTTATCTTCCAAGGTTTTAATAGAAATTAGAGATCAATTCTAATATCCTTTTCCTTTTTAAAAATATCCATTAAAATTATATAGTTAGGTGCATATTGCAAAGGGTCGGAGTTGGAGTCAAGGCAGCCATCTTGTCCCATGTCCTGTGGAGTATTTTTGTTACCTTATCCCGCCTCCATGTCCCCATTAAGGATGGGCGAAACAAGAAAGGTCCCATGTCCCGTATACTACCCATTTTTTAAAATTTTATTTTCTATTTATTTTATGTTTTGCTTTTATTTTTAATGCTTTACTTGATGAAAATAATTTCCTTTTTTTTTTTTCAATTTGTTAAGAATAATACATGTTCTCTTTAAAAAGAATGTTGCTTCCTTTCTTTTCGTGTGATAAATAAATTTGAAACACACTTTAAATGAGACGAGTAACAGGACGGGGATCATGTTCATCGTACCCATCTTGAGACAATGACCCACGATCCATTCCCGCTCCGTTTACTTGATTAGGCAGGAATTTATGTCTTATTCGAGACAGACCCTACGAATATCGAATTTAACGATTTTTTTTGTCATCTCACGATAGATTTTTACCAATTTATTATAATCGATAAGGAAGGTACAAACACCAACATAAGAATCTTCGATTGAGATCTAGATAACTTTTTGTCATGGGTATTCTTCCTTTTTCATGGGAGTTAATCTAGCCCCTCAATCAAATTCTGAAATATGAAGTTTTCAAAAATAATAAGGAAAAAAAAAATCTACATTATTAAAGAAAGTAAGAAATCGTCATGAATTTAGGGAAAATTAAAGCTACGATATCAAATCTTTCATTTTATTGCAGACTTAACCCAAACATTTCATTTGTATCATCCACAGTACCAAATATTTCAAAATTTTGTACCGTAGTCCAAATGGATGAAAATCGTTAGTTCATCCATTAGTTGACCTAGAGTTAACAATTTGACCTGATTTTGAAAGGGTAAAAAGGTAATTTTAGATTTTTCAATTAAATAATTAAATAAAATAACCAAATAAAAAAGAAAAAAAGATCTGGAATATTCTTTTTCTTCTTCTCCCTACCCCACCCCCAACTCTCAAAGTCACCTTCCACCGTCTGCCGCCACCGCCACCGCCACCGCCACCGCCACCGCCACCACCTTTCATCGTCCACAAATTCATGTAACTTGTTATAGATGCACCTAACTGTAACCAACAACCATTTTAGTCACCCCTCCTTCACAATCCATCTCATCTTGGAGGCATCAACTCATAAACCATCAACGGCAACTTGAAGACGTAAGTCTCATATATTAGGTCAGAAATGTATAGATCGTGGCTTAAATCGATTTGATCTTGTTTGATCTAAAATTGGGAATTGTCGATTTTGGAAACTTTGAACAATAAAGCTAGGCGAACAAGGTTGTTGACCGACTCGTAAGAGGGATTTAAAATGTGTTGACTTGGCAAGAATATTAAATTCATTACAAATATGAATAAAGCCAGAAATGGAGGGAAATTTGGCTTTTTCCCAAGTGAAACACGTGATGCCCATTTTTCCAAGTGTGTTTGATAGATATTATTTGAAAAAATGAATTTTAAAATAGTAATATGATGGGAAATGTGTGGTTGAAAAAGAAGGAAAAGTTATTGATATGATGGAAAATATTATTTTATTGAAGAATGTGTTGTTAAAAATGAGTAAAAGAATGAAAATGAAAATGTGGGTCAAACGGGGCCAAAAAATAATGGGAGAAAGCCCAGCGCACATCTAAATTGGCAAATAATGGGGGAGAAAAAATTACACAGCTGAAACGTCCCGAATTAGAATTATAAAGAGGAGAATTTGGGATAGTTCAGTAGAAACCATAGTTATCAGACCCGATCTAGACATCGATCCGGTCAAGGTACTGGGTCATCGGGTTACTGGTTGGACCGGTGAACCGCTGGTCGGATCGGTGGGTCATTACTTAAAAATAATTTAATAGTTTTTAAAGTATAATTATTTTTTTGTTTGAGACAAAATTAAACTTTTCAAGTTCTTTGTCACTAATTTTTTTTTTATGCATTTAATGATTTTTTGAATTCATTTATTAGTGATAATTGTTAAATTTTGATTTTATAATTTTGTATATTATATTAAAAAAAAAAAATTTGTGATGTACAAATTATTTATTAGTTATTATTGACCAAAAAAAATATGTGTATTATTTATTCAATTTATCTTAATTAAAATTAATTTTTTTCAAACAAAATAATTATTTGAAATATCAATGTAGAAGAGTTTGAAAATTTGGTTACAAAAATCTATTGTATCGACCCGGCCCGATAAATTTGGCTCGAAAATTATATAACACCATAATTATTAAAAATCGGCCCGACCCGGACAATCGGCCGGGTCTCGATTTTGACCGGACCACTTGCATTTATATAAAGAGGAAATTACATCCAACCAGGTGTTTCAAATTTACAGTGCAAAAATCAGGTTTCAATTTAATATTTTAATTCCTATACCCTAACCACCATTTCCCCTCTCTTCTCAATCTACTCTCTCTACCGCCGCCCAGCCCCTCCACTCTCCTTCCCAGCCTCTCTCTCTCTCTCCTTCTATCTATCGTCTCCGTCGCACAATGCCTCCTTTCCAATTTCCCCCTCCTTTCTCTCTCTATAACTCTCGCTCCTCACCTCTCTCTCTTTACACTCACTGTTGCAGATGTTCCCATCTGTATGACGCTACCGGCGCTACGCTCACGCAGCACCGCGCGATGGGCAGCGATGCCTGTGGCGCTCTGAGATTGGCGTCGCTCGACGCTCTGCAGCCGGTGTGACTACCTCTCCTCCAACCTTCAGCGAACAGATCTCTGCTACGAACGGCGAACGGTGATTGATGACCGACGACGCTACTACGAACGCCAGAAGATTAATTCATTTTATTGGCATTGGCTTTCCTGATTTAATCTTTGGGGGTTGATTTTGTGGTGTATTGAAATTTCAAATGGCGGATGTGGCGGGTGATGGGTTCGAATCTGGTTGGTGGTGGGGTGATTGGATGCGGTGGTGGTGGGTTTGTGTGCTGGCGGCGTGGTGGTGGCGGAGTAGACCGAATTTGCAACGCGATCTGGTGGTTGATTTTTTGGGAGTTTTTTTTTTGTTTCGATCTGTGGTGTGGTGGTCGGCAGTGGTGGTGGGTACGGTGGTGGCGACAGCATGGTCGATGGCGGAGTTTTGCTATGGTGTAGTAGTTTTGGGAGAGGGGTTGGAGTTTGGCAGCGCGATGGTGGTGCAGTTACGGGTTGGGGTGGTTGTTGTTCCGGACCAATAATTAGGCATGTGTGACCAACTATTTAGACGTCTGTGACCAATTATTCGACTGATTTGTGATTAAATATTATGAGTATGTGACTAAAAATAATATGTGACCAATAAATTGTGACCTACGTGACTAATAAATAAAATGTGACCTATAAATGGAATGATATGTTACGTCGAAATAATATGTGACCTACAAAATTTTTAATCTGTGACCACGAAATAACATGTGATCAATTAATTTGAGGATATGTGACCAGTAAATAAATCAGTGACCTAAAATTATGAATCTGTGACCATTAATTATAATATTTTTATTATTTTTATTTAATAAATATTTTTAATTAATTAAATTCATACCTGATTTTTGAATTTTCAAACTATTTACCTTACTTTTGAATTGAGGTAAAGAATACACCTTAGATATGAATCTTTCCCTTATATAAATTGAGCTTGTCCAACCCGAATAAGGGCCCGAGTCACCGGGGTACCTGCCCAACCGTTCGGGCCAGGCCGAATTTAATAACTATGATGGAAACGCATTCAGACCTCGGCCAACTTGGATATATTTTTTGATTTACCCTCACACCAAAGCCTAGGAGCGGACAGGTGTGATTACGAATAATAGCGCGTAATCCAAATAAATAAATAAATTAAACAAAGGGAGAAAACCCTCGCTACCCATTTCCCCCAAATTACACTCACAAGCCAAACCATTTCCTCACTGCTCGGCTCACAAAAATCTCCATCTCCACCAATTTTTCCCAAATTACACACTTTCCATCTCCACCCATTTCGACACTCAGAAGGGAGAAAGCGAGCTCCAGTCGGCACACGCTTGAAGATCTCCGGCCGCAAGCGAGCTCTAGCGCACTTGCACATGCAAACGAATTTCACAAATCTTGTGAAACTCTCATTTCCTCCTAATCTTAGTCCCGTCTGGGAAGTGTATAAATGCATAATATTGATTCATATTCCGTATTTACAGATCAGATGTATGTCGATAGAAAATCTGGGAAATTTTTTTTGTAACTTTGGTATCATTTATCGTTCTCTCTATATACCTGTGATTTTTTTCTTTATTTTCTGTTCAATTGAATATTTTACCGGTGCTCTGTTATTTTATATTAGATATATTAAATGTTGAAGACCACATTTGGATCTATGTAATAGCTGATGGGTTATCATGTTTAATTTTTTGTCGAATTAGATTTCTGAGTATTGTTGATGAATAAACAATTGGTTGTATTGACTGGATATTTATGGACATGCTTCTGAAAAAAGGATATTAGAAATCTTATCATTTCCATTGGAGTGACGAGGTTGGAAGAAAATTGATCTAATCAAATTTTGTGACTAAATTTACTAAATAAATATTGGATGCAGTGTCAAGGGATTTGCTTTGTGTTATTTTCCTTCGAATAAAGTGTTTTCTATTTGAGTTGATGCTCTGTGATTTTTTCGCAGCGCAGAATGGGCGATGGAAATTATGGAATCTGTCATAAGGGGCATTTCTTTGCTAACTGTCCATGGAAACGTCTATGCCCAAATTAAGAGCACGGATTTGAGAAGTGTTTCGGGGTGAAGGAGACTAAAAATAAAGGACGATGATTTCTTTGCTTCAATAAGAACTGTGAATTTTGGGAATGGGTTATCAAAGAATAATAAATAAATAAATAAAACCCCCAAATGCCTTTTCCACTCAAAAAACCTCCCAAAAAAAATATAATAATAAACCTCCCAAATTGAGAGGAAGAATACATATTTTAAATTTTATTTTTCTATTTTTTGATTTCTTGCGGAGAAAGTCATATAATGAAATTATCGCTTGAAATAAAAATAAAATAAGGGCAATTGCACTGTACATACAAAATTAATGTTTCTTTTTGATGTATTCCATCCAAAAGGATCATTTGCGCCACATTTGAAAGGCATCGACCAAAAATGTAATTTAGCAGCTGTTTGACAATCATTATTTAAAAATTATTTTTTTTATATATTCATTTTTAATTATGTATTCACACAATAAAATATTTTACACATAAGACTAAAAAGATTTTCTGCTTTTGAACCACGCGTTCTCTTAAAAATCATTATTCAAAACATTAATTTTTTTAGGGTTGGACATGATCTGGTTCGGTTCAATTCAATATTTATAATAAAAATAAATAATGACACGTTCAATCTTAATTTTACAAATTAACGTAATTTAATTTAATAACATATAAATAACAAGTTGTACAATAAGATTAATTTACAAATGTATTTAAATATCAAAAAGTAGATAATAATACTAAAATATCGGTGATTCATATCAATAATTCATTTGCTTCAAACATTCAAATATACATAAAATAAAGAAATATAAATTAGAAGTCATAGAGATTAAAAAAAAAAATTTATTTTAAAGTATTGTTAATACTTATCAACTATTTGGACTAAAAGGGGCCAAAAACGTAAAACAAAAAATTGAAAATAATTTGTTAATTTATTTATAAAAAGTTAAATAATTTGCTCTATATAATATAAAAAAATTAAAAAATATTCGATTTTTGGTCTAGAATCGAAAATCGAATCGAACTCGTCAGCTCTAGATTCGGGTACCCATTCGGGTATTTAATTTCAGAAGAATCGCTTGATTCGATTCGGAGCTTTTATCCAACCCTAATTTTTTTTCTAAATAATTATAAAAATGAGTTTGTGAATCCGTGAATAATAATACACAAGATTTATCAAAATGTGTGACTAAAAATAAAGTTTGATCATTTGAAAATAATTTATAAATTTTGGCAAGTGGATGCAAGAATATCTCAAATTCTAAAGTGAATTGTACTAAAAAGGTACAAGTAAAAATAGATAATGTCTAAAAAAGTTCATCTCCGATTCAAAATGCCTAGAAATCTACCATTTTGTCTAGTTGCCGCAAAAAGAAAATAACAGGCATTATTAAGCTCCGTTTGATTCTCATTATATTAAATTATATATATATATATTTTTTTTTTAATTATAAAATTTTTCATAAAATAATATTACATGTAATTAAATAAAAAAAAATTTACTTCTCTTTCGACCACTCATTTTAAAAAAATATTATTCTTCCCATTTTCATTTTCAAAAAATGGGGGCTAAGAAGATTGTCTAGACATAGAGACACTTATAAATGGAGATAGTCACCATAATTCTTTTTCTTGTTTTATCTTTTCTCTCACATGTAGGATTGTCAATGGATCAGATATTGATCGAATCTACCCATATCCGATCCAATCCGATAAGAATGATTCACGGATCCGATCCAATCCGATAATTCGATGGATATTTAATTGTTAAATCCATATCCGATTTGCTATATTATTGTATATCCAATCCGATAATTCCATCCGAAATATTTTATACGTTTAGGCCCAATACCCGGCTGGTCATGCCCAGTTAATCAGGCGATTTTTTTTATTTTTATTTTTTTTGAAAATTTTGAACTTCATGAAAGGGCCTCATAAACTATAATTCAAAGGCCCATAGAGAATTATTGGATAGCGTGCTCTTTTTATAAATGCACTTCTCTCAAATTGTTTTATAAATTTTCAATGTGGGATCGTGCATTTTATTAATGCATTTCTCTTCAATAGTTTTATAAACTTTCAATGTGGGATAGTGTCTTTTATGGATATATTTCTCTCCAATAGTTTTAGTATTTGGAATAGTATTTTTTTTATAGAATATATGGTTGAAAAAGAATGAAAAATTTTCGATTTACGTATAATATTATTTTATAAAAGATTGTGTTGTTGAAAGTATAAGTAAAAAAAAAATAGAGGGCCAAACAAATGCTTAATGAGATTTGAATTATAGACAGAATTTGTTGAATAAAAAATATGAACTTATCAATATATTCAGCAGACATTATTAGAAATTCTTTCTACTTAGCCCATTTGATATCCATTAAGGGGAAACCCCCTTGGACAGGCCCAAAAACAGGAGGAGGGGCATCACATCGCCCCTCCTGCGATTTTTGGCCCTGTTTTTGGACCTGTCCCAAAAGCAGGGTCCATCCATTAAGCAGTGTTTTAAAAAGCGTAAAACGTGGTTAGGCGTAGAAGCCAAACTTCAACCTTTACGAGTCTAGGCGAAGTTTAGGCGTAAAAAAACGTTTTTTGATTTTAAATTTTTAATCATTGTAAAAAATATTCAATAATTCATATAATATATACCAAACATCTAAAATTATAAAATATTGTATGTACTTAATTGATATAATACGCTCTTAGCAATTATCTCTTAGCAAGTACCGGGTGCGGCGACAAAGGATAGAGCCACTTGGAAAGCACCCCGCGTCTACCAGCGTGGGCTTCACTATGCTCATATTAGATGACAATGGCCCCTAGGTGGTCGACCACATGCCTACCACTTGAAGACGTCGACCCCCCATGCCTACAACATGAAGCCATCGACCCCCCGCGGGCGCTCTACATTCATGCTAAATCGTCTGCCACTACGAAGTGCTCTGCAACACTTAGTCACGAGAAAACACCTAGCTAGATGGAGGCTGCCTAGCGGTTATTATAAAGACAACCAACCACTAGGCGGGCAATAACCACCTTCTTAAAACGTGGGGAAAGTGGGAACACAACGTGGGACACCTGGCGTTGCAACCGCCCGACAATTACGCGGCCCCAGCCGCCTATAAATACCCTCAAGGCGGGTCAAGTATAAACTAGTGAACCTTTTACTACCTAAGCTCTCCCTACACATTTAACTCCAAAAAGATATATTTCTCCATCTAGTTCTAATTCTTACGCCGGAGGTACAACGAGGGAGAAGAGCCCCTGCCCTCATTTTGCAGGTGACTTTGGATCATCGGAGTAGGAAAATCACCCTACGCAACCAGGAGAGCACGGAGGTTTACTTCGAACATTTTCATTGGCGCCGTCTGTGGGAATCCACTGAATAAAAAAGTTATGTCAAGAAGACGAACAAGGGGTGATACACGCTTGGTTGAGAACACGACGGAGACGGAGTCGGAGTCAGTCGCAGGGGGCATGACCCGATGCCACCACCTCAATATGTGACGCAGGGCCAACTTAATACCTTGGAAACACAAATGGCGACCATGTTGGCCCTCTTGCAGAGTTAGACACAAAACGCCCCAACTCCCGTACCTTAGCAACCACCCCCGGTTGCGCAAATGGTCGCGCCGCCCGTCACTCAGCCCACAATGGAAGACAGGGGGCTTCTGGGTCCGCAGCCTCGCAAGTTGTCCATCCCGAGATGGCTAGACGACGCCCGGTGGGGCTTCTCATTATACCAAACAACTAAAATTATAAAATATTGTATGTATTTAATAATTCCTACAAAAAAGATAAGTTTCAAAATCATAATTACATAACATAGATAACTTATAGTTTAAATTTTATCTAACTCTTTATTGGATTCCAATTCAATATCTTCTTTTTCATCTACAAAAAAAAAGTACATTTAATGAAGATGAAAGTTAAAAAAAATAATAATAAAAAAAAAATTTAAGCGGTCAACGAGAATGTTGACCGCTTAATTTCCTCTTAGCCTCAAGGCGAAACGCATTAGTCACGCTTCGCGCCTAGACAATGCTTAGGCGGCTCTTAAATGCGTTTTTTAGAACACTGTCATTAAGCCTCCGTTTGTCCCCACATTACATTAATTTTTTTTTTCTCTTCATTACAGCCACACATTCATCAAATAAAAAGTGTATTTGATAGAGATTATTGGGAAAGAATAAATTTTGAAATAGTGATATAATGAGAAATGTGTGGTTGAAAAAGAATGAAAAATTATTGATGTGATGAAAAATATTATTTTATTGAAGAATGTGTGGTTGAAAATGAGTAGAAGAATGAGAATGAAAATGAGAATGTGGGTCAAACGGGGTTAAAATAATATTACACACAAATCTAAAATTTTTCATTACTTTTCTACCACACATTCTCCCATCAATCACTATTGCAGAAATTTTCAACCACCAAAAATAAAAATAATGGGGCTCAAACGGGAAATCAAAACTCTTTTTTCTCTCTCAAACTCATGAATAATCATACATTCATACAATAGAATATTTTATACATAAATTTAAATTTTTTTCTATTTTTTAATTATAATTTTCAAAAAATCACTGTATCAAAACTCATTTTTAAAAAAAATGAACATAGGGCTTAAATGCCACCTAAATTACAATAAAAAAAAAATGCACTATGTGCCCTACGGGGCACATTTAAGTTGACAAAAGACAGGCATTGCGGGGCTTGCAATCTCAGCGTGGGGAGTTCGATTTCTGATTGGAGTAGTTGAGTGATGTAATAATTATTTATTGGTTGGAGTAGTTTGGTGATGTAATAATCATGGAGGAGGCTCATTTGGGGTCAGAAGTATAAAAGATGCATGGACCCTGATTTATTTGGGCATAATCCGCGATTTACTTCCGTCAATTACTGAGGGATCGATGATTGATGATTCAGAATATAGTCTGGCGTAAATTGGAAACTTGGGTAAAAAAAAAAAATGCACTATTCTCTAAGACAAGCCACCCATGACGTGGCTATATACGCATGGAAGACACCAACTTTAGCATATCCCTCGCACCTGGCCTTCCCCTGACAGTCTGCGAATGTCGTTTGACAGCCAAATTCTAGTTAACATTTTTGTCAACACCCTCAAAACGACACCAAGTCACCCTATTAATTTGATATTTAAATCAAGATTCCACGCGTTCCCGTTCGCATATGCCCCCATGGACCCCATCAAAATTCTTTTCTCCGTTTTAGCCACACATAAATCAGAAAAGACACCTTACCCACGCATTTTGACGTTTCAAATCTATTGATCAGTATTCTCTTTTTACTTTTTCCCATTTCTGTGCTTATTTCCTTTTGTACCTTATTTCTGGAAACCAATTCTTTCTTTTACTTTGAATTTTGAATTTGAAATTTTTACACATCCTTTTTTATCCGATCTCTCCTTTACGGTAAGCAATGCAAACCCATTTATTTATGTGTATGAATTTCATTCTTTATGGGTTTTATTTTTGTTGGGATTTTGATATATAGATCTGAATTATTTGGATCTTATTTATTTATTTTTTTGGAATTTTGATTGTTGGTTTTTTTGTGTAGGTGTGAGGGTGACAAGAAAAAAATAAAAATAAAATAATTGCAGGGAAATGGCTAATAGAATTGATCAAGAGTATGATTATATATTCAAGATCGTATTGATTGGGGATTCGGGTGTTGGGAAATCTAACATTTTGTCCAGATTTACGAGAAATGAGTTCTGTTTGGAGTCCAAATCCACCATTGGAGTTGAGTTTGCCACCAAAAATCTTCAGGTCTGTTCTAATTTTTCGCTTATATTATGTTTAATCCGCTTATTTTGTTCTTGATTATTTTCAAGGATATGACATGTTGTATTGGGTAAATATTTTCTGACTTGCGTGGATTGACCAGAGAAGTTATTACTTTGATTTTTTAGCGATTCTTATGTAATTTGAGTGATGTATTGATGAAGAATTTTAGATTATTGATTTTAGTGCTAACCAATTATCAGATTGCGAATAGATTGAGAAATTAGGATGATGGCAAATGATCAATACTTAGTTTGTCATTTAATGGTTAAAACCACGATAATTAGCTTATTAGATTGAGATCATTGAGTATTAGTTAGCTCTTAAACCATGTATTACGAATTCATTCTGTGTATACTTACAGTTAATGTGATATCTATAACGTGCTCGGTTGTGTGCATGTGTATCTTTTGAAATGTCCTTATTGTGAAAAAAGAAAAAAAGTCACGGAGATATCTTATTGTGGTTATTTTTTCAATGCCTTTGACGACTACAATCGTAACATAGTTGCGTTGCTTTTAGTCCATCATTTATAATTTTCAACATATCTTCGACTCTGTTTCACATTTTCAATTGTGCAGTCATTTCATATCAGGGAAAATGATTGTATGTCTTGTTAAGCTATTGATGTGTTACAGCTAGTGGTTTTGAATATACTATTTTGTGGAGTAATTTACAATTTTATACGGCGCAGATAGAAGGAAAGACTGTGAAGGCCCAAATATGGGACACGGCAGGCCAGGAGAGGTATCGAGCCATTACCAGTGCTTACTACAGAGGGGCTGTTGGCGCACTCCTTGTTTATGACATTACCAAGAGACAAACCTTCGACAACATCCAAAGGTGGCTTCGGGAATTGAGACAACACGCAGACTCTAACATTGTAATAATGATGGCCGGAAACAAATCTGATCTTAACCATCTAAGAGCAGTTGCGGATAACGATGGTCAAACCTTGGCTGAGACGGAAGGACTCTCGTTCCTTGAAACATCAGCACTCGAAGCATATAATGTCGACAAGGCTTTCCAGTCTATTTTGACGGAAATATACCATATCATCAGCAAGAAGGCATTGGCAGCCCAGGAAGCAGCGGGTGCCACTGCACTTCCCGGCCAGGGTACCACAATCAATGTCCACGATTCACATGGGAATACCAAGAGGGGCAGCTGCTGTTCTACTTGAGTCCAATGTTCTAGGGAGGATCTCAAAATTGGGAGCAAAACTCAAACTTTTGTTCCTAGTTTTCAATTTTATTTTTATTTTTTTGTCTTCCAGGGCAAGACTCGAGAGTTTTGTGTATACTGTCTTACCATATTGTGACAGGAAAAGGATTCGTTTACTGGTTTAGGAAGTTTAGTCTCTCGTTATGGATTGTGTTTTCTGGTTCACCATTTTTCTTGTAATGAAAAGACATACTACATTCTTTGCCATAAATCAAATTTAACTATTCTTCCCTTTGCTAGTTAATTTTGAAAATCAGGATTGTCAAATTCATATTTGTTGGTAATGTCTTTTCAATAGTTTATGCTATGCTAAGCTGTTCTTTAGAGTGTTGTTGATATCGTGAAGTTATCATTGTTTGTGTAGCTGACTTCAAATTTATTTCAAAGATGCCAAGCTTGATGATGTTTACACTATCAATCCCAATATTCTTCGGGGCTTTTTTATAAAGATAATGATATGTGTACATAATCGTATACACAGTCTTACACCACCCTCATATGGAGTGGAGCCCACACACAATAAAATATGCGTGGGCCCTCCTTCATGTAGAGTAGGGGGTGTAAGGCTGTGTGTACACATAACATTGTCATTTTTATAATTACTGAATGTGCTTTTTTGATATTATCTCTCCGCATTGTTCTGGGCCATTTTGGATAGTATAAGAGGAAATATTTTAGCTTTCTTTATTCATAATGTCCGGAAATTCAACTATAAAGATTTTATGATGTTCAAGTTAGATAATGATTCTATGAGAAATTGAAGAAAGATGTAATATGTGAATGTTTTTAGATGTCTAAGAATGAGTTCCCGCCGATCAATCCTTTAAGAGGTTTACAGTTTACTAGTAAGTTTTAAAATCATAGTTTTTGACATTTTGTTAGGTAATTATGTTCACATTACAGTTTTTGTTCGTTACACCATATTTTGCTCATGTTTGATGGGCTTTTTTTCAAAATTCTTTTTTTTTTTTTTTAACATGCTCATTTTCAACCACGTCTTCACAAAATATATATATATATTCTACACACAAACCCAAATTTTTTTTTCTACTTTTTAATCACATATTCTCCAACTATTCAAAATTCAAATCATTGTTTTTGCCTGAATAATGGCCACCAAACATGTGCTTTAATTGCAAAGAAGGTTTCAATCTTTCCTGCCTTGTACCCCTAATTTTTTTCTTATCACACTCTTATTTTCAATCGTCCATTAATTAATATATATTGTCTCTTATAACCGTTTTGGTCCAAAAATCGGTTAGGAGGTGTAAAAAGACTTTTTTGTTCTTCATATTTAAAAGCAAGCAAAAAAATGAATAGAAAAGTTCAACAAATTATTTTTCCCTTGTTTCGATGCATGCTAACGGAATATTTAGATAGAAACCGAACATTCTAATTAATAGAAGATAGAGGATAAAAATGGAACGAAGAAAAGTTGGGAACATAATTGTAACATTAAGTAGAGGTTCAGATCCTCCAATGCAATTAAAATATGGTGCAACAAATAAATTATGCTACAAATATAATATGTTTTATTTGCTTTTGGGCTATGGGATTAAGTTGCCTTGGGTCTTTATATATATTATTTAGTTTTAATTTTGTATTTTTTGTAATTACATGTGCGTATAAATTATAATATATAATTAATAAAAAAACTAAAATCAATTATTACCAATTTTTTCTATAAATTTTAGGTTTTAATTTCAACTAACATGCATATTCAAAATTGAGGCACAAAGTCTTTTTAAGTGTTAATTTATTATTAACTTGAATAAATTGAACTGCAACTAAGTGTAGAAAATTTCATCTTTTACTTGAAAATGGCATTTTGGTTGATGCATTGCAAAAAGAAATTATTGATTAGTTGAGTTCAATTCGAGTACAAAGAAAAGGTACGAAACTTGATATGCATATTTTGGGTGAGTTAATTGTTTAAAAATCTCAACTTATACTATAATCATGGACTGCTCACTGAACTTCAATATGCTACACACTGCTCACTGAACTTCTTTCATTTGTACTCCATCCATCATCCAGAAAAAAATTGTTACCAATCCTTCTAACGTGGCGGATGAAAAGTTGACATGGCAACTAACTCCCGTTAAAAATACGCCAAATCACCTTTGATATCCTAATCAGCAAAAAATCCGTCCCACGTGTATTTAAAAACACGTTTTTGCCTTAATTAAAAAAAAATTCAAAAACAATTCTTTTTCAAAGCTCTCTTCTCAACACATTCACTGTTGGAAAATATTGTTCAAAATCAATAAAATCGAGTGTGGAATGAGATTGAATTGGAAGTGGGAGCCAATAACTTAAAAAGGAATTGGAGGACAACCCGTATGCGATCGCATTTTGTGTTACAGGGCCTGAAGGCCCTGCGTTTTGGTGACCTATGCGGTCGCATAGGATCATCCTATGCGACCGCATAGAAGAAATATATAGCCGTTAGGCAGTTTTTTCAGTTTTGTCTTTGATGACTTCTGGAGGGAATCTTGTATCTCTTCATGATTTTTTGGCATCAATTCATGGGGTATTGATCAAGACCTATAAATAGGTGATGACATAATTAATACAACAATAACAAACAAATGAGAAATATTAATTTATTCCACAAAGAAGAAATAAAAGTCTTCTTCATCCACGTTCAAATTTCCTTTGTGTTCTTGAAGTTTTGGAGAATTTCACAAGTGTTTAAGTGGTGAATTTTCTACAATACTTGATTAATAATTCGAACTATTTGTCGAAAAACCCTTTAAGCGCGATTATTCAACCGAAAGGGGGTAAATATCGTTTGAGGACAATGATATAATGTCGTGTTTGAGCATTCATGTTCGTGATGATCTTCTTCTCAATTTCATCTTCTTGTGATTCTGTTTCTATGGTTTCTTCTCCAACCCTTGGTGTTGATCATTTTCCCAACATTCACTCCAATTTTTCAGCACCGCTAATTTTGATAATCTCTTCACCGGCGAACTTTTGGTTCCGATAATTTTTGTAAGTTGGAGAATTAGAGAACCTAGAGTCGTTATCTCAATCATGGATGACTCTACATCAAGTCTGTCTTTATTATTTCTTACTCGAAGTTTAACATAGAAAACCAGTGAATTGGTTGACTAGAAAACACTGGTTCCATGGTTCTGAGAAAAACAAGGAGCAAACGGTCCAGAACAAATGGCAGAGCTTGGGTAGAATCCATTACGCCTCTACCACCACTCCCATCACGCTGCTACAACTCCAGTCTTACCAAATATTTCTCCATTGTTACTAGCAACCCATGTTCTTCACTGCCCCCAAGTCGAAGACGGCACAGAGATTGAAGGCATTTGAGCTTGAGCAATCCAAGTCAATCACGAAGGTCCACCATATGGCTGAAATTTTGTGTTTGAAAACCATGTTTCCTATGGCTTAATCAATGTATTTTTGCTATTTGGTTTTGGTTTTTGGTTTTTAGTTTTTAGTTTTTGGTGCAATGGTGGTTGGCGGGTTGAGGTAGTGGTGGTTGCTGTTGGGATTTAAGCTCGGGAACAGCTTCCAATCTTAGCAAATCGCCACACCAAAGAGAGAGAGAGAGCACAAGAACCGGCAAAGAACCTCCCCAAAAAGCCCTCCACCGCCACCTCTCTACCACCAAGCTTTGAGAAATAGCTCCTATACTTAGCCACTGTTTCAAGGCCTAAGTTATCACAAGAGACACTCACATGTAAAGCTCATAAGAAGACACTCACAGTAAAGCTCAAAACCAGGGAGAAAGGAGAGGAGAATAGGGAGTGCCGAAAATAGAGGGAAAGACTCGTCCTTCCAAAATAACGTGTGAGGCCCTTATGGAAGAGAAAAAGAGTCAAAGCTTCTAACACAAGCTAAAAACACAAAATATCTCACATGAAATAAATCCCAGCCATAGATCCCGATCAATGGTCACAATTAAATCCAACCTAGCACAATCCATGTGAATGTCAAGAATAGCACTAAATCAATGGAGTTAAGAGAACCACATTCTCACATTCTTCACCTTGGTTCTCATACCACTCTCTCTCGATTGCGAATTTGCACTTGGAAGAACTGTTTATCATCATCACCCACTACTTGTAAGAAAAATTAACCCGTATCAATATATAACAAAAATAAGCATAATTTAAATTTACCTGCAGGTAGAATTTTAATTCCCACATCAGAGGGATTCCTATCAATTTAACAAGTTTAACTTCACCTAGAGACAGTTTCTCACGTATAAAATGATACTCACCTCAATATGTTTTGATCTTTCATAATAAACAGGATTTTTACAATGCAGTAAAGCACTTTGACTATCAGTAAACATAATAGGTGTATCATGCATGAAGTTCAATTCTTTTAAGATTCATTTCAATCAAATACATTCCTTAACAACATATTCTGCTTCAATACTAGACAAAGTAACTAAAGGCTGTAATTGTGATTTACATGTTATGCAGTTATCACCTAGGGTAAAGAAGTATGCTGTAGTTGATTTCCTACTGTTTTTATCACCAGCAAAGTCAGCATCAACATAGCTTTTAAGAGTCAACTTTTCGGATCTTTTCTCATACACTAAGCCTAGATTTAAAGTCTCAACCAAATACCTCAACAACCATTTCAAACCAACCCAATGCGGCTTACCAGGATTGGACATAAATCTACTTAGGAGACTGATGGAAAAAGCAAGATCGGGTCTGGTAGTAATCATAGAAAACATGACAGAACCTATAGCATTAGCATAAGGTACATTTTTCATCTCTTTCAATTCAGACTCATATTTAGGCGAATGAGCATGTGATAAATTCATATGATTGGTAAGAGGCACATTCACAATTTTACTGTCTTTCATACCAAATTTTGTCACAACTTTGTTCAAGTAAGCTTCTTGTGAAATTGTTAGCCTATTATTAGCCACATCCCTTTTTATCACTATCCCTAAAATCTTTCTAGCATTCCCTAAATCTTTCATGTTAAATTCAGATTTTAAAAAATCTTTCAGTTTATTAATTTGAGACTTGCTAGGTCCAGCTAATAGCATATCATCAACATAACGTAGCAAGTAAACTTCACAACCGCTCTTTACGTTATTAAAATACAAGCAAACATCAAATTCATTTCTTTTAAACCCTATCTTTAGCACATAAGCATGTAATCTCTTGTACCATTGTCTTGGGCTCTGTTTCAGTCCGTACAAAAATTTCTCTAACTTGCACACATAATCAAATTTGCCTTTAGCCACAAAACCTTGTGGTTGGCTCATAACGATATCCTCTTCCAACTCTCCATGTAAAAAGGCATTTTCACATCGATTGTTCAAGTTCCCAATTGAATTGAACCACAAGAGCCAACATCAATATAATTGTTTTGCACTTAATCACGGGAGAAAATATTTTATTAGAGTCCACACCCTCCCTTTGAGTATAACATTTAGCCACTAACCTCGCCTTAAACCTCACAGGATCAGTAGGGCTCAAACCCTCCTTTAACTTGTAAATTCACTTACATGGAACCAATTTCTGATCTTTAGGTTTTTTTTAATGAGTTTCTAGGTTTTTTAATGAGTTTCTATGAGAGCTTGCTTCAAAGCTCACCTTATGGGACTTACCCAAAACACAAGTTTCACAAAATTCCATAGCTTCGATGTCATCTTTTTCAAGTAATTTCTTATTACTTAAAGATTTTAGCCCTTTAAACCCAATATGACTCATTCTGTTATGTCAAAATTCAGTTTTATCTTTATTCACAGTAAGAAGGCTTGAATCAAGTGGTATTTCAGTTCTACCCTCAAGATAGTATAGTCCATTCATCTTAGGTCGTTTCATAACTACTAGAGAACCCCTCATAATATTCAGAATTTTATTTCCAGACTTGAAGGTATATCCATCATCTTCAAGAGAACCTAAGGAAATGAGGTTCCTTTTTGAATTAGGAACATATCTAACGTTTCTGAGTTGCGTTATGGCCCCATCGTACATTCGAATGGCTATGTCACCAACTCCAACCACATTCTGAGAATTATTGTCTCCCATGTAGACCTTCCTAGGCTCAGTCTCTCTATAATTATAAAACCAAGACCTTTCAGGGCACATGTGAAAGGTGCACCCTGTGTCTAGGATCCAATTTTTGTCAAATTCTTTTTCAGACACATTTAGGACATGTAAACTATCAAATTCAAAAACAATGGCAGCATTATCTTGATTAGTATTGTTCAGGTCTTTTTGTTTCTTTTTCTATTCAAAACAGTCTCTCTTGAAATGCCTCATATTCCCACAGTGATAGCATTTTTTACTGCTTTTATATTTGGATTTGGATCTCATTTTGGATTTTCATCTCCCCTTCTTGTTATGAAAGTTAAATTCTTTCTTTTCAGATCTTCACCTAACAAATAGACTCTCTTCTCGAGAATGAGTTCTGTTGTCTCTCTTTAATTCAAGTTCTCTTGATTTTAAAGTATCGGAAACAATAGCTTAAGTGAAAGTATCCCTACCATATTTTATGACATTTTTCATTTCTCTGTAAGATTCGGGCAAAGAGTTTAGTAATATGACAGCTAAATCTTCATCGACAAATTTCTTATCGTTATGAGCCAGACTCTTAACAATTATGGTAAAGTCACTCAAATTTTCATTCTTCCCTGGATCCATCTTAAAACTAAACAGTTTTTCCAACAGATATATATTGTTAGGTAAAGTTTTAGTCAAGAACAAGACATCTAATGCAGTCCACAGAGTCCTAACAGTTTTGGCACTATCAATTTATCTAACAATGTTATCAGATAGATGCAAAATTATAGAACTGTAAGCGATTTCATTCATGTCTTCAATTTTATGTGGTTTAGCAGTTAACTCATCAGAAAATGTAGCAGGATCATCGAGAGTTTCAGCAACTCTCTGTTGGACCAAAATGGCCCTCATTTTCTGTTTCCAAATCGAGTAATCCCCCTTTCCATCGAATTGCAATAATTTGACCCTCGAACTCATTACAGATTTTGTAAAAGAGTGGTCTGTACTCGTGAACATAACAGAAAAGGTTTGAAATTTTTTTTTCCAGATGATCAAATGAAATATGAATGTAGAGTTAAAAAACCAATGTTCATAAATGAAGCACAACGATGAAATATGTATAATGCAAGTAAATATACTTTCAGGTCACGAATTAATCACAAGATTCAATCAGCAGAATTCACAAATTGGCAACCAAGCAATCATGCATAAACTGGTAAGAATATCAAACTTAACCTAACAGAGAGTTTGGAATAATATTATCAAACTACTGTTGAAAAATAGTAAATATATCAACAGTTTCAGAATCGAACCACTGCAGATGTCAAGCCAGGGGCAAAATCGTCCAACTTTTTATGTATAACCTGAAACACTAAAATAAACACATTAGTACGTTCAGCAGGTTAAACTAAAAAATCTGCTCGAAAAAACCTCACTAGAGACCGTCCACGCGCCGTTGCCGCCGTAAAAAATTTACGCGTCACCCCACCAGCACCTCCTCAACTTGCTGGTTCCAAATGTGGTCTCAGATTTTTCGGCAAGTGACTGGTTTGGCCGAAATTTCAGTTTTTCGATTCGGCCCCCTTTGAAATCGCCCCTCTTTCTCGATTTTCGTGCCAATTTTTCCACCAATAGACGAAGCCCGGCACCTGTAGAGTCTAGTTCCAGCCTTGGTTCCCCCAGGTGGTCGATGGTTTGGCCAAAAAATCAAGTTGCAGGTTCGGCTAAGGGAAGGAACTTGCGAGCGCACTTCTCCAGTCGGTCGATCTTCACCACCAAGCCTCAAACCAAGCTCTGATACCAGTTTTGTTGGGATTTAGGCTCAGAAACAGTTTCCAATCTTCGTAAATCGCCACACCAGATAGAGAGAGCACAAGAACCTGCAAAGAACCTCCCCAAAAAGGCCCTCCACCGCCACCTCTCTTCCACCAAGCTATGAGAAATAGCTCCTATACTTAGCCACTGTTTCAAGGCCTAAGTTATCACAAGAGACACTCACATGTAAAGCTCACAAGAAGACACTTACAGTAAAACTCAAAACCAGGGAGAAAGGAGAAAAAGAGAGGGAGTGCCGAAAATAGAGGGAAAGACTTCTCCTTCCAAAATAACGTGTGAGTCCCTTATGGAAGAGAAAAAGAGTCAAATCTTCTCGCACAAGCTAAAGACACAAATATCTCACATGGAATAAATCCCAGCCATAGATCCCTATCAATGGTAACAATTAAATCCAACCTAGCATAATCAATGTGAATGTCAAGAATAGTATTAAATCAATGGAGTTAAAAGAACCACATTCTCACAGTTGCGACTGTGTTTGCAGCATTGTTTGGGCGAGTGATGGTCACCAACGAGTAGTGCGTGAGTTTAGTTTTTAATTTATTTTTTAAAAACAATTAAGGCAAGAAAGTGTTTTTCAATACACGTGGGATAACTTTTTTTGTTGATTAGGATGTCGAAGGTGATTTGGCGTACTTTTAACATGAATTAGTTGCCAAGTCAACTTTTCATCGACCACATCAGCAAAATTGGTGACTTTTTTTTTTTTTTGGATGAGGGATGGAGTACGAATGGAAGAAGTTCAGTGAGCAGTTCGTGATCATAGTATAAGTTGAGTGATTTTTGAACAATTAACTCATTTTCCGTATAAAAAAAAAAAGATTATGAACATAGAAGTTTTCCCAATAACAATCTCATTAATAAATTTTAATAAATTTTTGCGTATTTAAAAGATTATTATTTTATATTATCATTGGGCCATAAAGGATTTTAAATAAAATTATTATTATATACATTTAATAAGATTATTAATTTAGTACAGTAGCCCGAGTTGAAATCGAATTTTTATTATTATTTAAGTAATTTTATTGATTTATCTTAAATTCATTTATCACGGATTTTTTAAATATCAGCTTCATTTAGATGATATATATAATTATATATATTCGAAAAGAAAATTATATTATATTTTTAACTTATGTAAATTTACTTAAATAGATTTACATAAAATTAAATAAAAATACATAACTCTAAATTCATCCACTAATATTTATTCTTTTGGACCTTTTAATATTTCTCTAATATTCATAAAATATCAATTTTAACTAAAGTCAAAACAACAATGAAAGAGATATCATTAGAGCAAATACATATAGAATTTTACTTATAATGAAAATGGTCCCCATTTTTTGTAAATAAAAATGGGGTGAGTAGTATTTTTTTGAAAAATGAATGATTGGAAAATAAGGAAAAAATTTCGATTTATGTGTAATATTATTTTATGGAAGATTGTGTGGTTGAAAGTAAGATAAAAAAATAATATTATTTAATGTAATGTAATGAGGATCAAACGGGGACGAATATGAATGATCCTTGATTTTCTGACAAACGAACTATGGCAAATGCCAAAAATTATTGGGGTCAAGTCAACTGCCTCCTATGAAAAAATGTGATGTATAGTTTGACAAAAGAAGCACATGTATTTGACAGATTGAGACAAATTAATGAGAGGTCTATTTAGCTTCACGTGGATTAGTGACCAGTAATACTAATCCAAATAATATTCAATGACTGTTTTATTGACCGTCAAAAGGTGATTAACATCCAACTTGATTGTTATTTTACCATGTTAAAGACGTCAATAATAGTAAAATAATATGTCATGTCGGTGTAGGTGTAGGTGATTATAGGGATTTATAGTTTATGGAAGAGTTTTGCTATAATGGTCTGTTTGATAACCAAATTTTTTTTCGGAAAATAAGAATCGTTTTTCATCTTTCTGCTTTTGCGCTGTTTGATAGCCTTTATTTTTCATGGAATCGGTTTCCAGCCTTTTTTAAGGTACAACCACTTGAAGCGTGATTCCGTGGAAATTAATTCCTTACTATTTGGTGGGAATTGATTTCCACTTTTTTTTTTTAGCAATCGAAACAAATTCTAAGATAAAGTGTAAAAAAATTTATCCATTTAATTGACAAATTTCATGCAAAATAGAGCCAAACGTAAAAATAAAAAATAATTTTTTTTTTTTTTTTTTTTTTTTTTTTTTTTTTTTTTGCAATCTAAACATATTTTGTCCTAATGATAAAAAAATTTATCCATTTAATTGACAATTTGCATGAAAAATAAAGTCAAACGTATTATAATAGAAATGTGAAAAATTATACCAATCAAACACCTTTAATTCAATTCCCGGTAAAACAATTCCAGGCAATTCAATTCCCTGGAATCCAATTCCTTTTCCACCCATTTTTCACCATTGCAATCAAACGGACCCTAAGTACACTTTTTTTGAAATAAGTTTGACACTTCTATTCACAATTAAATGGAGTCCACAATTAAAATAATGGTGAATTTCATGCATTGTGAGTACAATATCAAAAAAAAGTGTCAAAAAAGAGCGTACTTAAAGAATAATTCTTTATGGAATCCCATCATATAATTTTTTTTTGTCTACAAGATTGATGTTATATGTAATGCGGATGAATGTAGTATATATATATTTTAAATATTTTGAAATTGTAATATGGACAGATATATAAAGATTATATATATTTTAAATATTTTGAAATTCTAATACGGACAGATATATAAAGATGATGTGGGTGTATGATGTTTAAATGAATGAATTTAATAAGGACAATTATAGAGTGTGACGTGAATTAAGGGATAAATATAGAATGTGATAAATATATAACAATAACTAGTGTAAATAGAGGCTTCTGATTTTATCCATCGGAAAATCATTATAAAAGGTGAGGGTAATGTAGTAAAATAATTTGCTTATCAATAGGATAATTATATTTACATTTATTTTATTTTATTTTTTGTTGACGGGAACCCCGGATACACTACATTTTAATTGTATTTGATCATCAATCTTTGTTCATTTTTCATTTCTATTCTTAACTTTTTTCGATGCATTTTTATTTTCAACTTTTTTATCAATTATTACAAATCATCTCTCTTAACGATAAATGATTGTCATCCAAAAAATCGTAAAATTGACGTAAAACGAGTTATTTGTCCATCATATCTAAAACACAATAAATTCTTAGAGCCCGTTTGGTAGAGATTTTAATTGAATTTTAATTGAAAAACTAATCGTTAGTGAATCCCATGTGTGAGATGAAATTCAAACATAACGACTATATTTTCAATTAAAATTCAATTAAAATCTCTACAAAACGGGCTCACTCTGACGAAATAATTTCTCCCATTTCAAAGCATTGAAAAAATCTTCCGACACAAGAAAAGGCCATTCAAACGAGTGAAAAGTTTCTCCCCTTTTTTATTCTTCACCCCTTGGGATTATGGAAAATTAAAGATAAAAAATTGATGAAAAACAGAATTATCATGAGCAAAAATCAAATATTATAAGAATATTTTAAAATTATTCCGGGCGGCCCGATTTAAATTCCTTCCGCGCGGCCTACTACCTCTGACCGGTCAATGCTGCTGGTAGCTTGGCGGTGAAGCTTGGATTAAAATAATAATTTTAATCTCCAGCTTTTACCGGCGGCTCTAGGTAACCGGTTAATCATAGTTAATTAACCATACAACTCAAAATCATTAGTGGGTTTATTTGTTTAATCTATAATCTTTTCTTTATTTATTTTTTTATTGATGCATCAGTTTTATCGAAAGTGCGGTGTGGAGTAGTTCACGGTATCTAGCCCGAAAACGCCTCAAATCAGGCAATAAAATGGGCCTGACTTTTGGAACCGAACGTGCGAATTGTTTAGTCAACAGAACACTTTCAAATGCAAAGGATCATTACCATGAAGACAACTGCAGAGTATACTCATCATCATCATAGAGGTAAGACGAGATAAATGAATCGTGTGTTGATTGTCACCTATTTTTTTAGAGTTAAACTCACATTTGTCCATATTTCGAGAAATGGTATCTCTCACATTTTGAATCAGGGATGGATCCAGGATTGAATCGGAGATCGAACTACAAAATTTTTGACCAGGCTAATACGTGAAAAAAAAAAAAATTTTACATAATTTTTATTTTTTATTTTTTGCCTTAATGGACTGTGGAGGGGACTGGGCTACAACCCTGCCCAGCCCCCCTACATCCGTCTCTGTTTTGAACACGCATGAATACAACATCTATAGATTAACTTTCATCTTGAAAGTTGTGGCATTTTGATAAAATAGGTGATAAGTGTCGATAAATCACCAAACCACGACATTTTTTTACGTTAAGTCGACTATATTGTGGAGTTAGAAATTGGAGATTAAATATGTTTACATGAGAAAAACGTAATACGAAATTTGTTTTGATAAAATATTTGGACTTAATCACAGAAAACTCACGTTTTGTTCTTACAATAATAATTTTGCTGACTTGACGTAATATTATTTGATGACACATTTGAGCACTTAATGGCGTCACGTAGAATTTAATGTTTAAATATCACACAGTTAAAAACTTGAGTGATTATTACCGTAATAAAATAACTTTAGTGATCAATAACATTGTTGCTCAATTTCAATCACCATTAGTGTAATTAACCCAATTTTGAAATAATAACATGTATGGTAGTAACGTCCTCTTTGATTTATGTATAATTCCTCTCAAACCCAAATAAAGAAAAATGATTGTAGTAAATCAATTGTCTGCTTATAACTTCATTTAAGAAAATATTCCCTCCGTCCCAAATATATATGCCGTGTTTCTTTTTTCGTTTGTCCCAAATGTATAGACTGATTTCTAAATTTATAATATTTTGATTTGTTACTTTACTAATATACCCTTATTTACTTTACATAGTTAAAATCAATATTCTCCACTCAATTTATGGTTCCAATGAATCTCATCAAAATAATTTATGAATGTGGGAACTGGAAATTAAATCATTCAATTTTTTTACTACTTCCAACAATAATTTACTATTAGTTGCTAAAAATTAAATAGGGGTAAATTAAGAAAGTTCTTGGCAAAAATTACTTTTTCAATAACATTAATTATGTTTTCTTAATCCGTGTGAAAAATCAAACAAACTTATATATTTGGGACAGATGGAGTATATAGTAGTTTTAAATAAATAGATAATTCCCAGTAAATCGAAATCCTTTTTTCTTTTTCTTTTTTCTAATTTGAATGAAAAATGAAGGTGGTAGTAAATTAAATTGACAAACTACATAAAAACATGTTCAATATCTTCAAAGTATTGTTAATTATATATAAAAATTATTAATAAATCCAAATCCTTTGATCAATAATTGAATAAATATCAAGATATATGACTATTATTTTGTTAACATGTCTCATTCGTTCGTACTTAACTCGATAATGAATCTCAATATTAAATAAAGAATGAGAAAGAAGGGTATACTAAATTCGGAGGTTGCATAAAATCGTGTCCCATATTTTTATAATAAAATTCATTATGTATAAATAATTCTAATAAATCCAAATAACGAGTGAAAAGATAATATTATTAGTTTTCAATGATTGCAATTTGACTAATTTCAACCGTAAATAAATATCGAGAAAAAAAAAAATATTATAGTGAATTGATGGACCACACAATTTTCATATGCCCCAATTTAATTATCATTTTTTTCAAAATTCATTTTTTTTAATCACATTTTTCAATAAAACAATATTATACGCAAACCCAATTTTTTTTTTTCTAATTTTTAACAACACGTTCTCCATCAATCAACTCTTCAAAATATTTTTTTTTTCCCCAAAATGGGAATCAAACAGGGCCATAATCTTTATACTGGCATTAGATTATAGTACATTCGTTCTTGCTAATAGAATTATTTCATAAAATAAATCCAAATTCGATTAGAATAATTGATTAAAAAGATTTAAGGTGTGTGACTATTGGTTTGATGACATGTCCCATCCAAATTCGATTAGAATAATTGATTAAAAAGATTTAAGGTGTGTGACTATTGGTTTGATGACATGTCCCATTGGTTGGCTTACTCTACAACAAATCTCAAAAAAATAAAAGGGCAGTCATCGTGAATTGACAGGTGCATGAAACTTCGACTCATAATCTCGACAAGTCCTTAATTGATTTTTATTTTTTGAAAAGTCTTTTTTGAAGAAAGTTGAATTAAAAGGTTGAAACGTGTGATGCAGGACGAAAATGTAAATAATAGGAATAAGGATAGATGTACACAATTATTCATCGGCCAGAATCCGCTCAGATCTCTAGTGATATGGGTCCCATCGTGAATAAAAAATTGCCTACAAATACCTCACGCACCCCCTATGTTTGTATTATGGACCAATTCTGTAAAATATTCTTCTGTTCATCTAGCAGGTCTCAAATAATAAATAAAAAAGTTCTTATTCATAACATACGAATGAATGTTTGCTCGAATTTTGTTCGAACGAACGTGAAAATTATTGAAATCCATCAAATAACGAGAAAAACTTAAACATATACGTTCTTAATCTAGAAAAAAAAAATGTAATGTTTTCACAAATCTTAATACATATTTAAAGACTGAATTATGCTACATGTATAACTATGGTTGACAATAATGAGTTAACAAAATCTACATTATTCATTTTAAAAGGTGTTTTTTATATCAATCATACAGATCTTGACAACTCATGGATTGTAAACAAAAATTGTCAACAATCATTGTAAAATAAATTCTCATCATATTGCGATCCTAATTTCGTAGATAAATTAAAATACAACTAAAAAAACTGTGAAAGACAAAAATATCCTTAAATTTAACTAAAAACAAGAAAAAAAAAAAGTTAAAATGAGTTTCTAAACGATGAAATTTCACCCTGAAAGTTTGATAAGGTTGGTCAATGTTTAGGATTTTCTCTTCTAATTAATTTGCATCAACAAGTAAAATTATTTTATTAAAAAATATATGATAAAAATAAGTTAGGAAAAAAAAAATTAAACAAGGGCTATACATGATAAAAAAAAATTATGGACAAATTTAATCTTATCTTCAATAATTTACAGTACTAAGCCCATGTCCGGTGGACTTTAATTTGAAAAAAAAAAATATATATATATATATATATATATATATATATTGTAAATAGTATTTTTTTTGAAAAACGTGTGGTTAAAAATAGGAAATTTTTTTAGATTTACGTGTAAAATATTTTAATATATGAATGTGTAATTGAAAATAAGTATGAGAAATAAATTGCCGTGTTTGATTCCAATTTTGAGGGAAAAATGCATTTTTGAATAGTTGATTGATGGAGAATATGTGGTTAAAAATTAAAGAAATTTTTTGGATTTGCACGTAATATTATTTTATTGAAAAATATGTGGTTGAAAAGAAGAGAGAAAAATGAATTTTGAAAAAAATGAAAATCAAACATGGACAAATTAAATTAAAGGCCATTAAACACAGGCTAAAAGTATTAGAGCAAAACTATTTGGGCAATTCTTGTTAACAATTATGATTGACAACATTGACATCTGGATCATTAATTTAAAAAATAATTTTTAGAATTAAGCCTCTTGTACACCGAGTCATATAGCTCGGTGTACAGCCCTCTCACATGAGGGGACGAGTCCCACGCCAATTAATGTGTCAGCCACATCCTCTATGTGAGGGGACTGTACACCGAGTTGTATAACTCGATGTACATGAAGCATTGTTCTAATTTTTAAAATAGATGAATATGATATTATCAAGTGTTAAAGTTGTCAACATCTAGACCATTGATTTAAAAAATATTTTTTAAAATAAATGAATGTGATATTATCAAGTGTCTGTCATTAAGATTGTAAAAAAAATAGAATTATCCTAGTTGTACAATTGGGATTGACAACCTCGATTGACAACCATCTCACAAGAAGAAGGGTCTACAATTTTTTTTATTCATCGCGAGTTCTCTCCCATATGAGTGATTGTCAATCAAACTTGCCAATCCCGATTTTACAATTAGCAGGGTCCAAAAAAATATTCTACAATGATTGAAAGTATTAAGGAATACCGGTTGGTGAGGTTGCCACTTATTATTAGTATACATTTCAGAGAAAATTTGGAAAAGAACATGAATTTCCTGGAAATTTCTTTGCTCCTAGCATGAAGACTCTATAAGTGCTACTATATAATAAAGGTTGCCGTTCAAACATTTGTTTCAATCGTCAAACCTTAGTTCAAGATCTAGATTCCTGTCTCGATTCATTGTATCTCTCTTTTCCCTCTCGAAGGTACTATTTATCATTATTCTAAATTCTTATTTTTAATTTTTTTTGTCTTTTTTTCTTAAGCCCTGCTGTTATTATTATTATTTTGTGCGTGTTTAAAAATTCACCCCTGTTGCTGAATTCCTTATTTTTTTCATAGATTTAGGAAGCCCAGTTCTTAATTTTCAATCTTTTTGTCCCTCGTTCTTATGGATGTTGTTGGGCAATATTTGGCTCCTACAAATGATTTTAAGTTCAATTGCCGCTCAAAATCAGTATTACCTGAAGAAAATCATGTGACTGGGTACAAAATGAATCATGGGTTTAAGGATTTAGCTTTCCTTCCGAATGGATCATCGTCCACTGTCGATGCTGAAGGGGAAACTTTTAAAGAAAATGATCATTCTGATGAAATCCTCAAGTTCATAAGCCAAATGCTTATGGAAGAAGAGGATTTAGGAAATAAGCCCTGTATGCTACAAGATTCCTTGGCTCTCCAAGCGGCCGAGAAGTGTTTGTCTGATGTCCTCAATGGCGAGTCCCCTTGTTCGTTGACAGGTGATCCATTCGCACAAACCCCAAGTAATTTAACGAAAACCTGTAGTGAATTTAGTAGTGAAAGTTCATCGGATTCAATTGAGTCGAAATCGTACCTTAATCAGGAGGATTTTGAGCACTTGATTCAGTATTCTTCACTGTCAAATTTACAGTTAAATCCACCGTCATTTAGCTCCTCAATCAGTGTTGATGCTGATGTTTATGGGCTGGATGCCTTTCACATGAATGCATTTCGGGTACAAAATTCTTTAAGTGGAAACAAATTTGGTTTGAAATCTAGTGGCAGTGTAGGAGAAATCACTTCCTTCCCCGCAAATGATGGCTTTTTTGGATCTGATTTGGCTCATAAGAAAAAGGCGGGGGAGTCTGAGGGTGCTTTGGTGGAAAATGGAGATTATCTATCACAGAATAATTCCAGAGAAAAGAAAAACCGGTATAGGGAAGAGGCGTCTTTTTCAGAAGAACATAGGAGTAGCAAACAGTTGGCGAATAATAATGGTGAGATGGAGCCATTAGAGATGTTCGACAAGGTGTTGCTTTGTCCGGCTATGGAAAGTGACTCCGAGAAGTTGTTCCAGCAGAACAAACAGTTGACGGGATCAAATCGAGGAAGGCCACGAGGTGGAAAGAGACAAGGTTTTCAGAAAGAAGTGGTGGATTTAAGGAGTCTCTTAATGCAATGTGCGCAAGCCGTGGGAAGCTACGACAGTAGGACGTTTAACGAGCTTCTGATCAAGATAAAGCAACATTCTTCTACCCATGGCGATGAAACGGAAAGACTTGCACATTACTTTGCGAAGGCCCTCGAGGCCCGTATGGGTGGCACCGGAACAGCATCCTATACAGCTTTTGGTTCCTCAAGGATATCGGCTTCTGAAATCTTGAAAACTTACCACACAGTTATTACAGCATACCCATACAAGAAGATGTCAAATTTTTTTGCAAACAAATCCATCAGGAAATTAGCTAAAGGAGCGAAAAGACTTCACATCATCGACTTCGGCATTTTGTATGGCTTCCAGTGGCCCTGCCTTATCAAGACTCTTTCAGAACAACCTGGTGGACCACCAAAGCTTCGCATCACGGGAATTGATTTTCCCCAATCGGGTTTTCGCCCTGCAGAGAGGGTCGAGGAGACTGGGATTCGCCTTACGAAATACTGCAAGAGATTTAATGTCCCATTCGAGTTCAATGCCATAGCTAAGAAGTGGGAAACCGTCCAACTTGAAGAACTTAAGATCGACAAGAATGAGCTACTTATAGTAAATAGTTTATACCGTCTTCATAATGTGCCTGATGAGACTGTAATTGCGAGCAGTCCACGAGATTCTGTTTTGAACTTGATCAAGAGGATCAATCCTGATATGTACATCGAAGGAGTTGTCAATGGGACGTACAACACCCCCTTCTTTGTTACGAGGTTCAGAGAGGCACTCTTCCATTTCTCGTCCATGTTTGATATATTTGAGGCTACTCTGCCCCGCCAGGATCCTGATAGAATACTTTACGAGAAAGAGTTCTTAGGAAAGGATGCAATGAACATTATAGCTTGTGAAGGCACGGAGAGGGTCGATAGGCCAGAGACATACAAGCAGTGGCAAGTTAGAAATCTCCGAGCTGGTTTCAGGCAGCTCCCACTCGATCAGGAGATCGTGAAATTTATCAGGAACAAGGTCAAATTAAACTACCACAAGGATTTTTCAGTGGACGAAGATGGGAAATGGATACTACAAGGATGGAAAGGCAGGGTTATTCATGCTCTTTCATGTTGGCGGCCAGCCCACAAGTGATCGATCATGTTGCTCAGGACATTGTTGTGAGAGGACTTGTTTGTAATCTCGAGCAGTGATGCACTGAATCGGCTTCTTTGTGTAATATATTGTTGAATTTTGCTTGGTATATATGTACTTCCTTTATAAAATGTTTGTTGGCGCCACATTTGTAATGTCCATTGAATTTGTTCTTTAGTAGAATTTCTACGTACCAGTCAATTGATATTTCAATATGCTTAATGTGGAATGCCAGCGAATGATTTCCATCGTGCAAATATAGTATCCATTTCAGGAGTGGATTTTACTTTTTCATTGAAATGTATGATGATTCCTTCTACATTTCACTGCCTTGAGACGTAGATATTATGCTTGTGAACAAAATGATACGAGCAATGTAACACAACTTCATCACTCGATAAAAGTAAGCTACGAACATAATGGTATAAGCCACGTAATGCAACTTCATCTCTCGATAAAAGTAAGGTTGGTTCGGAAAGAGGCATATTCCACTATTTTCTGCATTTATCAGAGTGAATGATGTGTCTCTGCTTATTAGGCCACTATAACAAACAATGAAATTGAAGTTTCATAAAAAGTCATTTAGGCACACAAATAGTAGCAACTTTTCTTTCTAAAAAGTAATATACGTGTGTTGACAGGATAAAACTTTCCACTGTTGATGAGGCAAGAAAATCTTACGTATGATTACACTGGAAAGTTTTTATTCTGCCCACTGGATGTAGGACACAGACACACACACTGAAAAATGTTAAATCAGCATCCAAGATTTTCATACATAAGAATATCGAGAGACCATGAGCTCCTAGACAAACACGTATTCAAGTTATTAAACCCGGCCAGAACATAATCTAGCACAAGCAATGAATCAATGAACCATTGTTTCTATTCAGTGTTTTAAAAAGTGTAAAAAGTGGCTAGGCGTGAAGGCCAAACTTCAAGCTTTACGAGTCTAGGCGTAAAAAAAAAGTTTTTTGATTTTCAATTTTTAATCATCGTAAAAAACATTCAATAATTTATATAATATATACCAAACATCTAAAATTATAAAATATTGTATGTACTTAATCATTCCTATAAAATAGATAAGTTTCAAAGTCATAATTACATAACATAGATAACTTGTAGCTTAAATTTTATCTAACTCTTTATCGGACTCCAATTCAATATCTTCTTTTTTCATCTACAAAAAAAAAAAAAAAAAAAAAAAACGTACATTTAATGAAGATGAAAAGTTGAAAAAAAAAATTAAGCGGTCAACGAGAATGTTGATCGCTTAATTTCCGCTTAGCATCAAGGCAAAACGTCTTAGTCACGCTTCGCCTAAGTGCACTTTTTAGAACACTGTTTCTATTATCTCATACAAATGCAAACTCAATGTGTTATGCTGTTTTTACATTTGGAAGAATGCCAAACGGATTCAAGATTCAAAAGTAGCAGACTCTGCGTAAGTAAATGTATTTCAGAGGATTCTATCTTACATCCTTTTCCAGCTTGTGCATTAATCTATTAAGAAATTTGCCAAATTACTCTACTTGAGCATACTTTTCTATAGAGAGATTCGATTTCTGGTGCCCAAGAAACTCTCACCAAGTTTGAGCTCATTATTTGGTCTCACCTTTCCAAAGCAAACTAGAAATAGGACGAGCTGGATATTAAGCAAATTCTTTGACAATAAGAGAGATGGCTATTTGTTTTAGGAAACCTAAAGGCAGACAGGGAATCTGATACTAAACTTCAAATAACAGGTGACTGACATTACTACATGCACGGGAGCACTTAAGAAAGAACACCATGAATACGATATGAAAAGAAGCTGACGATACAGAGATTTAGCCAACAAATAGAAACAATTGAACATTAAATACAAAATGAAAAGTGCAAATACAAGATGAACTGTACAGAGACGACTGAGAGTGCAATTACCATCAACTCCACACTGAAAATACAAACCGGGGGGAGGGGGAGGGTTGTTTGAGAATACCTTACCTCCGAGTAACCTTCATAGCATTTACTTTTGTAGTCAAAGTATACCATGAGTTAAAAGAGTATTTATATAATAAAAACAAATACAAATTTAGGATGGCAAATTGTGACTTATATGACCTGACACCCAGCTAAAGAAACTACAACGAAACATTAATCAGTCCAGTAGACCTAATAGCACTTACTTCTTTTTCTTTTGAGACTTTGGCGGCCGGAGAACACTCCAATCCATCTTTTCACGCCTGTGTTGATTTTGAGAACTATGACTTCTACTTGGAGATGATTGTTGGTCATCTCGAAAAAATTTCGGAGATTTATTTGGATATGGTGCTTCAGAGGCATCAGCTCGTTTCCTCTGAAGATCTCCACTTGCATCACCACTCAAACTATCTGGATCCAAGTTGTGGGAACCATCTTGCAAGGTCCCATTTTCTCTGTAATAGTGGAAAATCAGATGCATTTAAGAACATGGCAACAAAACTTATTTTGTTCCCATACTCAGCAATTCATAGATCATGTTTGACTAAGCTTAAAAGACTAAGTAAATAATTAAGTCTTACAATAAATATTTTTTACTGACCAAACTGGAAATAAGTTTTTGATCATTTAGACACTAATATGAGAGTTACATTCATAACAAGTAAATTCTCTCACTTAAAATTAACGAAAAAGTGACTAATCCAAACATGTTTGAAAACAAAAAGTTACATAAAAGTAACTTTTACTTATTTTTGAGCTTAGCCAAGCATGCTCTGACTCGTTCTCCAAAGACAATCTAAATATGCAAGAACAGAAGCACCCCATAAATCTCTTCCTTTTAACCAAGACA
This sequence comes from Osmanthus fragrans, assembly GCA_019395295.1. Lineage (NCBI taxonomy): Eukaryota > Viridiplantae > Streptophyta > Magnoliopsida > Lamiales > Oleaceae > Osmanthus > Osmanthus fragrans. The sequence continues at coordinate 9,051,988 of CM033361.1, forward strand.
GCATGCAATCAATAAATAATTTAAGTGCACTTCATGAAGTTCAAAAAGAAGACTGAGTAATGTTAATGAAATTCCTCAACATGACATTCAGTTATTCTAGCAAAATATAATGGACCAAAAATAGGCTATTTTAGGAACCTAGATCCATGAGCATCAATTTGATAAAATATGAGGCCACTGCTAACAAATCGACTTGCGAAAGCTAAAGCATATGAATATATATTTTTGCAAAATTTCGAACGAAGATAATGTCATGTGCTGAATTGAGGGGAACCTGTAATTATCAGAAAACTAAAACAGCTTAAAAGGTAAGGCAGCCAACCTGGTCAACACTGTTTCGCTTTGTCTTCCAGAATTTGTAGCGGAGGCTTCTGTTTGAGTAGGGAAAATTGCTTCCTCATTGAGTTTCTACAAAAATAAGTTACTGAATTCAAAATATCATGTCAAATGAAGAGTTTTTTAAGAACCACAGGTCATTCAAAACCATTATACTCACATCAATAGAAGGATTAAAACTTAAAAATGACATGCGGCCTCTTGTTGCAGTGGGATGTGGATCACCTTCGATTATAACAACACTGCATGTCAAAAGAATTGAAATGAAAACACTTAAGAGGAACAAAACCTACTATAATTAGCTTATATTTCCAGTGACCAGCACAAAAGATGTTCAACAATGGACACAATTTCAGCAGCGTAGCTAACACGATAACAAGGGTCCTATAAAAAGGAAATAACTCAAATGAAACTGGTTTTGTTGTACTCCAATTTTCCACATGAACCACGACATCAAAATTGAAAAATAAAATTGAACTATTTAATCCCAACCATCTTGACTTTATTCGTTCTCTATAATGAAATATCATCTTAGGATTGGCCCTTTGTCAACATTGATCATGATATTGTAACAACAAGTTCAAGATCTCTAACTGATCTCAGCATTGCCTCGGAGATGGAGAATTTACTCATGCTGACATCATATATAATAGATCTACGAAAAAGGCTATAATATACTTAAAGTTAAAAAATTACAGCCTAAGACAATTAAAGAAGCATAAAATAATTATTTGATTCCAATTTGACAGAATTCAAATTCTAAAAATAATAAACTTACCATCTTTTAGGGGCAGTAATAGAAAGAAAATCACCAGCAGGTATGATGGACTCTTCTTTCTTCTTAGATTTCTCCTCTTTCTGAAGTGCTCTTTGCATAAACTACATATGTTGCAAAAAAAATATATAATAATAATAATAACAATGAAAATACGGTTCATATCCGGAATTATTAATTCGGATCTTATGAATTAACAAAAAAATACAATCTTTCTTTTCCAAGAACTGAAGAATGTACACTGAATAATAATTAAAAAAACCCAGATGAATTCAGGTTAAGCCCAGATGAAATAGCAGAAAATTACATCAAATTTATAGTTATGAGCAAGAAAAAAAAAGTTGTTAACTTATTGATAGCGTATATACCTTCAGATTCTTCAAAGTACTGGATATCTCTCGCTTCGCCATTATGAATTCCAAGAGCAAATTCAATCAAAGTAATGTTCCAAACACTCGCTCTTTCCCCACCGTGCCGAAACAAAGGGAGGAGCTCCGCCTAGGGTTTTAGAAGATGACCCAATAGCCAATTTGGAATGAGGACAAAAATATTCATTTTCATGCAACTTTATTTCTTTTATTATTGAATTGTAGGTTTTTTTAAAACTATGTAAATTGACAAAATAATGAATTGTAGGTTTTTCAAAAATTTGTAAACTACATTTATTTATATTTTGATATTTGACAAAAAAAAAATTCAAAAATAGCAAAATGAAGTGTCAAATGGTTTTGTAATAAAATAATGCAAAAAACTTTGACACGAATCATGCCTCTGTAATCTGTATGATTTCTATTAATTTTTTTTCAAATTCATTTTCAACCATACATTCTTACAATAAAATATTTTAGATATAAACTCAAATGTTCCATACAATTTAGAATAAAGCTACTTATACAGAAGAAATTGACAGAAGAGGTTGACAGAATACTCACATGCGAGTGGGTCCCATATGAATAAAAAAGTCCAAAAAAAGAAATGGAGCCCTCGCATGTGAGTATTCTGTCAACCTCTTTTGTCAATCTCTTCTGTACGAGTAACGGGATTGTACAATTTAACCGCACATGCTCCTAAAATTCAATATTACAAAACTCATTTCCCCTCAATAATGAACATAAAATAGGGGTTATGTATAAATCGTGTCAACTTTTGGGAACATTTTAGAAACTAACATTCAACCCTTGCATAGTGGGAATTAAAATCAGATTTTCAGTAGATTTTGATAAAAGTAATTAAAATATGTGATTGAAAAATTATGAATTTCATGAAATGTATGGTTAAAATTAATTGTTGACTTTAATTTATATTAAAATCTTAATTTTAATTCTTATCAAACCAGGGCTTAATGTATTAAATTAATTTCACAATTTATTGTTTTTAAGAATAATATGAGTATAGATTTGGGAATTTTTTGTAATCAACACATATATTGTCATATAGTGGTTAAGATTTTAATTATTTCTTCTTCTATTTTGTTCACTATTACATTTTGTATCTTATTTCAAAAGCGATTAGCTTAGATACTTAGAATAAGTCATACCGAGTTATATCATGATTCATGCTTTTATGTCAAGAGTTATTTGATATTGTCCATCTCTCGCCATGTTGAGAGGTTTTATGACCATCTTAATGTGAGTATTGAGGTCATATCAATTTAGCATTGTACATATAGTCGAAACATGACGAGATCACTTTAAATCCGACGTGTCTTCTAAAAAATAATATATATATATATATATATAAAAGAAGAAGATAAAATGAATAGGTGGAAGGAGGGAATTTAGTACTCTAAAAATAGAAACAAAATCCTTAATTCAGTAACCTGGAATTTTCTCTTTTATTTGATCAATTAGACTATGCGTACAGAAATATTCTACCGAACTGTTACAGATTTTTGAAAATGCTGACCTGCCATTAAATTTCTCATTTTTTAATTGAAAGTTGAAAGTCCAAAGAACCGATTTTTTTGGTCCCGATTACACGTGTCATGCTTTTGGGTTTTGGAATTTGTGTAAATTCATTTAAATTAGCTATGTTTTCGCGTCAATTTTCGGACTGAATTCGAGATATCAAACGAAGTCGAAATATTACATTCTTAATATCATTTTGAAGCACTCACGGCCTAGTATTTCACGACATTAATGGTGTGCAAAACGGAAAATCGTAGCAAAAGTTACGGTCCGTCAAAGTAGGCCGTTCCAAACTAATATTTCGAAAATTTCGATAACAAGCTAATTTTAAAAATTCTTCGACGATCGTACGCTAGCCGAATCCATAAATCTTCTATATCCTCTCGAAACTCATTTCGAGAACTATATCGTAGATATATCGAATGATCTAAATAGATATCGAAAATAGTCAAATGGACGTCAAACGCGTGTGTTAAAAAAGACGTATAACTTGTCTTTTTATTGAAATTACTTGTTTTTTCGTCTCAATTTTCGGGCTCAATTCGAGATATCAAACGAAGTCGAAATATTATATTCTTAATATCATTTTGAAGTACTCACGGTCTAATATTTCACAACGTTAATGGTGTGCGAAACGGTCAATCGTACCAAAAGTTACAATCCATCAAAGTAGGCTGTTCCAAACTAATATTTCAAAAATTTCGATAACAAGCTAACTTTAAAAATTTTTCAACGATTGTACGTTAGCCAAATCCATAAATCTTCTATATCCTCTCGAAACTCATTTCGAGAACTATATCGTAGATATATCGAATGATCTAAATGAATATCAAAAATCCCTAAACGGACCCAAACGCGTATGTTAAAAAATTAAAAACTATAAGTGTCAAAAATTTGACATTAAAATTTTTTTTACGTTAAAATTTTTAATTTTTTTGAGTCAAAAAAAATTTAACTTGAAAAAAATTTGAGCGTCTAATTTTATTTTATTTTTTTTTATAAAAAGATTAGTTATACGTCTATTTTTAACATACGCGTTTGGGTCCGTTTAGGGATTTTTGATATTCATTTAGATCATTCGATATATCTACGATATAGTTCTCGAAATGAGTTTCGAGAGGATATAGAAAATTTATGGATTCGGCTAACGTACAATCATCGAAGAATTTTTAAAGTTAGCTTGTTATCGAAATTTTTGAAATATTAGTTTGGAACAGCCTACTTTGACGGATCGTAACTTTTGGTACGATTGACCGTTTCGCACACCATTAACGTTGTAAAATACTAGACCGTGAGTACTTCAAAATGATATTAAGAATGTAATATTTCGACTTCGTTTGATATCCCGAATTGAGCCCGAAAATTGAGACGAAAAAACAAGTAATTTCAATAAAAAGACGAGTTATACGTCTTTTTTAACACACGCGTTTGACGTCCGTTTGACTATTTTCGATATTCATTTAGATCATTCGATATATCTACTATATAGTTCTCGAAATGAATTTCGAGAGGATATAGAAGATTTATGGATTCGGCTAACGTACAATCGTCGAAAAAAATTTAAAGTTAGCTTGTTATCGAAATTTTCGAAATATTAGTTTGGAACGGCCTACTTTGACGGATCGTAACTTTTGGTACGATTTTCCGTTTTGCACACCATTAATGTCGTGAAATATTAGGCCGTGAGTGCTTCAAAATGATATTAAGAATGTAATATTTCGACTTCGTTTGATATCTCGAATTCAGTCCGAAAATTGACGCCAAAACATAGCTAATTTAAATGAATTTACACAAATTTCAAAATCCAAAAGCATGACACGTGGAACCGGACCAAATAAATCGGTTCTTTGGACTTTCAACTTTCAATTAAAAAATGAGAAATTTAATGACAGGTCAGCATTTTCAAAAATCTGTAACAGTTTGGTAGAATATTTCTGTACGCGTAGACTAATTGTTATTTGATTGCTTGAATAATCTTTGAGTCAGTGTGTAATGAAGATTGAACATATGCCTGGCTTAAATTTAATTTATATATTTATATCTATATTTTATATTTCATTTATTATTAACAGTTTTTAATTATCTTTTAGTTAGTAATTCTTTAGTAAATAAATTCGGAATTCATTTCCAATTATGATTTTTTTTTTTTTTAATTTTAGTCATTATCTAAATTTTAGTCATTAATATTAGGCCTTAATTAATGGCGTTCAGTTGTTTGATTATAATAAAAATCAGTGAGAATTCTCCCATCATTGAATATCTTCCAATTTATTGATTCTAAATTTGTATTTATTAGAATAAACGATTTTGCAGTTAAGAAATTGATATTATTTGCGAAGAATCAACAAATTGGTGTTCCGTGTTCGTAATAGAGAAGAGTTGGTGTTCTTCATAGAGACAAGTTAGTGTTCATTAAATTTAATGGTAGAAGTAGGGGTGGCAATTGGTACGAGTGGCTTGTTGGTTTGCCCACTCGACTTGCCTGAGCTCGACCTATGAGCTACTCAAACTTTTTCTACAGAGAAGCACGAGCGCGAGTTCAAGCCCAAAAATATTTGGACGATCCGAACCCAACCACGAGCTGCTCGTGGGCTATGTTGTGGAAATGTGACTGTTCAAAAAATTTGACTTTGGTCAATATAATCGCCCATTGACTTTTAATTAACCAACCATTCTATTTCATTCCCCCCCCCCGCCCAATTTTCTTCAGTCTATCTGCATTATAAATTTCTCAACTCTCGATTCCTTATTATTCAATAATCCTCATAAAAACACAAGTTACACAATTAGTCAATTAGTTTATTTTTAGTTCATATTTGATCACTTCAAGTTCAAGTCTATATATATTATTTGTATTTCCTAGTGCTAGTTCCAATTTATTTTCTTACTATATGAATTTCAATAACTATGTTTAGTGGTGATGTTGACTCCAACTCACCATCGACACCACAAAGTGCATCTCCTATGTTTTATAATGATTTTAGTGGTAACATCTCAATTCTTGATGATTTGGGGGTTGAAGATTTGTATGAAAGTATTAATCCAATTGATTTGGATAACATTGATGAAGACGAAGAAGAACTCGATGTAGTAGGTACAATTGGTAAGCCAAAAAAAACTGACAAATGTTAGGAAAACTTCAAAGTGGCATCCACGGGTCGTCAAGTTAATGGAAAGCAAGAATCCGAAGCAGTAAATTCTCTTGGTAAAATGGTATCAAAACTACCCACCTAAATCGACATTACAAGAAATGTTTGATCAAACATGAAATTATGGGTCAAATACAAACTCAACTTCATTTTGCCTCTCCTTCTCTCGGTACTAGTTTTAAAGCACATGGATCTATTCAGGAGAAAGATGCATGAGGGAATTGTCAAGTTCGTAGCTGGTGCTGAGCAACTCCTTAGAATAGTAGACAATAAACATTTCATAAAATTCTTACAAAAATATATTCAACCAAGATACATTGAAGTCTGTAAAAACACTCTTCGTGCAGTTTGCATTAATTATTTCACTAGAACAAAAGTCACTAATACCCGATTTACAAAAATATGGTGGTATTGTATTTTTTACATTTAACTTAAGGGAATGTATTAATAAAAAAAAGGTTACACAACTACAATTGATCATTATGTAGACCCACTATGGTTAATGCAAAAAAAATCAAAGAATATTGTTGTGAGATAAATTTCGTAGTTTTACTTTTGATAATGTAACTATTAATAGTCAGTAGTCGATAAATTACATCGTGCTCTAATCCTGATATTGATGGTTTTCTTTTTTCGTATTCGTTACGTTTGTCATTTTATTAATTTAATTATGAAAGATGGGGTGAAACATATTACTGTACAAATTAATAGAATTAGAGATGCCCTAATATTTATTACAATACAACTTAGTGGAAACACAAGCTTTCAAAGAGTTTTATGCTGAACATAAAATACAAGTCTGAAAATTTGTCATCGACGTAGGAACTCAACTTACCTATTACTAAAATTTTGTGAAGGATACGAAACACTTTTTACTGAAATTTATAACTTTCGACATACATATAATTTAAACGAGTATGTAATTTTGAATAATGATTTTTAGGAAAATATTTGGTTAAAAAGTAGGAAAAAATTACATGCAAAATATTTTATTGTGTATGATTGAAAATGAGTATGTAATTTTTTTTTTCAAATAATGGTTATCAAATAGGCGCTTAATTGGTACAAAAATTGCTATACAAAAAATCTTAAATGTATTAAATTTTGAAGGGTAAAGCCACTTAGTTCGCATGGATGACTCCCTATTTGACCGTGCTCTCACATGAATGCGTGGGTTTCGACGTGAATAAAAAAAAGCCATCCCCTCATGCGTGTGGGGGATGTCATCCTCGCGATCAATCGTGAGGTTCGTATAGCAAGATCCAATTTTGAATCTCCAATTTTATATTCTAATAGAGAATATTTTATTTGAAATGTATGAAGTGTATGTTCAAAGATTGGGCGCAGATGCTAGATAAGCACCCTCCGTACCCACCTCTATTGCTAATTTAGAACCAATGCAGCCAGGGGCGAAAGCAGGGAAGATTGGGCTAGGCTATAGTCCAGTCCAATCCTTAGCCCATTTTCAATTTTGGTGTGTAATAAAAAAAATTATATATATATATAAAAATCCGTTTAATTTTTTTTTTTTTTTTTTAACATATTAGCTCGAATTGATTTTTATTTTTATTTTTTAGTCAAGTCCTTTATTAGCCCCTGAATGCAGCCATATTTGTTTAGTTTATTAATAATGGTTAGTGATAAAACATTATTGTAGGCTGTAGTATATCTCCTTTCTATAACCAAAGTACATCGGATATAGGTACATGTGAAATATCAACATAATTAACTAGATACTTTACTCATCATACGCTTAAAATCGTAGACCCAGCTGATGCAATGGAATCAAACTTGATTTTTGGAGACGTCATGAATGTCAATATCCAATCGTTTCTGTCATAACACGTAATCTACTAATATCTCTAGTTAACATTGTAGTATGGAGTTTTCTTTTAGTGCAGGTAATCAAATTTTGTTCGACTTGTAATCATTACTTAAAGAAGATATATTAGAAAATTTAATGTGTATAAAAAATTGATAAGACACGGAGTACCGAGTCCAAAATCAATATGTCCAAATAGCATCTAATCGTGTAAATGATATTTAAATTCATCATAGTTTGTGTTTTTTTTTTTTTTTATAATATTTAGTATTTAATTTTTTTTTTAACAGATGACAAGTTGTTCGCGAACAATTTTAATTCCACTTACTCGAAAATGAAGTAGTTGGTAGCCTGAAAACTGAAGAGGGTTTTTATAATGTGGAAATTACACCACACCCTACTTTTAGAGATCTCATTTCCTAATTCAGGTTTAAGGTTTGTAATTTCCGAAATCAGGTTTGTAATTTTCGAAATCAGATGATTTGTTAATTAAAATATAATTATTAAATAAATATATTATTAGATTAAATTAATTTATAACCTAACCCTACGTCCCACCACCCCCACCTCATTTCCACCATCGACATCCCTCTCTCTAGCTCTCCTCTCCTCTCCTCTCTCTCTCTCTCCATTTCTACTCCCGTCTCTCTCCACAGACCAACGCCGCCTCCTCCTCCTCCGTTCCTCGCTGCAAACAGCCCAACCAAACACGGCGAGGCGGCGCCGCGCGAGGCTCAGCGACCCCAGCGCTGCTGCTACCCCAATCTGCGTTTTTATGGTGGGGCGACAGTGGTGCTGCCCCGATCTGCATTTTTTATGTTGGTTGGCAGTGGTGCTACCCTGATCTGTATTTTTTGTTTACGCCGCTTTTTGGAATCTGGTTTGTGGAGTGGTGAAGGTGGGAACGACTACGATGGCGATGTTGGCGATGGTAATGTGTTGGTGAAGGTGGGAACGGCCTTGGGCTACTGCAATGGTTGCGCGGTGGTGATGGTCGTGCATCTGGGGATCTGGGTTTTGGGTTTTATTTGATCTGCTCTGCGGTGGTGGGTGTTTGTGACAGGTGGTTTGTGTGTGTTTGGGTTTGGTGAGGTTGTGGTGATGGTGTTTTGGTGACCTGTGACCTATGTAGCGGCTGCGGTGGTGGTGGTGGGGGGTTGTTGAGTCGTTGGTGGGGGTGTGTAAATGGAGATGGTGGTGGTGGTTTGCTGTGGTGATGGTGGCGGTTGTGTGTTGGTGTTGACAGTGTGGTGGTGGCAGCCGACTTCGTGGTAGCTTTGGCGATTGTGAGGGGGTGGCGGTGGTGATTGTGAGGTGGTGGCGAGGCGGCGATGGTTGTCGGGGTGGTGGTCACAGATTATTTGGTTAACTGTGACCACTAAATTGGCTAATCCGTGACCAATAACAAATCTGTGACCAATTGTGACTTATTAAAATTCACATCTGTTACCTCGAAAAATATCTGTGACCTAATAAATTTTGACATGTGACCTTGAAAATAAATTGTGACTTATTAAATTTTCGATTCGTGACCTAATAAATTTTGATTTGTGACCTTGAAAAAAATCTGTGACCTAATAAATTTCGATCCATGATCTCGGAAAAAATTTGTGACCTAATAAATTTCGATCTGTGACCAAACTTTGAATTTGTGACCAAATTGTGTAAATATGTGACCTTAATTTGTTTAATGAATAAAATATATAATTAATTGAATAAATTATATATATTTTTTAAATGAATATCTGATTTTAGAAATTTGAAACTTAATATCTGATTTTGGAAATACCCTATACATAAAGTAGGATTTAGGAAATTTTCCCTTTTATAATTTTGAAAAAAATGAGAGATTGGCCCATTTGCCATCTCGAGGAGAAGTTTTGTATTGGGACAAAATTCTTTTAGCCCCTTTTAATTCAGATACAAAAGAATATTTGAATTTTTGTTACGATGATCCCCTAATCTTTGATTTAGAAGAATGTGTGTATTTGTATGATCACAATTATAAGGGTCCACTATCTTGTATGAGGAGGCACAAGCGTCTAATGCCAATATCTCAGATATGTGGAATAAAGAAATCAATGTTGTTTTAAATGCCACATAAGAGAGTTTTGGATCTTACGATGTATGCTATAGTTCGACATATGTTCGAAGAATTTTCTGTTGTGTGCTCTTCAAATTACCAAGTAAATTACCGTCATTAGAAGTCACTAGATGATAATATCGTACAATTCGAGAATAAATCTTTGTTAATTGAAGGAGAACGATGAAGATTTGATGTTTTATTAATTTCAATTTAATTTATGCAATTTTATATATGTTTTATATTTCATTTACAATTAAGAGTTTTTAATTACCTTTAGCTGGTATTATTTAGTAAATAAATTTAGAATTCAATTTCGATTAGAAAATTTTAATTTTTGTTATTATCTAGATTTTAATCATTATCTAGAATTTAGTTATTATCTAAACTTTTGTCGTTAATATTATATTACTTTAAATGAGGGCGGTAAGCTATTTAATTACTGGCATTGAGCTTTTTGATTAAATAAAATTCATTGAGAAATTTTCTCCTAATATTGGATTTCTTTCAATTTGTCAATCCTAAATTGGTATTCATTAGAATCAATGATTTTGCGATCAAGAAATCAGTATTCTTTGCAAAGAATTAACAAATGTTGATTCCTACACAGGGGCGGAGGTAGGGGGTTCGGGGGGGGATCCTGGACCCCCCGCCCCCCATTTTTAGACTTTTTTTTCCCTTAACTTGTGGATTTGAAACATGGAACTTTTTTAAAATGTGAAAATTACACCACACAAGCATTTAATATAAAATATTTAATATTTACAAAATTATTAATATTAATTTCTATAAATACTGAATAATTATAGTAAAATTGATTATCAATGATTAATTTCTCTTTATTTTATAGGAACGTGACAACTGAAAACATACAAACTAACCATAGACAAGAAAAATGACGCATTCAAGTGAGCCATCTAGCTATAAAAAATTCATTTCAAATTAGCCTCCACTATAAAACATACATCCGGAGAGAATATAATTCTCTTCCTTTTATTTCGCTTGCTTGATGATATTTTACATTGAGGGCAATTTTCGACTTAAGTTTGATAGTGAAAAAAACATTGAATTCTTTCTTACTTTTGTGTAATTGTTTAAAATTTTATTGTTTTATTATATACGAAAAAAGTAGAAAATTCGACATGATTGATGATGATGTAGTTATACAACGCTATCAAAGTATGAAAACTCGAAAGGAACACTTGTAATAAAGTATAATTGTGCTAAATAAAATATTGATACTCAAGAAATACTTCTTTTTATACGTTTATTGGTTTTTTGTTAATAAGATATAAAAAAAATTCAGGGACACTGCCCCCGAACCCAACTTCGATAAGCTAGCTCCGCCATTGTTCCTACATTCGCATTATTCTTAGCCTTGTTCTTTTTGCATGTCATTTTTTTCAATCTAAACGCTGCACAATATGTCTAATCGAGTTTTCATATTTAGACGTTGATCAGACAATTTCCTTTTTTGTCATGTCATCTTGATAGAATTCCTATCAAATTACGTTGAAGATGATTTTTTAGACATCGTCCATTTTTACTTGTGTCACAATTTTTTAAAGCAACGGACAATAACATTATAAATGCTCATATGTAATGGTGAGGATAAAGGAAATTAACGGTTACCTTGTTATCTTTGTATAGTGAAGGATTATGTTGTGTTGTTGCATGAATTTTTTGAAATTAAACTTCTGACCACATGAGAAAACGAGTCTGGTTTCGTCACTGTCTTCCACATATACGTTTCCGACATTCTTGGGGTTTCACTCTCCTTAGAAGTATTAAAGATGAAATCTTTTTCATCGATGTGGTTGTTTAATTTATGTCTCTCAACTCAAATGTTATGAAGTGCCCGTGGAAAATTTTAATTGATGTTATCTAACGTTCACTAATTTCAAAGGAAATTTGCATGTATGGGGTTCCAATCCATGGTTTTAGTTCTTTTAAGTCCTCATACTTTCTTTATAGTAGCATGTTGATTATTATACTAAGAAAAAAAACATCACTTTTTTTTATCAACTAGTTTAATACCTTAGATATGACGATTTATTTTAGGGTTATGTCCATAAAACTCTCACTTTTCCTAAAAATTATGTACGAGAAGCAGAAGCAGACCCAGAAAGTTTATTCAGTGCGGGCAATATAAAAAAATGTACAAAAAATAACAGTATTATAACACAATATACAAAAATCTTTTATAAAAAATTCTCCTCATCAACATTTACCACATCCTCAAACACATCCTCAACATATTTTCTTTTATAAAATCTTTCCATGATTATTTTCACAAAAATCAGCCACAAACCCCTCCAATTCCAATTCTAGGTTAGTCCCTATTAAATAGAATAACAGTATATATTGTTGAAATTTGAAAACAAGAAGTTATAAAAATAACGATATAGCATATAAATGTATGGTGTTATTTTCATTTGCATTCTAAGATCTCTAAGTCTCACGTCCATAGTCCATTTCCATGCCTAAAAGATTGTTAGTCTGTCTCTATTAGTCTCCTCTATGAGAATGTCAGTATTTCACTACAACACTAGATCTAGATCAGATAATGAGGTCAAATATCTTTGAATCTTTCGATTCAATACAAGAGAAACACCAACAAACACTGCCCATCACAAATTCCAAAACATAATTCCTTTTCAGTTTTCCCAAACAACCAAACTATATTAACATCGAAATTTATTTGAGAAAATGGAACTACAAAAAACTACAAGTCTACAAACAAGAAACAACACAAGGAAAATCAATAAAAGATTACCCCCGTCCCCCAAAACCCCATATGATGATTTGTAATAGTAAGCAAAACAAAAAAAATTAAAGCTTTGCAAAAGAAATTATTTTACCCAACTAAGTCGGTTGAACTGAGTAAGCTACGAAAGCTGAAGTCGCTCACTTAGTCTCCATCCATCGAAGGCAAAAGTCTTCGAGTCAATCGTCGAAGGCACTAGGCAGCAGCAACAAGAAGGAGCGGCGTTGCGGTCTGCTTCACCCTTTAAATTATATGGCTATACCGTAGGTAATGAGTTTGTAAAATTGGGCCAATTAATCGGCCTATTTCAAATATATATATATATATATATATATATATATATATATATTTTAAACCTTGGGCTTGGGCATAGGTTTTCAGGTGGCAGCCCAAAGTCCAGTGTACGCAGTCCATCCCTGCTTTCAGTTTAATTGTATATTCTAGCACATTTAGGGATCATTCATGCAATATGTGATGTGAAGATGAATGAAAAGCATAAGAATGCAGCATATCCACGGTACCACCAACAAGCTAATGCTTAATAATAAGGTTAAACAGACATGGACAATTCTTGAAATGGATGTGTTGCGTGTACATCACAACTTACAAATTTGTTTACCAACAAATGATGTGACAATATTTAATTGTTTCAAAATCTCACCAACCAAATAAAAATAAATAAATTCCTCCACTTTCTTTTTGCCACCTCATTAACCTATAAAAGAATCTATAAATGATGATGTACAACAAGCATTTTCCGTCTTGAAATACCTGGCAAAACACAAAGGTGCCATGAGTACAAGTAAAATTAGCACCATGAAGCATGAACGGCTGCCTCACTTGAAACTTGAGTACCCAAGAACGGTACAGATTCTGGCCAATAATAATACGAGAATTCCTCCAGCAGGTGGTCACTTCAGTGTGGAGGTTTTGTATTTGCAGAGAACATTGTAATAACCCGTGAAACTATCATCCATATCATCTCATCTGCGCTTATCTAGCAACCAGTTTGCATTGGGAATTTGACACCTCAATTAAGAACTAGTAAATAAATATAGAAGCCAACCTTAGGATATATATTTTGCCATCTCAACGGCAAAATTTACCCATTTCTTGGGACAAAAATTTCATCAAACATGAAGCAGAACTTATTTTCAGTGACACGTGACACACAGGTAACATGTATATATGCCCTTCCTTTCATTTTTACTAGATTCTGCTCGAAGCTTAAAGAATCCTGATTCAACCATTTATGGCACATGCAGCCAGCAGGAATTTATATTAAAACTTAATGTAAAAGCAGAATCGAATGAACGAAAAAGAAATTGTTTGCAAATGGATGCATACTTCAATTTCATCCCTTTTAAGGATGCTTTAAGTAGTATGAACTATCAGAAGATGTAAAATGCAGGCCCTGTTTGATGATTCCCATTCTCATTCTCATTCTTCTACTCATTTTCAACCACACATTCTTCAATAAAATAATATTTTCCATCACATCAATAACTTTTCAACCACATATTCACCATCATTACATCAAAAAAATTGCATTTTCTTTAAAATAATGTGCATCAAACGGGCTCGCAATATGGATGAAAATGCTGAAACTAGAGCAATGCCCAAAACAGCAAAGTACAACTGTAAATGTTTGTGCTAGGTCTTCGAAAATACAAGATTATGGTCAACGCACGTCAAAAAGAAGAGTAGAATACACATCGTGCTCCTTTAATATCCTATATTCAACAATAAATTAAAAGACCTAGGTAATACAAAGGGTCTATATTATTATTCCTCGTCACAAGCCTCAGCTGCAGCTATTTCAGAATCCAATTTGTCAATCAACTGCTCGCTTACGTGTTTAGCAACAGAAATCATGTCAAGTATAATGCTTGGGTCTAGACCTGCACCACCACGTTTGGTCAGTCCGCATATTCTCCCTTGCCTATTGACAGAAATGGAGACGGCTGAACTCATTTGGGACTCCTCTTCTGCAGTTGCATCTACAATATAATGTCTACCAACCTGCAAAATTGGTCAAGTGGAACATAACAATTATCATGTTGCATAAAAGTTTTGCATTTCAAAGAAAAAAACCTCTAATAACCGTCTTAGGTCTTACTTTTGTTAAAGTAATTATAACAGGGATTCCAGTTGTGTCAAACTGTAGAAATTCTTCATCGCTTACATCAACCTCTGGCTGCTCATCCGATGAGGCATTGGCTGCGACTTCGACTTTTGGAATAGCTGTATCGCTAAGAGCAGCCTGGAAGAAAAATAATCAAAACCGGTATTAACAAAAAAATTGCTTTACAAATGGATTTATAATGCCAATGAGAACCCAAAAAAATGAAGAAAAAGATCACCTTGTCATCTACATCCTTGATGGGAAAACCATAACACAGTAAGAGCAGGTTCAGATATGTTACTTTTTTCTTCCTTTTATATAATAGAAAAAAGCCACTTAAAATGAGTAACTAACTTATTTATAAATTTGATCATAAAAAATTATTTATTGAACTTATTTACTTATAAGATACTTTTTAAGCTTATCTAAACATTCTCTAAATCCTCAGTGTCTTCACCTTTTGCTTTTCATATATATGTCAGAAAGAAACGCATATACCTTAATGGCAGCACCCAAGGCATCCAGCAAATTCCCATCTGAACTAACCACGAGGCCATCAATATAAATATCCCAACAAACCTTGCCCTCAACAATTGATAGAGACGAGAGATCGATCCCAGCCCCTGCGGTGAAATTTATACAAGGGGGGAATTACAAAGGTTTACAGGTTTCCCTAGTTTCATAGAAAATAAAGCAATATGAGATTAATTATTAAGCATTTGTACCTGCTCCACTTTTACCACCCAAGAGACACCGTTGAAGTGCTGTAGACAGTTCCATAGATAATTCCTCGCCACCTCTACCCTGTGTGAATAAAAGATTTAGAAAACCATGCGACGACCTCCTTAAGACAGATAGGGAAAATTGGGAAACAGTAGTTTCACAAAGATGGCAAAATCAACTGTCACAGATAGTAATGTACACTTGTCATGTGTATCCTTACATAGGAAGGGAGATGGAATCATAATATTGCGATTCAAACTAAGACAAGAAAGGGCAGATAAAACTATCTTGTTGCAGCAGTGGATATGACATTGCTAAAATGAGACATAGTTTAGATTTAGCCTGCAATGATCCTTAAATCTAAATGTCCACAGATTTTTAATGTTCTCTTCTGGTCTCTCAATTCTCTTGATCAAAAGCGTGTTCTTAATAGTATAATGAATAGAGATGGGTATCTTGTTCTTGATAACACAACAGCGGGGAATCCCTCTGACCATGACCACTAAAACCTACAAAGCAAAACTACAATAATTACTAAAGATTGACAACAAAGTTTCATTTCATCGCTGGAAATGCCACCTAATAATACCTAAAACTGAACTATACCAAGTTAACCATTAGGGAAGCAGTAGTGATCACACAATGTGTTATTGGAAATAGAAAAAAGTGAAGATGAAGAAAAGAAGACTAAAGTATTCCATTAGAATCGCAGGAACTTTATCCTGAGTGACATCCGCCTTGTATGCACAAATCTTGTGCAGTTATATACACAATATAGAAAGACAGTCCCCTCCTGTAAACCCACCACCTCCCAAATACCATCACTTATGAGCCTTTAAGTTCTCCAAACTTTTAAGTACAATATCTAATGTCCTATATAGCATCATGGTCTATTTACCAGGTAAACTATTAGAAGATGTTCCAGAATGTCACATGTTAAAAAATTGAGTTAAAAAACTTTTATGTTTCGCAAGGTACCATATTTGCTTCAAGTAAGATCATGCTGTCATTTTACTAATATTTTTATATCAAGAAAATAAACTTGAGCCACCCAATTATATATAACTAAGAAACAAAAAAAAAAAAGAAAAAGAAATTAACAGAACCTCAAAAGTTGGTTCAGCTGTCGGACTGCAATCAACATATATAGAAACCTTTCCTTTGTCAGGATGAGATGCATTCGGCTTTCCAAGCTCAGCCTGCATATGAAAGAGACAGGTTGTAAATTGGCATCTATTATCATTTATCAGAAAAAATACTCAGCAAAGCCCAAAAGGATCCATAGGCAGTTGCCAACAGGGTAAGTACTAAGATGATGCATAATACCTTCACACTTGCAATCACATCTGTTGCACCCATCTTGACTCTTGCTGAGCCACTCGCCTTTTCACAAGGACAAATCATTTAGCATGAAAATTATAAGAATATGCAAAGAATAAATCTGCAAAACAACACACTCTCCACCTGTGGAATGACACCAGTCTCCACAAAAATGGGCCGGTAAGTTAGTCGTTTACGACCATCCGTTCGAATATCTTGAGCTATTCCCCCCTTTATAAAGTTCTTCTCTCCGAGGGAAAGCCCCACCATAACTGCACTAATGTTGAAGAACACGCATTAAACTTTACAAAGTTGATTTAAAACTGTTCACAAACAACAACCATGACACTGAAACAAAAAATCAGGAATAAGAAAAATATGACTGTGTTGTAGATGTTGACACGTGAAGAATCTACAAAGATGGTCTTTTCTAGTTACCATTGTTAAATGTAGTAGAATGAGATAGTCTACAGAATGCAGGGGTGGATCTAGGAAACTATTCCAGCGAGACCAGACTTGGGAAAGGCAAAAAACCAAAAAGAAAAGAAAGATGATGATGAAGAAGAAGAAATCATAATCATTGAATATTTGAAAATCTAAAATTTTTAAATTTTAGTTGAAGAATATTGAATTTACTTCTAAGTGAATTCAGTCCCAGTCCAAGACAATTCTTTGAATTTTGAAAGCACCTCAAAACCATTCAAAAAACCATTGCTGCTACCTGCTGATCTTCTTAGATGTTGACATTTGTTCCTTCCTTTTTCTAATTAGTAGGTTATGGATTAAAAGAGATTGACCTAGAAAAAGTCAAAATTAAAAACTCTTATATTCTTAAATAGCCTCGCTAAGAATTAAAAAGGCCAAAAACCTAAAATAATCGTATAAAATTCAAATTTAAATTGCAAAAACCAAAATTAAAATTAAAATAGAAAATTATTAAATCATTATTTACCTAAACAGTAAACAACTTAAAGTACAATGGAGTGGCTATTTGAAAGCGGCGATCTGAGATATGTGAACTGACGACGGACAGCGAAGAGCGCCGCTTCAGTGATCGGACGTCGACGAGGCCTTCGCGCTGCTGTGCGCACCACCTTCCGCACCGGCCGTACAAGAGAAGAACCACCTTCTGCGCGGCGCCGCTGCAAGTGCCGACCGATCGGCCGAATTAGAGAGCGGGTGGGCAAGGAGTTGGACAGAGATAGAATACAGAGAGCGTAAGTGAGCCCCCGTTTGGCCCGAATGGATGAAATAGTGTTTTTATAAAAATGAATGGTTTGAAAGGAGAAATTTTTTTTGATTTATGTATAATATTATTTTATAAAAAATTGTGTGATTAAAAATAAGGCAAGAAAAATGGAATGAAATATAATTTAATTTAATGAGAAAGGAGATAGATTTAGGGTTTGCTGGGAGTTAAATTCGGTTCCCATTGTGTTTTAAATTTTACATTTTATTTAAAAAAAAATTAAATTATTAAAATTTTAATTATCTTTTGATTTAAAAAAAATTGTAAATCTTAACTTTAAATTGAGAAATTTAAAAGGCTGGTTACATGTAATTTTCACTTAAAAAATCGATAACTTATACTCAGTAATTTAAAAGACGTAAATGCATGGTGGTACGTCTCCCGAACTATGGATTAGGTGAGGCTTAGGCATAAAAAAGCCTAAAAATATGTTTTCTTATTTTAATTTTTAATCAATCAAAAAATTATTTAATAATTAAAAATAAAACCTAACAAACATCTAAAAATAAATTTATAGGAACTTCGAACTTTATACATTTTTTCAAAATTTTCAACAAAAATATAAATTTTAAATATAAATAATAAATAGTAAATAGATAAAAAAAATTGGAAGTTTTCCTTTGTTCAAAATTTCAAACGGCTGTTTGAATTTATGGCAGACAAAGTAACGAAATCAGTCTTTAAATTTTAACTTAAAAGAATTTTTAAAAAAAAGATAATAATGCGCGCTTAGGCGAGCATTATCGGTCAGTGACAATCGTTGACTGTTAAATAAAGGGTCAAGTTAGTTGGCTTGGTGTTTTCGCTACGCATCGCACCTTGGCGCCACCTCGACGACGCCTTGATGTACCTTTTAGAACAAAGCTTATACCATGGTAACAGAACACTCATCATATTTCATCATACTTTACAATACTCACTCAACTTTACCCATTAGCACTCCATCTATTACCTTGATAAATCTGTTTCATTAGTTGTTGACGTGTCAAATGAAATTTTGATATGGTATCTAACGTCAGCTAAAATGAAGCCAAATTCACCTCTAAAAGCCAACTCATGATATAACGCATTTTTCAAAGAGTAATATTATTTACAATCGTTCACTGTTGTAGTCGTCATACGTGGTGTACATGTGACAATTAGTGATTTGATAGATTATGTGATAAATTTTTATTACCTTATGCAATAAATCACTAACTGTCACATGTATGTAATGTAAGACGACTAGATAGTGAACGTCTACAAATAACATTATTTTTTTCCAAACACATTTTGCCTTCCAAAAATCGTAATAAAGTAAAATCAACACATTTTGTCCATCTTTAAAACCAAAATCATCTCCGTCACCCCCCTTAAGCTCGTCCTTAGAATTGATATTCTTCATTTTCCTGGCCATAAGGTTCAAAAACTTGAGGAAGCCAATGGTTCCATTACCATCAGCATCAAGTCCAGGGACGGACCCAAAAAGTTTATTCAGTGTGGACTATATCAGAAAATGTACAAAAAATAAAGGCATTATAACACAATACACAAAAATCTTTTATAAAAAATTCTCCCCATCATCATTTACCACATTCTCAAGAGATTTTCTTTTATAAAATCTTTCTATGATTATTTTCACAAAAATCAGCTACAAACCCCTCCAATTCACTGCACTTCTCCAATTCCGATTCTAGGTTAGTCCCTATTAAACAAAAAAATAGTATTTAATGTTGAAATTTGAAAACAAGAAGTTATAAAAATAATGATATAGCATATAAATGTAATGTTATTTTCATTTGCATTATAAGGTCTCTGAGTCTCACATCCATAGTCCATTTCCATGCCTAAAAGATTGTTAGTCCGTCTCTGTTAGTCTCCTTCTCTATGAGAATGACAGTATTTCACTACAACACTAAATCCAGATCAGATAATGAGGCCAGATATCTTTGAATCTTTCGATTCAATACAAGAGAAACACCAACAAACAGTGAGCATCACAAATTTCTTCCATGCCTAAAAGATTGTTAGTCTCCTTCTCTATGAGAATGACAGTATTTCACTACAACACTAAATCCAGATAAGATAATGAGGCCAGATATCTTTGAATCTTTCGATTCAATACAAGAGAAACACCAACAAACAGACAAGAGAAACACCAACAAACAGTGACCATCACAAATTTCAAAACATAATTCCTTTTTAATTTTCCCAAACTATATCAACATCGAAATTTATTTGAGAAAAGGGAACTACAAAAAACTACAAGTCTACAAACAAGAAGCTACACGAGGAAAATTAATAAAAGATTACCCGTGTCCCCTAAACCTCATATAATGATTTGCAATGGCCAGCAAAAAAATAAATAATAAAAAAATTAAAGCTTTGCAAAAGAAATTATTTTAACCAACTAAGTCGGTCGAACCGTGTAAGCTGCAGAAGCCGAGTTGCTCACTTAGTCTCCGTCCGTCAAAAGCGAAAGTCGTCAAGTCGATCGTCGAAGGCACTAGGCGACAGCAGCAGGAAGGAGTGGCGTTGCGGTCTACTTCACCCTTTGAATTATATGGCTAGACCATAGGTAATGGGTTTGTAAAATTGGGCCAATTAATTGGCCTATTTCAAAAAAAAAAAATTAAACCTTGGACTTGGGCATAGGTTTTCAAGTGGCAGCCCAAAGTCCAGTTTTCAAAACTCCATTGTCTTTTAATTGTTTTCTCAGAGAATGGTAATATTTGACTAAAATAATCCTTAGACAAGTTATTTTGTTTTAAAGCAAGTAACTGCTAGACACGAAAATTGAAGGTCTTCATTCACCGGGATCTAACAAATGTTTGGAGACTTAAAATTCTAAAAAATTGATTGAGTATTCATATAGTTTATTGGTGAGTGTTTTGAGATTAAAGTAAAGGGAAAATTGCTGCAACAATCCTTAACCTTTCACTTTTTTGTAGAATTTACTCTAATTTTCCAGCGGAGGTCCCAAACCTTTGAGAAATCAACTCCAACACCCACCTCCGACCAAAACCAAAATCATAGTCACCATTTTCAACTATTAGTGCCACTACTCTGCCCAGTGGCAGATCTAGCACTTGGCGAGCTCGCGTGGCCGCGTGGGCTAGATCCGTCGGAGTCTTCAGTAAAAGAAGTTGTCGTCAAGAACTGGAGAGACTATGGCTGCAGTAGAAGAAGTCGCCAAGAGGAAGAAGATGAAGTTTTTGGGCCAATTTTTTTTTTTTTTTTTTTGGTTTAACAGATGCTGGACTTATGGGCCTATCAATTAAAAAAAAAGTCCAATGGTCCAACCATCCAAGTCTCCAACTTCAAGTCTCCAACCATGATCCATCCACAACCGCGTCCACACAAGTCATGAAATTGAGGGCGATTTGAAATTGCGAACTCCAGTGGGAATAAAATTGAGAACGATTTGAGGGCTAAATCGTGGTGCGTCTGATTCTCTGTGAGACTGTGACTGTGAGCCTGTGGGTGTGGCCTATGGGACTTCAACTTTGAGTCTTGAGACTACCGAGTGCCGACTACCTCTGTGACTGCCAGTGCTGTCTGCCAATAAATTGGTAATGTGTTGCTAACCTAACTGCCTACCTTGTTGTGCGGTTGTGCCTGTGTAATTGTGTTGTTGTGACTGTGGCTCAGGCTGAGTGTGTTGGCGTATTGTTGTGCATGTTTATTTGGATTATTGTTTATGATTTATGAATTCCTCTTGATGCATTATGGATTATGAATTTACTGTTTATGATTATGAATTAGGGTTTATGGTTTAGGGATTTAGGAATTAAGGTTTATTAATTAGGGATTTAGGAATTTGGGATTTGGGAATTAAGGTTTATGAAGTAGGGAATTGGGAATTTAGGTTTACGAAATTAGGGATTTCGGAATTTGGTCAACGGTCAAAGTCACGCCCTAGGTGGACCTGGAAGCTGGATTCTCCCCTGACTCCACCCATCCATCGCCACCATTGCAAACCACCATCGCTTCCACCCCATGCCCATCCCTCAACCATTTAATCCAATTGTATAACATCCACCAAAAATTATCGATGGCCCACCATTTACATCGCCAAAAACATCACAATCACCAAAAATCGTCATGCTAGAAAACTTATTTTCCATTCCATTGTAAATCTTTCTATCTCTCTCCACTATGCTCGACTCCCCCTCCGCTACACCCCGAGACCTGATGCCTTCATGTATAATGCCCTTATTGCGGCCTTTCAAATCAGACTTGCCTCAAAACTCGATCTCTATAGTCAATCTTATGATTAAGAACTCGAATTGGTGTCGGGCAAACCTCTAGCAAACCTTTACGAACATGGGTAACCATTTAATTACTCTAATTGATGCTGCAATTGAGGCTGGCCGACAGTTTGATGTGGTAGGATCGAAGGGTTGGTTTGGTATGGTATTTCTAATTTTGGTGGTGACATTGGCTTTTGAGCGATGGTGACGGCTGGCTTTTGGGCAATGGTGTCGACCCCCGATGTGGGTGGGAGTGGGGAAGAAAGAGGATGATGGTTTTTCGTTGATTTTTAATTAAATCGCTGATCATCAACATTTGCTACTGGTTACTACTTGCTCATCTTAAAATAAAAGGTTACCGAGTCCTCGTCCACTTTTAAAAAAAATTACTCATTCATCATTCCTTCAATTTCCATCCATCCAACTAAACAAAAGTGTCCAAGTGGCAGATGAAAATCCTAGATGACCACTAACTCCGTTAAAAATCGCTACATTGGAAAATTCTATGTTGATAAAGCAGCTTATTTTCCAATAAGTAAAAAGCTACGTTCTCTTCGTGCTTCAATTTTGTGTTTTGAGGTTTGAATTCGTTTTGTATTTTGTGTTTTGAGTGTCCATTTTGATATTGTTGAAAACTCGTTCTTTTTGTTATTTTGGAAAATAGTTTCTGAAAATTGAAAATGCGTTTACTTTGCAATTTTTGAGAATTTTTTTTATAATATTTTATTCAAGAAATCTGATTATTCAATTAATTTTTATAGTTTAATGTTAATATAGTATTGAATAACATATAAACTTGAAATATTTTTTCATATATTAAATTAACATATAATTTTTGATAATATTTTATTGAAGAAATCCGATTATTCAATTAATTTTAATAGTTTAATGTTAATGTAGTATTAAATAACATATAAATTTGAAATATCATTAAATCTTGAAATATTTTTCCATATATTAAAATTACATATAAATTTGGATAATATTTTTTTACAATATTTTATTCTAGAAATTTGATTATTCAATTAATTTTAATAGTTAATGTTAACGCAGGATTAAATAACATATAAATTTGAAATATCTTTGAATTTTTAAATATTTTTCTAGATTCTAAAATAACATATACATTTCGATAATAATTTCTTATGATATTTTATTCAATTAATTGTAATAGTTTTAATGTTAATATAATATTAAATAACATATACATTTTGAAGTTTGTGAATCTTGGTAATTTTTTTTTTCAAACATAAAAACACAAACTAAATTAAATTTAGCAACACATTTCAATAGATACGATTACAAGTTTACATGTCATGACAAAATAAAATATAAAATTAATCTGATGACTCATGCACGACGTCTCGAGTAGTCATTCTACATTTGTATAGCAATTTGATCCCTGACTTATTCCATTTGAGCTATCTGACTAGTGAACTTCCAAGCTATAGAAGAATATGTTATTAGGTCCATCAAATAAATCAGACCAAGTATGCCTTATTAAACACCCTAAGATCTTTATCAAAATAGAAGGGCTAGCTCGGCCCTTCAAGAAAATCTGTAAATTATTCCCGACTAACATCTACATACATGTATACAAACAATTAAAGATAAGCCAAACTATTTTCAATGGAATAGTTGATTAAACATGTACAAACAATTCCAACCTGATGTACTATTTTTGCAACAACGAGAACATTGCATGCCTATACTATACATAAGCTCAATTTCATGTTTCTGTTTCCAGTGCCAATAAATCTTGTCATGGCCGATTGTCTTCGCTACCCAAAGCGAACAAGGCTACCGAGATGTCGGCTAGCTTCTTTGCACTCAATCGAGACCTTAGAGCCCTCGATTGATTTGGAGAATTAACTTCAATGTCATTGAACTCACCCAAATCCTTCACATTCTAGGACCGAACAGTCTTCCTTGGAGTATTGTATACAAAAATGACACTGCTTTGCAATCAGAGTTTGTTTATTCAAGCAAGAACCCCAAATTTCATAGTTGTCGGATTGTGAACTCTAAAATAAAGAAACAAAAAATAAAGAATGTAATCATCCTCATTATAGATAAGTATATGGAGAACATATATAGAGACCACGAGTTAATATGACAATAAACAAGAAGACAACAAGATTGATGATTTAAGATTCACATGCTGCATCAAAATCCACAAAAAGAAGATTATTACTCATGCATTAAAATCAACATAAACATTTCATGTCAACAGACAGAAGTTTATTACTCATGCATTAAACCTTATGAAGTCCAATTATAGTGCATCTTTGATACTTAAAATTACATATACAAGGTAGATATTTAGGTCTTAAAGCTTAAGCATCTGTCGAAAGACAACTCAATTTGATGCATCAGAAAAATTAAACAGATAAAATATATTAGTTCACTGTAAAGTAAAAAAAATATCCTCTCTATATCTAAGGTTTTAGTGATGGGATATTCCTTGCAGTGCCAAGAAATATACTGGAGAGGGTGTGGTACATCAAGCTTCCCGATCTTTATTTTCTCATCTAATCAAATATACATTTAAAGAGATAACCAAAGGCGAATATATATTCAATTTATGTTCAAAGGATGTATAAAGATGAAATCAGAACCACTATATCAACATCTAGAATTCTGCAGCACATAATGCTTTAGGAACTTTCAGCATTTTTAACTAAAATCTAAATTGACAAAAAGTTTGATCTTAAACTAGTTCTGCACTAATGCTCTCTAAGTTTCACTTGCCACACCTGTGAAATTTTACCTTTATTTGCTACAATCCTAGAGTCTGATAAGGAAAGAGAAGTAACATGGTAAAGAGAATGTTAATTTATATAAACTTATACCATGATATTCACATTTATTTCACTCAGCCAGAGAAATAGAAGAATAATTGCCTAAATATATTTGTGAAAAAAATGCAACAAATTTTGTGTGTGTGAGCAGAAATCAAGAAAAACTACATATACAAACGCATAACCAATAATAATTGCAAAATTCATCGCATGACCATCAGAATAATCAAATAAAAAGTATTGACCAAAATTACACATGCAAATTCTCAGATTAAGGTGAGAAAAATCAAGAAAGCAAATTAACAAGAAATTAAACCAAAAATAACATGGGCATTTCATTAACAAGAAGTTAAGAATCAAGAAGATATAAATACGCGTGTAAATTAGAAATCAATTTAAAAAAAACTAACTAAACAAATATTAGAATAAACTTAATAATCCAAAAGATTTGAGTGTAATATACTAGCTGGGCCTTGTTCAAGTGGGCAGTGGACTGATGTTAGAGAGAAAATGGGGAGATTGGATATGTGTGGTTCTAGAAATTACAGTGACTTTTGGTTTCAAATGAAAAGAAACATGCCTGGTTAGTATGCCCAAACTGAACCCCCAAAGAACGAAGGAATCGATCAACAATGGCGTCGAGTTTTGAATGAAGGAGTAGTTCAAAGAAAAGGTCGAAGCAAGAGCCAATGAAAGAGATTGGAAGAAGAGAGAAGCAGGGACGATGTTGCGCGTTTTCCCTGTTTTCAATTTTTTCATGTGATTGGCTTGAAAACACGAAAAACGTGAAAAAGTTGTTTTGAGTTTTTAAGCCAAATTTTTTTCTTGTTTTCAAAAATTCGTTTTCAAAAATGAGAAAGAGAACGCGTTTTCACTATTTTAAAAAAATCGAAAACAGAAAACGGATTGAAAACGACAAAGAAAACGGGGCCTAAAAAGTTGGATAAATTGCACCTTCTTCAACCTGTATTCTGGGTTGAAATTTGTTCACAAATAAGAAAAAATAATTAACGAAGGGGAAAATTTATGGTTCGATCCAAAATTTTCTTGATTGTTCAAATAATCAGAGCCAAAAAGCTCTAGCTTCTCTCAGACAAGGCATCAATTCATCGAAAATATGGGTACCCATGATTTCTTCAAGGTCGAAGCATATCATAAACAGGCCAAAACATTTTACCCTTAACCATTATAACTCCCAACCTATCACTATCTTCAGCAGAAAACAATGCGCAACACCAATCACAATGCGTTCGATATCGGCTTTCACCACCAATCACAATGCACACTGTTCTTCACCTTGTCACGGTGAAGATGTTATCTACATTGCGTTATTTATCTGCGTGTTAGGTTTGATTTTATGGATTTGCAAGCAGTTGATTTCGACCAAACTGATGCTACAGTGTATTCTAATAGAAGTCTTGGTTGGCTTTGTCTAGGCCAAGCTGATAATGTTTTAGGGTTTTTCAATTTCGATTTTGATTTGAAAAGTCTTGATCTGAGATTCCATTGAAGAAAAGCTGATTTGGGGGAAGAAATATTAGAGGAAGATGAATAGAAAAGAAAAGAAAATAAGGGTCCGTTTGATTGCAATGGTGAAAAATGGGTGGAAAGAAAATGAATGATAGGGAATTGAATTGAATAGAATTTGTTTTAGTGAGAATTGTAATTAATGGTGTTTGATTGGTATAATTTTTGACTTAATTCGTTTGACTTTATTTTTTATGCAAATTGTTACCTTTTGGGATAAATTTTTTCACAATCTGTATTAAAATTTGTTTGGATTGCAAAAAAGTAAAAAAAAAAAAATTTGAAAAGAATTTTTGAAATTTTTTTGTGTTCGTTTGGCTTTTTCATGCAAATTATCAATTAAATGGACAATTTTTTTTTTTTACCATTAGGGTCCGTTTGATTAACCAAAAGTTTCAGGGAAAAGGGAAATTTTTTGCCATTTTCTCACTTTTTGGCCTGTTTGACAGGCAAAATTTTCCCGGTAAAATGTTTTCTCATTTCCTATCACGTGTTCTCCATTTCCATGTAAATGGTGAAAATACTTTCCTTTGGGGTAGCAGGTTATTCAATTTCCAGGGAATTGAAAAGTAGCCGACTTTCTCGTCTCTCTATTTCTTGCCCAAATCTTCAGCCACTCTCCCATCTCCATCTCTCACGCCCAAATCGCCCCACTCCTACCAACTGCTCTTTTCGGTTCTTTTCTTGCGCCAAATCGTAAAGGCGAATGTCTCAAACCACTCTGCCATTCCAATTTGTCACGCTAAATCGCCCAATTTCTGGAGAACCCGCGAGAATCTCCAACAGGTAGGGTAAAATTGTTAAAATTTTGGGTTTAAAATTTGACGTTGGTAGGAGTCATTGTTGTGTATTACTATTCATATTCACGTTGTTTTCAGTCTTTACATTTGATTAACCTACCTGGCTTTTTGGTTGTTTGTCATACGATTTGATGTTTTGTCAACAGTTTTCAAAAACCAAAATGGAGTGAGGCGAACAGTGACAAATTTTGTTTATAGTGTTGTGTATGACTGATGACGAGTTAAATTTCTTTCACGCCTTCATTCTCGTTCTCCCCTGCTTCAGAATAAATTCATCGTATGCTAGGAACTTTTATGATTACAGAGTGAGAACAAGACGTAGATGAAACTATCATGATCAGGAGGATAAATGGAAACTTTAAATCCCTTGCCTCTATTTGTTTGCATATCTTCCTTGTTTAGACTTTGAATCCTCTTGGCATAAGTACCCTGCTACTATATTGGTCTAGCTCACTTGTCTGGAGGGCTACAATGCAAATTAGTTCAGTGTAGTGAGGTGGAGATCATTACTGAGGAAATGTTTCTAATAATGATCTCCTCAGCATCATTTTTTAGTTTTTGCTAACCAATTAACTGATGTGTATCATTACTTAGGAAATCATTTACCTGTAAATCTATATAGTTCTTGATTTTAAACGATGGTTGTCCCTTTTATGGTGAGATTGAGTCCATTTGGGGATATCCAAGATGTTTTTGGCTTTGTTCTCTATTCCTATCATCTGAAATGAAGAGAATTTTTTGTGTTTGTTTGTTAAAAATTTTGAATTTCAACTTGAAATGGGTTTTTCCCTCTTTCGAATTTCCGTATTTAAAGACGCTTCCTTTGATATTCCGATGTTTTTTTTTTTTTTTTTTTTTTTTTTTGTTGTTTGTTTGTTGTTGCTTATTGGTTAGTGTGGTGTATATAAGCTTATTATTGATTGGGGGTTGGTATTATCGATTATTTAGATGGGCTGTGACTTTTTGGAATATTTAAGTTCTAATATTTTAGTATTATTACTAATGATGTGCAAGAACTGAAGTATTAGTTTTAAATTTAGGTGCTTTTTTCTACTCTGCTCTATGGGATGAGTAAATATCAGTATTGACTCTTTGATTTTGGGTAGAAGAAAAAAGAGTGAACTTTGTGGAGAATCTTGGAGTTTTTCATTAAGGAATGTGCTTTTGTACAATATTACTAATTTGTGTACCTAAACCTTTCTTAGAATAATTATAAACATCCACATTTACATTTTGGTGTTACTTGACTCCTATAATTATTAAGTTGTCCTTATTTGGTTATTATCTTGCAGCTTTAATTGTTATAGAAGTCAACATGTGAGTACTTAAGTCATTCTATATGATGTAATGAAAATATATCAATATGTTCAATAAATCCTCTGTTAACTTAATGGTAAAAGGTGGCTATCCTGGTTCTGAAACCAAAAGGAATTAGTAGGCTTTTTATATGCTACAGAGTGGTGGTGATGTAGGATGAAAAGAGAGAGAGAGAGATGGATAGAAAGACGGAAAAAAATATGGGACAAAAACACAGAAGAATTTCTATATCACTGTAAAAGTCAAATCAATTGTCTATTATAATTATGGTAAGAAAATGAATCAGAATCTTTTTCTTATTTTTATGCCTAAATTAAGTGCGTATTTTGGCAAGACTTCAAAGAAATCTCTATATGCAGTCAACGAAAATCATGTACCATGGTAGTAATTGGTGATTATTGCTAGCCTAAGTAGTCTTCTTGTACTGACATAGTCATCTAGCGTATCTGGATATTAAATATCAATAATTTGGATATTGAAGTCAACAAACTACACGCTAACAGAACTTTCACTGAAGTTATTTATTTATTTATCATCTTTAAGGAAATAGAAATTATTTACCAATCGAAATGGTTTTGATTTTAGCCAACCTCTAGTGCATTGAGAGTACATCTGGGTTTGTTGTGGTCAAAGAAAACCCTATGGTCTGGGGAATAAACCCGACATTTCTGGTATGCTTCTCAACTTGACCCTATAATAGATTGTTAGCGTTTCTAGTTCTAATATAAATGCATAACATCATGCACATTGCTGAAATTGTATGTACCAAAGCCTAATTGTCATCTGAGATATCTCTGTTCAGTTTTATTTGTTTCCTTTCATTTTATAAGGGGAATTTAGATATTATTCCCAAAAAAAAGCCTTAAAAACTGTAAAAGGGACTGTGCTAGAGAAAACAAATCTCATAGGGCTTTCTCTGTAATTTTTGAAATGGCAGGGAGAGTCTCTTTGTGTGTGTGTTTTCCCTGTGGCTCAACTTGATCAAAGAATCACCAAAAATGTTTATTTTCTCTCTAAAAACAATGTAATCAAAAATCAAACCATACAAGTAATCATTTCCTTCATTTACAAGTAAATATTACTGTTTCAAAATGAATGTATTCATACCTCAAAAAGGTCAACATGCATACATTATGGTTTGTTTATTAGAGATTTGATAGTACTTAAAAGAAACACATGTCTTTGTTATGTGAAATGAACTTTGTTTAAATCCACGAATGTTGTATGCTTCATTTGTTGTTCCTTATCATGTCTGTAATACTATTAATTTTCATCAATAATTGACATAATATTGACACTTTTTAGACATTTTAAGTACCATGGCTAACACATGGAACCAACGTTGTCACCAACGACAACAATTGAGTATATTTTGGACGATGGTCATGCAAGCAATTATAATATTTTAAAAAATCAAGTATCGTAGCCCACAACTCCCTAGAGCCCCACATAGAAACTGGGATTCTGAAAGAGAAATGACACTTACACGGATGTTTGGTACAAACGATAGAATTTGTTATGATCTACTGAGGATGAAAATAGCCCCGTTTGAAAGATTATGTGATCGTTTGAGAACATATAACTTGGTTGACAGTAGATTTTTCAAAGTAGAAGAACAAGTGGCTATATTTCTCAACACCGTAGGACATGACCAACGTAATCGAACTGGCAGTTTTACTTTCTTAAGATCTGGTCAAACAGTGAGTTATTACTTCCATAGAGTTTTAGAGGCATGCCTTGCATTGTATAGAGATGTCGTGAACAATGCTACTACTCATAACTCACCATACGAGAAGAAAAAGATGCAGCCATGGTTCGAAAATTTTCAGGTTCGGTGGTAATTTTTAACTTAATTAATTTTTCCTTAACCAACATTTTTCCGTTTGTAACCAAACTGTTTTTTCTCGTTTTAGAATTGTGTGGGGGCAATAGATGGTACTCACATTCTTGCAAATGTTCTCTTAGAAGATCAAGCGAGATATCGAAATAGGAAGCAAATTATAACGCAAAATGTTTTGGTTGCTTGCACATTCGATATGAAGTTTACTTATGTGCTTGCCGGTTGGGAGGGTTCTGCCCACGACGATTGGTTGTTACGGAGTGCTACTTTACGACAAGGTCATAGGCTAACCATTCCTGCTGGTAAGATGTACTTTTATTCCTCTGCAAATTTATTTTTTACTACTTTCAATAAAGAACAACAACTGAACAACCATGTGTATAATAGGTAAATATTATCTTGCCGATGCCGGATTTCCATTGGTTCCCAGATTTCTAACACCATATCATCGGACCCGGTACCATCGTAGAGACATTGAAGGACATCGGCTCGAAAGCAATAAGGAGCTGTTTAATTTCGACATTCTAGTCTACGAAATGTTGTGGAGAGGATTATTGGACTGCTGAAAAAAAGATTCGCATATTTGAGGCATCAACCATACCACGACATTGAGATACAAGCGATGATTGTACTTGCATGTTGTGTCATTCACAACTTCTTACGGATTTATGACGAAAAGGATCAGTGTGACGATGACTATTACAGTAGCGATGATGACATTAATCCAGAATATATTGACACACCCGAATATGACACACCAAATGCTACAATATCTTTTACAGCAGAAGCTGTATGGTCTAGTAATAGGGACACAACGGCTTATGATATGTGGGCAACTTACAATCCAAGTCAAGATGCGGAAATTGATTTTGATTGATTGTACTATGTTGAATTCCATTTTCTGTGTTGCTCTGTAATGTTTGGAGATAAACTTGCTACTGTTAGCGTACCTTAATAACTTTTCTTCTGTACTTTTTCAATTGTAATGTGATGTTTAATTTCATAGGCTATCTACATTTGCATCTATTATATAGTTCCAAATATTTTTGTTGTATTTTATATAGAGGCTATATTGGGAATAAGCTCATGCAAGTTGTTCATTTTCAGTTATGCTGATATTTGCCTTTTTTAGTTATTCAGTGACAGTGTCTATGTTAAACAATCGACGAAGCTCTACGGGCCCTAGTCGAGTTCCCATATCGACCACCTATTCGGGCATGAGTGATATGGATTTCGATAGATTGCAAGTGGATCCAAATGCTAGGACTCGTCACGTATGTTGGAGTGATGAGATGGATGGTCTTCTGATCACTGCACTTGTTGAACAATTGTTGGATGGGCACAAACAAACTGACAATGGTTTTACTGCATTTCAAGTGTCTAAAGCAATTGAGAAGGTTCAAAATGGATGCGGGGTAAGGGTCTCAGATAAAAATGTAAGAGCAAGGTTGAAAACTCTTAAGAAAGAGAATGCTGAAGTTCGTCAGTTGCTAAATATGAACGGTTTTCGATTGGATCCCGAAACTGGATGCATTGTAGCCGATGCAGTTGCTTGGGACGATTTTATTAAGGTACATAGTGTAAACTAATTTCAAATTTGCTGCTAATAGTCACATGGAAATGTAGATGTTTTTGTATAGTTACAATACACTGACAATGTATTTTACAGGGAAAACCAGAATTTGGGAATGGTGCTGCCACCGAAAATAGCGCATGCTCGTGAGCGTAGTGCCGAAGAAGTCACTACCAAAGCCAAGCGTCAACGTGCACAACCGGTGGATGATAGTACCGTTTCCCTTTTGAGGATTGCCGATTCATCTACAAAAATTGCTCAAGCTATAGAAATGCAAGCTACGCTAGATACACTGAATCATGTCAACTGACAGTTTATTCTAGAGAAGCTAGAGGCCATGAACCTAGACATGGACGACATCATGCAAGTCATGAAAGCTTTTCGAGCCGACGATGGTTTGGCGAAGGTATTTATGAACTTGACGAGTACAAAATACATGCGTGCTTTGGTGTATGACAAGCTTGGCCATGATCCGTCTCCACTACCATAGATTACACGAGTGTTATGACATTTGTATGTATGTACTAGTGTGTATTTGAAAAACATAATCCACACAGGTTGTGATGCGAAAGTTTTTTTTGTAACGTACACATGATACTTATAGTGTGTACTTTTTTGGTAACATATAGTGTGGATGTATTTTTTCAATTATGTATGTTGGAAACAGTATTCCACCTAACATACTGTTGTGGAGAAATTTGCTTACTTTTGTATATTGTTGGTTTATAATCAATGCTAAGTTGTAGAATCAGAGTTTGTTAGTGGTGAAATTTGGAAAAGAAAATGGTCCGTTATTTTTGCATGATTTTTTTTGAGTCTGTGCTGAAATCAGAAAATTAAGTTCAGATTTTCTAACACATGTATGCAATTTTTGATAAAATTGATCATTTTGGGATAAAATTTGTCAGATTGTGAAATCTGTATAAAAGAAATAATTTGTGTGGATTGTGTGTTGGAAAGGAAAATTAATACGGCTTCTTGTTGAAAATGAATACATGTGATTTTCATGAATTGATTTTGGGAATAAATTCTAAATTATATTCAATTTTAATTTGTCGACATTGTCCATCTGGAAAATTTTCATGAATTAGTTTTGGGAACTCAGTAATTTACATATTCCGTATTCAGATTATCTTGACTGTGCACATTCACCAAAATCTTTACTTGAGCTAAATTCTTATAATTTTTAATTTCCTCCATTGGTTATCAAACACCAATAGTTGGAAAATTTTAACATTTTTCAGGTGGAAAATTATACCAATAAAACACCATTAATTGACAATTCCCAGGAAAATAAGTTCTAGGAAATTCAATTCCCTGTAATTCGTTTTCTTTTCACCCAAATTCCACTATTGCAATCAAATGGACCCTTAGATTTAGAAAATGTTTCCATTGCCAAAAAATTTTAAAAAAATAAAAAATGATGGACAATATTTTCCCACCATACCCATAGGAAAATAAAAGATGAAAAATGTGTTTTAAATGGTTGTACCTAGAAAAGGGGTGAAAATGAATTCTATAGAAAAGTTATGCAATCAAACACCAAATTTAAGGGTGGAAAAGGAAAACATTTTCCTTTTCCACCCAATTCCACCCCAATCAAACGGGGCCTAAGTTGCCTTTTCCAATCGCCTCTTTTAACGTACTATGATTTTTCATTTCCATTTTGAAGAGAAATCCTCTGTTTAAACGTACAGTAATTTTGTAAAGTGTCAATTTTTAATAAGTAATGCTATGTAACTCCACTGAGATTGCAATCCCAGTCTAGGTGACGTTAGATGATAGGCTAAATAAAAAGTGAAATTAAATGTTTTATTTAATTTCACCAATCATTTAACGTCACATTAATGTCACCTAGACCGGGATTGTAACCCTATTGGGGTTAATTAACATTATTCATTTTTAATGGAGTCAATGGCCACCTAAGATTTCCATTCGTCACGTGGACATTTTTTGCCTAGTTGGATGGATGGATGGAAATTGAAAGGGTGAGAGTTGGAGAATTTTTTTAATAAGTGAGTTAGCATTCTTTATCTTTTTATTTTAGGATGAGCAAGTAGTAACAAATGACAAATGTTGATGATCAGTTATTTAATTAACTCATTTTCAGTTTTAAGGGTGCCGACCACAGGCTTTTGAGTTTTTCATGTGCACTCACTACAACAAAACTGTGATTTTGCGACAAGATTTTTCGCGACATACAAAAAGTTGTCGCAATAAGTGACTTAACGCGACACATTTTTAAAGTTTGTAGCGAAGATTGTGATGGAAAAAAAAGTATCAAAAAATATAAAGCGACAGAAAAAGTTGTCGTGAAATGTGAGAAGTTGCAACAAATAATAAAGAATGTCGTCAAAAATATGAGGGAGGCAAGGCGCCAAAATATTTTTGGTGGGAAATTTATGGCGACAAACCTTGATTTCTTACAACAAAATGCTTGTGATGCAATAAGGTCTACTTTTTTGCGATAAAAAATATTTGTTGCTAAAAATTCTATAGTTAGATGAAAAAAAGGCTACAAGAAAATTTTTTTTGCAACGGACAAAAAATGTTGCAGTAGGTTTTTTTACAACTCTCACCCCTATATTGTAGGCTCTAATGTTATCGTAGAGTAGAAGGATATGGCAACGTGTAATGCACGTTGCAAACGCCCTCAACACTATTTTTTTGTAACAAATGTTTTTTTTTTTTCAATCTGGCTAAATTGAATGTGTAATACAATTTTAGAAAAATTTTAATTATTTTTTATCAAGAGGAAATTTTTTATAATAAAAGCTTTATAAAATTTCTAGAAAAAATTATTTCCAAAAAAATTTAAAAACAAAAAGATTAATCTTTTAATCACATCATAACTTACAAAAAAAGTACTACTAGGTCAAACTAATCCGTAAAGAAAATAGATGTCTCAACACTTGAAGCAAATAAATAAACAAATCATAATTCATATATTATGAGCAGGCGGTGGCATGCTGAATAGTGTCGCTGGTTCAGATTGTTGTGGAGACATGCTAACTTGACTCGATACGAACTTATGCATTAGTGTCTCAAATTGCGAAAGCCTGGAACGCATATCCAATAATTCTTGCTCCTGCTTTTGTATTTTCTCTCGAAGGGCTATTGATTCAGTATCAACCGACGTCAAATGAACAGAGTGGCTTGAGGCAGGTTTTGGACCATGTCCAAGTCCTCGAATGTAACCTCTAGATTTTCCCAAAACCTGCCTCAAGCCACTCTGTTCATTTGACGTCGATATAAGAGTTATGTTAAGAATAAAGCTCGACCCGAAGGATCAATTGCTGAAGCATATATTGTTAATGAGTCTTTGAATTTTTGCTCGATGTATCTCAACGATATTGAAACAAGATTTAATCGACCTGAGCGCAATGACGATGGTGGGTCTCCATCTACAAGCTTGTCAGTCTTCTCTCAAAATACTAGACTATTAGGTCATGCAGAACAAAAGTTACTTTCAAAACAGGAAATTGATAAAGCCCATTGGTATGTCCTAAATAATTGTGATGAAGATCGGCAATATTTAGAGTAAATTCTTAATCAACTTTAAAATTGTTTTGCTATTAATTACTAATGTGTTGTAGTATCTAATTTAATGTTCTTTTTGTAGTGAACACATGGAGCTGTTGCAACAACAAAATCATAACAATTTGGAACAAAAACAAGAAGAATTGTTTCCTGGATGGTTTGCTTCACATGTAAGTTATAATGAATGTCTTATTTATTTATTAATGCAACATAACATTTGTATTCGAAGGTATATTGATTAATATATTTTCATTAGCACAGATAACGAGATTATATAATAAAAAAGATTCAGTTGTGAGTAAAGAATTGTATGCATTAGCATGTAAACCGGATTTTAGAATATTTTCCTATTCGGGTTGAATTGCTAATGGGGTACGATTCCTTGTTAAAGATCGAGATGATTGTTGTACAACACAAAATAGTGTAGTGATGGTGCCGGGAGATGAGAACATCAACTTTTTTTTGTATACTATGTGATGTTATTGAGTTGGTATACGTTTTTGACTACCGCGTCACTTTGTTCCAATGTAATTGGTACGATAATAATCCAAAACAAAAAAGAACAGTCGTAGATTATCATCTTACTTCTATCAATGTGAATCACAAATGGTACATGGATGATTCTTATATACTTGGCATTCAAGCACAACAAGTATTTTATATGGATGATCTAGTGTTGTGTCCACAATGGAAGGTAGTGGAAAAGGTACAACATAGAGGTATATGGGACATTCCTGAAAAAAAGATGGGGGTAGTGAGCAAGTAATATTTCAGGAAAATGAATCATCAAATATTGTCTTGCCAATACAACAGGAAGATATTGAAACTCAAGTATGCCATAGAGGAGATGTTGATCTAGATATTATTGAAAATGAAGCATTGCAAATAGATGTGGAATCAATAAATAAAAATATGAATAATATTATATATGATACTTCGGAAGAGGAAGATGATACATTGAATGAATATCACAGTGAAGATGAGAAATCTCTAGATGATAAAGATGATAATGCTGATAGAGATATTGGTAAGTAAAACATTCTTTAAATATTTGGTTTTTTATTTTTTGTTTTTTTGCGTAATATTTTTCTATTTTATTTTTTAATGACTATCTATATTTTACATTTCCTATGTAGATTCGAGTACTGATGATGCATCTACAGAGAGTTGATAAGAATTTTTATTGACATTTAAGGTTTGAGTAACCGACTACTGAGATATATTTGATTGCTTATTGTGTTGGTTGTTGATCTTGTGCTAACATTCAATATGATTATAAAGAGTTACACCAGATATTTATTTAGTTTAGATATTTTTGCACTAGTGCAGAGCTTATAGCATAAGTAAATAGAATTGGGGGCCTATCAAATATTGTAGAAGAAAAAATATGTTTGCATCATAGACCTTGTTAATGTGAGATATTTGAAATATTTTCTTTAAGCTAATATTTCATTACCTTCTATATGTGCAAGTTTGACTAAAGTTGTGGAGTTTTTCTTTACAGGAATTATCATTTAACCAAATAACATATTGATGGTGAGTTTGAAGCATATCTTGGAGTCAAGAATGCCATTTGGGTGTCCCGTGAGTTTTTTTTGTTATTTCTTCCATATTTATAGTTCTATTTTCTACTTCTCAAGTTTGGTGAACCATTCTAAGTAGTTCGATCTTGACATTATCAGTACTATAGTTTATTTGTATTTGTTTTGATCTTGGAGATAACCAAATTTGTAGATAATACATTGATCTATATTTATTTGGTTGACTATAATATAATTTTTAAAAGTTTCTATTTTGATATCAATTATATTTTAATAATTGTATGTTGAAGCATTCTTTTCATAAAGTTGCGAGTTATTTGTAATGAAGTAAGTTTCATTTTCATATAAATGTTCACCACGGTAACAATTCCATTGCGATGAAAGAAATTGAAAATTATGTGTTTAGAATAGAATCTCTGACATACATAAATAAAGATAAAATCAAATAGGCGACAATTGTACATTGTTGAAGTGACAAACACTTTGTATTGCGAAATAAATTTAACTACGAGTACAACTTGACACAAATAAATATTTATTGTCGCAACATACTTTGCGTAGTAATTTTATGTCGTAAAATAAAATATGCAACGTAGGTAAAATAATCACAAAATAAATTAGGCAACAACTATACTCATTGCACAAACGATGGCGCGATAGACTCTTTGTGTTACAAATAAATTTAAATGCATACACCACTTGTTACATAATAAATTGTACAACAAATATTGAATGTATTAAAAAACATTATGCGACATATCAAACACATTGTAAAACATATTTCACGACAAACATTAGTTGTTATTAAAAGTATATTACCACGTGCATGTGTTGTTGCAAAATAAAATAGATAGCAAAAGTTACACCTTCAAAGGAATATTCGCAACAAAGGTTTTTTCGTAAAAACTTTATTGGAATAATCGTTGCAACAAACTGTCCTGTCGCGCTTTTATTTTTTCGCGACTACATGCATTGCAACAATATTATAGCTACAAATATCGTGTTGTTAATTCATATTTTTTGCGACAAATAAATAGTGCTGCGATGTTGTTAATGCGATGAATGATCAAAAGTTGTCGTAAAATACATTCGGTGACTAAACATTCGCAACAAACACATTTCTCGTAAAAATTTTATTGGAACATTAATTGCGACAAACAGACTTGTCGCCTTTAAATTTTTTGCGACATATATACATTGCGACGACATTATGACTACAGATATTGTGTTGCCATTTCGTATTTTCTGCGTCAAACAAATAGTGTCGCGATTTTGTGAAAGCGACAAATGTCCAAAAGTTGTCGTAAAACACATTCTGTGACTCATATAGAGCGACAATACCCGCAACGAACGTATTGTCGTCGCTAAATTACTTTGGCAACAAAATCTCAATTTTTGCGACAACATTTTTTTGTCGCGAAATCAGGGATTTGTTGTAGTGACTGGCTGGTTAGGGTAGATTTATTTTTTATTTTTAATTATTTAATGTTAAATTTATATAATTAACGTTTTATCCTTCTTATATTTGGATAAAATTAATTTTTCAGTTCAACTAACAGTCAAATAGATTGTTTTCATTTGGACCTCTGCTGCTATTTTCTCAAAGGTTTAGAACTTTTGCTGGCACAAATTAAAAGTTACGATAAAATCTGTAAAAAGTGAAAGGTTAGGGATCGTTGCTATAATTTTTCCTAAAGTAAAAGCCTAGTGTGGATTTATACCTCCATATTGGGAGAGGAAGAAGATATTTTCTCTTCTACAAATGGAGACCAAAATATTAACACATTTCAACAAAGTTTTATTCAATTGTATTTAACCTTATAAATTTGATGAGTTCTTGTTTGACTACGATTTATAATTTGTCAGTAAATGGTCAAAACCAATTCACATGTTTTTTGAGATTTACAAATATTATACACTTGTTCATAACTCATTTTTACTTATTTATAATTTAACATATTTAAAAAAAATTCCCAAAGATGTAGCTAAATTATTACAGTTTTGCTAGGGGGCAGGCTTAATGCCAGGCCCCTAAATGGCGCCCCCCTATTGGAGGGGGGACTGTCAACCAATAGGGGGCGCATTTCACTTGGCCTGGCATTGAGCCTGGCCAAGTGCCATTTTTCAAATTGTTAAAGGTGTGTGAAAACACGCTCTCCTCTCCTCTCATCTCCTCTAGATAAATAGCTTGTGAAACTACATCCATTTTTTATCCCCATTTTTTTTATAACTCATTTTAAATGAATAATTTTACACAAGAATTCAAAACTTTTACCTTTTTTTAACAAACATTCTTAAATAAAAAAAAACACACATTTTATAAAATTTATTCTAAAAAATCTCTACCAAATATGGGATAAGTCTATCAACCTAGTACACTAGAGTTAACTTTCATGAAAAATATAAACATTAAATTTATATGAAAGAAATGAAAAACTACAGAACAAATTAGCTTTTGTTGTACTAAAGAGTACTCACCTCACATATGGTAACTTTTTTTTTTTCTTTCTAATAAGTAGAAGTGTATTTGCTCACACAAGTAAGAATATTTTTCAATTTGTCTTTGTTTGGTTTAGATAAAAATCAATTTTTTCTTTTATCAAATTTTGATAGAAGTTAATAGAATATGTGATTGAAAAGTTATATATCTAATGCTTATTTGATGAGGATTATAATCTGTTATAAAATAGAGAAGAAGAAGAGGAAGAGAGAATTAGAGTTAATACCTTGTGTGTATTTTATTAATGACCAAAACCCTATATTTATAGGTAAGAATCAGGGATACAATGGTAATAATTTCTAGGGCTACAGGAGTATAATTGTCATTCACTACAAACCCTAATAAACTTTCCTTTTACAACATCACCCCTTGAATGCAAGTTGCAGAGGTGAATATTGATAATAAGCAGTTGGTCTAATACGAACCAATGATGCAACATGTAATATGACATGTTCCCAAACAGAAGCTAGTAGCTTTGTTTTCATAAGTAATGGTCTAGCAATAAGTTGTAAGCGTTTAATAAATGACTCTGCTAAACCATTTTGTGTATGGACATGCGCAACTGAATGCTCAATTACAATCCCAATTGACATACAATAATCGTCGAATGCTTGTGATCTAAATTCACCAGCATTGTCAAGACGAATAGTTTTGATTGAGTAATCAAAAAATTGTGCTCGTAATTTTATGATTTGAGCAAGTAGTCTAGCAAATGCTACATTCCTAGTGGAAAGTAGGCAAACATGTGACCATCTAGTAGAAGAATCAATTAATACCATAAAATAACGAAATGGTCCACATGGTGGGTGTATTGGCCCACATTTATCTCCATGAATTCTTTCCAAGAAAGTTGGAGATTCAACATTGACCTTTGTAGTCGAAGGTCTAATGACTAACTTGCCTTATGAACAAACTACACATGGATAATCATTAGGTAAAAGAATCTTCTAGTTCTTTAAAGGATGTCCATGTGAGTTGTTTATTATTCGACGCATCATTATAGCTCCTGGATGCCCAAGTCTATCATGCCAAAGTATAAAACTTTTTGGGTCAACGAACTTCTGTTTCATGACATTATTTGATTCAACCATTTTTATATATGTATAGTACATGTCGGATGGGAGTGCATGAAATTTTTCTTTTTTCTGTTTCTTGCCAGATACAAAAGAAATTATGCAAAGATATTCAACACTATTTTCTTGCATCGCCTGAATGTGATATCCATTGTAGCGGATATCTTTAAAACTAAGCAAATTTCTCCTGGATTTGTTAGAGTAAAGTGCATCGTTAATATATAATTTTGTATTATTTGGTAAAATAATACAAGCTCTTCCGGAGCCTTCAACGATATTCGATACACCAGATATCGTATTAACATTATTTTCTGCTAATGTTAAGTCCAAAAAATATTTTTTGTTTTGAAAAATTGTATGTGTAGTTGTACTATCAATCAAACAAGTATCTTGACAATCCATCATCAATCTATAAATACAACAAAATACATATGTTTTAATAAAAACTTGAATTTAAATTTAAAGAAGTAAATATGATTCAATAATATAAAATTGACGATACATAATAAAATTTTCCTTTTTTTTTTTGTGAAAGGTAAAAAAAAAACATTTCTAACTAAATTTGTAAAATAAAGTGAAATGCTAGAAGTATAGACAATAAATTAATCTACATCTTCCATCACAACACCCCCAAACAAGTGGTCAATATTTTCATTTGGATTGGCAAAGAAATCGGAGACATCCAAATGAGTCACATCAATCGGACCATCATAATTAGTGAAATTTGTCACAATTTTTCCTTTTTCCTTTATTGATTTTTGATAAAGATCCACAAAGTGTTTTGCCGTACGACGGGTACGTCTCCAATGCCCTTTCATTCCACATCTAAAACAATTTTCTTCATGCACCTTTTTGGATGTGCTACTTTCGTTTACTTTGTGCCTTTTGA
Source organism: Osmanthus fragrans (assembly GCA_019395295.1). Taxonomy (NCBI): domain Eukaryota; kingdom Viridiplantae; phylum Streptophyta; class Magnoliopsida; order Lamiales; family Oleaceae; genus Osmanthus; species Osmanthus fragrans. The sequence goes on from CM033361.1 coordinate 9,093,877, forward strand.
AACTGTTGTCTTGCTGATGATAACTTTGTTGATTATTTCGTCCATGATTTATTCCACGTGCACGTCCGCGTCCACGTTCAAATCCGATTCCACGTCCACATCATTGTCTTGATATTGCATTTGCTTCAGGAAATGCAGTACCATTTGTTTCAGACAATGGTAAGAACCAGTTGGACGTAACCCATGATTTTTCATTAGAAGTTCATTATTTTGTTCAGCAATAAGCAAGGAAGATATAAGTTCTGAGTACTTTTTGAAACCACGCTCATGATATTGCTGCTGCAGGAGCACATTTGAGACGTGAAAGGAAGAGAAAGTTTTCTCCAACATATCTTCATTGGTGATTTTTTCTCCACACAAGATCAATTTTGAAGATATTCTGAAGAGTTCAGAATTGTACTCACTTACAGTTTTGAAGTCTTGCAAACGAAGGTGAATCCACTCATAGCGGGCTTTTGGGAGGACTATAGTCTTCTGATGTTCAAATCTTTCAATCAATTTTTTCCAAAGAGCATGTGGATCTTTCCCAGTGAGATATTTAATTTTCAATCCATCGTGAAGATGGTGACGAAGAAATATGAGTGCTTTTGTACGATCTTGCAGGGATTCTTTGTTTCATTCTTTTATTGTCTCTCCCAAACCTTTTGAGACAAGATGGATATCAGCATTAAGTACCCATGATAGATAATTTTTGCCAAATATGTCAAGTGTAACAAACTCAAGTTTTGTGATGTTTGCCATTTGATTAACTACACGATAAAAAAATACAATTAGTTTCGAAGAATACATAATAATTGATTAAGTAGTCAATATCGACATGACATAAGTTACGTGTTTTCCTTCAAAGATAAACACTAATTTAAAATAATACGTTCTTCGAAATATGTACTACTTCGGGAGTACGTTGTATTTTACTATTGTTCTTCAAGAGCAATATATCAATATTCTTCTGGAATATTGAAAATTATAATTTATACTCTTTAGGAGCAAATAATATTGTTCTAGAATATTAATTATAAAGTTGTGTTAATTCAGGAGCAACAACATGATAGAATATCAATTGAAAATTTATAATACAACATCTAAGAACATTTAATCAAGTTAATAATACAATTTATATATAAAAGTTAATTATCAAATATGTATTAGGAAAAAAAATCTCCATACACAGAATGAAGGAAGAATTAAGAAAAAATTACATACATGACACACAATTAAAGATATAGTATAAAGGTAGAATTAAGAGAAAATTCTAAATATGCACGTGAGACGAGTACGAATGCATAAGTCATTATTGATTACAAAACCACATAAACTAATACATATATGTGCTCAATAGGTACAATTACCAAGGCAGCTCAAGAAATAGATGGAAAAATCATGCTTGCCAATTATTTTCCTACACAAACCCCTAACATAATTTTAAAGAAGAATACATTACATGAAAAAACAATCATTACGTAAAAGCAATGATTATGTATTGTACAGATTCTTGAATAAAAAAAATATCAAAGGTGACTACAGAAATTGCAGGGATTAAAGAGGTAGAGACACTGTACAAATTATATTTTGGATTATTCTTATATTTTATATCTTTAAATGGCAAAAGCAACAAATTGATGGCAACCTCTTATATAATGATTGTTAGGCACGTCAGATAACGATAGAAATAATATGATTTCCGATCGTGTATATGTAAAATCACGTATTACCAAATTAATTTTGGTACACATGACAGATAAAAAAAAATTATTATCTTCTAATTAATCTACTTTGATTTAGAGAGTTTCGTGCTGATAACGTGTCATAAAATAGAGAAGAAGAAGAAGAAGAGAGAGAATTATAGTCAATACATTGTGTGTATTTTATTAATGACCAAAGTCCTATATTTATAGGTAAGAATCAGGGATATAATGGTAATAATTTCTAGGGCTACAGGGGTATAATTGTCATTCACTACAAATCCTAATAAACTTTCCTTTTACAACATAATCAAATTTTTAGTGAATTTTGATAAAATTTTATGAAATGTATTGTTGAAAAGTTGTTGTTCTTATGAAATGTGTGGTTAAAATTAATAGTTAACATTGATTTAGATTAAAATCTAACAGTGTGTTTGATTGCAATAACGTAATTTACATAAAAAATAAAAAAATTAAGTTCTAAGCAATTGAATTGCCTAAAAATTATTTATATTAAAATTATTAATTAAATATGTTTGAATAGTTTAATTTTCAAATGAGAAAATATTATACTTGTCCATTTTTTATTGATGGGTAGAGAGAGAGAAAATTACTTGAAAATAAAACACATAACTTTCTCTAAAGAAAATATTTTTCTTATTTTAAAAAAAAATACGGCCACATGACTAACTTTTAGAAAATATTTTTCATGAAAAAAAAATATTAATCAAATACTTCAAAAGTAAGAACTTAGATGAAAAAAAGAATTAAACCAATCAAACATTCCCTAAAGTTTAATTTCCACCAAACAAGATTCTAAAAATTAAGTATTATTTTGAAATGAATTTTAATGAGCCTTTTTAATGGAAGGGTTTACTAATCATTTTGTCTCTAGTCTAGATTAGGTCCCTGTTTGATAAAAAACTAAAGTTTAAATTTTAATTTAAGTCAAAATTAATAATTAATTTTAATCATATATTTCATAAAATCCATTATTTTCAATCACACATTCATCAATTTTTATTAAAATCTATTAAAATTTTGATTTTATTCTCTATCAAACCGGGCTAGCTAAGAGTGAAAGTCGATAAAAGAGCACCATGTCTTTGAATTATTCCAAGTGTAATTCTGCGAAAAATCATTATGCAAGTGTAACTTCACTCTATCTTCCAGTCCTGATGGCGCTATATACGTCAATTTCCATTTTGGAAACCCGACTTGAATTGACCCAGTGACCCGAAAACCTCTCAAATGTACATTCACTCGTAAACCCTTTGCACTCCCTTCAGCTTCTGACATTCGATTTCGTCTTCCGTTGACAATGGCGCCGTTGGCCGCGCCGACCCGCCTCCTCCACCTGACCCCCTCCGTATCCCTCTCCCGTCGTGGTAATTCCACCACAACCACCACCACCCGTATCACCTCCAATTCCATTATCCAATCCAATCTGCAACCTCTAGCCACCTCCTCCCAAAACCCTAAATCCTCGAAGTCTCTGACTCCGTCTGCTAATCTCTTCAACTCCTCTGTGTCCGTCCCCAAATCTCTCGCTCTTACTGCCGCTTCTGGAGTGCTCTTCCACCTAGCATTTCAATACTCCGGCGGAAATTCTAACTTCAATTCGGGGAATGGCGGCGGTGGAGGTGGTGGAGAGGAAATGGAGGGCAAGGTGGTGGATTTTGGTCCCGTATATTCTCTCTGTCGGCAATTGCGAAGGATGACGAACCCCAACAAGAATGGGATAATCATGGGTTACCGGCCAACATTGTGGTCCAGCTTAACAAGCTTAGTGGGTTTAAGAAATATAAGGTGTCGGATATATTGTTCTCAGATCGCCGTCGTGGTTCTTCTGTCGGTACCGAGGACCCATTTTTCGAGATGGTGTCGCTCCGGCCGGGTGGGATATACACCAAGGCTCAGCTCCAGAAGGAGTTAGAAACTCTAGCTACTTGTGGAATGTTTGAGAAAGTCGACTTGGAGACCAAAACTAATCCGGATGGTACTATCAACATAACCATTCCATTCCAAGAATCCACATGGCAATCTGCAGATAGATTCAGGTGCATTAATGTGGGTCTGATGCAACAGTCCAAGCCTATTGAAATGGATACTGATATGACTGATAAGGAGATGTTAGATTACTACAGGAGTCAGGAGAAAGATTACAGGAGGAGAATTGAGAAGGCGAGGCCATGTTTGTTGCCATTGCCTGTGCAGAGGGAAATCTTGCAAATGTTGAGGGAGCAGGGGAAGGTGAGCGCAAGATTGCTGCAGAGGATTAGGGACAGGGTGCAGCAGTGGTACCACGAGAATGGGTATGCCTGTGCACAGGTTGTGAATTTTGGGAATTTGAATACCAAGGAAGTGGTTTGTGAGGTTGTGGAAGGGGATATTACACAACTTGTCATTCAGTTCCAAGATAAGTTAGGTAATGTGTGTGAGGGGAACACTCAGATGCCCGTAATAAAGAGAGAAATGCCCAAACAGGTTAGAGTCTATTGATTTTTGCTTTTGTCATCTTATACAACATTTGTATATCTGATTTTTCTCAAGTACTATGTTGACTACTATTCTTTCTGGCATTCTGAGTTGTTATTTATATTAGAAGCAAATAAGGAGTTTTGTTGTACTGATGCAATTCATTATAATGTGTGAATGTGAAAAAATTTCTATGTTTATTCCCGACGGCGAACTGAATTGTTAAATTCAATAAGCAGGATTTATTCTTTTTATGTCCTCATAAAACACTAAAGAAAGCTGTTCTCTGTTTTGATTTACTTTAAGAATTCAATATATTCATAATTTCACTTCCTTCTAAATTTTGATGATTGATTATTTTTGTATCAGTCGACCAATTGCTATATAACATGTCTATCATGTCAAAATGTCGAATTGACTATGCTTCTTTTTCCAGGATGAGTATGAATGTGCTGTATACTTCATTTAGTTTGGAAATCTGGCAAGTTTTCAGTTTCTTGTTTATGGAGTTATTGAGTTGCAAACTTTGAATGTATTATGGGTATATGACTAAGTTTATCATATGATTGTTTGACTGTTCTCATATTGTTATATCGCTTAACAGCTTCGCCAAGGTCAAGTATTTAATATTGAGGATGGGAAGCAAGCATTGAGAAATATAAATTCTCTAGCTCTTTTTTCTAATATTGAGGTAAATCCACGTCCAGACGAGAAGAATGAGGGAGGTATTATTGTTGAAATCAAGCTCAAGGAACTGGAACAAAAATCTGCTGAAGTTAGTACCGAATGGAGCATCGTACCAGGACGTGGGGGTCGTCCTACACTGGTAAATAATATAAAACTTTTATCTCTGAATTTCAGTGAAGTTCTTTATATTTGGTTGTTAACTGTTGCTTGTTTGTACACAGGCATCAGTCCAGCCAGGTGGAACTGTCTCTTTTGAGCATCGGAATATTAATGGGTTGAATAGGTCCATTCTTGGTTCAGTTACCACCAGCAACTTCCTCAATCCCCAGGTGATTTAATCCTGGTCTTGTTAGAAGATACTTTATTGGAATAGTAATATGTGGCGTTTCGTAACAACTTTCAGCCAAATATATTCGCAGGATGATCTAGCTTTTAAACTGGAGTATGTTCATCCGTATTTAGATGGTGTATACAATCCTCGCAACCGTACCTTCCGTGCTAACTGCTTCAACAGTAGAAAGCTGAGTCCAGTCTTCACCGGTGGGCCTGGAATAGATGAAGTCCCCCCTATATGGGTTGACAGAGCTGGAGTTAAAGCCAACATTACAGAGGTAGACTACAATGGTCATAATGGACTTAGCTGAAAGCCAATCTTTATAATGTGTTCATGTTGTCGACAATTGTTTTAGCAACCCTGAGAAAAATTGAGAAAAGATTGGTTTTAAGTTGCTATCTTTGTTAATCGAAGTGACCTTTTTTCTTCTTCTAGATTTTTCAAGTTAGCACTCACAATAAAAGTGACTAACAATTTGTTTATTAACAAGTCGGTTTGTTAAATAGTAAACTTGAGTATGGTTGACAAATGCATTTTCTGCAGAATTTCACCCGTCAAAGCAAATTTACTTACGGACTTGTGATGGAGGAGATAACGACCCGTGATGAAAGCAGTAACATTTCTGCAAATGGTCAAAGAGTATTGCCAAATGGAGGGAGTTAGTGCTGATGGACCCCCGACAACACTCAGTGGCACTGGCGTCGACCGTATGGCATTTTTACAAGCCAATATCACCCGTGACAACACAAAATTCGTGAATGGGGCTATAGTTGGTGAGAGAAATGTGTTCCAGGTGAGCAAGGATTTTGTATTATCATATATGCTACACTCTTTCTATTCTCTAACCCAGTAGCATGGCTAAGTTGCTCCTAAATCAAGTGATGTTATTCCTACTCCCCTGTACAAGGGATCACCTTGTCAGCTTGCATGCTGCCTTTTGTGTAAAAACGCTGTCTTGTGTGTAAAAGGTACGATACCTTAAATTATATCCTCTCCCCTTGATGGGTAAGCATTATAGTTTTCCAAGAAAGGCCCCTAATTGAATGATTTTGATCTCTAAGTTTATGCTTAGATTTTTACATCTTGCCTCTGTTTACGTTTTTTCGTTAAATATCACGAAGTTACTATGATATTGCTGTTGAGGATACTTTGGCTGAATCCAAGGCATAATATATGTAACGATATTGACCCCATTATTCTAGCCTAATTCTGTGTTATATTTTCCATTATTTCTTACTGTAATTGATATGTAAATATTCTACTTGATTTGTAAGGCACCTTATACATCTATATAAATAGACATGCTCACCACCACTAAAGTAGTGAGGTGATTTATTCTTCAAAGAGTTTCATGGTGAGTTTCATGGTATCAGAGCTCTTCTTGGATTAACATCCACTGATCCTTCAATCTCACCATGGCTGCCGAATCCACTATTCTCTCTTTCAACACCATGATCCACATGATAACAATTAAACTCTCCTCAAACTACCTTCTATGGAAAAGCCAACTCCTTTCCCTTGTTGAAAGTCAAGAACTACTCGGTCATGTAGATGGCACACTTGAGCCACAGCCACGGTTTAACCCACCCACCTCTCAAACACCAAACCCCAAATATCTGGCTTGGAAAACCACTGATCAGAGGCTTCTCAGCCGCCTCCTTTCTTCCCTCACTGAGGAGGCCATGGCTGAAGTCGTCGGCCTCTCTACCTCCCGCGAGGCCTGGGTTGCTTTGGAAAATACCTTCAATCACCGCTCCAAAGCTTGTGAAATTCACCTCAAAGACGATCTCCAATTGATGAAGCGTGGAACACGGTCTGTCTCTGAATATGCCCGTGCCTTTAAGGCACTTTGTGATCTAGATGCCATTGGGCGGCCAGTTGATGACACAGACAAAGCCCATTGGTTTTTTCGAGGTTTTGGTGCTGATTTCTCATCGTTCTCAACTGCATAGATGGCGGTCACCCCTCTCCCCTGCTTTGCTGATATTGTGTCCAAAATTGAAAGCTTTGATCTGTTCCAAAAATCACTTGAATCTCCAAGCCTACCCACAACAGCGTTTATTGCCACACATCGCACCAATCACAAGGGGCATCCCTCACGCATTAATCGTGGATGCAACAGCAATCAAGGCTTCTCCAATCGTGGCTACGGACAGAACTTCTCTGGCCAAGGACGTTGCCCCCGCGATGTCAAATTTGTCGGACTGAAGGACACTACACAGATCGGTGTGACCAGAGGTACACTCGGCAAAACGAATCTGCTCATCTTGCTGAAGCTTTCAACAAATCATGTTCCATGTCTGAAAATGAGGGCCCAGATTGGTATTTGGACACTGGAGCTTCGGCCCATATGACTACCAATCCATCTACTTTGGATCACTCAACTAATTATACTGGTAAGGATTGTGTAATTGTAGGAAATGGTGCTTCTCTTCCTATAACTTACACTGGTAACGTTTCTCCTGACCAAAATCTTCATTTACTTGATGTTTTAGTCGTTCCTTGTCTAACTAAAAATCTTTTGTCCATTAGTAAATTAACTTCTGATTTCCCTTTGTCTGTCACTTTTATTAATAATTCTTTCACTATCCAGAATCGTCAAACAGGAAGGGTGGTGGCAACTGATAAACGAGATGGTGGATTATATGTGCTGGAGCGTAGATATCCCACTTTTATTTCTGTTCTTAATAAAAAGTCGTTGCATGCCTCCTATGATTTATGGCATGCTCGTCTTGTTCATGTGAATCATTCTATTATCTCTCTTTTAAATAAAAAAGGTCATCTTTATCTTATATCTCTATTGCCTTCTCCAACGCTTTGTAATACACGTCAAATTGCAAAAAATCATCGTTTACCAGTAATGAAAAAAGATTGTCAAATGTGTTGGATTTAATTCATTGCGACATATGGGGCCCCTCCCCCGTTAAATCCACTTCAGGTTTTGTCTACTATGTTGTCTTTATCGATGACTTTTCTCGCTTCACTTGGCTATATCCTTTGCGTCTAAAATCTGACTTTTACAATACTTTTCTTCAATTTCAAAAATTTGTGGAAAATCAGTTTTCTGCACGAATAAAAATATTCCAAAGTCATGGCGTGGAGAATTTACTAGCAATCATTTCGTGGCACACCTCTGCACCTCTGGCATTCATCATCAACTATCTTGCCCATACACACCCGCTCAAAATGGTCGAGCAGAAAGGAAACATCGTCATGTGACTGAGATCGGCCTAGCCCTTCTTTTTCACTCTCATCTTTCTCCACGTTTCTGGGTTGACGCCTTCAGCACTGCAGTCTACATCATCAATCACTTGTCCACACCACTTCTTGAAAGTATGTCCCCTTTTGAGCTTCTATATGGTTCATCTCCGAATTATGAAAATTTCCATCCTTTTGGTTGTCGTGTTTATTCTTGTTTGCGTGATTTTATGACTAACAAATTTTCTCCTCGCAGCATTCCATGCATTTTTTTAGGTTATAGCCCCTCCTATAAAGGGTATCGTTGCCTTGATCCCACCACCTCTAGATTATACATTACTCGACATGCACAGTTTGATGAACATCACTTTCCTTCTTCAGGTGCCTCTGACGCCCAACCTATCTCATCTCTCCACTTTTCCAGTTTTTTGGAACCCAGCTCATCCCATACAAAATTGTCTCCCCCTGAGCATCATTCCCCCTCCATTACTCCATCCGGATCTCACCCGTGTGATATTTGTGCTGATCCAGTGGGTGCAGGTTACTGACTCTATTGCAGGCTCTACTTTGGTTCACTTGGCCTTTAGACCATCTCCTGTTGAGTATGCCACTGCTCCTCAAATTCATGATCTCACTCCAGCATCTCCATTGGTCACTCACCCTATGATCACACGAGCTAAGGCTGGTATTTTCAAAACTCGACATCTAGCTAATATTGGCATCTTGGGCTCTTCTGGTCTTCTTTGTGCTCTTCTTGCCTCTACTGAGCCTAAAGGTTTGAAATCTGCTGCAAAGAATCTTGCTTGGCTTGCTGCCTGGATGAAGAAATGCAGGCCTTGAAAAACAACCGTACTTGGATTTTGGTCCCTAGGCATGCTAACACCAACATTGTGGGCTCCAAATGGGTGTTCAGGACCAAATATTTATCTGATGGATCCATTGAGCCTCTCAAAGCTTGTCTTGTTGCCAAGGGTTATACACAAGTACCTGGTCTCGACTACAATGATACCTTCAGTCCTGTCATTAAGGCTTCTACTGTTCGAGTTGTGCTCTCTATTGCTGTGACTAACAAATGGCGCCTTCGCCAACTTGATGTTAAGAATGTGTTTCTCAATGACACTTTTACCGAGCATGTTTACATGGAGCAACCTCCTGGTTATATTCATCCTCGCTTTCCTAATCATGTTTGTCAGTTAAAGAAAGCTCTCTATGGCCTAAAGCAAGTGTTCCTTGTGCTTGGTTCCAGCGCTTTAGCTCCTTCCTTATTCAACTTGGTTTTTCTTGCAGTCGAGCTGACACTTCGCTGTTTATCTTCCATAAGAACCTTGATATCATTTATTTGCTTCTCTATGTTGATGATATTATTATTACTGGCAACAACTCATCTCTCATCCGCAATTTTACCTGTAAACTCAACTCTGAGTTTGTCACTAAGGATTTAGGTCCTCTTAGCTACTTCCTTGGCCTTGAAGCCTCAACAACCACCGATGGTCTTTTTATCAGTCAGCTGGAATATGCACGGGATATCCTCACTCGAGCTGAGTTACTTGATAGCAAACCAGTCCATACCCTTATGGTTGTTTCTCAGCACTTGTCTGCAAATGGTACTCCTTTCTCACATCCCACTCGTTACAGATCTCTGGTTGGCGCCCTTCAATACTTGACTATCACGCGCCCGGATATTGCTTATGCTGTCAATTCTGTCAGTCAATTTCTGCACGCTCCAACAACAGACCATTTTCTTGCAATTAAGCGTATTCTTCGCTATATCTAAGGCACCCTTCATTTTGGTCTCATCTTCCGCTCTTCTACTACTCCTAGTGCTCTCATTGCTTACTCTGATGTTGATTGGGCAGGATGCCCTGATACTCGTCGGTCTACCTCTGGTTACTCTATCTATCTTGGAGGAAATTTCGTTTCTTGGAGTGCTAAGAAGCAACCCACATTCTCTCGCTCCAGCTGTGAATCTGAATACCGTGCCCTTGCACAAATTTCCGCTGAGCTTCTTTGGATTACACACCTTCTTCAAGACTTGTTGTTGTCACTTCCACAGCGGCCCGTTCTTCTATGTGACAACAAAAGTGCTATATTTCTGAGCTCCAATCCCGTTTCTCACAAACGGGCCAAGCATGTTGAATTAGACTACCACTTCCTTCGGGAACTTGTTTCTGGCAAGCTTCACACCCAGTTTATCCCTTCTCACCTACAGGTTGCTGATATCTTCACCAAAAGTATCCCTCAACCACTTTTTTAATTTTTTCGTTCCAAGCTTCACGTTTGTTCCAATCCGACACCCAGCTTGCGGGGGGGCGTTGAGGAAACTTTGGCTGAATCCAAGGCATAATATATGTAACGATATTGACCCAGTTATTCTAGCCTAATTCTGTGCTATATTTTCCATTATTTCTCACTGTACAGTTAAACCTCGATAAAGTAATGTTCAATAAAGTAATAACCTCGATTATATAATAATTTATTTCGATCCCGACTTGGGCCAATGGACTAAAGTAATAACCTCGCTAAATGTATTAAGTAATAAAAAAAAATTGAATCCTTAAGGGCCCAATAAAAATATAAAGTAATAATTACTGGATTTCATTGAGAAAAAAAATATATATGTAGACTAAAATCTTTCAATCAATCAACAATACCCATACAATAATCATTCATTTTGAAAATATGCATCTATAGTTGATTGTTTTTTCTTCCCACCTAAACCAAAATGAACCCTATCCTTAACTTTTTGTAAGGCATACACACCTTCCGGAATATTTTGCTCGTGTTGTAGCAGGTAGTTGCTTAAGGTGACTATTGCTTGAAATGCCTCTTTTGACGACACATTTAGGACAATACTACTATCATCTGGTTCAGAATCATTCTCATCATCATTACTGTTCAGTACCGATTGAATAATTTCTTCGTCTGTAGGTGATTCCATAACTACATCATTCTCGCTAGGATAGTTCAAAAGATGTTCAACATCCATCACATTTCTATAGCGTAAATTAGAGATGACATCATTCAATCGTTGGATATCTTCATCTAATTCACCAACGTCTGGTTCGGGAATATTTTTTGCTTCTGACCGAATCTTGCAATGCCGAAAACAATTTGCAATTGTTGTCTTCACATCAAAATTCCAAGCCATGTTAGCAAAATTAATAACATTCAAAATATTAATTTTTTCAGAATTTGGTGCTTCAACCTCAATGCCTTGTAAGATGCTAGAATAAAAACGACGACGATAATGAGCTTTGAATGCTCGAATAATCCCAGCATCACATGGTTGAATCTTAGACGTTGTGTTAGGAGGTAAGAAAAATAACTTTACATTTCTCAAGCTTTCAACTACCTTTGGATGAGCTGGGCAATTGTCTACTATTAAGAGAATCTTCCTGCCATTCATTCTTTTATCAAGCCAACCAACAAAATCTTGAAAAAGCAAGCCAGTCATCCAAGCTTTTTTGTTGGATCGATACTTGCAATTAAGATTGTTCATGTTCACATTTTAAAAGCATCTAGGATTTGCATACTTACCAATAACCCAAAGTGGTACTTTGTCAGATCCATCACCATTGCAACAAACAACAGTAATTCTCTCCTTATCTTTTTTGCGTCCTTCGAGCTGCTTGGTAGCAAGTGAATGATCAGCTTCCAATCGGTAAAATAATCCAGTTTCATCCATATTATAAATATCCTTCAACTGAAACTGGTCTAGTTTTGATCGTATTCCAGGTAAAGCATTTACAATATTCTTCATGATAACTGAACCACTTTCACCAAAATGTCGGTAAGATTTGATTCCATATCTTGCCTTGAAACGTTCTAACCATCCACTAGAAAAATTGAATTCTGGATTAGTTTCACCGTACTTTTTTTGCAAAAGCTCTTTTGCTTTTCCTTGGATAATTTCTCCAGACATGTTCACTTTATCTTGCCTTTGAAGAAATCACTCATACAAAACTTTTTCTAAATCAGGGTATTTTGGAGATTTGTGTCTTTTAACATCGCTATTTTTCATCTCATTTGACAAATATTCCGATGCTCTTTTGAGAGTGTTCGATATTGTTGATTGACTAATAGTCAAATCAAACTTTTGTTGTACCCATGCTTGCGTATCTTTTTGGCTAATAGTTGGATTCTCTTTCTTATGCTCACATATTGCACTCCTCATTTTATCGGTTAAAGTTGATTTTTTTACTCCTTTCAAATGATGAGAAGACATTGGAGGGGAAACAAAATATTGTATGTGCTTGGAATATGTCTTCCAAACATCTAACTTTTATAGGTAAAGACTAAACATTTTCATTTGCTATGTACGTGAACTTAGTTTTTAGAGACATTAAGTTTTACTAAAACTTTTTAGCTTCCCTAGATTCAAATAATATTTTGATTAGTGTCTTTTGATTTTACATATTTTATATTGAAAAGCTCTCTCTAAAATAATAAATATTTATTTATCGATAAATGAATAATTTATTCATTTATCGATAAAGAAATAACTTCGCTAAATGAATATTTTTTTTCGGTCCCGAGGGTATTACTTTATCGAGTTTTAACTGTAATTGATATGTAAATATTCTACTTGATTTGTAAGGCACCTTGTACATCTATATAAAAAGACATGCTCACCACCACTAAAGCAGTGAGGTGATTTATTCTTCAAAGAGTTTCAATTGCATACATCCACCTAAAATCTGAGGAGATAGCTTGACGTTTCAGCTGAACAAAATCTGACAGATTTTTTTTTTGTCGTTCTTTAATTTGAGTGCAGCTTGACCAAGGGCTTGGTGTTGGAAGCAAGTTCCCGTTCTTTAACCGCCACCAGTTAACAGTGACCCAATTTTTCCAATTGAAGCAAGTAGAGGAAGCTGCTGGCAAGCCTCCACCACCTGTATTAGTCCTTCATGGCCATTATGGTGGTTGTGTCGGAGATCTTCCCAGTTACGATGCTTTTACTCTGGGGGGACCTTATTCTGTTCGGGGTTACAACATGGGAGAGTTGGGAGCTGCAAGAAATATACTTGAGGTACTCACTTATAACTGAAAACAGCAGTTGGCCTCATGCTCTGCGCACGCTCACGGGCTTGTGTTCTATAAGATGGTGAAAATACGTAGTATTTGTTGAGCCTCAGTTTTCTATGAAAGTTGACCGAGTTTAGTTTTATATATACGGAACTTTTATGCATGTTTGATCCAGAATTAATAACAAGAATGGAGATTTTTCCAATGTTTTTTATTTCTGATCCACTGATTCTAATGCTATCTGCAGCTGGCTGCTGAGCTACGGATTCCTGTGAGAAATACACACGCTTATGCATTTGCAGAACATGGCACTGATCTTGGGAGTTCAAAGGATGTGAAAGGAAACCCTACGGAGGTTTACCGAAGAATGGGTCACGGTTCTTCTTATGGTCTTGGAGTCAAGCTGGGTTTAGTACGAGCAGAGTATGCCGTCGACCATAACTCTGGAACCGGTGCAATATTCTTCCGATTTGGAGAGAGATTCTGAGAAGGTATAATTTAATTTCTGGTTTTTAATTAGCGGCTGATTGGAGATTTACAAGTTTTGAGTCCACCGGTTTCAAAGTTTTCAGTGAGATTTTTTTTTTAATTTTTTTTTTTGGGTTTTGATAGTGTGGCTGGACCTTGTATTTTATGAATGAATGAAGAATAAGATGCTGCCTTTTTTAATGATTCACGTGTTTTGGATTTGTAGGTGCTTTTCTTAAATAAATGTGAGGAACCCAAGAGTACTTCCAATTAATGGATATCGTTTCTCAATTTGACAAATAATCATAGCCCTTAATTAAAGTTGAGTTTTGCTACAAGTACACTTTTTTTTTTTGACAATCTACTCACAATCAAAGGGTGGAATCCACAATTAAAATAATGGTGGATCCCATGCATTGTGAGTACAATATCAAAGAAAGATTATAAAAAGAGTGTACTTAAAGAATAATTCATTAAAGTTAGGGTTAAACTAATTGTACAAACTTGGTGTACATCAAGTTTGACATTTCAAGTATTGTCAAAATTAGTGTTATTGATTGTTTAAAGTGTCGTGAGAATCAATGTTTGACAAAAATGTCACCTCACAAAAATGTCGAACTTAATGTAAAACTTAGTGCACATGTGGCTTGATTGTTTAGGATTTTTCTTGTTGTACATCAATGCTTGACAACATTGATGACAAACATTGATGTACAACAAGTATTGCTCGATTGTTTAAGCTAATATAAAGGTTTAAATCTATTGAACTTTTTAAATTCACTCTATCCACATCCGAACACACCCCAATAAGGGGATTAATAATAATTCGTCAAATTCATTATTAGGAGAAACGATCTTCCTAATTAGATAAGCTAGGACTCAGCAATAGCCATGTTAATGAGCCACAAAATGATTCTAATAGCAATGTTCATTGAGAAATAACAAGACCATGTTTTGGAACAAGTATAAACACATGTAAGAATCAAGTAGGAATCGGGAACTCAAGACTACTAAAGAAAGATTTTACAAAGCGTTACCCGAACTAGCCATGGCCAGCAAGACACATTGTGTAAGGGTTCGAACCAGTAAAGATGACACCACTGGGAAATATTTAGTCATTAAACGAAGGCCTCAACTTCAATGATTAAAAGACATCACCAAGGAGAATACATATACGACCATAAAGTTGGAAATCGAAGCTAAGAATTCCGACAATTTAGCAAAACATCGATAGCCTGCAAGACTCAAATCAAACATGCCCAAATCTGTCCCCAGGGCACATCTCCAAGTGGTAAAAGAGAAAGGTGGAAAAATCCAACTTTGCTTGAGGCTGTCGCGTCAAGAGTTCGAATCTTGAAATATGGATTTGGCTCTTGGGTAAGTGCAAGTGTACAAACATCCTTCTACCCTGTATCCTTGGAGGCATAACTTGCGATTTATTTCCTTCACCAAGGCCCAGGACAGGACAAGTGGGGGCGCCAGTAATGAAGCATAATCCCATAAAAAATAAAAAATAAAAACATGCTGAAACCTCGAAAGCATCACATATACGCTTAACAAATAATGACTTCGAAAAAGTAAGAAATGTAAGGTGTCAGAGAGAGAAGCTTTCAACTTTAGTGAGAGACACTCACTTTAGTTGTCCCTTGCATATGTGAGCTCATTCATCTTTGTTCAATTTTATCTTCATCACTTGGTATTTCAAATCCAGCAACGCGGATTTTATAAAATCTGTCCAGATTCAAAAGGTTAGCTTTGAAAATTTCAAGTTTCTTGGAGAAGTTTCGGCCAAAAGGTTTAAGGAGAGTATTGCTGCTTATTTCGATTTTTACCTTCCTTCCCTACGCATTTTCGAATTCAGCAAGCAGATTTTGGGTTTCTTCATCCAGATTTATATGTTCTTTGCCTGTTTATCATTATACTCAGGCATATTACATACATTTCGAGTTTTCTTGCAAGAATTTAAGCTGGCAACAGCTTATTTCTTCACTCATTTACTGCCTGTTTGGAGGTTCCAGCATATAACTGTTTTACCAAAGGCAGACTCTCGAGTCCTAGGTTTCCAGCTTAACCAACGGCCTACTCGTCTGGGATTTTCAGTTTGGGTTCGAAATCCAACCTTGCATACTGCTGGTCGTCTAACTTCTGTTTTTAAGCATTGATATGGATTTTGCTCTTGATAACAAAAATGCAAAGTGTGCTGCCTATTTACAAGGTAAGCAATTTGAAGATTCCTCTTCACGTAATGCTGCCCAACATTCTCCAACAGGGAAAGCAGATTTTGTTCGAATATTACCTTCATCAATTGGTAATCTCGAATCCAGCTATGCAGATTCAAAGTTTATCTTTGAATATTTCAAGTTTGTGATTCTCGGCCAGCATGTATATGGATTTTTCTTGAAAGATTCAAGTTTTTCATCTCCTCTAAGAAGATTTGAAATCGGTCTAGAGTTTTGCACTTCATGTACTTGATTAACCGAAATTGTGATGTTTTGATTCATGCTCCGTCTCTTGTTTTGGATCATTAGATCACTGTGCTGTCTTATTTTGTATGCCCATGATAGTTGTACTCAAATTTTTGATCATCACAATTTATTTACTCGATAAAAATAAAAATAAATAAAAAAAAAACCGACTTCAAAACATGAGCATAAGCACTTCAAACCTCAAGAAAACAATTCAACTAGTGGCCTCACAGAGAGACAAAGAAAGGAAAGCTTTAACTGCAAGGACCTTACTACATGTACATCGAGCTTTATACAATGAGTTATATAATGCCATATGTCACTCTATCATTTGCCAATTTAAATTACAATAAACTTTTTCATCTAATTTTTTTCTTTCCACATCATTTTATGCGATCCCTTCTGTATCAATATTATGTATAAGTTGCATAATCCTAAATGCAGTGGGTGAACCGTGATATAGTGCATTGCAGTCCCTCCTAAATCAAAAGTTTACTTGATGATTTAAGTAATAAAATATATTTATACAATTTCCATTATTTAAGTTCATTATATAATGTAAATTGACAAATCTTTTCAAGCACCATTCGGATATACGTTTTTGTGACAATTCATATAGTTTATGAAAGAGAATATGTATATTATAATTTTAAATATCATCTCCCGAATTGTCAATAATTATGTTGCAAAAGAATTTGAAATACAAAGAAAAATTGAATTGAATTTTCATAGTTAAAAACTTTTGCAAAAATCTATTTATTTCTTAGAAGGAATTTTCTTATTTTTTTAAAATATTGTTATGTTCTCTAAGAGAGGAACAATTGTTGAAATTGTGTTACAATTGCTAAGTAGTAAATTTTATCAAGCATTCACTTTGGCGATCAAAATTCTAATACCGATTCTATAAAGTGGCCTTGCCAATATAAATTGTTGTTCACATATCAATTTAAAAAAATTAAAAAAAAAAAAAAAAAAAATCATATATAGGATTTGTAGAGAAACAAAAGATAGGGGATAATATTTTACATATATCTTTCATACAATATCATGTACGAGTATCTAAACCAATGAGTTACAAAAATGGATAGTATTAGAGATTCTTGAACTGCAACAAATTCAAGCTTGATCTTTAGCTTTGGACTGGTAGATGATTAGGGCGTGTTTGACCCGTGGTTCTTCCTATGGATCAAATGTCCTTAATATACCTTACAACAGTGTCGGACGTAGACATTTGGAGTTAGTGTGGCACAATCAAATTTACTAAAAAGTTACGAAAAAATTAGATATTCTACAAAAACATACAAATAATTACTATCATAGATTCACAAATCTCAAATATATTATAAATAACAATTCTCAAAGAATTCCAAATAATCTCGTATATATGATGAATAATAATTTTCAAAAAATTCTCAAATTAAATATTACAAAAGACAAAATAATTTCAACTCTGACTCTCTCAATTGTTCGATCATCGTTGTAACTCTATTCTAATAAAAAATAAAAATAAAAAGCACAACTGCCTTACTGCCCAATTCTGATTTTTGACTCTTTAAAAAAAAACATTGAAGTTGGTGGGTCACTTGACCCACCAGGACCCTAAGTGGGTCCGGCCAATGCCCTACAAGATGGAGCTCCTATTGAATATTCTGATCTTTGGAAGCAATTGTATAAATCTTGTAATAGAAAGTAGCTCATTGAGAGTGTCAGTGAATTCGTCACTGCCGAAGAAGTATGAGACAACAAGTGAGCCACTTGTTACATGATTTTGAACAAAATGGTAATAGCAAAATGCTTCATGCAAGAATGAAAGACTAGATTACTAATAGATATGTACCCTCAATGTTGTCAAAAAACATAATAGGCTGGGTAGGTAATTGTACCCGAAGTTCCTGTATTAGATTTTTAATCCATAGAACCTTGACTAGGCCTGGACACGGTTTGGTTTGGATTGATTTCGACTCCAACCAGAAACCAAAACCAAATTAGCCGATTTTGATGAATTTCAACCTAAACCAACCAATTCTAACTCTTAAATCAAATCGAACCAAACTAAATTGGTTTGGTTAGTCGGTTATTAATTTTATTTTATTTTAAAAAAAATTGTCCAAATTTTGGACTCATATAAATTACAAGAACTAAAATAACTAAATAACTTTATATTATAAGAATTATTGACTAACAATTAAAATAAAGTTAATAAAGACATTAACAAAAATCTTAGGAATTTTGTTTTTATTTATACGTTATGTAGCATGCCTGCTTGAGTAGGAAAAAAATGTTAAGTAGAATATAATGAGCTTGTGAAATGAAATTTTCAGTGCTATTACTTACCGACAACATTATAGATTGGAGAGAATCGAAATATAGTTATGAGATTATGGCTTAGCTTTTGATTTTTATTTTTCTTGAAAAAAAAAAGGTAAACATATAAATGGGTTGGGTTGGTTCGGTTAACCAACGGTTTGAGACTTCAAACTATAACCGAACGAACGCACCGTGGTTTGTTTTAAAAGAAAATCAAACCAAACCAATTACTTATGTTAAACTGACCCGAATCGGATCGGTTTGATCGATTTTTCGATTTTTTTGTTGTTTCTACTTCTTAGAGCATCAGGACATAAGAGTGCCATGCACAATATAGGTAGAAGTTGAGTTGCAAGCATCATGACTGCCAGCCCGATTAGCATTAGTAAATGTTGTGAAATTGAGGTGGGCATGGTTGTGAAGAAGTAAACCACGTCAGATAGTGTGTTTGACATAACTGAATTGAGTAGGGCTGCATAACAAAAATCGCGAAATCGCAAATCGAATCGAAGTCGTTGGTTTGAGTCCAACCTGTGATTTTTTCTCTTAAATCGAATCAAACCGTTTCAAAATGGTTTGATTTAGATTTTAATTTTCAAAAATCGCAAAAAATTAAACAAAACCACACTTTTTTAATTAAAAAAATATTTTTATGAAATTATAAATTCTCACATAAATTTTTTATTAAAGTATAATTTTTTAGAATTTTAATTTAATTTTTTTGCTTTGAATTTTTTTTCCAGCCCATTTCCATATAGCTGCAGTGAACAAACCCAAAAGGCCCAAAACTGATCGATGATTGTTGGCAAAATTGATTGAAACGAAACCCTATTAGGCTCAGCACAGTCGACCTCAAGGGATAAAATGGGGTTTGGATCTAAGTTGATCTTCAGTCTCGGGTTTGTGAGTTTTGGATCTAAGTTGATCATCGAGCAGAAGTATTTGTTAGGTTTTTGAGGACTTTGTATGAAATGACATTAAAATTTAGTGGCTCGAAGTATGTAACTTTTAACTCTTTCTTTCAAGAAATATGTGAAATTCATGGAGAGTTGAATGAATTAGTTAAAGAGCCTAACACTTTGATGTGATCCATGACAATTAGTATGCGGAAAAAATACAATAAGTATTGGGGTAATGTTGAAAAGTTTAATTAGTTGTTGTTCACTGCAACAGTTCTTGTCCCAAGGTGCAAGTTGGAACTTCTTAAAGTCGGGTTTGAACTTATTTACTATGTAGACATTGCAAAAATGTTGTTAAAAAGAGTTGAAGAGACACTCCACAGATTGTATGCATGCTATGAAGAAATGACATCTCCAATCACTCCACCATTAGCTTCATCAAATGAGACTACCAAAAATAGTAGTTCAAGTCCTTCACTACATGCTCTTGGTCTTTCTAAACAGATTCCTTCTATTTTCAAAGCTAAACTTATGCAAAACATGCAATATGAGAAGAATGATTTAGTTGATTATTTGTCTGATCGTTTTGAAGATTTGACCGATCCCAAATTTGACATATTAGTATGGTGAAAATTGAACGCGCACAAGTACAAAATTGTCTCCAAAATTGCCAAAGATGTAATAGTAATTCAAATATCCATGGTCGCTTCAGAGTCGGCATTCTCCACGAGTGATTGGATTCTTGACTCTTTTATGAGTTCATTGGGTGCAAAGATGGTTGAGACTTTAATATGCACGAAAAATTGGTTGCATAGCAATAATGAACCTATAGTGCTTCGTCAATATTTAGATGAGATAGAGGTATTGGATGACTCCGAGAAAGCTATAGAAGGTGACATTTGTTTTCTATTATCAAATTTGATATTTTTATGCGTATTGTTTCTTAGTTGCTTATTAATATCATTAATAAAGACTAATAAATATTTTGATATTTGCATATTATACAGAAGCTGAATCTTCTGCCAAAACAGGGGATTTGATCAAATGAGAGGTTAGTACTTTTGTACTTATTCTAATATTGTTGCTTGTGAAAGTTTGAGTTGAGTACTTGTTGCTAGATGCTAACTTAATACTTTATTTTTGCCTTATTGTTTATAAATCGAATTTGAAACAAATATGAATGCAATTTAACATTTAACATTATTAGTTTTCGTTTAAATTTATATGTTAACTTGTTTTAAACATATTACTATAATGTCGATAGGAAAATTGTGGATTAAAACCAAACCAAACCGCAAATAATGGTTTGATTTGGTTTGGAAAAATTTCAAACCGCATGAAATGGTTTGAGTTGAAAATTTAACACAAATCGCCCAAACCAAACCGTGTTCACCTTTATAACTGAGAATATGTTGATAGCTTACCAATGACTTTTAGAGGAGTAGTACATGAACTGATAGAGTTTGTTAATAGCAAAGAAGACATCAGGACGGGTAAGAAATGGATAATAAAAGGCACCAAGTAGCTGACCATTCTTGTTACGGAATAAAAATTAGAATAGGCAATAGAAAAATTAAGAACACACAAGTTTACGTGGAAATCTTAGACAGACAAAAAATCCCTAGCAAAGGAGGAAAAATTCATTATATCAAAGATGACTACAAGATATGAGTGCTCTGCACAGCCACTTAGAATAATATATTGAAACCCTAAAATACATCATATATGAGAAGAGTGTTTTGCATTATGATAGTCAAAGTGCTATTCACTTAGCAAAAAATTTTGTTTATCATGCAAGGATAAAGCATATACATGTTCGTTATCATTTCATCATATCGACTTTGGAGGATGAAATCTTAACACTTGAGAAGATTTAGAGGAGTTTGAATTCAGCTGACATGTTAACGAAGACTATTCCAATCGAGAAACTGAAGTTTTGTGCAACTTCAGTTGGACTTCTATTTTGAGGAATGAGGAGTTGTTGCCGCTGTAGATGAGTTGTTGATGGTAAATTAGTCTCCAAGTGGGAGATTGTTAAGTTGTGAAGCTTAATCATTGCCTCACCATGAATCGACCTCCGTGATGAAGTTGCCATGGGGGTTGGAACTCGAAGGGGTAGAAGGTCAAGTCCCACAAAATAACATTTTAGTTAATGATTGTTTAGGAATTTGTATTCTTGTTAATTCTATGAAGAAATAAGAGTCTTTATAAAATTTAGTTTTGACCTAATTTATTTTATAAATAGGGATCAATCCTTTGACTTTATGTATTATCATCAAATAGAGAGAAAGAGAGGTAAGAGGAGATATGA
The DNA here is from genome assembly GCA_019395295.1 of Osmanthus fragrans. Classification (NCBI taxonomy): domain Eukaryota; kingdom Viridiplantae; phylum Streptophyta; class Magnoliopsida; order Lamiales; family Oleaceae; genus Osmanthus; species Osmanthus fragrans. The sequence goes on from CM033361.1 coordinate 9,115,731, forward strand.
TTGATATTTTCTTTTGTAAACATTTTTTCAAAGTGAATTACTATAGTAGTGGGAGATGACGTAATCTCACATTGAACCGAACCTCTATAAATCTTGAGTGTTTTTTATTGTTTTTTTTTTAATTGATTATTCTTGGTGAGATAGAATTATGGTTTATAATTCTCAACACATATCAGTAGGATTATCTTAGGTACTAACTTTGCTCACAACAATATCATCACGAGCAATAACTTTACACACAAAATGATACTGCATATCAATGTGCTTCGTCATTTAATGAAACATATGATCTTTTGTAAGGAAAATAATGCTCTGACTATCACAAAAGCCTGTATTAATCTGCAAGTCTTTAATGAATTTATCAAATAGTCCCTTTAGCCAAATGACTTCTTTACAAGCCTCTATAATAGTCATGTACTCGATTTCAGTAGTAGACAATGCAACTGTAGTCCGTAAAGTAGCTTTCAAGCAATAGCATAACCACCAATAGTAAAAATATGCCCTGTAAGAGATCTTTTATCGAGGTGTCCAATAAAATTAGAATCGACATATCCAATGACTTCATCTCTAGTTCTCCCAAAATGCAAACAAACATCAATCGATTTAAGGAACTCATCATAACGTTAATATGCTCTGATACCATACAGAGAAACACGAGATAAAGGAGGATATTTTCTAGAACCATGCTACTTGTACAACTCCGATTGACAACATTGGTTGACAATCACTCACATGGGAGGGGGCCCATGATGAATCTAAAAATCATGGGCTCCCTTTCATGTGAGAAGATTGTCAACAAACGTTGTCAACCAAAGTTCTACAAGTAGCAGAATTCTATTTTCTATTTATCTTTCATTCAATATCATGTACAAGTATTTAAACTAATAAGTTACAAGAATGGAACATCCATAAATTTTGAACTGCAACAAACTCCAGTCTATTGTAATTTGAATTACATCAAACTCTAGCGTAGTCTAATTTTGAATTACAACAAATCCAAGTTTGATCTTTGTCTTGGACTTTATCTTTAGTTGATCATTAGGGTGTGTTTAACTTGGTTCTCTCCTAAGCAACGGATGTCCTTAACAAGATTCATTGTCCATTGAAAAGTCAAGATACAATGTGTGCGTTAGTCGTTGCAATCTTTCCACCAACTTAAATATTGATAAAATATATCGTTTTATACATTGTTCGATGAGTCATGAACAATGCAGTATCACTATATTTAGAGTTCAAGAAATTTTTTTTATCTACGATAACAACATGATAAGAAATTGAGCGTTTAGTTTCCAACCTTCCATCTTGGTTGTATGTTTGTTTACAAGATTTTTTTAATCTTGGTGTTTCTTAGTTTAACATTTCATTACTTGGCCACCTGGTACAATTCATATCTATGACGATTTCCGTCCAAAAATCAGTTAGGATCCGTTTGATTGCAAGAGTGAAAAATGGGTGGAAACAAAAAATGAATGGCAGGAAATTGAATTCCCGAGAATTTGTTTTACAGGTAATTGTAATTAATAGTGTTTGATTGGTATAATTTTTCACCTAATCCGTTTGGCTTTATTTTTCATGTAAATTGTTACTTTTTGGGATAAATTTTTTTACAATTTATATTAAAATTTGTTTGGATTGCAAAAAAGTAAAAAAATAAAAAATTTTGAAATTTTTTTGTGTTCATTTGGTTTTTTTTTTTTTTTATGCAAATTATCAATTAAATGGATAATTTTTTTTACCATTGATTGCTTAAAAAAAATAAAAAAAAGAGATCAAAAAGTTGGAAAACGTTTTTCCACCAATATGGTGGAAAAAAGTTTTCTAATTTTTGTGCATCAACAACTTGTACCTTGAAAAACTTGGAAAACGTTTTCCCTGAAAAATTAGTACAATTAAATAGGTGAATAGTAAAAAGAAGGAAAACATTTTTTACTTTCCACGAAAAATTTGATCAATCAAACAAGCTCTTAGAATAGAAGGGTCTGAAAAGACAACATTTCCTTTATGCTAAACAAAATAAAGATCATTTAAATTAGGTGGGATTGGAGATGTGCAATGCTCGAGGGAAGAGTCTCTCTTTCTCTCTCACACACACACATCTTAAACTTTTAATTTTGAATTATATGGAAATTATCAGTAGGGATGATGTGCATCAACTAATGAAAAGAATTAGTGTAAGAATGTGATGAACAAAGTTTGGAGAAAAAGACGAAACTATAGGCGAAGGCTTTGATTAAACATGCAATTTCGGTCCAATACAATATATTCATAAATCAATTTTCATCATGGGATAACTTTATTTTTGTGATCGCGACAAAATGGAAAGACGGGTACAAGTGAGGATGGATATGGTCCAATTCGATCTTACTTCATAATTCGATTAAGTTCAATTCGAAGAGTAATGCTGGGGAAACAGGGTCTAACCGACCATGTTTCCAGAGCATCACATGTCGGGGGGCCACTGGAAATAGGGTCGGTCATTGACCCTGTTTCTTTGGCTTAAACCTAATTCGAATGAGAACTAAATCAAATCGAGTACCTATAATTATTCTATAAATATAATCAAACATAACAATGAGAAAATTGAAGCAAAAAACTAGAATCGAATAGTTTTGATTCGGCCAGATTGCTTTTATATTTCCCGAGAATATAAATGTAAATTGATTTTCTCATTTCACTTTCTTACTTTCTATTTTCAGGCGACAAAAGTGTTCTAATTAATACGTATTATTTCATTTAAGTTGAATTTCAATTAATTTAATTAAAGAGATTATAATGTAGTCTTGAAGCCGAATCAAAATTAGTTCTATAGGCAAAACTGAAAATCAACCAGAACTCTTTATCATTCTAAATGAAATGAAATGAAATCGAACACAATTAGCAAATTTGGTCTGTATTTAGATGATTCCAAATAAAAACGTCCAGCTTTAAATAAATAAATAAAGGATCAAAATTGCTTGTCATGACAGCCATAGAATCATTTAGTGTGGCTATGGTTTTTAGTGTGGGAGCTCTCAACAAGAATCGAGTTTAACTATCTTACGAGCAGTGTTCTAAAAGACTTGACTAGTCAAATTTAACTCACCAATAGTCCGACTCCATCTGGTTTGTCCCAAATCAAAGCATTCATCCTTCTCTATCTTGTTTATGTTCCAAATTTTTTACGACTTTCAATTCGTCGCCAATAAGATTAGACAAGATTTAGACTATATTCAAATTTAATCTAAGTGTAGTATTTAAGATTTCAAGAATTATGTTTTTTTTTTATTGAAAACTTGAAAACTATATATAAAGTTCTATAAATTTTTAACGCATACATTATTTATTTATTTATTGATCTAAAATAATAAAATAATATTAAAAATAACACCACTTCATTACACCACGGTTGATCACGCCTAGACTCGTAATGACCTTAATACCTCATCACTCCTTGTGCCTTTTAGACCTAACTTTTCAAGTGTAAACAAATTTAATTTCTTACATAAATCTTAAACGGAATAGAGAAAATTCATAATTTTCACAAGCAAGAGCTTAATCTTGACATCAACATATCAAAATATTTGATCGCGTAAAGAAAGCAAGAGCATAATATATTGAGGACTTAGACCTCTTCTTTTCGATCTTACTTCAAAATCTTTTATTCATCGTCATACCAACAAGATTATAATTTAAATTCCCTCTCTTTGAGTACATGTTCCACAAGCAAACCAACAAAAATTAAGGACTTGTTTGGAATAATAGACGTTGTAGTAATAATTTTTAAAAAAAATTGGGATTGCAAAATAAGGTTTTTTTTTTTTTTTTTTTTTTACGTGTAAAATTATTTATTGTAAGAACGAGTTATTGAAATGAATTCAAAAAAAAAGTAATGAATTTTTAAATAATGAGCCTCAAATAGTAGCTAAATTTCACCACGATTGAAAATATTCTACGGTCATCAAGATACGATCGGGTCAATCATATGCATGTTTGACTGCCCAACAAGAGCACGATCTTAATAATTAGTCAGAAGTCTAATCACATTCGAGCAAGTATGATTTGCAAATGCCATTTAGAAGCAGCACATGCAGATGAGAACATAAACAAAGTCGAATTAATTTAATCACTTACTGAACTTTGCGATAGATTACTATTTTTTTATTGAAATTTTAAAAGTAATTTTTTGCCCACTAAATTTTATCATATGTTATTACTTGCTCACTTAAACTTTAAGGGTACGTTTGATTACAATGGTGAAATTTAGGTAAAAAAAAAAAACGAATTGTAGAAAATTAAATTACCTAGAAGTTGTTTTAGAGGAAATTGTAATTAATAGTATTTGATTGGTATAATTTTCCACCTAATTCATTTGACTTTATTTTTCATGTAAATTGTTACTTTTTGAGAAATTTTTTTTACAATCTGTATTAAATTTTGTTTGGATTGCCTAAAAATAAAAATTGTGTTCATTTGACTTTATTTTTAATACAAATTGTCAATTAAATGTATAATTTTTTTTACCATTGAATTTATAATATGTTTCCATTGCCAAAAAATTATAAAAAAAAAAAAAAAATGAAAAATCACTTTCCCACCAAAATTATGAAAAAATAAAGGTGAAAAATGTGCTTTAAACGATTGTACCTAAAAAATGAGTGAAAATAAATTCCATGAAAAAGTAATGCAATCAAATACCAAAATTAAGCATAGAAAAAAAAAAATTGATTTTCCTTTTTCACCCATTTTGATGGCTATCAAGCATAGCCTAAAGGTTATTCATTACTCACCTAAATTTGAATAAAGTTATCTATCAATCACCCATATCACCATCAGTGTAACCTATAGCAAAGTTTAGTGAACAAAGAGTAAAGTTTTAAATTTTGAGGAACAATTAGTAATCTATAGCAAAATTCAATGGGTAAAGAGTAACTTTGTAAACTTTGATGAACAAGTAGTAATCTATAGTAAAGTTCAGTGACCATTAATTAATTTAGCTCCACAAAGTCACTGCAATAACTGATACAAGAACAGACGCACACTTCCAAGAACTGAACACACTGCAATATGAGAAAATTGTCAAATATGATGATTCTTGGCCTCGCCTTGAAAAAAACCAACTTGTAACATGGCATAATTTATACAGTCACGTCGCAATATAAACTATCCCGACTTTTATCATGTTTACACCCTTAGAAATTTTACCGTCGTATAATTCCACTGCGCGGGCATCAGGAGCATTTGACCTTTGAGCCTCAGCTTACTAGACTCTATGTATAAACTTAGAACTACACAATGTACAAGTTTTTAATACAGGAACCTTCTTTATTTGCAATTAGCTCGCACCTTCAACAAAGGTATGAGACAGAGCAGCAAAGTCGAAAGAAAGAGGACAAGAGGTAGCTCAAACGAGCCTCAGTTAGCTGTACAACTACTTCCTTTCCTAGCATCTAAGCGGGATTTGGGGACTGAGCAGCGATTCTCCTCTCTGCAAGAAAATGAAATAAAATAGGTAACTTGAGGTGAACTGTGAATATGGAAAGAGTGTACAATGGGGCAAACTTTTGATCAATAAGGTGTGAGATTTTTTAATTCAGATTTTTATTTTAATATCAAATACAAATATTTAAATACATTGCTAACATATTTTTCTGTAAAAATAATAAATTAACAATATTTAAAAGAATATTGTAATAAAGCCCCTGTTTGGCCCCCATTATGTGGCAATTATAATTTTTGGAATAGTACTTTTTTGGAGAATGTGGATGAAAAAAATGTAAAATTTTTCGATTTATGTGTAATATTATTTTATGGAAGATCGTATGGTTAAAAATAAGAGAGAAAAATAATTGTTTTTGATAATGGGGGCAAAATAGTAAAGGTGTACCGAAGTCTCTATGTCCTACTTTTTGAAGAAATGGCAAAAGCAGTCACCGTTCACAAAGTGCACTCATTCTGAAAACTTTCTAGCGTTATGTATATATCAGTTCCTTGAAGTGGGAAGAGGAAATTCAGGGTTCAAACTTAAGCTGAAACGCCAAAGGCTTGTGAATTAAAATTGCCAAAGTAATCGACATGGTAACAATTGCTTACCACCAGCAGCGACAAGTTTCTCGACTCGAGCTACAATATGTTTCCCATATGTGTACTTCTTCAGTGCATTCAAATGAACTTTTATTCTTGATAGGATCAGTTCACGCTGCTGATCACTACAAGTTTCAAGCACTTTCTGTACAACATAATTAGCAAATTGATCTTTCATCATAGCCTGGAAGCAAGAAAAGGTTATAATAAGAAGAAAATAAGTAATTGAGTAGATAGAATATAACTTGGGGAAATAATCAATAATTTCATAGATTTTACGGTGGCTAAAGGAGGAAAAATACAGAATGGGGACCTCAAATTTGTATATAATCACTCTTGTGATGCACATTCAAGATGAACATTCTCATTAAAATTATCTGCTGCCACCAATCCCTCTTTATATAGTTATACTATGCAAACACAAATGGCAAGATTTGAAATTCATCTGATAACTTTCTCAGATATGCAGTACAAACTAAGTATTTCAACAATAGCATCAAAATAGGATCTCCTATTCAAAATCCACATTTATTTAAAAATTCAGAAGCAAAGTTTCTGTCTAGTAGAGAAAGAACTGGAGAGGAGGGAAGTCGGTCATAATTTCCAAATCACTTATTTGATCCCTGATAAGATGTAAAAGGAAAAGAAACAAAAGAAATATTCATTTTCCATTCCAGCCCCACTTGCATGAAGGGAGAAAATAGAAGACATGATGGCAAGGAATTTGAAAGAGCTATAGCCCATCACAATGAAAAAAATCCAGACCTAAAATCATTATTGACTTCTCCACGCGTACACACATAAGATGTTGCAAAACAAGACAATATACAACTAAAATAAATTTCTTTAGTTTCACCAGACATTCCAAACAAGAGTCTTTCCACTTTATTCCCTTCCAGCTTTCTCTGACAATCGAAGCAAGAGTTTTTCTTCCGCTCTCTTTTTCTCTCCCCATCCTTTCACTCTTCTCCGTGGATAATAAAGAAAAATTTCTTATACACCCCGCCATCATAGTAACCATAAATTTCAATTTCATGAAATCCTAAGCATTATTTAACAATGTAAAATATGTATGTAATACATAGTGAATTTGAAAGATCATAATGCAACGAGGGTGAAATTCCCATCCCGTATGGAGAGCCGGACAAATCCCTTGAGAATAAGAAGACAATTTGAATAAGATAAAGTTAAAAAATCAAAGTTCAGCTTGTCATGTATACATGATAAGAGCCCCCATTAGAGCCAAGTACAGTTAAATTCAACATTTTACTACTTCACTAATTTTCTAAGGTACTAGAATTTTGTTTTTAAGTTTGCTCTTTTGGGTTATCATCAGGAATGTAGTTTGGACTACAAAGAGGACTGTACATAAAGAAAATATTCTCCAGGTCCATTCCCTACATTCTCTTTAGATACCGAGATGACACTGGATTTGATGGTGGTGGAGGGGTGTTTGTGTGCAAGGGAGTATAAGTTTGACAGGTAAACGGTGGAGCCAATCGTCAACTCACAGGTAAATCCCAAAGTTCAAAGCCACAACCAACCTAACATGATTTCTGGAAGAAAAAAATGACTACAAAATTCTGAGCAGATTTTTGACGCAAAGAGTAACGAACCTGAAGGGGCTCATTCTCATCAGTTGTTCCAAGCATCTCGTTTACCAAGAGTTGATGTTCACTTGGATCACCAAATGTTAAACACTTCTCTACAACATTAGAGGCAAACTTCTGCTGGCTCATTTGTACTATCTTTCCAGCCAATTCTTGAATTATTGCAGTACGCTCATGAGGTTTTCCATGCTGCAGTACATGCTATCACAAGGAAACTCAAAAACAGTTACCAATAGCTTTAACAATTAGACAGAAATTGTGTCAAAGTTTCCTATTAAACACATTTTTATTAAGAGAAAAGGTTTAATCATGGAACGAATAGAGACATTCATTATAATATAAAAGGAAATTTGCACTTTTCGTTCTCAACCTTTGCACAATGTAAAAAATCTATTCTCAACCTTTTTTAGCATAATCCACCCCCAACGTTTTAGTTATGCAGCAAAACTTGCCCGTCCTTCCATTTTTGACAATTATATGCCTCTTTAAATAATAAAATAAAACAGCAAAAAAATGCAAGTCGCCGTGGCAAGGCTTGGCCAGTTTCCAAATTTGCAAAGGAAGTCCAAATTTTTCAAAAACTACAAACAAATCCCATTTTAAGTAAAAATTAACAAAAAATAAATAAATTTAGAACAAGTAAAAATTTCATCTTCCTCATCCACTCATGGCTAAACACCACTTCCACAAATGCAATCAAGCCAGCAGTAGCGGCACCACCATCATCTTTATCCATAACAAATACATGTACACTCATTTGTAAATGAATATGCGCGCGCACACATATGTAGAAATGTGAGATTAACATGCTCCTACCTTTCTGTGCCATTTGTTTGTCTTCAAGATTGGGTGATGAGGAGAAAAGATTATTTGTAATGTAAATTGAAATGGTTGATGACGGAAGATTTCTATAATCACGTAGCGCACAAAAACAAAAGACAGGCTAAATCTTTATAAAGGATTTGTGGCGTTAAATGCCCCTTGATTTTGTTGGATTCACATAAAGTTGTATTTAGTCACTTCACATTCATTCACGCCATCAAATTTTCAATTAAATACTTTCTATGGCATTTTAATGAAGAGTAGGTCAAGAATTGCTTCAAATTGGATCATTAAATTAATTAGTTTTTATTGCAAAGAAGAAGGCCCATGGAATATGCCAAGATGCTTGTTCATTATTTACTTTGGTTAATTGAATGACTACTGCGCTTCTCAAACTCACTGGTAGTGGTGGTTCTGTCTACAAAAGCTAATGTGGCAGAGGAGGTCGTACAACAGGAAACTGATTGGGGAGGGGGGTATTGCTGTTGCTGTTGCTACAAAGCCCAAGAAAAGGACATATAATGTTTAGTAAAGAACTTTTTTTGATTGTTTAAATTATGTGTACTTGGGAATCATATATAGGTTTTACTTAATTTTTCTAGTTTGCGTTTTTGCTTCTGAAGATTTCATAGTTAAAGCTCATAATTTGAGCACGCCAGCAATTTATATTATTAAGTGTGGCTTACTATATTTTGTTTCCTTATGTGGCTTGTGTCTAAGGTAGTGCTGGTGCCGCTACAGCTACTGCCCCTGGCAAAATTGCATTTGTGGAGGTGGTGTCTAGCGATGGAGTGGTAATGCTTGGTTCGGGAAATGTGCTTACTTTTTCTAAAATCCATTTTTTTTTATTTGTGTTAATGAGTATTTAATTATTTTAAGTAGGCTTTATTTGTACTTTTTTAAAGTTACGGGAATCTCTTTGTAATATTCCTTAATTTTGTAGTTTTATTGCTTTATTTTATTTTTGTTTATTTAAAGAGGGCAAATCCATCATTTAACGGCCAAACGGAAGGAAGAGCAAGCTTTGCTTCATAACTGAAAGGTAGGGGATGGATTATGCTAAAATAAAGTTGATGATACATTTTGCCAAGGTTGAGGACGAAATCTGCAAAGTTCTCTAAAATAAAAGATTCGCATATCAGCTAAAAAAAATCATGCTTCTAATAACAAGCATAACACCTTCATAAAACTTCATAATAGCAAAAGATTTGACACTTCAAAGCAATCCACACAAGATTCCTTAATATAATCAGATAAATAATGTTAGAAGCCAGCAGTATATAGAGCCATACTGAAGACTATACAAACCTGAATGACATAATTGCCATACTGATCCTGTGCCATCATGCTTACAGACCCCAGAATCTCTTCCATCACTTTGCTCTGGGTTTTTGGGTCTTTACAGTGCTCAAGTACTCTCTGCCACATTGTATGCATTTACAGAATTTAGTACCTTTAAAAAAAAATGGCCTGGAACTTAGTATTCAAACAAATAACTTTCTCTAACCTGTATTACACGGCACCCATATGGATGAGTGGAGAGAGTCACAACTTGGTCAAAAAATGTTGAGATAATGAACTGAATATGCTCCTCCGGTACACATTCAATGCATTTTTGTATAACATGGTTCCCATTTTGATCACGAACACAACGCGGGATACGACCATCAAGTTCTTCTACCATTTTGATCTTCTGATCTAAATCAACAACTTCAATGGCCTGAATTATCAAACGAAGTCCATTTGATATTCGATACCAGATTTTCAATTAGTTGTACTGTTACAACTTACAAATATATATAATCAACATATTGAAAGGAAGGATAAAGTAAAAAAAATATATATCATCCTCAGTACTGCATGTCGTGGACAGGACTTATGCATGATCCTCAATACGGCATATACAAGAACATCAATAAAGAATTTCGTGCAAAGCTGCTACCTTTTGAATCACCCGACAGCCATACATTTGGAGGGTCAGTGTAAGTACTTGTCCGAAAAGTTCGTTAGCCAACTCTCTTCTCTGAGATGCCATTCCATGTTCAAAAAACTGAAAAGACAAAACTTAGCACTAGTGTATGAACCAATAGACTCTAAAAGCTCGGGATATATGTGTACACATATATAATCATAAAAGTGACTGAAGAAAGGACAAGAGATCTTGGGTACCTTCTGAATTACATAATTTCCAAACACATCTGTCATCAAAGTAAGAGCATGAGGGAAAATTTCCTGAAAAACCATGTTCTTTTCCTCTATTGTCGCAGTCTCAAGTTTTTGTTGAATGAATCGGCTTCCATATTGATCCGCACTGGACACAGTTATAAAGACTAAATAAATTATATTTGAACAATAATAAGGTAAGGCAGACCAATTTGAGCAAGACATACCTGAACTCAACTACATGACCAGCAATATCAGAAAGTTCAAAACATTTGGTTTTATTACTCTTAAACTCCTCCAGCAGAGATGAAGCAAAGGTGTTCTCCACGTAAGGTCCCATGAGTCCCCCAGCTACGTTTCTCATCCCACCAGGGTATCTCATGTTGAATTCACCATGCCCCATGGGGCTGCCGGGTCCCATAGGGGAATTTGGAAGTACAGGATTTGCTAGGGGGCTTCCAGGATATGACAACCCAATGCCAAACGCAGGATTGCCGTAGTAGCCATGAGGACTAGAATAACTATTTTTGCTACTCATGTTCACACCATACTGTGATTTCTGTGGAGATAACAGAGAACCAAGATAAGCTTTCTGAAGTAAGCCCATATACGAATTACCCAAGTAGTTCACATCAACAGAAGGATCATTAAGAGCTGCAACCTGTGATGCAGCATACTCAGCTGTTTTCAAGTACTGAAGATACAAAGGGTCAACAAGAGGTGCCTGCGGCACATTCGTTGACATCTGATTTCCCATTTGACTGAGGTTCTGTTCGTAGGCATCAGCACCTAGATTTGACCCCCCCAACATCATAGAGTCCATCCCTGGTACAGCCATAGCAGATGCAGCAGCAGCATTCTCAAACAAAGGAGGCAAATTCGAATTGCCAAGTTGGCTTGAAATTGGACTTGTGGGGTAGCCACTTAAACCATAACTAGAGAATGATAGGTTTGGACTATATAAATGCTGATTTGGACTATGTGGACTATGTGAATGCTGATATTGAGAAAGTACTCCACCCCCACCATTAATGGCGGAGATTGAAGATCCTTTCAGGTATGAGCTATTAAAAGGAACAGTTTTGTGAAGCTCGAAAGGAAGGGAAGAGTTGCTAAGATCTGAGCCACCGCCATTGATTACACCAGATTCAGAAACCATCATATTTAACGAGTGGGAAACATGAGGCATATTGAACTGTCCAGTTTCAGATTTCTTAATGTATGTTTGGTGATTTGTGTTATTCTGGCCACCCGGAAAATTGAATAGATAATTCTTATGGTCAACGACATCCTGTTCAATCTGAGATGGCAAATGATTATCCTCATGCATAACACCATTTGAAATATTCAAGCCTGACAAAGAAGCTGCAAGATCTGTAGACTCATTTGTGTGAGATGAAATGCCATTGAAGATGTTGGGACTGTTAACATTTCTCTTTCCTGAAGCACCCACCCTGCCTCCTCCAATAGGAGTAGGGCAAGGACTAGGAACCCGTGCAATATGTTGAGGATCAGGAGTCGAGCTTCTTGACAAGGAAGCACCCAGTGCAGCAGCATAAGAATATGATGCAGGCGGTCCAACATGTTGAGTAGCAGATGAGCCCTGGATATTTGAAGTAGAGCGTGCATGCTCTGGAGATGTCAAATCATGGAGTGTATGAGCCAGCTCCGCCTCAGCCAAACTCATAGGATCAGCATTCTCATTAAAACCATTTCGACTAGCTGGGCGTGAAGGGTGTGTAGATATAGGATTAGCACGGTTCAAGTCATCCTGCACAGATCAAGCAATTGGATGAATCGCAAGGGACATGGGGAAAACTATTTTCATCTTGGGACGGGAATAACAGAGTTCAGAATATCAGAACTGTGAGCTATTGCAACTTCCTATCTCTTGGTGGTGGGGAAGGCAACTAAGACATACAGCAAATCACATGGAAAAAGAACAGAGTCTTAAATACTACTTTAATGCTCTTCACCCTTAAAGACAATATAATACACAACAACAACAAAATGACCAAACACAATAAATGCTTAACTCGAAATGGCAAGGAATCACATAGGAAAAAATTCCTGATTTTCTTTTCTTGATCCATATGAACCAGAAGATCTAACTGTTTAATCATTAGCTGAGTTTCAAGACAAGATCCTAATATATATCAACTTGAAAGGCCTAAAAAATAAATTACATCAATCCAGGTCGATGACTTCATCCATGAAGCATGCAAATTAAATCATTAAGTTCAGGTCACATTGAGGGAATTTTTGCGATTGATAGGACCAGCTAGACAAAAAAATACAGTTGCGGAAATGAAAAAAAAAAAAGAAAGAAAAAGATATGATCACATCAACATTGCCATCGACTACACCAGGTCACCAGTCATGCAACAAAACTGGTTCCACAAATTCACATACAAAATTTTAAATGAAAAGAGCATAGGATGGTCAATGACTTACATAAAATTGTATGTCCATTTTCACACAGCAATTATTTTGAAGTCAGACAGCGAATATAGTAGGAAGCAAAGTGAGAAGGGGACTCTTATCTAATTCTACACTGCAATCAAAACTACTATTTTTTAAAAAGTAATATTAACAACCAATAAACAAAGATATAAATTCAATAAATTATCATCGATCAACAGAAGCAATGTAGAAACTTAAATTAAGACTATTGTAAAATGCTTTCCACAATGTAGAAAACTACCGAATACACAAAGGAGGGGCCGAGGGAGGCCGATTCTCATATAAACAAACATCTCATGTAAACTAATGCAACAAAATGGATATATCAAAGTTGTCAATAAGCAGTTAAATACTTGCATAGAGATGATAATTTCTAAATAAACATACATATTTGTACAGTCAGGTCCATAATGACATTAAACATAGAAAAGAACAGAGCCAAAAAACGATTATAGGCCCATCTATTTGCAAGTTTAGCATAATCAACAGATATAAGATAGAAAAAGGTCAGTGATCATCAGCATGGAGAACAATGTTGCAACCTCAGATAAGAAAGGATGTACCCAATAAATTCTTCATAAATCAAAGCACATTCACCTGAAATATTTCAGCTAGACTCTTCTGCTTACTACCTAGTCCTAGTCCAGGCAAACCAATGAGTCCATCACCACCCCATTCCACAGAACCCTGCACTTTATCAGCCTGATCATCAGTCGCTTGCTTCTTCGAATTGAACCCTGGTGGCATTGAAAAAAGTGATGTCCCCCCATCACCACTATCTATCTGATTATTCACCTTCCTCCTATCCCCGATAGCAGAATTCCCTCCTTGCAGCCTCTGTGCAAACCGCCAATCCTCCCTTGACTTTAAAGGGGGCGGTAGCCTTGGGTTTAGATTGACGTTTGAATAATAGTAAGAGGAATATGCAGGATCAGACCTAAGATCTTCCTCAGAAATAAACCCGTTCCCATTCTTGTTCGTAATAAACTCAGCAAAGGCTGAGCCACCACTGTTGCCGCCATCGCCGTGGTTGAACAACCCACCCACAGCATTCAGGGAACCGTCAATAGTGGGTGGAGCAGACCCGCTCCTGTACAAATTCAGCTCCTTCTCTAGATCATCAACCTCCTGGCTCCGCTGTTCACGAAGCAGCAATCCTATGTCCTTCTCCAACTCATCTCCAAAAGAATTTTCATTGTTTCTGAGCATCGGCCTCCTACCCAACTCAGATAACATTTTGTTTCACAAACCCAAAATCCCACAATTATTTACTTACTCATTCTACAAAGAAATATAAATTAACACCACCAACAGCCACAAACCCTAAAAAACCATAAAGATCAAGGCTTTATATTAATAAAAAACCAACCATCCTAGTATGAAAAACCTAAAAATTAAAGCTTTAACCTCAAACCTCCAGGATCAATCACAAAAATTAATTCTTTCCCATTGAATTTCAGTAAAATAGAAAAAGGAAAAAAAATTCTAAATGGGCAAAGATGTGAGCGAGAGAGAGAGAGCAGGGTAGCAAAGAGAAGTTTATAGTGTTTTTTGTTCAATTATATACTAGTAAATCATCCTGGCGGCGAATTGTTCTTACACAGAACCCCTTTAGGGTTTTGTCATTCAATCACTGCTCTGCAGGAATAAATTGATAATTAAAAACTGTGACTGAGATTTTATATATAGAGGCCCAGGAATTAAATTATTAAATTTATGTAATTATATTAGCCCTTTTTGAGTTTCGCTGTATCAAAATTCTTTTTTTTTTTTTTTTTTTTTTAAATTTACAAGTAAATTTAAATTTTTTTTATAGGGCCTATTTGATGTCCATTTTTTTCCAAAAGAAAATACATTTTAAAATAGTGATTTAATGAAGAATGTGTGATTAAAATTGAGTATAATATTATTTTATTAAAATATGTATAATTTGAAAAGAAGAAAGAAAAATGTATTTTAAAAAAAATGAAAATTAAACAAGATTTTACTTTCTAACTACACATTCTTCTAAAAAATTACTGTTATAAAACATATTATTTCAAAAAATGGGCTCGAACACACCCTATTAGTAGATAATGTGAACTTATGTGGAAAGTGCTTGAGGCCCTAATTGACATAGTGATGGATTTATTAAACTTTTGTTTGATGGGGATTAAAATTATATTTTTAATGAATTTTAATAAAAATTGATGAAATACATGGTTAAAAAAATTATGGATCTCATGAAATGTGCGGTTAAAATTAAATGTTGATTTTGATTTATAATAAAATTTTAATTTTAATTTCTACTAAATAATGACTAAGTGAAAAAAAATTCAATGATTCTTGATTTTCACTATTGAAATCAATAGGCTTATCTCCGTTTTTGAAAGAAAAAAAAAATAATTTATAAATAGTAAAAATGAGTAGTGAATAAGTTAATTTAGTTCTTTTGAGTTAAAAATATATTAATGGTTAAAATTTAAAACGGTTGTTAAGTGAACAATAGAGAAAAGAAAATATTAATTCTATAGAAAAATATTATGATGTGTAGAGGAAGAATCTATGGACGCCACGTTTGCACTTTGGATACGGAGTTCGGTAAAGTCGGCAGATGCTATGTATTCTGCTAAACTACCCTTACGATGGTGAAATGTCCAAACTGCTCCTAGTCGCAAAATTACTTATTTTGGGAAAATATATTTTCTTATTTTCTGTTGGATTATTTTATTTTAAAATAATGATACTTGTACATAAAAGAGTAACATGATAATTTACATATAAATGAGGTGTCGGAAATAAAGTGGTGGAATTTTTTTTTTAAATGATTGAAAAAATATTGACACAACTCAACAGCATCTTATTTTAATGTGGCAACTCAATATACAATTCTAAGTACTTCTAACATGTGAATGGATCTTTTTTGTGATTGCTAAACAATTTTTTTAGAGCACTTTCAGTTAAAGTTTTTATGTTTAACATAAAAGTTATTTTTGTCTCTAATATATCCGGATAATTTTTTTCATCACTTTCAAATAAAAAGAGATTGCTTTTTTTTTTTCCTACCATCACAATATTTAAGAATTAAGAGTATCGTCACTCAAAAAATAATTTTTAAATTAAATTGTATCAATTCATTATCAAATTCGAATGTACGTGATAAAAAAAATTATTTTAGTTAATCTAAATAAATTTACTAATTATCTTAAATTATGCATGACTAAAATAGGGGATGTATATAGGGGTGTCAATTTGACAAGTCGGTTCTGGCAGCCCGTGGTTGGTCTGAAACATTGGCTGGCTTGCGGCTCAATAGAAGTGAGATGGGTCCGTCGGCCCTAGCCCGAACTAGCCTGTGTGGCTCATCGAGCTATACGAGCTGGCTCGTGTCTTGAGCCATTTTCAACCTGTGACGAACTAACCCTTAAAAAAAAAAAAAAAAAAAAAAAGGGTAGCAAATCGCTGCCTTTGCACAAACAAGCTAGTAAAAAAAAGGAAAAAAAAAAGTAAGCTAACTCGGCTTGATAATACCCTAACTGAAAGCTCGGGTTGAGCTTAAATTTTTTGCCAAGCAAAAGTTTGGCTCGACTGGGGCCAAAAAAAGCTCGAACCATTTTTATTCGAGTCAAACCTGATCCTCAAATTTTGGCTCGACTCGAAGACATCCCTAGATGTATATGTTGAAATTTCGAATTCGAATGTACGTAATAAAAGAGATTAATTTTAGTTATTCTAAAATTAAGCATGACTAAAATATGGGATGTATGTGTTGGAATTCCAAATCTACCTATTATTATCCTATTTCCAAATTTTAAATATGTAATTTAGTTTCATTCATGCATTTTTGACAATCAATGATCCTATTGTATTTAACTTTTTTTTCGAGACAAGTTAGTTCTATTCTAGACACTAGCCGTTAATATTCTTATTTTAAATTTATATGAATAGAATGCATTGTAGGATCTAAAACCTCAATCCCTTTTGGGGGCCAAATACCTCCGTTCTCTACAACAGGTGTCAAAGAAGAATGAGAAGAAGCACACCCCCACCAAATAAAATAAAATAAAAATGAACATAATATCCGATACGATAAAAAGAATAAAACCATATCGATTATCTAGGTGATAACACATTTAATTACACGATTATCTAAGTGATTGCACGCACGATATATGTTATTCCTAATATTTATTGTATATGTGTTAATCATGCAGTGTTTTACTTGTATTCTCTCAGCTCTATAACAAACAACTAATTATCTAAATGATGTACAAGCATTTAAATAATGCAACAAGCATGCATAATTAATCAAGAAAAATAAAATGTATTAAACTACTTATCTTTGAATTAAAAAGAAATAAATAAAGGGTTCATCTTCCTCCAACACAAAGTAATCTAGTTTAACATGTTTCTAAAATAAAACAACAAAAATAGTAAAAAACTATCACCCGTAATTTATAAATATGAGAAAGAGATGTCATGGTCTATTTTTTGTTCTTGATCTTCAACCCCAAGTTTTGATTCTTCAAGTTCTCAATGTTTCTTAATTCAATCAACGTGTTAAATTTGTTCTCCTCTCCAACTATATTGAATTGACCCCTTATTCTTGAATAATTTTATGATGTGAAAGTGATTTGAGAGGTGAGAGAGATCCCTTCATGTGTGATCCATGTTCTATACTTATAGCCCTCAAAATTAGGTTAAGATCACGTTGAAATTGAGTTCCAAACGTAGTTTTGATCGAAAAAAATAGGCTTGTCAGTCGAAATTTTGCTCCATGCCCGTGCAGAGACAAAAGCCTTGTGCACGCGTCGCATGCTAAATGTTATCTCGAAAATCTGTAGTTTTGGGTGGTGTGTGCGTGCCAATGTGGCGGCCATGCGCGCCAACTTCATTTTTTAGAAATTGTGTTTTAGTCCTTGCTTTTGATCCTTTATTCTCTTAAGTCCTTTTCTTGTGCAATTTTAGTCATTTAGCTTTAACTTTCATCCAATTGATTCCGCATGGTCTTCAATCAACGTTTTGTGGTCCGAATAAACTATTAAACAAACGTTGGACTTTATCCATTTTAGCCTTTCTCGTTCTTTTCTTCTAATTTCACTTCAATAACTGAATTTTACCTAACAAACGATATATATACGAGCTAAGCTATAATTATCAAAAGTACTATAAAATATCATAACTTATTGGGCTAGATAAGTGTGCAATATACATTTATCAAACACCACAAACTTGAACATTTGTTTGTATCAAACAAAACTATAACATATCTCAACAAATAAGGATGCAATGCTAATTACCTACCTTGTTGGTGGGCAGTCAATGAAGTAATGCAATAAATTTGGTCACATAATCTGCCGTTTATTTTAGAATTGGAATTGTTGTATCAAATTTATGAAGAACTTCAAAACTACAATATAAAAATCAATTTCTATTTATCCAATGTAAAATTGATGTGTGTGTCTATGTGTGTGTGTGTGTGTGTGTGAAGAATTAAGTGAAGCGTCATAAATTCACAAGTTAATTCAATTCTCGAACCTTAATGGTCAAATATATCTTTTTTTCACTCGTGAGATACGCATCACCAAGCTTTTTTTTACTCTCTTTCTTTAAGATGTGATCTAAAGTTGAATTTTTATAATAATCCTCATCATCTCTAGTTTAGATCAATCTTACTAATTACAAGTTAATATTTCAACAAATAATGATTCTCCTATATTTTGATTGCTTCGGTCTTTAAGAATTAATTAGGCTAATTGACATCAAATGCATAATTTTCTTAAACATGTATTTGGAACTTAATCAAGGCATATAGTGCGTCTTTTGTTTTTTGCACCTACTTTTTCAAGTTTTTTGTGCACATTATATTTCATGTACTAGTTTGATTCATTTTTGAGTTTTTTTTTTTTTTTTTTTGGATTTTCAATAATTGTTCTCACTGGGATCTTTTATTAGGTTAGCTTAACTAATAAATCATGGTAACTTTTTCCTCTTTATACAACAATTAATGCAATTCCCTTCATTAAACATTCATTCTCAAAATTCGATTTGTAACTTAAGATTATCACTTAGTTTTCACCTTATTGGTTTTAGACGATCCGCTCAAGAATTTGCACACATGGAATCCCCATTCGTATTGATATCTTCCTACAATAGTTCTATCACTCCCAAAGTATTCTAAATTTGATTATGGATGTGTAATATGATATTTTTTGGGTTTAGCATCTAAATCCACTATTTCAACCTATTCAAGCTGTGGATCGACTCATTCATTTTCAATGTAAAATTTAATTCACATGATCAATTAATATCAAATTTTATATGAATAAGCAAGAATTAATAGAAGCATAAAGCTTATTCATAATTTTTAAACTGATACATTAATTCCAAATATGGTAATTAGCACATAACGTCCCTATTTTTCACTATTATTGTGGAAAATGTCATTACTTTTTATTTTTTAACATTTTCAACCATAATTACACCCTTGATTGTGCAAAATATCATTTTTCATCCAATTTCTCCATTGAGTAAATGGTATTCTCATAAAAAAAAAAAATTCTCTTTCTTCCCCATTTGAACCCATTTTCTCCTCTATTTCTTCCTCTGAAATATCAAATTTGGCCAAATCCATATCAGCCATGCTCATGTATGCTTGAGCCCTTCTGTACAGTGCTTTCACGTTTATACGCTCGAGTTCCAATACCTTTACATACTTTCCTCATTAAATAAAAAAAAATCCATGATTTGAAAAGGTAATTAAAAGAAAACAACAACTGAGCAAACTTTTTTACACAGCTTCTCTGTCTAATCATAATCTTTCAGTTTCAATTTGCAAGCTGCATTGTTCAGGTTGCAAGTGATCTTCAGTGCTTTGGATTGTTTCTTTTCCTCCCCACTGAAGGAGGTGTCATACTTAATGTACTTGACAGACTGAATTCAAAATCCCCCATGTGAGGCACGACTTAAAGACACACAACAAATAATACTTTGCTATCAAATCAGATAAAGTCAAGATCCCTTGAGAATTATTACATTTTCATGTCTATTTGAAGCTTTCACATATATTTACGACCTTGAACAACACTTTGGCTTTTTTTTCTTACAGATAGTCTCAATCTTTTCTTGGGTGTTCATATCCCAAGAAACTAAATGTTAGTTTTCAATAAATAAGAGAGAGAGAGAGAGAGAGAGAGAGAGAGAGGAGAAAATGGATTTAAATAGGGGAAGAAAGGGGAAAAAATAACGAGAATACCCATCACTTAACTGAGAAATTTGATGAAAATGGATGAAAATAACATTTTGCGAAATCAAAGATGTAATTAAGGTTAAAATGTCAAAAAGTGAAACGTATGGATGTTTTTCGCAATAATAGTGAAAGGTGGGGACGTTACGTGCTAATTACCCTTCAAAATATATAAATCATAGTAGACAAGTGATGTGATCCGAGTTGCTTCATAAACTCACGAAGGTTTGGCGAATAAGTGGGAGAGATCTAAGCTTGGTTCGGGTCTTCAAGGAATCAACAAATGCCGTACAATTGCTTGCTCGAGTTATGAGGCACAACATGTTGGAGACGACGTGCCAAAGACCAAGTTTCATGTTGGGGTTGAAGGTAGAAAAGATTTGGATCAACGTGATAAAAATGGCCGAAGACGAAAGTGAAGTTCTGCCTATCTGGACGCGCAAAGGCCAACCGGATGCGTCCTACTGGACGTTCAGATGAAACCTTCTGGCCATCCAGACGCGCCATACCGGACATCCGATAGAAGCTGTTTTTCCGCATTTTCTTTCTATTTGACTAGAATTCATTATTTTTGGCAAGTTTTTTTAATTTTGGACTCTAAAATTTGTATTTTTTTCATATTTTTTTAGTTTAGTATAAATATGATTTTATTCTTTATTGTATGGAACCTTTGACATTATTATTTGAGATTTATACAACTTTGAAAGTTTTAATTCCTCCATGTTCTTGGTGGTTTAAAGTTCTAATTTCGAATTTATCAAAAGGTTTCACAATCATTTTGTGGCGTTCCCACTTTACGGTTCTTATTCCGGGTAATCAACGAGTTGGATTTCTCGCGTGGAATCTCGGTTCTTGGCGAGCAACAGGTCAGGTTGCTATTTGCGCGATGTGATTTCTAACTTTCTTGGATTCGATTCATCTTGTTCATTGGTTCCCAAACTTGTTCTTGGTCGGGTTCGCATAAGGTGGTATTAGAGCACAGTTCTAGAATTCAGATCATCTATCCTTTAATTTTTGTTAGTTAATTTTCGTTTGAGTAAAAAAAATTACTGTTCACACGAAAAAAATTCCCTTTTTTTAAAATTTTTCTTGAGTTGAGTCATTATTTTACTATAGTTCTATTGTTTAATTGCCTCTAAATTTATTAGTTAGTTTTTTATTGAATTCTATTAAAAAAAAGAGAGAAACAAAAAAGGAGTCTATATATTGATTGAACGTTTAGAGGCAACAAAAACAAAAGAAAATTTAGAAATTGAGTTATTCTTTTTTTTTTTTGCTTTTCTTCCTTAATTGAGTCTGTTACGTCGGTCCGTGCCACTTGTTGATTATTTGAAGACTTGTACTTGTGGTGGTGATCGTTATGGGAATTGCATTCTATTTGGTTGAGCTCGGTTAATTTTCGAACCATTGAGAAATGAGGATGATCGGTAGAAGGAAGAGTAGTGAGTTTATTATTGGGTAAAAGCCAACTTCGAGTGATACACGAGTGCAAACACGTGAGGTAAATTATTTTACTTTCTTGTTATTCTTTTCATTTAATTTCTGTTATTTAATTGGTTGCAAAATATATTCATACATGAATGAAAATATGAATAAATGTGAGGAAGAAGCGGTGCCTAAGGGGTTTTATGTGGAGCTTATGGATAGTGTGCGGGCTATAAATCTTAGGTTTGATCAATTAGATGTGACAGTTGAATGTATTAGTAGCAATGTAGCTAGGCATGAAACTTTGATTGATAGTCAGCAGTGAGGGACGCCTCGAAGGGTTCTTCGTGGGGGTAGAGGAGATAGGTAAGGGCTGAATCTTATGGTTGAACTTGATGAGGAATACGAGGCGATTAGTGTAAGGAGTGATGATTATTATTTGGAAGGTGATATGAGGCGAATGAGGAATATAGGAGATATGTTTGATCGAGGAGTTGATAGAAATTTAGGAAGTATCAAACTGAATATTCCAGCTTTCCAAAGTAGGAGTGATCCTGAGGCTTATTTAGATTGAAAAAAGAAGGTGGAATTGGTGTTTGATTGTCATAATTACTCGGAAGAAAAGAAATTGAAGTTAGCTATAGTGGAGTTCACTGATTACGCCATTATCCGGTGGGATCATTTGATGACTAGCTGTAGGAGGAACTTAGATAGGCCGATTGAGACGTAGGGAGAGTTGAAAGTTTATGAGAAAGTGGTTTGTACCAGGACATTATTACCGGGACCTTCGTAAAATATTACAAACTCTTTCTCAATGGTCTAGGAGTGTGGAGGATTACTATGAGAAAATAGAGGCGACAATGATTAGAGCAAACATAGAGGAGGATTGGGAGGCTACCATGGCTAGGTTTATGAATATGTTGAATAGGGATGATAAGTGCGTTTTACGCACTTATTTAGGTCACAAAACACGGATAATTGATTGTAATTATGTTGAAATATGGCTTAATTCTATATAAATTGTGTTTGCAGGACTATATTGATGGGAATAACGAAAAGTGAGTGAAAACAAGCAAGAAAGGACTAAAATGGAAGAAAGCTAAAGTTCAGGCACTAGGATGTAATTATTCAAAAGTTGACACGAAACCCAAATCAAGAATGAGGACGAACTAAGTGCAAGATTAACAATATCAAAGGGGTGTTAGAAGAAAGAAAATGAAGAAAGAAGTTAAAACAAGGAGGAACGGAATCAGGGACCAAAACGACGCAATTTGGAAGTTGGTTGTACCATGCAGCTGCATGGCTATGGCAGAGCGTTCGAGGGACATTTTAAATGAACTAATTTACGCGAAAAAATCTGGTTTCCTTTTTTAAGTTAAACACCAATGGAAACTCAATTTTTGACTCATTTATAACCCTAAACTCGACAAGAAAAGGGGGCTACGCAATTTTGGAGAAGAAAAGGTGATTTTGGAAGCAAGAACATGAGGAACAACGCGAAGAATCATCAAACACTCCAAGAAATTAATCGAATATCTTCTCGGATGACGATGTTTCTTCAAATAATTTCTTGTTTTTCTTTCTTTAACATGTTGGGCTAGTTTTTCTTATACTAGGAGATCGATGAACCATGTAATATGATATTTTAATATTTAGTTTTATATTTTTGACATTATAAACACGTTTTTGAATTATTGAATGATTTATGTGCAATTTAATTTCGCTACAATTATATGCGCAATGATTGTATGAGTTTGGTGATTTATTTCATGCATTCAAAAGAAAGAAAATAGATTCATCAATGTATAAATTATCATATGTCCGATAGGGGATAGAAATATACCTCTATACTCTATGTGAATCTTTAAATGTTTACAAAATTTCATGCATTCTTTTATGTTATATTCGTTATAGAAATATAGTCGGATCGCATGATATGACAGATTTAACATTACTTGAAAGAGATTGTTAAATTCAATAGGAACATTGATTCTTCGATATTTAATCGTGTTGTCAAATTGTAAAACTAGGATTGAAATAGATTATTGCATGGGGATTCGTGATCCTAGTGCGTTTGTCTATCATTAAGTAAATCAATTTGCATTCGAATTTCATATTGCGTTCTAGCATAATTCACATTTAGTTAAGCCAATTCATCCATAGTAGCTTTCATAACTTAGTTTGGTTAGAATTTAGTATAAAACACATCAAAAACTCATCTAGTTTCGGTTAAGGTCGAGATAATTATCATTGAACTACTCAATTTCTGTGGGATCGACAATCTGGACTCTAAAAGTCCACTTTATTACTTGTAACGAGCCGTACACTTGAGGTGATTTTTAATCGAACGTATTTTCGTGAACAAATTTTTGGAGGGACATCGCCAATATAGTGGAGTTGCAACACTATGTTGAATTGGATGACTTAGTGCATGTAACTATGAAGGTGGATAGGCAACTTAGGAGAAAAGTGGTAGCTAAGCTTACTGCAGAATCTAAATGGAGTGGTGGTGATAGAAATGATCGGGCGATGACTAGAAAAAATGTTGAGGTGCCTAAGGTTAAGGAGAAGATGAATAAAAATAAGCTAAACATTAAGTCTCAAACTGGTAGGTCGAGAGATATTAGATGTTTTAAGTGTTTGGGTGCGGGGCATATTGCTTCACAATGTCCAAATCGACGGGTGATGATCCTTAGGAAGAATGGAGAGATTGAGTTGGATGATGGGAGTGACAGTGACAGTATGCCTAAGTTGGAGGATACTAAGGGTGAAACTTTTGTGGAGTACCCGATTTGGGAATCATTGATAGTGATGCGTGCTCTTACTACGCAAATGAAGGTACATGGTGAAGAGCAGCAACAAGAGAATTTATTTCACACTAGGTGTGACATTAGGGATAAGGTCTGTAGTTTGATTATAGATGGAGAGAGTTGTACAAATGTGGTTAGCACGACCGTTGTAAGAGAGTTGGGTTTACCTCTCATGAGACATCCACAACCCTATAAACTGGAATGACTGAATAGTTGTGGAGAGGTTCGAGTTACCAGGAGGGCCTTGGTGAACTTTAGCATTGAACGGTATAGTGATGAGGTATTATGCGATGTGGTCCCAATGCATGCGGGGCATCTATTGTTAGGAATGCCGTAGCAGAATGATAGAAAGGTAGAGCATGATAGATTTACAAATAGATACAACTTTGTGAAGGGTGGAAAGACCATTACTCTTGTTCCTTTGACACCACAACAGGTCCATGAGGACCAATTAAAACTGAAAAGTGAGCAAGAGAACAAAAATAAAGAGTGAAAAAAGGAAAGCATGAGAGAAGAAAGTAAGATGGCTGAGATTGAGAAAAAATGAGTAGAGTCATGATAAGTATATTTTTGCACACTTATTTAATACCTAAAATAAACTTATTATTGATAAAATGAGTGGATTCTACTTACAATTGTGTAATTTATGCTTTTATAGGTAAAAATCACCAAAAGGAAAAAGAACAAGGCAAAAGAATGAAAAATGACTAAAAGCGTACAAAAAGTGTGAAGTTGGGGACCAAAGTGCAAGTGCCGAAATTGGAGGATTTGAGATGCAATTTATGGAGGGCAAAATCAAAACGAAAGTCAAAATTCGATGACCAAAATGTACGAGTTCAAAGTTTAGGGACCTTTTTTGCTCTCTTTTGAAACTTCAGGGACCAATGTTGCAATTTCCTTTAGGTTTAAATATAAAAATCAGAAATTGGGGCTGTTTCTGGGAGTTCTTCACTAGTTCTGCTGCTGGAAGTTCTCTGGTTTCTTTCCTTTTCATTTTATTTTCATTTTCCTTTCATTTTTTCCTTTCCTTTCTCTTTTGGTTTTGCTTGTATATTTTGGAGATACAATCAAGAGCATACAAAGGAAATTCAATCATAGAGAAGAACATGGAGAAATAGTTGGAGAAAATCATAGACAAAGCTACAAAAAGGATTTTATCTATACTTTGTATTTTCTCAATTATTTTCTCATTTTTACAATGTATTGGATAAATACTCTCCTTTGTTTTCATATATATATAATATGGGCTAATTGATTGCGTTGAGATTTATAGTAGTAGTTTGACCTAGCTTTTAATTAATTTTATTATTTTGCTCTTTGATGTTTTGTTATTTATTTTCATGTGTTTCTACTATCGCGATTATTGCATTTTCGTTTATGTGACCAATGAATGAATGTGTTTAGTGATTTGTACGTCGTTCGAGAGAAGATTGTGTATTTTAGACCAAATGTTAGAAATCTTAGGTTTGTGTAGTGACCCTATGCTTGTGTAGTGGATAGAGATATACCACTAGCCCTAGGTGACCCAATGAGCTATTTTCAGAATTATTGAATGTGGTTGTTTGGTTGCAATCGACATAAAGATATAGTAGGTTAAACCAATCAATTAGGGTTAGTTTCACTCGAGAGAGGTAATTAACTAAAATTGGAATATTGGGTCTAACATCGTAAATAAGTAATTCATTAATTGGCTTTTAGAAAAATTAATTAGGCGACGGTTAAACGAAACCATGATCCCAACCACGTTTCCCTCCAAAATTTATGAGCGTTTTTATTTTCTTATGTTGTAGATTTGTAGTTAGTTTTCCTTATTTTAAATCGTTGTCTTTATTGTGTGTGTTTATTTTCGTTGTTAGAATTAAAATTTATTAAAGTTGTGTAATTAAAAGTATACATTCCTCGAAGGTTCGACAACCCGGATTTAAAAGATCAATTTTATTACTTGAGCTCGACCCGTGCACTTGCGACTTGCACTTCGAATACCACTTTAGTTAATAATTTTAGTTTTAACTATTTCTTTTTAATTGTTTTTATTTTTGTGTATTTTGGCTACCCTCGTATTACCAATCTACCTTGTGTTTGTATTTTCTTCCCGTACTTTTAAGATATTTGCTTGATTCTATTTTGGTAAAGTAGCAAAATGTTTGCACTATCTAATCTCTACATTGACTCTGAGTTTATACTTGAAGGTCCAAGATGTGAAATTTGTCAAGCGATGCATTGTATAGGGCAATGTTTGTATTCGTGCACCGATGCCTCAATGTCGAAACTTCTTAGATTTTGATATTATTTGGAATGCCGAAAACAAGCACTGGACAATTTCGATGAAAGTTACATGCTCGCGGGAGACTATGTACCTAATGATTGGAACGTGGACATCAAATTCTCGGGAGATGGTCCTCCATTTTTAAATAGAAGGTACTTGCAAAGTATTACAATGAACTTGCCAAATTGGAAGAAGAGGACATGCTTGTGGGAGATTACAAATATTGGGATGGATTTCGAAAATGGGTGGTATAATCCACTCGACGAGATTAATAGGAAAGACTTTCCATTACCCGTGGAGTTAAATGACGGATCGGTCATTCAATCCAAAGATAAGTCAACTATTGAAGAAGAATGTGAAGAGAATGAAAAATCAATCACGATGGAGCTAAACGAAAATGTGGCAATCAATAAGGGAAAAATCGACTCACATTATTTTGAGTTAGTTGATTGCCGATTTATTGATTTTGTGATTAGGCCCGATGAGGGGATAGAAATCTTCATAGTTGAATTTGAATTGGATAGAATAGGCAAGTTCTATATTGTGGAAAGGGGTAAGGTTGAAGTTTGGAGATCTAATCAAAAGTGGATCAAAATCAAACGAAGAAAAACGGACAAGGCATCTAAAGCCTTCTTTAGGTGCCCGTGAACAAATTGCCAAAGTCGAGCTAAAGACTATATAAAGCGCTTGTTGGGAGACAACCCAATTTTCTAACTTTTACGCTTATTATTTACTTTTATGTATCTCCATGTTTTTAATTTGATTAGTTATCATCATTTTTTTGTAGGTAATTTTTGAAGTCCCATTTATCTATGGTTCCAAGACAAGTTTGGGGGTAAAATTGTGTACAAGGTCACTTGTCCAAATCCATTCAAAAGCATTGCAAGTCCAAGTCAAGCATTAGTACCCTCTCACAAATGGCC
The DNA here is from genome assembly GCA_019395295.1 of Osmanthus fragrans. Lineage (NCBI taxonomy): Eukaryota > Viridiplantae > Streptophyta > Magnoliopsida > Lamiales > Oleaceae > Osmanthus > Osmanthus fragrans. Next base: position 9,143,498 of record CM033361.1, read on the forward strand.
AATCAGGGAAGTTTCGTTATTTCCTCTTCTCTTCTCTTTTTCATATTGAGGACATTATGTCAATTAAGTTTGAGAGTGTTGAGCCTTGCCGGCTTTTGATGATTTGATTTGATGTTATAGCCTTGTCGGCTTTTGATATTGTGCTTATATTGGTGATATTGTGTTAACATGTTAGATGACTTTGCCGGCTTAGGATTGCTTGATGTTTGAAATTGTTATTAATTAATGAGTTATGACCAAATATGCTATTTGTGCCTAAAAAATTTCAAAATTGCTTATTCTATGTGAGATCTTGAATCATTTTGAGCACAATAGTCATGATTAATTGTTATTTAGATGTGGAAATTTTTTGATTGATGGAGAAATTTTTGAATTGGTAAGAACTAGGTTGTGAGTTGCTTGAAAATTTGTATCAACCTATATCCACTTCTCTTTGACTTTACCACTGTGCGAGATGAGTTTGGGGGTGGTCGAGCCAGTGAAGGATATTATGTAGAAGTGTGTTGATTCCATGCGTGTTGGAAAAAAAATTTATGTGGAGTGTCTTTCGCCAAGTATAAGCTAGGTAATGACCATATGCTAGGGATCTAAGCCAATATGTTATGTTGTGAAAAAAAAATATGATATTGCACTTGTTGAATCTTGGGCCTCACTTCGTAACCTTTTTGACTCAAGTTATTAAGTCCGTTGGGGGTATCTCAAAACCCGATACCCTTTAGTCTAAACAACTGGAGAGTTATCGACCTAAAGCTCGCTAGTTAAGAAGAAAGCTTAAGGAAGTGAGGTAAAACATGAGATTTGACTGAATTTTTTAAAGTTAATTACCCCTCTCAAGTGAAACTAACCCTAATTGATTGGTTTAACCTACTATATCTCTATGTCGATTAAGTCACAAAAGAGAGAAGCGAGAGAAAAATCAGAGAGAAGAGAAAATTCCAAGCTGAGCTTATATTTGAGAAAAGTCGAGTGTGAGAGGATTTTAGTGAGAACTAATAACCTCTTCCCCAATTTGGATATTTCTCTTTTGGATGGATTCAAGGAACTGTTCCATGGCGGGATGACTTGCAGGGCGCAACATATTGACTATCCATTCGATGCAGGGCACATGAAGAAATTGGTGAGTAATAGTGAAAATGGGTGTAACCATGCCAAGGTAATATATCAAATCTTTATACCTAGGTTAGACTACGAACTAGCTTGTAGGCATAGGTCTTCACATGGACTGTTTACTTGGGTAAATGAAAATGCTCTTCATGACTCCATAGGGATTGTAAGTCGGTCATCCCATGCATTTATGAATTTTTTTTTGCTTGTCTATGATATGCACTTGTTATATTACGAAGTTCTAGCGTGCTACACCGAGTTAATCACATGTGCTAGGCAATTGGGTTGCATTATTAGGAGTTGTAGGCAAGTGTGTTTGAATTCCTATCTTGATGTTATTACTTGTCCTAGGTTGGATTTATGGAATGTGTTAGGAGTGAGTATAATGTCTAATAATTCCATCCCGCGTTTCAATTTGGCAAGTGGTTCTAACTCACTACTCTTATTCAATTTAGTGTTTTCATCTGTTGGTGTTAGTGTTGAGTTTTGTGAGATACAGGTGATCATGCACAACACATATCAGCATCGTCGATTGGGTCTTTCGGGATGTGTGTTGTTTGATCCAAGCGATGTTGGGTAGATGATTGATGGACATTTCAATATCATGGCTATGAACAAGATCAAAGGATATGGCTTGGTTACTTGGGGTAAGTTGGTGTTCGTTGACATTTTTAAAGTTTATAATGTTGCTTCATTTGATGCAGGTTCGGATTCGAGGTCAAATCCTTTTGAAGAGAGAGGGGATAATGTGATCCAAGTTGCGTCACAAACTTACGAAGGTTTGATGAACGAGCGAGGAGATCTAAGCCAGATTCGGGTCTTCAAGGAATCAACAAAAGTCGTGCAATTCCTTGCTCGAGTTACGAGGCACAACATGTTGGAGACGACGCGCTAAAGACCAAGTTTCATGTTGGAGTCGAAGGCCAAAAAGATTTAGATCAACGTGATAAAATTGGCCAAAAACGGGAGCGAAGTTCTGCCCATCCGGACGTGCAAAGGCCAACCGGACGCGTCCTACTGGACGTTCGGATGAATCCTTCTGGTCATTCGGACGCGCCATACCGTACGTCTGGTATGGTCGCGAGTAGAAGCAGTTTTTCCGCGTTTTCTTTCTATTTGACTAGAATTCATTATTTTTGGCAAGTTTTCTTAATTTTGGACTCTAAAATTCGTATTTTTCCATATTTTCTTAGTTTAGTATAAATAAAATTTTATTCTTCATTGTATGGAACATTTGATATTATTATTTGAGATTTATACAATTTTGAGAGTTTTAATTCCTCTATGTTCTTAGTGGTTTAAAGTTCTAATTTCGTACTTATTAAAAGGTTTCACAATCATTTTGTGGCGTTCTCACTTCACGGTTCTTGTTCCGGATAATAAATGGGTCAGATTTCTCGCGTGGAATCTCGATTCTTGGTATAGGTTGAACAACGGGTCGAGTTGCTCTTTGTGCGGTGTGATTTCTAACTTTCTTGGGTTGGATTCATCTTGTTCGTGGGTTCCCAAACTTGTTCTTGGTTGGGTTTACATCAACAAGACTATGTAACCTACACAAGCAAGAAAATTAAAAAGCAACTAAAAAGAAAATCTTTTTTTTTTATTTTTAAAAATTTTTTTTTTTAAATTTTTCCTATCTTTTTCATATTTAATAAAGTAATAAAAATTCACACAATCGCATAAAAGAAATAATAAAAACTCAATGTTTTCCTAAATACATCCAAACTTGAATATTTGTTTGTTTTCAAACAAAATTAAAGGCTATCTAATAAAAAATGCAATGCTAATTACTTAATTGGTGGTCGGTCAATCAAGTAATGAATTAAGCCCCTTTTGGTTAAAAAATATGCTCTTCTTATCAACCACACATTCTCTAAAATAATATTACATGGACCAAAACTTTTCCTTCTTTTTTAACCACACATTCTTCAAAAAAATTACTATTCCAAAAACTTTTTCAAAATCTAATTAAAATAGGCCAAAAAGGGCTAAATTTGGTTAAATAATATGCGAAGATTCGGAATCTACAAATTATTAACAACTGTCAAAATCACAATAAAAAAAATCGTTTCTATTATTAAATGTAAAGTGTGATGTATGTGAATAATTAATTAAAATATCATAAATTCACAAGTTATTTTAATTCTCGACCTTTAATGGTCAAATATATTATTTTGTTCTCTTGTGAGATACATACCCCAAACTAGTTCTTTTAACTCTCTTTTTTTCGAAGTGTGATCTAAAATTGAATTTTTATGTTAATCTTCAGCCTCTCCAGTTTGGATTTATCTCACTAATTGTAAGTCAATATCTTAACAGAAAAAAAATTCTCCTATATTTTGATTGCTTCAATATCTAAGAATCAACTACATTAATAGATATCAAAGGTCTAATTCTCTCAAATAAGTATTTGTTGTCTTAATTAAGTCGCATAGTGCGTATTCTATTTCATGTACCCGGTTTTCAAGTTTGTTGTGCGTATTTTGTTTAAGGCATTAACTTGATCTCTTTTTGAGTTTTATTATTGGGATTTTCAATAATTATCATCATTAGGATGTGTTACAGGGTAGCTTCCATAATGAATCATGTCGTTTTTTTTTTCCTTTTTATGCAATGATTAGTGCAAAGTTTTTTATTAAATTTCTCAAAAATTAACAGTCCAGACAAGAATTTGCACACATAGAATCCATATTCATATCAATATCTTCAATCAACAGTGCAATCACACCCTAATTATTCTAAAATTACTTTATGGATGTATAATATGATAGTTTTCGAATTTAACATCTAAGTCCACTATTTCAACATATTCAAGATATGATCAACTCATTCATTTTCAATGTACAACTTAATTCACGTGCTCAGCTAATATAAAATTTCATATGAATAAGCAAGAATTTACCTAAGCATGCAACTTATTCATAATTTATAAACTAACACATAATTTCAAATATATAAATTATTGCCTACATGGCTAACTAACTCACACAAATAAGTAAATTAAAAACAACAAAAAAATATTTTTTAAAATTATCAAAAATGTTCAATTTTTTTTTTCTATTTTCATATTTAATAAAGCAATACAAACCCACACAATCACACAAAAAAAATAATAAAACTCAATGTTATTTTCATTCCTAAAATTAAATTAAACATTGACCTCAATGTCTCAAACTATAACCAAGTAAGCAAAGTGAAAAGAGCAAATAAGGGAATAAAAGACTCCCTGGATGTATGTCTGATGGTTGAGTTGATTTGGAACAAAATTCGGATTTAATCACAAATTCAATTGTTAGACAATTGATAAAGCAGAAAGACTGTGTTAATCTCATCTTCATTATTTTTTGCTTCTTCGTTTAGTTACTTTGTCATTATCTTTATGTCCTTCTTTAATAGTTGATATCTTTTTGAGTTGAAATTGCTAAGTCACTACTTAAATCCATGGGCAATGACAAGTCTTTCTTTTCAACTTTTTCAAGTGGATTATATTCCTATCTTTTAAATTCGCTCTAGTATACGAAATTTCCCATACACATTTTGCTTTCATCCACTTTTACAAGTTCATTATAATATTTTGCAAGTACCTTCTCGTTCAATAGGTGAGAACATTCGAATTAATAAATTCAGTTCAAAAAATTTATTCTTCGACAACGAAACCAAAACTTGTTCGTATAAATTTCGCAAGTGTATGAGATCATTGACAAGTAATAAATGTAATGAGTTAAGAGTATCATCACATGAGTAATAAACTTTAAATTGAATTGTATTAATCCGTTATCGAATTCGAATATACGTAACCCACGAGATTTATTTTAATTATTCTAAATTAATATACTAATTATCTAAGATTATGATTAACTAAAATATGGGATGTATGTGTTGAAATTTCAAATGCACATATTATTATCCTATTTTTAATTCTTAACTATGTAATTTAGTTTCATTCATGCAATTTTCACAATCGATAATCCTATTGTATTCAATTTTCTTTTTTAAGACAAGTTAATTCTATTCTAGACATGAGCCGATTATATTTTTAGTCCGAATTCATATGAATAGAATGCATTCAAATACATGATTATCTAAGTGATAATGCATTTAGTTACACAATTATCCAGGATTGCACACACAATATATTAGTCCTAAATCTATTGTTCGTCTATTAATCATGCAATGTTCTACTTAGTGTAAAACATCACAACACTATGATAACTAACTAATGATCTAAATGGTGCGCAAGCACATAAATAATGCAACGAGAAATAATAATTAATCAAGAAACACGAGAAATAATAATTAATCAAGAAACACGAGAAATAATAAACCATTTATCTTTGAATTAAAAATAAATAAAGGGTTCATTTTCATCAACACAAAAGAATCTAGTTTAACATGTTTCTAAAGATAAAACAGCTAGAAAAGTGAAAAATCATCACCCGAAATTTATAAATGCAAGAAAAAGATATCACGGTCTACTTCTTGTTATTGATCTTCAATCTCAAGATTTAATTCTCCAGTCCTTAATATTTCATGATTCAATTCATGTGCTAGATTTATTGAAAGTCCAATAATAGCCAACCAAGAGGATGGTGAATTGGTTTTCCAATACTTTTTCAAAAAATTATTTCAAAATATGAACAAGATTGGAATAAATATATTAATTAAATAAAGTGCACAAATATGACAGCGATAAATAAAAGGGAAGAGAATGTGCAGACTATGTAATTGTGGAGGTTCGATCCAAATCAATGATTTACGTCTTCCGTTATCAAGCTATCCATTACAAGCAAGGCCTTTTCACTAAATTTGATCGGCTTATAGTACAATCCAAAACCTTACAATGTGTCTGGTGACTTACAAACAAAGAGCACCGATCTTTATAAAATATTGAGCTTTTCGGGACCTCAATATGACCTAAAAATTTAAAGATAAATGATTTTACAATGTGAAACTTCTCTCTTAATAAATGATAAACAAATTGAGAAATAGACTAACACTTTAATGAATAGCAATGAATGAAGCTCAAGTGTTGTGAGAAAAACTTCGATGAGAAAGACATTTTTCAAAAGTTAATTCAATCAAAAGTTTTTCAAAATAGATGATTTGATAAAAATAAATAAGATTTAAGATCAATATAATTTTGCTCAAGAATCTCTCACTTAAATGCTATTGAAAGTTTATATATATAATGAATGCAAATTGAGATGGTATTTATTAAGTTCAAAACGTCAAAAGTTTTGAGTAACCGGATAAGCAATTGGATGTCCGCATTCTGAACTGGACAACCAAGGCACTCGTTGTACCTCAGAATTCTGAACAATTAAAAAAGTGGCCGTTGGACAAAGCGGACGTCCATGACCCAACCGGACGTCCTCATCGACATAATTTCTTCCAATTTTTCCTTTTTGAATATTTTGAAAAATGTAGGCTTTTCAAAGACATTTTTCACTTTATTTTTCTGGGCAAGTAACATTATAAATATGTTCTAAGTTTGAATATCAAATTGAAATCCTTACATTTTGAAGAATAATACTTATGTAAGTGTTTTTATGGAATAATCTTTCGTGTATAAACATTTATTCGTTGAGCTTTCAATAATTCATTGTAAAGATTGAAGCATTATACCTTTACACGTGAATACAAATATCTAATCTAATATCTTTGATGTTAGACTATTGAAATTCTTTGTCTTGTATGCTTGACTTCTATCTCGATTTTTATCGAACTGATACAACGTTCGATGTGAGTCTTTTGATAGCGACATTTTTGTCCTCTATTGATCAACTTTGCAATAATAACTTTGAAGACTTAAATTTAATTACTAGAAATAAAATTAACTTGTTTGTTATGATCAGAACATCAATGATAAAGTCAACCATATGTCAACAATTCTCATCTCTAGCTTATATTGAACTAGCCCATCTTTCTTAAACGATTTTATGATATGATTGTGAATTGAGAGGTGAGAGAGAATCCCTTCTTGTGTAGCCCACATTCTATATTTATAGCCTTAAAAAATTAGGTCAAGATCATGTCGGAAAGGAAACCAGCTCGTTAGCCAAAATTTTGCTCTATGCGCGTGTAGAGACAGAAGCCTCGCACACGCATCGCTCGCTAAAAGTCATCTCAAGATCTACAGTTTTGGGTAGAGCATGCTTGCCATGTTCTTTTTCCAAAAAAATTGTGTTTTAGTCTCTGCTTTTGAACTTTTATTCTCTCAAGTCATTTTCTCGTGAAATTTTCACTCTTTAGCTTCAACTTTCATCCAATTAATTCCATTTGGTCTTAATCAATGTTGTGGTCCGAATCAACTATTAAAAACTTGCAATTTGGTCCCCAAACTTTAGACTTCATCTATTTTAGCTTTTTTTGTTTTTTTTTTTTTTTTTTTTCATTTTCACTTCAATCACTGAGTTTTACCTAATTTAATGGCCTAAAATACACTTATCAATAAGCTTCCATTCCCTCACTTGTGCAAGTTTGTTAACTTCCTATAGTATCCTCATTTTCACAGAATTGATTCGATTTATGCACAAATCGGGCTCAGTTTCAACTATAAATAGGATATCGAACACCAACCAAAGAGAGGTTCGAACCCATAACTTTTTTTTATCACTTCAGATGCCACTTTCTAGCCCCCACAAACAACACAATATAGTGCTTAATTGCAACAACAAAGGAGGAAAATTATAAAGGGAGCAATTGGTTAAAACTCAAGCCAAAGAAGGGAGAAAATCAACACCAAAGACTGTTGCCTCTATTTTTCACTCTCTAATAATTAACCCACAACATGATTGAAGCAAGGAAGCCAATTATATAGCTTTAGGTATGTCAAGTTGGGCAAAATGCTCAATAAATTGGCCATAAACAAATATCAAAGAGCATGAAATGGGCCATCCACAAGTCAGTTGGGCCATGAGCAACCTGATAAGTGTATTTTTGCATACTTATTTAATACCTAAACAAACTTATTATTGATGAAAATGGGCGAATTTCTATTCACAATTATGTAATTATGGCTTTTGTAGGTCAAAATCGCCCAAAGGAAATAAAACAAGAATAAATGAGGCAAAAAAAAGAGAGACTAAAATCGCACAAAATTGTGAAGTTGGGGACCAAAGTAAACAAGTCAAAAGTTGGAGGATTTGAAGTGCAATTTATGGAGGGCAAGATTGAAATAAAAGTCAAAATCCAATGACCAAATTGTATAAGATCAAAGTTGAAGGGACCATGCATGCAAATAGTGGAGGACTAAGCTGGACAAAAAGAAATGAAAATAGCCCGCGTGCGCAGGCTTATTTTGGTGTGCACGCGAGAAGTCATTTTCTTTTACCGAGACTAACATGGTCTCACCGCGCGCACGCGCCACTTTCCGGCTAGGGCACTTTTTGTCACTTTCCAAAATTTTGGGACTTCTTCTACAATTTTCCTAGGGTTTTATTATAAAACCACTTTTCTTCTTTCTGCTGAGCCCGTCTTCTTCTACTGGTTTGTTCCAGTTCCTTTTTTTTTTCTTTTTTTTTTTCCTTTCTTTTTCCTTTCCTTTTTGATTGTTTATTTTGGAGCACATTCAAATTGCTTATTCTCATGTGTTTCTACTATTGTTATTATTGTATTTTCATTTATGTGGCCAATAGATGATTATGTTTAGTGATTTGTACATCGTTCGAGAGAAGATTGCGCATTTTAGACCAAATGGTAGAAACTCTAGGTTTGCATAGTGGATAGAAATATACCATTAGCCCTAGATGACCTAATAAGTATTTTCACAAATATTGAATGCGGTTGTTTGGTTGTAATTGACATAGAGATATAATAGATTAAATCAAATTATGGTTAATTTCACTCGAGAGAGGTAATTAACTAAAATTGAAAGATCGGGTCTACATTGGAATTGAGTAATTTGTTAATTGGCTTTTAGAAAAATTAATTAGGCGACGGTTAAACGAAACTATGAATCCCAACTGCGTTTTCCTCCAAAATTCCGAAGTGTTTGTGTTTTTTCTTACTTTGTAGATTTTAGTTATTTTCCTTTTTTCAATCATGATTTTATTATGTGTTTGTTTATTTTCGTTGTTAGAATTAAATTGACTAAAGTCGAGTAATTTAAAGTATACATTACTCGAGGGATTAACAACTCAGACTCTAAATGTCCACTTTATTACTTGAGTGCAACCCGTGCACTTGCGGCTTGCACTTTTAGTGAACAAGTTTTTGGCGCTGTTGTCGAGGAGTGTTTTTACTTTGAATTACCACTTTAATAAATTTAATTTTAACAATTTTTTTTTTTAATTTTTTTTGTTTTTGTATGCTTTTGGCTAACCCTCATATTGTTAATTCATCTTGTGTTGGTATTCTCTCCTTGCAATTTACAGCTATTTGCATTAATATCATCTTGGTAAAGTAACAAAACGTTTGCACTATCTAGTCTCTACGTTAACTATACAAATATGCTTGGAAGTCCAAGATGCGATATTCGTCAAGCGATGCATTGTATATGGCTGTGCTTGTATTCGTGCACTGATGCCTCAATGGCGAAATTTTTTCGATTTAAATATTATTTGAAATGCCGAAAACAAGCACTGAACAATTACGATGAAAGTTACATGCTTGCGGGAGACTATGTACCTAATGATTAGGATGATGACATCAAATTCTCAGGAGATGGTCCTCCATGTTTAAATGAGAAGGCACTTGCAAAGTATTACAATGAATTTGCCAAGTTGGAAGAAAAGGACATGCTTGTGGGAGATTACAAATATTTGGATGGATTTCAAAGGTGGATGCATAATCCACTCTTAGGAGTTAATAGGAAAAACTTGCCATTGCCCGTGGAATTCGACCATGGACCGGTCATTCAATAAGATGAAATATCAACCTTTGAGGAAGAGCTTGAAGAGAATGAAAAATCAATCACAACATAGCTTAACGAAGAAGTGGCAATCAATGAGGAGAATATCAACTTACATTATTTTGACTTGGTTGATTGCCAAGAAATTGATTTTGTGATTATACTCGATGAGGAGGTAGAAATCTTTATAGTTGAAGTTGAATCGGATGGAATAGATAGGTCCTATTATGTTGAGAAGGGTAATGTTGAGTTTTGGAGATCAAACGGAGAGTAGATCAAAGTCAAAAGAAGGAAAATGGACAATACATCCAAAGCCCTCTTTAAGTGCCCGTGATTCCATTGCCAAAGTTGAGTTAAAGACTATAAAAAATCGCTTGTTGGGAAGCAACCCAATTTTCTAAATTTTTATTTACTTTTATCTATTTTCATGTTTTTATTTAGTTAGCTATCATTTTTTGTAGGTAATTTTTGAAGTCCCACATATCCATGGTTCCAAGACAAGTTTGGGGGTAAATTATGTACAAGAAGGTCGCTTTCCCAAATTCATCAAGAGCATCACAAGTCTAAGTCAAACATTGATGCCTCTTCACAAATATACAATCGGGGAAGTTTCGTTATCCCCTCTTTCCTTTATCTTGTTCTTTACACATTGAGGACAATGTGTGATTTAAGTTTGGGGGTGTTTGTGCTTACATTGATGATTTTGTTTTGACATGTTAGGTGGCCTTGCCGGCTTAGGATGGTTTGATGTTTAAAATTGTTATCGATTCATGAGTTATGACCAATTATGCTATTTGTACCTAATTTTTTTTTTTTTCAAAAGTGTTTGTCCATTTGAGATCTTGAATTACTTTGAACACAATAGTCATGATTAATTGTTATCTAGGTGTGGAAAATTTTGGATTGATAGAGAGATTTTTTGAATTGGTAAGAACTAGGTTGTGAGTTGCTTGAAAATTTGTATCAACCGATACCCACTTCTCTTTCACTTAACCATATTGCGAGATAAGTTTGGGGGTCGTCGAGCCGGTGAAGGATATTATCTAGAAGTGTGTTGATTCTATGCATGTTGAGAAAAATTTGTGTGGAGTGTCTTCACCAAATATAAGCTAGGTAATGACCATTGTTAGGGATCTAAGCCATGTTGTGTTGTGAAAAAAAAAAGATTATTGCACGTGTTGAATCTTGGGCCTCACTTCATAGCCTTTTTTACTCGAGTTATTAAGTTCGTTGGGGTATCTCAAAACCTGGTATCCTTTGGTCTAAACAACCGGGGAGTTATCGACCTAAAGCTCGCTACAAGGGTCAAGAAGAAATCTTAAGGGAGTGAGGTAAAAAACACGAGATTTAACTAAAAAAAAAAGGAAAAAAAAATGGTTGTTGTGCAATTATATTTGATTGATGAGCTTAGATAATTAGTGTGTTTGAATTACTTGGTATAAGCTTGAATGTGGAAGCACTCATCTAGTGGAGAATCGTCATATGACTAGAGGTTGATATTGCCGGTTCAACCCAACCGAACTAGAGCGGAAAAAGAAATGAGTGAATTGAGAGCAACCTTTAGATTTACACTTGGAGAAAGAGAAAGAAACATCTATTTGAGGATTGTATATCTCACGAGCGGGAAATGAAATATTTGACCTTAGAGGGTCGGGTTGGAGCCAATTTGAATTATTTTCTATCTTGACAACTTTTTCTTTATTTAGATGATAATTGAAAAAGACTATGCACCCACATACCAATCAAATATTGGATAAGCTTAAATTGTTTTGGTAGCATTATTTGTGGTATACATGTGAATTGATATATAATTTTACACTCTATGATATTTTTGGCAAGTTATCTAATATGTTGATCTTTATCTTCGCATGATTGTGTGGTAGATAATCTTGCTCGGGACGAGCAAGAGTTTAAGTTTGGGGATATTTGATAAATGTATTTTTGCACACTTATTTGATATTTAAACAAACTATTATTGATGAAAATGAACAAATTTCTATTCACAATTATGTAATTATGGTTTTTGTAGGTCAAAATTGCTCAAAGGAAAGAGAACAAGAAGAAATGAGGAAAAAAAAGACTAAAATCGCACAAAATTGTGAAGTTGGGAACCAAAGTAAACAAGCCAAAAAGTTGAAAGATTTGAAGTGCAATTTATGGAAGGCAAGATTGAAATAAAAGTCAAAATGCAAGGACCAAATTGTACAAGATCAAAGTTGAGGGACCATGTATGCAAATAGTGGATGACTAAGCTGGACAAAAAGAAATGAAGATAGCTCGGGCGCATGCAGGCTTATTTTGGTGTGCGCGTGGGAAATCATTTTTTTCCGAGACCAAAATGGTCTCACAACGCGCGCGCCACTTATGCCTGAACGCGCGCGCCGCTTTCCGACTGGGGCACTTTTTGTCACTTTCTGAATTGTTGGGACTTCTTCTACAATTTCCCTAGGGTTTTAATGTAAACCACTTTTCTTCTTTCTGCTGAGCCCATCTTCTTCTGCTGGTTTTTCAGTTTTTTTTTTCTTTCTTTTCTTTTCCCTTTCATTTCCTTTCTTTTTTCTTTCCTTTTTGCTTTTTTATTTTGGAGCACATTCTAGAGCACAAAGGAGATTCATCAAGGAATTGACAAAATGGTAGAAACTCTAGGTTTGCGTAGTGAATAGAGATATACCATTAGCTCTAGATGATCCAGTGAGTATTTTCACAAATATTGAATGTGGTTGTTTGGTTGTAATCGACAGAGAGATATAATAGGTTAAACCAATTAATTAGAGTTAATTTCACTCGAGAGAGGTAATTAACTAAAATTGGAAGATCGGGTCTACATCGAAATTGAGTAATTTGTTAATTAGCTTTTAGAGAAATTAATTAGGCGACGGTTAAACGAAACCATAAATCCCAACTACGTTTTCCTCCAAAATTCCCAAATGTTTGTGTTTTTTCTTATTTTGTAGATTTTTGTTATTTTCATTTTTTCAAATCATGTTTTTATTGTGTGTTTGTTTATTTTCGTTGTTAAAATTAAATTGATTAAAGTCGAGTAATCTAAAGTATGCATTCCTCGAGGGATCGACAACTCGGACTCTAAAGGTCCACTTTATTACTTGAGCGCGACCCGTGCACTTACGACTTGCACTTTTGACGAACACAACCTTAATTAATTAAGTTGCCTTCAATAGCCCAAGTTGTTTTCAGATCAAGTCAATTACTATGGTGTTAATATATTTAGCCCTTGTCTGGTACTCATTGTTTTAAAACCCTTTTTGTTACTTAATCATTTTCAACCACATATTCACACAATAAAATATTTTGCACATAAATTCAAATTTTTTTCATACTTTTTAACCACATATTCTCCTAAGAATACGATTCAAATTATTTTTAAATAATGGGCACCAAAGAGGACTTAATCTAACCTATTTTAATACCATAGTTTGAGATTTATTGGATATCGAAGTCCAACCATCACTTTACTTTGGAGTTCGGAGTGGAAGAACTTGAGTGGGGTCAATAAGCCTGTCGACTTCTATAATTGGATCAAACAAACAAATCCAAGTAGCAATCTTGGCGCCTCGGCAGGTATGGAGAGCTGGTGTTTTAAGGTTGAGTATATTGCAGTATCAAAGGGGTTCAAGGAAGTGATGTGGCTGGGAAGATTCCAATAGGAATTGAAGACAAAGTGTACTCTGTTTGTGACGAACAAAATGTCATTCGTCTAATTAAAATCCCAACCTTCTGCTCGAGTTTTCAAACATATTGATTCACACAGACTAGAATACATGATGACCAAAACAGGAAAATTATAAACTTTGCAAAATTAAAGCAACTTTGTTTGAGCCCCCAACATGAGTCAAGAGGGGAAGATGTTTCGTGGCATCTCTTCTCATTTGGTGAAGTTTCTTAATTAAAAGAGGAGGAGAGCCTAGATTTTGCCTGGACTCTAATCCATGCTGTTCCTCTGTCTCCTACCACCGCCACTCAAAAAGAAAAAGGAAAAGAAAAGAAAGAGAGAGGGAGGGAGAGTCGGAGAGAGTAACTTTTCTAGTGTACGATATCGAGACTAAAAGAAAGTGGGGTGCCACTAAATTGAGAGTTTCACTCGCTTGCTCTAGCTTGAATGCAAGCCCTATGAGCTGCAAGTAGATAAGAGATCGGGGACGTTCGTAGTGAGTTATTTATATGGGAAATATAGTTGGAAAGAGCTTTAGAATCCGATATGGATTTCTAATTAAAATCCTATTGTGATTGTCACTTGATGCACTGTCTGTTTTTTTTTTGGCTAAAAAGAAGAATTGTGTACATAAACGTGGCAGATCTGGTTTTTAACTAGTTTTGCTTATTGATTCTTAAAACTGAAGGCAATCTTTCCATCTTCTAGATAGATTCTTGAAGAAACATGAAATCATTAGCTAATAATTTGAAAAACAGGTTTCATTTCTTTTCTTCAATTCCGGCCTCTCATAAATAAAAGGATATCGAGATGAATATTGTGGTGTTCTAAGCTGCAGATCGAATAAGAACTTGATGAGCGAAATCCACTTAAGAAAAGTACGGAGCTCTATTACGAGATCACACTAAGGATGCCATGGAAACAAGCAACTAAGACATTAAAAATGGCAAGAAATGGATGGGTTTTTCCAAATCTATCGTAGATTGAATTCTATACTGTATTACGTATTCTCACAATGTGGTATTAGGATCCTCATTTGAATCAAGTTACATTGAGAAACTGAAGAAAATTTTGATAATTTATCTTCTTTGGGATGGCAGGAAAAAACTTCTTTTGGTTACAAATAAACCCCATAATCCATCTCTCACAGAAGGAATATAAGAACAAGGAGAAGAGAACTGTTTCACCTGAAAAGTAGGTTTTTTTTTAGCTACCTTTAAGCACATCTACATACTTCCCTAAAAGCATCTTCTTTTAGCGACTTTTAAGCATGGCCAAACGTGCTCAGGTCAAGAATCTCCATGTTTTTTCCAGCAGACAAGCATGGTAATGCATCGCTTGACGATGTAAAGTTTCGCTTTCTGTTCCTTGGCTAAGCTACTGCATTTGCGCGTAAATTCCGCGCACCTTTGCGACGAACTTCTTGACAGGGACGACGACTTGTTTGAAGAAGAAGTGCTGCTGCTCCTCTGTGAAGAACTCCTTGATAGATTGAAGGAATTCTTCTTTGTTAAACTCCTTAGAAGTGGAGATTTTGTGGAGCTCTTCTGGGAAACACTCCTTGACAGAAAGTTATTCTTATCATCTTTTGACAATTTCCATTTCTCATCCATGTAATACTCCATGACTGTGTTCTTGATACAACTTTTGCACCTTCCTCTCTCTATGTAGTGTGTGTTGGGTGTGTGAGAGATAGAGAATTTGAGTGGACAGATTTGAGAAGGGCCATTGGTAGTATTTACTATTTATAGTAGTATAGGGACAATGAGGGGGAGTTTGCAAGTGGCTGTTGACGACTGTTTCTTTGCAGGATTCACATGGTGATGCTTAGGCAAACTGTCTGCTCATCTAGCTCATTTTGATTGTCTATCATAGTAGATACTTTTTACTGCTGATTTGGTCCTGCCCCCATTGGGAATTTTTGGAATTTTATAAGACGGAGAATACGAAAATGTTAAGATGGATGTCTGGTCTTACTAAAAATAAGGAGAGCAAGAATGCATGTCAATCATTGGAGATAGCAATGATCGATGATAAACATGATTTGGAACCAAACATTGCACTCGAATAGTCGAGCTTCTGCGGGCTAACAACTTCCGTAACACATATATAGATTCATTCTTGTGTTAGTCACACGGAATTAGAAAAAGGGACCTGAAAGAGATGCTAATTGTTACCAAGTTAATTGATTAGTGCACCTTTGGGCATGATATGCAGTAATCAAAATATTGACAACTTCATTCTTGATATTAGATTCTTTAGGGTCGCTATGTAAAAAGCGAGAGAAAATCCATTCCTTCAATAAAACTAAGATGAATTTTTCGGGATCCTTTTCTTCGTCGAAGGGATATTCACGGAACATTAATAGAAGAAGACATTGAAGAATTTCTTGGAAACTCTAAAAATTCTTTGTAGGTCAGGTTAGGTATTGTATTGACCTCTAGAGTACTTGTTTACCAGAATAATGCGAGCTCAGTAAAATACGATAGAAGATGTAGACGTAAATCAAAATTAACAGTGAATCTTTCCCTAGATGTGCCAATGAAAATAATGAATTTGAGAAAAAAAGATTCATGTGGTCAATCCTAAATTCATCTGAAATGACATTTATTTATTATTTTTCACATTGCTTTGCATAATTTGTGGTTCCTGAACCTGATTTTAGAGATCCACTATCTTTTATGGAGATGCGGCTACTATGTATGGTGCACCATGAAATGGCCATATTGTTTGGCATCTAAAATATTATTTTATAATCATTGAAAATGAAAATTCACATGTACACGTGGAATTGTCTGAGAAGTTGGGAAATGTGAAAATGAGATTAGAAATTTGATTCAAACTTCAAAGGGTTGTATTGAAATTCGATATTTCATTTGGGCATGAAAGAGGTGGTGCTCATTAAACTATTATTTAGTGACTTCTATTCCGAGTTGCTGACTTCACATGAGATGCTCATTAATAATTTCAAATAGATCGAGACATTTAGGATCTCGTATTCGATTTTTTTTTCTCTATTTCATTAAATGAATATGCGGAAACTCGACCCATGTTGGGTCCTGTAGCCAGCACATATCGTGACTAAGCGCCATGTTAAAGCTTGGAGCTTTTGAACAAGTTGACTTGGCCTGGCTTGGCCTAACTTAAAAAAGCACGAGCTATGCAGTTTAGGTCGAATACTTTAATCTAACTAAATAAACATGTCCTTGTTCTCTTTTTGTTTGGTTCGATAATAAATGTTTGGTACATTGTACATTTAATCTAACTTTATTATTTAATAATTATGTTTAAATTCAATGTCTAAAACATTTACACATAGCTCTATATGGTTGCCATAAAAGAACTTAAACTCTATGCTCTAAAATACATGGAAATGAGACTTTCAAAATATGCTACTGCGGCACTATTTTCCAAGTTTGCAGTTTAAACATGGTTAGGACAATGGTTTATGGGTATGATCCATTGTAACTGTGTTGTGTGCTTGTTTGCCACTGCACATGTAGCAGCACAAATGAAATGAGATATACTATTTAACATGTTTCCTGTGTTAGGTTGAACAATAATAAATAGTATTAAAAATGATATAAGTTAAAATCTCATTATTATATTTTTCAATTTTATTCAATATTGTATATTAAATATGTTCAATTATATATAATCTTGAGCATATGGGAATTGGCTTTATCTCATTGTCTATTTGTAATAGTGAAAATTACACATTACCCTATTTTTCAAAATCATATTTCCTAAATCAGAATTTAAATTTATAATTTCAGAAATCAGAAATTTTATTTAATATTTTAATTAAAATAAATATTAGAAATTATTTAATTAATCATAATATTAAATATACAGTTTTATTTCCAAACCCTAGAAATTCATTTCTCCCTCCCTCTCTCTCTCTCTCTCTCTCTCTCTTCCTTATCTCTGGCCGCGTGGAAAGGGAGGCGGGGTCATGGTGGGTGGTTGGTATTGGTGGTGGTGCTGTCGTCGAAGAACTCGCAAGGGCGGTCGACGCTGCTCTAAATAGCAGCGTCGCGATTTGTGCGGTGATTCATTTTTTTCCTCTGATTAGGTGTGCGGTGGTTTGGGTAGCATCGCAACCTGTGCGGTGGAGGTTTGCGATCTGTACAGTGGTTTGGGTGTGGTGGTGGGGGTTGGCTGCAGTGGTCGTGGTTTGTGCGGTGGTTCGTTTTTTCTTTTGATGAGGTGTGCGGTGGTTTGGGTAGCGTCACGATCTGTGCGGTGGACGTTTGCGATCTGTGCGATGGTTTGGGTGGTGGCTGCGGTGGTGCAGGGTTGTTGATTCATTGGTGGAGGTGGTGTAAATGGAGATGGTGGTGGTGGTTTGCTGTGGTGGTGGTGGTGGTCTGTAAATCTGTTGGTGGTTGTGGCGATCGTGAGGTGGTGGTGGCGGTTGTGTGTTGGTGTTGGCAGTGGTGGTGGTGGCAATTCCAGATTCGACTGGTGAGGTGGTGGCGGTGGTGCTTGTGAGCGGCGGCAATGAGGGTAGTTTTGTGATTTTGTAAGGTGTTGATTTTAATATCCGACTTCGTGGTGGCTTTGGCGATTGTGAGGGAGTGACGGTGGTGATTGTGAGGTGGTGGCGGGACGGCGACGGTTGTCGGGCGGTGGACACAGATTATTTGGTTAACTGTGACCACTAAATTGGTTAATCTGTAACCAATAACAAATCTGTGATCAATTGTGACTTATTAAAATTCACATCTCTGACCTCGAAAAATATCTGTGACCTAATAAATTTTGACATGTGACCTTGAAAATAAATTATGACTTATTAAAATTTCAATCCGTGACCTCGAAAATAATCTGCGACCTAATAAATTTCGATCTGTGACCTCGAAAAAAGATTGTGATCTAATAAATTTCGATTTGTGACTAAACCGTGAATCAGTGACCAAATTATGTAAATCTGTGACGTTAATTTATTTAATTAATAAAATATATAATTAATTGAATAAATTATAACTATTTTTTAAATGAATATCTGATTTTGGAAATTTGAAACTTAATTTCTGATTTTGGAAATACACCATTCTTAAAGTAGGATTTATGAAATTTTCCCTTTGTAATAAGGACTCTGCTTCAAGTACAGAGCCTGTGAAATAAGCCCCCGTCAGGGCACACACAGGGAGGCCCCCCCCCCCCCACAATTATTTATTTATTTATTATTTTTTAATACCTGTGAGATAAAGCCCTGTAAATTTTTTATTTTTAAAAGTTAAGAAAAAGTAAGTTACTTACTTACACTAAGGTAAAATTACCTTTTAGAAAAGTTTCATTTTGCTTGAAATAGAAGTGAGTTATTCAATCGTATTTAGAGCTAAAAGGTTGCTTAGAATTAACTTTACTTTCTTCATTTTGTAATCTAGCCAAACTTAGATTAAAATGTTCACTTATAATGATATAAGTAAAGTTTAAAAATGAGTAATATTTTAGTGATAAAATTAGAAGTAAGCAATTTATTTATTTGACATTAAAGTAAGAATTTCAAATAAATTACCATTGTACTTTAAATTAAAATAAAAGTAATTAATCTAAGCATTGAAAATAAAGAGAATATTTTTACTTAGTTTTGAGTTTAACACCAAAGTTAAAAGTGAAGCCAATGCACTCTTGTTTTCTCTTTTCTTTTTTCTTTTTTAAAAAAAAAATAAATTTCTAAAGTTTTCCACCAAAAACATAATCATTAATTGGTCAACCTAAGTTTTAAAATTGGTCAAAATTTAATTTTTTTTGTCACATGGATTTACTTATTTTAAGTATTAAGATTTTAATGAGTCATGTGAAATTAAGAATATAAGCATTTGAAGGCCCACATGCAAACATGTGATTGTGTACACACAGTGCGAGATTCGTCAAAATTTCATAGTACAAACACACAAGACAGGGACAGGTCAATTATGAATATGATTTTGTGGTCAAAACTTTTTGTAGACCACAGATTGAAGTTATTGGATTTATTTATTTTGTTTTAAATGAGTTTTTATAAATATATTTTGACTGTTTGTCGAAAAATCCCTTTCATTGTTGATGATGCCTATGTCTATTAACAATGGGCAGCACTACAAGTATGGTTTCACATGCATTATACAGGATACACACAGCAGGAGATGATGCTATATGGGTGTTTTTTCTTTGAAATATTTTATTAACGGGGACCCACTCGCTCATGTGAGTACCTGTAATCTTTCTGTGAATTTCTTCCTGTACGTGCAGCTTTTTTGATTAACAGTTGTTTGATTTGGCTTTAAATTGAAATTTTGAAGATTAAAATGTTCACAATTAAAAGTCAAAAACCAATTTACTATGTATATGAATTTTTCAGAATATGACAATTCCTATCTCTCTAGAGACATGTTATTTAAAGTCCTATATTAATTTCAACTACACATTCATTAATATCATTTATTATCCATACATTTCATACGTTCCACTACCGTTCCTATTGGTATTAAAATTTAAAATAATTTATAAATTTATCAAATGAATGCTAAGTTATTTATGTCCTCGAAAAAAGAATAAGATATGTAGCGTAATAGAGAGAAATTGAAGCATAGTAATATAGCAATTTGGTAAACTTTTACCTATATTCACGTTTAATACTAAAATACTGGATAGTATGAGGAAATTAGGTCCAATATGGTCCAAAATCAAGAAAATAAATGAATGTTTTAGTTATCATTAATCTATAATTAATCGTAAATTATACGTGAAATCCGATTATAAAGTTTTTGCTACTTTTTATTTGAAAGTGACAAACCTCGTGTGAGATAACTATCGTTTATAAGAGAATTTTCAATAGATTCTTTAAACATGATATGCTCTCTATGTTAAAGAGTCTACACTTAAAATCATGTTTCAAGAGACTCTTTAAATTAACATTTTAATTTAGATAGTGTATTTTGGAGAGCCAAACTATCTCTTTATAATTAAATGCATTCAAATTGTTTAAAATTTTAATGTAGAAAAATAATAGAATAATTCAGAGAAAAGTTAGTTAATAAAAATAATAAATATTTTTTGGGAGTAGTAAAATTAAGTATTAAATATAAAGAGTTTGTTGGAATATTTCAAAATTTTAACTCTTCAATTTTACGGATGCTCTACAAGTAATAAAATATATACTCTTTCAAAATAGAGAATTTCTTGAAAATGTTCTAATATATATTATATTCTATAGCAGTAAAAAAAAATGAAAAATGAAAAACAAACCCAAAAAAAATAAAAAAAAACTCAAATATTAGAGTTTCATAAATCTTATTAACTTTCTTTCCGTTGTTAGCTTCTTCTTTATAGTAATAATCGAAATGATTTCACTTCCTATTTCATTCTTAATTTCTTCAACTCCCGATATGCTTTTATAAAAATCAACAACAAATTCTTCAATAATTGATCATCTTTGAATTAATGTTTTTGTCCAAATTGAAGAACTCTAAGCACTTGAGGTCTTTGTCCTTGTTGATGGGTATAAGTGACTTCTTGTTTGCTGGAAGGAAATATTTGATGGACAATTTTTATTTTTATTTTTGTGTTACAAGTTTAACCCAAAACCAAGCTAAACCTGCTCTGATACAATGTGAAAAAATATAAATTGTATTATTATGGTCTTGTAAATATTACAATATAGAAGACCCTATTTATAGGGTTACAAATAACTGTACAAGGAAATAAACATAAAAGGAAAGATAGCACAATCAACTACTAAGGAAAATAATCTCACACTAAAAGGAAATATTGCAATGGAAAATACTCTATATTATATTTCTAAATTTAACATTTATAGTAATAATCGAAAAGATTTCACTTCCTATTTCATTTCTAATTTCTTCAACTCCCGATATGCTTTTATAAAAATCAACAACAAATTCTTCGATAATTGATCATCTTTGAATTAATGTTGCTACCGAATTATGAATTTCACGAATTTGTAATTGTATCATCTCATTTTCTTCAAAAGTAGTAGCCTCCAAAAGTAATGTTTTGATACGACATGGCATGTACACACAATCAAACAACCAGGAGATTGTGTGTCTTCGTTTTAATTAAAAGATAACACAACATGTATCTTTCAAATGACAACCTTAATCTATATCCAATTCTAAAAAGTAAAAAAGTAAGATCTGAATATTAGTTACAATATTTCATTAAACATATGTAAAAATGTTCTATAAAAAATAAAATTTAAATTACATAGTGTGTAACCTTCTTATCTTATTAAAAAGTGGAAGAGTATGTTACTTTTTTTCATTCGGTACCTTCATTCAAATTCAAGACAAATAAAGTATTACATCAACGTGTTAACATCCATATTTGAATTTTTATAGCAATGTGTAAAAAATAGTGTTGTTAATTGTTATTATTTTGATTGAATGGATATTACATTTGAACAACATTATTCTTCATCTTTAAAAAGTATTACATCGTCTCTTTAATTGATCCAACGTTGAATTTTTATATATACCAACTCAATCCAATTGATTCAAATATCAATTAAATGTTGTGGAAATTACAAGCAACCAGAGTTTTAAACCTCCCAATTCAAAATTAAGATTTACAATTTTTTTTAATTAGAATATAATTAAAATTCCAATAATTTAATTAAAAAAATAAAATTAAAACACAGTGGTCACCCTTGTTTGAACTCCCATATAGCAAACCCTAAATCTCTCTCCCATCGACATTTCTCTCTATATTCAATCTTTATCCATCTCCCCTACCCAAGCACTCTTTATTTAGGTCGATCGATCGGCGCTTTACAACAGCGCCGCACGGGAACGTGGCCCTCATCTTGAGCGACATCGCAAAAGGTGGTGCGCACAGCGACACCTCGCGCGAAGATCACCGAAACAAGTTTTCTGGTGGTGTGGAAATATTTTTTAGCATGAAGACCCCGCCGACCTCCTATCATCACAGTGGTGCTCTTTGCTGTCCGTCAACGTTCATAGATCTCAAATCGCCACTACGGCTTCGGATTCGTCCGACTTGTTAGGTCCAGTGTTGTAATTGACAATTCTGTGAACAAAAATGACTTAATTGATCATGTGTAAAAAGTCAAGGACTTGGGTTGCAATTTGTATAGATGGTTTAGGCTAAGGTTTGAGTTTGGAACAAGGTAGAAGACCCTCGGATTTCTTTAGCTGCTCCCCAAGTTGTTGTTCGAACATTAAAAACAATAAGCTCATCGCTTGCTTGTCGCTCGAGCGAAAAGTCATCGCTCGCTTTTTGTCGAGTTGTCACTCAAGCGACAGTGTTACGTGGCCAAACTCTAGGTTGAGATTTTGGAGAATTTAACACCGCCCATGACACCTATTCGCCCCCAACTATAAATACAGAAGTCATGGACGAAAATTGACAAGGGGTTGCTACATTGTGTTATCATTGAGAACCACTTTCATATTGTTTTTGAGAGATCCAAGAACACAATTCAACTTGTGGAATCAACCATTCATTCTTGAGATCCGGCAACCTAGTTTTGGGAGAACATCACATCTATGTAATTCAAAACACCTGGCTTCCTTAACTCTTTGAGGAATGGACTTTCTCATTAGAGATTGAGAGAGATGGACTTCAAGCGCAAGAAAGGTACAAGGACATGAGGTTCTTAGAATTCAACTTGGAAGAGGCAAGATTGGGAGGTTGGAAGAAAACAACAGATTTTGGAGGCTGCAGGAGGTAGATCGGGAAGTCTAATGGAGTGGCTAGACAGTATCTACAGCAGTGGATCGTGAGATTAGAAGATTGATAGCGGATCTTAGAGATTACAGAAATTACAACAGCTAGAATAAGTGGAATTTGCTAAACTGGAATCGCACTGTATCCCTAATTGTCTATAGTAGAGGTAACTGGTTTAGTCCTGGAGTTTTTTCCACGTTGGATTTCTCCGTCAACAAATTGTGTGTTTTTACTGCTTTCCATATTATTATTGCGACATTCAAACTTAGGGAAATTTGACTTGTATATATAATCATCTAGAAAACTAATTAAAATTAACGAGTTCTTTTAGTTAGTCAATTTCCCACGTAAGGCCAAACTAATCTAGCAAATCTAGAACTTTCAAGTGGTATCAGAATCTAATTGCGTGTCTTGACTTTACATTGTCTAGATGAGTACCTTGTTGATTGTCCCGCCCTATTTTGACAATAGCAATTACGCATATTGCAAAGTTAGGATGAAAGCATTTTTGAAATCTATGGATGAGAGAATTTGGTTGGGTATAATTAACAACTAGTTTGATCTTAGTACCCCGTTAATAGTGTTGTCACTCTCACCCCCATAGAAAACTGGTATAAGGGAGAACTAGATAGATATAACTGGAATAGCAATGCCCTATATGCCCTATTTATAGTTGTGTCTCCAGAAGAGTTTAGGTTTGAAGAAATCATGATGAGAGATGATGAGACTTTTGATGTCTTCTACGCGAGCCTAAATGATATAATAAATTCTAGCTTCAACCTAGGAGAGAAAATTCCCGAGGCTAAGATAGTGAGAAAAATTCTTAGATCCTTATCCAAGCATTTCAGGGCTAAAGTCATGGTGATCGATGAAAGTAAGGACATAGATACTATCAAAGTGGAAGCCTTAGATGGATCCATCCAGGCCTATGAGCCGACCTTAGATAAACCTATTAAGGATAGGCATTTAGCCTTGAAATCTATGAGGAGTAATCGAACAAAATCTTTTGATTCAGATTCACCCAATGATGAGGAGTTGGCCTATCTAGGTAAGAAATTTCGGAAAATGTTTAAGAATAAGAAGAAATCTCAAGAAAGACAAAGAGGTGTCTCGAGTGAATCTATGAGAAGATAGAATTCAATGAGATGCCATAACTATCAAGGTTTCGGTCATGTGAGGAATGAGTGCCCTAGTGCTAAGAGAGTTGAGGAAAAGACTATGAATACTATTCTCACTGATGACGAGTTTAGCTCGGACAATCAGAGTGAGAAATCCACTCGTGAGAAAAGTGGAAAATATGTAGCCTTCATTGTTATAGTTAATAGTGGGTATGACTAGAGAAATGAGAGAGATGAGGACATAGATAATGGTGAGGAAACTAAATGGGAATATGAAAGTGAGGAAGATATCTAAGAGGCATATCAGAAAATGTATCAAGGGAGTGTTAAGATTCTCAATAAGAATAAAGTCTTAAGTACGACGGTTAAGGAGCTTCAATTGGAAAAAGAAAAGCTAGTCGCGTACATTAAAGAATCTTCCTCAATCCTTAGTGAACGAAAATTGATGAATGAATCTGTAGAGTCTCATGTTAACAATCTCACCAGTGAGCTTCAAAGTTCCTCTAGGAAAGTTAGTGAGCTGACTGCCAAGAATGAGACTTTAGAAATCCAGGTTACGAACACAGTGAGTGATTTAGAACATTCTAAGTCTCAACTGTTTGCCTTCACCGCTAGTTCGTCAAAGTTAGATAAAATTTTAGGAATGGGCAAGCTGGCTGGAAACAATGGAAGTCTAGGGTACGAAGAAAAAGATCATGCTATTGCTAGCACGTCTAAGACCACATTTGTCTCTACCACAGACCAGCCTAAACATGTACCTAACCCCAGACCTAAGGATAAGGGATTTGTATGGCAGATGTCTACCACACAGCGTAGGACCCATCGACCTAGGAATAGACATTAGCGATCACATAACTTAGGTTCTAGGTTTATCCCTACATATTGTCACAGAGTTAGGTCACATACGCCCTAGATGTCATCAGTACGTGAATAGAAATAGGAACTTGATCTTAAATAAGACCAAAAATTAGGTGTTTGTTGGTCAGATTGGACTCCTTACTGATTAGGTGGATTGTTTGGCCATATTGGTAACACAACTATCTGGGAATTGTCTCCCACTAGACTAGTATGGGTGAAGAATGGTGATCTGTAAAATCTTGAAGTAGATCACGGTACTCTTAAGGGAAAGAGCACTCATATACCTAACTGATTATGTATTTTTTATGCATGCTTGTTCTTAACCGTGCATGTACCCCTTGAATTTACATGTTTCTTTTAATTTGTTTTTGGTTTCATGCATGTGCATTTTCATTGGTTTGCATTGATGCATGTATATATTGCTTTGTTTTGTGTGTTTGAAATTTTTCTTTTCTTTTCTTTTCTTTGTGTGGTGCATTCATTTTTGAAAAAGAAAAACACAAAAAATAATAAAATGCAAAAATTTGGGTAAATGGAAATTTTCACTACATCATGATATATAATTCTTGAACTTGCAAGTTGTGATCATGTATAAGTAAAATTGATAGGTTGTAGCATAATTTTCATTGCTTGTTTAGGTTATTGTGGAGTACTTAGTATAGGTGTCTTCATGTACCATCTGCATTGCATACACTATGAACCTGTTGGTGGGACTATACCGCGTGTGTGAGATTTGAGATGCTCGTCCCATGTTAATAGGATGACTCTGAACATGAATTGATCGAATTTATTAGACCTAAGCTCAAAAATATTCCCCTAACATATAAAAACTCAATATCTTAGGGTCCGTTTAATAAAAAACATGGAATTTGGTTGGAAAGAAAACGAATTGCAGGGAATTGAATTGCCGAGAATTTGTTTTAGAGGGAATTGTAATGAATGGTGTTTGATTGATATAATTTTTTTGTGACAAATTTTTACGTTTGGCTTTGTTTTTTACGCAAATTGTCAATTAAATGGATAAATTTTTTTACCGTTGACTTTAGAATGTGTTCCAATTGGAAAAAAAAAAAAAAAAAAAAAATTTGTTGGTCAAAAAGTTGGAAAACATTTTTTCACCAAAGTGGTGGGAAAATATTTTCCAACTTTTGTGCATCAACAACTTGTACCTTGGAAAAGGGTGGAAAACGTTTTCCCTAGAAAAAAATGCCAATCAAACAATGAAAAAGTTGGAAATGAAAAACCAATTCCACTTTTCCTAGAAAATCTCGGCCAATCAAACAAGGCCTTAATGTATTTTTTTCGGGGCGTATTTGACTCGAGTAATTAAACCTGTAAGGTTCCTTAAAACCTGGTGCCTATGGTCAATTGACTTAGATTAACTGGCTTAAAACTCACTACATGGGTCATCTTAGTCACCTAATGGATAATAACCTGAACTTAAGATGAAATATGAATAAGCTTGAAAAAATGTGAAAAATATAATGAGCTTGAAAAATGTGAAAATTTGAAAAATATAAATGCTTGAAGTCAGGGGGAGAAAAATGAAAATAATAAGTATAGGTCCTAATGCGCTTACATGGTTTGACTTTCATAAGTAGGAGAATATACTTATTGATAGTGATGAGCGTGTCTCTTCGTACAAAATTAAGGTTTGAAGTTCTGCTTGCATTGGATTAGTGATACTTTATACACATGATCACTTATATTATTTTACTTCTTTCTGACTTAAAATGAGTACGTGGGAGGTCTACTACTTGTTAATTATACTTCTGCATGCTATCACCTGCATTTTTAAGTGGTTATATGTTATTGCTCTAATTGATTTTAATATTATTCCCTTCAACATTTGTGATAAAAAAAATGGGAGAGAAAATATGGAACTGAGGAAAAAGAATAAAGAGCATATATATAGGGAGAAAGCGATTGCATTGCAACATGTGATTACATTGCAGCATAAAATTCAGGAAAGTTTGCATAAGAGACAACATTGCATTGCATTTTATATCATGTCCATTGCTGTTTGATTTTTGATGATTAGTGATGTTAATGTTCTGGTTTGTGTTTTGATTGACATTAATGTCACATCTCAAACTAGTATGTTGATGTGTGATTAGGTGCATTATTTGTAATATTTCTTGTATCATGTACTTTTACACTAAGTATGTGAGTTTTAGATTTTAGAAAACAGGTTTAACAAGGAATGCAAGACTCAGGGATTGTGTATAATGGGTAGACTAATTTATTTATTTTCAAGTCTTGACTTAATTTGTATAGTTTTGTCATAAAATGCCAAAGTGGGAGATTGTTGGTTCTAATGTTGTAATTGGCAATTTTGTGAACAAAAAGACTTAATTGATCATGTGTAAAAAGTTAAGGACTTAGGTTACAGTTTGTATAGATGGTTTAGGCTAGGGTTTGAGTTTGGAACAAGGTAGAAGACTCGTTTGATTTTCGCTAGTTGCTCGCCAAGTTGTTGCTTGAGTGTTAAAAACAATAAGCTCGTCGCTCGCTTGTGGCCCATGCGTCGCTGAGCGAAAAGTTGTTGCTTGCTTTTGGCTGAGTTGTCGCTCGAGCGACAGTGTTACGTGGCCAAACTCCAGGTCGATATTTTAGAGAATTTTACACGGCTTTTATACCTATTCGCCCATTATACCTATTCGCCCAAACTATAAATACATAAGTCATGGAGGAAAATTGACAGGGGTTGCTATATTGTGCTATCATTGAGAAACGCTTTCATATTGTCTTTGAGAGATCCAAGAACACAATTTAACCAGTGGAATCAACCATTCATTCTTGAGATCCAACAACCTAGTTTTAGGAAAACATCACATCTGTGTAATCCAAAACACCTGACTTCTCTTTAACTCTTTAAGGAATGAACTCTCTCAATGGGGATTCAAAGAGGTGGACTTCAAGCGCAAGAAAAGTACAAGAATAGGAGGTTCTTGGAATTCCACTTAGAAGAAGAGGCAGATCGAGAAGTCTAGTGGAGTGGCTAGATAGTATCTATGGCAGTAGATCGTGAGATTGAAAGATTGACAAAGGATCTTAGAGATTATAAAAATTACAACAACTATAACTAGTGGAAGTTGCTAGACTCAGGGATTGTGTATAATGGGTAGACTAATTTATTTATTTTCAAGTCTTGACTTAATTTGTATAGTTTTGTCATAAAATGCCAAAGTGGGAGATTGTTGGTTCTAATGTTGTAATTGACAATTTTGTGAACAAAAAAACTTAATTGATAAAGTCAAGGACTTAGGTTACAATTTGTATAGATGGTTTAGGCTAGGGTTTGAGTTTGGAACAAGGTAGAAGACTCGTTGGATTTTCACTAGCTGCTTGCCAAGTTGTTGCTCGAGCGTTAAAAACAATAAGCTCGTCGCTCGCTTGTGGCCCATGCGTCGCTGAGCGAAAAGTTGTTGCTTGCTTTTCGCCGAGTTGTCGCTCGAGCGACAGTGTTACGTGGCCAAACTCCAGGTCGATATTTTAGAGAATTTTACACTGCTCATTATACCTATTCGCCCCAAACTATAAATACATAAGTCATGGAGGAAAATTGACAGGGGTTGCTACATTGTGCTATCATTGAGAAACGCTTTCATATTGTCTTTGAGAGATCCAAGAACACAATTTAACCGATCGAATCAACCATTCATTCTTGAGATCCAACAACCTAGTTTTAGGAAAACATCACATCTGTGTAATCCAAAACACCTGACTTCTTTAACTCTTTAAGGAATGAACTCTCTCAATGGGGATTCAAAGAGGTGGACTTCAAGCGCAAGAAAAGTGCAAGAATAGGAGGTTCTTGGAATTCCACTTGGAAGAAGAGGCAGATCGAGAAGTCTAATGGAGTGGCTAGATAGTATCTATGGCAGTAGATCGTGAGATTGAAAGATTGACAAAGGATCTTAGAGATTATAAAAATTACAACAACTATAACTAGTGGAAGTTGCTAGAATAAAATCGCACTGTATCCCTAATTGTCTATAGTGGAGGTAATTGGTTTGGTCCCGAAATTTTTTTCACATTGGGTTTCTCCGTCAACAAATTGTGTGTTTCTACGAATTTCCATATTATTATTGCAGCATTCAACTTAGGAAAATTTGACTTCTATGTGTAATTATCTAGAAAACTAATTAAAATTAACGAGTTCCTTTAATTAGTCAATTTCGCACGTAAGGTCAAACTAATCTAGTTAATCTAAAATTTTCACAGCTAAAGCAGAAAAAAAGTAAGATGCACCAAGACCATCGTTGATTTGTGTTTTGCAATTGTTGGTGGCAATTTGGTGGTGATGGTGTTAGCAATGGTGGTGAGTTAGTGTTGGTTGTGGGTGTTAGATTAATTGAGATGGTGGACATGGTTTGTAGACGCTGTTGCTCATGAGAAAAAATTTGGTGTTGGCAGTGTTAGCAGTGATGTCAGTGGCGGATACAGGTTCAGATCCCGCTGTAGTGGTGATGTTGGTGGTATGGTGGTTTTTTCGGTTGGTGGTGTTTTGTGGTGGTTGTGCAGTGATTTTTGGTGGTGGTAACACTGTTAGGCTGTGTTAGTGGTGGTGATAGTGTAGGCGATGGTGGTGGTCGTGTTTCTGGCAGTGGTCGCTGTCGTCACGGTGGTTGTGAAATAGTGGTGGTTTTTGGTGATGTTTGGTGTAGTCGGATGCGGTGGTGTCACAAATTATTTGGTTAATTGAAATTGGTTAACGTGTGACCAATAAACAATACGTAGCCAATGAAATAGATAAATTGCGATCAATAAATAATGTGTGACCTAAAAATTCGTTAATTTGTAACCAACAATTTGATAAATTGTGAGCGTGTAATAATTTGTGACTTATAAAATTTGTGATTTGTGAGCGATAAATAAATTGTGACATATAAATTTCGTGATTTGTGATTGATAAACAAATTATAACCTGTAAAATTTTTAGTTTGTGACCGTGAAATAACTTATGACCTATAAAAAAAATTATTTGTGATCGAAAATTAATTTGAGATTAATTAATTCGATAATTATGACCAAATTGTATAAAAACATATTTAATTTATAAAATATATTTTTAATTCATTATTTTGATTTAATTAATATCTGATTTTTGAAGTTTTAAACCATGTTTCTTAGTTTTGAAATGAGAGACTTATTCCCTTTCCCTTAAATATTTACTAAGCCAAAATCGTTAATACAATGATTAATTTTCATATGTACTAAGACAAACAAAAACCTCAAAAATATCAAATTCATAGTTAAAAACTTAAAATATATACTAGCATATCCAAACATGTTCAAAAATCTGTGAAATTAATTAATAATTGATTTCATTTTACTGATTAATTATCAAAGATCTAATGTGCTCATAAGAAAACTAAAGCTACTAAGTGCTTAATCAGGCAATAGAACATCAAGCTCGATCTTTACGTACTAGATTTCATTCAAAGGTCTATGGTTATATCATGTGCCCTTGAAGTTTCATCAATGAAACTAATGTTTAGAAATTTACATTACTTGTTTATTTACCTCTTCATTGATATAAAAAAGATTGTGATATGATATCGGGAAAGAAGACTAGGGAGAGGGAGCACAGAGGAAAAGGAAAACAGAGAGCATCGGGGGGTAAATCAGCTTGTCTTGGCCCACCTTTAGGGTGTCCAGGTCATATGAGCCTAGCACAAACTGCATGCACAACCAAGCAAGCCACCGAGCTCAATAGTATGTGAAAAAAATACGAAAAAAATTCATATATGCCCCGATAAAAAATTAATTCCCACTTTACTGTGTGACGGTAATGAAATTAAAAAAAATACTAATTATAATGTTAATTATCTTTAAAAATACTAACTTCCAAAATTATAACCTAAACTACATTTTGTAACTGATGTAATTTAAATTCGGCCAATTTCATGCTTTCCATTTAATGTCACTTATGTTGAAAATTGGTTTAAAATTTGATTAAAATTGGTTAAGAATCGAAAATCGAACATTGAAAAGTGTGACTTCATGTCAACTTCGGCCAAATACTCAGACTCAAAATATTTATGCAAATTGTGTAACGATCCGGACCTCACGCCTAAACCGTTAAAACATACGTACTGTCCGCTTTGGGTGGGCCTTGGACGCCACTTATCCCCTTACGGCTTTCTATCGCGTTCCCCAAAATTCGAACTCATAAGTCATAACCTCTTCCTTAAGAGTAATTCAAGGAAAATCCTGGTACCAATTGGGCGACAGAAAGCCGTGAGGGGGTAAATTGTGAGTCTTGTGCCTAATTGGTACCAGGATTATCCTTAAGTTACTCTTAAAAGAGAGGTTATCAGTTCGAATTTGGAGGAACGCGACAGAAAGCCGTGAGGGGGTAAGTGGGTTCAAGGCCCACCCAAAGCGAACAGTACGTATGTTCAAATAGTTTGGGCGTGAGGTCCGAGTCGTTACAAATGGTTTGCCGCTTGTCCCTCCGAAATAGGGATTGACCTTATGGAGGTTAAAGGGACAGCGCCCCTCGTAGAGGCTCTGGGGCAGCGCCCCCGAAAGGGAATTCTGATTTCCATGTTTATTTGGCTTGTCCAAACCAATTTCGGATAAATGAGAAACTGCAGTCCAAAGCTAGAAGAAAATTTAGAGGAAGCTAGATAACACTATCATTTGAGCGACGGGTATTTTTGCTCGAGTGAAGATGTCGCTCGAGCTACGTCGAGCGAAGAGCAAGTGACCAACTCTCCGTAAGTGTCACTCGAGCGAGAAAACGGGTGAAAAGCGGGCGAAAATGGATTCCCACGTCTGTTGTATTTTGGCTAGCAACACTTCGTCCACAACCCATCATCCTCTATAAATAGAACCCTTTGGACGTCTCTTTTGCATCCTATACCATTTGTGCATCAAGCATTACATTATTCTCTTGTCAAAACTTTCCCAAAATCATTCCAAATGTTCTTCATTTGTATAGGAAAATCCGTCAAAAGTTCGCTGGAACTTGTTGTTTGTAGTGCTACTACCCAAGTTGAATTCGTTGTATCTTGGGAGACAAGTGTCGTCAACTGTAAGCACACTTGCAGGGAAATATTATTTTAAGGAGAAAATGTCATCATTTGCCTCGGATTGCCCTTTTTTCTTCTATTTATCTTTTATTTCTAGTTTTGTGTAGTCACATTTCTACACATTTTTTCTTCATATAATTTTTGTTTAATCACGCTCATGCGGGTTAAACGTTGTACTTTTCATTTATCACATACAAACAATTTTTTTTCCGCTTATTTTACATCCCGTTTCCAATAACTTTCAAATTCAGGCATTAATTTCAAAAGAAAAAAAAAATATTGGGGGGATAAACACTTCTATGGCAGAAAACATACTTTGAATCATCATCTTTTGCATATATTGATCAAGATACATCTCTTTGGAGGCGACGCTGGATTACTTTTTGTTTTTTGCACAAGGTATTTCCGATTTTTCCTTCGGATTCTATATACAATTTACAAGATAATGTCAAGAAATTTATGTATATCATGCCGTTAGTTACAACAAAGAGAATATATTCACCATTTTCTAGATGTTCTGTGTGTATGAGTAATTATTGTGATTTAAAATGTTACAGAATAACTTATTTGATCATGTGAAATTTTAATAAAAAAACAAGGAATCTGTGGATTGTGTACTGCCTTCTTCCTATAATATAATTGTGGAGATGGAATTTTTGATTATCAACATATCTTGTAATGTTGTATGTACCTGTGTCTGCAATGTATGAAGACAATTCAAAAAATTGTGTGGCATTTCATCTTCTCACATAGTGATTCTGAGGTGGCATATGATGGTATTTTAGTCCTAACTGAATGCATCGCCGATTATGTGGGTGTCATTATTTGTAATATCACATCTTAGAATCTGGATCATAATTTCTATTTCAACTTCAGTTGTTAATTTCCATGGACTTGAGTTATATGGCTGTTTTCTTGCATTATCAGGTTCTAGAAGTGCTTAATGTTCTTGGACAGAAGCCTGAGGCACAACCTGAAGACATACGCTAATTACATAGGCTTATGCTATGATCGATAAAGCTGTGAAAGTTGGAACGCTTCATTGAAATATAGGAGCAAGGAGAAAGTCACGACTTACTAGAAGAAAGGAAGTCATTGGGATTCAATGTGGCTGTTATACAGATGCACCACCTGCGGCTCCAACTCCCTCGGCATAATGTTCATCGTTTATGTGATATACATGTCTCGTGTAATCAGTTTATTATTATTTTTTAACTAAGATTTTGACCATGAGATGTTGCCTTGTTTTCTAATATACCACTCACAACTTGCCTCAAATTTTCTATAAATCATCTTTCAACTTTCTGTATTGGTGGATCGATTGATGATTTTACCTCTATAGATTTCCTACGAGATATGTTATGGAGGATTTCCGGAGAAGGCGATTTTCCTTCCTCAATGAATTGATTTCGATATCTCTGATACAGGAATACAATGACCCTATTTATACACCAGGATGAACACATACAATACATACAATTTCCACAATCTTCTCTCAAAGTTAGGTATGCACGCAATATCTGTAATCCCTAGAATCAATGAGGGTTAGTGGTGCTGTGAGTAATTCCGTTCAAGAAGTTGTTCTGCCAGATTCCTTTTTCTTCAAATTCTGATATAGCATAGTTGCTATTTTCTTGTATTACGTTTTTGTCTTCCTCTTTGCTAATTGCTCCTTTAACCCTTGTCTTCATGTCTTGTGCAGTTTGGTCCACAAAACCATCTTTTCTAACACATTGAATTGCACTCGAGCAAACAACATAATGGTATGAAATCACACGACTATTCAATGTTATGCCTCCGATGAACAACGCACAATATGGATAGATTATAGCTAATGATGTGTTGGGATCAAGTAAGCCATATTTTAGATTCATTGAACAACATCACAGTACAAAAATTCTGATGCTATCCCTAATGTAACGCTCGTGTATGATAATGAAAATCCTTCGTGAAACTGCATAAATTGATATTACGTGAATGAGTAATGTTGATTGTTTAATGAAATTCGCATGGTAAGATACATTTCTTTTTTAAAATCAAATAGAGATTGAACATGAAAAAATTAATCCTAGACAAGAAAACTTGTGTTCACTAACAAATGGAGAGTTGGATAGAGCTCAATTTCAAATGTCAACACAAAAGACCATAATGAAACTGAAGGACATTATAAACATCGTTTGGTATGATAAAATCGTTTGAAACTCAAAGATCGACACAAAACAGTGCTGGAATTATTTAAAATTGGAAGAAGTCTAATTGTGATTTTTAATCCTTGTCCTGAAATTCTTCGAATGCATTATAACAAACAGGGTGTCCGTCTTTATCCACACCATGCATATACAGAATGTTTTCATGCCCACTCTCCAGTGGTTTCTTCTTCTAATAGTTCACCAATCTTGAATTCTTTCCTTTAGGCTACAACACTTCTCAGAATTGATAAGGCTTCTATGACCTTGAAATCACTAGCTCTGAGGAATTTAATGAGAATTATACTGCTTCTTTCGTCGGCCAAAAGTGGAATTCCCCATATGGAAACCTCCTCTGTGGTGGTGTTGTTACTAGTGCCGTTGTTTCTACAGCTGTTCCCTCCTCCGTCGAAGGGGATGTTCTTCACTGGCTATTTTATTTTTTATTTTTTTAACAGATGATGGGGATGGAAATTTTTAGTATAGAGTGAACATCAAATTGGTTGGAGTTGATTTTGTGGGTAGTTGAATTACCACAAAATTGGGGATTGATAGCAATAATTGTGGGATTTATGATATTGACAATTTTGTTAGAGCAATAAATGCCATCTAACTTGATGTTCATTATTTGGAATGAGGTTATTTTTTAGATTTCATTTTTACTCCTAATATTGCAGTATTATTTGAAGTAAAAAAGATGGATGGTAAAATTAGAATCCTTTATTAAAATGAGGTATGTGGTAATTTCCACAAAAAAAAAATACGGACGTAAGTAGCCTACACCCCTAGCCTAAGCCAAATTTACATCCCGACTACAACCCTGGCCTAAGCCAAATTTACATCCCGAGGAATAGAGGAGGCTAGATTAGTCGAAAGCTATTATCAATTCAAGATCATAAGGTACCCTGCTTTTTGAGGATTAGAAAGGGCAGAGAAAATGACTCAAGTCAATCTTTGAGCACCAACGCAGAAGTAACCACGTCATACTTCCAAAAAAACTTCAAACGAACTTTAAACAAAAGAGTACCAACCAATGATCTTTTATTTAACAATTCAAACATTTACGTGGTGGGTTTCTTGATTCATGATACATTTAAGCACACATGATGTCTTCAATGCCATAAAACCCTCCATAACGGTTTCACTTTTCACTTCAAAACTTTGGACTCAATTTCTTCCAAGCTCAAGCCTTTGGTCTCAGGAACAATGACAATCACAAACAAAAGAGAAACCAGAGCAATTGCGCCAAATAGAAGAAAAAGATTTTCCGCTCCAAGCAACTCCTGCAGCACAAATGGAAGACGATAGCATAATTCTTCACGACAACGTAATAAATAATCTGAATTGAATATGATACATGGGAATATTATAGTGGAGATCCAACCTATGACCTATGTAACTAGCAAGTTTGTCCTGACCTTTCATTTGAGAAATTTAAATTTTTAACGTTTCATTTTGGTGTATTAGTAATCTTAGTTCATGGTTTTCGTCCTGTTAAAATGGCACATACAAGGTATGTAGGATATGGAGCAAGGGTCAAAATGGTTAAACACAGATAATTTTAATAAGAAATAAATAAAATAAAATAAAAAAAAAGGGAATAGCTCCAAACATCCCACCTTTAAAACCACCCCACCCCCGGGACCCCAAGTAAAATGCACA
The DNA here is from genome assembly GCA_019395295.1 of Osmanthus fragrans. Taxonomy (NCBI): domain Eukaryota; kingdom Viridiplantae; phylum Streptophyta; class Magnoliopsida; order Lamiales; family Oleaceae; genus Osmanthus; species Osmanthus fragrans. The sequence continues at coordinate 9,179,686 of CM033361.1, forward strand.
AATTCCATTCATTGAGACTACTTGTGCAACAAAAATGTATGGTAGAGTACTAAAATGCTAAAAGCCGAGCCAACTTGCTACAGAGGCCATAGATGGGGAGCAATCGTGTACTTTATGGTACGATATGCACATGATGAGAGAGAGAGAGAGAGAGAGAGAGAGAGAGAGAGAGAGAGAGAGAGAGAGAGAGAGAGAGAGAGAGTAATATCATTGGTACCTTCAGTGGAGAGAAAGCAAATGTAACTATGGCATTCGAGCCAAAATTCGTAAGCACTGCAAGACTAATGCCCTTTCCTCTTGTGCGAAGTGGGAATATCTCCGATACCATAAGCCAACTAATAGGTCCAAACGATATCTAAAACGAGAAGCAAAAGAAAATTTGGTTATGAACGCATATATTAGGATAGGAATCGACTACGTTTAGAGTACAAAAATCCGACACTTTCTGAAGTCAGATAATCCAAAATATAACCAGAATAAATTGACATTAAAATACCTTGCACATAACAGCATATGTTAGTAGGCTAGATAACTAGTTACCTGATAGCAGCCCACATACAGAAGTAGAGCAGCTACAGCAACAAAAGGATATCCTCCAAGAAATTTGTAATAGGCTGAAAGAAGCACCAGAGAGAGAGCCTGTGACCCGTAAAATACGAAATAAGAAATATTTTCCGTTCATTTTGCACCATTAATAGGAAATGTTCTTCACATGAAACCTTTTTGGAATTATGAAACAAATAGAAATCTATAAGGGTGCGCTGCTACATACAATCCCACTAACACCTCCAATTAGCAAGGGTCGTCTCCCAAGATCGTCAACCTTTAGGACAGCTATTCCGGTCATTAGAAACTGCAGGACATAAACAATCAAGAAAAATATATCATAGATGAGAATGGGTCCCTTTAAATGGAGGGTTTGATTCCTCCAATGTTGAAAATCAACCTATATGAAAGTAATGCTGAACAAATTTGTCTAAAAACTTGAGCTATTAGAGAAGGGAACACATATTTTGACTTCCATGTGCCCCTCCCATGTGCAAGTAGGGATCTTTTATTTTTCTCTTATCATAGGCCTGACGCATAATTTCCATAAATGGGTGATGGTGAGACTCAAACTTAAAATCTTTGTATGATTACCATTTTGATCCACCTTGCCTAAAAGCTTAAGCCATTTAGAGATGGGACATTTACTTGTTTAAATTTTGTCTTCACCAATTTAATTTTTCTTTATTCCAGGGTGGATTATCACAATTACCTTAAAAATGCCAATGATGACCGAAACTTTTGTAGCATCAGCAGCAGCAGAGAATCCAGCAGTCTTAGAGAAAAAAAAAAGTTGGAATCAAGAACCATAAATTCAAGAATGCGAAAAGCTACGAAGTTTGAATTTGAACATATTCAAAGAAGTCTACTTTATATGTACGAAGTACCTGAAGAATTGAACCAGCATAATACAGAACACTAGGCTGCCCAGTTATCTGATATTTTCACATGGTCAACTCGTGCACTTTCATCAAAAAACAAGAAGACAAAACTGCTAAGAAAAGTCAGTTACAAAATTAACCTGTTGAAAAAGTACCAATCCTCCACCAATTATAAATGCTTTCAAAGCCGGCCCCTGAAACACCTCTAGAAAACTTCCTTCCGACTCCTGATCAGTATATACAGATTTCAGTGAGACAATGGTATCTTCAATTTGCTTTTCAGAGAATTTGTCGCCAGTCGACCTGCCTCTTAGCCTTCGTAAAGCAATGATGGCTTTCTCTTTGTATTCTTGCAAGGGCCCTTTACCTTGAACAGCCCTAAGAAGCAACCATCGTGGGGATGGCGGGAGACTCAACATACCTAACCCCATAACTAAGGCAATTGGAGCACTGACTCCATACATGTAACGCCATCCTCCAACAGCATTAATTTCATAACTACCAACAAAATAACCCAACTGCACAAAAAGCATTATTTGATGTTAAATTTATGTTTCAAAGAACATATGACAAAAACCTATTGATCTCAAGAAAATAGATTTACCAATATACCCAGAACTATGAAGAGCTCTTTTAGAGATATCAAAGTTCCCCGAATTTTAGAGGGACAAGTCTCTGCTATGTAAAGAGGTGCCCCATGCATGGCCTGCCAAACCAAATTGATCAGAAATTGATGATCATTTTGGATCTAAACCCTAAACCAGAAACAGGAAGAGAGATAAAGAAAGCATACCATACCAATACCAAGACCATATAGAAGCCGACCTACTAAGAGAACCCCAAGACCAGGAGCATAAGCAGTCAATAAACCACCAAATACATAGAGGACAGATGCAGTGATAAGTTCTCTTCTCCTTCCTTCATATATTGACCAAGCAAAATGCTTTAGCTGTAGGTATTGTGAAATTAAGAACTTAGAATATTATAACTAGGCAAAAAAGCATACCGAGGAAATCTGCAATTGGGTAAACAATGAGGGAACCGAGAAGAGCTCCATAAAGGGAACCGCTAACCTTCATTGACGGAAAAATTGACGACAATCAGTTGATAAATTATGGCTGCTTATTAGGTACCAGCAAATGCAATAATAATATAAAGCTCACCACTAGACCGAGTTCAACGGCTGAAAGGTTGAACCAATTTGTGCCGCTAAGCTCAGGTGACTACAAAAATAAACGGTAAGACTTATTTAAATTTTTCAATATGCATTTTAAAAAATTAATAAATTAATAGTCATCAGAGAAAATACTACAAAACTAAGCATGAACTGAGAATGCTACCTGCAATGAGATCGTAGCTCCGGAGGTTGCACCAATATCATAGCCAAATAACAAACCACCCAAGGCGGGGAACAGGAATCTGACATTTAATTATACAAATTACTACAGACGACTAAATTACATGTGAACAAAAGTATTTGAAGAAGAGAAAACTCCCCAGCCTGAAGAACTCTTTAGGACCTAACTAAAAGTTACCTTCTTAAAGGGAAAGAAAAAGAAATGTTAGGTGTTCAGTGTGATCCCATCTCATGGGCAAAATGCTGTAGCAGGAAGAAAGTGCAAATAATTTGTAGCAAATCTAGAACTCAAAAAACTAGAAAGACATACTAGAATTTTCAGACTTAATAATGTAATAAGACATTCTTTCATCCTTTGGAAAGTAAATTAAGCTCAAATTTCAAACCTAAACATCAGTGATCATCTCTTATCAGCAGACGACCTCATATATTTTGCTTTAAGGAGGAAACTCTGTATTCAGTAATACAATTTTCAAAAATGAAAACTTCTTTTATTATTCCTCTTTGGCCTTCCAATTGCATCTCGAAATATCAACCAATTAGAAAATGCACGTGTCTTATAGCACAGCAAGACAGGTATATAACTAAGTTTCCAAGAAAATTGGCAGACCAAAATTTGCATGCTGCAGCATTATGCGCAGCAATACAAGCTACTGTTTTCAATTCCATTTCAACCGTTAAAGAGGGTAATGTTATGAATGTGTGTTACCACGCAACTTTGATACCACCACAAGCCCAAGGCCATCAATGTAAAAAAGTCCAAGGTTTCGTTTACTTCTGCACCCTAATATTACATCAGGCAGAGCTTCAGAGTCTTAGTTTCCACACATACTAGAAATTTACAACAAAGTACAACCCAAATTATGAAAACCCTTCATGGGAAGAACCACTTAACCAAACTGAAAACCTTTTAAAAAATGCATTATCAAAAGATACAGTGCTTAACCAAACCCCACCGCAGATCATTTTAAAGTCCTGAATCCCTTCAAATTCTACCCATAGTCCAACAAAAAGGGTCATTTCACTGTTCTTCTTCCAGTATCGTGTGCGTGTGCAGAATGACAGAAAATTCCATCAATTTTTACAGAAAAGTAGATTTAAAAAGTAGGATGCAGAATTCAAAAACTCACGGCAAAATAACAGAAGACCAAGCAAAAACCTCTTGAGGTGCCCTTTCAGAATCAAACGATTTAGCTTCTCCAGAAGAAGCTCCCACCTTTTAATAAGAAGAAAAATAACTTCTATGAATTCAAACCTTTTAATCTTTATCGTCTCAATCCAAACAAAACACTAAAATTCTTGAAATTTACCTTTGATTTGAATCTGCCACTGGACAGCAAACCCATTTTCAATTTTTCATCATTTGGCAAAAATAAGTAGCTTTTTGAACATGGGATCGGGCTATTACGTATTTTATTAATAGGGTGGAGTGGTTGCGAATTCTTGGTATGAAATAGTTGTGATTTTGTTCTTGAGAGTTTTGGATAAAACAAAGGTTGAGCAGAAATTAGAGACATTTTTGAAACAATTTAGACATGGAAAACAAAGTCTTCATTTAGGGGTACTTTTTTTAGTTGACGATTGTAGCTTTTTACGTCCCAGATTTTGTGGTGAATAGTAATACACTGATATGCGGGTTGGGGGCTACCAGCTAATGCAGTGATAAATTAGAGTGAGCAAATTCTGGAGATACTCGATTTAATTTACTGTAATATTATATAGACCGTGATTTTGTAATAATATAATTAATATTACAAGACAGTTTCTTCTTTTTAATAATTAAATAATAAAAATTATTATTGTTTTTGTTTTACATTTTAATATCACTCTCAACCCCTGTCTCCGCATCGACGACCCCTGTTAATTCCTCAACATTATTCTGATGCAGGCTTCAAAAGTGCTGATCTAGGATGTTCGACTAACGAAATGGTAGACAAGTGCAAAGTCAAGCGAGAGAACCCAACAAGAGCTTCAAGAATTTTGATTTTTGAAGACGAGAAAGACTATTGGGTGTAAAAAATGCTTCATCATTTGACTGATAATATTACATTCTCGATTAGTTATATTCACACCTTAAATTCTGTTTGTTATATTGCATTTTAATTGCGACAAAGATCCTCAATCTTTACTTATTGTCGAACTTATTTCTCAAACTATTTTAGTCACATTCTCATCTTTAATCATTAACTAATTAGCACATCTCGTCCTTAATTAGAACTTTTGTCCAAATATTTTGTTGACGTGCTCTGATATGAGAGAAATAAATTGTGCCAAACATTTGCATTAGATATTTGTTTGTTTGGGTTTTTTTTTTTTTTTTTTTTTTTGTTGTATTTATAGATATGAGTGACATATAAGTATTTTTATGTCATCCTAGTGATTTTTATTTTTTTTTAATGAAAGCAATATCAAGGATAAGGTGTATCCTAATCCTAATAATCTAAAAGAGCCAATTTCGAGGGCACTGTTTTTAAGAAATCGTGTTCGATTACTGTGCGACCTTTTTTCTCCTCATCAAAACAACATTGTTTTTTTTTTTTTTTAATATCTTCTCTCACATGCCAAATTAAATGTCATTTTAACTTTTACGATCTTTCTCTCCCATTCTTTTTGTCCTTTCCCTTTCTTTGAGTGAAGCCCTCGTCACCCACTCAGCAGCTACTGTCTCACCTCAATGCTTCAGGATCAACCCGATCTCGGAGCCATACGTGATGCTTATTTCATCGTTGCTATTACTATCATGAAAACGTATTACAAGCAAGGCCGATTTTTGGGGCGAGGCGGATGAGGCGTGGGTCTCGGGTCCAAAATTGAAGGGGCCTCGTTTTGGGCCTTTTTTTCAGCCCATGTCCAGGCAAATTCCCCCCAACCGGCCAACCGAAATTCCCAATCTCAATCGTCTCAAATCCTCTCAAGAACTCAAACCCTACGGAGACTTTGTGCGAAGGAAGACTGGAAGAGCTCAAGCGCAAGATCGATGACCTCAAGTCCAACTCCAAGAAAAATTTCCTCCGCAGCTCCGCCTTCTCTCCATTGGTTCTGGTGGACCCATAGCCATTTCCAGGTCTAATACATAGAAGATGGTGTATTAATTGCCTCTGGAGTCTGGTCCGACTGATTCTGCCAATCCTCATACCTCAGTCCAGTTTTCCCTTCGTTCCGGCCCATCGGGCTGTCCTGGTATGATACTCATTTCACCATTTCGTTAGTTTTTGGTTTTTTCTGGTAAATTTTGAATCTTTGATCATTGATACGAATATGAATGCGTTAACTTACCGAGAATCATTTGAACACCAGGGTAGGCAGTAGGCTGGGCGATGTATTTATTAGGGATTATAGAAGCTAAAATTGGATTATAGAAGCTAAAAGTTGTTGTCTTATAAGAACCGGCTCTCATGATTGTTAAGGGGCTCCATTGCTTTGTATTGACGGGTACAAAAAGTAGTGGACATTTAGCTTAAAAATGACTTATCAAAGCTGTTATTTGAAAATAATAAATTAGAGGAAATACCTCTAAATAGCCACTTCAAATAGGTGATTTGTGAAAATAGACATCAAAAAGTTAGAAGTTTTAAGAATAGCCTTTGAACAACAATCTTTCCAAAAATACCCTCTTACATAAAAATTGCAACAAAAGACATCATAATGTATAAAATACTTCAATTAGGTCCCCAAGAAAATATAAATCCAAAATCTTTAACAAATTTAAACCCGAATATTATACGAAATTTTATTGACCTAAAAATTGCAACAGAAACAGAATTAAATTATTTAAAAGAAGATTTAAAGTTTCTTTTTAGATTATTTAGATCCAAAATTAAAATATAAGAATACTTGTATAGATAGTCAAGCAATTAGATTTGAAAACAATACACATAAAGAAATTATCAATTTAGAAAGAAGAATTGAAAAATTAAATATAATCATTGAAGAAAAGGTCATAACAAAAGATAGTGAATTTTATAAATTTTATTGCGATTTATTAAATATTTATGAAAATAATAAATTTTGAGATTTTGAAGACGGTCTTAGTACCCCCCTCATATTAATTGGTATCAGAGCCATAGATCATAACATGATAATAGAAGATTTAGAAAATAGATATAAAATTATAAAAGATAGATTTGCAAATAATAATAAGAAAACCTATAATAGAGAAAGAAATCTTAAAAATCATACTTATAAAATTAAAAGATCTACCTTTAGATATTAGAAAGGAGATAATAGAAAAAACAGAAATTAGTATAATAAGAGACCTTATGATATGGGAAACTATTATAGAAACTATAGATCAAGAAGAAATAACTGCTATAATAGAAAATAATATAAGTAATTATGGGAATTAAAATTAAAAAGATAGATAACTATTATAAATTAGAAGAAGAAAAAGGATATAAAAATATTTTATGAACCTATTCCTATTAAATCAAAAATATTAACATTAGATATAATTAAAAAATTACCTAGAGAAATAAAAGAACAAATACTACATAAATTAAGTATAGGATCTATAAAAGATAGATATATATATGAAATGATTAATAAAGAATTTGAAAGTATTTTATATTACAGAGAAATATACGAATCATCATAAGTTATAAATGAGTAATGATAAAGTAGCTAGAAAGCTTAATAATATTGTTAGAAACCTAAATAAAATACAAGAAAAAACCTCAAATATACTAGGAACACCAGGAGAAATAAATAAATCACAAGGAAAAATGTTAGGGAAACTAAAAATCGAAAAATTAGAATTAAAAGCAAAATATTTTGAAACCGTAAGAGATAATCAATTACCTGATAACGAAATAGCAATAGAAAGTCTTAATAAAATCATTAATGAAAATAAAGACAAAAAGTGCAGATTATCATATTTATTAGAAGTAAAAAGTGGAAAAATATAATGGCTTTTTCAGAATCATTTGATGAACTAAAGAAATTAGTAAAAGAATTAATAAATGAAACTAAAGAATTAAAAGATGAAGTAGGAATGTTAAAAATAGAAATTAGAGAAATGAAACAAAATATGAAACCAACAGATAAAAAAGTAGATAAAGATAGAATAAAAGGAGAAATGACAAGAATAGGAAAGAAACATGTAGAAATAGAAGGATACTATGAACCAGGAAGTATGGATGATAGATTTAGAAAAGAAATATTACCAATAATTCTAGAACAAGAGAAAGAATTTGAAAAATATACAGAAGAAAGAGGAAAAAATAAAAAAGATGATGAATGAAGAAATAGATAATCTAATAGAAAACTTTGACCAATTAAGTATAGAAGAATTAGAAAATTATGAAATATTAATGAATACTGGTGGAGGACCAACACCAGCACCAGGAAATACAAGTAATAATCCAAAATTAGAATTTCCTGAATTAGAAGGAGGATATGCACCAATGCCACATAGACCTTATAGGCAGTACTATGATAGAATTATACCACAACATAGAATAGAAAAATATAAAGATCAATTTACCCCAAACTCAGACTACAATAAACCAATAAATCATGGAGGAGCAAAACTAGATTTAGATTGTAAAATAGATATTAAGAAAGCCTTGTTACAGTGGGCAGATGCAATGATATTATTCTTTTTATATAACCAAGACGATACATGGGAATCTACAGATAGAAGAATTGACTATTTAATAGCATCATTTGAAGGAGATGTAAGAAAAATGGTGGGAAGGAGTAACTGAAGATACTAAATTATTAATGAGAAGAAATATACAAACAGAAATACAAAAAACTTCACAAGAGGGAATAAAAAAGTTAGTAGAATATATATCAGATGAATTCCTAGGAGAAAATTGGATAAACAATTCAGAAGAAGAAGCTAGAAGAGAAAAAATTAAAAGCAAGATTAGGATTAATAAACATTATGATATGTGATATGTGCAAAATAAAAGAATATACATGTCAATTTAAAAATTTCTATTATACTCAATTTTATAGTAATGAAAATCAAGGACCATACTTAGAAATGTATTTTGCTAAATTACCAGGAACATGGAATATATATTTTAAAATAGAATATGAAAGATATATAAAGGATAATCCTGTACCAGATACATTAGGAAGTAGAATAAAATTCCTATTTGAAAGATTAACAGAAATATGTAAAAATAGACAACTAATGAAAAAATCTGGAAAATTAACAAGAATTTGTTGCGAAGAAATAGAGAGACCTATTAATTGGGGATGTGGACCGGAAAGAAAATATATAAAAGAAAATTCAAACCAAAAAAGTATAAAAAATATAGACAATTCAAAAAGAAATATCAAAAACCAAATAGGAGATATTATAAAAGAAAATATCAACCAAAAAGAAAAGAGTTTAAAAAAGATAAAAAACAATGCAAATGTTGGAATTGTGGAGAAATAGGACATATAAGCCCTGATTGTACTAAAAAGAAAGTAAGAATTTTACAACAAGAATATGAAGAAATAGAAAGTGATTTAGAAGAAATAATAGATATTAATAATTATGAAGGAGAAGAGGTTTACATATCAGAATCAGAATGAGTCACGAAATAGAAGAAGTTGAAACCATAGAAGAAAAACAAGAAATAGAAAATTCTGAAGGATATGGATTAAAAGTAACATTTGATAATAATACATTTAGAAAAATAGAAAAATTATCATTAGATTTAAAATTAGGAGAATGGAAAATATTCGATAAGATATTTAGAAGAGAAAGAGTAGCTATAAGTGAGTATCATAAGATAGAAAAATCAATAGATATAAGAACAGCTTCAGGAAGTCATAAATTAGCATTACTAACAAAATCCACAGTTGACCAATTAATGGCAAAAGTAAAAGGAAGACAAAAAGAAAAGATACAATACGTTTATCTAGCAGGAATACAATTAATGTTTAAATCCCTATTTAGAGAAGGAATAGATTCACCAATAACAGTAAGTTTACATGATGGAAGAATACTAAATACTAATGACAGTCATTTAGGAACTATAGAAGGAAATTTAGCATATAAAAAATTAATATTTACATGTTATCCAAAATATTGTGTATCAATAAAAGATAAAGATTTTAATGAAGTATTAGGATTACATTTTAAAATACATAGAAAAGATATTATGGAAGAAGGAAATCATATTATGACCATAGAATATAGAGCATTATATACATTTACTAACTCAAACTATGGAAACATTTATTCTAAAAAACCCTATATAGAAATTCACAAAGAATGTAAAGACATATTGAATATTGTAGAACCAAACAAACAACTAAACCTACTACCAGAAATATATGAATTAGAAATATCTAAAACAAAGCCAGATGTAACAGAAAAAATAGAAAATAATTCTTTAATAGAATTTAAAGATGGAAAATTAAAAAGAAGTAATAGTACATCTATAATACCAAGAAGGAACATGAATCGAGAAATAATGGTAAAAAGGAATATAGGAAGTATGCAAATATATGGAGAATATTATAATGGAATAGAATATATAAAAGGAAAAAATATCATAATTGATACAGGAGCAGCAAACTGTCATATATCAGGAAATAGAGATAAAGGATTAATAAAAAGAAGGGTAGAGCCTTATAAATATATCAATTTTGATGGAAAAAACACATACTAGTGAATTAGAAGTAAAAATACCAATAGTTTTAGATGGAGAAGAAATGATAATACCATGTTATGTAGATAATAGTATGGGAGATCATTACCATATATTATTAGGAATGAGTTTTTTACAAGCATTAAATCATTATAATATTAATAAAGAAGGAATCTATATAACACATAATAATAAGACATTGTTTTGTCCAAAAGAATGAATAATGTAATAACATTTCCATTAGCAGTATATATACAAATTACCATTGTAGAAACTAATATAACAACATGTGCTTTAATAGATACAGGAAGTGATATAACTATTATCAAGACATTTTTGTTAAAAAACTGGAACAATGATAATACTATAAAAATAACAGGTGTCACAGGAATATCGACACCTATTACTAAAAATAAAGAAAAGGTAGAAATCCTATTAGGAAGTAAACAAATAACTATAAACAAAGTATATGCATATGATGTATTAGAATGTGATATATTATTAGGAAATGATTTTGTTCAACAATTCCAATATTACCAACAAAATAACTATATGATTATGTTAAAAACACCATGTGGACATCTACTAAAAATTTCAAGAGAATTTAAACCATACAGAGTTCAGCCAGCCCAGCGTGGTGAAAGGACAATAAAAATACCAATAAAAACAACTATTAAAATACAAAAAATACAAACAACAGAAAAATCAGAATTAATAGAAGAAATAATAAAAAAGATAGGAAATGTCTATAATGAAAATCCATTAGCTTATTGGAAACCTGAACATCCAAGGGCAAAAATAGAATTAACTGAAAATGTAATAATAAGAGTAAAACCAATGATGTACACTATACAAGATACTCAAAAATTTAGAAAACAAATTGAAGAGTTAAAAAATATGAAATTAATCAGAGCTAGCAATGGACCACATAGTAGTCCAGCCTTTATGGTAATGAAACACTCTGAACAAGTACGAGGAAAACCAAGAATGGTAATAAATTATAAAGAATTAAATAAATATACAAAATTTTTGATGGATATTTCTTACCAAATAAAGATGTTTTAATAAACCTTGCAAAAGGAAAAGAATATTATTCAAAATTTGATTGTAAGTCAGGATTTTGGCAAATCAAAATGGAAGAAGAATCAATACCATATACGGCATTTAGTACGCCTCAAGGTAAATACGAATGGATAGTTATGCCATTTGGATTAAAAAATGCACCTCAAATATTTCAAAGAAGAATGGATAATATTTTTAGAAAATATAATGATTTCTTATTAGTATACGTTGATGATATACTAATATGTTCAGAAAATAAAAATGATCATAAAAATCATATTATAAAATTCCTAAAAGAATGTCAAAAAGAAGGAATAGTTTTATCTGAAAAGAAAGCTATTATAGAAAAAATCTGAGATAGAATTTCTTGGATTAATAATAGATAAAAATGGAATAAAATTACAGTCTCATATATCTAAAAAGATAGAAAGCTTTCCTGATAAATTAGAATCTAAGGAACAAATACAAAAATTCTTAGGATGTTTAAATTATGCAGAAGGATTTATTGAAAATCTTTCAAAAAAGAGACATAAAATACAAATTTTACTTAGAAAAACTAATACTAAAGGATGGAATGAAGAACATACAGAAATAGTTAGATTACTTAAGGAAGAATGTAAAAATTTACCAAAATTAAGATTACCAAATGAAAAGGATAATTTGATAGTTAATACTGATGCCTCAGATAAATATTGGGCAGCAATATTAAAAAAACAGATTTAAATGAAATATGTAGATATTCAAGTGGAACTTTTAATCAAGCAGAAATAAATTATACTACTCATGAAAAAGAATTATTAGCAATTATTAGAGGAATAAAGAAATTTTCATTATTTTTATTATCTAAAAAATTTATTGTTGAAACTGACAATTCTCAAGTTGCAGGACTTGTTAGAAATAAATTACCAATGGAACCCCAATATAGAAGGTTACATAGATGGCAAGCATATTTATCATTCTATAATTTTGAGATTATTCATATCAAAGGTACAAATAATTATCTTGCTGATTTTTTAAGCAGGAACATTGAATTTGGAGATGGATAATACCAAACAGATGATATCAGAAATGAAATCTGCGGCAGCCTATGCCAAAGAAGAAGCAGATGATATAAAAATTGGAATGGAGACATTAGCTGAGCTCTTAAGTCATAATATTAAATTATTACTTGAGATCAGTGAATCCCATACCAAGGTTACAAACGAAATGAAAGACAAAATTGATGCTCTTGAAGCACAATTAATGTCTACTGATACAAATGATAGAAGGATTGATGTCTTGGCACAATCCTATGATACCAAACAGGGATACCAACAGGTACCAAGGAGTGATCCACAATGCGAAAGCAGTAGTGGACCCAGCACTATCAAAAGGGATACACAAAGTCCCAGAAAGTTGACCATAAAATCCAATGATGAACATACAAGGGTTATTAGAATCAGAACCGATGAAGATGATGATACCCCTTTATCAGCAAAAGAAGAAGAATATAGATCTTTTGCCAAAATTGTTTATGAATTACAAGAAAATGACTCATATTTCATATCTTCAGGAAATCATGTTTATCCAAGGTTACTAATTACCAATGATGCAGACCCTGTCATGGTCAAAATGGCAGCAGACTATGGATTTTTAGATCTTATCTACCCCGGAAAAGATCTAAAAGAAATTGAAAGATTCGATGAAATTTTTAAATCCGAAGTATCCAAATTTGCCAAAGGAAGGTCCATATACATAAAATTTTATTCAATCAGTCCAGAAATTGATGGAATGATATTTTATCCTGCTGAACATATCATAACAATTGGATATGTTAGTAGAGAGTTTCAGATTGATGTCGGTCATAATAAAAAGCCATTACCAAAAATCACCAGATCATGGATAAAATCCCGAAGAGTTTTAGGGATGAAAGTCCTATATAATATGGCGAAAAGCTTGTATGACAAAAAATTCAAATGCTTGTGTCAATATGAAGGATGGACTCTTCTCACCAACAATGGAGGAGAAAAATCAACAATTCTGAAAGAATACATTGAAAAATTTGACACTCATCGAATCAATGGACCAATCACAACCATACAAGAGGCATGCAGAACAAGAGAATGCCCCACTTGCCGACAGAATCAAAGATAAAAAGACAAAAATGATAAACACATGGAGGAAAGGTGTCCAAGCAGCTACAGGAGAATCCTACCAGCTGTATGTAAAAACAAGATCTGAAGGACAATTATAGAAGGACTGTGTCCTTTATCAAAGAAAATGTAACAAAACAACAAGGATAGAGGGGCCATGAGGCTCTTGATGAAAAGCACGAGGCAATAAAATATTATTAGTATGATGTAAGCAATGATGTAATTTATCTTCAGATTTGTGTATAAATAGAGGCCTTTGGGCTAATGAAAAGGGCAGAGTTGATTGAGCACTCAAACTGTGAGATAGCCAAACAATCTTCTGTCTTCCATTGTAGTCATATTTCAGCTTTTAGATATCAATAAAATTCCAAGTTATTTCATATCCAAATTATCTTCAAAAAATATCATGAGTTTCTAAACACCTCATCCCATAGATTCTTGAAAGATTGAAGAAAAATTCCTTTCTTACTTTAACAGAAAGAGAGTTTTCTTTAGTTAATATCTATAATCCGAATTCAAAGAACTGACACAGTGAAGGTGGAAAGCTGGAATAGCAATTATCCCGTAGAGGCAGGAGACCATTGAAGGGAGCCATTTGCAGATCCAGAACCTGAAGGTTACTCGGTTCTAAGAATAAAGATTTGAGATCAAAACTAAGGTAAAACTATTATTTTTGTTAAATTTAGAAAGATATTTCTGAAATCTTAAAGAATCGTTGGGATTACTTATCTGAATATTTGCATGGCTAAATTATCTAAATGTTTGTATTGTTTATCATGTTAAGATTTATATAACATGCCAGGATATACAATTGAAGGATTAGATAATTTATTACAAATTTTATTAGGAAAAATAAATAATATCATCTCTCAAATGGAAAGGATAGATCAATCATCGTCTGAAGAATATTATATACTTGGAGAAAATTTTGATAGATATATGGAAGATTATGTCAATCTATTAGATCAAAGGATGGATTTATATGCTAGAATCCGAGATAGAAATAATGCAGGACAAAATTGAAAAACTATTCTAAAAGATAAGGACATATCCTGTAATATAAAAACACATTTCATTAAGGGTAAAATAGTATTTTTAATAATTAAGACTATTGTGGAAAATAGCAACAGTAAACCGGCCATTTAAAAAATTACCCCTAAATTATAGGATATTGTGAAGTACATTTTTCCATTTTGTTGTTGGTTGGATACCCGGCAATGAAGGCCCCTATCTTCAAATTGGAAACCCTCATTGCTGCAGATGTTTCAAGTTTTCAACCCAGCAAAAGAGCCATAAAACCCAGAATTTGTTGTGGTGTTAGTGGCTCAGTCATCAGTGTATTTGTGGCTATAATTGCTACAGTTGAAAAGGATTGTTTGTGGGTTTGGCTCTTGTTGTTGTCAAAGACAAATATAGCTTGACTTAGGGATTGGGATTGGCAAAATCATTTTGGAGTAAGATAAGATTAATGGGCTTTTCCCGACTTCATTCAATTTATTGTTGGATGTACTGAAATATATAAAACTATTAGACCCGTAGCAACTAATACATGTCAAGATTCAACGCATCGCTAGCTAGTAGGAGTTTATTCAATTACCTAAGGATTGTTATCAATAGTTTGATTGCTCCTGCTAAATATAGTTTGTCTCTAAAGGACAATCAATGTTCAAGGGTATTGGTGTTTGATGTTAAATTTTTATTTCAAGCTCGTGAGTTGTGTTGTGACGGTAGAATTTTCAAGGGTCTGATTCCATGGTTTTCGTTGAAATTCTACTTTTTAGGTAAGCAATGGCTTGCCCTATCTTGTTATTGAAGAAACTGAAAATGTTTGAAACCTTGTCGGCTTATATAATTGTGGGCTGGTCGGCATATATGATTGATTATTGTAGAATCAATAATTGCACAGGCGCACATAGACATAATACACCGTTAAAATTTATATTTACGTTGATTTGGGGCCTAGAGGCCTAATTTCTGGATTTCGCTTCAGGCCCCATCAAACATAGAACTGGCTCTTATTACAAGCAAATCTTGAATTTTCTTTGTGCTATCCTGATTGTGTTGACTACCCAGGTATATTTACTAACACCCCCCTTTACACAAATACAGATAGAAATTTTGAATATTTTTCTTGATCTGCAAATGTTGGGATGTGGATGGGAAGGAATGTTGAGAAAATACTTGGTTGATCCTGTACAAATGTGGTGGCCTTCTAATCTTGCTCAAGTTTCCTTATATAGGTTTGTTTTTCTTACCTAGGAATGTAGTATTGTCTTTTTTCCATCAATTTCCATTATTTTTCAGTGGTTCTGTTGTAGGGAAAAATCATTGGAATTAATCATCATTGATTATTATTATTAGAAACAATAATTAGAAAACTTAGAATCATTCAGACTTATGTTTGGGGTAGGGGTGTAAGCGATCCGATTTTATCAATTTTTGACAGATTTTCAGACTAAATCATTTACACTGGTTTGAGAAAATCTCAAACCTAAACCAAATCGTTTTGAACAGTTTGAAAAAAATTCAAACATAAACATAACAGTTTGGTCCTATTTTAAACCGCCGGTTTCGCCGTATATTTTTTTTCTATCTACTTTTATGTCATTAATTCATTGAATTCAATATATATTTATATCTTACTAGCAATATATCTAAAACAAACTAAATATATCTGCTATAAATTTAAATACCAACTAAATTAAAGTGAAATCACAATAAATTAAAATATATTTTTTTGTTCGTCTTTTTTAGACTAATGACGTACAATAATGTTACGATAACATTACAATACAAGTTTACAAAACTAAATATAAGGCCTAAAAAATATAATGATATCCAACAAGACCTTTTGATTATCACATTTGAAAAAAATGTTACTGATTAGACATAGAGAATAACCAACCATAATAATAAAACAATTGTTTATAATATTTAAACATAACAATTACACAAACTTATCATTATATGTTATTACGAACTCGATTTCTCACATATACTCAAACATCAACTAGTGTCACACGTAATTTATTGTCTGCATAGTCAAACAAATGCATTCATTACATATCATAGTATTAGATACTAGATAGATAAGAGAATCTTAAAAAATATGATAATAGAAAATATAAATCACCTACCACAACTTTCATTGAATTATTTGATGCCTCCACTTCATCTAAATATTGGCACAGCACCATAGGTTTCTTCTTAGTTTGCAATCAATTCTTTCTGCATATACAAGCATCATCCATCCTTGCACCTAATGAACTCCTAAAGCAATCAAATATTCGACCTCTAGTTGAGAATGCAGACTCAGAAACTATAGAAATTTGAATCGTCAATACATCTTTGACAATTTGGGAGACAATCTTATATTTATGAACATTTATTTTTCACCACAATAAAATGTCAAATGGCTTCTCAGTCAAATTTTCACATCGGTCGGACAAGTAATCTATCAAATCATTTTTCTCCAACATGGATGGGCGAAGGAAGTGGAGGCGAGATCGCGTCGTGTGGAAATGAGAAGTGAATGGTTAAGTTTTGGGTTTGATTCAATTGAAATGGGAAATGTATGGGTTATGAGTTTCTGGCTTTCTGCTTCTGCCGTTATGAACTTATGGGTTGGGACCGTTCACCAATGGGTTTGGGCAGTTGGGCTAGAAAATTATATATTCCTATTGGTTAAAAACATAAAATTGAGATTATTATAATTTTTATATAAAGTATAAATTAGGATTATTGAGTAATAATAATATTATAAAATTTTGGATGAATTTTCAAAAAAATTTCATTTTTTCATTTTTATATATTTTTCGGCAGGTCCAGTTTGATTTTAAACCGCAATTAAAATTCTCAAACCTAAACCAAACCGTTTCAAAATTATTTCATTGATGGGTCCACGTGGCACCAAACCGACAGTTTCTAAAATGCGGTTTCGGTTCGATTTTCCGGTTTGGCGATTTTTGCTTACAGCCCTAATTTGGGGTGAAGAATTGTATATCAAAAGACAGTTTTCAAACAGGAAGAATTTAATATTTTTCTTCATTATATTTTTCAAGTACTATGTACTAATTATTTAACATTTATACGACATATTCCTTTTTCTTTCTAAGTTCCTCATATTTGTCGTAAGCCTCGATTGTAGGTTAAAAAATTTTTAGTTTTGAAAATATTGTGACTTGTATGCAATGGATGTCTTAACAGTAAGACACTATACATCTAGAAAGAATAAAAGAACATTTTAAAAATCCAAAAAGTATATAGCTTTGTGTGGGAGAATGGGTGAGGGAACTTTTAATTGTGAAGCATAAAATTCATAAAGAGAAAGTAAATGAGTGAAAGACAGAGTTCCTTCATTATTTGATAGTTTTTTTTTTTTTTTAAATTCTCTTGCCATAATATTCTTTAAAAAGACGTGCATAAAGTTAAGATTATCTGATAATCCACTTTGGATGGTGACCCCCATCAAAGCTCAATGATAACAAACTAAGTCTTGTTCGTTCCCAAAAAATTTGGAGTTGGCTACAAGAACTTGTTTTGCTGTTCTGTTCGGTTATAGCTGGTTCTAGGGTTGGGTATAACTTTGTCAAATGATGGAAATTGTAGAGTCTTATGTAGTAAGTTCTATGTTTATAGTTACATAAATGAAGATAATGATTTTTATTGCAGGATACTTCGTGAAAAGCTTTACAGCAATTGAGAATTACCCAGCACAGTACTTCAAGACCCAGAGAGGATTGCCTAGCGTTTTGTTTGAGTTCTTCGACTCAGGTATGTTTTGTTGGAAAATATTAAATGTTGAATGAAAACCTCCTCCATTGATTGAATCATCCGTTTCAACACCACCCCACTACACAAACGTGTGTAACTCTCTTTTCAATGTTGTAACTCCTCCTTTAATGCATTAAAGAGCTGGCTCTTCCTCTATGGGTAAATAGGAGAGTTCTCTCGGCTGAAAAGAGGAGAAAAAACAAGAAAAAAAAACCAAGAAACCATCTTCCTTCCCACTTCAAACTTTCACCAGTTTCAGCCCTTCTTTCTCGATCCCTTTGAGAGATAGACACAGTTAGTTCGTAGGCGGTTAACGTTGTGCAGCGTGAACTGATAACTGATTGTATCCTGGGAATCGAACACCGATCAAAACCTCTTGTACTCCGGTGAGGCGGCGAATTCGATTTAAGGAAACCGTGTAAACACGGGCCTTCGTTTTTTGTTTGATTTACTTTGATTCTCCAATTTTCCCCAACATGTTTCTCCAACACAGAACCATTAGCTCAGAATCAAAGAATGAGGGTTTGAGAGAGATTGGAGAATTCTTCAAAGGTGGTTACCCCTCTCTGTTTACCCAATGATTCCTCCATTTTTGAAAACAAACAGCCATTTAACTTGGAAACCCAGAAGTAGAAAAACAAGTCCATGCTTTCCAAATTTTGAATAAAGGGATTAATAAATTTTGTGAATAATACTTTGTATGTTTTATTTTATTTTTCAGAAATGATAGGTTTATATAGCTTTGTAATTGATCGGGGTTTCCGAATTTAATGCAATTTTTAATCAATACTTGCATTTCCTATTATGCCATCAATTTGTAGGTAGTTATAGCTTATATTTTTCATTGAAATTCAATTTCCAAGCCTGAATTTTATTGTACTGACTTTTCGTACAAGACTTTGGAAAAAATCTGGAATCCGAATTGTATTGATCATTAGTCATTAGTTTTGTTTCATTAGATAGACACTCTTATTTGCCTCAAACTGACTGAATATCTTGATTTTGCAGATTGCTGCATTGTTTCCAGGTCGGTTAGATTTCATTTAATTATTTGCTAATTGATCACGATCGAGAAGAAAATTATAGGACAACCAAAACAACTTTTTCTATTCCTCTTATCAATTGATGTTTCCTTTTAACATATAACATTGTTACCCCAATTATGCATGATAAGAAAGTCAATTCTACAATAAGGACTCCTGGTCAATGATATAATAAGCTTCTCGTTGATCTTGTTGTTGAAATGTTCGAGAATGCCAAAAATACATAGAATGCAAGGTTACTTTTCCATGTTGCCTTAACGGCAACAGATGCTTCTTACAGTATATGCCAGTGCCATATCATGTACTACTAGAAGAAAATGAAGACCTTGCTTGGAACAGAAATGGAAAGTTCACTCGAGTTCTTCATTCAGCAAGTCTTGATAACCTTATGGATGAGGTCCCTATGTTTGTGGTTGATCCTCTGCCTCCACATCTTTATTCTGTGAGAAGCCATCCATTATTATTGTCACCTTTATTTTTATTTCTTATTGGCCGCCACCAAAATTGGGGGGGGGGGGGGGGGGGTCAAAAATAAATTCCTTACTTTTCTAAAATGTGTCATTCAAATAGTAATTGGTAAGTAAGGGTCATTCCCGCAGCTGATTGTTTTCAATTACGTCAATTGCAACAAATAAAATAAAAATGTGCACAAAAAAATTGGGGGGAGGGGGGGGGGGGGGGGGGGGGTTTGGTTGGTTAATTAAATTAAGGAAGTGAAAAATATAAAAGACAAAGAACTAAAATGATGAAAAACACAAAGTGATGGAAATGTGATCGAGGGGTACTTCTTCACCGCTAGAATGATTTTCCTTTCAATGTTCGCAAAAGATTTTCGTTCTCAAGATTAACAACAATTCGAGAATAATCAAAAGCTCGATTATCTCAATCTCTTCTTACATATTAGTTGAATAAGATAAGTATCGTTGCCCAACCCTTTTCATCAAACAACCTAAGATAAGCTCGTTAGATTTAATTCAACAAAAACATTACGACGAAAGAGACGAATTGAATTAAGCGCAAAGTCGCAAGCTCGGTTTATTAACTTAAATGTTAATCCATCTACATTCAATTGAATAGCGATTACGTACTACCGTCAATTGAAATGCATTTACTACTAGGTTTTGGAATAAATAGCAATTACGGACTATAAATCCCAAAATAGCAAATATTGTAAACAACTCAATTATCTAGTTGGTCCACTAAATAATCGAGAAGAACAATAAACACATAAACACAATGAATTAATCACATCAATTTCAAGAACACAATAAAGCATAAATTGATTTAAATCTCATTCTAGGGTTAGAAAATAACCCCCAATCACATAGGTTTATCTATCCATAGAGCATTCGCATAAATCCAACAAAATAATACAACAAATGGATAAAAATGAAGATAAAGAAAAGAAGATCTTCTTGATGAAGAGATGGAAAGATGTGGTCTTCTATATCAATGGAGTTCCCTTCTTCTTCTTCTCCAAAATCACCATGGTTGTAGAGATGGAGCTCCCAAGTTTTCTCTCGTTTTTGTGGTCTGCTCCTCCATCCTTGCTTACCCTAGAAGTGGTCTTCAAGTAGTATTTATATTGTAGGAAGGAAAGGAGATAAGTTGGGTCGAAAATAAGCCAAAAACGGGTCAAAAAAATCGGGTTGCTTGTGCTACCCGGGAAGTCAGGCCAGAACTGGACCATGCGTACGCATGGCTTGGATTGAGCGTACGCATGGATCAGGCAATGGAGCTTCAGGCGTTGAGTTGAACAACCGTGCGTACGCACGGTTCTGTAGACCATGCGTACGTATGGTTGTTGGAATTTCTTGTTGCTCAGATTTTCTGCTGCTACCGGAATCTGTCTCCTGCTGGTTTTGGGGTTCTGGTTTTCTGGTGCCCGGCTGTTCTTTCTAGATTTTTGCTACCCATTTCACCTCCTCAAACCATCAATTTTCTGGTTCATTTGGCGTGGCTGCATCAATCTGGTTTTGCACTAAATTTTTACACTTTCCAGCCACAATTTTCTGGTCCATTTGCCAGTAATCTGCCCCCAGTTCTGGTTGTTTTTGGCATGCCAAATTCATGTTAGAAAATCAGTAAAATGGCGCCCAGATTTCGGCATCCTTCAAGACCTTAAATGAGTGAAGCTTCATCAACCAAAAATTTTTTTTTGACGATGGCGAGATTGCCGAACCATGCAATCCTTGCATTTAAATTCTTTAGCTCGCCGAACTTTGAAATTCTTGCACTTCCACATTTTTGAATCTTTTTTCGCCTACAAAAACACAAAAGATTAAAATAAGCGCTAAATTATAAATGAAAACCTTATAACTATCGAAGTTTAACGGCCAAGATAAGTGCAAATCCCGCACTTATCACTTATTGTGCTCTATTACTTTATAACATCATTCTTTTGCTTGACTTTTGCTTAATCTCTACATAGTTTTAAAAATTACAAGTTTATCTTCTTCACTCAGTCATAATGGATATGTTTGATTTAATAATAGGTGTTTCCCTTTATACTTCCAGTATCTCCTTCTGTTATGTACGTTTAACTAAATGCTAACTATATGCTTGGCACAATGATAATTCAATACACAGTTGATAACTTCACTGGGAGAAATACTTTGCACGCTCATGATTTATTATTTTATACTTCTTTTATTATTCATTTCCTTGTATCGAATATCTATTCTTCAATTGGT
Organism: Osmanthus fragrans; assembly: GCA_019395295.1. Classification (NCBI taxonomy): domain Eukaryota; kingdom Viridiplantae; phylum Streptophyta; class Magnoliopsida; order Lamiales; family Oleaceae; genus Osmanthus; species Osmanthus fragrans. Next base: position 9,201,768 of record CM033361.1, read on the forward strand.
GAACGTGTTCATAGTGGGCTATATCATTCTATTCATATAATATTTATTTTCTTACTATGTTGGATTTATGGTTATGTTCTTCTAAATAGACCATGGTTTTTTATGAAATGGTTGGAGAGGGCGACGATTGAAGAAGAATGAGATTTCTAGCATTGATGTGAATTGAGTGACTCTTAAAATTCTGAAAAAAGAAAAAAAAAAAACATTTTCTATTTTGTCTTATTGTTGTAGATACACATTGATGGGTTTTTTTTTTAATGGTAGAACGAAATGGTTGAGGCTGGGATAGGAGACAATACCCCTGATTAGTTTTTGGAATTGCAGGTCTAGAATCCAATGTCCTTTACCATAAAAAAATATTAATTTTTTCATTTATGTTCAAAGTACATACCTTTTGTTATAACTGACTAATAATCTTTTTACCTCCGTTTGTTGTAGATGTCATTGCTTGAAGCTTTAAAATTGGCACTTGATGAAGAAATGTCTGCTGATCCCAAAGTTTTTTGATGGGTGAAGAGGTAGTCTCGTAGTTGTAATTTTATTTGTGAGAATCCGATATTTTGACTTCATTGATTTACTCTTTCAAGTTATACCAGATTGCTTATTTCTCACCATTATGCAGGTTGGTGAGTATCAAGTGCTTATAATCCGTCTGCTATGTTGAGATCCCTAACAAGCTAGCAGATTTTAATTTGATAAATTGTGTTTCTTCTTGTCTTCTTCTCGTCTGTTTTGATAAGGAGAGAATGAGAGATTTATAGAAAAAACTGTCCAGGTTTGCATTAATTTTTTAAGTGTTCTTTTATTTTGTATAGTCTATAATGGTGCTTAATTTTCACACTTCTTTCATTTAGGTTGTACCTCACATTACTGATGCCATTCAAGAGTGGATTGAACATGTGGCCCTTATACCAGTGGATGGAAAAAGGTCCAGTTGATGTGTCCCTAGAATATTATTTTGTAATTTTTCTTAGTCTATAAATTAAGACGTGCCGAACTTTTGATTTTATGTATATGGGATGGCTTTCAAAGCTATTGCTATACGGTATCAAGATTTTGATGCCATCGTGAACAAATTAATTTAGACTACTTTTTGCTTATGTTATTTATGTTGTTTATGTCAATGATGCAAGAGGTTTAATGTACTAGAGTTCATTCATTTCTCGGTGTTGTATGATTGTTACTAGAGTCAAAACAAATAAATTATATTCGAAAGAAAATAAGAATCCTGTCAATGAATATAAGTTATTAGTTTTTATATCTTCAAACACTTTACTTGAGAAAATTCTCATTTAACTAAAACATAATTTTATGGTTCTGAATACATCATTTTAATCATAGTCTCAAAACATTTATCAACATATACATAAGTTAGATGTAATTAATGCTTAATACAAATAATTTTTTTAATATTTACGTTATAATGTAGCCAATTGTACGATGGCAAAGCATGTGCACTTCACTAGTTTATCAATAAAAGGTTGATAATAAGAATGTCACAAAAAAAATTTGAGAACACAAATGTGACTACAAGCAAAGACTGTGAATCTTAATTGCAATTAAAATGTAGTGCACCAAGCAAAAAATGTAGTGTGAATATAATTATCATTCATTTCCTTGTCACTCTTGTCACAAATTCGTATATTCTATTTTACCATTTTGTATTTATATTACCTTTAAAATTAGAGAAAATATCAAAGACTTTCCTCACATTTCAAAAATATCACTAATCTCTTAATTCAAATTTTAAGTATCATGTACATCCTATGATCACATTTAGACTAATTATTGATTAAGTATAAATTGTTACTACCCAATTACGCTAATTAGTAAAGTATAACATCCATTTTCACGAAGCTTAACAGTTGATATATTTCTTTAATGCTTCACTTTATGACTGAAATTTTTTGTTTATTTAAGTGAATTATGTCATCCAAGGACCTTGCTTTCTCCAACCTTTTGGATATCATTGTAATTAGGGGTGGACAAAATAACAAAATCAAATTAGATCAAATCAGAATCAAATCAAATTGAGCAATTCGGTTCGGTTCGATTTTACAAACAAAATTAATGATTCTGGTTTTTAAAACTAAGATCCATATGGTTCTGTTTCGATTTTGGTTTTAGAACCAAAAAACCAAACTCAATATTTAAATTTTATTACTTTTTATAAATACTAGTTTTCGGCCATGCATCAACTTTTATTGAAGGACTTGACGAGCAATTATCCGAGAATTTAACTGCAATAAATGAAAACAAAAAGAGAAAGAAAAAAAAAAGAAGGTGGTTTCCGTATCATGGAGACCATCTCTCCGTACACGGGCACGAACACGGAGAGGCATCTCTCCGTACATGGAGAAAGTTTCTCCGTGTCACGGAGAGATGGAGACCTATCTCTCCGTGACACGGAGAGCCTTGACATAGAGAGTTGTTTTTTTTTTTTTTTTTGGCTTGATCCCCACGATCTCTACCTTTTTTTTTTTTTTTTTTAATTCTACCTATTGCCTCTAAATTTGTGATTTATTCAAGTTGGAAACAACAATTCTTAATCCAAAGATCAACATAGCAATCAATGTCATGGAAACTTGAAGAAATCAACCAGAAACATTTTATACCATCATTAGAAATTATTGACATAATGTTTTCAGTGAAAGGGCACAGAAATCATCATTTTTCCATCATTCTATTTAAAGGAAGAATTTAGATTGTCTTCCTCAAGAGCAAGACTACATTATAGCAAGTCAATAACATGCTACATGAAAAAATGAACAAACTGTGTTACATTGACTACAAACATGCCATCAAAAAAAAATAAAAAATAACTCACCGTGTCGTGGAGAGACACGGAGACAATGGTCTCCATGACACAGACTTTTTTTTTTCTCTTTTTGTTTTTATTTAGTACAGCTAAATTTTCGGCATAATTGCTCGCCAAGTCTTTCAATAAAATCCACCAATTTCCTATTGTGCACGACATTTTTGACCAATTATTTATAATTTGACCATATATGCCTTCTCTTTTTTCTCTTCTTTTATTTTTCATCCAGTTTTTTGTTTTCTATGAGTTCCAATTAGTCAACAAAGGTGGCTATTATTTTTACCATTAAACTCTGAACTTGAAGAAGGTGATATGATAGCATTGAATTTAATAAAAGAAAATATGGATAAAATGGGAAAGTAAAATACGTCATGAATGAACAGTAATTGTGATATTGTCTTTTTTATAGTAAAAGGGATATATATATATATATATATATATATATATATATATATATTTTACAAATTAGTGAATCACAATTCCCAACAAAAAAAATTCAAAATTCAGTTAAAAATCAAGGCAGAAAGGTTATATACCTTCAGTTTCTCACTTCTCATTATGGAGATTGAAAATCCTAATTTATTTTGGAGACTCTGACCTAGACCCAGACCCTAATTAATTTCTCATTTTCTTTTCTTTTTAATATATACACCTACTGTCACATAGAACTATAGCCAAATCAAACCAAAATCGAATTGTTCGATTCCAATTTGATTCCATATCTTTTTTTTTTTTTTTTTTAAAAAACAATTTGATTTCATTATCAAAAAAAAAAAAAAAAAATATTTCATGGTTCAATTCTCTTGGAATCAGAGCCAAATGAAACCATGTTCACTCCTAATTGTAATTGGATTTTTTATTTAAATAAAAATAATAATTTTAATGACAAATAAGAATGAAAATAGGGGGCTGCCATCCTTGTCATCCCCCTATTGGACAGTTTTCAGATGTGAGGTTGGACGTGGATTACATCATTATCTATTTACTATCCCGTTTTATTAAATTTTTTTTTAAATAGGATATAAAATTGTAAAACATAAATATAAAAATAAAAAGATTTAAACGATTTGGGAGAAATCGAGAAAGAGATTGTTATCATTTCTACTAGTTGTTGGAAAACTTCACTGAAGGAGGAGAGAAAACAATCTTGTAAACAGCAACAAATCTTGTAGAAACGAACTTCAAATAAGGCCTAAACACGTGATCGTTGTCCTCAAACAATATTTGCCCCTTCTCCTTTAAATTGAGATGCTAAAAGGTTTTCCGGCAAATGGTTTGAAGGATTAATCAAACCTTGTTGTGAAAATACTAAAGCACAAGTATTTTCACCCAAAACTTAAGAACACAAAGAACAATATGAATGTGAGTAGAATAATAGATATGAATTTGATTGTAGAGAGTATAAGCATAAAACAATATTTTTTCAATTGTTTCCAATAAGAACATGGCTCCTCTATTTATAGGCCTCACTATTGTGCACGAATTGGTGCCAAAAAGGTGTTGAAAGGGCACCAAATTCAAGTGACAAACGATAGGAAATCGTCTTCTAACGGTCACATGATTTGTACTATGCGACCGCATAGTACAAAACCATGCGGTCGCATAGTTATTCACGTTGGAGAGAAGGAGGCTTCTGTCTATTTCTATGCGGCCGCATGAGATTTGTTCTATGCGGCCGCATAGAACAAATTCCGGCCTTTTCAATTCTTATTCTTTTGTTTGTTTTGAACAACCATTTCTCAACAATCCCCCACTTGTTCAAAATGAACAAGTCTTACATTCAATCGTAAACGATACTCATGCCTAAGGATTAGATATCTTTCGATTTGAATCTAACCATAGTGTAATTCTAACAAGGTGAAGTCGGAATCAAAGGTAGCGTGAAGCTTTGAACCAGTTATTCCATTTGACAAAACCGGTAGGAACACACACACAAGTACCACGTGTTCTCAAGTTCCTCAAACTCGCTTAGCGCTAATATGACCTTGCGCTCATCCTTTTCGACAAACTTTTAAGAGAGTAACTCTAGCTCTCTATTGAGGCGGCACCACCTCGAAGTTCGTCTAGGTGAAATTCTTCCAGCATCTTTGTTACTTTTAGAGATGCTTGTGCTCTTAGCACTGAACTTCATTAAGAGCTTGAAGCTCAACCCTCACTTCAGTAACAACCAGCATTATTTAACTAGGATAGGGTTATCGCGGATTTGAATAATGCTGAAACTATCCACATATCAAATGACTTGTTGTTACCCTTTGAACCCGTGGATTACCTTTTGAGTAATGACAGGTAGGGTTGCTATCATTGGTGAATCTTTCTATTTTAAGAATTTCAATCCCATCCTACTCGATGTAGATGTTACTAAATCTCGATTTAGAGGTTTAGTTAGAGGATCCGCTAGATTCTCGATAGACTTAACATAATTTAGGGAAATTATTCCATATTTGATTAATTTCCTTATGTAGTCATGTCTAAGACTCATATGTCTAGACTTTCCGTTGTATACCTCGTTGTATGCTTTTGCTAATGTGGCTTGACTATCACAGATGCTAAAATTCCCGGATTTAAGTAACCTATGCGGTCGCATAGGTTTACTCTATGCGACCGCATAGAGTTAAAAACTAGCCGTTAGGTAGTTTTTCAAGTTTCGGTTTTGGTGACTTTTGGAGGGAACCTTGCATCTCTTCATGGTTTTTTGACACCAATTCGTGGAGTATTGATCAAGGCCTATAAATAAGTGATGAGATGACCAATACAAACAACAACAAACAAATGAGATATATTATTTCATTCCACAAAGACGAAACAAAGTCTTCTTCATCCATATTCAATTTCCCTTTGTGTTCTTGAAGATTTGGAGAATTCCACAAGTGCTTAAGTGGTGAATTCTCTACAAGGCTTGATTAATCATTCGAACCATTTGCCGGAAAACCCTTTGAGCACCATTATTCAACCGAGAGGGGGCAAATATCGTTTGAGGACAACGATATAATGTCGTGTTTGAGCCTTCATGTTCGTGATGATCTTCTTATTCATTTCATCTTCATGTGATTCTATTTCTATGGTTTCTTCTCCAACCCTTGGTGGTGTTGATATTTTCCTAACACTAGTGAAGTGAAAGAATGAAGAATTATATGTATTATTAAACTTAGGGGTTGTTTGATAGAAAGATGGAATTTGGGTGGGAAAAAAAATGAATTACAGATAATTGAATTGCCTAGAATTTGTTTTATTGGGAATTGTAACTTTGTGTTTGATTGGTATAATTTTCCATCTGAAAAATATAATACTTTCGATGTCCGTTTGATTTTATTTTTTTATAAAAATTGTCAATTAAAATAAATAAATTTTCTTACCATTGGGAACAAAATTTGTTTAGATTCCCAAAAAATTAAAAGAATTAAAAAAAATAATTTGGAAATATTTTTGTTTTCGTTTGGCTTTGTTTTACATGAAATTTGTCAATTAAAGGGATAATTTTTTTTACACTTCATCTTAGAATTTGTTTCTATTGCTAAAAAAATAAAATAAAATAAAAAATGTGGAATTTCAATTCCCACAAAAGTGGTGGAAAAATGAATTCCTTGAAATCAAAGAAATTTTCAAAAGTTGGAAAACGTTTTTTATGAAAAATTTGATCAATCAAACAAGTCAAAAGTGAAAGTTGGAATTCGAATTCTAACTTTTAGGGAAAATAACGGTCTATCAATCGGACCATTAATGAAATGGCTGGTAAAGTTTACTAATTAGGTTAACTAACTTTGATAATAGGTCGTGACGTTAGGGTCAAATTAATGTATAGATGGTATGTAGTTTCATATATGGTTCCCAAGGGTAATTTAGGTATTAACAATTTATATTTACTCACTAATTAGTCTTAAAGGTGTTCAGTTGACAAACATATTACTCAAATTTAAAAAGAGAAAATGTTAGTAATTTTATTTTATTTTTTTTTTCTCTTTTTTCCCTTTTTAAGAATGTACATCAATGAATTAAATTAAGAAGTTTTATTGTAAATTAAAATATCATGTAACAAACAAATTATGTGTTGAGAACATAATTACCCATTTAATTTCTCTCATTTCAATCATTCAATTGTTTAAAATCATATATGGGAATCAAGAAAATGTGCTATGTGTACCGCGCGGGTTATCACACGGTTTACCACATACACGCACATTGGGAGGAAAATATTTTTTAAATAGGCAGGACCCCGCCGCACCCATGTGAGGGTACGGTAAACCTTGTTGTAACGCATGCGGTACAACAAGGTTAATTCAACAAGAAAATTGTTTTTTCCCTAATAGCTGGTGATCTTTACTGATTAAATTTAAAAATAAAGTAAGTTATTGCTTAAGCCTTTGTAACTGAACCCATATCTTATGCTCCTCAAGACCATTTCCTTATTCATAACTCCTTTTTTATCCCTCTTTTTCTCTCTTTCACTCCGAATGCATTCCACACACACACAAATCCCTTTCATGCCATTTGTTTTGGCTCCATTTTCACCTACTTTCGAGCTTTTCTAGGTCATCAACAAACAACGGAAACTAGTACAAAGGAACCCATAAAGCAGACAGGGTTCCTGGAAGAAGCCCCCTACCGGTTGCAAAAACATGCACCAGCTGCAATTCAGCTTATATTGTCTAAGGAATGGTTTGGTTTGTTCTAGATCTCTATCATTTCCTTCTCAGGTTTTAATCCGCCGGTCCTCGAATAGACGGGACTTTGAGGAATGTTGAGAAAGACATTTCGAGAATCAATATAATTCTATTTTTATCATCAGTCTTGCCTACATAGTTGTGGCCATTCTTGTGAGTACGATCATCAATTTCTTCCAAAAACTCCCCTGGAAAATCTATTATTAATCATTCTTTTAGAACCTTGAAAATCCCCATATTAAAAGAACGGAAAATTAGGCTACGTAAGTACTAAATATTTATCTTATGTTCAGACTTCAGACAATGCAAGTTTAAGGATGTGAGGCCAGCTAGAGGTTTAAAGAAACTTGTCCAGACTCTGTTTGTTTTTGATGCAGCACAATACGAGTCGAGGAAAATTCAAGGTATAAGCCATCCTCGAGGAGGCCTTAGCCAGGCCAGAACACGTGAAATTTTTTAAAAATAAACGTCCCGTGCAGTGACAGGCCAGAGCCGAGCCCCGATGTGCTGGCTGACAAGGCCCAGGTTTACACCCCTAGGCCAGCCTGTTGTGTGAAAGATTACAAAGTTAAACCTCGATAAAGTAATGTTCGATAAAGTAATAACCTCGATTATATAATAATTTTTTTCGATCCCGACTTGGGCCAATGGACTAAAGTAATAATCTCGCTAAATGCATTAAGTAATAAAAAAAAAAAATTGAATCCTTAAGGGCCCAATAAAAATATAAAGTAATAATTACTGGATTTTATTGAGAATATATATATATATATATAGAGACCAAAATCTTTCAATCAATCAACAATACCCGTACAATAATCATTCATTTTGAAAATATGCATCTGATGCTACCAAAAATCGTACATGTGCAATTCTGATCCTGACGATTGATAATGAGCACTACGTTGATATTCCAGTACCTGAAATAAAGACGTCGAGGTGTGTCCTCGTTGCCCCTCCGATGCTTAAGTTAGAGAGAGAATTTGTGGTAATACTATAAACTGAAAATTGTGTATATCGCGTACCTGAATAATGGGATGAAACCATGTATTTATAGTATTGGGTGGTCTAGTCCTAGCAGGATTGAACCATTAGAGAGCCCTTGTCTGAAGGAGTCCTTCCGGAGGTAGGCATTTGTAGCGTACAAGAAGTCTAAGACTATCGGTAATTCATACAACAGAAGACTCCTTCCGTGCTTGGAAGTCTAGCAAAACACGTCTCTGTTAGTGGGGAGGAGGGCATTTCACACGAAGATCAGAAGAATGCACGAGGACTCAATATACCCGAGGACACCTACGTAAAAGTAAGATCTTCGAGCGAGGAGTGGCCGAGCATGACAATATATACTCGAGGACAATCAATCACAAATCAAGAAGAAGGCCATCATGAGGGGATCGGGCACGATTTCTAAGTACTCGAGGACATGGGAAGAGACTGGGGGTCCTTTAGGAAATGGTAGATCGGGTTACAAATATTGACTATATCACTGGCCCCCGTGCATCTACTCTCGAGAACTGGGTGTAAGATGCACAGTCATCCTTCTTTCAGTCGTAGTGCAAGAAAGCTCGAGGTGGCATGTGTGGGTGACATCAGCCCTAAAAATGGAAAGGCGGTTTAACCTTAGGACCCTTTGATCAACGACACGTGTCAAAATCGACGGTCAGGGGTGGACGACCCTTGGGTTCCACACTGGGGCCTATAAATACCCCAGTCAATTTTTCATTTTTCACCTTTCTTACTCTCTGTGAATTTCCCGCAATCCTCGAGCTTGGGCAATTTGGTGGATTTGGGTCGTCGTTATTAAGGTAAGAGATCGAGAACCTAAGTCTATATTTAAAAACTTGTAGGATGTCTAGTGATTCGGAGTCGTCGACGTCCTCGGGGTCTAGAACAACCCCAGAGGATTTAAGTAGGTCGATGATCCCGGTAGCGATCCCTATCTACGCTCAACCTCGAGCAGAAGATAACTCGACGTTGTTAACATACCCCGACCAGCCGTGCACCCTTAAGGAGCACATGGCTATATCGACGGCTAGGGAGCACGGTCTAATGCCGGGCTGTGATATTAGAGTGCCCGGGGTAGGTGATAGGATGGCAATAGCTCGGGATGGAGAGTTTGTGATTTTTAGGGATTCTTTGAAGGGGGAATTTAGGTGGCCCCTACACCTATTTTTTGTGTCTTTACTCGTCGAGCACAACATGAGTCCGGGGCAGTTAGTGCCAAACGGGTGGAGGATGCTCGCCTATTTCTTTGTAGCGTGTAGGTACCTCGGCATTATGCCTTACCTCGACCTATGTAGGATGGTCTTCGACCTAAAACAATTGCCCCAGTATACTTGCTTTGCGTACCTTTCTACCCGGGGAGGGTTTAGGGTCCCCAAACTACCGAGCTCTTTGAAGGGGTGGAAGGAGAGGTGGTTCTACGTCGCTCCCCAAGACATCGACCTTCCATTTAATTCTCGATGGGGTTTGCCAGATACCTCGAGGTTTTGTGAGGGTCAAGCTTATTTTGAGAGTCTAGAAAGGGACAGGCAGATGTTAGAAAGTCTCGAGCCTCTGGTGTTTGATATCGACGACATCCTCGGGGATGACGTTCTTGATCGTGTAGACATTAAGGGCGTCGATGGTAGGACTTGATTCTTTCTTATTAAATTGTTTGTTACATTCATGCTCGTTCCTAACAAGTCCTCGTGTTTTGCAGAAATGACATTTGATCCAGCAGCTTTGCGGAAGTCCGTGCAGTCAAAATCTAAGGCTCCTCAGGCCCGGACTCCAGGGCAAAAAAGAGGAAAGAAACGGCCTCGGGCTTCAGAGCAAAGGGGGAGTGTTGGAGAGTCGTCGAGGGCTAGGAGCACGTCGCCTGGTGCCTACCAGGCTTCCCATCGTCAGCAATCAACCCCTCGAGGAATTCCCTAACTTCGCGATGACCAAGTCGTTGATCTCGACGATGACACTGTGCCCCCGACTAGTGATAACGTCGAGCACGTAGGACAGTCGCATCTGATGTCAAGGATCGTGGAGAAGTACATAACAGGCTCGGGTATGAGACGGCCAGTCAGGACCTCGAGGCTCTATCCTTCCAGGTAATGTCGCTACACAAAGAATATTTTCAAGTGTTTATATCGAGGATATAGCTAATAACGATTTTGCCACAGGTCATGAGCATTGCTCGAGGTGTCACTCTGAAGGGGCTGGATGATTCCAGGAAGGTGGTCGAGCTCAATGAAACTGTGAAAGCTCGAGATAAGAGCTGGCCGACCTCGAGGGTGAACGTGACTTGGCTAGGACCGAGCTTCGAAAGGCTCGACATGAATTGGGCCTCGTGAAGGATGAAGCTGAGGAGCTGAAGTTGGAGCTCGAGGCTGTAAAAAAGGGGTTTTAGGAAAGACTAGCCAATGCTCGAGCTCAAGCAGTCGAGGAATTCCAGTCATCCGAGGAGTTTAACAGGCTTAAGGGTGATTATGCTGCGGGTTCATACCTCCATGGCCTGAAGGAGGCTCGAGCATTCCTTCGTTCGAAGCCCGACGCCAAGCCTGAGGAGTTCAAGACGATTCCCGACGTAGCAGAGGACCTCGAGCTATCGGAGAGCGAGGCAACGGTCGACGAAGGTGATGACGTCGACATAGAGGGGGATGATGTAGACGACGATGAAGCGACTCCTCGTGCTGACGACTAAGATTAGGTTTTCGAACTTTTTGTTATCGACCCTTGTAAGAATCTCGTTTTTGTTAATCAACTATTGATCTCGACGTTTTCCCTTTTCATGTTATTATGCTCGAGGATTTTTCTTGCCTTTATTTTTGTGGTCAATGAATGTCGACGATAGTAGTACAGTATATCGGGGACACTCATATCGCTTAATGTCGACGAGTAATCAGAGCAACAAATGTAATTATATCGACGACATTTCGTGACAATAATATTATAAGAACGACGATAGTAATGTAATTATATCGACGATCTTTCGTGGCAACACTATTCTAAGCACGACGATACTAATGTAATTATATCAGTGACCCTTCGGGACAAGTGATATTCTAAGCACGAGGATATAATTACAACGACGTTTTCGTACGAATAATTAAGGTCGACGATAACTTTCGAACATCGAGGTACTGTATTTTTACTCTTAACCGTCAAGTGAAAGACTCGAACAGTCGAGGAGTATATCGAGGACAAGGCTTGTTGGCTTGCTCAAGGACGAAGCTTCGTGGCTTGCTCGAGGGCAAGGCTTGTTGGCTTGCTCGAGGACAAGGCTTGGTGGCTTGCTCGAGGACAAGGCTTGTTGCTTGCTCGAGGACAAGGCTTGTTGGCTTGCTCGAGGACAAGGGTTGGTGGCTTGCTCGAGGGCAAGGCTTGTTGGCTTGCTCGAGGACAAGGCTTGTTGGCTTGCTCGAGGACACGGCTTGGTGGCTTGCTCGAGGGCAAGGCTTGGTGGCTTGTCGATGACAAGGCTTTGCGTGTTGAGACGATTCCATGTGGGAATGTAAACTTGCGTAGAATTTATTAGATTTTTCGAACTGGACTTGGATTTATATCTCATCCAAGCTGCCTACGTACCCAAGCGGGATCAAGTCGAACGTAGTTCATTACAAAGTAAAAGAGAGAAAACGTAGATGGGTGTATATACCCGATGATAAGAAATAAAGCACGGACGCGCAGGCTCGATTGGAACTAAAAGAAAAAACTAAAAATAAGGTAGGGCATGCAAGCCTTACGATATATTAATGCATGGAAAACATAAATTATTGAGTTGAGGTAGGACGACTTACTTGTAGTAAATTTTCAAGTTATCCGCGTTCCAGGGTCTGGGGAGAGGTCTACCCGAGGTATCTCTAAGACTGTACGCCCCTCCTCGAACTTGCCAAATTACTTCAAATGGCCCTTCCCAAGCGGGCCCGAGCTTCCCCTTGGGGTGGCCAACAGCGTCCGCTTTTCTTAAGACGAGGTCGCCAACTCTGAACTTTCGGGGTCTGACCTTGCTGTTGAAATGCTTTGCTACCCTGTTCTGGTAGGACGCCAATTTGATAGCTGCTTGCTCCCAGATCTCTTCCAGGAGGTCGAGATGTTCCGTGGTGTGTTCTGAAGAGTTGGGGTCAATAATCTTGAGGCTAGGCAAACTTATCTCCACGGGGAGTGTAGCTTCTACACCGAAAGCTAACATGAACGGGGTCTCACCAGTGGTGGTCCTATGAGACGTCCTGTAGGCCCAAAGTATGGAGGGTAGCTCCTCTGACCAAGAACCTTTGGCATTCCCGAGCCTCGTTCGAAGGTCTTGCAATATAATTCGATTGGTGACCTCTGCCAGACCGTTGCTCTAGGGATGTGAAACTGATGTCTGTCGGTGATCAATTCCAAGGTTGGTGCAGAAGTTCCTGAACTGAGTATTGTCAAACTGTCTTCCATTGTCACTTATGAGGACTTTGGGTATCCTGAACCTACAAACAATAGATCTCCACACAAAGGCCCTGAGCTTGGGCTCCGCAATTGTTGCCAGGGGTTCAGCTTCTGCCCACTTTGTGAAATATTCTACAGCCACTGCCACAAACTTTAACTGTCCTCTTACCACAGGGAAAGGCCCGAGGATATCTATCCCCCATTGCTCAAACGGGGCTGAACATTTTATAGTTGTAAGCTCCTCGGCCAGGACGTGGATGACGTTGCCAAACCTCTGGCACTTATCACATTTTCTTACATATTCTGCTGCGTCTTTCTTCATGGTGGGCCAATAATACCCATACCTTATGAGTTTGAAAGCCAATGCCCGAGCTCCTTGGTGATTCCCACATATCCCCTCGTCAACTTCGGATAGAGCTCGGGATTACTCCGAAGGCTTGAGGCATCGGAGGTATGGAAGTGTGAAGCTCCTTCTAAAGAGGATCCCTCTGATTATGCAATACCTGCTTGCCCGGGATCGGATACTCCTAGACGCCTGACGATCATCAGGCAGGTTGCCCGTATTCAGAAACTCAACGATTGGGTCCATCCATGACGGTTCGTGACCAATGTCCATAATTGCCGGGGCCTGAATGATACTGGGCTCTGTCACCATTTTAACGTGGACCGTTCTGTCGAGCCCGTCCACTCCCATGAACACTAATCTTGATAGCGCATCGGCCTTACTGTTGTCTGCCCGAGGTATCTTTACGATTTTACAACTTTTAAATCGTCGCTGGAGGTCGTGAACTTTTAGACAATACAGGCTCATCTTTTCTTCCTTCTTCTCGAATGTACCCTTAATCTGCCCGACGACAAGCTGGGAGTCGCTGAAAATGTTAATATGCTCGAGTTCTAGATTGACTGCCAGCTCCAGGGCAATGATGATAGCCTTATACTCGGCTTCGTTATTTGTGGCTTCAAATTCGAACCTGAACGCACATTAGATGTCTACCTGTTTGCCCGGGTTAGTGATAATGACCCCGGCGCCGGAGCCGGAGGAATTGGATGCTCCATCAACAAAAATTTTCCAAATGTCTGAAGTTTCACAGTCCGGGTTATCCCCTGGCCCCCGAGGCCTTGGGGTGAGTTCTGCAATGAAGTCCGCTAAGGCCTGTGCTTTTATAGAAGGTCGGGGTCTATACTCTATGTCAAATTCTCCAAGTTTAATGGCCCAGTTTAGTAACCTTCCGGAGACTTCGGGTTTTTGCAATATATGCCTGAGGGGCTGATTCGTGAGCACTACAATGGGGTGTGATTGAAAGTATTGCCGGAGTTTTCATGTTGCGACGACCAATGCAATAGCAAGTTGTTCGGTAAGAGTATACCTTGTCTCGGCATCGAGCAGGACTTTGCTCACATAATATATCGGTCCCTGACCTTTATTAACCTCCTTTACCAACATGCCACTTACTGCATTCTGTGATACGGCCAAGTATAGGAACAAAGTGTCGCCAGGTTCGGGTCTGGTAAGAACAGGGGGAGTTGCCAATGTTTCTTTAAGTTGCTGTAAAGCCGTTTCGCACTCCTCATCCCATTTGAAATCCCGGTTTCCCCTGAGGGCCTTAAAAAAGGGGAAGCACTTATCCGCTGCTCGGGACATGAACCTGTTGAGGGCAGCGACCCGACCTGTTAATTTCTGGACATCCTTCTTATTTTTAGGCGGCCCCATCGAGGCCAAGGCTGATATTTTGTCCGGATTAGCTTCAATACCCCTGTGAGTGATCATGAAGCCCAAAAACTTTCCCAAGGCCACGCCAAAGGCGCATTTTTCTGGGTTTAGCTTCATTCTATATTTTCCCAGGGTAGCGAATACCTCCTCGAGATCGGCTATATGCTCGTCCACTTGCTTACTTTTTACTACCATGTCGTCGACATATGCCTCTATATTTCTGCCGATCATGGAGGCGAAGACTTTGTTGACGAGCCTTTGGTAAGTTGCTCCTGCATTTTTCAAACCGAACGGCATGACCTTGTAGCAATATATGGCGGAGTCAGCCATGAAGGACGTCTTCTCTTGGTCTTCATCTGCCATGAGAATCTGATGATACCCCGAGAACGCATCCAAAAAACTGTATAATTTATATCCTGATGTGCTGTCTACGAGGTCGTCAATCCGAGGCAGGGGGTAGCTGTCTTTCGGACATGCCTTATTGAGGTCGGTGAAATCAATACACACTCTCCATTTACCACTGGCCTTTTTCACCAGAACGACGTTGGCCAGCCAATCGGGATACTGGACCTCTCGAATGAACTGTGCTCTGGTTAGCTTATTGATTTCTTCGCGTATGACTTCTCGACGTTCTGGCGCAAACTGTCGCTTTCTCTGCTTGACTGGCTTTGTCCCGGGTGTAATGTTAAGTCTATGAACAGCGACGTCGGGGTCTATCCCGGGCTTATCCTCGACCCTCCATGCAAAAAACGTCGATGTTACGAGATAGACAACTCACGAGTTCGGCCAGTAAGGTGGGGTCAATATCTCGACCAACTGTTACTCTTTTACCATGCTCGAGCTCGACTTCCTTCAATTCTTCTACCGGGGAAAGCCTACTTCGCTATTCGAGATTGAGCTCTTTTTCTGAAATCTGCATGACGTCTGTTCTTAACTCTCGAACGCTAGCTACATAGCATTGCCTGGCAGCGGTTTGGTCCCTACGCACCACCCCGACGCCATTACCGGTGGGAAACTTCATGGCGAGGTGGTAAATGGACACAATGGCCTTTACCTTGTTGAGTAATGGTCGTCCTAGGATGGCGTTGTATGCCATCAATACTTGGACCACCTGAAAAGACGTGATTTCTGTTACTTGTTCCTTGCCCGACCCCAAGGTAAGCGGGAGCTCAACTACTCCTTCTGGGGTTATAATGCCTCCTTCGAATCCCTGGAGGGGGGTTTTTACTGTCTTCAGCTGTCCGGCGGAGATACCTATTTTGGCGAAGGCCTCATGCGAGAGTATGTTAGCAGCACTCCCATTGTCGACCAGTATTCTCTTTACCTCGAAGTTTGCCACAATTGCAGAAATGACCAGGGCATCGTCATGAGGAAAGGATATGCCTTCAGAATCTTTCACCCCGAAGGTAATGTCCTCGAGGTTGTCAGGTGCCTTCCTGGAGGAAGCCGTATACTGCCGGGCGTATTGTTTTTGCCTAGTATTTGAATCTCCCCTTGACGCAATACCTCCAACGATGACATTTATTGTTCCGGCCGTCGTCTGTCCATTTTCCCGGCCCTTTGCTTTCTTGCCCCCATCTCAATCGTTTCTGGGGCGTTTATCATGACCTATATATGAACCCAAGAACCCCCTTTTTATGAGCGCCTCGATCTCCCGTTCCAGGGCCTTGCAATTCTCTGTAGTATGCCCATGATCGCGATGAAAGTCGCAATACTTACTCCTGTCTCGGGAATCTGGGGGAGATCTCAACCTTGTGGGCCACTTCAGCTCTTTCATGTTTTTGACCTCCATCAAAATGTTTGCTTTCGACGTATTCAACCTAGTGAGCGATGTCTGGGGTGCCTCATGTCTCGGCTTACTCCGAGGTATTTCCTGCTGGGGACTCATGTCGTACGGCCTTTTCTGGTCGGCCTTCTCGGTGGGTGGCCCTGCCTTCTTCGGATTCAGTGTCTCCTCCATATTAATGTACTTCTCACCACGGGTTAATAGCTCGGTTACTGACTTCGGGGGAGTCTTTGATAGTGAGATTTTGAACTGCTCACACTTTATGGCATATGTTAGGGCGGAGACTGCCGCTGTGATATGTAGGTCGGGAATCTGAAGTCTTTCCTTATTGAACCACGTCATGAACGCACGTAGCGACTCGTTCTGCCCCTGACGGAGCTGCATGAGGGATGCCGCTGTTTTCCGAATGCGCTTACTACTAGCAAAAAAGGCGAAAAATTTATCGGCCAGCTCTGAGAAAGAGGAGATGGAATTGGGTTCCAAGGTCGAGAACCAATCCCTAGCAGCGTTAGTCAAAGTTTGCGGGAACGATTTACACATCACCTGATCCGGGGCCACTTGTAGGTTCATGACATCAGTATAGATATTGAGGTGATTAATAGGGTCGGTAGTACCGTCGTATTCCTTTATGCGAGGGTATTTGAACCTGTCGGGGAGCGGGTATGACAAAATCTCTTGAGTAAACGGAGTGTTGTGTCTGAAACCTACTGCACCTTTATTATTCTGAAGCAAACCTGCCGTTATCCCATCTTGAATGATCTTGGCGAGGTCGCCGGAGTCCAAATTGATCGATCTCGTGGCCGATCCCATATGTCCGCCCGAGGTTCCTGCCTCAACCACATCGGGAATTGATCGAGGTACGTGAGCTCGAGCATCGGCCATGAAACCGGCTCGATGTCCTGCCTCCGGTGGGGGAGTTCTTTGACTTCACAACTGAGTCAATGTGACAACTTGCTGGCGAAGTTCTTTAAAGGCTTCAGTCGTGATCACTGCCGGGGGTGGAGCCGGAATTTCTGACGATTCTTCCTGACGAACCATGGGGTCTTCAGCAGCAGGAGGAGGGTTTGGAGCGGATGAGCTTGCGGGAGGAAGACCTGAACGCGTGCTAACCATGACTTCTAGTAGCGTTTCCCACAGACGGCGCCAATGATGCTACCAAAAATCGTACCTGTGCAATTCCGATCCTGACGACTGATAATGAGCACTACGTTGATCTTCCAGTACCTGAAATAAAGGCGTCGAGGTGTGTCCTCATTGCCCCTCCGATGCTTAAGTTAGAGAGATAATTTGTGATAATACTATAAACTGAAAATTGTGTATATCGCGTACCTGAATAATGGGATGAAACCATGTATTTATAGTATTGGGTGGTCCAGTCCTAGCAGGATTGAACCATTAGAGAGCCCTTGTCTGAAGGAGTCCTTCCGGAGGTAGGCATTTGTAGCGTACAAGAAGTCTAAGACTATCGGTAATTCATACAACAGAAGACTCCTTCCGTGCTTGGAAGTCTAGCAAAACACGTCTCTGTTAGTGGGGAGGAGGGCATTTCACACGAGGATCAGAAGAATGCACGAGGACTCAATATACCCGAGGACACCTACGTAAAAGTAAGATCTTCGAGCGAGGAGTGGTCGAGCATGACAATATATACTCGAGGACAATCAATCACAAATCAAGAAGAAGGCCATCATGAGGGGATCGGGCACGATTTCTAAGTACTCGAGGACATGGGAAGAGACTGGGGGTCCTCGAGGAAATGGTAGATCGGGTTACAAATATTGACCATATCAGCATCTATAGTTGATTGTTTTTTTCTTCCCACCTAAACCAAAATAAACCACATTCTTAACTTTTTGTAGAGCATACACAACTTTCGGAATATTTTGCTCGTATTGTAACAAGTAGTTGCTTGAGGTGACTATTGGTTGAAATGCCTCTTTTGACGACACATTTGGGACAACGTTACTATCATCTGGTTCAGGATCATTCTCATCATCATTACAGTTCATTACCGATTGAATACTTTCTTCGTCTGTAGGTGATTCCATAACTGCATCATTCTCGCTAGGATAGTTCAAAAGATGTTCAACATCCACCACTAAAACTTTTGAGCTTCTCTAAATTCAAATAATACTTTGATTAGTGTCTTTTAATTTTTCTTACCACATACAATGTACATATTTTATATTGAAAAACTCTCTAAAATAATAAATATTTATTTATCAATAAATGAATAATTTGTTCATTTACCGATAAATAAGTAACCTCGCTAAATGAATATTTTTTTTCGGTCCCGAGGGTATTACTTTATCGAGATTTAACTGTATAACAATTGCCCATTAAAGTAAATGGCAAAATCTCTCTGTAATTTGAGTATCCAAAGGACATTAAATCCAGAATGGTAAAAGACTTGTGATAAATGAACAAGCGTCAATAAATATGAAATTACCTGAAATTCCAAGATTCATTATAGACACATAAATCAACCCGCAAACCACTGGCCCGCCAGTCCAGTAGGTCTGCACAGTACAGCTCAGAAAAAGGAAAAAACAGGGTGGGAGTGGAGGGTGGGGTTCAAGATGCATGAGGAAATAAGAATTTACAATATCGAACTTAAAGAAATTCGAATCTCATATATACTTAAATAAAATTTGATATGAGTAATATATGTCACAGCAAGTGTGCAATTAATGGAGTTCAATAGGTAAGATTCACGGAACTTAAAAGAACAGTCAGAGAAAAAACTGTCTTCATGTACATATGCAGGAAACCTTCTGAAAAGCATCAAGGGCCCAATCCTAATCCTCTCTAGTTTTCATTTAATAATAGAGACCAAAGACAACAATATAAAAGACAGAGAGATCTCTGGTTTTTCTTCATACTAAACAGCCATCTGGGAAGCGAGTTTCTCTCTAATAGATCAGAAGTCGAAATCTCCTGTTGCCTGTGGAAGAAACAGAGCGCCAGAATTATGATTCTAAATTTCCAGATGATGCACTCACATAATGTGCAGAGCAGCAGCATAAATCAAAAGAAAGGAATAGGTAAATAAAATTATTGTCAAGACAGAAACACCTTGTTGAACAGAATGTCTGTGTTGTTTATGTGCATAATGCCATCCTTCAGAGTGCATTTCCACTTGCTCTTGGTACGTGTCACCTATAAAACAAGCATCCATCAGATATATTATCATTTTAGAATTAATAATGCTGGAAGAATGAGAACACATCAAAGGACCTTAGGAAACAAAACGGGAAAACACTCTTTAGGTCATTACCTTGTCAAATTGTGCCAGAACCAAATGCGTTGTGTTCAGATCCGCCCCTTGGTCCACTTCATCCAAATCGTCGTCATCGTCATCTTCATTCAAAGGTTCGTCTTCGTCGTCATCTGCAATGTCATTCTGGGGAGCAGGAGCGGGAGTCGGTGCTTGCATCTCTAAAAAAAGGTGCAGATGTCAGAACAATTGTTAGGCTTAACACGATTCAATCTCTCAGGTTTTGATGATTGCAAAGTTTTTAAGAGAGTAAGAGTATTTGGATGATAGTATCCCTAATAAGAGTTTCAAACAACCTCGACGAAGTTCCACACATCAAAACATAAAGCAGATATCTGAAAAGGATAAAGGATCTCAAGTATTGCCACATGATGAAATTGACCAAGGGGATATGTCATGTCAAACTTAGTTTTATAATACATAGGCAACTAAAGTCAGCCCCATCTCCCCTATCCCAACTATCCACTATCATATTTGCAAAAAAAAAATATGAAAAGATAACCTTAGCAAGCCTTCTTAATTGACTTGCGGACATTTTCAGTTAGCTGTTGTTAGAGCTTAACTTGTGCTTAAGTATTACGCTATAGCCACTCTTTGTTAATCATATGTCTTCGGAACACCTATCTTTTGCTCTCACATGAATAAGCGTTTAATTTCAACTTTAATCACCAATGAGAAATAGAAGTATAGAAGGATTTGAGAGAGCTATTGGTACTTACACTTTCGTATCCACAAGTCAAATCATTACGCTCCATTGTCACGTTCTTCAAAAAGTAAAACAATACAATATATCTTATTACATCTCTTGCATCCCTCTTGTTATATTTCGTCAAGATAATACTTATTTGAACTTGTTCAAATCATAAGAACGATCGAGCTCAAACCCTCTACTGAAACAACTATCATTCATATAAACTTGATATCTATATCTAAGACTTCTGTTGAACTTAAATTGCTATATCACCCTATCGAAGAGGCTCTTAATGAGCTAAACTACCACACAGTTTCTTTCTAGCTGGTCTTCTAAGCATAATCCTGTAGAAGGTTAGTTGTTTTTGCTGCTAAAGATGGATTGTTCCTTCCAACTGAAAGAAAAGGATTGTTGCTGTAAGTAATACAATCAAGATTGGGGTGTAATTTGCTAGAATTGAACAGACCATCCAAAGAAAATATAAGGGTTATAGATGTAACTGAACAGATACTCCACAGGAATAATGATCCTGTTTTTTCTTCAACAACTGGAATTGATGAAACCCAAAGGGGAAGCTTTTTAGCAATGGACATTGGTACATTAACCAAAACATTGTTAAATGCAATGTCCGCATCTCCATCAGTTCTATTCACAAGTTACAACTTATCTTTGTTGAACAAATACTGTTCTTCAAAATGCATAAAATCCATTGCACTTAGCACTTGACAGTTTTTATTCTGCTGCATTTGCACTGAAATTGAAAAGGGATTTCAGAAGTCTAAAAATTTTAGAAACTCAAGAATTTGCTTTATTTTAATTCATCAACCCCCCTCTAGATAACTACAAACAAAATGCATCAACATAAGAGCATGAATACTTTAAGACATATCACATGGTGCAGGATAGATGAAGAGTTATACCATGTGGCGCAGGTGTATTCACTACGTTGTAGTCTTCATTGGCAACACCTTGATAATTGTATATCTTCAGTTCAAAAAAACAGCCAAGTAAGTTAAAGCAACTTCCAGTGAGTTTCGTCATGTTAATACATGTCATGTACGTCATGAAACAGAACACACTACAGTTACATAATTGGGGAAAAAAATGTCTCAGTTATCGTGAAAAATGATATAATTAAGATGAATTTGTAGCCTGCATATGAGAGATCTTGGTCAGGACAAGCACGTGTCAATTGAAATGAAGCACATTGAATAACAATGTTTTCAAACTTGATATCAGCCATTACAATACATATGCACCATGTTACTGCTCTTTACCACCGAGAACACAGTTTTTTTTAATATTAGTAAATCAAGTGTCAATCAAAACTCTCAAATTGTTTCCATAGCATTTAATTTAATTGTTTCCATAGCATTTAATCAAATGCACCACATTACAGCTCTTTTACCACCAAGAACGCAGTTTTTGTAATATTAGTCAATCAAGTGCCAATCAAAACTCTCCAAGTTGTATCCATAGCATTTAATTTAACTTGAAACAAAATTCAAAGTTTTGGAAGCTAATTAGTAAAAATGAGATTCATATTAGAGGCGTATTGCATTAGAGGCATGATTAATTACGTGATTGATTATTTATTTTTATAGCTTTCCTTGTATAGGCATGATTTATAGCTTTCCTTATCCTTCTCTTGATCAGGAGACAAAAAACTTCCATCAATATGTCCCACATATCACCTTTGCCATCGACCAATAATTGAAAGTGAAATGCCCATGAAGAATAATTCAATGCAAACAAACTCATTCTTCTCAGTTGACATGATTAAACCATGTACAACCAAAAATTAATTATAACCCAAATAAATGCTGCCCAACTAATATCTAATTAACACAACAGTCAAAGTCCAAGAAATTCAGCCCAACAATAATCTAATTAAAATAAAAACACCCCAAGTCCAACAACTATTAAGCCCAACAACATAAAACTTAACAATCCAGTAGCCAAAAATCCATGAAAACAAAACACAGTGAGCCCAAACTACAAACCCAATTCAGGCCTTAGAATTCAACCCAGATGATGCCGGGAAAACTGCCGCACTCTCGCGACTACAAGTTCAGACCTCAACTCAGTCGGCGCCGAAAAACCACTACGACCCATGACAATGAACCCAAGACCTACACACAGACGCGTTAACAAAAAAAGATGGAATGGCACTGGCAAGGAGTGATGTGCAACCACCGAAAGAAAAAACTCCGACTTCTATGAACAGAGGACCAACTACGAGAAACTAGCCACCAACCACACGCACAACAGTGGCCTGACTATGAGAGGCCAGTCACGACCAAACACGGCTCCAGAAACACGCGAAGCAAAAACACAGGTTAGAAATTTTTATTCTTTTTTACGTACGGCTCTGATGCCAGGCCAATTTTGCTGAATGAATTCTTCTTTTCTTTTGTCTTTTAATTATAGACATTTATATGAATATACAAGGAAACGAAATCATGACTATACAAGGAAAGCTATAAATCATGCACATACAAAGAAAGCTATAAAAATAAATAATCAATCACGTAATAAATCATGCCTCTAATGCAATACGCCTCTAATAATTCAGACTTGTAATCCCGTCACTTTTAGATGATAGAATGAAATTCCTCTGCAACATTAAAAGAAGGCAATGGCTTTAAAAGGTAAAGTATTTTGAAGCATCTCAGAACATACAACTTAAAAGGCAGAGAAACCACTAATACAAATACTAAAAAGTTAGCTAACGTGCCAGGTTCTAAAGCAAGGATATCGTTGACCAAAACTAGTTCCATGTGATAAATAACAGACAATTTTTTTGAAGGAATTCGCGTCTGAAATTTCCAAGTCCTCCAAGATGGGTTCCAATTGATATTGTCAACTTCTACAGATAAATGGTGAATCAAATTTAAATAGCAATAGAGGAGAGGAGCATGTTTGGCTCAGCGTACTTTAATTCCAAACATGTTTGGATAGGATTTTTTTCTTGAATACAAATAAAAAAATAATCATACTGAAAGTAACTCTTACCTTAATGTCAAAACAACTTACTTATATCCAATTTTGACATATAAATAAAATTAAACATGCTATTAATCCCGCCAAGTCATACTGGTGCAAGGGTTTCATGAGACATGACAAGTTCGTTACAAAATTACATCTGTGGAAAGTTGTTTTTATTTTAAAACTTAACTATTTACTTCTAAGTAAACTTTTTAAGCTTAGTTTGCTATTAATCCTGCTAACCCATAGTGGTGCAAAGGTTTCACGAGACATGGATTTGTTCCCAAATTAATATATGACAAGAATTTGTTCCCAAATTACATCTCTGTGGATTAAATACGGATTAAGAAAATGAAAGAGCAGAGCAAACGAAAAAAGAAGAGTTACGGTTGAATCCATTCTTTTCAAATTAAAATTAACGTCTTTTGGCTAGAAGTTGAATTGTCTCAGAAGTAATGTAGAAGAGGAAGAACAATAATTTCATCCATTCTAATAGGGGTGAACACGGTTCGGTTTGGGCGGTTTATGCTATATTTTCAACTCAAACCATTTCAAGCGGTTTGAAATTTTTTCAAACCAAACCAAACTATTTTATTTTTCAAACCAAACCATTATTTGCGGTTTGGTTCGATTTTAATCCGCGGTTTACCTATCGACATTATAATAATATATTTAAAACAAGTTAACATATAAATTTAAACGAACACTAATAATGTTAAATGTTAAATTCGATATATAACAAAAAGGTAAAAAAGATAGTATTAAGCTAACATCAACTTTTACTAGCAACAATATCAGAATAAGTATAAAAGTACTAACCTCTCAGGTACCGGGCGTCACTAGATGAGTACAATAAACCATAATTCATTAAACAGATGGAAATTACGAGATTCATTGTTTGAGGTTCACACGATAATTGATGAAACAAAGACAACTAAGACACAAGATAAATCAACAATCACTTTCGAAACATGCATAGTAAAAACAGCATCAAACATTTACTCAGACAATGTTTGACCCATTAAACAGAAAAGTTCAACATCCCTTGACATAATGACTATTGGACAAAAAGGTGGTTGTCCACTTGGATTTTTTAGTGGTTTAAACTTAGAAAATTCAAATTCTAGATGACAAATTTTCATCATATCCCTGTTTGATTTAGAGAAAAATCAGGTTTTAGTAGATTTTTTATATAAGTTTATGAAACATATGGTTGAAAAGTTATTTGTCGACTTCTTAGATTTTAGTTCGCTTTTGTACCTAACCTAAACAGAGGCATAGTATTCTCCTTCCTAGAGGAACTTCTCATGTCAAATATATTCTTATACGAAATTGTTTTCAAACTTATCTTGTTGCTATAGATTTTTCCTAAATCAACGAACTTAAAAGAGAGCCGAGAATTGATTACTAGGGAACAAACTCACAAAACTTAATATTTTGTCTCAAATTGTATTCCCAAAGCTTATGATTTCACGTAAAGAAGATTATAATTTTACAGCATAAGATACACAAGTATGCATACCTTGATCATTGCGAGCGGTAATATCAGTCTCATCGCCAACAAGGCACTCAGTAAATTCGAAAATTGAGTTCTTCCCTTTTTTTTGGCTTGGACTTGGACATAAATTCGAAAATTGAATTTCTGGGTCTACTTTGGAGGTATCATTTCTAATTGGTTTAAATTCTTAAAATTATACTTTAATAAAATTATATATGAAAATTTATAATTACATTAAAAAAATTAATTAAAAAGTGCGGTTCGGTTTGATTTTTTGCGATTTTTGAAAATCAAAACCTAAACCAAACCATTTTGAAACGGTTTGATTCGGTCTGAGGAAAAAGAAACGGCTGGTCTACGTGGACCCGAACCAACGGTTACGGATCGGTTTGCGGTTTCGCGATTTTTTTGTACAACCCTACATTCTAACATTATAAAAATTGATAATAAACTGTCACAAATGCTACACTTCCATTTAGGATATAAAATTTGGCATCCAAGCTAACAACATAGAACTTAGTCAATTAAAACCTTTCCATATTTAACATATGCTTCATTGTTCAAAGAACAATTCAAAAACAACATAATATTTAAGTGTTCTTCGTATCATATTCATATCAAGAGACAACAGATATTTGATTAATGAAATTGTTTTCTGCATTCCTTTTCAGTAAAATTTGGCATTCAACAAACCTTTACGGAGTACAAAAAGTTCTTCAAAATAATACTCTTTGTGCAAACCTTTCAATCACCAGCCAAAGGCACTTAGCCTTCATTATATATATTTTTATCTACAATAATGACATATAAATCTCAAAGTTAACACATGCCAGCTTAGCAAGAAAAACGGTAATTGCGTGGTTAGTCATAAAACTAAGAAAAAACATGTGTCATAAGAAAAATGCAATCAAATGAAAGGTGCAAGCTACGTGAACAATAATAAAAAAAAAAATACAAAAGATCCACCTAGTGAAAACAACATTACACCCATCTATGCTATCCACATTTGAGTGGACAAAAAAGCAAAGATTAAATTCACAATGCACACAAACATACACTTCGAGGACAAAGAAGAGAAACTAACATTAGGTGTTGAAAGCATGTCATCATATGGATCGGGTATGGGACCATCCAACTGAGGAATCCTAGAAGACAATCCTTCCCTTTGAACAACCATCTTTTGGGTAGCATTTACCAAAATATGCTGACTGCTGCTCCCTTGATCTACCTATCAAATGACCATGAAGCAGTTTATAAAGATGCAGAAAATAGAAAAGAGAAAATCAAACACACATAACCCATCCAAGAGGTAATCCAACCTGTCAATACAATACAAAGTCAACCAAAGTGACCTGCTAAGCTATGATGCTCGGACTCGAGTACGGGTATCGGGTACGGGTATGTATTTTAAGTATCGGATCTTTAATTTTTTAAAATGTAGGATACGATGACATGACTAAAAAGAGTCCAAATTTCGGACAAGGATCTTGAGTACATCTTTCAAACTTCAATTTTTTAACTAATCAAATGTGTCATTTTGAATGTCATTTTGAATAGACCAAAATTAATTATTTACAAAGAAAGAAATGGGTACTGAATAAGAGGTTAAGACGAATAAAATAGAATTTTAAATTTTAGTTTTTAATTATGGGAATTACTAAATGTTATATCAAATAGAAAATGTGGGACTTGATTGCAATTTGGACTTAGTGGAACACTAATAGCACTATATGAAACTTATTTTCATTTTATACAAACAAAACCCTAAACCACCGATACAAAGAGGGAAAGAAGGAAAAAAATGAAATGAAAAATGAAAAAAGGAAAAACCTAGCACTGCCGCTTTTCTCCACCCTCTAGGCGTCGACGCTTGGTTTATAGAGAGTAAATACGGGAAAAAAAGGAAAAGAGAAAAAAAAAAAAGAAAGAATAAGCAAAAACGACGAAGTGTCCAGTTGAAATTTGGAGACTTCGAAACATATATCATACCCATACCCATATCGTGTCATTCCCGACACGGATACTCCGACTAGTTCAAAGAGTCCGAGCTTCAGAGCCGCCAAGTGAGTCAAGTGACTAACTTTGTTGCCATCTACTCTATAAGGAGACAAGTCACTAAAACAACTACAAACCATGCACTACTCAACCACAACAAGAGCATATACAACTGCACTCTCCACAAAGAAGGCCTAATCCTCAAACCTAGCATATACAACTACTCAACCACAGCAAGATCATATAAAACTGCACTCTCCACGAAGAAGGCCTAATCCTCAAACCTATCATCGAAACATATAATTGCTTCTCCCTTTTCTCCTCCTATGCAAATGTGCCAAGTATGTTTAGCATAAAGCATGTAAAGTGGGAATAACCCCAAAAAGAATGGAATCAACATCGATTTTTCCTTTTGGCTCCTGTTTCCGTTTGTTCTAGCACTTTCCTATTTTCAGCTTTCCATGTTTCAGAGGAGAGAGATTCTATGCATTTCAAATAGCAACTGACAAGTTACCATCAAGTTTCAACGTTTTGGTTCACATGATTGTGCTCCAAACCTATGGGACACAGAACTGAATTTAGGTGTATCGCATCCGTCTCTTGACAACCAAGAGCAGGAGCTCTTTATATTACCCCTCGACGGGGGCAGTGTTTGATGGAATGAATAACATTGCTAGGAACTCTAGGTGCTAAGAAACCAATGTATTTAATCAATGTCTCATAGTCTGGCTGTTCCTCAAGAACGAAGAACATTAGCCTAAAGGACAAATTGTCACGAAGTCATTACTCATAAATCAATAGGAGCTTCCTACTTTTCATAGGAAAGCACTAAATAAAAAGGGAAAATCGAATCATTTGAAAAAAATACTTTTGGGTGGCAAAGGTGTAGGTAAATTCAGGAGTTCATATCATTTAACATATGGCACTACAAGAAAAAAATGCAAACAGAAGATTTATCCACAGAAAAACATCTAAGCACGGATGCGTGAAAGTTTCAGGCATTTCCAAGGCTATGTATCATGAATTATTTCCAGTTGACCATCCTCAAAAAGTTAAAATTCACAAAACAGAGTATCTTAACTTACTTAAAATATCTGAAAACAAACCAGAAACCACTAACTAAGAAAAGCAAATAATGAAGCAAGAAGAAGAAAATGGAGACTTGAAAGGCCGACTCAGGACAAGGTATAAAAGCACATGACATCAATTTTCCAAAAGATTGAGGTGTGTTTTATTAAGCTTCAATAGTAAAAACATAGGCACATATTCTGTAGAACGATGTTATGATAATATTGAATAATTTGTATTTTTATGAGCCGATCTACAGGGGAAAGGATAGTGATCTAGAAATTATCCTGAATTAGGATGTAGGTAACATGTCAATAATTTTCCAAAAGATCAAGAAAAGGCATTCTATACCGCAATAAAATAGAAGTGTTAAATATGTATTCTATAGCAAAATTTTTATATAATGTCTTAAAACAATAACTCTTTAATGATCAAATCTATAGGGGAAAGACAAGAGATATAGATATTATCCTGAATTAGCAAGTATGTAGGTCGATGGTTCGTATGTTGTTAACGACATGTTCACTAAGGAATTATGCATTCTTCAGAGTGAAAAAAAGCTCTACCTTCATATCTTCAGATATATCTCCAGCCCCATCTTGCTGTGGGATGTATCCTCCAGGGTACTGTTGTGAAGGAAAGTCTTCCCGTTTTCGCTTTCCAGAAGGCATTGTGAAGAAATCCTGTGATGCCCATAATAGTGTAACTAAAAATAACAATAGAAAGAAATTCTTCAGGTGAAAACATAAGCAAAAGAGGATATTTTCCCTTATAAGAACATTGGATGACAGAATTAATCCTCAAATTTAAATATCATAAGGGAACAAAAAAGATATATAAAGAAAAGCAGCTCTCTTTCCATCACAATGTATTCAAACAATCTTCCAACAACCCTAACAAGTCCAAAATAAAATTTCATTTCTATCATAGTTACCTAGCCTATCAATAAATATTCACCACCAAGTTTTCTTTTTCAATGGTAGCATACTTACATCATTGATTCTGCCCTATCATTTGGTGAGCAAATCAGAAATTTGTTGTTCTACCATATTCACCAGATCAGCCGTCGAGCAATGATGCATCTAACTTCTCTCTTTTTCCTTTCTGTACTGATGTTCTAAGCAATGGTTCATTTTCTCTCCTAAGTCCCAAAATAGTAATGAAATTGAGCTTCGATGGTGCTGAAGGTAACTAAGCACCGGTTTAATAATCATAACATAACATATGGGTATAAAGAAACATTGGTTTATATCTCTTCTATTAAGTTGGACATGCATTATTGAACCGAACAGAATCACATTTTCAATTTAAAAGGAAGCAGAATCTCGAATTTCCTTATAAACCAAAATAGACATGCTCATTATGTCATGATTAATAAACTAACTTTCTGATAGAAAAACAAAAACAGGCAAGCATATTCCAACTATTAAATTACCATTAGATAATATGAGGCTAAACCACCTACTTCTGTCTATTTGAAGAATCCGGCGTGAGTAATAGATATAAAGGTTGACTCCATCATCTTCCAGAGATATAAATCCAAGAACAATTGGGGATCTAGGTTTGAAGCAAAATATGTAATGGACATAAAAGAGATTGACTTTATGCAAAGGCCGTAAAATTTAATCTCTGCTTCTTATCTTCTCCTCCCTATATGTAACTGGAAAGATTGACAATGTGTCCGGCACCAAGGTGAAAACCATGCCGCATAGAGTGCTCTCCAATAATTAAGAGAGATGGTTTACGAGGGCGTCCTCAACTAAAATTTTGATGGATTTTAAAAGATTATAAATCCTAATGAATTCGTGGATTTGAATAGATTTCCACAAATTTCATAAGAATCTTATCAAACATAGTGAAATTTCAAAAGATTTGATTATATGTATTTTTAAGCTTAAAATCCATCCAAATCTTTTAAAATTCTTCTATTAATGAAATATTTATAATTCCACTAGTTATTGAGTATACTTAAATTTTAAAGGATTTCATTAAATTTCATTAAAATCTCAATTGGAAACATCTAAATTTTAATAGGTTTCATTAAAATCCGTTAAAACCTCAATGAGGATATCTAAATTTAAAATGATTTTTAAAATCCATCACAATCTTAATTGAGGACACCTCCCATAGACATATCACACGTATTTTTAATTTGAGCATGCCCCCTACCCACCCAACCCTGGAGAGATCTTCATTGCTTTCAATAAATGCCTTAAGGCTTACGCCTCAAGAGTAAATCACAGAGGTGCTAAGACAAGTGCTTGTTTGTCTTGCCTTTTCCGGACTATTTGTAACTAGCCTAAACTTTTAGGTTCTTCTTTTATAACCTAGAACATTTTATGAGTATATTATTTTTTTGGGGAGGGGAACAACGAGGCGTCATTGCAAGTGAAGAATGATGCCAAAGAATAAGAATAAATTGACAATGATAGCGAAATATGATATTTTGATTATTTAATTAAAAATCATATTTGTAGTCATGGTAATGGAGACTTCTAGGATTTTCACCTCCTAGTAGTAGATTACAATATTGTTATGTCTATTGATTAATTTTACGTTTGGGTGCAAAATCTTATATTTTTTATTTTCTTTTGGGAGGGAAAAGAGAAGGCACACATTGCAATTGAAAAATGATGTCAAAGAATAAGATGAAATTGACAGTATGAGGATAATGATAGCGGAATCTGATATTTTGACAATTTATTTAAAAATCCTATTTGTAGTGAAGATAATGGAGACTTCCGGGATGTTTCTACTCCTTGTAGTATATTACAATTTATAATGTTATTATTACTAATGAGAAAACTTATTGTTTTGCTACTTTATTGATCTACTTTATGTTTCGAGCAAGTTAATTTTTATTTTGTTAATTTTTTTTATTATGGATTTTCAATATGAATGGTTACTACGATTATAACTTTGAATTTTACATTCTTTTATATTATTTTATTGATTTGTGTTGAAACGTACCGTAACGACCTAGGTCCACTCTTGGAGAGCCTAATTCATCTCATCCCTCACGACTTTCTATCGCATCCCCTAAAATTCGAACTCAAGATCTCTATTTTATGAGAGATTTAAATTGAATCATAGTACCAATTAGGCAAGGCTCTTCCAAAGCGAACAGTACGTATGATATAACGACTTGGACGAGAGGCTCAAGCCGTTACAAAAAAATGCACGATCCGAGCATTTGTGTCCAATCTGTTATATCATATATATGGTCTGCTCTAGGAGAGCCCGAGACCCATCTTACCCTTTACAAATTTATATCAAGTCCACCATGAATCGAACCCAAAACCTATGCCTTAGGAAAGATTTAAGTTGAATCTCAGTACCAATTGATCCATCTCCAACCTTTCAATTATGTAGCAATATTCATCATTCCTTTTATTTCGACCACTCAATGACGGATTTTCCCTTTTCTTTAAATAAATAAAAATAAAAATGAAGCAGTAAAATTACAAAAATGGAAAATGGAGTCCCGTAAGTTTTCATAAAGTACAAATAAATCTCACTTAAAACCATTAAATACATATTAACACATTAAAAAATAAAACAAATTCATCTTCCCCAACCAAGCTACCCATCCCATTGTACCCATCTTGTTCCACCCTTACTCGTGGCCAAACACCAGCTTGATACCATGCAAAATGGATGGACTTCTTTTTTCTTAAAATTAATAAAGGATTAACTTAATTTTTCTGTTATAATGATGGTAATTTAATTAATTTGACGTGACAATAAACGCAAGAAATGGTCAATTTTATGTAATTATCAAAAAACTAATTAAGCTATGTCCGACAAATATGGACATAGTAGGCCAAGCATTTAGTGGTATAAAGAATTTTTCAAAAAATTATTTTGTTTATGTATTTCACCTATAATGATACGTGCATTTTCATATTTTTATGGCAAATCAAAATATTTGATTAATAAAAATCCCCAGCACGGAGATGGTGTTTGGCCGCAGGTCGGATTGATGAAATTTTTTAAAATCTTTTTTTTTATGTGTTAATATGTATTTAATTATTTTAAGTGAAATATATTCATACTATTTGAGAAGTTATGATACTCCTTTGCAATTTTTCTTCTTCATTTTTTTTTTTTTTTTTTACTACTTTCTTTTATTTTTGTTTATTTAGCCACCGTTTGGTAGAAATTAAATTTAAGTTAAAGTTAACAATTAATTTTAACCACATATTTAATTGAACCCACAACTTTTCAACCACATATTTCATTAACTTTTATCAAAATCTATTAAAAATGGCAGGAAGGAAATAAATTATGCTAAAAAAGGTGAAGGGTGGATTTGTTAAATTTCACAAATGTTGAGACGAATAATGCAAATTTCCCCATATATATCAAGGGATATTCAATTGTGCACTTGTGAGCAGTTTCATATTTGTCCATTCTTTGTGAAGGAAATTCTCATTGTAAATCTGAATTTTTCGTGGAATTAGTGAAGGTGTAAAAAAGGCTTGAATAACTGTAGAGAAAGCACCAAGAGAGAAATCTGAATGGGTAGAATCGTGACAAATAAAGTAGAAAATGACGAAATAAATTAATGAAGATTTCCCACAAGCCAAAAAAAGGAAAGAATTTTGATGCCTTCATCGTTGAGGGAGGAAATTGTTTTAGGAAACGCCACACTAAAAGCTAAAGCTTTCAATACGAGCAATGAAAGCAAAAGGAGCAATTTGAAAAAGAGATAAGACGAAATAAATGCCCTACTTGTCACACAGGTCTCTCTCAATCTCTCTCACGTGCATCTCAATTTCTCTATTCTTTGTCATTTTTTCTTTTTGAGTCAGACATCTTAATTTCTTACCGGATCAAATTATTTATATTACTTCCCTTTGGCGATGTACATCTAAAAATCATCATGTGATGAAATTATCTCAAGGTTTTGATAAGCCTCCAATTCTAGAAGAGCCCGGAAGACTTGAGAAGGAGGGGCATCAACAGATTCTGTTACAAGAGCATGTGGGGGGGAGGGAATAATTCTGTTAGGGAAGGGCTATAAATAGAGGTAGAAGTTAGTAGATAGGGAGGTTTTTATTAAGTGAGAAGAAGGGAAACCTTTAGGAGAGTTTTAGCCCTCTCAAATGGCTATTTGTTACTTCTTTCATTGTTGTAATTCCTTTTAATTGCATCAATATTGTTGTTCCTTTGAGTCTGTCTTTTCACAGTTTGGTTCCTATCAAATTGGTATCAGAGCACTCGATTCTCAAGGCAAATGAAAACTATTTTCAGCAAAGATTTAGAAGAGAGTTTGAGCTTGATATTCAATTAGTTGGAGAAGATGGTAATGTGACAGGAAGGAGACCGAGACAATGATTCGGGGCTCGATTCATACGGCCGGCTCAACACATCGATATTCTATGGGGAAAACACAAACGAGTGGGTGTCAGAGGCGGAGAAGATTTTTTCTAAAAATTGATTGTCGGAAGTGGAGAAGATAGAGGCTGTCATAGCTTGTTTTGACTGGCAAACATGGAATTGGTATGAGCAGTTACGACCAGTGCGTACTTGGGATGAATTGAAGGTGTTGATGATGGCTCGATTTCACGGGAAGCAGATCTCCGTTGTTGGTGAAATTTCATAATGGAAGCAGGGGAATGAGTTGAACTGGAAAATAGAGAACCGGGAGACTGAGAAGGAACTATCATCACCGGAGGAGGAGGAGAAGAAATCTGAGGTGGAGTCGGAAAAGGAAAGAAAAGAGGAAAATATGGATGGTATCAATGCGGGACTGCAGAGATTAGAGGCAGTAGAGAAGAGCCTAGACTTGGTGAGCGAGAGGCTGATGGGCAGTAATCGATTGGAGAAATCAGGGGAATACCTAACCCAACACATGGTCGAAGTTCTGCAGTCTATGGAAGACACCCAGAAAGCTGTGGCTGCACTTTATGTTACGGAGATGGGACCGAGCAGAAACAACAAAGGGGATGGTCAGGAAGTATCAGTGAAGGGCCGAAACCAGACGGAAGCTTATGCAAAAAAATGCTGACCATCAACCAAGGTGAAATGGTGGCGGAATTCCGGCGAGAATTTGAGCTACTTGCGTCGCCACTGAGAGGAATCTCAGATGAGGAGCTGGAAAGTACCTTCGTGAACGGATTGAAACCAGAAATCAGTTTAGCTGAAGTAAGAATATTAAGCCCAACTAATTTGGGCCAACTTACGGAAGTGGCCCAAAAGAATTTCACTGAACAGATGAGGAGGCGAGGACATGCTGTGAAAGAAGATGATGCCCCTCCATCCTGGTTGGTTATTGCAGAGTGTTATGTAGACGGTGGTGGAAAGGACTTGGTTAATGGGCTGATTCAAGGAAAGATGGTGGAAGAGATGTTATTAAATTTAGTTGGTTTGGACTATGGAATAGAGGTGGCCCAACTACAGAACTATAAATTTTCAATTAATAAAGCCCCAGGAGGAATGGGTCTGAATAAGGAAAATGAAGATGGCCCAAAAACAATTGTTTACAACCAACAGAATGCTTCAGTTTCTAGCCTCTGTTACGCCAATATGCAACAATTAGTAGCTCCATCAATTCCAAAACCAAATTCCACTTATCTCAAACAATTTTCCCGTGCCAAATTTCAGAGCATGTTCGATCTAATGGCCGAAAAAAAGATAGAAATCAGAATAGAAGCAATGGGGAAGAAGCTGAAGAAATTGAAAACAAAACTCCAATGCTTACCTGGACTGGAAAGAGCAGTAGATCACTTAACCCAGAGTATGGCCAAGATGACGCAATCACTAGAGGCAATTCAGAAAGATGTTGCATCGCTGATTAATTCGAAGGCAGCCATGAATAGAAATTTTGAAGGTCTGGGACTGCAACATGCAGGCACAACCAAGGAAGAGGAGATGTTGGAAGCCCTAGCTTTTCCTTCGTTGGAGGTTTTTGAACCAAGAACTCCATCGCAAAACAAGTCGGAGAAAATGAAGGCATCGACGAACAGATAGGAGGAGATGCTAGAACCAGAATTGCCGTCGCTAAACGAACAGAAGATGAAGACAATGAGAGGAGAAATATATGAATGGGCTGACAATTAGGGCTAAAATTCAAATGGTAAAACCTATGGGCCAGGTTTTGGAGATGGCCCAACAAGTGGGCTACATAGATTCATTTAATCAAGCCTTAGGTGTAAGGGGCTTAAATAAAGAAAAAGGAGAGAGCCCAATGCATTCATTACCCAAATTCCCAATCGTTATTCAGCGGGAGCTGCAGTTGAAGAGTGAAGAGGGGTTAATACCCCACAGTGATGTAAAATACTCCAGTGGCGGAAGATTTACTCCAACTTACTTGGTTCAGTACACAAAAGTTTTATGGTCAGGAACGACAGGATATGGAGTTTGCTTGGGCACTATATTAATGGTTCATCCAAATAGCTACAATCATATTCTAGAACTTGAGAAGAGTCAACTGCAACAATCAGATCCAAATACAAACAACAGCAACAGATCAGGTACCACCAAACATCAGCAGCAGCAGCAGCAAGTCGGTTGCAATAAAGAAGAAGCCTCTACAGTGGCACTAGCAACTGAGCTATCACCTATAGATTCATCACAGCATTTTCAGCAACCTTCAGGTTCTTATCAAATGAATTTGATCTCTAACCTCAATCTCAAAGAGGGTGCCCCGATATCCCAAATACATCATAAGGTTCTCCCTGCACTATTCAATGTGGGCAAGATAATGAAACGAGCTGTAGAAAACAGAATTACTCCATAAATTGATTCTATTATGGAGTGGATTGTGAAACCCGAGCAGGTCCACGGAATATGCCAATTCCCTGCACGAAAACCTCCAGGGCGTAAAGTACTAATTAAATGGAAAAGACTACTTGATTTTGAAACTTCCCGGGAACCAATTTCATCAATCATTCAATATTTTCTTGATTTGATTTCCACCTTGAGGACAAGGTGTCTTTGGAACCCCGGGGTATTGATAAGCCTCCAATTCTAGAAGAGCCCGGAAGACTTGAGAAGGAGGGGCATCAACAGATTCTGTTATAAGAGCATGTGGGGGGGAGGGAATAATTCTGTTAGGGAAGGGCTATAAATAGAGGTAGAAGTTAGTAGATAGAAAGGTTTTTATTAAGTGAGAAGAAGGGAAACCTTTAGGAGAGTTTTAGCCCTCTCGAATGGCTATTTATTACTTCTTTCATTGTTGTAATTCCTTTTAATTGCATCAATATTGCTATTCCTTTGAGTCTGTCTTTTCACAGTTTGGTTCCTATCAGGTTTCTCATAATACAGGAAGATTGGTAACTGCAAAGCAACAGCAGTGAACACTCTCACTTTCCTAAGTGCTTTGAAAGCCACTAGGTTTTCATGAATCCTATTGCAAAATGATACTTGCCGACCGTGCAGAATAACATCTCTTTAACAAGTATCCTATTCACAAGTTTGCTTGAATTACAACACTTTGGACAATAATATCAAAAACTAGTATGGTGCGACACAAAATTCAATTTGCTATAGGATTTTTTTATTGCAGAGCATCAGTTACCCTCTGTAATATGGGACAAATTCCCCACTAACTTTTACTGAGCATCCAGCCAATCAATAATTTCACTTTTTTAATACTATGAACAAATTGACACATCTCACATTCTGTTGTTTTCCCCTTGCAGAGTTTGCATTATCCTAACAAACTTAAGTAGTCAGAGCCAAGCTAGGAGATGGTCAGATGGAGATCAAACACCACTTCTCTAAATTGGCTTTACATATTCTGCACCTAGTTTGCATAACCTTTCCTCAAATATGTATGCAGTTGTTACATGTGAAAGTTCCTTTTAGAAAAAGAACAAAAAGCAATTAAGGAAACAGAAAAATTATGTCTTCATCGATCTCTTGCAAATAAGAGATTATATTAACGCAACAAATGTACTACAGTCCTCTTTGTGTAAAATACTAGTAATTTAATAAATGTCAACCTGAACCATGAATAAGAGTCACCTGTGTTGAAGGAAGATGAGGGGCTCTCTTCTCACCCTCTTCTCGGCCTTCCACATAAGCTGCAAATAACAATTAATGTTTAGAAGGAAAAAAAAGAAAAAGAAATCATTAAAACTGTGTTGTGTGTTTAATTGGACATTTTATTGATAATTATTTATAAGGCTCCTCTCACATTATACTTACCGACATTCACATCAAGAGGCGGCCTTTGATTCAACCAAGGTGAAGGTGCCTGCCGCATGAGTAAAAGAAAAATTTTAACTTCTACCACCCTCAGTGAAAGTAAAAAATATACATTATACATTCGTCATCTAATTTCAAAATAAAGGTCTACTACATTCAATTCACTATTAAAACCACCAGGTTTAAACCTATATGCAGATTTAAAGGATGGGTATATGAAAATATCTAAGAAACTTCCTCAACTTGGAATTCCAAATAAAAGTCATATCCATTAAAAAAGGCCAAAGAAAAGATACAGCAAAAGATTGTACCATATATGGGTTGGGTCTTGCAGATCCAGCTCTCATGTCGGGAACCACACTATTGTCATTTACAGATGAATACTCGTTTGGGGTTATTGGGGTTCCGCCAGTATGGATGTTATACAACGAGCTGCTGTCAGACATTCCAGTAAGAGGAGTCTGGGCAGTTCCAGGCAATGGAGTCTGGGCAGTTCCAGGCAACGGAGTCTGTGCTGTCCCTGGCAATGGTGTCTGTAACGGAGTCTGTGCACCAAACAAGGAAATTTTTTAGTTAATTATTATATCTAAGAGAATTTCATTTTTAACATAAATTTTCACATTACCGCTGCAGGAAATGGGCAAATGGATGGCTCACCGGAGGAAAAAGTAAATCAGCAGTCGGAGTTTCGTACTCCTCTGTGCCTTCATAGGGTACATTGAGGTCACGCACAGGGTTAGGAGGAATGGGACCCCCAGGTGCGGGCTTCTGGGTTGCAGACCTGTCTATGGGGCCCACGATTGCCCCTGCTTGTATCATCTTCAACTCCCATAACTATAAAATTCACCAATAAACACACCATCAACTGTGAAATTCCACATCAACCGAACCAAGACTTATAAAATCCCAACTTAGCTCATCTTAAACCCACAAACCCAAAAAAATCCCATTTTTACACAAAATACATAAAAAAATCAACAAAATTATTTAGCTAGACAAAAAAATTATTAGGAATTAAATCAAAGTAAAAAATATTACTGCTTGGAGCTCATTGAGAACATTGTCGCCAGGACCACCATTGTCGATGAACTCATCGCGGCACTTGTTGATGACGTCATCAATGACGTGGGCATAAACGTTGCTGGTGGTAGAACTGGCCATCTCTGGAAAATCAAAGTTTCAGAGAAAAAAAAGGAAGAAAAATCCTTTGAAAAATCTTGGATTAATTAAATAAAATCTAGAAAATTAGGGTGTAGGGTTTGTGTGTGAGAATTCTAGAGAGAGAAAGGAGAAATGGGAGAGGAGAGAGAATAAGCGGAACAGAAATGAAGAATAAAGAGTGGATTATAAATAGGTTTGCATCCATTTAACGTGCATCGCTCCACGTGGCGTCATAAAGAAAATAATCTGAGGATTAGGGATTAATAAATGAATAATTAAATATAATAAAACCAAAACAGAAGTCATATAAGAGAAACCACTCCCTATTTTTAAGAAGCACATTCTATCATTTAAAGAGTATTTATAAATTTACAGAGTTAAAATTTTGAAATATTCCAAGAAACTCTTTACATTTAATACTTAATTTGATTACTCTAAAAAAATATTTAGAGTCGTTTAATTCGAATTAAAATCTAATTTTAATTTAAATCAAAGTCAAACGATCAATATTATCAAACAATTAATATTAATTATATCTTTCATGGATCCCACAATTTTTCAACTACATATTTCAAAAATTTATATCACATTCTACTAAAAAAATCCTTATTTGATTGCACAAATTTGTCATGGAACTAGGAAAAAAATTTCTATATTTTTACTATTCATTTATTTGATTGCACAAATTTTTTCCAAAATTTTCAAGGTACAAGTTATTGATACACAAAAGTTGAAAAATATTTTTCCACCAAAATTGTAGAAAAATATTTTCCAACTTTTTGACAGTTTTTTTTTCTTTTTAGCAATTGGAACGCATTCCAAAGTCAATTGTAAACAAATTGATCCATTTAATTGACAATTTGCGTTAAAAAAAAAAAAAACAAACGAAAAATTTGTCAAGTAAAAAATTATATCAATCAAACACATTTATCTCCCAAACAAATTTCACGCAAATCACTTCCCTGTCAAACATTTTATTTGACTTCCATTTTTCATCTTTCTATCAAACGAACTCTATTTTAATCCTCACAAAATACCCTCTTATTATTTTTCTCTGTCTTTTATTTTAATTAACTTTTCTTTAAATTATTTTATTATTTTCCTATATTAAAAATTGAAACACTTTGAATGCATTTAATTATAAAAAGTGATTTTGACTTTTCAAAATTCACTATTTAAATTAAAATGTTAATTTAAATAGTTTTTTAGAATATGATTTTAAAAGTTGACTTTTTTAAAATAGATAGTATTTCATGTTTAAAGAATCTCTTAAAGATACTTTAAGTCTCTTATATTAACATCATATTTTTAATAAAATTTGATAAAAATTAATTAAATGTATGATTGAAAAATTGTAAATACTAGATACATGGTCGGTCTTGTATAGAGGCATTTGAGGCACATGCCTTAGGGCCAAAAATTAAAGGGGCCTCGGACTTTTTTTATTTTTTATTTAAATGGAAAAACAAATGTATAGCTTTGGCATTAGTATCGACAGAACCCAAATGAAATTACAACTTACAATCAAGATCTTCTCACTTCTCTGATCTCTAAGCGTTGTCCGCCGATTGCTCGGCGCCGCCCTACATAAGGTAATCTGATTTTTGTCATCCTTGCTCAGCATTGTGCTTTCTGATTTCTATGAAAATGGTTTATGGAGTTTTCTTTTTGGTGATTTAATTGATTCCAATTGTTCAATTTTGGGTGTATGGTTGTTTGTTTATGAACTGGGTATATGACGTATGCTTGTTAATGATCTAGTGATAAATACATGTATCATGTATGGATCGAATGTCTGAAAAATGGGTCAATATTGGATGAGTTCAGGCTCTCAAATAACGTATTCAAGTCATATTTATGGAGTTTAATATCCTTAGTATCTTCAATTCACTTGAATTAATTCTTAGTATGACATGAACATGAGTTCAAAATAAAACATTGGAATAGACAATTGTCCTTTGTTTCCCAAAATTTTTTAGGAGGAATAAATAATATGTCATTAGATGTCTCTTGCCTTAGAGGTCCATACATGTTGTTCTTTGATGTTGTTTAATGTATCATACGATAAAAATAAAAATAAAAACTAGTAAAGGAACAATACTTAATTTTGAGCATACTACAAAAATTTTTGATTGCTCGTTTGAGAACTACGATCCCTTCTCGTCTAGGTTTTTTAGTTTTGTCCTTATAAAGGTCACATTTATATTCTTTTATACTTCTGTTTGATTGCCCCGACAATTTGGACTGAGTCCGCCCTTGAAAGTTCTTGTCAAATTTGAGCAAAAGTCAGGCCTCTATCTAGACAGTTCGATCGGACTTGATTTGCTTATATCTCTAGTCTAACCTCTTCTACTCACCATACTAAGAAATCTCTGGAACATCCATACATTAATCTCAAGAAACTTGATTTAATACTCATGGATTAGTACAACAATAATTACTCATATTGTTAAATCTTGATTTCAGGATTGTGAGTTGTGACGGTGGAATTTTCAAAGTGTCGCATTGTGTCATTTCATAATTTTTGCTCAAGTACTACTTAGCAATGAGTTGTCCTTGCTTATTTATTAACATATAGAAAATGTTTGAAGCATTGTCAACTTATATGATTGCATTGGAGTATTGTACCCTTGTCGGGTTATATTGATTTTTGTTAGTATTTAATTGTAGGATCAATTGCATAGGCACATATAGTGATTGTGTTGAAAACTTTTATTGTAATATAATTGAAATATTTTATTATTATCAATTTTTGGTGAATCATTAGATAGAAGTCATATACCATTGGGTGCAAAGAAAATTACTTGAATTGAATCCTAGAGCTTTCTATACTCCATGTGGTGCTCAGAATCTAATGATGTGATGAATTGTTATCATACAGTTGAATTATTCTTTGGAGTGATATAACACATCTATACATTGTTCTCTTCTTTTACCATGCGACGGAAAATTTCAAAGGTAAGGTACAATGTTCAATGGTGAAGCCATTGTCACAAACACATTGGTATAGTCGTGTTGAAAGTGTGAAACCTATAATGGGCAAACAACACAAATAAGGAGCATCGTACTTGGCTTGACATAAATTAACGAATATCCTAAAACAAAGAGTGAAGTCGAGTCCTTAGCAATATATGACGTACAAAATTTTGAGTTCTAGCTTAGCATTGTAATTTGGTATACGTTATTGCATGCAGTTAATAGCATGAGTAAATTTCTTCAAACCGAAAACATGAATATTGATGGTGCTATCAACCTATTACAAGGATTTGTTACATTTCTTGAAAACAATGGAGAAATTGGATTTGCTATTGTCATTGATGAAGCGACAAAAAAGGCAAATGAAATCAGAATTGAAGTTATATATTGAGAAAATGCATAATTCGAAAAAAGAACACGGTTTGATGAAAGTGGTAGTGATGAGGTAAAGCAATCGTTTAAAGTATCTTTTAGGGTTCTTCATTTTTATAATTGATCAAACTCTACCTTCTCTAAAAACTCGATTTGAACAATATAAATAATATGAACATACATTTGGATTTTTATTTTAATTGGAGAGGTTAAGACGTGCAATTTTACCGAAATTGTTGAACTCTTGTATGAATCTTAAGAATTATCTAGAATATAATGGACTTTCGGACATTAATGAAGACGGTTTATGCTCGGAGTTAATGGTCTTGAGGTGCTATATATCAAGTGAAGCAAAGAGAGCAATTGAAGTGCTACGATAATTGAAGACATTTAATGGTTATTTTTCAAATGCTTATATTGCTTACAAATTTTTGTTAACCATATTTGTTACAGTTGTATCTGCAGAAAGAAGTTGTTTCCAAATTGAAGTTGATCAAAACTTATCTCCGATCAACTATGTTACAAGAAAAATTGAATGATTTGACTATGTTATCAATTGAAAAAGAAATAATTGAACAGTTAGATTATTCAAATTTGACTAATATTTTGCCTCTAAAACTAAAAGGCAAATATAATTTATCTGGTTGTTTGAAACATTGCTAATTTTATTATTTTATTATAATAAATAATATTATATAATAAATTTTTTGTTTTTTTGTTTTGCAACATGTTTTAAGTTAACAATTAGTTTCATAGTATGCTTATAGATTTTGCATGCATAATACAATTTTGGGAGGAGGGCCTAATTTATGACGTTCGTCTTGGGCCACTAAAATTATAGGATCGGCACTGACTATATATCATAAAATATGTGGTTAAAATAAATTATTGATTTTGACTTAAAATTCTAATCCGATTTTAATATAAACCAAATAGGGTTTAAGTAAATATGATAGGAAGAAACCATTATTGGAAAATTATGCAATCGTCCATTGGCATTTCTTGTATTATGAGTCAAGTTTGGTTTGGTCTTGTGTGCTTTTAAGATTCTCAATTTTTATTGCATTATAAAAATTTCAACTACAGGAAAATTCGGTTAAATTTTGTTAAAATTTTGTTTCCATATTGTTTTAGGTTTCAAAATCATTATTTTATCGTTTGATAAACAAAAGTGATTTATTGTTGTGCTCATATTCAATTACTAAACTAGACATTGATTTTAATGATGTCATTGTGTAGTATTGTTGTTGTTAGTATCGTAAAATTCATTTTTACTTTTATAACTATGTTAATATTAAAATAAATAAATAAAATCTATTAAATCTCAAATTTTATAAAATTATAAATGGAGCGTTAATGTTTTCTCATTTGGAAATGATTTTAGACACATTTGATTTGGTTAATTTTATAAAGGTAATTGTTAAAAAAAATTAAAAAAAAATAAAATTCTAGATCATTACATCAGATTTTGAAGAATAGCATTAG
Organism: Osmanthus fragrans; assembly: GCA_019395295.1. NCBI lineage: Eukaryota > Viridiplantae > Streptophyta > Magnoliopsida > Lamiales > Oleaceae > Osmanthus > Osmanthus fragrans. The sequence continues at coordinate 9,244,805 of CM033361.1, forward strand.
GGCAATTTCTCATGTTTTGCGTTTAGTTTAAATTATAATTATATTCGATATAGTTATTTAAAAATTTTGATTTTAAATAATTATAATGAATATATTATCTTAGAAATATTTAAAAATATTACTTATTATAAAAAATTAACAATAAATGTTACAATATTACTGATTATGATAACAATAAAAGTAATTGTGTACATAGATAAAGATAAATCATTTTTGTTTGCCAGACATTCAAACATTAGCGGACCCATACGTAGTCATGTGGGGTCAAATAACCCCCACAACTTTTTTTTTTTTTAAAAATTGTAGTTGTTTTTATGAGATGCCAAATGAAGTTGAAACATTACATTTTTTAATCGGTATGAACATTACATTTTTAATATCATTTGGAAGTGTTCATGACCTAATTTTTCTCCCTCTAATGGTGCACAAAATGGCCAACCATAGCAAAAGTTACGGCGCACCAATATAAGCTGTTACAAACTAGTATTTTGATAATTTTATAATATGCTAAGTTTAAAAATTCACTGACAATTGTACGCTATATCCGAATCCACAAATCGTCTACATCATTTAGAAGCTCGTTTCAAAAACTACATCGTATTAATATCGAATGCTCTAAACGAATATTGAAATAATTAAACTTACATCTCAAAAAGAAGTGTCTAACTCGTCTTTTCTTTAAAAAAATTCAATTATTTGATTAATGTTTGTTATTTTTGCACGATAAATTTTCCAATATAATTTACATCGTTTTATTAGAAAATTTTATTGATGTAACTATACGATGTTTTCAAATTATCAAAATGCATAGGCTACCATTGCAATAGTTTATTGACTATTTTCATTATTATTATGTTATTTTTTTTTAAAAAATAAATAAATTAGATTTTAATTTTTGACTTCACAATATAAAAAGTCTGGGTCCGCTCAGCGTCCAAATGTGGATTTTTGAATTTTTTTTTACCAAACTCTTATTTGATTGTTTCTTCTGTGCTGTAAATTCTCTCCAAAGCACATCAACATGAAAATCAAGCAGTAATAGTATGTCCAAGTATTGATTTACAAAAGTAAAGGGTGAAGTAGAATTCTACTGGAGGTAAAAAAAAGAAAAAAAAATCAAATGAATAAATGAAAACAAAACTTTGACGTGAAACATATTGTTTTGCGTGGCCACTTATGGTTGTTGATCGTTTTTACCAAATTCAATAAGTTTTTAGGTGATTTTAACAAGTTCTTAATTTTCTATTTTTGACTTGTACGAACCAATTCTCAATCTTTTTTGGCCGAATGTGTCTAAAGTTCATAACACTAATATATAATTGGATACAAGGTTAACTTCGCCAACGTCTCTAAATTTTATTAAAACTTTCAAAATGATCATTAAAGAAATTTTTTACATTAAAAGTCACTCAAATTTTTAACAATTATAATAATGGCCACTATTGGAAACATTAACCTACAATGCTATATTATTGTTAAAACTTCAACATCAACACAAATAGCATAACTTTTATACTACATGAGGCAAAAATAACCCCACATTAAAAAAATTCATCAACGAATTTGCGAATTTTCATTGACTGCTTGCTTATTAAATTAACATATATGAAGAAACTACACCTTCAACAGCAATCAACATGACTTTGTCTAACATGTCGTACTTATAAACGTCGTTTATATCTATGTAAAAATTTAAGAGTGATGTATAGTATTGTAGGATAACGTTTCCTAGTAAGTGATTATTAGTGTAATTGTTAAAATGCTTGAGTGACTACTATAATAAAATTAGTATAGTGATCATTTTTAAAAATTTAACAAACTTCAGTGACTTTGTTGAAATTAATCAAGAAGATATAAGGTGGGAAATAACTAGAGACAAACTTTAGAGAAAATCTTCTGTAAAATGTGGATTCCGGGCTCAGTTCCCTTACCAATCAATCCAAAACATACGACCCACAACACCAATCCACCTATGGTTGCTTTCTCCTTCCCTACCCACAACAAGAACACAAAGAGATGGTGATTTTGCTAGAACCACAAGGGCAAAGAGAAGAACACAAGAGGCAGTAGTTTTTCTCTCAAAAAGGGACAAAATAACACACGTGAAAATGTAAAGAGAAAGAGAATATATATAGCTTAGGTTAGGTTAGGTTTCTAGAATTGGGCCAAGTCCAACAAATGGGTCAACACAAAGTAAATGGACCAAGACACAAGAAAACTGTCATACAGGTGAATTTGGGTCAAGGCAACATTAATACAATTAAGTTGCAACTAGTGGCCTACGTTGCTTTCGGGTCGACCATATGGATTGATTGATTGATATTTATTTTACTCATCGATCGAAGTCTATGAAATATAATCTGACACTGTTTAACATCATTGTCCGGGATTATTTGGTATCAAAACTCAACAATCTCCATATTGATTCCCAATAAACCTGCAAGCAAACAAAACACACAGTTTATACTTGCATAATCAAGATAACCAATAAAATTGTTTTCATATACCTTACCTCGTGTTTCCGTCCTAAAACACATACTATACCTGCTCCATATACTCACCAGGGCCAAGGTCAAGAACACCCAATTAGAAGCAGATAATTACAGTAAATAGTCAAGAGCAAATAAACTCGTGATGAAGATATAACATATGATAATACACATAGATCTTTTCAAACACGTTCACACAAAACCACATATTAACACTAAGCTAATTAACAGGCAAACACATATGCAACAATGCATAAATGACCCCACGAAAAAAAAGATCTCACCACACTTATCCTATCTCATTCCGTGTTACTCCCACCTCGAGAACACATATCTCCACTCATCGATCCACCATGTTCACTAGATTAATACTCAACTCATATCTAATTGGTAAGTCACAATAGATCCTAAATTTTCGGGATAATCCTTTATCACCACATCACTTCTCCCAAACTACGTGGATAATGGGGCTCCACCTACAGAAGTGGTAGAAGTGTCTTCTCTCACACTCCACATCTCCCGGTACAAACTACAATGTACCCCTAGGCATCTATACTCCACCTCACTAATAGACATCCAACACATTTACTACTAATGCATTACAAACTTACTATTCATGAAAACACATACACTAAGTATTCGAGTCACTTTAATTCATGCAATTACACACATCAAACACATTGAAAGTGTAACATACAACATGCAACAGAATGAAGCACTCACACACATGCAAAAAGGATTACACAGAGTGATGTGATCCAGGCGTCGAGTCCGATGAGACCGAGCCCGGACCAAGACCCGTTGTTTATCGAAGGAGGACTGATGACGCGATCAAGGGCAAAATGGGTAACGATGGACGATGTCATGATCTGCACGTAAAAAGAGACCAATTTCATGTTAGGGTCGGGTCGGAAACCAACTAGATCAACAAGATACAAGCGATCGAAGAAGGAGGCCAACCGGATTTCTAAGCAACCGCTTAGAAGAAATGGTCAAGCGGTTGCTCAGACCTTACCGAGATTTCAAGGTAGACAAAATGTCCTTCCAAGCGACCGTTTGGAAAACAACTAAGCGACTGCTTAGAACAAATCTGAAGACGAATTTTCTATTTTTGTCGAGAATTCTAGTTTCCTTAAAATCTACTTTTATTGATGTTTTACTATGTTTGAGAGATTATGCACGAATTTTATAGGATTCCTAGCATTAGTATAAATAGTTTATTTTATCATTATTGTAGAACATTTTGACAAATTATCAATCAAAGTGAGGCTATTTGCTTTCAATCTTGTTCTTCTTAGAACACCGCGAATTTATCAAGATCCTCTTGTGACTTTCAACATCGAGTGAAGATCACGGATTTTGTAATCAAGAAGTCTATCAAGCATCATTCTTGTTGAGTTACTTGATTCAACATTCTTGGTTGAATCTTTAAATCGAGATTATCTTTGGGCTTTCTTGAATTTTCAATCTAGTTGCAGGGTTGCGTAGTGTTCGTTGCTACGTGGTTCTCATCAGTTGGTATCAGAGCTTGGCTCCAAAATAATTAAGGTTATATCTTTTATTGCTTTTGAGTCTCGCATTTTTTTCTTTATTGTTTTTCATGTTCTTGTGTCCAGTAAAATTCTTGAGTCTTTGATCCAAAAAAAGTCAAAAAAAATTTAAAGTTGTTTTTTGGACTATTTAAAGGTTCGAATTAAGTTTAGCTTGTTTTACTGGTTTTCTACTCAAATTCCCAAGAATTAAAAAAAAATTCAAAAAAAAAAAGAAATTATTATTGTTACGGGAATTTTCAACATCATTGATTTTTAATCTTGAGTCATAAAAAAAATAAAAAACTTCAATTCGAGTCCTACACTTGTTACTTCTTGAATTCTTAGTTCCAAATTCATATGCTTGGTCCTTGTTGAGTCTTTCTTCATCCTTTTTTCTTTTCTTTTATCAAATTCGTGATTACACTTGATTGGATACACGAGATTACATCTGTGAGTTCACATTGTTCTTTGAAGATACTTGAGCGACAACATTGAGTGGTAAAAAGCAAGAGTGGTGAGATTAATAGAGGGTAAAAGCCAAAATTTGAGTGATACACGAGTGAATATTTGTGAGGTTACAATTTTATAGAATTAGGATGTCAGTTAGAGAAAGTTCAAATTCAATTAGGCAGCCGAATTAGAACAACATGGGAGACAATGCAATAAGGCGGTTTGAGAGGGTGCTTGGGGATGTGACTGAAAGGCTTGGCAGGTTAGAGGCGTCTGGATCGAATAGTCATAGGGGACACTCAAATGCCAGGAGACCGGGGAGGAGAGAGTTTAGGAGGGAGTGACATGATAACTATGAATATGGTAGTGATTTGGATGAGGATGCATCAATGGCAGGTGAAATGGGTAGGGTGAGGAATAAATGTGGTAGGTTTGAACGAAGGGGTAGGAACAACTTTGGAGATGATGTCGATGGGAACATGGGTAACATTAGGATGTCAATTCCACCATTTAAGAGAATGAGTGATTCGGAGGCTTATTTAGAGTGGGAGAAAAAGGTAGAGTTGATATTTGAGTGCTATAATTATTCGAAGGAAAAGAAGGTGAAAATAACAATTCTTGAATTTGTTGATTATGCCATAACATGGTGGGACCAAGTGGTCACATTTAGGCGGAGGAATCGAGAGCAAACGGTTAGTACTTGGGATGAGTTGAAAACTATTATGCAGAAGAGATTTGTGCCTAGCCACTATTATAGGGAGTTGCACCAAAGATTGCAAGGATTGTATCAGGGGTCGAAAAGTGTTGAAGACTATCATAAGGAGATGGAAATTTTGATGATCAGGGCGAATGTGGATGGGATGAACAGGGAAATTGTTAACACTGTGGAATTGCAGCACTATGTGGAGATTGAGGATATGTTACATGTAGCCATGAAGGTTGAAAAACAGTTGAAAAGGAAAGGGACAACTAGGCAACCGTTGGGTACTTTGGGTTCTAGTCCGAATTGGAAATCAAGGTGGGATAACAGAGGAGATGGTGCTGTTTCAAAGGGAAAAGATGAGAGTGCTAGCAGGCCCGTACCAAAATTAGAGTCACAACCAGCCAGAAATCGGGTCATTCAGTGCTTCAAGTGCTTGGATAAAGGACACATCTCTTCATAGTGTCCAAACAAAAGGACAATGATCTTGCGTAATGGAGAGGTGGAGACTGACGGTGAGGATGAATTTGAAGGCATGTCTGAATTGGAGGATTTTAGTGATCATGGAGACAAGGTGGAGTATGGCGTTGGAGGAGAATTACTGATTACAAGACGAGCTCTCAACACTCAAATCAAAATAGATGACTTAGAGCAACAACGAGAAAACATATTCCATACACGATGTCACGTCAACAATAAGGTATGTAGTGTAATAATTGATGGGGTTAGTTGTACGAACATAGCTAGCACAACACTTGTGGAAAAATTGGGATTAACACTATTAAGACATCCTAGGGATATTAAGGTGAATAAGAGGGTGTTGATTAATCTTTCAATTGGTAGTTATCGGGATGAAATTATGTGTGATGTGGTACCTATGCATGCGGGGTATATTTTACTAGGTAGCCATGATAATATGATAGGAAAGTTAGTCATGATAGGTATAAGGATCGGTATAGCTTCAGTAAAGATGGGAGGTCCATTACCCTTGCGCCATTAACATCAGTACAAGTGTATGAAGACGAAATCAAATTGAAAAATGCGAAAGAAGAGAGAGTGAAAGAGCTGGAAAAGGATAGAGAAGATAGTGAGGTGGCTAGTAGAGAAAAAAAGAGATTGGAGTCATATCAGGGGAAAGAAAGGGAGGTGTCTGAGAGGAGAGAAAAGTCGAAAGCAAATTTCTTTGCAAAGAGAGTGAGTTGAGAAGAGCGGTAGAGGATAAGAGACAAGTGATTTTGATAGTCTATAAGGAGTCTTTCCTCAATCTTGAGGAACCTAACCCACCCCTCCCCAGTTTAGCGACATCTTTATTGCAGGAATTTGAAGATGTCTTCTCGGAGGACATGCCTAGTGGGTTACCACCCATTCGAGGCATTGAGCACCAGATTGACTTTGTTCCTGGAGTTGTTATTCCAAATCGACCGGCTTATTGAAGTAACCCCGAGGAGACAAAGGAGCTTCAAAAGCAAGTGGTGGAGTTGATGAGTAAAGGATATGTGCGGGAAAGTATGAGCCCATGTGCTGTCCCAGTGCTACTTGTGCCAAAGAAATATGGAACTTGGAGAATGTGCGTGGATTGCAGAGCCATCAACAATATAACGGTAAAGTATCGTCATCCTATTCCTAGGTTAGATGATATGTTGGATGAATTATATGGTGCATGCATGTTTAGTAAAATCGATCTTAAAAATGGATACCACCAAATTCGAATGAGGGAAGGTGATGAGTGGAAAACTGCATTTAAAACTAAATATGGCTTATATGAGTGGTTAGTAATGCCATTTGGACTCACTAATGCACCGAGCACTTTCATGCGATTGATGAATCATGTTTTACGCACTTTTATAGGTAAATTTATTGTTGTGTATTTTGATGGCATCTTGATTTATAGCAAGGACCTAAATGAGCATGTAGAACATCTTAGGAGTGTACTCGTGGTCCTGAAGAGGGAACAACTTTACGATAATTTTAAAAATTGTACATTTTGCATGGAAAAGGTTCTTTTCCTAGGATCAAAGAGAGCAATTGAAGTGCTATGATATTTGAAGACATTGAATGGTTATTTTTCAAATGCTTATATTGCTTACAAATTTTTGCTAACCATATTTGTTACAGTTGTATCTGCAGAAAGAAGTTTTTCCAAATTGAAGTTGATAAAGACTTATCTCCGATCAACTATGTTACAAGAAAAATTGAATGATTTGACTATGTTATCAATTAAAAAAGAAATAATTGAACAGTTAGATTATTCAGATTTTATTAATATTTTGCCTCTAAAACTAAAAGGTGAATAGAATTTATCTGGTCGTTTGAAACATTGCTCACTTTATTATTTTATTATAATAAATAATATTATATAATAAATTTTTTTTTTTTTTTTTGGTTTTGATGTTATGTTTTAAGTTAACAATTAGTTTCATAGTATGCTTATAGATTTTGCATGCATAATACAATTTTTGGAGAGGGGCCCAATTTATGACGTTCGTCTTGGGCTCCTAAAATTACAGGATCGACACTGACTATATATCATAAAATATGTGGTTAAAATAAATTATTGATTTTGACTTAAAATTCTAATCCGATTTTAATATAAACCAAATAGGGTTAGGTAAATTTGATAAGAAGTAACCATTATTGGAAAATTATGCAATCGTCCATTGGCATTTCTTGTATTATGAGTCAAGTTTGGTTTGGTCTTGTGTGCTTTTAAGATTCTCAATTTTTATTGCATTATAAAAATTTCAACTATAGGAAAATTCGGTTAAATTTTGTTAAAATTTTGTTTCCATATTGTTTTAGGTTTCAAAATCATTATTTTATCGTTTGATAAACAAAAGTGATTTATTGTTGTGCTCATATTCAATTACTAAACTAGACATTGATTATAATGATGTCATTGTGTAGTATTGTTGGTATTAGTATTGTAAAATTCATTTTTACTTTTATAACTATATTAATATTAAAATAGATAAATAAAATCTATTAAATCTCAAATTTTATAAAATTATAAATGGAGCCTCAATGTTTTCTCATTTGGAAATGATTTTAGACACATTTGATTTGGTTAATTTTATAAAGGTAATTGTTAAAAAAAAATAATAATAATAAAATTCTAGACCATTACATGAGATTTTGAAGAACAATATTAGGGCAATTTCTCATGTTTTGCGTTTAGTTTAACTGATTATAATTATATTCGATATAGTTATTTAAAATTTTTAATTTTAAATAATTATAATGAATATATTATCTTAGAAAATATTTAAAAATATTACTTATTATAAAAAAATTAACAATAAATGTTACAATATTACTGATTATGATAACAATAAAAGAAATTGTGTACATAAATAAAGATAAATCATTTTTGTTTACCAGACATCCAAACATTAGTGGACCCATACGTAGTCATGTGGGGTCAAATAACCCCCACAACTTTTTATTTTAAAAAAATTGTAGTTGTTTTTATGAGTTATCAAATGAAGTTGAAACATTACATTTTTTTTTATCGGTATGAACATTACATTTTTAATATTATTTGGAAGTGTTCATGACCTAATTTTCATCCTCTAATGGCGCAACCATAGCAAAAGTTACGACGCGTCAATGTAGGCTGTTACAAACTAGTATTTTAATAATTTCGATAATATGCTAAGTTTAAAAATTCACTGACGATTGTACACTATAGCAGAATCCACAAATCGTCTACATCATTTAGAAGCTCGTTTCAAGAACTACATCGTATTCATATTGAATGCTCTAAACGAATATTGAAATAGTTAAACTTACATCTCAAAAAGAAGTGTCTAACTCGTCTTTTCTTTTAAAAAATTCAATTATTTCATTAACGTTTGTTATTTTTGCACGACAAATTTCTCAATATAATTTACATCGTTTTATTAGAAAATTTTATATGGAATATGACATAATTTTTTTTACGATTGTTACATATTAAATGTAATTTGAATTACTTTATAATTATAGTTGTATTTCATTTACTTCATAGATTAAATTTGAACTTTATTCAATTTGATTTGCTTGCCCATTAGCTCAGCATCTGTCGTTGAGGTAGTAAACAAAATTATACAAGTAGCAAAATATATTTGACAATATTGATAATGATGTAACTATACGATGTTTTCAAATTATCAAAATGCATAGGCTACAATTGCAATAGTTTATTGACTATTTTCATTATTATTATTATGTTTTTTTTTTTTAAAAATAAATTATATTTTAATTTTTGACTTCACAATATAAAAAGTCTGGGTCCGCTCAGTGTCCAAATGTGAATTTTTTAAACAAAAAATTACCAAACTCTTATTTGATTGTTTCTTCTGTGCTGTAAATTCTCTCCAAAGCACTTCAACATGAAATCAAGTAGTAATATTATGTCCAAGTATTGATTTACAAAAGTAAAGGGTGAAGTAGAATTCTATTGGAGGTAAAAAAATAAAAATAAATGAAAACAAAACTTTGACGTGAAACCTATTGTTTTGCGTGGCCACTTATGGTTGTTGATCGTTTTTACCAAATTCAATAAGTTTTTTAGGTGATTTTAGCAAGTTCGTAATTTTCTCAATCTTTTTTGGCCGAATGTGTCTAAAGTTCATGACACTAATATATAATTGAATACAAGGTTAACTTCGCCAATGTCTCTAAATTTTGTTAAAATTTTCAAAATGATCATTAAAGTAATTTTTTACATTAAAAGTCACTCAAATTTTTAACAATTATAATAATGGCCACTATTGGAAACATTAACCTACAATGCTATATTATTGTTAAAACGTCAACATCAACACAAATAGCATAACTACTATGCTACATGAGGCAAAAATAACCCACATTAAAAAAATTCATCAACGAAATTGCGAATTTTCATCGACTGCTTGCTTATTAAATTAACAAAAATGAAGAAACTACACCTTCAACAACAATCAACATGACTTTGTCTAACATGTCGTACTTATAAACGTCGTTTATATCTATGTAAAAATTTAAGAGTGATGTATAGTATTGTAGGATAACGTTTCCTATCAAGTGATCATTAGTGTAATTGTTAAAATGATTGAGTGACTACTATAATAAAATTAGTATAGTGATCATTTTTAAAAATTTAACAAACTTCAGTGACTTTGTTGAAATTAATCAAGAAGATATAAGGTGGGAAATAACTAGAGACAAACTATAGAGAAAATCTTCTCTAAACGTGGATTCCGGGCTCAGTTCACTTACCAATCAATCAACCAATCAATCCAAAACATACAACCCACAACACCAATCCACCTATGGTTGCTTTCTCCTTCCCTACCCACAACAAGAACACAAAGAGATGGTGATTTTACTAGAGCTACAAGGGCAAATTGAAGAACACAAGAGGCAGTAGTTTTTCTCTCAAAAATGGGCAAAATAACAGACGTGAAAATGTAAAGAGAAAGAGAATATATATAGCTTTTGTTAGGTTAGGTTTCTAGAATTGGGCCAAGTCTAACAAATGGGCCAAGACACAAGAAAATCGTCATACGGTGATTTGGGCCAAAGCAACATTAATACAATTAAGTTGCAACTAGTGGCCCACGTTGCTTTCGGGTCCACTATATGGATTGATTGATTGATATTTATTTCACTCATCGGCCAAAACATATGAAATATAATCTGACATTGTTTAACATCATTGCCCGGGATTATTAGGTATCAAAACCCAACAATCTCCACCTTGATTCCCAATAAACCTGCAAGCAAACAAAACAAATTTTTTTTTACTTGCATAATCAAGGTAACCAATAAAATTGGTTTCATTGACCTTATCTCGTGTTGCCGTCCTAAAACACATACCATATCTGCTCCATATACTCACCAGAGCCAAGGTCAAGAACACCCAAGTAGAAGCAGATAATTACAGTGAATAGTTAAGAGAAAATAAACTCGTGATAAAGATATAACATATGATAATACACAGATCTTTTCAAACACGTTCACACAGAACCATAGATTAACACTAAGCTAATTAACAGGCCAACACATATGCAACAATGCATAAATCACCCCACGAAAAAAAGATCTCACCACACTTATCCTATCCCATTTTGTGTTACTCCCACCTCGAGAACACATATCTCCACTCATCGTTCTACCATGTTTACTAGACTAATCACTTAACTCAAATCTAACTGATAAGTCACAATAGATCTTAAGTTCTCGGGATAGTCCTTTATCACCACATCACTTCTCCCAGACTACGTGGATAATGGGGCTCCACCTAACAGAAGTGATAGAAGTGTCTTCTCTCACACTCCACCTGATCAGGGTCTCTTTCAGATAAAGGATTCAAGACATTTGATCACATCTCCACTTGTGATCCAAATGTCACATTCCACATCCCCCCGGTACAAACCGCAATGTACCCCTAGGCATCTATACTTCACCTCACTAATAGACATCCAACACACTTACTGCTAATGCATCACAAACACACTATGCATGAAAACATATACACCAAGTATTCGAGTCATTTTAATTCATGCAATTACACACATCAAACACATTAAAAGTGTAACATACAACATGCAACAGAATCAAGCACTCACACACATGCAAAAAAGTATTGCACACAGATACAATGCAATAACTAGGTTTACTCTTAATAAACCTCACTAAGGTCATCACTCAACCCTACAGCCACATTCGTCTCATCTCTCATCTTACCCTTCTGCTTATCCTTCTTTTTGGGACAATCCCTAATAAAGTGTCCAAACTTACCACAGCTATAACACCTTCTACCATTAGACTTGTCACATCCTTTGCCCTTCTTCTTACTACCATCATCACTCGAGTCACTACTCGAATCGCTACTGTCTTGAGCTCTACCGAGCTTCATTTGTTTAAATTTCATTCTACTCATCATCACATGTAACTCATCATTCCTATTATCTTCTTTTTCAGTCTTGATCTCCATCTCCTTACTCCTAAGTGAGTCTATGACAATCTCGGGTGTTAAGGTGTCCCTACCATACTTAATAGCATTCTTAACTTCTCTATATGATTCATGCATAGAATTAAGCAGGATTATAGTTTTATAGGTTTCAGACCCCTTTTCATCACTATTAACAATATCTTGCACAAGTTTGTTAAAGATATCCAAATTGTCATCAAGATCCTTTGAAGGATCTATTTTAAAACTGAAAAACTTTTCAAGTAAGTACAACTTATTAGGAGTAGATTTAAGAAAATATAAACTCTCCAACTTTTTCCAAAGTTCTTTTGTAGAGTCGGCTTTTCCAACTTTTCTCAAGACAACGTCAGATAAGCGTAAAATAATTGAAGTGTAAGCAAGTTCATCATATTCTTCTTTTTGTGCTTCAGTCAAATTTTTAGGAAATTTGCCATCTATGGCTTTTGAAACCTTTTGTTGAACTAAAATTTCCTTCATCTTTTGTTGCCAAATTGAAAACTTCAAAATGTGAAGACATTTTAGAAAACAGTGCACAAATAGGTCACACAAAGTAATCCTAAGGCCGCAATATACACCGTTCTAAATTTTTAGGGTTTCCTAAGATTCACGACCTTAGATCAAGGGAATGTTCGAACGGGTCAAGTTATGTCCAAGTATTCTAACAGGATAATCAATGCAACACGAAGATATGATAACAAGGAATTCAAATTTTCATGCAACGCAGTCTCACACAGTGACTAAATAACAATTAGAGCACAAAATCAATAACTGACTTGGAATCGAGATTCAACACTTCAAATATAGCAAATGATTCCTAAATTTCTAGCACAAGCAATGTTATCCATTCACGGTAACCACAATCTTATTGTCACCCTACACGATGACGCGATAATGCTGAAATTTAACGGGATAAGTCAATTTTACAGAGCGGACCTATATGAGTCCGTATATTACGAGAGATGCGAATCTGCTGCTTTAGGGCCACCACTATTCGCCCTAAAGATTCAGTAAATATACAACAGTTCCGACCGGCAACCCACCAAGGGCAAAATCGTCCAAATTTTGCTGCAGTACCTGAAGTGAAAAACTAAAAACACAGAAATGTTAGAAATCACGTTAGGAACAATCTGCCTGAAGACACCTCCTCGAAACTCCCTCTCACGTACCCACATGCGCTTCGCCTGAGAAGTGACGCGCCGTCGATCGCCGACACTGAAACTCAGACGCGCCAGTCACCCAAGTACTCCTTCACCTGCACGTTCCAAATCTGGTCTCCATTTCTCCAAAACCCTTCTGGTTTGGCCGAAAATCGCGTTTGCAAGTCCGATTTTCGTACAAAATTCTGGGCAGATTCGTTTTCTGGTTTTTGCTACGTTTCTGATCAGATTTTGGCTGGAAATCCACCACCAACCTCGCTCTGATACCAAATATAGAAAAAATCTTCTCTAAAACGTGGATTCCGGGCTAAGTTCACTTACCATTCAATCAACCAATCAATCCAAAACATACAACCTACAACACCAATCCACTTATGGTTGCTTTCTCCTTTCTTACCCACAACAAGAACACAAAGAGATGGTGATTTTACTAGAACCACAAAGGCAAAGAGAAGAACACAAGAGGCAGAGTTTTTTCTCTCAAAAAGGGGCAAAATAACACACGTGAAAATGTAAAGAGAAAGAGAATATAATAGCTTAGGTTAGGTTTCTAGAATTGGACCAAGTCCAACAAATGGGCCAACACAAAGTAAATAGGCTAAGACACAAGAAAACTGTCCTACAGGTGAATTTGGGTCAATGCAATATTAATACAATTAAGTTGCAACTAGTGACCCACGTTGCTTTCGGGTCGACCATATGAATTGATTGATTGGTATTTATTTCACTCATCGGCTGAAGCCTATGAAATATAATCCGACATTGTTTAACATCACTGCCCGGGATTATTGGGTATCAAAATCCAACACAAACGTATCCCTATTTTAAGACCCAGTAAAATAGCAAAACTCATTTGTATTTCAAATCTAATGTCATCGCATTTAGTCTAAGTCTTGGAAGCTATCAGTAAAATGGATTTGACTTCTCCACCATCCACTTTAATTCTTCATTTATGCATTCTAAATTTACATGTATATTAATCTTTACCTACCCCCATATTGCAAGTTTCTTCTACCATCGTTCTTCCTTCCTTTATTTCTTCCAACAATACGAATAATGAATATCATTTTCATTTAAATTTTTGTTCAACATTAGCATTTAATGATTCATACATTTTCATTCTGCGTGACATAATTATATTTTGATGCTAACATGAAATACATTTTTAAAAAAAATTAATACAAACCCAAAATTTTCTCTCTAAAGGCCTACCCTAATTGATGCACCATGTAATCACGTAATTATTCCCGCGATATATCTTCCTCAATAATTGCATCTAAACTCAGTTGCAATTTCATCTTGTTCATCGGACAAATCTATCTCTACTTCGTAGTCGTTTGACTCTTCCGCTCTACAAAAAGCCTCATCGAGGTTTCCATTTCTTCTTAGGAGATTAATGATTGCTATTATTACTACTATTTGACCAAGAATTTTTCATCTCTACGTCGAGACTCCAAATGCCCTCTCGATAACTTTGCAATTCGAGGAGTGATAAAAAATTGAATTATTCTCATGCATTTCAAAATTCATCTATTCGATAATTTATCTTATTGCTTAACTCTTGAAAATGATATCTGATGGCCAAACCTTTAAAAAGTCATATATCATGGTCTACGTGTGAAACCCGAGTTCACCAGATAATATTTGCTATTTTTCTACTCCAAAAAGTTAATAATTGAACTATGTATTGCATTTGTCAAAATGCAACTGTCATGTGTGTTCTCTATCATTCCCAAGAGGATGGATGTGCTTCACAAATTAAAATAGCATGTTGCAAGTATTTTTGTGTAGAAATTCATTTTCGTCCTATGAAGTACTCCTATTGGTGGTGTGGCAACATGTCTTTAACATGTGTTGCATCAATAGTTCCAATACAATCTTACGTGCATCTCAATTTGCAGAACAACTTTATGGAAAATTTTATTACCATAAAGAATAAGTTCAAAAAATAGTAATTACAAGTTAATTACTTTCGTCAACCTAGAAAATGGGATATTGCTCGAGGTTTGGGTGGTGATTTTTCGGACCTTGATTGTAATCTAAATTCGGTTCAGCCATATGTTCAACAAACATTACAACAAATTGCATCACAATCTTGAAGTAATGACTAATTTTCTGCAAAGAAGGTTCAAAGTGCATTTTTCCTGTCGATAGCTGTTGCTGTGTGATAAGTGCATTTTGTACACTTATTTAGGCCACAAAACATGGACAATTGTGAATATATAGTAAATATGACTTAATTCGATACAAATTGTATTTGTAGGGTTACATTGATGGATGAAATGAAAAGTATGCAAAAATGAGTGAAAAATGGCCAAACAGACTAAATGGAAACAATCCGTGGATGTGACGGATGATGGAATGAAGATTCAAGAGTGTTAGGGATCAATCGGATTAAGAAAGAAGTCAAAGAGATGAAATATAGTCGAAACATTATCACTTATCAACTTTCAGGCGAAAAAGTTATGCTTCGAATTTTAGTCTCTGCTTAAAATCCATTTTTGGAATTGTAAAAGTCTGAATTGGAAAATATCTATTTTGAAAGGAATTGTAGATCTCTGTGTTATCTTTCTAGTTCACTTTGAATCACAATCGGATATCGGATAAGAATCGTGGAGAAAAAGTTAAAATTATGCGGTCACATAGTGTTAATTCCTTGCGATCGCATAGATCATTTCAGAGATTTTTTTTGCTGAAAATATTTATTCTATACGAAAGCATGTCTTTATACCATGCGGTCGTATAGAAGACTTCCGGCGTGAAAATTCTAGTTTCCTTATGTTAATCAACCTCTTATGGAAAATCAATCTTGGACTTCTTTAAAACTCTAATTCCATCCAGAACAAGGGGAGGATGCATTCTAACATATTATTGAAGGCTTGGAGAGCAACAAAGAAGGGAAGAACGAGAAGATTGATTCTAAAATTCAAGATTTTACTTCACTAATCAATTGGGTGGTGTCTTCTCCTATTTATTTCTTTTGTTTTCTTAGTTCTATCATGCTAGACTAGGTTTAGTTATGCTAGGTGAATGACAAACCATGTGATGTGATATTTTAATTCCTAATTTTATTTTGTTGACATTAAAACGCATTTTGAATTATTGAATGATTTATATAAATTGTTTTTTCTCTACAATTATATATGCAATGGTTGTATGAGTGTTGTGGCTTATTTTATGCATTTGAAAGAAGGAAAATAGGCTCGACAAGGTATAAAATCATCGTAGGATCCGATAGGAAATATGATATACCGCTTTGCTTTACGTGAATCTCTAAGTGTTCATAAAAATTCATGCATTTTTGTATATTTGCTCCCGTCATAGAGATATAGTCGATGTCGTATATGAAAATAGGTTCAAACTTAATCGAAAGAGAGTTTTGAATAAAAAAGGAATATTGATTCTTCATCAATTCAAACGTGTTGTCAATTTTGTAGAACTAGAGTTAAAATGGATTATTGCATGGGGATTCGCGCTCTTAGTGTGTTTCTTATTTATTTGTTATCTCAACTTGCATTTAACATCAATTTGCATTTAATAATAACTGTGCAGTTAGTATAATCGTGTATTACATTTGGTATATTCATTCACAATTGCATAATTAGGTTACTTAGTTTATTTACAATTTAGTACAAAACACAAAACACATTCCTTGTTTCGGTTAAGGTCGAATGAGGTAAAGTCAAACTATTAAATCTCTGTGGGAATGATACTTGGATTTAAAATTCACTTTATTACTTGAAATGAACCGTACACTTGCGGTGATAAAAGTCGAACACATTTTCGTGTATCACCGTGAGCAAGTACACACAAAAAATTTATCTACTTGTTCATAAAGGTCGATATTTGCACTACTTCTTTAACCATACTCATCGCACAAAAATATATGTGAGATGCATTAATATCAATGGATACATTTGAAATTTTTTGGAAGCACGTTTGAGGATATACGCAAGAGCATGAATGTGTGATTGCTGTGTATTGCAAGGAATAAATATGTATGTCCCCTAAAACTTTCCATGTAATGATGAACCATATGCTCTGAGATGCACATGCATATTCTTTAAACTGCTGCATAAGGACGTTATTATCAAAATCGTCATCCGAATCAGAACTATGATTAGACTATTGTTGGAATTGAACTCCATTACACTGATTTATTGCTTGAGAGGTTGTAGCGGTTGTGTGTAGTAATAGATGAATTGAATAGAACTAAAATGCTTCTAAATCAATTGAAATGGTTTGTGATAACCATATGCTATTGATAATAAGAGCTCATTTTGTACTGTAAGTGTGATTGATTTTGATTGACTATTATTTCTAAATTGTAGTGTGAATTCATGCAATATTCCCTACACTATTAACAATAAAATGCAGTGAATCTAAAATATATCTTCTGAGGTATTCCTTAAAACAAGGGATTGATACAAAGTACCTTTATTTTGCTTTCCCATCAGTTATCATTAGCTTAAATTTGATTTTCATTATTGAAGTCATATTTGATTCTCGCACAACGAAGCAACTCATAGAGTTGTTTGCTTTCAGTTCGCATAAGTCACCAGTGATTCTTCATCTGGTAGCGGTTCCAATTTTTATTTAGCATTCTGTTGAACAATGCTACTAGTGTATCCCAACCTTACCTTGAAAAGCATTTTTCATTTTGATGTGACGATGTCCTTCCACTACAATAAGTTCAGCTACAACCAAAAAAATATGATGTTCTTTATTGTTCCACTTAGCGATTTTACGTCCAATGGGTTCGACTTTAGGTTAATTGGAAATGTTACCATGAAGATGCAATGCTTTGTGCATTGTATATGTTTGTAGAAGTATCCAGAAAAAACAATAGAAAATCAAATAACCAAAGTTTCAGCTCGTTCCTATAGAGAATTGTCATTAAAAACAATATTTTCTTAGCATTTTTTGGGAGTATTTCATGTTCATGCTCAGATCGATGCCATTTTTTAGAACTTTAGAGCTCAATGTAACATAAAACTAAAAAAGGTATTCTTGCTTCAAATAAAAACGCATGGTTTGTAGGTAGAAATTATTGAATGTAATTGCTCAGATGAATTTGTTGTAGAAACAATTTATGAACTACACATTTATTTCAATTTTAGATAGTTTTCTTGTTCTTGTTTGGATGGTAGTTTTAGGATATCTTCATCCCTACCACACGTCATTGAAGTTGTTATACATGATCTAAAGTCTCACATGTGCATTACATAATCATCGGGGGCTCAGATGTGTAGTTTTGTGCGAAAGTGTGAAAATTGTGATTTTGAGGGGCAAAACAAATTTTGAGCAAAAATATACTAAATTATGCCTTTTGGGGATAAGGTAATTTACACGCTTTTATTTTGATTACTAACTTCAAAATACTTTTGCACGTAAGTCAATGTTTTGGATCATCAAAAGACTCGGGAAATCACATTGTAGCAGTAGGAAAAAATGCTGATATGTCATTCGACCACATGGGCATACCATCATTGTGGTTGCAAGACATCATTTTAAAAAAGCAGCCTCCAAAATCGTTTGGCAATGGGATCACATGGTATGCAACCATTTGATCACAACTCACGTCTAGCCGATGAACTTTCAAAATCGGGCAATAGATACAATTTTCAAAATCTTCTTTACGGGACGAAGCTATCACGACTTTTCTCTCTATTTTTTCAACTTCGACATCTTCTACCAACAAAAATTATTGCTTCCCAACGTTTCAACGTCATAAAAAATGGGAACTAACCCCTTTCATTCCGCCATTTTTCTTATCTTCATAAAGGGAAATCCTGGTAAAAATGTTAAAATTCAAAAATTTCATTATCTAATTCTTTTGAAATTGCTATTGTTGATTGTAGTTGATTAGATTTAGACTAAGATAGATTGTATATAGTCTGTGGTTTGTGGTTTATTGAGTATTGGGTACAAATATTTGGTGATTAACAACCCCCAAGTCATGATGTTCTTCATTAATTTTGCTATGCCGACAACATGTTCGATGAATTATCCTAACTAACTCTAGAGTTGAATTTGGACACCATTTTCATGCATGAAAACTCTTGTGTGGATTGTCTTAGGCCAATAAGATGAAACTAGGTAAGAATACTAGGTTAGAAGTGGCTCTTAAGAATAAGTGTTATAATGAGGGACATTGCACTAATTACTACATAAAAGAGGAAAAAAATTACCGTGACTCATGAGTGAAAGTTGCCTAATAAAAGATTCCAATGAGGATACATCTTGAAATCCTCAAAAAGAGAACTCAAAAGGAATCAAAACTAGTGCATGAAACAAACTACGTAAAGCAATTTTGTCAAAAGAAAATGCATGAAACAAAAGATGCACTATATGTTTGATTAAGTCTTTAACACTTATTTGAGATATTTAGATTTTTAGGAAATGGTTACTAGCCTAGCTGATTCTTGGAGGTTGAAGTAATCAAACTATAATAGTAGTCTTTATTTGTTGCAATACTTGCATTGGTGAAATTTAACCAAACTAGAGATGGTAAAGAGTTAGTGGTATGAATTCAACTTTAGATTACACCCTAAAAGATAGTTTAAGGAATAAATTTGTGGGAGTACATCTTATGGTATATTTGACCATTGAGGGCCAAGAATTGAATCTACTTATGAATTTATGATCCTTGACTTGATTCTTCACAAAAAACATATTGGTTTTTACACCGGATAAGTAGAATTTGATCTTAATATTGTAACTATGAAGTTCTTTATAGGTTCATGAGAATTCCAAAACTGAGATGATACAACGAGCTATCTAGCTATTTTTGTTTTCCATGTTTATTTGATAATATAGGTATGTTATTTTGTTCAAGGTTGAGAGAGATTGCTAAATGTATTTTATACACTATCGCACTTATCTAGGTTCTTAGACATGGATATTTGGGCGTACTTAAAGGGAATTATTGCTTAATCTTGTGTAAATATTGTTTGCTTAAATAAAACTTGATGTTGGACATGATTTTGCAGGAAAGGAATGAAAATCAAGCTAAAATGAGGTTGTGCTTAATTTTGAGATAGGAGACCAACTCGACAAGAATTAGAAGATCGAGGTTGAATTGCAAATATAAAAGACGTAAGCTAACTCAAAAACAGAAATAAGAGACCAAACTGCATAGAACTCGAAGATTGAGGTTCGAGCTAATACGACAATATCCCATGTGATCGCTGGGACTTGTTTGGCAAAATCAACACATACATACTTTGTGCCATAGGATGGCACATTATGCTATGCGTTCGAATGGTACCAACATCGGATGAAGATTTTGTTTCCTTTTTAACATCTTCCAAATTTTGAAAAGTAATTTGGTTGATGTTTTACCTACTTTGAGTCTTCAATTTCGAAATTCTTCATTCTATAATATGGAGAACAAGACTAGAAAGAGAAATAAGGCAAATTACATCAAGAAAGTGAAAATTTAAATCTTAAAATTGAAGATTTACAACGGGAGATTCATCCTACGTTTTTATGCACTTATATGTTGAATTTTCATTTATATTATTGTAATCTGATCACGCAGATGGTAGGTTAAATATTTTATTGTTGGGATGAAGATGAAACCTATTATTTTACCATTTTAATAAATGACTATTTTTTTAGTTGATTTGAGTTATTAATTAATACATCATGCTTAATGATTATTTGAATACTTGATCACCATTTAGATAATAGATTGTTTATTTTATTTTCAGGAGGTTCAAAATAAGTCTGGACATTTCAATAACCAACATAGGGCTCAATAAAGGTTAGGAATAAAATTATATAACCTATATAATCAAATAGGTAATACTGCAATTAAATGTATTACTTCGCATATGAATTCAGGATATGATATTTAAGGTCGTGCATAAAAATAGGTTTGACTTACATCAAGAGAAATAGTTTAATAAAATTTAATTACTAATTGACAATTATATACAAATTATCCTACAGAACATTGGTCTAGAATTGGAATGGGAGAATAATAGGTGAAGTCGGAATCTCAACACACTTTTTTCAAACATAGTTTTCACACACATTTAGATAAAAGTTTATATAAGTATTAGTAGTTAACACAAACACACAATAAAAATCTCTTTTGTTAGGTTACATTTGAATTTAACATCAAATTAATATAATACAGCTTAATATTTACTCTTTGTGGGACGATATTTTTACTCCTAAACTATTACTTGTCAATGATCCGTGCACTCACAAGATTTTATGGAGCTTAGTCATTGACAACAACGTTACAAACTTCTTGTCGGTTTTTATCCTGCAAGTGTATTGATTATGAACAAGTATTAAAATAGCTGCTAGTTCAAGTATCGATCTTACAATAAATACATATTTAGCATAGTTCTCAATTAACTCTATATCTAATCGCATATAAAAACACACAATTATTTGGTGAGATAGAGATATTAACAACCTAAAATCTAATTAATCTAACTGACCTAACTATATTGTAGGAAGCATTTATGATGATTTGATTAGTTAATAAAGTACTAAGATCATGTATTTCCCTACATTCATTCACCTTAATATTAATCCCATAATTTAAAAATAATTATTTGATATGGAGATCAATATTCCTATCATGTTCAATACTCCATCTTTGAGAACAATCGAAACTATGCTTGTACATAACTCAACAATATTCATATCATGAATTCAAATATGTAAAGATGCATTAAAAATACAAGAATATCAATTGGATCATGAAAAAGTTAGATAATTATTCTTAGTACATGTGGCACTCATTGAGGACTTCATCCCATCTTATCACAGTGTTTGGCTAATAAGCTACAATTAGATGTGTTAACATTTATTTATTTAAGCAATCCCAAACAACAAATGTGCACTAAATAATAAGTCAAATGTAATTATTATTTTTATTTTAAAAATAACCTTTTAACTTAGTTGTCGAAATAAATAACTAAAAAATAAGTATCATACTTGAATGCGTTTGAAAATTAGAAATTACTTAATATTTTACGTATATTATGATTGATGTACGTATAACATCTCTAAAACATCCCATATCCCATCAAGTTTGACAGTGTGACTCAAAGTATTGTTTGACTAAATATTAACTATGTTTTGGACAAGATTTTCAAAATTACCTCATATAATGAAGAAAACTGGTTGAATGACAATCTGGTGGTGTACATGGAGCAAGTGATTTTTGAAAATTTTGAGAATGAGGAAATCTTGCAGCGTATTACAGAATATAATTAGAATAGGAAGTAAATATATTTACTTCCTATTCTAGGGATTGGTTTATTGGGATTTTATATTCTTTCCTAATATAGATTTGTAACTTGTACATATACCTAGGAAATTGATTAATACACGTGAGAAAGATTACCTCTTCTTGAATCTGCCGATTATTACATGGTATCAGAGCTTTGACCTCTTCGCTCGGACCTTCGTTCCCTCAGTCGACAGTGTCGCCTGCGTTTGGTGGCTGGTTTGTGTGTCTCTGATTCCGGTGGCACTGTTAGGAGTCTTCTCTCCGGTCGGCGGCGTCGTTGTGTAGCTTCGGCCTCTTCTCTGTGTCTCTCCGGTTCAGTCGACCAGTGAAGGCTCGCCTCACGATTTTTTGTTCGGCTCCTGCTTCCGGTGGTCTGGGTCTTCATCGGCGAGTCTCTTGAGGCGCGATTTAGGAAGGCAGTTTGGGCTATTGTCTGGGTTTTCTCTTTCCGGTCGGTATTGGCTCAAGTGTGAATCAGATTCGGCCTCTTCTGGTTTTATCGACTTCTGGGTTGATTGGTTGAAGTTATTCTTATATTTTTTGACGTTATTGTTTTATTTTTTAACTGTGCACGTGTTTGATATTTATTATGGAGGACAAGAAATCTAATATGTCTGATTTAGTCCCTATAATGTCAAAAATTACAGAGCATAAACTTAATAGATCTAATTATTTAGATTGGAGTAAGACTGTTAGACTTTATCTGCGAAGTATTGCCATGGATAATCACCTGACTGATGACCCACCTGGTGATGACTCGAAAGCCTCATGGCTAAAAGAAGATGCCCGTCTATTTTTGCAAATACGTAACTCTATTGATAGTAAGGTGATTGGTTTGATAAATCACTGTGAATTTGTGAAAGAACTGATGAAGTATTTGGAGTTTGTGTACTCTGGCAAGGAAAATATCAGACATACTTATGAGGTGTGTCAAGCTTTTTATCGTGCAGAAAAGGGTGACAAATCTCTAACTGACTATTTCATGGATTTTAAGAAGACTCATGAGGAACTTAATATGCTACTTTCGGTTAGCACTGATGTAAAAGTTCAGCAAGCTCAGAGAGAAAAGATGGCTGTTATGAGTTTCTTGGTTGGTCTTCCTTTTGAGTTTGAGATTTCTAAATCTCAAATTCTTTCTAGTTCTGAGATATCCTCTTTGGAAGAAGCTTTTAGTAGGGTTCTCCTCACAGAAAATTCAGCTTTTGCTCAACCTAATAATGCTCTCGTCAGCCGCACCTTTGAATATGGGAGACAGTTATTGCGAAGTGGCAATAAAGGGAAAAACTCAAGTAACTATGATCGAAACTTCGGTACTCGAGGACAGGATTCGGAAGGTGCTGTGTGTTATTATTGTCATAAGCCAGGACATTTGAAGAAAGACTGTAGAAAGTTGCAACGCATGAATCAATTGCACCAGTCAGCCCATGTTGCCTATACTAATGATGCTTCTGAGTCTGTTTTAATACCTGCAGATGAGTATGCCAAGTTCTTACAATATCAGGAATCTCTAAAGTCTTCATCTACTCCTATTACTGCCATCACTAATTCAGGTAAAATGAACACATGTCTTGCTTCCTCATCTTCCAAATGGGTCATTGATTCTGGTGCCACAGATCACGTGGTAACTCTAGTCTATTTTCTCCTTTCCAGTCACATGCTTCTAGTTCTAAAGTTACTTTAGCAGATGGGACTACATCTCATGTTCTGGGGTCCGGCACAATTATTCCAACACCCTCAATTCCTTTGCAATCTGTTTTAAGTTTACCTAACTTGTCTTTTAATTTAGTCTCCGTCAGTAAACTTACTCGTTCTCTTAACTGTTGTGTCTCATTCTATCCTAATTTTTGTTTATTTTAGGATCTTATGACGAAGAAGATTATTGGTAAAGGTCATGAGTCTGGAGGCCTCTATATCCTTGATACACAAATACCAAAGTCTGTTGCTTGTTCTGGAGTTGTGACCCTTTTTGAAGCACATTGTCGATTCGGTCACCCTTTGTTGCTTATGTTAAAGAAACTCTATCCTCAGTTTTTGACTCTGTCTTCATTAGATTGTGAGTCTTGTCATTTTGCCAAACATCATCGTTTAAGTTCTAGTCCTAGAGTCAATAAACGAGCTAGTGCTCCTTTTGAGTTAGTTCATTCCGATGTTTGGGGTCCTTGTCCAGTTGTGTCGAAAGCTGTGTTTAAATATTTTGTTACCTTTGTTGACGATTACTCTTGAATGACATGGTTATTTTTAATGAAAAATCGTTCAGAATTGTTCTCTCATTTTACCGCTTTTTATGCTGAACTCAAAACTCAATTTAATGTGTCTGTCCAAATTTTGAGAAGTGATAATGCTAAGGAATATCTATCAGCACCCTCCTAAAACTATATAGTTCAACATGGCATTATTCATCAAACTTCTTGTGGGGATACCCAATCTCAAAATGGCGTTGCTGAACGAAAGAATAGACATCTCCTTAAAACTGCCAGAATTTTGTTATTTCAAATGAAGGTCCCTAAACATTTTTGGGCCGATGCCGTTTCTACAGCCTGCTTTTTGATTAATCGTATGCCTTCATCCGTTCTGTCTAGTGAGACTCCCTTTCATGTCATTTTTCCTAATAAGTCATTATTTCCTATTGAACCTAGGATATTTGGTTGTACTTGCTTTGTTCGGGATGTTAGACCTCATGTTACAAAACTTGATCCCAAATCTCTAAAGTGTATCTTTCTTGGCTATTCTCCTGTGCAAAAAGGATATCGATGTTACTGTCCCGATCTTAACCGGTACCTTGTGTCAGTTGATGTTACATTTCTAGAGCACAAACAGTTTACTTCTTCCTCAGGTTCTATTAGTCCGTGCGAGGATAATGATTTATTAATTTATACTCTTACATCCCCGAGTCCTGATCTCTCCTCCTCTGCTCTTGGTGAGCCACCTATACAACAGGTTTATTCCCATCACCAACAACCTTCTAATCCGGTCCCGGCTCCCGCACCTCCTGCTTCATGTCCTGCACTAATATCTTCGTCATCAGATCTGGTTCCTGATTCTAGTGATGATCTTCCTATTGCCCTCCGAAAACGTAAACGTCAATGTACTTATCCAGTATCATCTTTTGTGTCATATAACCATTTATCATCATCCTCTTGCTCTTTTGTTGCATCTTTTGATTCTTTCATTATTCCTAAGACTGTTCATGGTGCTTTATCTCATCCTGGCTGGCGTTTCGCTATGATTGAGGAGATGAATGCTTTAGATGACAATGGTACTTGGGCCCTGGTACACTTGCCTGCATGTAAAAAGGCTATTGGTTGTAAATGGGTGTTTACAGTTAAAGTCAATCTTGATGGGACCGTTGCTAGATTAAAAGCTCGACTTGTTGCTAAGGGGTTTGCTCAAACATACGGTGTTGATTACTCTGACACATTTTCTCCCGTTGCCAAACTTAATTCTGTCCGGTTATTTATTTCTATGGTAGCCACATTTGATTGGCCTCTGCATTAATTAGACATTAAGAATGCGTTCCTTCATGGTGATCTTCAGGAGGAAGTTTATATGGAGCAACCACCTGATTTTGTTGTTCAGGGGGAGTGTGGGAAGGTCTGTCACCTTCATAAATCATTGTATGGCTTGAAACAAAGTCCACGAGCCTGGTTTGGAAAGTTTAGTCACGCTATTGAAAAGTTTGGCATGACGAAGAGTAAGTCCGATCATTCAGTCTTCTATAAGTAGTCTACAGCCGGTCTCATCCTATTAGTTGTCTATGTTGACGACATCGTGATTACTGGAAGTGATTCTGGTGGTATTTCATCTCTAAAATCTTTCCTTCACAGTCAGTTTCACACAAAGGATTTAGGGACACTAAAGTATTTCTTGGGTGTTGAGGTGACGAGAAGTAAGAAAATGATCTTTTTATCTTAGCGAAAGTATGTGCTTGACTTGTTAACTGAAACAGGAAAATTGGGGGCTAAACCGTATAGCACTCCAATGGTTCCTAATTTGCATCTTACAAAAGATGGTGAATTATTTGAAGATCCTGAGAGATATAGAAAATTGGTTGGGAAGCTGAACTATCTTACTGTGACTCGTCCAGATATTGTCTATTCAGTGAGTGTGGTAAGTCAGTATATGGCTTCCCCAACTGTCGATCATTGGAGAGCTGTAGAACAGATTTTATGCTACTTAAAAGGAGCGCCTGGGAGAGGAATTCTATATAGCAATCATGGTCATACTAGGATTGAATGTTTTTCAGATGCTGACTGGGCAGGATCCAAGGAAGATCGAAGATCTACTTTCGGGTACTGTGTATTTGTTGGAGGAAACTTGGTTTCATGGAAAAGCAAGAAGCAGAATATGGTTTCACGTTCAAGTGTGGAATCAGAATATAGGACTATGGCTAAATCTGTGTGTGAAATAATGTGGATACATCAACTCCTCACTGAAGTGGGCCTCAAGATTTCCATACCGGCTAAGCTATGGTGTGATAACCAAGCTGCACTTCATATTGCATCTAATCCAGTCTTTCATGAACGAACGAAACACATTGAGATTGATTGTCATTTTGTTCGTGAGAAGATTCAACAAGGTTTGATTTCTACAGGATATGTGAAAACAGAAGAACAATTGGGAGATATCTTCACAGAGGCTCTAAATGGGGTTCGGGTTGACTATCTTTGTAACAAGTTGGGTACGATAAACATCTATGCTCCAACTTGAGGGGGAGTATTACAGAATATAATTAGAATAGGAAGTAAATATATTTACTTCCTATTATAGGGATTGGTTTATTGAGATTTTATATTCTTTCCTAATATAGGTTTGTAACTTGTACATATACCTAGGAAATTGATTAATACACGTGATAAAGATTACCTCTTCTTGAATCTGCCGATTATTACACAGTGCTTTTAAAATATGAAACCACAACGAATGGAGTGATCTTGTATCATATACTTTTCTTATTATTTTAGGTACTAATTTCTAAATTTTGATGCCCATCGAATCTATAATTCTCCATAAAATTAGGTTGAAACTTGAAGTAGGGACAAAAAATATTGATCAACAATGATACTAAATTTGGCAGGAAAAACTTGTTCGATCATCAATAACCAAAAAGTGATATAATAGCAACAGACTTAAAATAATATCGAAATTATTCAATTAAATAAATATATAGATAATTGAGATATAAACACTTCATAATAGTAAGGATAAGTCTCCACTACAAAGTATCTAAGGTTCGATAAAGAAACTAATTACATCCTCTACTAATTAATCAGCTTGCAAAAATGTTAAAGGAATACTAATATTGGCAATTGCAAAAATGCGATCAGTATATTTCAAGAAACTTTCCTTTCATTTTCACAAAAAAAAAATAAAAAAAAATAAAGAGTAAAATAATTTTTTTAGATTTTGTAAATGAACAAGTGTGAGGACAAAAAAACAAAGTGATTGAAGAATTTATTTTCATTCTAGCGGTATATTTTAATAAATGTTTCTTTCATTTCTCCAATAAACTGCTTTTGTTATATAAATTTCTGAACTCCAAACAAATGGTACAATGGGATGCCTTAAGTGTTTTAATTTCAGTTGTCGATTTACCTTAAGTACACTATTCTGTAATTATTAAGTGTTATTTTTATTTTGTTTTGCTTGTATATTAAGTTTGTTAAACTATTTTTATAAAAGTACCACCATAAATACTATGATGCAGTTATGTCATGCGTGAAAGCTATTTTAATGAATGTTATCGATAAGTCTAATTACATGTTTCGTGCCAAAGCCATGGATTGCATTAGGACGGTTGGAAAGGAAAACTTCAAAGAGGATGCCAAGTAGGTATCTAACAACAAATTTACTATCAACCATGTTTCTTACTAAATTTAATATGTTGCTTCTTATGACATGGTATTTAATTTTTTGTACATTGATTTTTTTAGTTCTTTAATCTTTATAAACAACACGTTTTTTTAAAACCAGCTTGCAAATATCTTTTACATTTACAAATGAATTTATAAAAAAGAACATATACTTATTTTTAATATTAACCAACTAATGTGCATCGCAGATTCACTCCACTAGTGTGTGTGTGTGTGTGTGTATGTATTTATAATGAGTACCAATACTCATCTTATGCTAAACTTCAGTGATATATCATATAAATTTATTGGTAAATTACTAGATTTACATAACACGTTATCGGTGCTTAACATAAAATGAACACCGATGGACCTCAATATTTGAATTTTAAATATATATATATATATATATATATTGTTTTGTCATTTTTTTTAAAAAAAATTTCAAAACAGAAAACCAAAAAACACGCTTTTCCTTGAGATTTTGAAAAATTGTTTGATTACATTTTATTCCATGAAATTTCATTTTCAGTAAAAAAAAAAAAAAAAAAAAAATCATATTAATATATTATCAACTAATATATACATTTTAAAATTGGTGAATCTTACAATATTTTTTCATGCTACAAAAGTAAAATAAAAACAAACAATAAATTGAGTTCAAAATATAAAAAATAAAAGTAAAAATTAATAATGTGGAATGAGAATATTTTTATTTGTATTTATTTAAATATATATTTAAATTTTAATGTAATATAGTCATTAAAAGTTTGAATTATTTTTATTTTTATAGAAATTCTTATAATTTTTTTTTTAGAATTTTTTTTTTTTTTTAGAATTTTGAGAAATATTAGACCAAATGTGTTTTTAGTATTTCGAAAAATTAAAAACTAAAAAAAGCAAATCAAACACACCCTAATTATTTTGGAGAATGTGGTTTAAAATATTTTTTTTTAGACTTACGTGTAATATTATTTTATTAAAAATGAGTTGTGCTTAGTGTACATCATTTTATGTACATATGTGTGTCCATACACTCGCATGGGGGTGGGGCTCATTCGTGCGAGTGTATGGACACTCTTATGTACACAATATTTATCCATTAAAAAATGTGTAATTAAAAAAAAAAATGCATTTTTTTAGAATGTAGCCCAAACAAGGGCACAATTTCAATTAAAAAAAATTATGGTGAGTCGCTCATTTACTCGACTCACCCCGACCACTAAGGATGAGGTCGTGGGATGAGCCAATTCATACTTTTATTGAGTGTGCGAGCTTGTACTTGGCTAACTCGGTGAGTCGAGCCACAGTAAGCAAGTCAAATGGCTCGATTCGCCTCATTTAACCATTGTTTGGATTCCATTTTGATTTTAAAATATTTTCTTTTTAGTTTCACATTTTTCAATAAAATAATATTAAATGTAAATTCATTTTTGTCCCCTTTTAACCATATATTCATTAAGAAGTTATTAAATATATATATTTCAAAATTTCATTATAATGAAGTCCAAACAAGAGATTAATAACTCTAAGCAATAATGCTACTGGTACATCACATTGTATAATGGTATCCATAATGCTGAGTTGGCGGTATTTTGAATCAAAAACTCATGAATGATGTAAACATTATGAAAATGATAGAAACGCCATTGACCTACTGGGTACCAACTAAAACTCATTCATTTTTCAATTTTGGAAAGAACAAATCACCCATTTCTCTTCCTCTTGGACAGAATGAATCGTCCATTTATCTCTCTCGATCCGTTCTACACAATCAATCAGGACTAACCGTTGACGGCGAGCACTTGGGACTGCAGATCGACGACTTTCAACTACTGTAAGAGCATTTCTCCATTATTGTCATGTTTAGGGGTTCTACGTCTTTCAGTTTTGTAATTATTTTTGGGACAAAGCCTATGCCAAACAATCCTTTAAATACACGATAGTTTCGAACTACTGTAAGGGCTTTTCTCCATTATTGTGGTGTTTAGGGTTTCTACGTCTTTGAGTTTTGAAATTATTTTTAGGACAAAGCCTGTACCAAACAGACCTTCAAATGCGCGATGGTTTTGAACTACTATAAGGGCTTTTCTTCGTTATTGCTCTATGTTTTGAGTTCCGCCTTTTTGTGTTTTTCATTATTTGGGACAAAGGACGATTTCGAAATTGACCCTTTTAGAGTAGTTGTTTGTTCATAAAATGCACAAGTATTTTATCTTTATGATGATGGAAATAAAATATTGTTATGGTTGATTTAGTTATTTATAGATTTTTCCCCTTGCTTCGTTTTCACTTTCGGTTGTTAGAGACACCAACATTCCCAATTGTTTTTTGTCTTGATGATGTATGTAGGAAAATGCTTTTGTTCCATGTTGCTGTATTTAATTATGAAATTTTGTTGTGTTATGACTTCAGTTGAGTTGTAACTTGTTGTTATCACTGCTGCAGTTGCATTTGAAAATGGGAGTAAAGAGCAGGGGTATTTGTCATTGCTGTAGAGATCCTAGGCACACTTTTTTGAATTGTCCAAATAAGAAGCGATGTCCGGACTGTGTTAAGGAAATCGTGAAAATGATGGAGGTGGAGACGAAGACGGATAACATAGGTCGAATATTTTTGTGATGTACATTGGACTGTGGGTATTTCAAATGGAATGATGTTAAGTTCAACAAGAAGAAGGCCTTGCAATTTAAACCTGAATAGTCTAGTGACGGTTGCGATGAAAGTGAAACAGAGGGGCATGTGTTCATGTCAAACAACGGCTATAACACCTTTTCAAGACTTATCTCATATTTTTCAGATTGTTGTTGATTTGAAGATTGAAGAGACGTGGATATATCATTCAACCCGACTATTCGAAAGGGAAACGTGATGTCGGACAATAAGGGGAAGGGAAAGTGTCGTGAAGATTGAACTTGTGTTCAATGATTTTAACTCTAACATATAATCGATTAACTAGGCTTGCTATTATATGTATGTGTCAAGAAGACTCTATTTACCATTAGAATGCCGCTTACTATATGTAAGAAAAAACATGTAATAGATGATTAAGTCGGCTTATTACGCCTCTGTTGGTTGCTGTTTAAGGTCTCTTTCCATCAATTTGTTTATATATCCAAGGTTGAATTAGCTTTTGTAGAGTCATGGTGAAATACTTCAAAGATAGATACCTGCAGAAGCCTTTTGTCATCAACCCAATGGATGAGTTTACTCTCAAGGGTATATCACAGTATTATGCATTTGTTGAACTTGTGTTCAATGATTTTAACACTCATAAATTCAGAATAAATAACCTGGAAGGAGAAGTATTTATATGATAACACTCACAATTCTTGCCTATCTCGGAGAATGTTCAAATGTAATATGAAAGCCTTTCGTTAATACAATCCATAATCAGTCACTCCTAGATCAATTATAAAAACAAAACTAAGTGCCTTCCAAAATACAAAATAAGCAGCATTATTGTTACGGACATTAGCACTTCACCAATTCAATTACAAAAAAGTGACATACCCGCCTAGAATGTAGTTTTCAAATAGCATGGTATCCAACAACTTCTGTTGTCATAAAGTCCGTTCAACCAATCATTATCTTGCAAATGAAAATGTTCAAGCATGTTCGCCCAGCTATCGTCAAACTCTTCGCACATTAATGTATTGTACACTAAACCATGTATGGCATACAGTATTGCACCTTTTTCACGGTGACCACCAAATTTTTCTGCAACTTCTTTAGAATATGCCATAGCATCTCCTATGCTTAGTGTTGGAGAAAATCATTTGAATTACATTTTACATAGCATGCTTTGATCTGTAATTATTCCACCAGGAATTTGACCATGTATGCACTCAAGTCATGTCTTGAATAACCGAACAAATGTAATTGTATCTTCGTTTGAAACTAATCTACAACCAAATAGAGTTGATTGCTCGTGGTGTTTCACTCCAACGAAAAGAGCGAAATGCATATTGTATTTGTTAGTCAGGTAAGTGGTGTTAAAAGTAACTACATCATTGAATTCCTTATATGCTTGCCTATATCTGTTGTCCGCCCAAAACACATTCCTCAATCGAGACTCCTCATCCAAGTCCGTACTAAAATAAAAACTTGGACTACATGCTTGTATTTTTTAGAAGTAAGCCTGTAATGCAGTAGCGTTTCCTTAACCAAGTATTAAACGCCGCACTTTATCAATAAAATTTCTATAGTCTTTCTCAACACAAGTCATGTTGTCAAATCCACCCGCCTCTACTACAATTGAGTTATAGCTTTTATGCAATGGGATTTTGCTATATCATTGATCTCAAGCCGTCTTTTAACGTGTGCACTAAGTTTTCGATTGCATCGATACAGCCTAGATTTAGATGAGCTTGTCTTATGGTTATACTCCAACTATACAATGTTTAATCGCCATATTCTACAAGTATCAGTACATGCTGTCAACATGGCTTTGTACCCTATTTCAATCGTTGGTGGATGCTTCAAAGAAGTACTTTTATTGTTTTTTCGTCCACCTTCTCGACTACAAGTAAAACTCACATATCGAACCACCCTGTCATCACCCTTCTTAGAGTTTCTTTTTCTAACAAGAAACCTTTTTCATAAGCATAATTCTTATAGAATTTAAATAACTCATTCTCGCAGTCAAATTTCATACCAACCTTCGGAACGAGAATCTCATTTTCTACTCTTAACCTATCCTCAACCAAACAATCATCTCCGACAACCTCGTAAACTTCCATTCTTGTAAGTAAGCAATTCAATATTTCAGATTTGTTTAACGAAAGATGCAGGTCATTTTCAGACATTTAATTAACAGAAATGGGAATACACTAAGTTACCACTTTTGACATCGTCGTCTACAGTGTTGTTGGACATCTACTCAGTTTCTCGAGTACTCTGGGTCTGCTTATCTGTAGGAGAGTAACGAGATGAAGAAAAACGTATAAAAGGATGTCAATATAAGCTAAAAAATGTCAAAACTTTCACAGTAAAAAGAAACAAAAAATTATTTCACTATTGCTGCATTACTTGCCGTCAACTTCATGGACGTCTATACCGGAAAGCATCCACACAAATTAGTGCTACTGGGTCGTATTTCGTTGGATGCCTTCCCTTCTATTTCAATTGTCTCTCAACCCCCCGGCTTCATCGGCATTCATACCGAAAATCGTCCACCAAAATCAATGCTACTGTGTCAAAAAATTTGACGGTTTTTACAATGGTCTCCTGATTTCAATGGGGGAAATGTGAAGCTTGAATAGGTGAAGAGAAATGTAAGGGTTGAATCTAAATGTGAGGAAGGAAGGAAGAGGGTTCAAGACAAGGGTTTTGATTTCATTTTGGGGAGCGTTGGTCTTGTTTTGTGTTTTGAGTCGACGCGAAAATGGGGGAAAAAAAATTGAACAAGATTTTCTAGTCAAAATATCTCCAATTGAACATTTTGGATATCATTATGTTGCATGTGATCCACTAGTAGCATTATTGTAACTCTAAGGGGGGGAAAATCTGGCAGGGGCTAATGGTGCGGGGTCACGTGCTTTCCTTCACATTCAAGATTTAACCTCCTAAACGGTGTCGTACTAATTGTACCCTACGCTCTTCATCTCTCACTTCTTAGTCTTGACAATTCCACCCCGAGCTCACACCCAGAAAGCAAAACTTGTCAGCAGAATTTCCTCGAAAACCCTAAAAAAAAAATGTCGGGCGGCTTTTTCCGGGTAAGAATATCCCTTTAATTTGTTTGGCTATCCGTTATTTAAAGTTCTTTGTCTGAATCGAATTGCTTTTCTCTGAATTAAAATTTGTGCCGGTTTCATGAACTTCTATTGGAACCTGATTATTATAGTTTTAATTTCAATTAGGGCACGTCGGCTGATCAGGATACACGGTTCTCGAACAAGCAAGCTAAACTGCTCAAATCTCAGAAATTCGCTCCAGAATTGGAACACCCGGTTCGTCTTTGTAATTTTTCCATTTATTTATGCTTATTATTTATGATTATGACTATATTATTATTTTTATTTATTTGTTTATATCATGAGTTGAAGGGTTTGCCACACTGATTTTCTTCTTCTTATATTTGGTTTCTTCTGAATTTTTGAATTGGGGGGGGGGGGGGGGGGGGGGGGGGGACTGACCTATATTGAATAATGTTGAATTTTTTATGAAAGTTAAATGTGGTTTTTAGGTGGACATGGCTAAAGTGAAGATGGATGTTATGAAACCGTGGATTGCTAAGCGCGTGACTGAGCTTATTGGATTTGAAGATGAAGTTCTTATTAATTTTATTTATGGTCTACTCGAGGGAAAGGTATCTTGAAACACTGACTTGTATTGTTTAGTTGTGTGATCATCAGGTAGCTGATTTTAATTGTTTGATGATTGATTTAGTATACATGCGAGTTATTGAGCTTTGAGTGTGACTGTTTACCAATGCAAAACTATTTTTGACTTCTTAAGATTAAAAATTTATATCTACTCTAAACATTTGATGGTTGTTATGTTTAATAGGCAAATGAGGCCATTGGAGTGTTAAGTTGTTAATTTTAGAGAATGTTTCTGCTTTGGATAACAGTTGGTGTGGATACAATTGGGTGCAGGAAGTTAATGGGAAGGAGGTTCAAATTCAACTTACTGGTTTCATGGAGAGAAATACTGGGAAGTTTATGAAAGAGCTTTGGTCACTACTTCTGAGTGCACAGAAAAATGTGAGTGGTGTTCCACAGCAGTTTCTGGATGCTAAAGAGGAGGAAACTAAGAATAAGAAGGTCTACTCATGCTTCCATAAGTTTTTGGATCTTCTATATCTGTGGTGTGTCTTTGTTTAATGATATGTCCACGGGGTGTTACAGGCAGAGACTGATCGTATCGCAAATGAAATTCAAAGGAAGAAAGAGAAGGAGAAACAGGATCTTGAGCAAGAGATAGATAAAATGGTAATTTAAAATCTTTTTTATGCAAAAGTTAGATTATATAGATCTCAAATTTTGTTCCTTACTTCCTTTCATGTTTCATTTTGTTCAGCTTGCTTCTGTTTCTGCAATTTTTTGGTCATGTACTTTACTTCAAACTGCTGTAGGATGGTGATGGTGACATCTCAAGATACAAGAATGCTGGCTCAGACCTAAATTCGAAGCACGATCCTAGATCTTCCAGCCCCCAGTCAGCAGATGGGAAAGAGCATCATGAGAGAAATGGCCGGAGAGGACGAAGCAGGTAGGAAGCAACTGGATTTACTAATTACTCAAAATTGTGAGGGTACTCAATTGGCAGGGGTTTGATTATATTTTTTGGAATGCCTGAAACTCTAAACAGATAACTTAGACCGCATCTTGATTTGCATGTACTTCTAATTTTCTATTGCTTAATTTTTTGCTCTAAGGCTTCGTATAAATGATAGGAAAATATTATACAGGATAATATTTCCCAAGATAAATGAGTGGACAGAAATGGATGACTCAAGGATATGGATGGAAGTGAGGTCTTGTAAACTATCTTGGAGCTCATAGCAATTTGAACGAGAATGTTATGAAGTTGGACAGTTTTGGGTTAATTTTTTATGCCAGAAATGGTTTTGTACGTAAATATTCTTAGAACTAGAAAGAAAGAGTAAAAAACATGGAAATTACTAGAGGACGATGAGAGAGTTTTGCTCACTTGAGAGTAGGTC
This sequence comes from Osmanthus fragrans, assembly GCA_019395295.1. Lineage (NCBI taxonomy): Eukaryota > Viridiplantae > Streptophyta > Magnoliopsida > Lamiales > Oleaceae > Osmanthus > Osmanthus fragrans. Next base: position 9,280,868 of record CM033361.1, read on the forward strand.
AAAATCATGCAATTAATTTTAAACTCTTGTGCATCAAGTCTATTGACATGAAGAAATTTTCCCACTTCAATAAGGATTTGGACAAAAATGGAGTAACTTAAAAGTCTGGAGTTGTTGATCGCTTGAAATTATTTGGGACCAACTTGGAGTCTTGGATTCTTTATGAATTGCAACTTCTAAATATTATTCTTATATTCTAGACCAATTAGGACTTATGGAATGTAAAAATGATAAATTCCATTCGCTGTAACTATACTTTCGCTTTATGTCAATTAGGTGACTGTAGGAGTGGCGTGCGGTTTGGCTCAGTCCGATCTTGAAGGGAATCGAACTGAACTGAATTGATTACTAATGTGAATTTTACAAATGGAATTATTGGTTCCATATCTAGTGAATTGTTCAATATATCCTATAATTGAATCCAGTGTGAATGAAGACCTAACAAGGCAACAACCAAAAAATCCAACTCCGAGATCAAATATCTACTTCTCTAGATTTACTAAACGTTATATATTTGATGTAGAAGCATACAAATTGATAAAGAACAATAAGAAGAAAGGGGATCAAAGGGAAGAATTGAGGGCAAGATAAATACTTTTATTCATATAATTCAGGTCTGTTTATAAACATTGTCCTAAGTCTCTTTATATAGAGGACTTCGAAATTAAATAAACTTCCTATCATCAATTTGGTATCGGAGCAATAAGAAGAAATGGGATCAAAGGGAAGAATTGAGGGCAAGAGAAATAATTTTATTCATATAATTCAGGTCTGTTTGTAAACATTGCCCTAAATCCCTTTATATAGAGAAAGACTTTGAAAATAAATAAACTTCATATCTAAACAAACTTAAAATAAAAAGATAACATTGTCAAAATCAAAGTACTATAATATAGATAAACTCGAATTCTACTAATTCTTAGTCTTTTGCCTTGAATAGACTTTTAGTTGTTTCCTTGTCGCATCATATCGCTCCAATCCAGATTTCCTTGATCGAAGTTTAATTCATAAAAAAATCATACAACAATATATATAAAAAAAATACATCTAGGTATTTTAATTGAAACTTGATTATCTTCAATAATGTCAAGGTGAACTCGAGAAGATCTTGATTCTTGACATCAAATCAATTTTGATAAAATGAGAGATTTGAGTTTAGCGAAAGATCGAATGGAAGATATATTTTTTCCTGTTGGGGTTTACAAAGTATTTATAGAATTATTTAGAACGTGGATTTTGATTCTTTGAATCTTGATTACGGAGTAGGGTTTTGTTACAAAGGAAAGAATAAGAATCGTAGAAGTGTATTGAAAGGTGGGGTGAGATAATTCTCGGCCTAGGACTTTAATGTCAAAATATGAGGGCCTGGTACATCTTGGTGCAATGCACCAACACAATGTAAATTTTGGGAAAATTGACCGTTCTCACGGCTGCATCGAAAATCGGATCGAGCCATTTAGTAAAGGAATAGGAGCCTGGAAAAATTGTCCACCCGTAGGAAATTGTATTTCAATTTTGTTCAATTGGGTAACTAAATTTTTTTATTTCAATTGGATAATTGGATTTTAATCAAATAACTAGGTTTTGATTTTATTTCAATTAAAGTAACTTCGTCCAGTCCCACCAACAAAAATTGATGACGGGGCTATTTGTACATTATGGTCATCATACATAACCGTTAGATGCTAATGGGAAATAAGTACAACTTTAGTGAAATCAATAATGACTGTCATTTTTTAATTGTCACGTCATTGATTTCGTTAGTCCAAGCGATGGAATCATAGAAATCAAATTAAAGTGTATTTATCCAATTAAACTAACATTAGTTACCTAACTGACTCTAGATGAAAATGTTGTTACCGCGAATGGAATTTATCCATGTAAAAACCTAGTAAAAATGAAATATGCCTTTGGAGTATGTATATTTCTCATATATATCAATTATCTAGGAGTATCAAAACATCCTTCTGCTTTTGTTTGCTAATACAAGGTGACTGATGTTTGTTTAGGTATAGCCTTGTAGGTTTCAAAAACTCGACTTTTCCACACACTGATTGCTACCGCAGTATACACACGTGCAATTAAGTTCTCTTACCCAAAATATTTTTTACTTGCTACTTGCTAGATAAATGTCTAAAATTGTGCTAAATCACCATCACTGAAAACGCTCAAGTTCTTTTTGGCTTTTGGGGGCTTTCACCACCGTAAGTATTTTTTTTCCCAAGAAGTTTTGAATCCATTGTTGAGTGGTCTCAAGTGATGTTTTGTTGCATATATTAGCTTCGAGTTTTTTTATCTTTTCTTTTACCCATCTTTTTCTTTGTTACTTGATGAAATTGTTTATTATTAGCATTATTTTAGTTAACAATCACATAACAAGATAATGGGTATCATGAGATTTTAAATTTATATTTCAAACCACTTTGTGGGTTGTCCTACGAGCAATGCTGCCTCTTGTATCATGTAGAACCATTTTTGTCTGAAAGCTAGAACCATTTTTGTCTGAAAGGTTAAGCCATTATAAGGGATAAATTGATTTATTTAAATTTAATTTTCAACGTTATGGAATATATGTAGTGTCTTGAATTTCAAAATGTCAATTTCCTTGTAATTCCCCACGTTGTGAACTCCATGCTATGGATAAGCGTATTAAAGAACAATTGCAATATGCATGTTACATACTTGACACTGTACTCTTATTAAAGCTTGGAGTGTAATGCTGAGTATTATTGATTTTAGCAATTTTTTTAGCTTGCTCTTGCTCTTGCTCTTGCTCTTGCTCTTGCTCGTGCTCTTGCTCTTGCTCTTATGCAGTTATGATTTTTATGACCAGCATTTTTATTTTCATTTATTTATTTATTTGATTATTTTATTTTTGTTTCATTTATGTATTGTTATCTATCTTTCCAGTCCAGTTAGATTAATGCTGGTTACACTTGTAACCTCAAACTGGGCTTAGAAGTTTTTTGGTAGACAAATATTAATTGTAGAACTTTTTAATATGCTGACTGGATGATTTAGATTAATATTTGTTTCATTTGCACAGGGTTCCACAATCTCCTGATTCAGCTGACCATTCCCCATCTTCAAGGTAAGTATTTTGATCATGATCACCTGTGGTGTTCTCTTCTACTTAATTTTTTCTTGCTCCTCAAGAATAAGCTTTTGGTTCCCTTTAGCAGAAGGATGCCTTCCAGGCCAATTAGCAAGTTCTTTTCCAATTCTGGAAGTTATTCTGAGTAGGTTTCCATTTGATGTCAAAAAGAGTGCTCATAATTTGGATAGATTGTGATTTCTTATCTGGTTTTCATTTTAGCGAAAGACGGAGGTCAAGAAGTATATCTGGATCACCACCACCAAGAGGACGGTCCATTTCCTCTGAGAGGCGACGTCAATCTTCACCAAGACTGTCTGGGACACCTAGGAGGAGGCATTCGCCTCGTCTCTCTCCTCCACCAAGGTATAGGTCAACCCGCACTGGGAGAAGATCTATATCACATTCAAGGCACAAATCTCCTTCTTCCGTGCGATATAGAGTTCGTTCCCCTCTGCGTCGCAGGTCACGATCTCCTTTGCGACGTAGATCAAGATCTCCCGTGTGGCGTAGGTCAAGGACTCCAATACGAAGATCACCAGTGCAATACAGGTCCCGCTCACCTGTGCGACGCAGATCACCACCTGTGAGACGTAGATCACCATCTCCTATGCCACGAAGATCACCTTCTCCAATGCGACGACGATCACCCTCTCTCCCTCGTCGTAGGTTGCCATCCTCTCGTCGTAAGTCACCATCTCCTCATCGTAGGTCACCATCTCCTGTAAGAAGGCAGCGCCGACGATCACCTTCAACTCCTCGGCGCCAGTCTATATCCCCAGTTCGGCGCAGGTTACCGGTGCCCAGTCGAAGAAGATCTATAACCCCTGCCAAACGAAGGTCTCCTTCAGCGAAAGAATCTAGTTCCCCCTCTCCCAGTTCCCTTTCACCAGTCAGGAGGCGATCACTGAAAAGACAGAAATCACCTCTACCATCTCCTAGAGAAGCAATCAGGTACTTTAGAGCATGTTAGCTGCTTTCGATCTTCAAGAATTTTTTGATATTTGTATTTTATTTTGGTTTCAAGCTTGTGGTTTGCATGTGTTTTTGTTACTGTTACAGTTTAGAAGCTTTAGTGCGCATCTGCAGCAATGATAATGAAGGAACAGACATCTTTTTTAAATTGGGATGCTTAGGAATACGAAAAAAACAAATCAATTGAGATGACATGCCCTTTTTAAGGAAATGTGATATGTCGCAACAGTGTAATGGTTCATGAAAAAGAGAACAGGACATTATCTACATTAAAAGAACACTAAAGAGACAACACAATGAAATTATATGCTATAGACTATTGGCATACTTCCACATAACACCTAAACACAGCCCACATAAACCATAACTCAACCAATCTGCTCCAGTTATTAAAAAAACATCGTTTCTTCTTTATAGAATATAAGGAACGTGTTTGAAATACAGACCTCTAAACAAAAAGGTGCCACAAATGGCAAGATTGTCAATTTGTTTATTCAATATTCTACCTTTACACCGGCACACAATTCTTAACTGAAGATAAATAGTTCATCGAATTGCAACAGAACTTTCCCTATAGCTTGTGGCTTTAGTCTGAGGGCAGAAATGTGAGATACTTTGTTTTTTTCAGCCGGTCTGCAAGGTTCATTGCCTAGTTTGAAAATAATTCATATTTTTGTTTCTTTCTTGTTTAAGGGACTGGGAAACATGGAATATATCATGATGTCGTGGCAGATAAATGAAAATATTTGAGTGTTGGTAAGAGCCACACTAGAAAAACTGTGCTCTTTGTTTAGTGAGGTTAATCGCGATATTTCCAATGTTGCCACTCTCCTTTTTCTTCCCTCTTGTTTTATCTCTTCTTTTTCCTTTGATCTCTTGGAAGACTGGGCTTTCAAATTAGAGAAACTGGGGTCGAGAGCTGAGATCTCTATTAAATATCTGGTGAATTTTGCATGATTTTGTGTCATGAGATGACCATATCCGTACTCTTCAACTTATTGCTCTATTTCCATTCAAACTGGATTCCCATCTGCAAGACTTTCCTAGTTGCAGTAGCTGTAAAAATTTTGATGCATAAAATTCCTGCTGCTTGGAAATATGCATAGAAAGCAGGTTTACTTGATCTTTGATCTCTCTAAAGTCTAATCCAAACTGTGAACTGTAGGCCTCTTGTTTCTTTGAGATCACCGCAAAGGGACATGCTGGATCGAAATGACCCACGTGGAAGAGTGCTGGATCCGTCTCCTCCTTTGCACAAGTCTCCATCTGCTTCAGAAGTGTCTGGGGAAGGAAATCATATTGAACGGCAAAGGTTCAAACCTCTATCTATATCTTCCTTCTGGTCTTTTTATCACATTTTCTTGAGGTGTAACCATGTAAGTCATGTATTTTATTTGGATAGGTCAAGTAGTCCTGATCGTAGTCCTTATCAAAGAAGGGAAAGGATCATTCTTCCAGAGAGTCCAAACCCTTTACTGAAACGAATGGGATCTAAACCTCGTCCTGATAGTTCTGGGACAAGTGCTGATGACAGGTAAACCTTGTATGCTAGGTTTTGTTTGAAAAGTTCAACGTTCATGAACTTGGTATTTTTCTACTCTCTAAATTTCTGAGTTGTGCATGGTTTTATTTTTTACTTAGGGAAATTGGAAAGCATAAACATAGATCTTTACAGAAAAATTCTCAGTCACATGATTGGCATAAAGATTCGTTGGGCTTTGCTGATCATGTGAAGTCAAGAAATCCTCATCAACTGCCAAACAGGTTTGCTGTTGCTGTGGTACATTCTGTCTCAGTAGTCTATAGTTTGTGTATATCTGATCTAATTTTATGTATTTTCTGTTTTTATTTGAACAAACCAGCGAAAAGTTAGCTGAAAGGGTGGATCACATGATAAATTGCGAGCAACAAGGGTCATTAGTGATTCGTAAAAGCACCATATTAAGAGAGGAAGGAAAGGGATCATATGTTGATGATGATTACAGAGCTGTTGATAAGAATATATCTCTGTTGGATGATACCAACGGCAGTGGTCGATATTCAGAACTTGAAGTCTTGCCTAATTTGTCTAGGGCAGACAAGCTGAATGCTCGAAGTGGTTCTATGGGATTCAACTCTGAGGAAACTGACAGACATAAAACTAAAACTAAAGAAAAGGGAAAGCACAAGAGGTCGGAGAGACGAGAGGTGGAATCAGATGAATATTCTAGCTATGATTCTTATGAGGAGAGGAAGGAGGCTAAGAGGAGGAAAAAAGAGGAGAAGAAATTGAAAAAGGAGGAGAGGCATCGACGGCGGGAAGAACGGCGCCGCAGAAAAAAGGAAAAGCATGCAGAGAAGCTAAAATTGAAGTCGCTTGACGCTGGTAGTCCATCTTTAGATATTGAGAGAGATCATGATCGTCATGTTTCTCATGATGAAGGTTATAGAAGGCGGGAAACGCATACAAGTGACATGGAGGAAACAGAATCTGAGCAGAAAAAGCTTGAGATAGAGTTGAGGGAAAAGGCTCTTGAGTCGCTTCGAGCAAAAAAGGGCGCTCAGAATTAATTTTTTTTGCTGCTCTAGAATAATTCACTTTTATTTTCTGTTATATGATCTTGTTTTGAGTTCCTGTTTCTGTCCTAGACCTATTCTGTTTCGGATGAATGTATTCTTGGTAGCTATTTAATGTAATGTGTCTTTACTGCTGGCAGCTAAATGGATAAATGAGGATTTCCTGAGCTAGTGTCTTGAGTGCAACTTTATGCTGACTTTCCTGCTAAATTTGCTGGTAATATTTGTCTTCCCTTTGCTGGGAATATGTTTATGTTAGATTTACATGACATATAAAAGTTTGCATGTAAATCATCTTGTTGCTTGGATGGTGCTTGCCATCTTTTACCATGTCGTGTCTACTATACTTACATTTTGGTGGTTGTTTGTCTTCTGTGAGTTGCAATTTCAATTCAGCTTGCAGGTAAAGAGTACCTGACCTTTATTCTTTGGAATGATTATATACATCCTGAAGGTCTTGACAGTTATTTCCCTAAATAACTTTGTTACTAAATTGACTTTCTGGTTAATTGATAGATGAGAATAATTGTCAACTTGATGACTTCGTTGAGCAGATCTTGTGCAACTCCATATTTTAGACCTCCATAAAGGTGAAGTATTTTACTCTTAGTTGGTTTCTCTTCAATAATTATTTAGTTGGTTGAGATTTTGTATTTTAATTCTGTCAGGGTTCTAATTCTAACTCTGTATGGTTGGCAGCCTGAGAGTTGTTCCCAAGAATTTGATTTTCTATTCTACATGATACCTTTAAGTTCCTGTTCATCCTGTTTCCATGTTGATTGCAGCTGGTAAATCAGTACTGGTGCATAATTGTGGTGCGATTTTGTAGGTGAACACTTATGGTTTAATTGTTCAACAAGGTCATTAACTGTTCGATTTTCTTTGTTCGTGTTCTGCTCACTAGTTCTTTTGTTCAATTATTGTTATTTATTTTTTATTAATATTATATTTGTTGGAGGTGGTGGTGGTGGGGTGGATCCTTGTTCTTCATGTTGTCCATATTGCTTCGCTCTGTAGTGGGGCCTGCAATGTTGACACATGAATTTCATATGATGACTCAGTTAATAATAATCATTCATATACTGATTATATCTTTGCTAATTATGATTTAACATTTATTTACATTCCTATGCCTTTTTCTTGAAAGATGATGTACATTCTACTGGTTATTGGGTGGATGGAGAAACGATAGCTGCTAAGGATCCAGTTTTTGTTAATTTCTTACTGTTGAGGCATTTGACATTTTAGCTGCGTCATATATTTACTCTTTTATTCTCCCTCGTAAATTTGTAAGTTTGCAACTCAATCTAGGATTTGCTCCCAAGCTTCTGACATCTGTTAAAAATAACATGTACCTGTTTCGGGGGCATTATCTCTGCATATAAACGTGCTTGGTGAAAATAATGTGATTCAGCTTATATATGCTTGAACTCTATCCATTATGGGCATTATCTCTGCATGTTAACATACCTGTTTCCAAGCATGAATAAAAGGGTCGAGTTAGGTAGTTTGGGAGTCAAAACAGCCGTGGAGTCAACTTTCAAGTAGGGATAAAGCTTTGTCAAGTTAAGCTAAGCTCATGCATGCTTGAGTGGTGATACATCTTATCATGTTTCTATGTGAGACTGCAATCATAAGTGGCTGGTGTAGAAAACTGCATCTTATCAGGTAGTTTGGTAGTTAATCTGCTTAAAATTGTGACTTATTTCATGACTAGTACCTGTGGAGTCGACATTCAAGTATGGATAAAGATCTGTCTCGTAAGCTAGGCTCATACATGCTCGAGTGGTATAACTTATCATGTTTAAATGAGATTGCAAAAGTATGTAGCTGGCTGAGAAAACTTTCATCTTGTGAGCAAGTTTGGTATACTTGAGTGAAAGGTGGAGTTTTTTGACAATCATAGTAACTTGCCTAAAAATGATGAAAAGAAGGCCAGAAACGTTGAGACGTGTGTTGACTACAGAGATAGATTCGTTCATACACACCATTCATGAATTGGTAACCAATATTAGGATCACGTTTGCTTTGAAACATTGAACTTGAGCACATTTGAGTTGTGCTTAAAATTATGTCAAACTTGTTTTGAAGTAACTTATTTTTGCCAAATATGATTTTCAAATTTAGTATTTTTAACTGAAATTGATTTTTATAGAAATTAAGTCTTTTAACTTTTAAGCGCAATCAAACATGATGTAGGTGTTGTGTAGAACACTGGCATGGCATGCTAACTGTAATTGTGCATAGATGCAAGTAAAATGGTTATGGCATTATTTTATTTGCAGCTTTTTCCTTTTTAACTGTGATTTGAGAATGCCAGTGTACGAATGTGCATATCTGTTAGACATCCAATGAAGTAACGGCAGTATTATCTATCGTTCTTGATGATCTGATGTCGGTCTTCTTGTTCCATTTTATCTTGCTTCCTTCAAGATGTTATTCTTCATCATCCTCCATATGGTCTTATAAAATGTGTCTTTTTCATGCTGTATATATGATGTTGTCCCGTCCTGCCCTGTATAACTCAACTCGTGCTGTATATCCTCATTTTTCTTGATGGTGTTGTCTTGAAAACCCATAGAATCCTCGCTTTTTCTGCATTCAAACGATGTGTTAGTTTGATTTTCCCATATACCGTGTTGGTTCTGTTTTATGCAGTTTTACTGTGGGAATGAGTTTGATAAGATTTGACCCCATAAGCAAACCAACATGTTGAATACAGCTGCTCTAATTGGATTCAACATGATATCAAACTTTTAGGCTTGGTATACGGTTAATAAATTGTATGGATGAACTTGTGTGGTTCAAATGGTTGGGATTGGTTTTCCAGGTTTTTTTTCGTACCTAGTGTGTACTCGCGTAATAACAAAAATTAAGTTTTGTTCTTGACAAATTTATAGTTGACTCTTTTTTGTCATGAGATGATCTAACCACAACTAAGGACCTTAATTGAGCCCCTATTTGGTTTAGAAAAAAAAAATTAGAATTTTAATAGATTTTAATAAAAGTTAAAGAAATGTGTGGTTAAAAAGACGATAAGAGTTGTGGTTTTCGTGAAATGTATAGTTGAAAATGAGTTTCGGAAAAAAAAAAAAAAAAAAAACCAGTTTTAATACAAAAGACACTAATTGCACTAGTCTGAAAGAATGAAAAACAACATGCAAGGAGACTGATTATTTTGTCTCTGTAAGAAAATGGGTTCTGTAGTAAGTATGTAGAGTGTTCTAGAAGAAATGCGATCTTCTATTTATGGACATGTTTAGGCTATAGAAGGCGCTCATTATGTGCGTCCCTGATATTGCATAGAGAATACCGTTGAACGAATAGTTAAGACTAACGTGATATTGCTTAATCGTCAAATAATTGAATTGAGCATGAGATCACCAAAGTCAGGCTCATCGAGCTTAGCCACTACCGAAGGGGCTCGGGCGACTTACAGGTCCTTTAGAAATATGCTTGGCCAAGGGGTTCAAGTCCCTTGGTATCGGCGAGCCTCATAGGCATGATCTAATTGGGCATTGCTCAACAGACGGCTTGAACCCCTTGGCAGGTGTGTGTGTACTGAGCCTCTATTCGAGCATTTGCTTGACCTAGGAATGCCATCAAGGTTCGGTCTACCCAAGCAACGCTCGACCAAGGGTTGAGTCTCTTGGTGGTGGTGAGCTATTTAGGCTCGGGCCACCATTGTTCGAGTCAACCATTGCCTCGGACATGGGTGCATGTTAGTCACTCTTGAACATGAAGATAGTATGGTACCAAACACGATAAAAGTTTTAAGTCACGAGCCTAACGAGATGTGTTCTTGTTGAACCACAAATCCACCGGTTTATGATTTTTAGATTAGATGTAGTACTCACAAAAAACAAATAGTCACGTGTTCAAATTCTGTAGTATTGTGCACGTCATTTCTTTAATGAAAAATAAATTAAGCATGTACACGAGGGTGTTTGGAAGGCAAACAGTTGAATGAATAATTTTTTTTCCTCTTTAGCGTCCTAACTTTTATATGAGTCTGTTGTTTTGGATTGCATTTGCAATAGCGTAACGATATGTAAATATATTCATCTAGAGGATACTGCTAAGTTGAATAACTCACGGGACTAAAATAGTACGAGAATCAAACAAAGGGCTAGCTTTCTTGTTGGGAATTTTCCAAATAATGGGTTCGGTGAGGTATGAGGAGCTTAAATGAGATCATAACTTCTAATTTTATCCCACGTCGGGAACTATATATTTAAATAACTGAACTTATGTCCATTTTTTCGACTGCTCACTAAAGTTTCAGATGTTGAGTTTGTTGAAAAACTTTACTTGGAGGAGGAGAGTAAACAACACAAAGAACAACAACAAAATTTGGAACGAACTTTAAGAACAAAGGTTCAAATACGTAATCGTTGTCCTCAAACAATACATGCCCCCTCTTCGATTAAATTGAGTTGCTAAAGGATTTTTTTGGCAAATGGTTTGAAGGATTAGCATTGTAGTAGAATATTGAAGCATAAAATAATTCTACCAAAACTTGTGAAACACAATAAGAAAATGAAAGAATATGAGTAGAAGAAGGATTTGATCTTGTTTGTGAAATGTGTATTGATATCAAATAATTTCTCATGTATATTCCATTGAACATGACTCTTCTATATATAGGCCTCGACTACATACTCGAATTAGTGCCAAAAACATATTAATTAGACACCAAATTCAAATTATCAACGGTAGAAAATCGTCGCTAATGGCCAAAAATTAATACCATGTGACCGCATGGTACAACGAAAATTAAGTTTTGTTCTTAACAATTTTTAATTTTTTTTTTTTGGGAGATGATCTAACCACAACTAAAGACCTTAATTAAGCCCCTATTTGGTTTAGATAAAAATTAGATTTTTAGTTAATGAAAGTTGAAGAAATGTGTGGTAAAAAAGATGATAAAAGTTGTGGTTTCTATGAAATGTATAGTTGAAAATGAATTTGGAAAAAAATAATAATAATAAATAAATAAAAATATTTTTTAATACAACGCACTCTGATCGCACTAGTTTGAAAGAATGAAAAACTGCATACAAGAGGAGACTGCTTATTTTGTTTCTGTAAGAAAATGGGTTCTATAATAAGCATGTAGAGTGTTCTAGAAGAAATGCGATGTGCTATTTATTGACATGTTTAGGCGATCGAAGGCCCTCATCAAGACAGTTGTGCCGTATGCGCGTCCCTGATATTGCAGAGAGAATACTGTTGAATGAATCGTTAAGACTGATGTGACATTGCTTAATCGTCAAATAATTGAATCGAGCATGAGATCACCAAAGTCAGGCACATCAAGCTTTGCCTCTACTGAAGTGGCTCGGGCATGGGTGACTTACGGGTCCTTTAGAAATATGCTTGGCCAAGGGGCTCAAATCCTTTGGTATAGGCAAGCCTCATAGGCTCGATCTATTTGAGCATTGCTCAGCAGAAGGCTTGAACCCCTTGGCAGGTGTGTGTGGACTGAGCCTCTATTCGAGCATTTGCTTGACCTAGGAATGCCGTCAAGGTTTGGCCTACCCAAGCAATGCTCGACCAAGGGTTGAGTCTCTTGGTGGTTGTCAGCTATTTAGGCTCCGGCCACTACCGTTCGAGTCGACCATTGCCTCAGACGTGGGTGCATGTTAGTCATTCTTGAACGTGGGTGCATGTTAAGTCATTTCTTGAACATGAAGATAGTATGGTACCAAACACAATAAAAATTGAAGTCACGAGCCTAACAAGATGTATTCTTGTTAAACCACCAATTCACCGATTTTTAGATTAGATGAAGTATCACATAAAACAAATAGTCACGTGTTCAAATTCTGTAGTGATGTGCACGTCATTTCTTTAATGAAAAAATAAATTAAGCATGTACATGAGAGGGTGTGTGTGGAAGGCAAACAATTGAATGGATAAATTTATTTCCTCTTTAGCTTCCTAACTTTTATACTAGTCTGTTGTTTTGGATTGCGTTTACAGTAGCGTGACGATATGTAAATATATTCATCTAGATAATACTGCAAAGTTGAATAACTCAGGGACTAAATAATACGACAATCAAACAAAGGGCTAGCATTCTTCTTTGAATTTTTCCAAATAATGGGTTCGATGAGGTATAAGGAGCTTAAATGAGATCATAACTTCTAATTTTATCCCACGTCGGAAACTATATATTTATATAATTGAATTTATGTATGTTTCTTAAGCTGTTCATTAAATTTTCAAATGTTGAGTTTTGACCATTAAACTTATCAAAATGTTGGACCATATTCACTAGCATGACATTTGTTTCACAACTCCTAACAACATTGGTATCATAGTAGATGAAATGTACAAGTGGCGCTCAAACACTGTTATGTGATCAACCTCGACACGCCAAATTGTTATGTAAGAAAGATAGTTTTAATTGATAATTATGCCCCTGTTTGATACACATTATAATTTTCATTCTTATTTTACTCATTTTCAATCACACATTTTCAATAAAATAATATTTTTTATCACATCAATAACTTTTCATTCATTTTCAATCACATATTCTGTTGGAAAAACTGAGTTTATGGGCTGACTTTGGCACGAGTTTTGAGTGGGACCCGGTTGTTCAATTTGGAAGATGAAAGTTGATTTATGTTCTCCTCCGTGAGTACATCGAAATCATATACTTACTTGCCAAAGTTGATGTTCGGGTGAATGAGAAATTGAGGCTCAAAGTTACCACTCAAAAGGGAGTTTATGTGGGAAAAATGAATTTGTTCCACATAGGAAAAAGATGAGAAACTCCAAAGGTTATTGTCATTGATGGTAGCCTAGCCTATAAATAGTGGCTCATTTTCCTCATTTCAACACAAAAAAAAAAAAAAAAAAACACAAAAAAGCAAAAGCTTTCAAGTTTAGAATACATAAGGAATTCATTTGCATAGAGTTCTGTCTTTTCTGCATTTCGGTCTTGGTGGTGGTGTAGTTCAGACACTAGTTCGGTTCGCCGGAGTGGTTTTCGTGGTGCTGGAAGCTACTGGTTCTACCGTTGTATCCTGAAAAACGAACGCTCGTTGTAAATCTCAAGCACGAACGGTGAGGGGGCGAATCTGTTTTAAGGAAATTGTGTGCAACACAGGCCTCAGGTTAAAAGTTTTCGATTCTATTACTCGTTCTGCGATTTCTCTTTGTTCATGCTTACATTCTGTACGTGTATAGTATTAAGTATATATATGTATGTTGAATTTGCATTCATCGTATTTATTATATTGCTAAACTGCATACCTAATTTCGCGTATACCGGATTTCTGTGCAACTTACCGGATTTCTGGAGTACCAATAGCATATAAGGTATTTTTTCTGTTAATACCGGATTTCAGCCTATTTCGATCGACCGGAACTCTAGTTCAGTTGATCGAACCATAATTTTCGGTCGATCACCGCTCAGTCGGAACTTGCCCGAATTTTGTCTGATAGATAACAAGCTTAAAACAGATTTTTTTTAAAGACAAGTTGATATTTAGTTTATTGGAAACTAATTTTTGTGTGTTTCATTTCAGAAATGACAACCGAACCAACCAACATGGATGTGTCCCAAGTTTCCCAAACTGTGGGTATGGGTGCAGCTATGGGTGCAGGGCCTAACTCTATTGTGGCTCAGACTGTGGCTCAGGTGCCAAGTCGTGTTGTGAGCCAACATGTGGCTAATGTTCCGGTTAATCATGGGAAAAAATCGAAAAAATTCAATGACTTAAATTTCAAGAGGTGGCAGCAGAAAATGTTATTTTGCCTGACCATCTTGAATCTTGCAAGATTATTGACTGAAAATGCTCCAATACTCAATGAGGGTGAAAGAGATATTCAAGTGATCAGTGCGGTTGATGCTTGGAAACATTCAGACTTTCTGTGCCGAAACTATATATTGAACAGATTAACAGACTCACTATACATCGTGTATAGTAGTATGAAAACTGCTAAGGAGCTGTGGGAGTCGTTGGACCGAAAATATAAGACTGAGGATGCCGGGGCAAAAAAGTTTATTGTCGACAGATTCTTAGATTATAAGATGGTGGATTCCAAAACAGTAATCAGTCAAGTGCAAGAACTCCAAGTGATTCTTCACGAAATTCATGTCGAAGGGATGGTTGCAAGTGAAACTTTCCAAGTTGCAGTAATTATTGAGAAATTGCCCCTCGCATGGAAAGACTTCAAGAACTATCTGAAGCACAAACGAAAGGAAATGAACGTCGAAGAACTGATTGTTAGACTTCGAATTGAAGAAGACAACAAGGGTTCGGAGAAGAAGTGGTTCAGTCCTGATGTTGCTAAAGCCAATGTGGTAGAGCATGGTCAAAGCAGTAAGGCCTACAAAAGTAAGGATGGGTCATCCGGTGGCAAAGGGACCAAGCAATGACTAAAAGGTGGAATTTCTAAAAAGAAATTTCAAGGAAAATGCTTCAACTGTGACAAAGTAGGTCACAAGTCTTCGGAGTGTAGAATGCCAAAGAAGAAGAAGGAAGCAAATGTGGTTGATTACATGACAAATGACGTGTCGGAGATGAATCTCGCAGCCGTCATTTCTGAAGTAAACATGGTGGGTTCTAACCCGAAAGAGTGGTGAATTGACACTGTTGCTACAAGGCATGTGTGCTCTGATAAAGAGATGTTTAATGCTTTTGAAGCAATTGACAATGAAGAGAAGTTGTTCATGGAAAATTCAGCAACTTCTGAAATCAAAGGACAAGGGAAGGTGGTTCTGAAGATAACTTCAGGGAAAGAGTTGACTCTTAACAACATGCTATATGTGCCGAAAATCCGCAAGAACCTAGTGTCCGGGTCGCTTTTGAATAGGCATGGGTTTCGTATTGTATTTGAGTCAGACAAAATTATTTTGTCCAAAAGTGAAATGTTTGTCGGAAAATGGTATGTTTCCGATGGCATGTTCAAACTAAATGTAATGGTTGTTAAACCAAAAATGAATAAAGTGAACTCTTCTGCTTATTTGCTTGAGTCTTCCAATGTGTGGCTTGGTAGACTAGGACATGTTAACTATGATTCTTTACGTAGGCTAGTTAACTTGAATTGCATACCTGCGTTCCATGTTGATTCGAAACATAAGTGTGGAACTTGTGTTGAAGTAAAATTGACAATGTCGTCATTCAAATCAATTGAACGGAATACTGAACCACTTGATTTAATTCACAGTGACTTATGTGATTTAAAATTTGTACAAACGAGAGGTGGCAACAAGTATTTCATTACTTTTATCGACGATAGCACAAAATACTGCTATGTGTACTTGCTAAAAAGCAAGGATGAAGTGATAGAGAAATTCATTCTCTATAAGACGGAAGTTGAAAATCAACTTAGCAAGAAAATTAAGGTGTTGAGAAGCGATCGAGGTGGTGAGTATGAAGCACCGTTTGCTGAATTCTATACACAACACGGAATCATACATGAAACCACCGCAACAAAATGACATTGCTGAAAGGAAAAATCGCACCTTAAAAGAAATGATGAATGCAATGCTAGTAAGTTCTGGGTTACCTCAGAACATGTGGGGGGAGGCTGTGTTGTCAGCAAATTACCTTTTAAATAAGGTGCCCCGAAAGAAAATGGAAAAGATCCCGTATGAGTTATGAAAAGGAAGAAAGTCTTCCTATAAATACTTACGAGTGTGGGGATGTCTCGCTAAAGTGGCTGTCCCAACACCAAAGAAGGTGAGGATATACTCGAAAACTGTAGATTGCATCTTCATTGGATATGCTCATAACAGTAGTGCTTATCGGTTTCTTGTGTATGAATCGAAAATCTCAGATATACACAAAAACACTATAATGGAATCGAGAAATGCTTCGTTCTTTGAACATGTATTTCCGTATAAGTCCAAAGAAGAGGCAAACTCTTCTAAACGGACGCATGAGACTATGATTGAAGATAGTCAGGACTAAGAACTAGAAGATGAGGTTGAGGTTGAACCAAGACGTAGCAAAAGAGAAAGGACAGAAAAATCTTATGGTCCAGATTTTCTGACCTATGTGCTAGAAAGTGAACCTCGAAACTATTAAGAAACTGTAAACTCCTCAGAAGGACCTCAATGGAAAGAGGCCATTAAAAGTGAAATAGATTCCATCTTGCAAAATCATACATGAGAGCTAGTGGATCTTCCTCCAGGAAGTAAACCACTAGGCTATAAATGGAGTTTCAAACGAAAAATGAAAACAGATGGAACTATTGAAAAGTACAAGGCCAGGTTAGTAATAAAAGGTTACCGACAACGGGAAGGCTTTGATTACTTTGATACATATTCTCCAGTAACAAGAATAACATCTATTAGGATGATACTTGCGATTGCTGCTTTGCGAAATCTTGAAGTACATCAAATGGATGTTAAAACTGCTTTCTTGAATGGAGATTTAGATGAAGAAATTTATATGGAACAACCCGAGGGGTTTTCATCTCCAGGGTAGGAAAAAAAAGTTTGCAAATTGGTGAAGTCATTATATCGCTTAAGACAAGCACCAAAACAATGGCATGAGAAATTCGATAGTGTCATGATGGAGTGTGGATTTAAAATCAATGAGTGTGATAAATGTGTTTACGTCAAAGACACAAAAATGGCTATGTCATTTTTGTCTGTACGTTGACGATATGCTTATTGTTGGTAGCAACGATAAGATGATCAAATCCACCAAAAATATGTTAAATTCAAGATTTGACATGAAAGATATGGGCTTGGCTGATGTTATACTTGAAATCAAAATTTCAAGAACATCAGATGGACTCGTTCTAAGCCAGTCACATTATGTGGACAAAATTTTGGAAAAGTTCAGTAATGATGATACTGGCATGGCTAGAACACCGATAGATACGAGTCAACACCTATCCAAGAATAAAAATGAAAGTATTTTTCAAGTAGAATACTTGAGAATCATTGGAATTCTGATGTACTTAATGAGCTGTACAAGACCAGACATAGCCTGCACAGTTAGTAAACTAAGTAGGTATACGAGTAATCCAGGAGCTTATCATTGGAAAGGAATAGTAAGAGTACTAAGGTACTTAAGATTGACTCGTAATTATGGGTTGCATTATACCAAATATCCAGCGGTCATTGAAGGATATAGTGATGCTAATTGGATATCTGATATGAAAGACTCAAAATCCACGAGTGGATTTATGTTCACATTGGCAGGTACAGCTGTTTCTTGGAAATCCTCTAAACAAACAGTAATAACTCGATCCACTATCGAATCTGAGTTTATAGCTCTAGATAAAAGTGGTGAAGAGGCTAAATGGTTACCCAACTTCTTAGAGGATATTCCAAGATGGTCAAAACCTGTGCCAGCAATTTGCATACACTGTGATAGTCAATCAGCAATTGGAAGGGCACAGAGTAATACGTATAATGGTAAGTCTAGACATATACGTCGTAGACACAATACCATAAGGCAATTACTCTCAACTGGAGTTATCACTATTGACTATGTAAAGTCAAAGGATAACATTGCGGATCCGCTAACCAAAAGGTTAAATCGAGAGTTAGTTGAGAAATCATCGAGAGGAATGAGACTTAAGCCCTTGAATGGATAAGTCAATACAAAAAAAATCCAACCTAGTTGACCGGAGATCCCAAGATCTAGGTTCAAAGGGACAACCTAATTGTAAAGACTTGATGTAATCACTGTGGGGGATATTACCTCATGTCCATCCCTGTGATGCGACAGTGATGCTCGTGACGTTGGAGGATAAGCAATTGGCTTTTAATGATTCTTATGTGTCGGAAATCGAGCCAAGTAATGCGGCTTACTTGTAATAAGAAATCACCTATGTGAGAGAGAAGTGGGGCAGCTTCTAAGGGATTTGTGTGGGGCGCAATTCTAGTGATCTCTCACAGAACCAGACGTATGTTCATGGCCAAAACGAAAATAATAATGAGAACTGAAATGTGTTAGGAAGAATCCTGTGTGAAGTGTATTATCGTTTACATAAACAGCAAAACAGTTCAAGGACATCGCGTCTACTGATCAGCCAGTAAAGTAAATATGCTTTCGCAAGGGAAGGTTCAAAGGGTAACACCTACCTATCCTATGCAGGTTTCAACTGTTGAACTATATCACCAAGTCCTCATGTGTCACATTCATAAGTCGTCATGTGTCACATGCATGAGTCGCTCCCAATTTTCATTCATGTGGAGGATTGTTGGAAAAACTGAGTTTATGGGCTGACTTTGGCACGAGTTTTGAGTGGGACCCGGTTGTTCAATTTGGAAGATGAAAGTTGATTTGTGTTCTCCTCCGTGAGTACATCGAAATCATATACTTACTTGCCAAAGTTGATGCTCTGGTGAATGAGAAATTGAGACTCAAAGTGTACCACTCAAAAGGGAGTTTATGTGGGAAAAATGAATTTGTCCCACATAGGAAAAAGATGAGAAACTCCAAAGGTCATTGTCATTGACGGTAGCATAGCCTATAAATAGTGGCTCATTTTCCTCATTCCAACACACAAAAAAAAAAACACAAAAAAGCAAAAGCTTTCAAGTTTAGAATACATAAGAAATTCATTTGCATAGAGTTCTGTCTTTTCTGCATTTCGGTCTTGGTGGTGGTGTAGTTCAGACACTAGTTCAGTTCGCCGGAGTGGTTCCCGTGGTGCTGGAAGCTACTGGTTCTACCGTTGTATCCTGAAAAACGGACGCTCGTTGTAAACCTCAAGCACGAACGGTGAGGGGACGAATCTGTTTTAAGAAAACTGTGTACAACACAGACCTCGGGTTAAAAGTTTTCGATTCTATTACTCGTTCTACGATTTCTCTTTGTTCATGTTTACATTCTGTACGTGTATAATATTAAGTATGATATATGTATGTTGAATTTGCATTCATCGTATTTATGATATTGCTAAACTGCATACCTAATTTCGCGTATACTGGATTTCTGTGCAACTTACCGGATTTCTGAAGTACCAACAGCATATAAGGTATTTATTCTGTTAATACCGGATTTCAGCCTATTCTGGTCGACCGGAACTCTAGTTCAATTGATCGAACCATAATTTTCGGTCAATCACCGCTTAGTCGGAACTTGCCTGAATTTTGTCTGATAGATAACATATTCACCATCACATCAACCAAAAAAATGTATTCTTTCCAAACATGGGCATTTTGAAAGAGGTCTTTTATTGCTCACTATATTTTAAAGTGGTCGAGTTTTGGCCACTAATCTTGTAAAATTGACGCCAGCTTAGTCTTGAAAAATTTAAGAATGCTATTTCAAGTATCACTTACACACAATAAAATTTAATTTTGCAACATGTTACAAAGGAATGTTTCAAGATATTTTGCAATGTACTTAGAGTTTTGTTGCAACTCTTTTTATATTTGATTTCAAGAAAGACAGGTTTTTAAGAGAAAATCAAGGATAGTAGCTAGAACTTGCGAAACTTTGATTCTAAGTGGAGACATATTCGTCCATTTCTGATCACTTTATGCATTATACCGAGTTAACTTGCACAATTTACAGATAAATATTGACCAACAGTTGTAGCTACTAACTAAAGACAGAACGATGAAGAGGGATAAAATAAAATGGCAAGAAAAAATTGACAATGACTAATTTTAACAAAAATATGTACGACATTCACCCAAACAATCCATAATCCACATTAACAGCAAACTTACATGTATCACTGGCACCTAATATTTTTGTGCAGCCAAAAACATGCATCAAAAGCCATCCAAAAACATCCCTCATAATTACCAATAAAAATATATGCAGCTATTAATTACATTAAAATAAAAATAAAAAAATCCACCAGAATTCTGTCATAAATAAAAAAGGTTTCCAACGTTTTATATTTTGTAAACCATGAAATTATAGCTTTTATGATAAATAAGATTTATTTATTACGTAAACAATGAATGGTGAGTTGGGTACACAGAAAAGCAAATATAAATGAACCCTAACATGGGTTTTGTTTGATCATAAGAGAGATCTATATTTGTTAGAAACTTTTACAGAAAATGCTTACTGCACGGTAGAGTATACAATAATCTATAAAATTTTGAGTCCTCATTAACATATATCAAACTTGAACCTAGAAAACTTTTTAAAAATTTAAGAGTTGTAAGAGGTATAAATTATTATGTTAGGGTTTCTCATCTTCAATTAGGAAGAACAAACATTAATCATGAAGTGAAATAAAATAAAATCTTTTAAGAAACTTAAAAATGTATTAATAATGAATGAAATTCACGAGATAAAAACCATATATAGAATTCATCAATTCTCTGCTGCCTTTCAAAATTTGTTTGCAAAGTCGAGGAAGCTTTGAACAAATGTTGGAATGTCCCCAGTGTTTGCTTTTCATTTAGCGATTTGAGGTAACAAGTTCCTCTTTTCTTATTTGAATCCTTAAATCTTTATGAGGATAAACATTACTCATATATGAGATTACTACTCTGTGTTCCATGCTGCAAAATATATAGTATTCTTTACAGTAAAGCCTATTTATATAAATTCTTGGTATGTGCTTGCTGCAGTTTTATAGAAGAAATTATTCAAATTTTCCTCTAATCTGTACTTTTAATCTTAGCAGAACCCTTCCAATAAGAGAGATTTACTGTGATGGCACATTGAAGACCATTTTGATGGTAAGGAGAAGATAGCCTTTTTCCAGGAATTGCAAAATTGTTGTCCAACCACTTCCGAAAGGTTGCTTAAGATTGACTAGGATTTTTAGTTTAGTAGTTTACATAGATCCTTTTGGATGGTATTCTGTATTGATATGACTTGTGCGTCTCCTCTTTGATACCTATCTGTCCTCTTGTCATGCAGTTGGATTTGTGATTATGAAATCTGGTGCATAGACTAAATGTTTGGTGATGCAACTTCTTTGAAAGATGAAATTGAATATTTCAGTTTGAAAGAATAAATGTTTTACAGCTTTCATATTTAACAGGAATAAAATCTTGGCCATTGTATCCGACGCAGAAAACATTGCAAAAAAGTAACGCAAAAAATGTTACAAAAAAGTAAACAGCAACAAGCGAAAAATGTTGTAAAAAGGTAAAGGCAACATGCAAAAAACATTGCAAAAAAGTAGCTAAAAAGTAAAAGCAACATACAAAATATGTTGTAAAAAGTAAACGGTAACATGTAAAAAATGTTGCAAAAAAGTAAAGGCAACACAGAAAATATTGCAAAAAAGTAACCACAACGTTTTTTGACCGTCACAAAAGGTATTAAGACAATAGGCGAAAACTATTGCAAAAAGTTTAAATACAACTAGAGAAGGATGTAGGGGAGGCTGGGCAGGGTTGTAGCCCAGTCCCCCCGCTCCCCCCCCACAGTCTATTAAAGCAAAAAAAAAAAAAAAAAATTATGTAAATTTTTTTCACGTATTAGCCCGATCTCCGATTCAATCCTGGATCCGTCCCTGAATACAACATTCAGCGAATGTTGCCAAAAGTAAACGCAACACTCATTTACACCTTTTGCAACATGCAATGAAAGTTTCCGTATCATTCTACTCAATGACAACATCACATCTAGCAACATGCCCCCAAACGTTGCAAAAGATCTTTTGCGCCGTTTTTTGCCTGTTGCGAAAGACAATTTCTATTGTAGTCGGCCAAGAGGAAAAATGGCCTCTCAGATGTTCTAAAAACAAGGGTGACACTGTGACAGTGCATCAAGCTATTTGAGAAGTAAGTCCAGTGACCTCTCGAAGAGCTGCTGACTCCAGAGTAAAGGGCCTTTCAAAGGTTTTGGAAGTTAGAAAAATATTATTAAAACATAGCAAGTATCAAGAGGAGTAAAAACAGATTAGAACAATTTTCTTGTGTTCATAGTAGCTGCTGATTTTGGAGGCTGACTGCCTAACCTCAACTCGAGATCCAATACTGCACTCTCGAATTCTTGGCCAGATGGCAACTCCACCGGAGTTTCCTCTGAAACTTGATTATAAATTGGCTTTGTGCCAGTGGATTTCGATGCTGTTTCTCCCTCACCACTAGCAGATTTTCCATCTTCCAACAAAGCGATATAGGGCCATGTCGCTGTTCTTTTCATTTTGCTAAACGGGGATCCAGATGAAACATTAGACTTGACTGAACTGAACAGTATTCAAGAAAAAAATAGGAATACTAATAATAATAAACCATACAGTACCTAGAGGTATCGATCCTGTCAAGACGAGCAGCTTGGATGCTCAAGGTTTTTCTCGTTGTCTGATCTTTTGAGGATTGCTTCAGCTTGGCTTTGTCTTTCCTGTGGATGTTCATGTGGCCACCAAGTGCCTGAGCATTTGACAAAGTCTTCTTGCAGAAGATGCATTCATATGACCTTGCTTGTTTTTCACCTTGATTTTTGATGGTGTTTGATTTATGGACATTTTAGTTTATTTGAGAGAGAGAGAGAGAGAGAATCAACTAATAGATGGTGAAAAAATTTATGCTTATATATATATAAGAGATGGAGAGGCGACTTTGTTGTAAGGGAAAATTCCATAAGTACAGATTCCTCTCAGAATTTTGTACAGAAATTTAAATTTTATTTCACATGAGGTGGTCCCACATAATTAAAATAATGTCAAAAACCTCCACCCACCCACCTATCATGTGTGTTGTCTGGCAAGTATATGAATTTAAATTCATGTACCTGTAGTTCAGTCCTTGTTGTAAGGAGTACTTTGTAAATGACCAAAGATCTCACGTCAAATTTCTCTTTATTTTAGGGGGGAAACAACTAAGATAGCGAGGGACGATAAAAAGTGCATGATATACAATATGGGATAGTTTAATATTGTGTATAACAAAGAAGTTGAAAATCAAACAAAGAATTTTTGCTTCATTCACGTCGAGTTGGTTGGGTAGAGCACCACTATCCTTCCTGACAATTTAGTTATTGTTTGAGCACCATTTTTTTTTTTTTCATTAAAATGTATTTTGAACAGTGATTTGATCTCATTTTAACTACACATTTTTCAATAAAATAATATTACACATAAATTCAAATTTTTTTCTTATTTTTTAATCACACACTCTCCATCATAATACTATTAAAAAATAAAAATGGAGCTCAAACAAGCCCTTATTCAAATAAAAGGTATGACTTTCTAACCTCGTAGACTTTGAAAACTTAGTCTTGTTGGTATGCTACTTTGATTGAATTTAAGATGGAAATGGGCATTTGTCAAATTTCAGGTGAATAACAAAAGATTATTTTGACAAAATAAAATGAAAAAATTAGTATTCTTACTCTTGAATTAGTCAAGATCAAAGACCTTTTAGAAGAAAAATATTAGAACAATTTGTATTCTAGAAAGAGAGGCATATTTCTTGATTTTGTTTGGTCTCCTCGATCATTGACTTAAATCTATGATGTAATCATTAGGAAGAGTACAGTCAACTTAGGACATCAATAATCATATTTGCAAAGTAAGGAAATTTTTAAGGATTGTGCTACATGTACACAATAGTATACATAACATCCTACACCTCTCTCACATGGAGGAGGGCCCACATATAATAAAATAATTGTGGGCCCCCCTCCATGTGAGGGGGGTGTAGGGTGTTATGTACACTATTGTGTGTACAAGTAGATTTATCCAATTTTTAATAACACTAAATGTCATATATCTTATAAAGACGATATAAGTTGACGAGTCAACTCGAAAGTAACCTTTTAAATTAGAGTTTTGCTAAATGAACATCATGGATGACCGCGAGGTTGACACCACACACACATGGGAGGTGACATTTTTAAATTAAGGAGGAACTCATGCGTCCCATGTGAGGGTGGTGTCAACGAATGTGTCAACCATAATGTTCTTTTGGATTAACTTTTTAAATTAAACTATATCGTAGCAACCTAGTTAAAATGGTGAATATGAAATATTTCCACAAGCGAATTTATTAATGACAGCTATTGATTAGAAAATTATGCTAAATCAAATAAAGGTTGTACATAATACAAAGAATAATAATAATAGTATCTAGAGTCATGAACGATCACGTTATTGTCACATTTTTTAATAACTGTTTAATGTTCTGAATAGGACAAAAAAAGAGTTCTAGGGACTATCTTGAGATCGGGGTAAAGTTACAATATGTTCAATTCAACATACCAGGTCTTTGTGTGGGAGACATTTTTTAAAATAATTTTTTTTTCCAAAATAATTTTCAATAACATTTTATGGGATACATAACTTTCTGTTAAATAATATAATAACATATCGAATAAAGATGAAAACATAAACCAACTTATAAAGGTTTGGACTACTCCTTATAATAAGGTCAGTTGACCTTTTAAGATAGAACTTCAAGTCTTTATATGGTATCATAGTCCATTAAATTTCAACGAACGATTCAATCCGATTAAGACTAAAAAATGATCATACGAATTTCAAGATTGGTCTGCTCAAAAGAGTCACTATCTTGCGAGACATATTAAGGAATATAATCTCATATCGAATAAAGATAAAAACATAGACTAACTTATAAGGATCTGGACTACTCATTTTAATAAGATTGATATTTTAAGATGCACCCTCAAATCTTTACACTTTCCATACTTTTTAATCTTTTTTACTTGAAAATTCTCTCACAAATAGACGGGACTATTTTTCCAATTCCAAAATCACCCTCATTGGTTGTCTCAACCGTCGGCAATCGTTACTTTCTACACTCACCTTAATTATATTCACCGGCTTCCAAAATCCAGATGGATTCATGAGTTGACTGCCGAAAAGAAAAGTTCTTCACACTACCAAATTCCAGTGCCCGATTGGGTATACATTTCCAAACAGCCCGACTCTTTGACAGTGACTTGTGGCGAGATAGAATTCGAGCATAACAGAGTTCTCACTCTTTTTAAAACCACTTTCCACATGAATTGCACTCGGAGGAAGTCTCCATAATTTTTGTTTGAAAACTAATTTTTAAAAGAAGTTCCTATTTTAAAAGTGCTTTTAGAAAAAAATATATTAGACCAGATTCCATTAAAAGCTCTTCTAATTAAAAGAAATACTTTCATAAAAATAGTCAAACGGGTCTAAAAGCAACTTTAGGGTTTCAAAAGTTTCTTTTGACTTTTTAAAAATCATGCCAATAGGCCTATTGTCTCATTTTGAAGTGTATGATTCCCAAAGTTAAATTCATGATTCTAAATTTAACACAATATCTCTATAGATATAAATATCCACACAAGGCTACACCATGATCACATAGAACATATATACTGTATAATCTTTTTTCAGCTAAGTTTCATAATTGATATCTTGCAAAAGTTCAACATTGGTTTTTCAATTTGTCGCATGGTTAGTAAGTCATACAACTCGACAAGAATAACCTACAAATTTTATCTTATGTTATTCTTCATTAATCATGTCAATTTTAATGTACTAAACGTGCACTACTAAGTCCATCGGAACGCTAAATCCTCTCCTGAGTTCTGCGAAAAAGAAGAAGAAACGAAGGATGGAATTCCAGCTTATATAGAGATTTTTTGACGAACTTTCGAGATTTATTAATATGATTTACCCAAAAGAAATTGTAGCTTATGAAATTATAGTGCGAGCATTTGTTAATCTAACTTGTTTCATAATCAAATATGGGAACTACATTGGAATAGTATAACTGTAATACCTTAAACAAACCTCAAAACCACATTCTATTTGCCTACAACATCCCTTCTTCGCATTCGATTATAGAATGGAAAATCGAGATATATTTGGTCGTGCTCAATTTATGAATCAGATTGTGGAAGGGATCATTTGGCATCATCACAGAAAGAAAGACTTCTGTTGAGAATTCAACACAACTTTAAGCTTGAGTTCAGCAAGCTTTGTGGGTTTATCTCTAGTTCTGTATTGTATGCGGAGTCCACGGCACACTGCTCGATATATCTAGGTTTTTACACATCTTAGTTCAAGAAAGTTAAAATCAATGCAAGATTTCAAAGAATGTAATAAAATTTGACCAAAAACAAGCTTCTGATTGATTCTAAACGACCTTAAAATGTATATGGTTACAGCAATTCAGAACAAAAAAAGTAACTGCACACTAGATGCTGAGGA
The DNA here is from genome assembly GCA_019395295.1 of Osmanthus fragrans. Lineage (NCBI taxonomy): Eukaryota > Viridiplantae > Streptophyta > Magnoliopsida > Lamiales > Oleaceae > Osmanthus > Osmanthus fragrans. The sequence continues at coordinate 9,307,554 of CM033361.1, forward strand.
ACCTACTTGAGACCTTTCAACGCGATGCTCCACGACCAGAGAAATCCTCCTCTTTTAGTTTCTCTGCAAAGCTTTCAATCTTCTATAACCCTTATCAGTACCAAATATCCTGTTAAAAAGGACATGGAAGAAGTTAGATTTGCGAATATAATTGATATTATCAAGTAGTTTTTACTATATCATCAAGCTAAGCTAAGGTTGAAGAATATCGGTAAGTTCAATGCAGAGCCGGACAGGTGGATCATAGCTCTTCAAGATTTATCCGTCAAGTATTAGCTTCACCCGCGAGATCCACAGAAATGTAAGTGAGATTTTTAAAAATTAATTACAACTTAATATATGAAAGAATGACGAATAGAGACAGATGTTCCTAAGCTGAATATATCCAAGGGTGACGGTAATATAACCTTCCAAACTGTCCCTGTTAGTAGAAAAAAATAGATCCTTTCACTTGCTCTTGATATTAATAAGTATTAATCTGTGTAGTAGATTATGGGCTTCCTGCCTACAAGAAGTCAGGATAGCACAAAAGACCTGTGTTGAAAATCTCACCAGTCCATGTAAACAAAAGTTGATGAATAGTTGCCACTCTTTGTATACAGCAGTCGGTGATGATAGTCATGGAAATCAGCACTGGGATCCCACAAAAGAAATTTTAGGCAAATAAGTAATTTTGAAACACCAAGTAATTCTCAGGTTACCGATGACAGAAAAGATAATATGAATACAAACCCCCCATATAATGGCAAAAAATTCGAGAGGCTCAACGGAAAATGGTAGCCACAATGTGCCTCGACTGTTTCAATGACTCTAAGAACCATCCACAACCACAGTGTTATCAGATGGGGACCAGTGATGGCAGGACCAACAATTGTTGCAAATCCAAGAAACAAAATCTCAGCAGGATGAGCGTATTCAGAAGTCAGCCCAAATGGTGTTGCATATCTGTCAGGATGTTAAGCGCATAGATAAAATGCATAGATAGACAAAGATTATGAGTACCTAACAGTAAAATGGGGACAAAAAGTACTCACAAAAGAATAAATCGAGAGTTACTTACTCGTGATGGACACTGTGGACATGCTTGTATAGCCATTTTGTATGTAAAATCCTGTGTCCCCAATAGAAAATGAAATCCTCCAAGATAAAATAGAACAAAATCTGGGTTGAGACTACTTTCCTACAGGGCAAATATCCCACAATCAAATCACAAAATAACATGGGAATATATTCCATTACATCGAATAGAGACATCACCATAAACAGAAAACATAGAGAAAGGGCAAAACGATTTTTGCTTGGATTAATGTCGTCTCAATTATTTTGGGAATGGGGATTATTGCATTAGGTACTTTGGCGGGGATAAAAGAAAAATCAGGTTATGAATGAATATCACTCCCCACATTGACCCTTCCACATGCACAACCATATATAAAAGGGCTTGATCTAATTAATCAGCATTTTGACATAATTAAACTTGCAGGCAATATGATAAATCATACTCAATTTCCCTCATCAGAAAACGTGCAGTATTATTTACTCAAGATAATGAATATATGATAGACAGATGGATATTTTGATTATCAACAAAAAGTAAAAATAGAGGGTAGCTTCTAAAAATGAATAACAGGAGAGAAAAATATATTATGTTATGCAACAGACTATATTCATATATATTATCCACCATTTGATAAGCCAGATTATAGAGAATCAAATGGGGTTGCTCCAATAACAAAGCTTCAGTATATAAAGAACCTGAATATACCAGGATGGCAAGGGAAGACTACTTCGCATCCCCATGTATTTGAAGACAGGATAGGATAAAATCATGACTGGTAGATTGACACAGAAATGATAGAGCAGTAGTCGAGTGACACATTTCCCCTGAGCTGCCGGGGTATTATTCTTAGTCTGTAGCAACAGAGAATGATATCATAGAAATTATAGGGGAGGATAACTTGTCTATTAAATTCACCTGATATGTTCTATAAGATAGAATGAAAAGTACATATAACAATTTATACTTCTGAATTATTCATTATTTTCCAATTTTGCAGGTCAATGGCATGCATACTAGAACCAGTAGCTAAAGATAACAATATTGTTTAGACATTATAACATATGTCTCATTTTCAATGAGAATAAAAACCATAACCGTGGTAGAAAGATAATCAATCTCCAATAAACAACAAACAATAAAGTCAATAGATTGATACCTGAATTTTGTACTTTCTCAGCCATCCTACCCTTTCAAAAATTATTAATGGAACTCCCGACAAGAAGAAGACACTTTCGTGAAGAAAGAAACTTCCAAGGCAAGCCAATTGAAAATCATTGAAACTGGTGATTAGATACTGCAACAAAAATTTTAAAGTGCATTATTGAGGGAAATAAAGAGTTAGATTTCATAGAGATGATATCACATAAAGGTGGATGAATTGTTTGAAGAAATTTCCTAATGGAAGAGATAGCGTGGGTCTTATGGATTCACCAAGCTCATTAAGATAGAAATATTAACTATGTTCCCAGTCTCAAATGTGAAAAGTAGTGTCTAGATCAATTATTGATGTATGAAAGTACCCAGGGAGATGGGTTTAGTGTGGCCAACGAAATAATTCAAATCAATCTTGTCAAATTAAGAGAGAAAGAGTACTATAGTATATGTCTATGTCTATGTCTATGTCTAAAAGAATAATGAAAGTATTCAAACTTGTACAAAGTATAGAAATACTATGCTCACGAGTCATGCTAAGAAATTATTAATTCTGCAACTCTTAACTTTAAAATAGCTAGTTTGAATGTTACTTCTGATTTGTTAAGTAAATAAAGTTACTTATGATGACATAAGGTAGGAGTTCATTTCAAAATAAACAACTTATTTCCAACATAATCGGCAATAAAAAATATTTATTTTAATACTTAATTGTTTACTAATCATATTTATAAGTAAATTTTTTAAAGTTTGTTAAACATGCACTTACCCAACTATTAACTAAGGGCTGTTGATACATCTCAGATTGAGATTACAATGCCCGATTTTTTAGTAATATTCGACCATAGCTATCATTGTCTAAGACTATTGTGTGATGAACTGGAGATAATTATTGGGTCCAATTATACAGCTGGAATAGCTTTAATGAAATTGATGTTTGTCTACTTGGAGTTTGGTAGTACTGCTGTATTACTACCCTTCCTGTAATCAAGCTGTTGGAATCGAACCCTGGTTGGACTTTTAAAGGTGCTGCCATAATTGTGCAAAAGCGTGTTTGAGAGGAATGCGACTTTGTTAAATATGGTGGATGGCTGGATGATTGACACATGCCTTAATCTGGGCTGTTGATTAAAGGATCCAGAAGCTTCCTTACTTACTTGAACGGGTTGCTAGGGTTGGCATTCATTCACTCACTTTGGCTTTTCGTCTGTTGGTTTTCAAAGAGAGAGAAAACGAGAGAAAAGGAGAAGGGGGCTAGGGTTTGGCTTTCCTTTGTGTATTCGCACTCTAAACTACTGGTTTTGTGTGGCGATCGTAGTGAATACCTTTGTGGTTGAGTATTCTTTGTGAATACTGTGAGGGAACTGTGTGTTTTCTCTGTTCTTGGTTGTGAGTCGTGTTCGAGGATAGTTTATGTTATATTCTTGGTGATTCATAGCAGTTGAACTTGAAAGATAAGTTCTCGATTTTATTACTCTGAACATTTGTAACCTTTTGTTGCCGTTTTTGGGCCAGTTAGTGCAACCGAGCATTATCCAAGAAATTGGATGCTCAACAGGGGATGTAGGTGTTAGATGTGGTCGTCGAACCTCTGGGGCTTAGGCCGAAAAGAAATCCCTGTGTTCTTCTTTCATTTCTGCAATTTACTTTCTGTTCGATTGAGTTATTATTGTTTCCATATCTAATTGTGTGTGGTCTCGGCCTTACACAAGCTGTTTAATCTCTTAATCACTCTACGAAACTTGCATTACATGAAAAAGATAGTAAGTTTCAGCACCGTGGAGTAGGGATGGCAATGGGGTGAGTCGACCATTCTCGACCCGTCAAGTATTTTTGTTACCTTACCCACCTCCATACCCGGTTAAAGCGGGCAGGGAGGGTGCGGTCCCCGATCTCGATTATTTTTTAATATTTTTAGTTAGTGAATATTATTACTTTTTTTCCAATTTGTTAAGAACAACTCTTTAAAAATGATGATAAATCATTTTTATTTTTTATTTTTATGAAAAACTTAAATTTGAATTAACTTAAAACGAGGTGGGGACCATGTTTCCTGTACCCCCTTCGGGTCAATGACCTCTTCGTGTCCCCGCCCTGTTTACCGATTTGGCGGGTAATCCCTGCCTCATTCGGGGCTAAATATTGAGTTAGAATGAATTTTTTGCCCATCTCTACCATGGCCTAAACTTCTAATCCATCAGTTCCCTAACTACTTCTTGATCTAAATAATAAAAAATAAATAAAAACTACATATCTACAGCAATGCAAACAGAAATTAATTGACATCTATTCATCTAAAGAATCATAATCTATTAAATTTGGAAAAATCTCCATAATTTTGATTAAATGAGTTCAAAAAGATTATATGCATTTTCACCGCCTTCCTTTCTTCTCAAAATAAATAAATAAAAATCGAAATTTAAATTTGAAAGTTACCCATTAAATTAGGAAAAATCTCTATAGCTTGTATTCAGGGACTTGAATACAATAATATACATTTTTCACTACCTTACTTTCTTACTTCTCCATTAAATTGGAATTCAAATTTGAAAGTCGAACAAAAAAAAAAAAAAAAAAAAAATTCGAAAATGCAATGCCGTGAATTGAAAAACAGTACAAGTAGATCCAGATAACAAATCAAGACGACGACGACGACGACAACAACAACAGCAGCAATGCGGAATAAAAAAAATTACCGTCCAAGCAAATTCAGTAATCGACGCCATGGAAAAAAAAACAAAATCCGCGAATGATTGAGTTGTGTTGATCTTCGTAGAGTGGATAACAAAGAATCAACAGAGCGTAAATGTGGCTACAGAGAGTACAAACTGGAGAGAGTCTATGGAGAAAATTCGAGAAGGGGGAAAGAGAGTGTTGGAGAGAGACAGACTGTCACGGAATCTCAGCTCGTGGCCGGCCTGCCCTCTTATACTTATCTCTGCGTACAATTATGTGATAGGTTGAATAAAGGGTAATTAGCATAAATGATTTCTAACGTTTACACTCATTATTAAAATGATTCCTATCATTTTAATTTTGACATTTATACCCTTATTTTAATATTTATTACGGGATTGATCCTTTCATCTAATTTAGTTAAATCAACTATTAACAATTTAATGAAATTTACAGAAATGATCTCTAACATTTACACTCATTTGCTAAAATGATCTCTATCTTATGTGAGTCTAATTAAATTTTATTCTATTACATTTTATTTTTCTCTCTTTTCTATTTTCAACCACATAACTTTTCATAAAATAATATTATATGTAAATCGAAATTTTTTCTTCTTTTTCAATCATTCATTTAAAAATAATAATAATATTCCACGTATTTTCATTCACAAAAAATGAGGGCCAAACGGAGAAATTGATCAACTTCCCATATTTTTCTCCTCTTAAAATTTTCGGGGAATATAATTCCTATGATTTGATATAATTTATAACTTTATACCCCAACTCAAAACGTTGTCGGCAAATATCTATTGTGTAGCAGTTTATTTTCTCTTTTACTATGGTATTTTGTATCTATTGTAGTAGGTTAATATTGAGAACTCATACTACATAACTCATCAATGATTATTTGTGCTAAATGGTTAGAGGGTTAGGGATGATATTTGTCGACAAAATTTTGAGTTGAGGTCTAAACTTGTAAATTATATAAAACCATATGAATTATATTCACCAAAAAATTTAATAGGAGAAAATATGTGGGAAGTTGATTAATTTAGCCCCTGTTTGGCCCCAATTTTTTTGTGAATAAAAATAGGTGGAATAATGTTTTTTTTTTAAAAATGAACAGTTGAAAAAGAAGGAAAAATTTTCGATTTACGTATAATATTATTTTATGAAATATTGTGTGGTTGAAAATAGGAGAGAGAAAAATAAAATGTAATGGAATAAAATTTAATTGGATTCAAAAACGATAGTGACCATTTTAGCAAATGAGTGTAAATGTTAGGGACTATTTCTGCAAATTTCATTAAATTGTTAACAGTTGATTTAACGGAATTGGATGGAATGACCAATCCCGCAACAAACGTTTGAAATAAGGGTGTACATGCCAAAATTAAAATGATAGGGACCATTTTAGCAATGAGTGTAAACGTTAGAGACCATTTCTACTAATTATCCGTTGAATAAAATATGAAACTATGTTAATGACAATTAATAATAGAATTAACTTCTTGTTTACCGATCTCATTCGTCCTAACATAGAGGTCGAGTCACACGTCCAATAAATATGTGGGACCCGACCTCCATGTGAGAGGGCGAATGAGACCAAGTAAACTAAAATGTAAATAAGACAGTACAAGTAACAATATCCTTAATAAAAATCAGTGGTCGAATTAAATAAAATGCATCAAATGGGGAGTACCGAATGGTGTCCTCCTCACAGAGTACATGTGGGCTTTGTGTGAATATAAAAAATTCAAAAATGTGGTACACACCCCCTATTGTGAGTAGTAGATAATTGATTAGATAAAAAAAAAAATTATGTATATGTATTATTGTTCAAATAATATTACTTTATTTTTGCCCTAGAAAATTAACGCATTGCATTTGTTATCTCTAATCTATGCATCCATCTGATATTTTCCCATCCGAAAAAGGTAAAATTTTATAAATGAAAAGGTCAAGAATCAATGAGGTTGAAGATGAAATGATATGAGGCAAGTTTTGACATATCTCGTTAGGGAGTCGATGCATAGGAGAGACAACACATCTCTAAACAATCGAAAAAGTAAATTCTCTGAGTTGAAAGTAAAGTATCAAATTTGAAAAAGGATGTTTCTTTCAAGCCTAATAGGTTTCTCAAGGCAAAGTTGGCGATGTTTAATTTGTGTTTCAGTTTTGAGTTCACTTTCAATTTTTGTTTTTCTTTTGTTTTGAGAGTCTCTTTTAAGATTGCAAAAAAACGATTTGATTTGTCATTTTGAAAAAACATATTTCTCAAAACGGAAAACTAGAAACCATGTTTGATTTGAAAGTATAAAAAAATTATTTTATAGTAATTTATTCCACAAAATTTGATTATTTAATAAAAAATAGAACAATGTTATGCTAATATATTGTCAAGTATTATTACATTTAAAGTTGGTGAATCCAACAATATTTTTTTCTTCCTACAAAAGTAAATTAATAATAAATAATAAATTGAGTTCAAAATATAGAAAATACAAATCAATGGCGTGGACTAAGAATATTTTTACACGTATTCATTTAAATATTTTTCAAAAATTTTAATGTAAATAATCATTACGAGCTTGAACTATTGTTATTTTTTTTATAATTTTTATTTTTCTCCAAATTTTTTTAATTTTTATGGAATAAAAATTAATGACATGGATTGAGAATATTTTTACCCTTCTCATTTAAATATATTTACAATTTTTTTATGAAAATAATCGTTACAAGCTTGAACTATTTTTATTTTTTATATATTTTTAATAATTTTAATTTTATTATAGAATTTTATTTTTTTTAGAATTTTTTATTTTTAGAACTTTAGAATTTATTTTTCAATTTTTCAATTTTTTAAATTTTATTTCTTAGAATTTTATTTAAACTTTTGTTTTTCATGTTTTTAGTGTTTTTGAATTTTCACTAAAAACGCTCAAAATGACAAAAAAGTGCTTTGAGTTTTATATTATAAATTTAATCTTGTTTTCAAACTACATTTCCAAAATACCAAACAAAACACAATTTCAATATTTTGCAAAATTAGAAATTGAATACAGCTTGAAAACAAAAAACCAAACGTATCATTAGCTTTCAATCTTAGAATGAGAAAATAAAAAAGAAAGGCTAATTCTTCCTCAGCAAGAAGGCTATGAAGTGAGCTTGACCTTGCCATCTATTGCATTACTTAGATAGACCAGCATTATCATTTCCATGCAAGGGAAGCAGATTCTACATCGTACTCGAGTTCTCTTCCTATGGTTCAAACTTCCGAAATTCTTTGTTAAGAAGATCCTGATGTCTCAGCTTATAACATATATCAATCCACTGCCCTCCTCGAAGTGGTTTGTCAACCACGGTTTCCCTCCCTCGAAACAATGTTCTTTGCCAAATGCCCTTCCTAGGATTGGGGCAAGACAACAATGAATAGTTCAACGGAACTAAAAATGTGAATATGACTGGTTTTGAGTGAATGGACTGATTTAGGGATGTATTCCTAATCAATTTGAAATTTTAGAATTTTGAGCAAAGATAATTCTTTCTCGATTATTATGGTTCAACTTATCAGTCCATATAGAGAGAGACATGTTATGTATAGATGGAATAATTGGACATTTATCAACATTATATTGTACTCAATTGGATAAGATTATAAAAGATAGAAATGGAACAAAATCTGTCGCTTACTCAAATGTCTTAAAAAGAATTTTATAAAAAATAAACACAGTTTTTATTGTATTACTATCTTTTTGGTACCCATTGTTCCTTCGAGGTAAGTTATTTCACTGAAAGTTTTTTCCAGTTAACGCACTATGAAAGAGAAGTTACTAGTTAAAGCATCACTAGATACTTTCTATTTATAAAGAGAGCATCTCATATCCTTCTTTACCTTAAAAGAAAGAATGTCAAAATTACTATTCATCTTGAAACCTCCGTTTCACGCACTGTAACTAAACTGGATCTATACTATTCACTCAAAAGGAACTTCATTTGTTTACTGTTCATTCAACCAAATGAAATTAATGTGACTGCCTTACATTGTTGACTTGTCTCAAAATTTTCGTGAGCCTTTTGAGATTTTTTAGTCTATGGATCCCATTTACTTGCCTCTATTGTTGACTTAATTAATCATTTACTATAGAACAAAATATTCTGCCTCCTATTGTTGACAATTTGAAGTTGTACTGTTCATCCTTTATTTTTTTTAAGAGACTTTGAGTCCATATACGGACCGAAAAAATGCAAGTTGTATTTCTTGAAGAGTAAGTAACATGATTACATGGACACGTTGAGAATTACTATTCATTTGCGAAATGTCATGCATATAACTGTGTCTACTTAAAAGAGCCAATCTACTCATTTCTACTGGTTTCTCATTCATTTGGCACCTACTTCTTCCCTTCAAAAAACATCCAAAATATCCTCATTTACCTCTTACAAAAAATTCTAAGTTTCTCTCGTGTATTATTGTCCGGAGATTTACATTTCTATTGTTACTCTTTCAATTTTCTGATATGCTATTTAAGGGTAACGAATTTGAATTCGTATTCTTTCAATTTTTTTTTGTTCGTTCCAAAATCCCATTTATGTTCGATTTTGTCATTGTGTTTAAAGTTAGGCAAATTTGTTTGAGATTGCAGTTGACTTTTTCATTTAAAATGCTATTCTTATATTTTGTATTTTCCTTTAACGTTTTTCCTTTATCGTTTTACCAAGAACCCTTCCTCAATTTATCATTTAATTATTTTGCAGTTTAGGTATTGCAAAGAAGAAAAGATTCCTCTGGGAGAATTTCAAAATGGGAATTTCATTTACTTTATAAGGTGATTGTCTTTCATTTTATAAATTCATTTTCTAAAATTTTGTATTTTAAAACCAAAACATTGTTTATAGTATTTTTTTTATAATTATATTCAAGTAAAATTGTATTAGGAGAATGTTTATTTGTAAGTAAAAATGAGAATTTTTGTTTGATGATGAATAATCTAATTTAAAAATGGAAAAAATTAGTTTCATAATCTCAAGCTAGAAATCAAAACCGAAACATTGTTTGTAGTTTTTTAAAATTATATTCAAGTAAAATTTTGTATTATGAGAATGTTTATTTGCAAATAAAATTTTGTATTAGAAGAATGTTTGCTTGATAATAATTAATCTAATCTAAAAATGAAAAAAAAAATAGTATTTTAATCTTAAGCTAGAAATGAAAACCGAAACATTATTTGTAGTATTTTTAAAATAAATTTTTTATTAGACGAATGTTTGTTTGATGATAAATAATCTAATCTAAAAATCGAAAAAATTAGTTCTTCATCTTAAGTTAGGAGGTAAAAAAAAAAAAGTTAAGTGGAGCACTAAAGTGCTCCATGATACGAAGCATAAGGAGCACTAAGTGCAAAAAAAATTAGGAGTGGAACTCTTCATGGTTTGGAGAGACGTCTCCAAACCACGGGGAGAGAATTTTTTTTTTTCTTTTTTTTTTCATTTCTTATAGTTAAGTTTTCGAGGTATTTGTGCGTTTAGTTCTTCAATTTTCATCTTGTAATTTTTAGTCATCATAATTTAACTTCTCTTTCAATTTCATCCTTAAAAAATTGCAACATTAGGTCCTTAAACTTTTGACACTTGTACACTTCAATCCCTAAAGTCATCTTTTTGTGCAATGTTGGTCTTTTCTTCCTTCCTTTATACACTTTCTCCTTCAATTTAAACAAAAACTAGTCATATATAAAATAGAGCATTTAAAAATAAATCGAGAAATATTTATTGATTTTTTTTCTCATTTTTTATTTAACATATTTTTTTAATTGAAATTCGATTGTACGAAAAGTCAATCTCACTTTCTATTTTAAACATGGACTTTCTAAAATAGAGAACAATTTGTATTTAAAATTTCTTAGAGATATTCTGAGATAAATAGCTATTTTTAGGAACACATTGTATAGAATACATTGATACAAATCTTTTGTTCCACTAGTAAATCAATCAAGTTTTTCTGCTCGTTAAAAGCAACAAAGAAGGGAAAAGAAAGGATAATAAGTCTTAAAAATAACTTTTACAAGATAAAAAGCCTTCTAATCAAACGATAAATTGTCAAAACAAAAGTGTTACAAATGGAATAATGATATCTAGGTAGTGCTAAATTATAGACTCAATAAAATATAAAGTTAAGTGATTAATTTAATTAGAGTAATCTTATTTAATGCCAGTGATATTAAAATACCGATTTAGTGTAATATTAAATGAGATGTATAATTAAATGAATCACTTAATTCTCATTTATTGAACCTATCATTTAGGCCCTATTTGATTAGAGATATATTCCATGAAATTAGACAAACGTTTTCTACTTTCCAACTTTTAACTTTCAGCCCCAGTCCATGCGCCCCATTTTCCCACAAATTAGTGAATTGTTTTTCCCACCTTTTTGGTGGGAAATGCAATTCCATTTTTATTTATTTATTTATTTGGGCAATTGAAACACATTTCTAAATTCAATGGTAAAAAAATTTATTCATTTAATTAACAATTTGCATGAAAAATAAAACTAAAGAACACAACAAAATTTTGAATTTTGAATTTTTTTTTTTTTGGCAATCCAAACAAATATTATCTCCAATTGTAAAAAAAAAATTATCCCAAAAATGAACAATTTGCATAAAAAACAAAGTCAAATAGACTAGGTCAAAAATTATACCAAGAAAACACAATTAATTACAATTCTCAGTAAAACAAATTCTAAACAATTCAATTTCCTTTAATTCGTTTTCTTGCAATCCAAATTCCACAGTCACAATCAAATGGACCCTTAGTGTCATTTAGATTGATGTTATAACACCAATAATGCTAACTAACATTATTTATTTAATTATACATAACATTTAATGTCGCATAGTGCCAAACTAATGCTTTAACACACTAGTACTAAATAGTATCTACAACTGTGAGAAGACAATGAGGTAATGCACTTTTGTTGTCATCTTAATGAACAACATTGAGCAACACTAAAACAAATCACATTTTTTGTCCTCATAATGAATATATTTTACACCCACTTATTACCTACACCTTTGTAGACACATGATTTAGCACTTAAAAAAACAATACCAAATAAGCACTAAAGCAAACTAAGGGTATGTTTGATAGGGGTCCAATTCCATGGAACATGAAAAATCAATTCCATTTTCATCCAAATGCCATGTTTGATAGTAATTATTTTCTCTAGAATTGATTTTCGGGGTGGCTTCACATGACCCTTTTCCAGCAATTCAAGGAATTCTAATTCTCACCTTTTTCTATGGGAACTTCTTTTCCAGGTTTTTTTTTTTTTTTTTTTTTTAAACGAAAACAAATTCTATCCCTATTTGTAAAAAATATATATCCATTTAATGGACAATTTTTATGAAAAATAAATTTAAACGAACACAAAATTTTACAATTTTTTTTTTGTTTTTTAGCAATCCAAACAAATTCTATCCCCAATTGTAAGAAATTTAATCCCTTTAATTGACAATTTTCATAAAAAACAATGCCAAACAAACCAAGTAAAAAATTATACCAATCAAACAATTAATTACAATTTCCAATAAAACAAATTCTAGGTAATTCAATTCTCCGCAATTTGTTTTATTTCCACCCAAATTCCACATATGCAATTAAACGGACTCTTAAAGTTTTATCTATAGAGGTTTAACATAGCTACTGTTACAAGAAGGTTTATAATGATGCAAGGATTAATCAAAAGCGAAAATGCAACTTGAGGCTGTCAACAATCTACAATTGCATCGCAATTTACCTAAACCAGTGTATTTACATAGTCGAATAATAAATTGCATGCTAAAAATTCAAAAAAGAAAAATAACATGGCACTTCAGGCCACCTGAGCTGAAAATAGTTGCCAGTCTAAGAGACATTCAACCTGAGGACATAATACTGGTACAAAATGTATGCTCCAACTTTAGAAGCCATAATCTTCTCAGGCACACCAAATGACACAACACCTGCCAAAATTTATAAAAAATCTGAAATATGAGTAACAACACAGAATGAAAAACACTTTTTAAGGGGTTTTTTCAATGGTTAGGGGACCCAACCTTATTAAGAGGTCCTTCAGATCAAATCTTTAACTAAGCTTAACAGACTTACTCTCGAGAAAAGCTACTTTAAAGCTTGGCCAAACATTATTCCCCCAACCCTGATGGGGCTGAGATTGGGAAAAAATGATCAAGCAAATCTCAATTCAGAACTTGAAGCAAGAAATGTAAAATTAATCAAAAGCATGCTAGAAATCAATCAATATCAAAACTCATACATATCAAGAGAAGAATAAATATGGATTTAATGATGCTACATTAAACAATTTTAGCTCAGCTGGAAATCGGCGCCATGAGAGTATATAGTATCATGGCTATGCAATAAAAAAATCAGAAATATTTTCTTCAAAATAAAATTAGCATGCCTTGCAACACAAAAAGGGAAAATAGAAGAATTAATGACCAAGAAGAGATCTGATGAGTGTTCAAGTTTATCCCATGCAACCTACCGCCAAACAAGTTAAAGCTTTAAATTCAAACACCCAAAATCCAAATATATGTAAAATGTTTGATAAACATCAATCCAAAATGGGACCATAAAGGATTTTCATTCAGACTTCAGAAATTTAAATTATGAGCGGTATCACCATGGATCTAGGCAGACGTGCACAACGTGTCACTGTCAACCTTCTTTCCCAATAAAATCAAAGATGACATCCCCCCTAAATCTATTGATTCAAGCAGGAAACACAGATTATTTCACCACACCATTCTACGGAAGTCTAACTTACAATTAAACAGGGAGAAAGAATCTGAATCAATAGACATGGATGAATCCCATAAAATGGTTCAGTTCGTAAAAAGCCATTATTTAAAAATAATAGAAGACTGATTAAGATTAGGCTGTGTGTTTCTTTTCAGATAAAGCTCTGTAAATTGTGAATCCTCTTTGTCAATTACTACTCAGTCAACCACTCGGAGAGTTGTCAAAGCACTCGAACAATTTCCAGAAGATAAATATATTCCAGCCACATACACAGTACAATAACCATCAAAATTAGGTATGTAGTGTCACGAACTAGTAAAATGTTTGATGCTTCAAAGACAAGGTTACAGACCTTGAGCATTGTCGGATAACTAAAACCACTGTAATCAAATTCTACTTCACAAAAACCGCCTTCTATCGTTTGGTTTCAGGATCTGAAATGAACACATCAAACTTTCATCAACACTCATCATTGCACCAGCATTATCGAATTCACCACAATAGTTGGGAGCAGAAAATATTGTAACTAGCTGTCTGTCAGCAAAAAATTCATATCCATCTTCCACGACCTGCACAGAAAAATCCCATCAACAGCAGAAACCAAAACGCAGAAACAAAGATCAAAGAAATCAAGAGAAAATATCAATACCTGATGAGCACGACATACAAGGTCCATATCATGCTGAATTAAAAACTCAGCTACCTTATCCGGACCAAAAGTGTACGAGACCCCCCTATCGTTCATCCCCCAACCTTTAACTTCTCTACTAGGATCCGACCAAAGTAAATCACAAAGCAAACCAGAGTCGGGAACATCAGTTGGACGTGGCAAATTCCTTATTTGATCCAAGTCAAGTAGATCAGGAGAAAGACCACCATGCATGCAGAGTATTTTATCGTCTATAAGAGCAGCTACTGGAAGGCAGTTTAAAACAATCAGTAAAGACTTTCCAGAGTCTCACGTTGAAGCGGCGTTTACATTCATCATAGAATCCATATATCCTATTAATAGAAGCACATTCATGATTTCCTCTTAAAAGAAAGAAATTTTCTGGATATTTGATTTTGTAGGCAAGAAGAAGGCAAATTGTTTCTAAACTATATTTGCCACGGTCCACATAGTCTCCTAAGAACAAATAATTGGCCTCGGGGGGGAATCCCCCATATTCGAAAAGTCTTAAAAGATCTCCATACTGCCCGTGAATGTCTCCTGGATTAAGACGAACCAAAATGTACAGTCAGACTTTTGTTGGAGAACAAATAGAAAGTGGGTGAGAAAGTTCAGACTGCAAATCAAAAATGTATTTCCAGACCATATTGATTATCTTACAAGCAGAATTGCAAAATTCTTCACCTAGAGAAACAAAACAATCTTCAGTGTGGAGCTCTGAAGGTAACGGAAAAGTACCACTTTTTTAACTCTAGAAAACTAACAATGCTTATTCATGTTCACATAAACGTTAAAACTAACAAAAAATTATTTTACAGTCCGACTCATCAGACAACATATAGAACTTTCATTAATTAAATAGCTTGTACATTTTGTGTAGGATGTTTATTCACGTGAAGGATAATAAAGAGACAAGGGATGTGAACCAAATAAAATGAATAATACAAATCCAACTTAGGTTCTCAAAATGCAACACGTGATATTCAGCCAATCAGGAAACCAATGGAAGGGGAAGAACCTGCAACACCAATGATGTTTCGGAAGCTAGAGTTTCTTTAATAAACAATATAACCAAATTTTTCGTTTTTACTATATACTCCACTAGGCATTTGGGGATTGCATTTTGTTTCGACGTCAATTTTGAAATATTAACAAAGGGAAAGAAATATCGTTTTTCCATTACAAAGGGAACCTTTTTTTATTTTTTTTTTAAATTTTTTTGCCAATTTTTTGTTTTGATTTTTTGGAAAGTCATTTTGTGAAAAGTGATTTTTTGGAGAATGTGCGGTTTAATGGGTCCACATGCAAAATTATTTCATTGGGAGAATGTGTGGATGAAAATGAGTTAAAAGAAAAAGTAATTTTGAAAATATTAAAATCAAACAAGGGCTTCATCTTTTTACCTTTTTAATAAAAAATAACCAAGTCCCAAATATAAAAAACCATCAAGGCCAGACCCTGCCAGGGGCGTGGGCTGGTAGATCCTATGGCCATACCAGGCCTCCTAAAACTAGGCAGTTTTACACCTCTAGGTATTTATTTATAATCTCTTCATGAAGACTACATCTTACCATTAAATTTCATGTTTGACCATCAATGCACCTACCTTTCTCATTACCAACCATTGGTGATAAATTTAAATAAAAGACCACACACCACAATCCCGAACCAAAATTTGAACATTTTTTATTTATTTATGATCATGGATGTTCGGGCCAACTTACGCGTACTTCGATTAATCTTACGGGACCTTGAAATTTACAGTCGGATACTCAACTCAGTGGACTTGAGAGGACTCGAACTGATGACCATTGGAGAGCAAACCCAAGGCCTGACCAACAGAGCTACCCCTCAAGATTAAAATTTGAACATTTCTTATGATCTCAAAGTGTGTTACATGGTGCAATTATTTTGTAATTCTTGAATGTAAAGTGTTATTTATCACATTTTCTAAAATAAGTACTGAATCTTAGATTGCACTTTTATTCGTGAGTCATAATTTGCTAATGTATGATTCCAATATATGATAGCCAATTCATTTAATGTGATATCGGCAATAAATAATATTGATACATATGAGCTAGAACGAAAATATTACATCATACTGTTAACGAATTTCAAAAATAAACTATGATAAAATCCAAATAAGATGATTAATATAAAGTACAGTTGTCAGCATTATAAATAACTTGAAAGGCATGGAGTGAAGAAAATATACTCAAAATTCAGAGTAAACCCACAGCACAAGAATAACATCAACCTCCTACCAAAGTAGATTTCATGCCATAAGTCGACCAGGGAAATATCCTCATATCGACTTCGCGACCTAATTCTTTTTATGATCCAGATTTTAAACAAATAATCAGCAGAAGAACGAATTCAAATTCTTTTTCCATAAAATTTATCTCCTAAGCAGCTGTAATGCAGCTTCTCAAATCGACAGCCATTCTTTTCTCGACTTGATGACCTCTAGTCTTCTACCCAAGTATCTAAATCTCAGAACCTAACTTTCTAGATTTATTGCAATTTACTTGGTACAATTGTTTAATGATGTAGTCATTCAGAATGAGGCCAGCCTTAGTGTGACGAACAAAAGACGAATCAAGGCGCCAATTGTGAGTCAGTAATTGGAGGTGCATGCCTCAAGGCTTATGAGACACGTGCTCCTTAATTCTCTACTTAGGCATGGGCCCATACCCTGGATCTCTCCAATAACAAGTTTTTTTTAATCATAATACTGAGTCATTTTGTTTCTTGTATCTTCTTCAATGTATGGAATTAGATTTTTCATGACAATTCCTATCTTTAGCCATGCTCCCCTTGCTTTCTTGTTAGATAATCTTCTCTTCTTTTTTTTTCAAAATGAATTTTAATGTGCTTAATTTTCATCAACCAAATTTTAGATTATAGTAAATCCACCTCTAGATCCATCCCTGAATCCAATTAAAAACGTGCGTGCAAATTCCCATTCAGAAAATTCCAAATTTCTTCCATTCCAATACAAGAAGGTAAAGCAAAATGTTGTAATCTTGTTGTTCAAAATCAAATGTGGATGAATTACAAAACATATGAGCGTAATTTCACATTCGTGTAATCATGGCATGTTCTTGGGGGCAAAATGCCATCGCCTCCTGAACTTTCTACTCACAAGTCAAAGGCATGTGTATAATCATATACATGGAAGACATGCAAAAACATCTAACTACGTATTCATTCACAAAATGAAGATATATAAAGACAGAAAGAAAATACCGCAGATCTTTATTGGAGCTTCAAGCTCGAGCAGATTAGGCTGTGAAAGGAAGATTTCACGTGAGGCGGTGCAGAGAGCGCGGATCTCATTCTCCGACAGCTGCACCTGCCGCACGGTCCTCGTACTCCGGAACTCCAATAACCGGCTGATTATATCATCCAGAACGGCAGGCTCCATCCCCTGCCTAGTTGCCGCCATCTCTTACCCTCTCTTCTTTTGATTCTAAGCCTCCCCTAAAAATTCAAAACCCAACAACAAACCCTAGATTCTAATAAAAAAACAAAAAAAAAAATCAAGAAACATAGATTCTTGACGTCCCAATTGAAAAACAAGAAAAAAAATAATGAACGAATAACACAAATCAGTCCAGATTAAAAAAGGGTAAAATAAAAAACTTGATTTTAATTGGAGGAAAAAAAAAGGTGGATGCAACACCGTTACACCGATGAGGCGGAGCGGAACTTATGAATGGATTACGATGATTTGACGATACAAAAATGTATCTTGGGAATCGATAAATCCGCTACCCCTCGTGCGGTTCTCTATGTGCAATTTGGATTGGTACTGACTGGCTTTTACCCATTTTGTGCCCTTGCCGCTTTGGATTTTCAAGTGCTGCAGTAGACTTTAGTTGGCTCAATTTCAAATTCTAGGGGTTCAACTTTCCAGTCTCCAAGGGGCCATATTTGCCATTGTATGACAATAGTTAAAATATTTTCTTAATTTTATTTCCAATTACATATTTTCACAATAAAATATTTTACATATAAATTCAATTTTTTTTTATATTTTTTAATCATACTGTATTCTTAAAAATTATTATTTCAAAACTCATTTTAATAATTGTCAAACATGAATTAATTTCTCAACTAATATATTTTATGTAAATATCATGTTTATTTCATTGAAGACTTTTGAGTTATGGAACTCAAAATTTTCATATTTCGAGAGTATTAATTTTTTTTTTCGCGTCATCGTATAAGTAATCAAATCAACTAGATTTCTAGGAAATATTTATATAGTCAATTTTAGATTTACCGATAATTAAATTTGAGTTGATATTCTATATTAAAAAGTGTTTTAGAGATATAATTTTACTTCGATATATTTTGAAGATAAATTTTGCTATGTCTTGTATCCGAAGCTCCCAGTAGCAACTGCGTCAAAGCCACGTGAGGGACACAACACGAAAACATCTGGTAGTCAACAATGTAGAAGTAAAGAAAGGGAATAAGTTGGTTCTTTGGTCTAAACACTGTCTTCATCCGAGGTTCATCTATTGAAGCACTTCATCTTCTGGCCGAACCTCTACACACCTGAAGCTCTCTTTCCTGTTGTCGAGGCACTCGCCGACTTTAAAGTGGACCTGGAGAGTATTTTTAGAAATGATTAATGTAACATTTGTATTAATAAATGTCATACATGTCAACATAGGATGTAGGACGACTAACCCCTTGTCAACGTAATTAACCTGTGGCAGAGAGTGATTTGAGGTTCTAGATGCTGGGATGAGGCCACATGGTTATGATCCAACGGTGACCACGTCGGCCTCAACTCTATAATAACAATTCTTGTAACATGTAAAAGGATTGATAAAAATATCCACAAACTTCATTTACTTGACACCATAATCAATCTTTTATCTTGCTTATTTGGTATTAATGTGCTCGAGCTTGGAACAATCGTACATTGGTGGAAGTGTGTATGATTGTTTGCTTGCTTACAATTGTCTATGATCTTAGTCGACGTTCGAATATTTTTGTCTCGTGTCGTAAAGCATCTCTCAGTTCATTATCGTTGTGCAACCCTGACTGTATCCGATCAAAACGTGTTAGGAGTTGCTTACATGGACGTGATTGGACCCGACATCTGTTGTCTACGTGGTCACAGCGAAAATGGGAACAATAGATTGGCGCTGTCTATGGAAAACTATACATTCAACCACGAAAATCTTGTGGAAGGAAGCCAATGACTTTTGTTTGGGAAGATCTCTTGCCTTCAAAGAAAATGAAGTGATCTTGAAGAAAGGATCACCAAGTATTCCTAAATTGAATCACTCTTTTGGGAACCCCTGTTAATTCATTGAAACAAAGGAAAAATTCAGCTCCAGGAGTCACGTGATGAAAGGACATAACCATGAGCTCCATTGATGAAGAGTCAGCACCTCGGATGACTAGGGAACACCCTAAAGAATGGGAACCCTCGCAAGTTGCTTCGGCTGCTAGCCACCGATTCCATCAGCCTAATAGGAGAGGTGGGTCGAAAGTGGATCTAGGATATCTGCTAGGCTTACTAGAGAAGTGGCCTCCCTGGCCGCCAATATGAATTATAATACAACAAAACCTTGTCATGCAAGAATAGTTAAGAAGCATGCAAAACTAGGGAGGATACCCAGTTCTTTACTATGCAACTCAAGGAAATGCATTCCATGACCCCTCATAAGGAAATCATTACCATGGTGAAGATGAGGTCCAAAGACAAATAGCAGGATATCAACAATATACGGGGAAGAAGTAGCTCGGGAAAGGGAAGTTGGAGTGGATATCTCCACCAACTATGCTACTGACCAACCCAACGAGGTCCCATTCAATTGTTCTCCAAGCTATTATCTGAAAAACATGCCTCGAAGGTCGATGAGCGTCTTCGTCAGTCTCCATCTACACCAAGAAATAGGCAGCAAAGACCATTTCAGTTTAAAAGACATAGTGAACTGGTCGATAATTACATGCCTCTAAATCCTCCAACTAGAAATAGGCAAAAGAGAAGAGTAGAACAGACAGGAAATTGAGCAGAAGCATCTCAACCGCCTAAAAAAACACAAGCCAGAGAATATGAAGATTCTAACGAGCCCCAAAGGTCCTTCGATCTTGATGATGATAATGACAATTTTCCTTTCTTACAAGGATTAGGAATGCCCCTATCCTAAATCACTTTACGCTCCCCAAGATTCGCAAGTAAAACCAAAAAAAGATCATGCAAAGCATCTCAACAGCTTCAAAACGCATATGAGTTTGAAAGAAGCTACTCCCATCATGAAGTGCAGAGCCTTCCACTTGACCCTGAGTGGACCGGCTGAAGTATAGTATACGAGGCTCCCAGAATGGAGTATTCGAAATTGGCCAGGTTTTAAGAAGGCTTTTCTTAAGCGCTTCACTACAAGTAAAGATGACGAATGACCAGTACAACGCGTCCAGAAAATGAGGTAGCAACAAAGGAAGTAATTGAAGAGTTTTTTGTCTTGTTTTACCAATGGGATGACCTACTACGTGTTGGTCACAGATAGTGAGGCATTAATAGTCCTAAGAGGAGGATTATATATGAACTCCTCTTTTGGAGGGACGTGTAAAACAAAGATCCTACCAGTTACGACGCCTTATTGAAAATGATAAGGCGGGAGATCATTAATGAATAATTGAAAGATCATCGAAATAAGGCAAACCGATGACTCCCACCTCCACAAATGCAAAGAGGAA
This sequence comes from Osmanthus fragrans, assembly GCA_019395295.1. Taxonomy (NCBI): domain Eukaryota; kingdom Viridiplantae; phylum Streptophyta; class Magnoliopsida; order Lamiales; family Oleaceae; genus Osmanthus; species Osmanthus fragrans. Next base: position 9,328,645 of record CM033361.1, read on the forward strand.
GAGGTCATACCTCCCACTTAATAGACCATCAAGCAAAATATTCAACCTCCCTTAATCCAGGGCAAGCATTGGCCTCTGCAACATTGAACCCAGTGCCTACTTTAGCTTATGAGGAAATATACCCCAATGCGAAAATGCACCAAGACAAACCCTACCAACGATTTTCCCACACAGAGAGAGATAGGGGATGAGATGTTGAACCCAGAAATAAGGATGAAGTACCCCTCTACTGCACATACCACCACTGGTTGTAGGGACATGCTAAGCACCCTAACAACCAAAAAGGAAATAGTCACCCGCAAAGGGACGAGGCTCCTAGGCAAGGTCGGCAAACAAGGAACAATGAGGCGAGGCATACCAATAGAGGAAATGCCCTATGCAGGAGACATAGTCATGGGAAAAGATCCACAGAGGGTCGGAGACAAAGATGGAGCCCTTTAGCCAATGCCAGACAGGAGCCCATCTGAGGAATTAACACTATTTTTGGAGGCCCATATGTCGGGACGAATCCAATAACGTTCAAAGAAACTATGCAAGGGAAGCTAAAGACCCCCCTCAATAGCGATCTTTGTAGTCAGTAGTAGCCGACCTTTCACCGAAATGGTCTCAAAATGATGTAGACAACGGAAGCCCGGTCAACATCATTTTTGTAGCCACATTTGATAAAATGGAAGTCGATCATGAGTTAACTCTGGTGAACTCTCATTTGTACAAATTCACTAGCAATTGTATTGTCCTAAGAGGAAAAATACTCCAGTAATAGAGATGGGGATGACACCACTCACGGCTCACCATTTTATGGAATTTTTAATGGTAGACAATCGTTCCGCTTACCACAGGGTACTTGGGAGGCCGCATTAAAGGAATTGTGGACTGTCACGTCCATCCACCACCTGTGCATGAAGCGTCCCACAGAGAACGGTATCACCATAGTTAGAGGTGATCAGAAAAGTGCTAGGGAATGCTATACAAACTCTCTAAGAAAGGCTAAACCAATTGATGTCAATGTCATTCTAATGGACATTGAGGAAGACGATGACCTTTAGCATGGGAGAAACCTTGAACAAAGGGATACGTCAAAATGAAAGATGTCTCTGAAGAAAAGGCCGTTTTGGAAGTACAATCTGCCCTTAAAAATGGAGAGACACTGAAGAAGTGGCTAAGCTTGATGAACTGGAACCCCCATAATTGATTGCGAATCATAGACAACTCGAGTTAAAGAAGTGGAGAGTTTTATAGTGGATGCCCAAGATCTCTCCAAATCCTTGCAGGTTGGAAAAAACCTGTCAATAGCAGCCAAGGAAAAGTTGAAACAGTTCTTGCGAGATAATTTGGTTGTCTTTGCATGGAAACATGTGGACATGGTTGGCATCGATCAAAATGTCAGTTGTCACCACTTGAAAATCGACCTAAAAGCTGCTCCTTACTAGTAGAAGAGCATTGCTCCTAACGCAGAAAGATATGAAACCTTGAAAGATGAGGTGGAGAAGCTAATCAACAACCGCTTCATTCGAGAGTCGACGTATCCGAAATGGGTGTCAAACCTCGTCCTAGTAAAAACAAATAATGGAAAATAGAGGATATACGTGGATTTCTCCAATCTAAAATAAGTCTGCCCTAAGGACAACTTCTCACTTCCACGGATAGATCAACTCATTGACTCTACTGCTGGGCATGAACTGTTGAGCTTCATGGACGCCTATTTAGACTACAATCAAATCCCAATACACCTTGCAAGTGAAGAACATACGTCCTTCATGACGGACATAGATCTTTATTGCTATAAAGTCATGCCTTTTAGGCTGAAGAACGCAGGAGCCACTTATCAAAGGCTGGTCAACAAGATGTTTGCAAACCCTATTGGAAAGACCATGGAAGTGTATATGGGTGATATGCTGGTGAAAAGTTTGAAAATAGATGATCATGTTAAGCACCTCGTCGAAGCCTTCCAAATACTTTGAAGGTATAGGGTGATGTTAAACCTTCTTAAATGTGCTTTCGGAGTTGCCTCTGGAAAATTTCTAGGCTACATAGTCAATCAAAGAGGTATTGAGGCTAACATGAAAAAAATCAAAGCCTTAGTTGAAATGAGGTCACCATGAAAGCTCAAAAAGGCACGTAGCAACCTTAAGTTGCTTTGTCTTAAAGGCAATAAACAAATATCTTCATTTCTTTAAAGTTTTGAAACGAGGAAACAATTTACAATGGATAGAGGAATGCGAAGTGGCCTTACAAACGCTGAAAAAACACTTGGGATACTACTGAGGCTATTACTTCGGTGCTAGTAAGGGATGAAGAAGGTCACCAACTACCTATCTATTACGTGAGACACTCATTGTAGTGAAAATTTGCTATCCAGACATGAAGAAACTGACTCACTTTCATAACGGCTTCTCGAAAATTAAGGCCATACTTCTAGGCACACACCATACAAGTGCTAACCATCTACCCTATGAAGCAACTGCTGCAGAAGCTCGACGCTTTAGAGAGGTTACTTAAATGGGCCATGAAGCTCAGTGAATTTGACATTGTCTTTAGAAAATAAGGACAACTGTGAAAGGGTAGGCTTTAACAGATTTTGTGGCCAAGTTCACCACTATTCCAGAAAATGGAAGAGAAAATGAAGCTTGTCGAATCTTCCACATAGAGCATATTTGTTGATGGCTTATTGGAAAACACTGGATTTAGAGAGCAGGAGTGGTCCTAGTTAGTCTAGAAAGACATAAGCTCAACTTTGCTGTGAAGTTCAACTTTAAGGTCACCAACAACACAACGGAATATGGAGCACTCTTAGCAAGAATCGGATTAGCCAAAGAGATGCACGTAAGAAGGCTGGTCATCAGCAGCGATTCCCAGTTGGTAGTTAGCCAGTTTAATGACAATTTTTCAGTCAAAGACAAAAACATGACTGCCTATTTGAAACTGGTCATGGAACTAGTGCCAGCCCTTGAAAAATTTGAGTTGGCGCAAATCCCATGCACAGAAAATGCTCACACTGACGCTCTTTCAAAGTTGGCCAACAGCAAAAATTCCGAACTACTTACAATCGTCCCTGTAGAGCACATTTCTAGACCTTCTACTTCCAAAAGCAAAAAGGAATGTGGGTGGAAAGTACTCCTCCATGGATGAAACCGATTATAGCTTTCTTCAAAAATTAGGTTTTATCCTATGACAATGAGGAGACAAAAAAGTTCAGAAGATGAGTTGTATATTTTGTCTTCTAAGACGGTACTATAAAAATGAGGTTTTTCGTCTTCTCTGCTCCGATGGATAGGTGGAGAGCAAAAACCCTATGTGCTTCATGAAGTTCATAAAAGAGTATGTGATAATCACACGGGATGATGGTCTTTAGCGCGAAAAGTACTAAGACATGGATACTATTGGCCCATATTGAAAAAAGACGCACAACAATTTGCAAGGAGATATGATATGTGACAAAGCTTTGCAATAGTTCAGAGACAACCTTCTCAGGAGTTCAGTGTTGTTTCTAGCCCTTGGCCGTTTACAAAAATGGGGGATTGATCTTATAGGACCTCTACCTAAAGGAAGGGAAAGTGCTTTCGTGATTGTTGCTATTGATTATTTCACGAAACGGGTCGAAGATGAACCTCTTGCCAAAATTATTGAAGCTAATACTTCCAAATTCTTATGGAAAAATCCATATGCCAGTTCAAAATTCTCCATTCAATTGTCTCGGATAATGGGCGACAATTTGACAGTAAGAATGTCAGAGATTTATGTAAGGAGTTAGGAATCAAAAAACACTTTTCTTCCCCAGATCCCCCTCAAGCTAATGGACAGGTGGAAGCTGTGAACAAGACTATAAAGTATATACTAAAAAGAAAATTGGATGCTTCAAAGGGGCTTGTGTTGATGAGCTACCTCAAGTTTTATGGGTCATTCAAAGTACTAGTAGAATGGTTATAGGAAAAACTCTTTTCCCTACAGTTTATGGGGCCGAGGCTACGAGTCCTATTGAAGTAGGGCATACATTTTAGCAAAATCTCAAATGACAAGTTGAGAAAATGTGAACTAGACTACCTGGAAGAAATAAGGGATGAATCCCAAATAAAATTGGTTATCTATCAGCAAAAGATGACTAGTTATTACAACCTTAAAGTTAAGAAAAAAATCATTTTGCTTGAATGATCTTGTGCTATGAAGGGTATTCATATCCACTAAGAAGCCAAGTGTGGAAACCTTAGACCTCAATTGGGAGGGTCCTTACCGCATTATGGAGGAGGTTTGACCATAGACCTATAAATATGAAAGAATAGATAGAATGGCACAACCTCATCCATGAAATGCAGAGCATGTATTGAAGTACTGCCAGTAAAAATATAAATGAATTTTATTTACGATTTGTTTAAATCAAATAAAAGTTCCATATTAACAATCTTTGTTGTGAAGGAAAAATACTTGACATTAACTAAAGTTAATGGAAAAGTCTATGCATAGACGAACCATCCCTATGTAGAGAAGTGTAGCACTTCGACGACGAGATGGATCCTAATATGGATCACCTCGTAACTAGTAAAGTTGTTTAAAGGAGCCTAAAAGGTGGATCCTAAAGTGGTCATTAACTAAAGTCAAGATGGGCTCGGCATGGGCGAACCGTTCAATCTCATGCTCAGGAAAATAAATAAAAGGCACAAACGACCAACACTTACATAAATCACGAATAAAAATAAAGTCTTGAATAACAAAAGAAAGTGCCACAAGTACAATGAATTCATACATAAGAAATTCATCAAGTCCCAAATGATCAAATAAACAAAATTGCATTGAAGACAGTAAATAACAAGAATCTTTTTCATTCATTGAGAAAAATATTAAAAATGAGGGCTTCAAGGGCATTTACAGAAAAAAGGAAAACAAAAATATTATAGATCCTATATGCTAAGTAGGATGATGATGGAGAGGAATGAAATGCACTATAGCGTTGGGAGCCACAACCTCTGAGGTCTCTTAATTTCAAGAGCCCCGTCCTCGACTTCTATCACGTGGCTACCCACTGTAGGAGTTTGAGGCTCCTCATCTCCCTCTTCGAAGAATTCAGACCTCAACTCAGACGTGTCAAAGGTTTGGTAGTTCACCACAATCTACTCCGCCACTTCAGTATAGGCATACCTCCACTAGTTTTTTGCAAAGCTTTGGTATGCTTCAGTAAGATAGAAGTTGGCAATGTAACACTTTTCAGCCTCACTATAAGCAAATTGAACTTTCCTCCTCACTGTTTCCACCTCTTCCATCAAGCCGAATACTCTTAAGTGCAACTCTCCTATCTACTTTAACGTAGTATTTTCTTTATTTGCCTTCTCTAGGGCCTCAGAAGTCTCCACTTATTGCATCATGGAGGCCACCTTACCGTGAGACAAGTTTTCAATTTCTGTTAAGGTAGAAGCGAGCTTCACACACTCTTCAAGCCGCTGTTTCTTCAAAGCCTCCACCTTATTTGTGGCCTTCTTAGTTGCTTCCTCAACCCTGAAGACTTTATTTTTACTTTAAAGGTTTTTAAAGAGGCTTTTTGCCTCTATGTATATGCCAAACGCCCTCCTCACCTGGCTTACCATTGTGGTGAAGACATCCATCGCACCGCTGGTCTCGACAAAAGACTGCCAACGATCCGTCCATAACTTAGGGAACGTAGATGTTGCAGTTTTGACCTCTGGAGGAAGCATCGATAGAACCTCCATTGCCAGCTCATCTCTTCGTTGAAAAACTGAGAGTTTAGGATGAGGGGCTGCATCCGATGCAGTGGACCCATTCGAAGTCATCATTCTCTTGAAAGAATCTTGCTATGGGGACTTCACAACAGTCGACCTCTTTTGAGTTCCCTTGGCCGCAGTAATAGATGTTATCATCATCTTTTTCGCTTCAGGGACTTCGAGTGAGGTAGTAGGCTGGCCATTGACCCACCATCTCCGGTGGCAGAAAACTTCAGCTTCTTTTTTGAGACCTCTTCCACCTTATTTTTTCTCTTATCTTTAACAGGAGGTCGCCTATCTCCTTCATGACCAACAACCTCTTTGCTGATCCTCTCCATCTTGTCCCTCACCTGTTTGGCTGCAATAGATGAGGGCTTCAACCCCTTCCTTCCAACAGTGGAGGTGGCCGTAATGATAATGACCATGTCAGGAATGGAGTGTCTCCTCTTCTCAAATTTTTCTGCAAATGAAAGAGGAAAGTCAGAAACTGTGCAAATCTACAAAATGGATAGCTTGACTAAATAGAAGACTTACCTCTTCAAGCCATTAAACCAAATTCCTCGAAGAATCGCATGAAGTTGATTAAACAGTCAAACTCCCTTGCAGATAAGTGACGCAAGTAGATGTCCTTAACCATACCCCAATCAACCTCAGATAACTAGAAACGATCAACCGACCCTATACAACATGAAAGAGGGTCATAATAGAAATAAAAATCAGCTAAGTCAATTATCAAGTAAAAATCCTAAAAGGTACAAACACAAGCTTCTGAGTGCGAGGTAAGAACTATTACATGGAGAATGGTGTCACTCTCACACACTTGCCACTTTTCCCTTATCCATAACCACGTCTCCATCCACCATTTGATTGAGGAAAGAAGTCCTATAACGAATAGGGAGATGATCCCCACGGACACAGAGAGTACCAACCATTGGAGGCCCATTTTTATAAAACCCTAGGTTAAAAGATGGACTTGAAAACGTGAATGGGTATGTCCTCTCCTAGGGAGATCTCCTTCCCCAGGAAATAAGTTCACACTAATTGGGCCCTAGCATTGGGGATGAATTGGGTGGGAGCCAGCCGATACAACCTCAAAATGGCTCTAGAAATAGGATAAAGAGGTATGCTAAGACGTGCCTTCAAAAGGAACTCACTGATGGCGACGTAGCCCTGCCTAGGAGAACAAGTTCGCTCATAAAGAGAGGAGGCTATGAGCTCAATGTCATAAGGGACGCAATAAAATATCAATTTTCGTTGTGATAGAGCTTAGAATTTGAGAGAAATCGGCAACCTCTTATTTGACTAACTCCTTTATAGAACTTCGAACAATACTGGCACAATCGCCAATTTTTAGTTCTAATTCATATAAAGTTTTTTCTTGCCCTGCAGCTATAGAATCTGTTAATTCAATAAGTCTTTCTATTTTATCATAATAATTTATACTTGTAGATGCAATATCTTTGGAGATGGGCCTTTCAACAATATCTCAAGAACTTAGTCTTTTTAAACTGTCTCCTAACTGGAGAATCTCATTTTGATATTTACTAAAAGTCTGTTGAGATGAAAAGATTTCATTTTCAAGGATCTGTAATCTTTCTTCTAATGACTGTTTTCTAAGATTTAATTTTATAACAACATTGGTCATAGTTTTACATCTATCACAAAGTTGTATTGATGATGAAGATGATGCTTGAGAAGTAGCGGGTTGTATGTTCATAGTCTGTCTAACTCTTTCATATATATAAAAATTAAATCCTATCATTTCTCTACAGAAATTTAAAACTTATTTTAATGTATAAAATCATTTGAAAAGGGGATCTGAAAATCTTTCTACTTTTTGCAATACTTTTGGCCAATAATTATATATACTAGGTTTTCTATCCTTAATTACTGCAAAGTAACTAAAATTTCTACTTTCTACTTGATTGTGAATCTGTCTAAAATGGTTAGTTAAAGCATCTGTCTAACTTTTGTTTAGAGTCACATGTCATGCAAAGATTATCTAGTAGACAATGCTTCCTTTCGGGAAGTCTTTCTAAATTATTTCATCTGAATCGAAGATTAGATCCTGGTGGAGCCATTCTTAGAGTGACATTCACAAAGTTCATTATCCTCTGATCCATCTATACCATGAAAATAAATAGGTTAGAAAATTAATAACTTGTCTACTTAAATTATTTTGCCAAAATATTATTCTTTTCGTCTATGTGTTCTATATTAATTTTATAACTTTTTAATATCTCATATAATTTTAACCATCTTTTATGTCTTATTTTATCAAAATTTGTCTTTTTAATAAATTTTACTATAGCTTCACAATCTATCCTAAATGTAAATTCAGTATTTAAGAATAATTTAAAGCTTTCTACACTATGTATGATGGACATTATTTCATAATCTAAGCTAGTCAAGTATTTTCCTTTTATCTTATATTTTTCACTAGCATATTTACAATTTTTTCTTCCTTTTTATCACTATATTTATAAAATTTCTCCACATTTTAGTTCACATCCACCTGTTTCTATTTTGCATTCATTATCTAACGGTAATTCTAATGGTGGTAAATTTTTCATTTCTTCTTTTGTCTTTTTATCTAGTTCTATATCTTATTGATTAAAATATTGTTGTCATTTTCTAGACAACTTATTATACGATGGTCATACTTTCTTTCCTAAATCTTTAATAAAATGTCTAGCATAATTCAAAATTCCTAAAAATGCTTGTAATTTTTTAGTTTCTTCTATTTTGTCCGGAAACTATAGGATTGTCTGTTCTATATGTGGTTGGAGCTGAATTTTTGTTTCTCCTAAAATTATTTCTAAAAAATCAATTTTTTGTTTATTTATTTTCATTTTCTTTTTAATTATAATTAAACCATTTTCTATAAACTTATTTAAAGCTATATCCAAATGCTTCATATGTTGTTTTTTTATTTTTATTTTTACTATGTACCAAAATATCTGATACGTTTCAAATGACGTACCAATTAATTTTCCTTACTTAACTTAAACATGTTGTCTTAAATAGTAATATGACAAGTAAATGCCATTTCCCACAGAGGATTGGTTCAATTTAATCAATTGCACACTAGAAAGTGAAACTAACAGTTATATACGAAATTGATTAAAAGGGTGGGGGAGGGGGGGGGGGGGTTTGGTTCGTTGACCTAAGGAAAGCAATAAATTCAAAATAGAAAATATTTGAATTTTGAAATAAACAAAGTAGTTTTTGATTAAATATTTGAAAATTTGATTGAGGGGTATTTCGTTACGACGAGAATGATTTTCCTATCAATTACCACAATGAATTTTCGTTCTCTAGATTAACAACAATTTGAAAATAATTACAAGCACAATTATCTCAATCTCTTCTATGTTAGTTGAATAAAACAAGCTCTTTACTCAACCATATTCGTTAAACAACCTAGAACAAACTCTCTAGATTTAATTTTAAAAAAACATTACGACGAAAGAGATTAATTGAATTAAACTCACAAGCTCGGTTCGCTCGCTTAAGTGCTAATCCACACACAATCAATTGAAAATTCTGTATAATCTATTGAAATGTAATTGCTACAAAGTTTTAGAATAAATAGCTATTGCATACTATATATCCCAAAATAGCATTCATTAAAACAATACAATCATTTAGTTGTATATCTAAACAATCAAGGAGAACAAAATAAACATTTAAAACAATGGATTAAACACATCAATCAAGAGAACTATAAAGCACAAATTAATTGGAAATCATATCTCAGGTTTGAAATCACCCCCAATTACAAATATATTTAGTTATCCATGAAATACTCAAAAATAACAAACAAATTCATACAACATATTAATGGAAAATAGATTAAAGAAAAGAAAAGCTTATTGATAAAGAGGGAAATGGTTGAGAGTTCTTCAATATCAGTGTATATTCTTTTCCAAGCTATTTCACCATCACCATACTCCAATCTTACCCCCAAAATACCAAAGATAATCAAGAGGAAAAAAGAAAGACAAAGAAACAAGAAAAGAATTTGAAAAGAAAAAGAGAAGGAAACAAAAATGCCCGCCAGAAACTGCCCAGAATCTGGATTTTTCACATTTTAAAACCTAATAAAAAATTGTAGCTCAAGTCCCCAATTTTTGGAAGAAAATACAAAATGGTCCTCGAACCTTTTTAAAAAAAATTAAAGATGGCGTTGCAGCGCCGAGTATCTGTCCAACAACCCCCAAAAATGGATTTGGCGTTATTTTCAGGTTAGTCCATTAGCTAATTGCACGCCAGATCCCTCAACTTTGATATTGTACATTTTGGTCCTTAGATTTTGACTTTTATATCAAATTTTCCTTCCATAAATTGTATCTCAAATCCTCCATTTTTTGCCCTTGTACTTTTTCTTTAGGTGATTTTTGGCTTATCAGTTCTTTCTGCTCTTTTTTCACGTAAATTCCCTCTATCATCATTTAAACTCGTGTTTTCACCTACACAATAAAAATAATTATATTAAGTAATAAATTGCTAATGAAAACTCCCAAATATCTAAATTTCATGGTCCGAATAAGTGCAAAAACTCCCACTTATCAATATCGTCGATACACACACACACACACACACAAAAATAAATGGAAAAAAAAATTAAAAATACTATCCATCTTTCTTTGAAAGATAGAGGGTGCATTTAAGCCAAAATGTATGACTTACCATTCAAAATGTCCTAGTGGTGTAGAAAAAGTTGTCCAATGAATATAATCTTTTGCCATTTTAATTTGTCAAAATCCAGATTTACAGTCAAATTTTGAAAATATTTTATTGTTATGTATTTTATTTATTAACATGTCTTTATCTGGTATTTTATATCCATCTTCTACAGTATTATCATTTAGTCTTTTGTAGTTTATAACTTTCCTCTTTTAATTCACTATCATTTCTAACCATAAAAGCTGTCGATCTATGTTGGTTACTAGATGGTCTTATTACTTTTAAATCTAAAAAGTATTTAATATGTGTATTAAAGTCTTCTATGTCTTGATTTATATGTTTAATTTCTATTGTTTTAATTTTTATATTTTCATTTATGATTTCTAATTTGGCTTCTATTTTATTTTTATCCCAATATTTTATAGGGTTTTCTCCTATTATTTGTAATTTTTCAACTAATTCTAAAATTCTATCTACCTTAGATGATGTTTTGTTGAAACTAGTGGCGGATCGTGCGTTGCACGATGACTGTTTTAATTTTGTAAGAGATTTTATTTAAACGATTATATATTTTAAACATGTAAACATTTAATTATATAGTATCAATAATGTGAACAAATGATTTTCAAGTTGTTGATATGATCCAGGATGCGTGAGTGTCCAATGCCAGCTCAAACCGAGACCCGTTAATTATCGAGGAAGCGGCAATGACAGGATCGAGAGTAAAACGAGTCAAAGAGGCGTTGGAGATGCTCGTCAAAGCCACTATTGATGAAACTATGTTCGGGACGCAAAATGGAGCAAGTTTCATGTTGGGGTCGAGGCCGGGAACCAATTGGATCAACCCGATACAAGCAACCGAAGAAAGAGGTCTGCTGGAACATCTAAGCGACCGCTTAGAGTAAAATGGCAAGCGGCCACTCAGCCCATACCGAAACTCAAAAGGCGTCAAAGTGTTCTTCCAAGCGATCGCTTGGTTATAAAATTCGGGCGAGTTTCTTATTTTTGGCAAGAGACCAAGTTTCCTTAGAATTCTATTTCTTTCCATATTTTGACATTAATTGTTGCCTTATGCACGTTTTTACTAGATTTAGGGCTCTAGTATAAATACTTAAACACTTTGTTATTTTACAACTTTTGACATATTGAATTAAAACTGAAAGTTTTTGTTTTTTCCTGTGTTCTTCATCGAACAACAAATCGAACTTCCAAGATCAATTCTTGTGTGTTCAAATATCGGTACGAGAGTTCTTCGTGGGGTAATCAAGGGGTTCAGGACATCTTGCTATCGTTGGATTTTTTCGTTCACTTCGTTGGGTTTAAGTCCAAAATCGGATTTCTTGGCGTTCTTGGGTTCCGTATCAATCTAGTTGTGGGTTTCGTAGTCACCGTTGCAACGGGGTTCGCATCAGTTGGTATCAGAGCTTTGGCTCCAATCTAATCAGGTTCTATCTTTTATTTTCGTTGTTGAGTAAAAAAAAATATATATCCAATTGTTCTTCTTGTTCTTGAGTCGTTCTTCATTTTTTGGGCTCTTAGATCCACTTTTTGCTTTGTTGGTAGCCTAAACTTGTGTTAAAAACAACATTGTTCATCCGTACGGTACTGTTTATCCGTACCAGTTAAAAAAATATGAAGTTGTTTGTTTGAATTGCTACCAACACCCTATTTTTTGTTACAAGTTTTGATTCACTTTCTAAATCTTGTCATATAAGTGGTGCCCAAATTCAAAGATAAACTTTCATCTAGTTTCTTAAATTCTTCATTCCAAATTTCAATTTCCATATTACTCTTGATTCACATTCCGTTCTAGTATTCGATTTAATTTTACAAGTTTGGTCTGGTAAGTTCTTTGTTGACTTTGGAAGCACTTGGGAAAAGCATTTGAGTGGTAAAAGGCAGAGACTGAGCTTATTAGAGGGTAAAAGTCAATTGAGTGATTTCGAGCGAAAATTGGTGAGGTTGAAATTGAGAGAATGTCTGACATGGAAGGTTCAAATTCCAGCAGGTATGGTAATCAAACCAATAAACAGAATGATATGATGGATCGGTTTGAGCAATTTTGATGGATATGGGGGGAGAAGATGGAGAATTGAGTACTTTGATGATGAATATTCATAGGGAACAGCTTGTGAGAGTACCTCCTACTAGGGGAACAAGTAGGCGGGTTTCTAAGATGGATGAACATGAGATAGGTAGCGAATGGGGGAGAAGATGAGGGCGAATGAGTTGAAATGGGACGAATAAGATATAGAGGAGATAGGTTTGAACGACGGGGTAGGAATGATTATGGAGGTGACGTTGATGGAGGTTTGGGAAATGTAAAAATGGTTATTCCACAATTTAAGGGTAGAAGTGATCCCGAGGCATATTTAGATTGGGAAAAGAAGGTAGGGTTGATCTTTTAATATCATAACTATTCTGAGGATAAGATGGTGAAGGTTGCTGTGTTGGAATTCACTGACTACGCCATCACTTTGGTGGGATCAAACGGTTTCTTCACGACGTCGGAATCGAGAGAGTTCTATCAATACTTGGGACGAACTAAAGGCAGTAATGAGAAAACGATTTGTGTCTGGCCATTATTACCGGGAAGTCCACCAGAAACTGCAAAGTCTATATCAAGGGACGAAGAGTGTGGAAGACTACCATAAAGAGATGGAGATTTTGATGATTAGAGCAAATGTAGAGGAAGATCGAGAAGCTATTATGGCTAGGTTCTTGAATGGGTTGCACAGAGAGATTGCTAATGTGGTGGAATTGCAGCATTACGTAGAGTTGGATGACATGTTGTATGTGACCATGAAAATTGAGAAATAGTTGAAGAGGAAGGGAACAACTAGACAATCATTCAGTAATTCGGGTTCTAACTCAAACTGAAACTAAGGTGGGATAACAAAGGAGATGGGGTTGAGTCGAAAGGGAAAACTGAAAGTATTAGCAGGACAGCACCAACGGCAGACTCACAACAACAGGAATCGGGATATACAGTGTTTTAGGTGTTTGGGGAAAGGACACATTTCGTCTCAATGCCCAAACAAAAGGACCATGATTCTACGCGATTGGGAAGTTGAGACTGACAGTGAGGATGAATTTGAAGACATGCCGCCATTGGAAGATGTTAGTGAGCATGGGGACACAGTGGAATTTGCTCCTGCTGCGAAGTTAATGGTCACAATGAGAGCTCTCAACACTCAAGTCAAGGCAGGTGATACAGAGCAGCAGAGGGAGACCATTTTTCATACACGATGCCACATTCATGATCAGGTATGTAGTATGATCATTGATGGAGGTAGTTGCACCAATGTAGCTAGCACAACTTTAGTTGAGAAATTGGGGTTGGTACTAATTAAACACACTAGGCCTTATAAATTACAATGGTTAAATGATAGTGGAGAAGTTAGGGTGAATAGACAAGTGATGATTTCTTTCTCGATTGGGAGCTATAGTGACAAGGTTGTATGCGATGTGGTACCTATGCAGGCAGGTTATATTTTGTTGGGAAGACCATGGTAGTATAATAGAAAGGTTAACCATGATGGGTATAGAAATATGTATAGCTTTGTCAAGGAGAGAAGGTCTATTACTCTTGCGCCATTAACACCGGGCTCAAGTTTATGAAGACTAAATTTAATTGAGAGAAGTTAAAGAGAAAAGAGCAAGAGAGTCTGAAAAAAAAGAAGAAAAAAACAGTGAGTTAGTGAGTAAAAGAGAAAATGGAGAGGTGGCCGCGAGTGGGGAGAAGAGAGAGAGGCCAAATGAGAGGAAAGAAAAAGAGTCAGTTGAAAGGAGAGAAGCCGAAAGCGAACTTCTTTGCTAGTGGGAGTGAGTTGCAAAAGGCTATAATTGATAAAAAAACAGTGTTGTTGTTGGTATATAAGGAATCACTCCTCAACTTTGAGGAATCTAACACACCCCTCCCTAGTTCGGTTAAGTCCTTGTTACAGGAATTCAAAGATGTGTTTCCGGAGGACATGCCAAGTGGATTGCCACCAATTCGAGGCATCGAACACCAAATTGACTTCATACTAGGAGCTGCCCTTCCAAACCGACCAGTTTACCGAAGCAATCTCGAAGAGACAAAGGAGCTTTAAAAGCAAGTGGAAGAGTTGATGAGCAAATGATATGTGAGGGAGAGCATGAGCCCATGTGCCTTACCTGTCCTATTAGTACCAAAGAATAATGGGACTTGGAGGATGTGTGTAGACTGCAGGGCTATCAACAACATAACGGTAAAGTATCATCACCCTATACCTAGGTTAGATGATATGCTTGAATAGTTACATGGTGCTTGTATCTTTAGTAAAATTGATCTTAAAAGTGGGTACCATCAAATTCGTACGCGGGAAGGTGATGAATGGAAAACTGCATTTAAAACTAAATATGGGTTGTATGAGTGGTTGGTTATGACATTTGGTCTCACTAATGCACCGATCACTTTTATGTGTTTGATGAATCATGTTTTGCGTGCTTTTATAGGGAAGTTTGTTGTTGTTTATTTTGATGATATCTTAATCTATAGCACAAACCTAGATGAACATTTGGAACACTTGAATTGTGTGCTTGTGGCACTTAGGAAGGAACAGTTGTATGCTAATTTCAAAAAGTGTACATTTTGCATGAAAAAACTTGTCTTTCTAGGATTTGTGGTGGGTGTTAATGGGGTAGAAGTAGATGAAGAGAAGATTAAGGCTATTAAGAATTGGCCAACACCTAAAAGCATAACTGAAATTAGGAGTTTCCATGGATTGGCTAGTTTTTATAAGCATTTTGTGAAGGATTTTAGCACAATCACTACACCACTCACTGAAATTGTTAAGAAGAGCGTAGGCTTTCAATGGGGTGATGCACAAGAATATACATTTAATACTATTAAGGATAGATTGTGTAAAGCATTTGTTTTGACATTACCTAACTTTGACAAAACTTTCAAGATTGAATGTGATACATCAGGAATAGGTATTGGAGCGGTGTTAATGCAGGAACGTAGGCCCGTAGCTTATTTTAGTGAGAAGTTGAGTAGAGTTGCCTTAAACTATCTTACATATGACAAGAAGCTGTACGCGCTTGTTCGGGCATCGAAAACTTGGCAACACTACTGTGGCCTAGGGAGTTCATGATATACACTTATCACGAGTTGTTGAAGTACTTACGGGGTCAAGGTAAGTTGAACAAAAGACACGCAAGGTAGGTGAAATTCATAGAGTCATTTTCCTGCGTCATCAGGTATAAACAAGGCAAGGAAAATGTGGTTGCAAATGCGTTGTCACAAAGGTACGTATTGCTAAATTCCTTACATGCACGATTATTTGGCTTTGAACACATTAAGAGCATGTATGTGAGTGATCCTGCTTTCTCTGACATTTACGAGTTATGCAATAAAGGAGCTATTGATAAATTTTATAAGTATGAAGATTATTTGCTTAGGAAAAATAAGTTGTGTGTTCCTAATTGCTTTATACGTGAATTGTTGGTAAGGGAAGCACATAGTGGTGGTCTAATGGGTCATTTTGGGTTACAAAAGACTTTAGACATGTTAGGAGAACATTTTTACTGGCTTAAAATGAGAAGTGATGTAAAAAGGCTAAGTCTAAGGTTTTACCTCATGGTTTTTATACCCCTTTACCTGTACCTAGTGAACCTTGGGTGGATATTTCTATGAATTTTGTGTTGGGTTTACCTAGGACTAAAAGGGGTTGGGATTCTATATTTGTTGTGCTAGATAGGTTTAGTAAAATGGCACACTTTATACCATATCACAAAACCGATGATGCCACAACATTACAGATTTATTCTTTAGGAAAATCGTCCATTTGCATGGGGTCCCTAAGAGTATAGTATCAGATCGGGATGTTAAGTTTTTGAGTCATTTTTGGCATGTTCTGTGGAATAAGTTAGGCACTCAACTGTTGTATTTTACGACTTGTCACCCACAAACTGATGGACAAACTGAAGTGGTCAATAGGACCATGACTCAATTACTTTGTACGATGATAAATAAGAACTTAAAGAGTTGGGAGAAGTGTTTACCCTTTATTTAATTTGCTTATAATAGAGCTGTACACTGTACTACTACATTTTCACCGTTTGAAATTGTTTATGGGTTTAATCCACTAACACCATTGGAATTGTTACCGTTGCTTGTGAATGAACAGGGTAGCTTGGATGGTCAAGTCCTTGCATGAGAAAGTCAAGGAGCAGATTGAAAAGAAAGGAAAGCTTGTGGCACAGAAAGCGAACAACGGACGGAGGCACGTGATATTTGAACCAGGAGTTGGGTCCGGAGCAGAGGAAGTCTAAGTTGCAGCCGCGTAGAGATGGGCCGTACCAAGTCCTCAAGAGGGTCAATGACAATACATACAAAGTGGATCTTTCAGGTGAGTATAATATTTCAGCTACCTTTAATGTTGCTGATCTCTCTCTGTTTGATGCAGATACAGATTCGAGGACAAATCCTTTTGAAGAGGGAGGGGATGATATGATCCAGGATACGGGAGTATCCAATGCCAGCTCAAACCGAGACCCGTTGATTATCTAGGAAGGGGCAATGATGCGATCGAGAGAAAAATGAGTCAAAGAGGCGTTGGGGATGCTCGTCAAAGCCACTATTGATGAAATTATGTTCGGGACGCAAAATGGAGCAAGTTTCATGTTGGGGTTGAGGTCGGGAACCAATTGGATCAACAGGATACAAGCAACTGAAGAAAGAGGTCTGCTGGAACATCTAAGCGACCGCTTAGAGTAAAATGGCAAGCGGTTGCTCAGCCCATACCGAAACTCAAAAGGCGTCAAAGTGTTCTTCCAAGCGACCACTTGGTTATAAAATTCGGGCGAGTTTCTTATTTTTGGCAAGAGACCAAGTTTCCTTATAATTCTATTTCTTTCCATATTTTGACATTAATTGTTGCCTTATGCACGTTTTTACTAGATTTAGGGCTCTAGTATAAATATTTAAATACTTTATTATTTTACAACTTTTGACATATTGAATTAAAACTGAAAGCTTTTGCTTTTTCCTCTGTTCTTCATCGAACAACAAATCGAACTTCCCAGATCAATTTTTGTGTGTTTAACATCAGTACGAGAGTTCTTCATGGGGTAATCTAGGAGTTCAGTGCATCTTGCTATCATTGGATTTTTCGGTTCACTTCGTTGGGTCTAAGTCCAAAATCGAATTTCTTGGCGTTCTTGGATTTCGCATCCATCTAGTTGTGGGTTTCATAGTCACCGTTGCTACGGAGTTCGCATCAGTTGTAGTAATAGTATATTTGCGGAGCATCACCCTTATATATTCCATTGTGTAGATGGCTTCACATACTTAATAGTATTGTCTTATTAAAAAAATTATTCATGTGATGAAATCTATGACTTTAGAATATTAGCGCATGTGTTTAATTTTATAACAACTCATGAATGACGTATTAATAATGAAAATCACAATTATTGAAGAAAGACACGGAGCATTGTTCACGGATTTCAACCTATACATGTGTCAAATAAGAAACTGTTCTATTACGTAGACAAGAGTAATTAATTACATGAAGTGGTTATATGGTATGTCGACAATCTGTAGCTCCTTAAGTATAAATACACAATATGCAAGGTTTCTCTAGTCCTGTAACTCTTTTATACTTTTTGAAGTTCAACGATAGTAGAATGAAGGTCATTAACAGGTGGTGGTTGAAAAAAATAGAAGATTCCGGGAGACAATATGCAGTAACCAATCTATTGATGTCTTCTACTGATTTACGTCATCATATTATGATCTGTTGATGTCTTCTATTGGATTCTTGAGTTAAGAGTGTAAGTTGAAGCATTAATTTTTCAAGGTTGCAATTCCACAAGTCCATTGAACTTTTCCTTCTAAAATCACTGCATTCTTTGTGCAGGAGGAGAATCTAATTGTAAGAAGGATGATTATTGTAGAAAAAAAAATTCTTCAAAAGTTTAATATTGGAATATTAGGTCTATTGGAGAATGTCAAAACATGGTTAAAAAATCCAGTTACCATTTCTTTCAGGATAATTCGAGCAGCATGTGGTACCATACTTACAGTTGATTAATTAAATCATACATTTAAAAGTAATTATACATCCTCAACATTTCTTTCTTTTAGGATGAGTGGTCCAATTGTTACAGAGTACTCACCTGCCAGTTTCAGGTAGAATGATCAATGAATTTCACTTTGCAATAAAAGTAATCAGATGAGTGAGGAGCACATCTAAAGGAAAAATCTTATGAATAAAAAAGGAGGCCTTAATTTTGACCATGTTGGTAACCTACATAGTTTAGGAGGAAAATAAGAAATTCATTGTTTTCAAATCTATAATAAATTTCCCAAAACAACTAAGAGGTAAGTCCCATATGTAATTTTTAACGGCATCATGGAGGTAGAATTACCATAATACGATCTTTGACATTTAATAATTTTTTTTTGATAATAATAGAATTATTAGGGTGAAAATTCAATTGACAATTTATAATAGAAGTTATGCAATAATAATCACTTTCATTAGTAAGTTAGGCTCATTTAGGTGATAGATTTTAGCCACTGTTGAACACCTATCCATATGTAAATGCATATATAATTTCCCTTTTTTTATTCCAATAGTTTCTTATCTGTATCGTTTCTTCTCATCCCAAGACCACCAACTTAGTTCAATTCCATAATAATAAAGACATTAAACTTACTTTCTATAATTTAACTTGTCTGAAGAAGGAATAACTAAATAAATCATACCCTAAATTATCAATTCTTCGAATTTTGATCATACCTGTGCAAAACGGACGGAATGTTTTTCATTCTCCACATAGAACCACATGCTCTCAGAGGGTGTATTGGACTTACTTCTAGTTGAGAGCAAATTATGGGTTTTGTAATTTTGTTATAGGAAATAGGGATGACTTTGCTTTGATACATATTACATGCATGTTTTCAGAGATTGATAGGTCAATAGATCTTCTATTAACATAAGGAGCCATGTAAATATTTTCTGAAGCTTAGTACCCAAATATTTCGAGTCTACGTATTTTTGCATCAAACAGAAAGTCGAATGCCTCTCAGAATCAACCTAAGACAATTTTTTTTTTTATCAAGAATGGAACTTTTCAAATAAATTTGTCAATGCACATCCTCATACCTAATTTTTCCATCGTTCTCGTCCATAGGATTTGATGGACCATTGAGCATATTTCAAGAGTAGCCATATGAGTGACTGTTATTTGATTTTTAGTTTGATTAAGCAGTTACAATTATGGAACATAACTTATAGTTTGAAATGAAATTTTAGAAAAGAAAATTTCTCATAACAAAAATTATTACTTAGTATTTAAATGGCTAACTAAAAAACAACTAACATGCATATAATAATGAACTAAGTGCTACATCTAAACCAAGATTTTCAAAAATGGAAAATGA
Source organism: Osmanthus fragrans (assembly GCA_019395295.1). Taxonomy (NCBI): domain Eukaryota; kingdom Viridiplantae; phylum Streptophyta; class Magnoliopsida; order Lamiales; family Oleaceae; genus Osmanthus; species Osmanthus fragrans. The sequence goes on from CM033361.1 coordinate 9,348,460, forward strand.
ATAAAATCTACTTATTGGGTCTCACTTTAACATGTCTCCAAACCTATGATCCGTCTTTTGTTCTTATATCATTGGTTATTCTAGAATAGAGAAAGGAAATGAGTTTTCTGTTTAAAAGAGTGGTGTGAAGTGTCTGTTAATAAATTAGAATATGAGGATTATAAATAGAGTAAAATAACGTATGGTAATAAATGTTAGTTAAGGAATCACCTCTCAATGTGAAATCATGTTGGAGTATATAGTTTGAGCCTCTTCTAAAGTAATCATCACTAAATTTAGAAGAGAAAAAAATTCTCTCGAAAGCATAACATAGTTTAAAAGAACAATTAAATATGTTTACTGAGAAGTCGTTATTTTGTTTGAGCTCTATAATGTTCATGTCGTAGCTACAAAGAGAGAGAGAGAGAGAGAGAGAGAGAGAAGATTTTTGTGAAGATACTTGATTGCTCTTTTAAACTATGGTAGGCTTTCGAGAGACCTCTTTCTAAACTTAGTGATAAATGCTTTGAAAGGGGCTTAAACATTATTGTTAATATTCGACTTCTTAGATGTACCCGCTGAAAAAATGTAACTTGATTAAGTAAATAGAAGTTAAAGAATGAAAGCGTACCTCATAACCAATTAAATGTACAGTATCACTGAGGTCATGTCATGATCGACGAACAAAAGATCTAAGAAGCAACTCTATAGAAAGAATATAAATCTCATATACAAATATTATTTACTGTATACATAATTCTATTAATTATGAATAAACGTCAACAATGAAATTAGACTAAAGAGACAACGAACATTATGGCCTAATGAAGGTGTAATAACTTGAAAGAAACGATGTAGTCGATCACTACTGTTCGACATGATATTTATACACAGAGACAACAGATAAGCGTATACATTAAACTTTTAGCAAGAATAGAAAGTGAATTCATCTTCACCAGAACTATTGTCCAGAAATCTATAATCAAAATTTTCAAGTAATGTAGTCTTAAGTAATCAAACTTACATGGATTTACTGATATGGATGATCTAAGATTACCACTACACCAAAAATTGCCTATTGCAACTTGCGAAAAACGTTGCCATAGAGCTTTCGCAACGTTGCGGACGTTGATGTTGCCATAAAGTTCCAACCTTTTCGCAACGTTCACTGAAAGTTGCGAAAAACACCTACGGCAACGTTCAGCGAACGTTGGGAAAAATACCTACTGAAGCGTTCTCTGAACGTTGCGAAAAACACCTACGACAACATTCTCTGAACGTTGCGAAAAACACCCACGGCAACGTTCAGTTAAGGTTGCGAAAAACAGCGAAAAACACCTACAGCAACATTCATTGCGCGTTGCAGAAAGATCTTTTAGCAACATTCGTTGCCTGCTGCCATTGATGTTTTAGCAACATTCATTGCACGTTGCCGTTTTCTATCTATTTTTAAAAAACAAAAAAAAAAAAAAATTACTCATACATTGTTATATTTTATATATTACTTTACACATAAAAAAATCATTTCACATTAATTGTTAAATTTATTTATGCAATAAAAATGAGTAATAAATTCGTCATCACAAATCCTTCTCTTACACACTTAAAAAAATGAAATTACTTGTATCAAAGAAAACAAATTAGCCTATAAATACAAAAGCTAGAAGATAAACCTAAATTACGGCACTTGGAATTACACTTATTCAAAAAATGAAATATTGGTGATACGGTTCCCAGCCCAGTTACTTGGTATGATGGCAAGAAATGGCTTTGCAGACCTCTGTTGACATATGTACCAGTCAAATTGGGTAAACCAGCATTCCTAGAGTGCATGTGCGGAGAAATCCAAGAGAGGAGTTAAGATTGTCCATGTATCTTTCAATATACAGACAGATGCTGTGTACCGTCTGCCATTTTAGCAAATCAATGTGGTGACCTGCAAAGAAAAATAACGTTTCTGAAAGGACTCCTCTGTGTACTTCCCTAATCAGATTGATTCCAGAGTACTTGAACTGTCATGTGAAGATAAATCTGGCAGAAAAGGGAGGGACTGCAGAAGAATAAAGAGGTAAACTTCCTGTATTTTTTGTGACTTTCTGAAGTGATCAATAATTTTTTACCACAAAGTTCCTATCTGAATCATCTTGACAGGACTCGAAATAGCTAACGTTACTAGAGCTATAAATTCAGAAATCTGAAAATGGGGCAAAAATAACGAAGTCAGGTGATTACTGGTTTCAAAGCGATTGTATCATCAATAGAGAATCCCAAAATTGCTGCATACCTGAAAAGTCGTCAAATAATTATTTAGGAAACACCAGCTTCACAGTAAATAATAACTGGGTTCAACAAAGCATTCATCATTTTGAATAAACAAAGTTAATAAAAGCTGTGCAAGAACAGAGACCGAGATGATTGAATATTCTGCAGAAACATGCAAGAATGAAAGATGTCCAAATTTCTAGTCTGATATTGTACTTGGTATGTTGTTCGCTGAAAAGTGTACCGCAAGCGCACGGATCGTGAACAAGTAATATAGTGGACTTTTTGGAGTCCGAATATCGATCCCACGAGGAATGTTACTTTGAAGTTACGTACTCTAATCGATTTTAGTTCTAACAACGACTGACGCACACACACAATTAATATTCAAATTAAATTATAAACTAATAATTATAAAACTAAACTAACAAACTAAAAAGAAGTTGAATCTTTGATTTGAAAGTGGTTGGAATTTATGATTTCACTTAACCTTTATTTCATTAACACCAATTCAATAACGTGCATGCAAATTACCAAAATACATAGTTAGACCCGATTCTCCAATTTTAAATTAATATCCTCTTTCGAGCGATATTAACCCTAATCAATTAAATTATACCACATATTTCTATGTCGATACAAAATTAATCAATTGCATTAAATTTTTGTGAAAATACTCAACGGGTCACCTAGGGTAGGTATATATTTCTATATACCTAAACGCGTATAGTCGGAACCATACAAACCCAGGGAATTGATTATTTCGGCCTAATCAGTACAACTATTTTTCAATAATTACACCAATTACCTAACTACAACATCTATTGATCAAATAAATGAAGCAATTTTAAACTAATAACCAATACACCATTATTTTGATAACAAATGCATTTCTAACAATATATATCGATATTAATGAAATTAAAGTTAAGATTTAACATAAATTCCAACACAAATATATTTAACTCATTTTATATAAGTGATAACAAAGAGATTCTTAATACAATACATATCAAATTTGGTAAATAATAAAAGGAAAATCAAAGATAAAAATACAACCCTTTGAAGTGCAAGCTTTGAATTCCTCACTTTTACCAAGTTTTCTTCTTGTTAACTCCTTGTTCTACTTCATTTCTTTCTCAAAATGAGCTAATAACTCAAAGAAACAACTACACACTAAAAAGAAAAGAAAGAAAAACAAAAAAAACTAAAGAAAAGAAAAGAAAAAAGGAAAGAAAACGTGAGGGAGAGAGAAAGAGAAGAGAGTTTATGTTTGGAGAGGATAGTATATATATATAGGCTAAAACTTGGGGGTTAAGTTACATAAAATAATATAAACATAGGATATTATAGGATATTTAATAGTTTAATAATATAATTAAGATATTTTAGGATATTTTATAATTATATATATTATAAATTAGATAATATTAGAGAAATAGATAAATATCTAGTAATAAACAAAGCAAAAATAATCAAAACTTTGACCAAAAATTCGAGAAGGAAGTTTTAAACCGCCATTGATTTTTTAACTCTATGCGACCGCATAGTTCAATTCTATGCGGTCGCATAGAAGAGAAATTTAATCCATTTGACGTCTCGACTTTATACATGCGGCCGCAACGCTTTTATTCATGCGGTCGCATGGTTCTTCCAAAGTTTGCAGCTCAGGTCCTTGAATATTTGCACGCCAGGTCCCTCATTTTTGAACTTGTGCAATTTGGTCCTCATATTTTGATCTTCATTACAATTAGGCCCTTCCAAAATTGCACTTCAAGTCCTTCATCTTTTAGGGTTGTGCAAGTTAGTCCCCAACTTCACATTTTTGTGCAATTGAAGTCCTTTTTCACTCGTTTTGCCTCCGTTTCGTTCCAATTCAGGGTTTTAGCCTATAAATACAAAACGTACACAATTATGGGTAGAAATATACTCAAATTTATCACAATTAAATCCCAAAAAGTGTCTAATAAGTGTGCAAAAGCGCACTTATCACACCCCCAAACTTGAGCTCTTGCTCGTCTCGAGCAAGATTACTTCTAACATAATCATGCAAATGTGAAAATAATTAACATATTAGATACTTGCCAAAAATATATCAATGAGTATAAAAATTGTATATCAATTCACAGCCATGCATCCAAATAATGCTATCAAAAGTAATAACAGCTTGTCCAACGTCAGATCAGTGTATGTGTGCATAGCCATTTTCAATCATCATCTAAACTAAGAAAAGATTGTCAAGATGGAGAAGTATGTAAATTGGTCACAACTCGATCCTCAGTGGTCAAATATATCCTTACAAGCTCGTAAGATTCACACTAAAATAGATAATTCAATTCAATCCCCCAAGTGTAAATCTAAGGCTGCTCTCAATCACTCTTATATTTTAAAAACTCAAAAATATAATCAGCTAGCATGCATTTTCAAGTGAAGATAGAGTAACTGAACAAGTAGAACCTCACAGAATAATGTAGTATGAACACTCACTCTCAAGTGTATAAGATCAGGTACTGTTTCGCTCAATATCATTCCAATGAAAATGTTCTACCATAAGCTTGCATATTTTCTCAATCGCCACCACTTAGATCACATGCATTACATAAATCATAAGGACTTTGCAGGGTTTATATGTGGCTTAAGGTAAAGGTGTGGAAATATATGGATAAGTGACTAAGAAGCCTCAAATAAATCAGCGGAGTAACAGATATTCAAATCAGCTCAAATGAGATAGGATCTGTACACAATCCTATCACTCCAAAACAATAACTTCTCAATCAACAACTATTCAACTCAATCACCTTTTTTTCGCTTTTGAATATCAGGAGAAATCATACATATAGACATACAAATCAGTCTCCTCAACACATCTTTTCCCTGTCACTCATTTTTTTCATCTTTTTCTTTTCATTTCATTTCATTTCATTCTTTTTCATTCTTTCAACCACTACACCAAACAGAGTACCTCAAAAATAATTGATACCCCCAAACTTCTTTTCTATCGCCACCCAACATTCTGATATCTAACAATACTCCACTAGCTTAGAAGGCTGGTTAAGAATATTGTTTTTCAGTATATGAAAGCTTGAAATATAGGTAAACCAAAGAAAAGGCAAATAAGGCACAAATGGATTATCAAAGGAAAGAGTAATATCAGGGTAAACTATTTGGATAATGTGGTAAGTCAAAGATGGCCTTAATCATGTTCATGCATACATGTGTCAATGTGATCTTGACCAGAAGCAACGCAAGTTCTAGAGAAACACAATTATGGAATAATCACACATGAAAGAAATGAGACTGTAATAAATGTCAGTCCATAGGCTCAAAGTCTCACCAGTTTTTTGTGTTCACACTATTCAGTTACTACCATTTTCAATGAAAACAACCAACTAGCTGATCCAAAATTTCTCAGACTATGGTAAAGTGAAAGAGAATAAGAGTATAGATTGATAAAAATTTTCAAAACAACTCACAACCTAAGTTCTACCAATTCAAAATTTTCACATCTAACACCTATTTCCGCATCTAAATGATAATCAATCGTGACTATGTGCTCAATGTAACGTATGATCTCACAATGAATAAGCCATTTTTGAAAAAATTTCGCACCAATAGCATATTTGGAATTGCGCATGCATAGCTCATGAATCAATAACAATTTCAACTCAGCCGAATGATCTTCAATGATTTCTACATCTTCACTCAAGTCATTTGTGATTAAATCAGCACTCTCTTCAGGTTCTTCTACAATCGTTGATATCTCCTCGGATTGAATGACCGGTTCGCAATCCAATGCTACGGGCAACGAGAAGTCGGTCTCAATGACTTCCTCGAGTGGATAAGACCCCCATTTCCTAAATCCATCCCAATATTTGTAATCTCCTACTAGCATATCTTCTTCATCCAACTTGGCAAGTTCATTGTAATACTTTGCAAGTACCTTCTCATTCAAACATGGAGGACCATCTCCTAGGAATTTGATGTCCTCATCCCAATCATCAGGTACATAGTCTCCCGGGAGCATGTAACTTTCATCTAAATTGTCCAGTGCTTGTCTCCGGCATTTCAAATAATATCGAAATTTCAGAAGTTTCAACATTGCAGCTTCGGTACATGAATACAAGCACATCCTTGTACAATGCTCCGCTAAACAAATATCGCATCTTGGACCTCCAAGAATATTTGTATAGTCACCGTAGAGACTCGATAGTGCAAACATCTTGTTACTTTACCAAGGTTAGAAACCTGCAAATATCAGACAAGTGCAGGGTGCAGGAAAAAGACTACAGATACAAGAAAGATTAGTAATACGGGGTTACCCAAAATATACAAACAGTAAAAATAAATAAAAACAAATAATTACAAGTTGCTAAAACTAAAATTAACTAAAGCAGTAATCAAAGTGAAAACATTCCCCGGCAACGGCGCCAAAAACTTGTTCGCTGAAAAGTGTACCGCAAGCGCACGGATCGTGAACAAGTAATATAGTGGACTTTTTGGAGTCCGAATATCGATCCCACGAGGAATGTTACTTTGAAGTTACGTACTCTAATCGATTTTAGTTCTAACAACGACTGACGCACACACACAATTAATATTCAAATTAAATTATAAACTAATAATTATAAAACTAAACTAACAAACTAAAAAGAAGTTGAATCTTTGATTTGAAAGTGGTTGGAATTTATGATTTCACTTAACCTTTATTTCATTAACACCAATTCAATAACGTGCATGCAAATTACCAAAATACATAGTTAGACCCGATTCTCCAATTTTAAATTAATATCCTCTTTCGAGCGATATTAACCCTAATCAATTAAATTATACCACATATTTCTATGTCGATACAAAATTAATCAATTGCATTAAATTTTTGTGAAAATACTCAACGGGTCACCTAGGGTAGGTATATATTTCTATATACCTAAACGCGTATAGTCGGAACCATACAAACCCAGGGAATTGATTATTTCGGCCTAATCAGTACAACTATTTTTCAATAATTACACCAATTACCTAACTACAACATCTATTGATCAAATAAATGAAGCAATTTTAAACTAATAACCAATACACCATTATTTTGATAACAAATGCATTTCTAACAATATATATCGATATTAATGAAATTAAAGTTAAGATTTAACATAAATTCCAACACAAATATATTTAACTCATTTTATATAAGTGATAACAAAGAGATTCTTAATACAATACATATCAAATTTGGTAAATAATAAAAGGAAAATCAAAGATAAAAATACAACCCTTTGAAGTGCAAGCTTTGAATTCCTCACTTTTACCAAGTTTTCTTCTTGTTAACTCCTTGTTCTACTTCATTTCTTTCTCAAAATGAGCTAATAACTCAAAGAAACAACTACACACTAAAAAGAAAAGAAAGAAAAACAAAAAAACTAAAGAAAAGAAAAGAAAAAAGGAAAGAAAACGTGAGGGAGAGAGAAAGAGAAGAGAGTTTATGTTTGGAGAGGATAGTATATATATATAGGCTAAAACTTGGGGGTTAAGTTACATAAAATAATATAAACATAGGATATTATAGGATATTTAATAGTTTAATAATATAATTAAGATATTTTAGGATATTTTATAATTATATATATTATAAATTAGATAATATTAGAGAAATAGATAAATATCTAGTAATAAACAAAGCAAAAATAATCAAAACTTTGACCAAAAATTCGAGAAGGAAGTTTTAAACCGCCATTGATTTTTTAACTCTATGCGACCGCATAGTTCAATTCTATGCGGTCGCATAGAAGAGAAATTTAATCCATTTGACGTCTCGACTTTATACATGCGGCCGCAACGCTTTTATTCATGCGGTCGCATGGTTCTTCCAAAGTTTGCAGCTCAGGTCCTTGAATATTTGCACGCCAGGTCCCTCATTTTTGAACTTGTGCAATTTGGTCCTCATATTTTGATCTTCATTACAATTAGGCCCTTCCAAAATTGCACTTCAAGTCCTTCATCTTTTAGGGTTGTGCAAGTTAGTCCCCAACTTCACATTTTTGTGCAATTGAAGTCCTTTTTCACTCGTTTTGCCTCCGTTTCTTTCCAATTCAGGGTTTTAGCCTATAAATACAAAACGTACACAATTATGGGTAGAAATATACTCAAATTTATCACAATTAAATCCCAAAAAGTGTCTAATAAGTGTGCAAAAGCGCACTTATCATATGTTATGTTAAAGTGCAACCCGCGGTCCACACCTGACCATATGAGATGGACTTTCCTTTATTTAGCATGGAGATAGACTAAGTTATATCATCCAGACGAAGCAAGCAAATGGAGGAGTTCATGTTTTCACTATCTGAGCTCAATGTTCACATATTGAAATAAGTGAATCTTCTCACCTGCATATGTCTGAATTCTTGCTTATTCCTGCTACCTCTGTCTAGTGAAGTTGCAACACCATTGGTTACCTTGTAACAATACCTAAACTGAAGATTAAAACAATGGGTAAATTATTGCAAATGGACAGCATTAATCAAATATTACTTCCAAGTTTATCAGATTAAAGGAGAGGGCTAACCAAAGCTATGAAGAAGGAAATCTCGTCCTACTATGCTCTCCAACACGGACGACTTCCCTGAACTCTGTTCTGAAATCACAATGAGAAAACCCACATAAAAGCTAGTTTGCCTTAGCTTAGAAAAGTGTAAAAAATTAAGCAACTTCTTATTTCTAAACATGTTTGGAAATGTTACTTCTAAGAAAAACAATATTTATTTTGAAAGAAACTCTTAGCTTACTTACTTTCAATTTTGTTATTTATTTTGAAACTTACTTGTTTACTTGCAGTGGAACTTAATCAATCCTACTATTTTTGACTTTTTGTTTGATTTATGTCCAACCCTTTTTATTCAAAGATCTACCTTGCATGTTCAACATTGCTATCAATTCGAAATCTAGTTACTTCTCAATGGTAGAATGGTACATTTTTGAGTCTACCTTGAACAATCTTAAACCATTTTTCTCCTATTGACGCTATTTCTCTCACTTCAATAATGTGCTAATGCCTAATTTAATACCTTTTTTAGATGTTTATCCACCTTGACACAGATTCAAATACTTATCATTGTTCCTCAGGAGCTCAAATTCAATTAACGTCAAGTAATGCTCACCAAAAATGCACTATATTCACTTAGAGCATTTTCATGAACTACTTCGTTGCTCAAGCAGTATATTCAACCAACAACAGCAAAAGTGCATCCACTCTTCCTTTTTTAGTAGTATTTTCTCTGTCTCCATTAATTAAAAATGAAAAACTAATATCAAAATTCAAAATTGAGAGAGTCCACTTCAAATTTAGATAAAGCCATCCCCAACTAAATTTGGGTATTCAACAAAATTATTAAACAATCTACACGCAAAATTTAATATCCCAACAAAGTAATTTCTTACATAAAAGGGAATAAAAACTTGCTCTACCTTCTAAAGGAAGCCAGAAAACAACAATTGCTTAATCAAAATTACTAAAACCATATGAATAACCATTTACGGAGTTCACGCGAACACTAAAATGGAAGATTTAATGAATAATTATCAAGAATCACAAGGATTTCATAAAAAAACTCTCAGTAGATAGATTCCAAAAATCCAAGATAAACTAACAAGGTCAAAGCCCCTGATAAAAAAATACAGTTTTGAAAGTTCAGCTACAACTATTTACTCAATAGTCAGTACCTTGCATAACAAATCAAAAATAGATCAACTTAACCACAACCACCCAAAAGGACACCTTTAAAAGACTAAACCATCAATCAAATTACTAAAAAAAAAAAAACATTTCAAGCCTTATCCATTGAACAAAGAAAATAAATCAAGGATAGATCAACTAAACTTGGGGGAAAAAATGAAGAGCAAAACATTGATGCAAGAAAACCATTTCATTACTTCGATTCCAGTGGCCAAAAACCAAAAATCCAAAAGCAATTGACCCGCAAATAGGTCAAATCACTAAAAACCCATTACACTTAAACAGTAAAAAGATGAAAATCATACCTCAAATTTGTTCGTGGATACTGTAATCTGGTTGCTTTTGCCCCTCTCTGGAGTGCCCATCACCACCACCATGACCCCTTTCCCTTTTTCAGTCTCTTTCACTTTCTCTGCTTCCTCCTCCATCTTTACAAAGTACATCTATATCTATAATAATGTATAATTTTTCACTTTTGAATCAACCTGTTCTTTTGACAAAACAAACCCACAAACTTTTTCCCCTCTAGTCTCAAGAAGAAGGAGGGTCAAAAGAGAAATGAAATTGAAGAAGGAAAAATACATGAATTTTCTTGTGCTGACAAACAATACTACTACTACTTTGCCTACCAAAATAATCACTTAATCACCAAACATAAGTTCAATTGGACCAATAACACACTTCCAGATGAAGAAAAAGCATCATGATTGACATAAAAAAATAAAAAAAAACTCAATAAAAACATCTAGATCAAACACCAATACGCCGAATCTAAGAAAACAATACTACAATCAACTAAATAAGAGGCAAACCAATCAGACTGAACAGTTAAACGCACATACCCCACTGGCAATGATGACTCCGATAACCACTGGAATCAGTGTTACGTAAGTCAACCATGCCTCCCTTTTGAACGTCATCAAGTATGCAAACACGGTTGTAAAGAAAGGCGTGGTGGCCCCGATGGCTTGGTTGAAGCTGACTGGCAAATATCTGAGCGAAATGTTCCCGCTGACAACGGAGGTGCAGAAGATGAAGCTGAGAGCCCATGGTGATACTGGATGCGCCTGGTTGAGAGAAGTGGAATGGTGGTGCTCCGACTTCGAAATGGTGGCCGACGGCGGTGGTAATATGGAAAAATCGTCGATAATCACGCAATTTTTTCCCTAAATTGGGGGTAGTTTTTGCAACAAGTGGCTTGGACGAGTATAAAGGGTAGAAGAGGGAGGTTACAGGGTTCGAACGGTAGTCGATTGAGGTTGTTCAGGCGACGGGTCGTGGTAATGTTTGTTGAGGAAGAAGAAGACGGCTTTCGTGTGATAGGTTAAAGAATGAACTTGTTTGGCGTGTTGTCGGTAAATTTTCAAAAGGGACTTTTCATTTCGCAACGTTTGCTGCATGTTGCGAAAAGAAAAACTGAAAAGTCTCCTTTTCGCAACGTTCGCTGCACGTTGCGAAAAGGAGAACTTTTTGCAACGTTCAATGCACATTGCGAAAATTTTTCCTTTTCGCAACGTGCAACGAAAGTTGCGAAAAGTCGCAACGTGCAATGAATGTTGCGAAAAGTAGTATTGACAACATTCTTTTGAAGAATGTTGCTAATACTCAATTTAGTTAACCAATTGCAACATTCACTTATTTGAATGTTGCCATAGACTCCTTTAGCAACATTCATTGAGTGAATGTTGCCTTTTGAGTGTTGCAAAAGATTTTTTTGTTGTAGTGTACCCTTCAAACACCTATATAGATTTACTGATATGGATGACCTAAGATTACCCCTTCAAATAAGCAAATCCATGTTGAGTGAATGTTGCCTTTTGAGTGTTGCAAAAGATTTTTTTGTTGTAGTGTACCCTTCAAACACCTATATAGATTTACTGATATGGATGACCTAAGATTACCCCTTCAAATAAGCAAATCCATGTTAGATATAATCTTAAAAATGAAGTTTCATTTGTATTTAAAAACATAAATAATCGAGAATGACAACACCAATTAAATAAAAATGGATAGATTTAAATACATACCTATTAATATAGAGGATGTAAAATCATTCTTTCCAACAACAAAGATCACGCTACAGAATCTGCTAAGTGTATTTTTTCTATTATTGAATCTGGTAAGTTCTTAGTAGTAGTTAACAATGGAGTCTTGACCTTTGTGTATTTGATGATTTATTGAATTGTGTTTTGCTTATAAGGGCTCTACATTGTTCATCCAATCATTTTCTTTCTTCCATTTCAAAGGTTAGGTTACAAATTGATTTTATTGATCATACTTAGTTGTTCCCATATCAATAGTTGGTGCATTAGCAATTTGTACTGATGTATTAGATGCTAAATTGTAATATTGAACAATTTAACTAATGGCCACCAAAACTTCAGTTTTTGTATTTCGGAATATTTATTTTTTCCTTTAATTTTGAAAGGGCATTGTTTAATTTAATATTTCATTTAAGGACGTAGCATTGTGTCTTCAAATGAAATCATTCCATACTTTCATTTGGTTCGACAAAAATCATAGATCTGATTTATAGTCTGTGTAATTAAACATAACCAAATGGCACTATTTAATCGAATGTATAATAATAGAAGTGTTAAGCAGTATAATTTATAGTATGCATAAAAGTTACGAAGCATAAAATCTAGAGACTGATAAAAGAAGAGATTTTGATTGTAAGGTCCGAATTTATATATATTTTTATTCATTTTTCTCATTTAAAGATCACTAGACATACTTTTAAATTGTCAAAGTTAGTGCTAACAGTTAACTGTTAACCATTAATGTAAAACAAGTCTATAACCAATGATGTTTCCATACTTTCACAATAAATCCTGTAGCTAATGCATAAAATCACAAAAATCACTATATTGTGTCTTTAATTGAAGTCTAAAGTTGATGGGAGAAAAATGAACAATAATTTGTAGCAAAACGTCCAATTCAGTCTGAAACACAAAAAAAATATAATATTAGTTGTTGGTTGTGTCACACATGCATGTTCAAAATAAGCTAAAAATATGGTTGTAAGCAAAAATCATCAAATCGAAAAATCGAATTGAAACCACATTTTAGAAATCGTCGGTTTGGTACCACGTGAACCCGTCAACGAAATGGTTCCGAACCAAAATCAGTTTGGTTTCGATTTGAAAATTTTAATTGCAGTTTAAGGCCAAACTGGACCGGAGGAAAAATATATAAAAATTTTAAAGAATGAAATTTTTTTAAAATTCATCCAAAAATCCAAATATGTAAAATTTAATAGTTTTGTCATTTGTGGGTATTTGTTTTCAATTTCTAATTTTCTACTACATATATTATTATTATTATTATTATTATTACTCAATAATCATAATTTATATTTTATATATAAATTATAATAATCTCAATTTTATATTTTTTAACCCAATAGAAATAGGAAATTTTCTAGCCCGACTACCCAACGACCCCAACCCATAACGGCATAACCCATAACCCATATATTTCTCATTTCAATTGAAAATCAAAGTATCAATTATCAAACCCAAAACCTAACAATTCTCTTCCCATTATTCCGTTCCAATTTCCACGGTTTCAGGCTTCCACCAGCGTCTCTTCCTCATACGCGGCGCAGCTTCCATTTCCACGCGACGTGACATCGCCTCTGTCTCCTCTGCTCCGCCTTCACCCACCCAGTCCCGACGCCTCTTCCTTCCGTAACTACTCTCAAGGTTTGAACTCTGTAATCTCAACAATTGGTGCCTCCTCCTCCGGTTCAAGGCTTTGAGCCGTCGGTCATCTATTCATCTTTAAAACCATTTAGGTTTAGGTTTAAATGACATAAAAGTAGACAGACAAAAAAATATACGGCAAAACCGACGGTTTAAAATCGGTCCAAACCATTAGGTTTAGGTTTGAGTTTCTTTCAAACCGCTCAAAATGGTTTGGTTTAGGTTTGAATTTTTCTCAAACCGATTTAAATGGTTTGATTTGAAAATCTGTCAAAAATCGGTAAAACCTGACCGTTTACACCCCTAGCTAATAATACAAAAGGAACGAAGGATATTAATGATACATCAAATAAATGTTACGATTTTAGTTCCCAAGAGACAACAACAAAATTAATAGAAAAATAAAAAAATTATGAGAGTCACCACACAAAAACAGACAAAGACAATAATGGAAATGATAAACCAATTCAAACAAAATCAATATTCTTTAAGCAAAATGGACACTCATTCACTCCCACGTCGTCGCTACCAAGATATCCACAAAACTAAATAGCATAGTGAAAACAATCAAGCCTTTTTTTTTTCCTTTGAACATGTTGCTCTATTGCCTGAATGTCGATTCAATTTTCAGAGATCAAGTCTTGGTCATTCGAAGAAATGAAGAAGTAGAGAAAACCAAATTGATTAGCAAAGCAATATTGCAGTCTTCAAAATAGAAAGTGACGAATGTAAAAACCAGATCCTGTTCAAAATTGAAAGTAAATATCGTCACACAGTAATTGAATTTGATATCAACATGATGATCACCAATTGGCCCTAATTTTTTTCAACAACAATAAAATATTTGGAAATGATAATATTCTTAATCTTTCTTTCCATTTTGTATCATCATGAAAAAAATGAAAAAAATCAATTGAGCTATGAATTGTAACATTAGTACATGAACCATGTGGATTAACTTGAATATATAATTGAAACTATCTAGAGTGAAAATGCCTTCTCCAAAAAAAAAAAAAAAAAATTGAATTTAGAAAAATGACAAGAAAATCTTTTTTCTCAGCATTTTTAGTCTTATTTTCTATTAGGAAAACATTTCATTTCCATTTTCATATCTAATTTTTCATTTTCATTTTCATGCAACTTAAATACTTAATATGAAGTACAACACACACAAATATTTAGTTCTATGTATGTGTCAAAATGGTGTGTGCTTTAAGTGAAAGTGAACTGCCACATTAACACTTGAACCCCATTTTCACCGTAACTGTTGGGTAAATATTATGAAGTAGTAATTTCTTTCATTCAGTAAATTAGAATCACAACAAATCTGTCACATAGGTAAATGGTACGCGATGCGGAAAATGCGAACAAAAACGGAACATCAGCATTTATTTTGAACCCTATGATGGCTCCTTTCGCAAAGCGAATCAATTTTTGACACTTCACTTGGTAAATTGATACTTCATTTGTCAGCTACTTAACTTTTTAACAATTTAATAAAATTGTTATCAATCTAATTAAAATTGACGGTAGGAAAGAAAATAAAAAAACACGAAAAAAAAAACCGCAAGCAAATAACTTACCACAACTCCAATTCATGAGATAGATTGATATTTTACACGACTTTTTAATCTTCTCAAATACTGCACCCAAACCATAAGCAATTAGGATAATGCTATCTTCTAAACGTTAATGGCAAAACCAACATCCTCAGGAGGTGTCTAAAGAAAACGTTACAAACCCAACAAAGTATTGTTGCATAGTTCATTTAAGCAGCAAATCGCATAAAAGACACCATGAAACCAATAATAATAATAATAATAAATCTTGGAAGTAAAAAATTTGAGAAATTAAACATGACATCTAACTTGCATCAAAGGGATCAACGGATAATGATACAATCAATAAATAGAGATTCACAAACGTAAGCATCAAAGTGAAAACAGAAAAATATTTCACATGCTTGAGAAAACCAACGTAGTCAATTTGTAACTTAACACTTTAGCACTGTGATTTTGACTCAATCCCAATTTCACATAGTACCATATTGTTATCTTTCAATAGTTGAAATGCCAACAGCAAATGTACTTCATTTTATAACCAAAAAAACATATAAATGAGATTTATTTCGTTTTGTTCAAAAGGAAGAAATTACCTTAGGTGGTTGCACCAGTACTGTTTGTTGCTTCCAAATAATTGAGGAATAAAACAAAAGGCAGCAAAACTATGAGCCAACTCTAAGAGAGACGTGCTTTTCTAATTTTAGCAAGGTCTTTAGGAAAGTTGATGCCTACATTTGTGAACTAAAAGAAACTATTAAAATAGTATATAGTGAAAAAGAAAAATATAGATTACCCAATAAAATCTACCTCACAGTAGGATCATGATCCATGAATGGTATTGTTATTATTTTAAATAGTCATAAACAGTAAACACTACATTTTAAATAACTTGTCAAGTTCTGGCTCCTAAAAAAATCCAAAAATAAAGAAAAGAGGAAAAAAAATTAAAAGTAAAAAAATTCTTAGCATAAACCCATTAAGTATACCTAAGATTCCTAGCAAAAAATGACATTTACTTACCAAAATAGGAAAAAATCGGAGAAACCTTAAATAATTCTTGGCAATACTGAAATGAATCGTAAAACCATCAACCAGACCTAAGATTCATAGCAAGATTCTCAGCAAAAAAAAATGACATTTACTTACCAAAATAGGAAAAAAATCAGAGAAATCCTAAAAAATTATTAGCAATGTTGAAATAAATAATAAAATCATCAACCAGACCCAAGATTCATAGCAAGAACTTGATATTTACTTACCGAAAAATGAAGAAATTGGAAAAACAAATCAAAACTAGAGAGGTAAACAACGAAGATACAAATGTCGTCGAAGAAGAAGTCAAAAATCGTAGAACAAAATTTCTCACAAAATAGAAAGGAGAATCTGCCAGCCAAAGGTCACAGAATACCTAAGAGATTTGTGATTTTTGTAACCTATGATTTGATTTCAAATGAGCAGTAAAAATGATGGAGAGAAAGTGAAAGGGCTTCTGAGAAGTAGAGAGAGAACAAAAGAGGGAGAAATAGGGAAGAATAATGGATAAGTCTTGAACGGTTGTGTGAAGATAGAAGTAAAGAGGTATGGGAGCTTGTGTGGAGAAATGAAGAAACATTGTCCTATCTGTTTCAAGGACAAAATTAATATATATGACATCAGCATGACACGAACATGATGCCTTATAAATAGTGAAGTTCAAACAGCGCATGAAACAGTGAATTTGAAGTGTTCTCTTTTAATGTTGTAGGGATATTATATTATTATTGTAGAATATAATTATATACATATGTATGACATCATTGTGAGCTAATGATGATGCCTTATGAATAGTAACAAATTTTCCTCTTTTATATATTGTAGTGAATTATTAATTCTTTAGTTCTTTGTATGAAATTAAATTTTAAGATTTCTAGAGATAAATGCTTTAAACATTCTAAACTATCTAAATTTTCGTCTTCTGGTTTTGGTTCTATTTGTGAATGGAAGGATCCACTACGCTTCACTCGCAACTCTGATGATTCTATAGTATTGATGATAGAAATGTCTTTTCCAAAAATTATAACATCAGTGGTAATTATTAAACTTTCGTTTCTACTTAGCAAGAATTTTATTCCTATAACAAATCCGTCTTTTATTAATTCGCTAACTAATATGGTTGTTGAATTATACTGTCTTTCTTGAAATTTAATATTACAATCATCAAAAAGTCTTTCTTTAAATTCCATTTTACTAGTTTCTGCCTACAGTCTTCTCCAACTAAGTCTTTTCTAATTATGTTAAATGTACACCCTGTGTCTATTAAGACTAGTAGGTTTAGTTTTATCATTTTATTTATTTGTATTTCTATAGATATTCTAAGGCTTTTAGTTGGCTTTACTCTAGATATTTGACAAATTATTTCTTCTTAATTTTCTGTTTCCAAATAATTATTTTCTATGTAATTATCCATAGGCTATTTTCCTTTTGTTTCTAAATTTCTAATCTTATATTATATTTCTCATCTAGTTTCATCTGTTTTATCTATTCTATTATTTGTATTTACTATCTTGTCTTCTAATCTTTATATGTCTTCACTATAGTCTTTAGTCTTGCTATTAGCTTCTTCTTTAATTCCTAAACATTTATTACATTGGATTTCTAAGCAAATTTTACATTGATTTCTATTTTTATGTTCTGGGTATATTTTACAAATCTTACATTTATCCATTATTGATCATTGTCCTCTAATCCATTTATGGACATTTTCTTGTTCTATATTCATCATTTTTGTATCAAGAATTGAAAATTTTAATTCTTCTAAAGTACTATAACTGTCTTAGAACTGCTTATAACTTCTAAATTGTCTAATTCTTTATCTGTATAAATACTATATACTGAACTACAAGATTCATTATAAGATAATTTTACAATATTACAGTGTTTCTTCAATTATCATAGACTTGGCTATACTTTCTTTATTTTTATATTTATTAGAAAAATGTCTAGGGTCTCCACAATTATAGCATTTATAGTCCTTTTTGGTTTTTGGCTTTCTAACGTATCTACTATAATGGCGTCTTTTATTTTTATAGTGTGTCATACTTGGTCTAATATTATATTTTTTTTTTATCCTGATATTGTCTCCTATATTTATGTTTTTTTTTAAAAAATCTTTTCTATACAATTTTTTCTTTCTTATTCTATAATCATAGGTCTATGGTGTATATAAATTTGAGCAAAAAGAATAATTTAATTTCTTTATGTGCTTTCTTGCTATTTCTTCTATATAATATTCTTTTAATTTATTTGTTATAAATTTTATGGTAATACTAATCATTACATCTTTTGTTGGTCTTGATTCTAAATCTTTTCTAATCTATCATTCTATGGTGGTGGTATCTTTCTATATAATCTTCCAAGTATAGGTACATCTAATGCTAAACCTGTTGTACCTGCTAATCTTTCAAAATCTAATAAAAATGGTTGTATATACTGTATATTACCATCACTTAATTTTTTTAGGTTTTCCAGGGCTTTATTTTTTTTCGTAAGTGTTGTCTCTACTAGGATGAGAACCTATAATTAATTCTCTAATTAAACTTGTAAAAATTCTAGGATTATCTCCTCCGGCTAGTCTTAACCTAATTTCTTCTGACTTTAGTCTTTTGGCTGTAACATATATATCTAATGATGTTTTTCCTAAATAAGTTTCTAAATAAGCCAACAATTCTTCTACAGTAATTTGTATAGGTACAATATTATATGCTCTTATTACAGAATTTTTCCATTTAGTTATAGTGCTAAGTCTGTCTTGAGATTTACAATTATTTAATTCTAAAATTAATCATCTATCGCTTGCCAATAGTAAACTACATCATTCTTGTGTCTGTCTTTTTCCTAGGCTTCTATATCTTTTATCTTCCCATTCATAATATCTAGAAGGGGAAAAATGGTATTTACCGCCTATAACGTATTTTGTGTTCATGGGATCGTTTCTTTTTCCAAATTCTTGATCTTTTTCTAATTTAGTTCTTTTGCTGGCTTCCTCCATCTTGGTTTATATATTTGCTTGATCTTTTTTTTTTTTAATTAACATTCTAATTTCTACTTCTCTAACTTTTCTAAGATTTCTATAATACTCCATATCTATATATCCAAAAAAAATTCATCGTCTTCACTTTCGTCTCCTTCACTATCTTCATCTAAAGCATTAACCTCATCTTCACTTTCATAGTCCTCTATCTCAAAGTATCAACATTCTCCTTCTCCTTCTCATTCATCTTCATTATGTTTTGTATGTTCTGCTTGATAGTTATAATTTCCAAATCAACACTTAGAGTTCCATTACTATTTTTGGACATGATATTATCTTCTGGTACTGATATCGGTCTTTCTAAAAAATTTCCTAAATTTCAATCTAATCCTACATTTGTTTTTGAAGAAAATTTCTTTGCTGGGATAGCTTTTATACTTTTTGCCCTAATAATATAATTATTTGATTATTTTCTAATACATAGTTGGTAGTACTGTTTTAACGAAGTCTCCCATAAATCCTGCACAAATTAATAAATTGTCCTCATCTCTTTTCATTTGAATTTAAAATATTTATGATGTTAATTTCTGAATACAATTAGAAATTACGTATTTAGCAATGCAAAAATAAAATTCAACTTAGCAAGCAAGTAAATGACATTATGTTTCAAAACTTTCCAATAAGTTATCAAAACGGAAACCCGATCTTAAAATTAAAATAGTGAAAGACAAATTAGAAGAGTGCAATATTTAATGACAAAAATAATTTCTATAAGCTCCTAAAAATGCAAAATTTATGCAATATGTTTAAAAAATGAGATTACCAAAAGTTCTAAAATATTGTACCGCAATCAAATAAAAAAATTGTAGCATAATCATAATAATGAGTATATTACCACTTATCATGAACTATTATTACCCAAATCACACACACAACTTTAGATTGTTATGAAAATTATGTAATTTGTGTAATAAATTATCAACTATAAGCATGAATCAAATAACATGAATTTGGTAATGGAGTTAGAAAAGTTGGTCTAAGAGTGTCATGATAAACGTTGTCTTAAAGTCGTATGATCTCCTCTTTGTGTGGCTACCTTTAGCACTACACAGCTCCGAGATAAAACATTTACAACTCACAACTGAATATCCTTCTGTGGGCACGATTACAGAGAGAAAAAGAACAAGTTCTTATCAATTGCCAAAATTATAAAAGAAGATAATTGTAATTATAGAGAGTATTTTTCAAATGTTTGTTTTTGTATGTCAGACAACGAAAATTCCACTCCCTTTTATAGTAGAACAATTCATCACCCTCATAATGAAAATTATTCAAATTAAATATAAGTTACAAATATAATAAGGAGATTAATTTTTTTTTTGTATTAAATTTGAAAATTAAAATAAAAAATTGAAAATTAAGTTACAAGAAAACTGAAATTTTAATTTTCAATTTGAAAGTTTTTAAACTTATTTTCAACAAAGCGTAAGGACAAGAAGGAGAAATAATAAATAATATCATTATATCCGTGCAGTGTTGTGTTGGATATTTGGGAATGAGAGAGATATTCGAGAAATTGGATTTGAGTAATGGTTTTGGAACTACCACCACTGAAGAATAACAATTAGTCTACACGAACATCCCTATCAACATTCATATTTCCAGGCTGAGGTGGCTGTTTGGAAAAAGACTAAAAACCCCTCACATTTAAATTATGGCATCAAATACGAAGGTGAAATAAAGATCAGTCATATTTTCAGAAAAAATCCAACCACCCGTCTGCACACTTGAGAACAACGCCTTCATTTCTCCTTCCCATCTCCGATCTCTCCAGATCTCCGACCTAGCTACGTTTTTTCTCTCCCCCAACTTGAAATCAACACAACACTCCATGGGATCTTCGGTGTTGAAATCAACACCTTAACTTCTCCTCACCATCTCCGACCTCTCCACAACTACTCCTTCCCCCCAAGTTGAAATCAACACAGCACTTCGGGGGCATCTCCAACCTAAAGCCCATCGATTTTTTCGACTGAAGACGGTACGGGGTTTTTTTAGCTGAAGAAGGCACGGATTCTCGTGACGATGAACCACTGGTCTCCTCACCATCGTCGACCTAATCTACAGCCACTCCCTCCCCAAATTGAAATCAACACAACACTTTTGAGGGGAAATTTTTGAGGGTTGATATTTTAGCTATCACACACTAGAGCTTTCTGTGTCGATTTTGTAATAAAGCTAAAATTCAGTCCATTTGTCGATCTGTTGCCGGTGCCACACCATATTGGGCAAATCTGGTATGTTATCCAAGGAACCCTAGAATCTAATTTGATTATGGCTTGTGAATTGTGTTACCCGTATGATGGGAACTTAGGCTTGCAAATCATTTTCTGTAGTTTTCGATAATTGTAGTACTGCCCAAGTCCGTTTGTGAAAGGGAAATGTTTGAGCCATTAGTTGACATGGAAAAATATAATGTGTTTCATTAATACATATGTGGCTGCCAAGTTATAATCCATTTGTTATAATTCATTTTGTTATCTAGGGCTATTATGCTTTGAGTTGCACTGCTGAATATCGAAGGTGATTGAGGACTGCCAGGAGGTATTGCACTTGTTATACATGCCTTTGTGTTGTTAGCTTGTGAAGTGTCCTGGCTACACACATTTCTATTTTCATGGAGGTGATTTGAATGAAAATGAGTTTACAACCGGTCTGTAATCCGATGCAGTGAAAATGTTAATGGAATTATTTTTTATTTTTTTGCCTTGTTTGAGCCCCATTTTTGCAGTAAAAAATGAATTTTATTTTCTATTTCATCTAACCCGTGGTTTATTAATATCGTAAAATGGGTGGAAGGAATTATGGAATATGTCATAGTTGTAGAGCTAAGGATCACTTCTTCGCCGAATGCCCATGAAAACGTCGATGCCCATCATGCAAGCATGGATTTGAGAAGTGCTATGTGGCGGAAAAGGAGACTAAGAATAAAGGCCGGTTATTTCTTTGTTGTAGTGAGAAATGTGGATTTTGGGAGTGGGTGGTGAAGGAAGAATCAAGCGGTGAGTCCTCAAATAGCCCTGCGACTAATGACTTAGTTGAAGGTATGTCGAAGCAGTTCGAATCTCGAGTTCGCCTCGATGACGAAGAAGAACTACATGTTTCAATGACAGTGACGCTCCGCAAAGCTAAAGGAACCGCAGAACTAAATGCGAGGGAGAAGATTCCAAGTTTATTAGTAGATAGGCATCTAACGGGACAGGACATGGAAGAATATTTGCACAAATTAGGAAGTTACGTGTTATGTTTTATGTGGTGTAATTTTGGTTTTTGTACAAAGAAGAATGTAAGTTGTAAGTTGTGTTGCGGCTCAATCTCAAATATTGTCTTTTAAATCACAGTTATATGCCACTACCATGTAAACCAATGTGCCCAACCATGTTATTGAAACTTTTAGCTGCCTCTTCCCGGTTGCCATCTTCAACAAAGTTTTCTGCCACTTCTCCATAGCTAGGCAGATTGGATTAACATTTGCCCAACCAAATGGTAATAAAACTGTGTTCAACATGTGCCCAACCGTCCATATTTCAACTGGGATTACCTGTGCCCAACCAAATGAGCCAACAATCTCTAATTGATTTAGAAAACCACAATACCCTAAACCATCACCTTCATCCATAACAAATACATAATTGATACAATAAATTGAGCCAACAATTTATAAAACAACCTACCAATAAATGTCACCTGTCCATAATGCAATATACATTCCATAAAAATTTGTGCATTAACAATTTTATTTACTTCCAATTTCCAGTCAATTGTACCAATATGTAATTATCAATTACATGTGCACATAAATCGTCCATCCACCATTTACGAAAATTTACAAAAACCATCTAGCAAAATCTAAAGGGGGGATAACAACTATAATGCATACAAAAATTACTACTCCTCGTCATTCTTCCATTTGTATGTCTAACACAAAAAAACTTCATAAAGCAAAATCAATTGCCCGAGCCACCATGTTCCGGCAACGACGGAACGTAGTACGACATCGCTTGACCTACAAGACAATACCCACATTAATCGGACCGCACAACGAATAACTACAACGGACAAAAATAAATATGTATGCCATAGATATACCTTGCTGCCCATATATAACATTCGCTGACGACGGAGGAATCATGCTTGAAGACGGTAAAATCCCTGGAATAGAGAACAGCGACAGCAATGAATGATGTGGGAACGGTAATTGTGTCGGCATGGAGTACTGTATATAGATGGCGTATGCACCGAATACTAGTGCTGCTGAGGTAGGTGCTCGTCCAAGACGACGTCTTGCCCATCAATACGCCTTGAAATGGGTCTTTTTCCTTTGTTTGACTCCGAACTTCCCTGCATGTATATCGAATATTAGTTAAAATAATTTTCGTAATGTATGTTATTACATGTAAAACAACATTTTATCATACTTTATTGTTCTTCAAACTGGACTCCAAAGGGCTTTTTCTTCGAAGTTTCTTCGGTGCCCCCTTCCTTCGCACAACTACTGGATCGTGTATGTTGCTGTTGTCATTTACTTGATCGGCCATTGAGCCTGCATGGTTCGAGATAGCATGGTGTGAGATGGCATTACTTCCACTACCCGACCTTCTTGACGTCATGAGGTGTTGACATTGAAGTTTCATCCAGTCCATAACCACACGTGACTGTCCTTCATCATCTGCTGCAAGATTTGCCACCTGTGCAAACGTCTGACACATCTCGTCGTATCTCAACTGTGCTGGAGAACTAACTAAACCATCGTAGTTAATTGCGATTCGCTTATGTGCTCGACTAACATCTCGCATCCACCTCCGCAATATATACCTTTCTGGAAGCAATGTGACGTCACTACGAATTAAAACTGTGATGGCATGACGACACAATATGCCTTGAAATTCGAACAAGTGGCAACTGCAAACAATGTCACATTTCTTTTTCTTGAAAGAGACGAAGAATGATTTTCTCTTCCGCCCTTCCTCATACATCACATCCTCCCTTACCTCGTACGTGGTCCCCAAAATCCCCTCCGAGCTCGATATGAGGTCATAGAAAACCTTTCCCGTCATCTCTACCTGAAATCTTTGAATTTTGAAATTGTGTACACTGATTGAAACTGATGCTCAATCTCATATTATGTTGCGCACGGTAACATCTGCGAAAATGACTTGAATTCAGCCTGAAACTCCTTTTCGACCTTACTCCGAAGGGCTCTTTCATACTGTTCAACAAACTGCTTTAGGGAGGTTTTTTAGTGCACATACCCATCGAAGAATGCATTCATGCTCTCACTTCTTTGGGTTGTTGACATCCCTGCCCAAAAAGTGGTCTTCAAAAAACAAGGAACCCAACGTCCTCTATTTTCATACAGTCCAGACATCTAGTCATGGTCTTGTAATCCGTACGTGTCAATCATTGCACCCCAATCTTCTTCAAATTCTTGAACAAACTGACAATCATAAACCAATCTGTGAATGGCGGCAAATAATGAAGATTTATCGTCGTGGTATCCAAATTTTTCAGGCAACTTCTTCATAATGTGCCACAAACACCATCTATGTTTTGTGTTCGGGAAAACGATCGCAATTGCATTTTGCATTGCCCTATCCTGATCGGTTATTATACCGTGCGGTGCGTTCCCATGCATACACTGAAGCCATGTTCGGAACAACCATACAAAAGTGTCTGTATCTTCATTTAATACCAAACCACATCCAAACAGAATCAATTGCTCGTGATGATTGACGCCCACAAATGGTGCAAATGGCACGTCATACTTGTTTGTGAGGTAAGTAGTGTCAAACATAACAATATCGCCGAACT
This sequence comes from Osmanthus fragrans, assembly GCA_019395295.1. NCBI lineage: Eukaryota > Viridiplantae > Streptophyta > Magnoliopsida > Lamiales > Oleaceae > Osmanthus > Osmanthus fragrans. The sequence continues at coordinate 9,373,576 of CM033361.1, forward strand.
CCTTATAGCTTTGCCTACAATGATTATCTGCCCAAAACACATTTTTCAACCGCAATTCGTCGTCCAAATCAATGTTAAAATAAAATTCCGAACACTGTGCTTGCATTTTCGAGAAGTAAGCTTGTATTGCCATAGCATCTCCCTCTCCAAGTCTTAACAGCCTCACTTGGTCAATATAATTCCGACAATCCTTTTCTATAAAACTCATGTTCTCATAACCTCCCGCTTCCACAACTGCGGAATTGTAATTTTTATGAAGCGGGATGCCAGCGAAGTCATTAACCTCAAGCTTGCGTTTCACATTTGCACTAAGTTTTCTATTGCATCGATATAACCTAGATTTTGAAGGACTAATGTCATGATTGTGCTCCAGGTGGACTGTGTTAATTCTCCAGTACCCGTAAATATCTGCAGATGCTGTGATTCTGGCTTTACAACCCATCTGAATTGTTGGTTGCGGCTTCAAAGAACAACTACCATTACCGTTTCTTCGACCTTCACGACTACATGTCAGGATCACATATCTCAACTCTCCATTGTCCCCTCTTTTTGTATTTCGTTTTTTCACCGGAAACCCAAGAGTATAAGCATATTTACCATAGAAGTCAATCATATCTTTTAATTCTTTAAATTGCATACAAACAACAGGCTCAACGACACCATCTTTCATTGAAGTTTCACATTCAACCATGTTAATAGAGTCTGGATCATTCTCCTCCGGAGATTCCAACAAAACATCACCATGAACGTCATCCATTTTGTTCACCTATTGCAAATACATACGTGCCTGTCAATCAGTATTGCACAATAACAAGACGGTAAAATTGTATTTTTCAAAATTGAATAAACAACAAAATCGAATAAATATTCACAAATCAATAACTTCAATGCCGAAAAACAGATGGTATTAATTTTTCCTGTATTTTAGCAACCAAACTGGGAATTTCCTTACACAAAACAACGATTAATCCCCCCCAATTCACCAATACCATAACACAATTTCTGGTTACTTACAATGGGTGAGAATAAAGGAAATATTCCTTCAATCTTCAATTAATGGTTGGCCAACCTCATTTTCGGGCACGTTGTGGTGATTGACGACAAATCACAGGAGCTCAGACGGACTACAGGTTTCTACTTTGGGGAGGTATGGTACCTCTTCACTTCTCCCCCGAAACGCTGTTCTACTATTTTCGTGTTTATTGTTTCGGCGACCGGCGATGGATGAAGGCTTCTATTTTGGGGATCAATTGGATTTCTCTTCCAGCAAGTGGGTCCTATTTTCTGCTTTATTGTCTTGTTTCCCTCACATTTTCTCGTCCTTCCCTCCAAAAGCTACAACGGTAGTTGACAAGTCATATTTTTTCAAATCCCTAGAAATATGAATGTTAATAGGGATGTTCGTGTAGACTAATTGGAAGAATTATTGGACTAGAGTAGACTGAAAATAATGAATAATATATTGTAATTTGTTTAAATTGTAACAGGAGTATGGGTATTTCTAAATACTTTTAGTTTTAGGGGGAAATCCTCAAAGAATGGATGAAAAATGGGGCTGGAATGCTGCCTGGGCAGCAGTGTTCACTGAATTGGAGGTACGCTGCCCTATGAGCAAGCAGAACAAATAGTCGTTAGGAGCGTCTTATTTACATTCATTGTGTCCATTCGTGTAAGAACAAAAATCTCGCAAATGCACGATATCGTGGACAAATAATAAAACAATGAATAAGATATCATCTAATGGAGACTATATATTTAATCTTATGTTAATTATTATTAACTTTAATTGAATAGTTAAGTATTAATTATCAATTCTATATTAATTTAGGTAATTAAACTAATTATTCTAATGAGCAAATTATGAGAGTTTTTGTTAAATTATGTTGAATATGTACTAAAACTTCGAATCCCTCTTATTAATCGAATTTAATACAATATAATATCATGACAATATGTATTATTCTTGTTGATTAATGTTTATAAATATTTAAACATCTCTTTCAAGAAAAATTAAATCTATCATCTCATATGACATTTCTATATCTCTATGAAAAATGTGAATATGAAAACTAGCATTAAATCACTTGAACATATATTGAAATCATGCAAGGCACAAAAATATATCTCTATCATCCATCAAATCTCATAATGATTATTACAACGTGCTATTTATTTTATTGTCTCTTTCAATTATAATAAAATTCATACATCAATCCAATTAATGATCAAATAATTGAAAAGTATTAAATTATAACAATAATCCAAGGATAAATACGTATTAAGCGTCAAAATATTGAAATTATATTAAAAAATCATAATAAAAGTTCATCTATGTCTTAGCAACTAAAAATCTAGCCTAACATTACAAAATTACAATAATTCATAGTCGTTTTGTACAACATCGCCCGTTTTTTCGTTGAATAAAGAAAAAAGATGATGAATTTTTAAGTTATCAAATCTCTTTAATGGTTTTTTTATTGTCTCTAATTGCACATTCATCTTCTTTGCCCAAAAAATAAGATTGGATATTTAATTGAATGAATTCTTGTATCTTAACTCGTGATTTTTCCAAAAAGAATGATGATTTTTCTCTCTTTTGATTGTAATATTTGATGAATTATGAGATATGAGAGATGTTAAGAGGTTATGCCCACGGTCAGTATTTTATTTTTTTGGTCGAAATTAGGTCGAGAAATCACCCAAATTTAGTTTCCAAAAGGACTTTCAATCATAGAAGGAAAGTTTCCCGTATGCTCATAAAGTTTCCCATGCATACGCATGGTATACTTCCATGCTCACGCATGGCTCAAACGAATTGCTCTCAAACTCTTCAGAATCTTGTCTTACGCACGCTGGTGCGCACGCTTGTCACCTTGAAAATTGGGACCAATTATAATACGGTTTATAAACTTCCTACAAGGTATGAGTTGGTCCTTTTTTGGTGCAATTTCAGTCTTTAGTTTTCAAATCACGTTCAATTGATCCTTCCACAATCTTCAATCATCAATATATGGTCCAAATCAACTTTTGAATGTGTGCATTTTGGTCCCCAAATTTTAGAATTTCATCATTTTTTTTCCAATTTCACGTCATATAACTAAGTTTCACATAACAAACAAAATATATAAGAGATTAAGCTATAATTCATCAAAAATAATACAAAATATCCTAATTTATTGTCCTAGATAAGTTTAATCAAACATCATATTCAATGAAAATACTTCCAACACGAATAATATGTACATGTATTTCTATCAAAGTTTCGGTAATATTGAATAATTTTCAAGTTCATTTTTCACTTTTACTTTGTGCATACTGTTGGAAAACTTCACTTTATAGGATGAGAGAAACAACACAAAATCAGCAACAATTATGGAATAAAACTTCAATAATAAGGCTCAACCACGTAATCGTTGCTCTCAAACAATATTTGCCCCCTCTCTAGTTAAATTGAAATGCTAAAGAATTTTCGGGCAAATGGTTTGAAGGATTAATCAAGCCTTGTTATAGAAATACTGATGCACAAAGTATTTCTACCCAAAATTTAAGAACACATATAAGAAATAAGAGAATATGAGTAGAAGTAGGGATTTAATCTTAATTATAGAGAGAATAATGAAATCATATGTTATTCAATATTTCTCACATAGAACATGACTCATCTATATATAGGCATCAGTATTATACACGAATTGGTGCCTAAGATATCTTGAAAAGGCATAAAATTCAAGTGATCAACGGTAGAAAATCGTCTTCAACGGTGACTTAAAATGCACTACTATGCGGTCGCATAGTTATACACGGACAGGGATTTGAAGTCCCTGTCCATTTCTATGCGACCTGATGAGAATGATTTATTCAAAGAACAAACGTCGCTAAACCATAGTTTTCGGCTCGTTCTCGGGCATTTGTGAGCATTTTGATGGGTGTATTCGTGTTGTTTTGTAGCCTTGATAACTTGGAAGAATACGACATATTTTGAAGCTTGAATTGAGGGTGACGATGGATCATAAAAAAAAGGAGCATGGAAAGTTAGTGATGAAAAAGGAGGAAGAACTAATAAAGAAGTCTCGAAACCGTACAAAGGGAAACAAGTCAGAACACTAGGCGCCACGGCGTGTAATGGTCACGCCACGGCGCCCAAATAGGCAAGAAAAGGAATCGAAACAGAATGCTCGGCGCCACGGCGTGAGATCTGGGCGCCACGGCGCCCAAAATGAAGAAAAAGGCTTCACATGCAGAATGCTCGGCGCCACGGCGTGAGGTATGGGCGCCACGGCGCCCAGCGAGATGGAAAGTCAGCAGAATACGCGGCGCCACGGCGCCCGTTATGGGCGCCACGGCGCCGACTGTGCGAAAAACCCGGAACTTACGTTTTTGAAATATTTTCTCGGCCCATTTGAATCAAAATCCGTCCAAACACTCAAGGGGTATAAAAGCCGACATGAAGACCTAGCTAAGAGAGTTTTTTTTTACAACTGGAGAAAAGGGAGAAGAGAGCACACTTGAAGAGAAGATTCTTGGAGAATAACATAGGGATCTTGAAGAAGAAGAAGAAGGAAGAGATCTGGGAATTCGTGGCTGTCGAAAGAGGCGTTTATCAACTTGGCCTTCCTCAAATTCTTCTCTAGAAAACTATGGTGAATTCGTTTTGGTTGATTTTAGTTTTTAACATGAACTAATTTCCATTTACTTCTAGGGATATGATGTAATCTGGATCTTAAATTATGTTTTATTGGTTATGCTAAATTGAATTAATTCTCGTCTATGTTTGTCCGAATTATTGTGGGTTTAATGCTTCTAATTAACTGGCCATTAATTAGATGACTTCAATCTTGTAATTTACTGTCGAAAGAGGGAATTATAGGGTAGATATTGGATAATTCGGCATAGGTAAATATAGAGATCGAAAGACTTATATGAACCTGTGTGGTGTAAAATCAGTGGTCTAATAATTTCCTTGTTTTATTAGAATTGCGTATGCATATGTGATTTGATAAACGAGAATAACATTCAATTGACTGTCGAAAGAAGCGTTGGATGAATGGACGATTTGCTAACAAACAAGAGAATTGAATTCAACTAGCTAACTGAAAAAAGCATAGTAAAGATCTAGGTGAAGTCGATTTCCCTAGAAGTCTATCTCGATTAATCTTCAAGAATAAGAAAACCCTTGTCTTTATTTAAACAATTTCCTTAGAATTGAATTTACTTTAATTTACAAATACACCAATCTTTGTGCCTCTCCTAAATAAAATTGAGATTAATATAATTTCGACACTTGACAAACGTAAGATACTAATCCCTGAGGACGATACTTTTCTCATCATTTTATTATAAAACTTCGACACTGTGCACTTGCAGTTTTGCACCGATCACGACCGCATAAGATTTGGTCTATGCGGTCGCATAGACCAAATTTCGGCCTTCATGTTCCACTTTCGTTTGTTGATTTTGAACAACCAATTTCTCAACAATCCCCCCACTTATTCAAAATTAACAAGTCTCACATTCAACATAAACGATACTCATGCCTAAGGATTAAACATCTTTCGATTTGAATTTAACCATAGTATAATTCTAATAAAGTAAAGTTGGAATCAAAGGTAGCGTGAAGTTTTGAACCAGTTATTCCATGTGACGATACCGGTAAGAACACACACACAAGTACCACGTGTTCTCAAGTTCCTCAAACTCGCTTAGCGCTTTTATGGCCTTGCGCTTCATCCTTTTCGACAAACTTTTAAGAGAAACTCTAGCTCTCTATTGAGGCGGCACCACCTCGAAGTTCGTCTAGGTAGAGTTCTTCTAGCATATTTGTTACTTTTAGAGATGCTTGTGCATTAGCACTGAACTCAATTAAGAGCTTCAAGTTCAACCCTCACTTCAGTAACAACCAACATTATTTAACTAGGATAAAGTTATCGCGGATTTGAATAATGCTGAAACTATCCACATATCAAATGACTTGTTGTTACCATTTGAACCCGTGGATTACCTTTTGAGTAATAATAGGTAGGGTTGCTATCATTGGTGGGTCTTTCTATTTTAAGAGTTTCAACCCCATCCTACTCGATGTAGATGTAACTAAATCTCAATTTAGAGGGTTAGTTAAAGAATCCGCTAGATTCTCGATAGACTTAACATAATTTAGGGATATTATTCTATCTTTGATTAATTTCCTTATGTAGTCATGTCTAAAACTCATATGTCTAGACTTTCCGTTGTATACCTCGTTGCATGCTTTTGCTAACGTGACTTGACTATCACACATGATATATATTGAAGATGTATTCTTCGGTCCCAAAAGTATCTCATAAAAGAGATCCTTAAGCCACTCAGCTTCTTTCCCGGTATCCGATAATGCTACGAATTCGAATTTCATGGTCGAGTGCGTTATACATGTCTGTTTCTTTGATTTCCAAGAAACAGTTCCTCCTCTAAGAGTAAACACCCAACCGGAAGTAGATTTATTTTCACCTGTACTAGATATCCAACTAGTATCGATAAATCCTTCCAATACAGCCAAAACTTTAGTATATTGTAGGCCTAAACTCTTGGTCTTCTTTAAATACCCAATAATCCTTCCAATGGCCTCTCATTGGTCATTGCCCGGATTACTAGTAAACTTACTGAGTTTACTAATTGCAAATGCTATATCTGGTCTTGTGCATTGAACTGCATACATAAGACTTCCAATAACACTTGCATATTTCAATTGAGCAATTGCCCTTCCATCATTCTTTACAAGTTTTGAACTTAGATCAATTGGAGTCTCGCTTCCTTTACGTTCAAGTGTTTGAACTTATTTATCACATTCTCAACATAATGTGATTGACTTAAATGGTAACCTCTACTAGTCTTTGTGACTTTAATACCTAAAATGGTATCCACTTGTCCAAAATCCTTCATCTTGAATGTGGGAGATAGAAACATCTTTGTTTCTTTTATTCCATCCATGTAATTACTTATAATCAACATGTCATCAACATATAGGCATATAAATATCACATAATTATCACACACTTTTGAATATTAGCATTTATCTACACTATTATGTTTAAAACCAAATGAGATTATAGATAAGTCAAATTTCTCATGCCACTTTTTAGGTGCCTATTTTAAACCGTATAACAATTTTACTAACTTGCACACTTTATGTTCGTTTTCAAGTAGAGCAAAACATTCAGATTGCTCCATATAAACCTCCTCATTGAAATCCACATTCAAGAATGCCGTTTTGACACCCATTTGGTGAACTTGCAAGTCATGTATCTAAGTTAGTGCGAATAATATGCTTATTGATGTTATTCTAGCTACTGGTGCATATGTATCAAAATAGTCTATTCCTTCTTTTTGTAGATATCATTTGGCTACTAATCTAGCCTTAAAGGTGTTTAGAGAACCATCAACATTATATTTTCTCCTAAATACCCACTTACATCCAATAGGTTTGGATCCGGGTGGTAAATCGACAAGTTCTCAAGTATTATTTGACATTATTGAATCCATTTCATCTTTGATTGCATCTTTCCAAAACATGCTATCACGAGAAGTCATAGCTTCTCTATAAGTTTTAGGATCAGTTTCAACCTGTAGAACAAACGGAATTGTTCTTATGACATTCATCTCATTTCTCTCTACTAAGGAAAAAGAAATGAGTTGAATCAATGTCATCCGGTCCCAAAGACTTCTCAATACGAGTTCTTTTGCTTCTTCGTGGCTCACTTGACTCATCAACATCTTTAGTAGATATTTCATCTTCTGTTCCACTTGAGTTAGGAATATCTAAATTTTTTTTCCTTAATTCATTATCCAAAGATAGCGAATCCTCAAAAAACTCTACATCACTTGATTCAATAATTACATTGGTCTCCAAGTTTAATAATCCATATGATTTGTTATTACTAGCATATCCAACAAAGGCACATTTAATGCCTCTTGGACCCAACTTGGTCCTATTAGGATTCGTGTTCTTATATTAAGCAAGATACCCCCACACTTTGAAGTATCCAATGTTAGGTTTTCTTCATTTCCGTGATTCATAAGGAGAAACTTTAGTTTGTTTAGAAGGAATCCTATTTAATATCCTACGTGCACTCAACAAGGTTTCACCCCACAAGTTAAATGGCAACTTAGCATAGGTAAGCATAGCATTTATCATTTCAACTAAAGTTCTATTTTTTCTTTCAGCCAAACCATTCTAGGTGGAGAGTATTGGTGAATTATATCATATTGTTCACAAAATAGGTTAAAATCACTAGAAAAATATTCACCACCTCTATCACTCCTCAAAGTTTTTATTTTCTTATTTAGGTGATTTTCAACCTCATTTTTATATGCCTTAAATATATCAAAAGCCTCACTTATATGTTTCTTTAAGTAAACATAAATATATCTAGTGCAATCATCAATAAAGGTAATAAAATATATATTTTCACCTCTAGTTAACATGTCATTTAATTCACAAATATCCGTATGAATTAATTCTAAGATTTTAGAGGTCCTTTTTACACTTTGATAAGACTTTTTAATCATTTTTGCTTCTACACAAGTTTTGCACTTAAAAACATCATTTTCATCATATGAAATTAAATCATATTTCATCATACGTTTCATAGTACTTTTTCCAATATGTCCTAATCTAGCATGTCATAATGAAAATAAATCAACATAAGCAAAATTTGTTTTATTATTATTCAAATTGTCAACGGTACATAACTTGACCATTCCTTCAGTAAAATAGCATTTTTCAACAAATTTCTCATTAAGAAATAATACAAGTTTACCGGATTCATACACACTTTTAATACCCGATTTTCCTAAAAGATTTTCACTAATCAAATTCCTAGTCATGTCGGAAACATGTAGTACATTGGTTAAAGTAACGATCTTGTCAGAAGTGAAAATGATATCCACATTTCCCTTTCCAATCACTTTAGATCGAACCTCGTTACCCATTTAAATCTCTTGGTCGCCATCATCTTCATGATATGTCTTCAAAGAAGATTTATCATATGATACATGTACCGTAGCACAAGTATCATCATACCATCCAGGAACCTTTCCCTTAATTGTATTTATTTCACTAACAGTGACCACAATTTTGTCTTCTTTGATGAAGTTCGCTTTGCCCTCAAAATTGTTTTGTTTTCGGTGTCTACAATTTTTTACATAATGTCCAGATTTACCACACACAAAACAACATCCTTTTGTTTTCTTCTTGAACTTGTTGAAGTCCGTTGAAGGCTTCCTTTTGTTGGACTTTGTTGGCGGTTTCTCTACTGCATTTGCTTTGAAAGTGCCTTCATAAGAGTTTTCACTCTTATCACGCATCCTTGACTCTTCCTCAATGCGTAGGTGTTTCTGCAATTGTTCCAAAGAGTAGGATTCGGAACTATACATTAATTTCTTATGGCATCCTTTCTAAGTTCCGGGGAGTTTAGCAATTATTGCCCCCATTTAAAAAGTCTCCGGGATTTCAATTTTCACTGCCTTCAATTTGTTGACTAACACTTGCAATTCATGGATTTGAGGAAGCAAATGAATATTTTCTAGAAATTTAAATTCAAAATATTTTGAAATTAAGAATTTCTTAGTACCTTCTTCCTCCGCTTTGTACTTACTTTGTAATACCTCCCATATTTCTTTCGTCGATGTTGTATTAGTGTATAGATCATATAATCGGTCTGATAATGCATTCAGAATGTGACCACGCATATCAATTCATCATCTTCGCGCTTTTTTCTGTCCACTCTTAATCGTTCAGTGTTTTTGTCAGATGGTTCGGGTAGATCTTCCAATTTTGGATTAAGCACATAGAAAATCTTCAATACCGTAAGGAGGAATTTTAGTTTGTCTTGCCACCTAGTGAAGTTCATGCCATCAAAACGATCTAACCGCACTAAGCCTTGATTCAACTTTATGGTGATCATTATTGTTTCACTCTTCATCGCAACAATTATTGTTTGAGATTGTTCGAAAACTTCACTTTATAAGAGGAGAGAAACAACACAAAATCAACAACAATTCTGGAACAAAACTTCAATAATAAGGCTCAACCACGTAATTGTTGTCCTCAAACAATATTTGTCCCCTCTCTGGTTAAATTGAGATGCTAAAGAGTTTTCCAACAAATGGTTGAAGGATTAATCAAGTCTTGTTGCAAAAATACTGAAACACAGTATTTCTACCCAAATTTTAAGAACACATATAAGAAATAAGAGAATATGAGTAGAAGTAGGGATTTGATCTTGATTATAGAAAGAATAATGAAATCATATGTTATTCAATATTTCTAACATAGAACATGACTCCTCTATATATAGGCATCAGTATTATATACGAATTGGTGCCAAAGATATTTGAAAAGGCACCAAATTCAAGTGACCAACAATAGAAAACCGTCTTCAACGGAGACTTAAATTGCATTATGCGACCACTTTGCATAGTTATAAACGGGCAGGGATTTGAAGTCCCTGTCCATTTCTATGCGACCGCATAGAATTTGGTCTATGCGACCGCATAGACCAAATTTCGACCTTCATGTTTCACTTTCGTTTGTTTGTTTTGAACAATCAATTTCTCAACACATACTTACCAAAGCCTTGACATATCCATTAAAGGTTTTTATCGGAGTGAACCCAAAAGTAATCTCAAATTTGAGAGAGGTTAATCGCTTTTAGAAAAGTAGGTTCATACGTAACTCGAGCCTTTTTTTATTTTATTTTTTATTTTCTTCGTTTCTTTGTTTGAGTTATCAACGTTCTTTTTCGATTTCTTTCTTCTTATGTATTGTGATGTTCCTATCTCTACTCTCTTGAAAATTATGACATGATATCTTATTAATTTTTTACTCAAACCTTGCACCAATAAGGTTTCAACTCCAAATTTTTATAGGAAAAGATTCATGTAATCAGCTCCAAATTTATAGGAAACAAGACTTCATAGCATGCTTTGTTGTGCTTAAGAGCGAGTAAAATTAACTCACTTATTTTGCAAACAAGATTTTCTAAGTTGACAAACAAAACTTACTTCTAGAAAAATAACATTTTAAGTCCAGCCAAACATGCTCTTAAGTATGTTAATGTACTATAAGGCTATAACTGTCAAGAACATACAGAAATTTAAACCATACCAGAAACAGGGAACACTACAAAGATTGCTTATAAAATCACACTATTATGCATATAGTCAACTTTCAACTACAATCTAACAATAATTATACAAGAAAAGTAACCCCCCATGCCTATAGTAACACATTCATAGTCAAGCCAACCAATCAAGCAATGCTGCTGGTATTAATAGTAACTTTACACCTTCTCGAACAAGAGAAATTCAAAATATATTAAAAGTCCTGCTCTGCTGAGTAAATTCAGGGCCATAATCCATACCGCATGAACATGATTTTGAGCGTAAATGCAATGCCAAGGTACCTCAAAATCTGGTTACATTAGTGCATCTCACGAATCTGTCTAATCCACAAGTATCTTCTGAAAGGACTCTGGTGAATCATTAGATTATCTGAAAGAGAGAACAATGGATTCAGTCATAACATCCTAGCTTCCCTTTCACAGAGCAAATAATTTAAACTCGAGGGGGACTTCTAGTTAACGACCTTACAAAAATATCAAATATAATCTAGTCCAAACTAAACAACCTTAATCGAAAACGAACTCTATTTCTCCTATAATACACTTAATGCATCATTAAGGCTTACTAAGTATAGCAACCGTAAGGAATAACATGACCCAACAGCAGGAAGATGTTACATAAGGATTGCCAAACAAAGAGAAAAACAGATTTATCATTTATACGTGTATAAAGAACTGGATATGGGTTTTTGCCGCTGTGTGCATTCTTGTGCTTGGGTGTGTGTTGGTGTTTACGCGCATGATGGAGAGAGGCTAGTTTGAGTTTTTCTTTTTAAAAAAAAAAAAAAAATTGCCTCTAGTCTTGCTAAGGAATTACTTTTGTCACCCTTTGAGTTCAAAAAATAATACAGCTTCCTATGCAGGAACCCAGCATGAGCTACCATAAATAATCCTGCCCTTCCATCCCTGCAACATCCAATTACCATCTTCATCGAACAGAAAATCTTTATGATACCCTGCCTTCACTTTATTCCTTAATTTCTTCATAAGCTCACGATTCAAAGAAAGGGGTTTGAATCCAGCCCTCATAGTACGGACTTGCCACTGCTTGTGTGTCTCAGGTCTCTCAACCCTTCCTGCCCCCGCACGCACGCAATAACATTTATTATCTCACGCCCATAAAATTCCTGTTCAAAATTCATCCTGTGCGTATCATCACGAGGTAGCGTTGTATCCAACATATCAAACAATGCCGAATAGTAGAAGAGAGCCTCCCTGAAACGTGTAACGAAGAATGGAGCACTATATGATCCACTGCCAACAGCATGCACAAATATATTCGGATTCATTTTCCTAATTAAGTTCAGAACTGCATCCCTAGGACAGTCAACTTCAACAGTCTCGTCAAGCAAACTACCAAATCGAAACAGACAGTTCACAGCAAGCACCTCACCATGTGCAATCTTTAGGTCCTCAATTTTGATTGTCTCCCAATTCTGTGTTGCTATGGCTTGATACTCAAATGGTACACTAAATCGTTCACAGTATTTCGCCAAACGGTACCCAGTCTCTTCTACTCTTTCGGATGGGCGAAAACCAGGTTGTGGAAACTCGATTCCAGTGATCCGCAGCTTGGGGGGCCCGCCAGGTCTCCTTGAAAGATGCTGAATGAGACTAGGCCACTGGAAACCATAAAGAATACCAAAATCTACAATATGCAGTGTTGTTGCTTCTGATGCTGCTTCCGCAATCATCTTGTTTGCAAAAATCATTGATATCTGCTTGAACGGGCAGGCCGAAAGATAAACCTGGTAAGCTTTTAACTTCTCAACAGCTGTAATATGCTTGGATGCAAGGGATGCATAAATCTGGGTCCCAGTGCCTGAAACGCGTGCCTCAAGACCATAGGCAAATACATATGCCAACCTCTGATATGCATCACCGGTAGGAGAAGCATGCTTCCTAATCTGCTGTAATTGTATATATTCCATTCTACGATCATCAGCAGCAACAGATTGTGCACAGCTGATCAAAAGAGTACTGAGGTCCACAGCTTCACTATTACTCTCATGCTTCTTAGCCCGAGTTTTTCCGCCATTCGACCCATTAGCCAGTACAGTTTGCAACTTCTTTTCCTCTCCACAGGGCAATTTAGCGTCCAGATTACAATGCATGGGCTCACATTTGACATCAGCGAAAAGGAGGACTTTGTCAAACATTTCGGATAATTCCACATCTTCTACATAAACTGCCGATTGCTTGCTGCTCCTCTCCACATTTTCCGAATCACCATCCTCTGGATGGTTATGCTTCCTTCCCCTTGAGCCATTAGTTAAGTGATCTATCTCATCCTTTTCTACCTTGACCGTGACTGTATGAGTCGTTTCATCTGATTTTGGAGGCAGTGTGTATTTATCCAAGTCGATAATCAATTGATTACTTGGGGGAAGGAATTTACTAGCTTCTTCCATCCCTCTCTTGAACTGCAAGATAGATTCACTATCGCTGAATATATTTGGAATTAGGCTGGTAATTTCAAAAGAGCTGCCCTGGATATTGATATTATCGTTGAAGCTGTTAACAGAACCAAATGACAACTGTGAACTAGTTTTCGTAGCAGATTTGGAAGCAGTATCCAGCGACTGACTCTGTTCCACCAATGAATTAAATTCACCTGGATCAACAACCCATTGTGGATCAATGGAACTAGTGCCGTTAGTACTGCTGTTTGTGTACTCACTTGAACTTCTGAAAAAGGCATCTCGGCTTTCCGAACTGCAGTTAAAGTAATCAGAGTTTTGATTTGGTGAAGGTGGGTACTTCTGGCCAAGGACTTCATATAAGGATTTCTCAGCAGCTTGTAAAGCGAGTGGATCATGGAACATGCTTGGCTTATCATCCATGTTTTCTTCAATAAGTATCTGATTTAGGTACTTTAGCACTGCATCAGAATCTTGATCATCCGGAGATTCCACCTCATAGCTCCCGCTTAAAGATGGAGTGAAATTTTCAAGGCCCGGGCTGAACGTGAGAAAAGGGATATCTGCAATATTAAGGTCTAGAGAAACGTCATCTTTATGTCCATTAACTTGGTCATGAAATTGCTCAAAACTGGGTAAGAGAAGCTCATCATCAAATCCGAATCCATTTATCGTATTGTGCATTTCACTGAATCCAGGATCCATAACTATCACCACCTCAAAGCCCTGCATCAAATGAGATAAGAAAAGGTCGGACCCAAATATCTTAACTACATAAATGACTAAGATCGAATAAATTTATCTCTAAACCTGATAAACTACAATAAGTAATGATAGAACTTAAAAGGGCATAATTTCAGTTAAAAGTTCAAATAACTGATTTCCAAAAATCCTACATGGATCATACATTGCTCAAAGGGCATTATATCTTCAACTTCGAAAGTAAATAGAAAATAAAAAATTCACAGGGCATGGAAGATGATTGGAATAGCTGGTTGGGGCCACCACAAACCCGTTTCCCCAAAGGTTCTAGAAATTTATTTTCACCCTGCAATGATCAATTTTTCCAACAAAATCCTTCATAAGATGATGTCCCCCTCCTCCCTCCTCTTCCCACGAAAAAACCTTCGTGTATATATTTCTCTCCTAACACTGATTTATAGTTTCGCCTTAAAGGAACAGCAAAATAGGCTAAAAACCCTAACAGTATCATTAAGCAGACTTAGAAAAAAGAAGCTCAAAGGGAATATATAATTATTGTGCAATACTAGCTGAAGATCAAACAATCAATTTCCAAAAAACTAAAGAAGACATCAAAATATAAAACATAATCAATCAAAATTATAAAGGACAGAGTATAATCAAAAGAATTATCTAGAAACAACAGTATATTTCTTATCTAATTCAAACATCAACGGTAAAATTAAAAAAAAAAAAAGTCAAGAACATGAATAAACAAACCAAACCCTGGAAGCAAAAAGAAGCAGAACCCGGAAAGCACATAAGAACAAATATCCTAAAATTTCCAGGGAATAAAAAAGTTAAAAAAGAAAAAGTAAGCAGCCCACTGAATTTTCTGAAACAAGAGAAGAGAAACCCTAAAAAAGTACGAAAACAAACATCAAAGGAATGAAAAATCCATACCCAAAAAATAATTATTTTTATTCTGCCTTGCTAAACAAGTACGAAATCAAACCCATAGGATATAAAAATCAAACCCATAGGATTTAAAAAATAAAAGAAAAATGCCAGAGCCAAAAAAAACAATTATTTTAATTCTGCCTTGTCCGAGCGTGTACCTGAGATTGTTATGAATTGAATGCAGAAAAAAGGAGTGGAGGGTGGTGGAAGATTCTACAATATAGATAACTCTGTGTCTATTTATAAATATAAAACCCAGTAGCTTTCTCCCCAAGGTGATGTATTTCCCCCTCAAAATTATGAAGCTTCTGCGAAGCAGAGTATTCTCTCTCTACCTCTCTGACTCATTCTGCTGATATGTATCAGTTGTGGAATGTCATTTGCTGTTTGAATTTTGATGAAAGAATTTTGATATATATCACCTTTTGACTTTTGACTATCTTATCGGTTTCCGTAACTTTAGAAGATACCACTTGTCTGAATTTCCTTTTTCGGCCGCCGAGGGTTTTGGCTCGTACTGGTGAGAAAAATATCCCTGCTTGACAATCATATTTTTCAAATTTTTTTATATTCTCATTTTTAACTACATATTCATACAATAAAATATTATATATGTAAACTCAATTTTTTTCCTACTTTTTAATCATATATTCTCCTAAAATTTATAATTCAAAATTCTTTTTATTTTTTTTTAAGTGGTCAAGGCTTAATTAATTTATTAATAATTATCTACTACACCACTTATGCTATAATATAAGTTTATGTGATGAATAATTTTACTTGTACCAAATGGGTTATCGAATGGGTGCCATAATAAATAAGTGGCAGCTCCCTATTGGGGGGTGCCTGACGCATCAGACACCCCCAATAAGGGGCTACCACTTGTTTATTATGGTCACCCATTCGTTAACACATTTGGTACAAGTAGCAGCACCGTTATGTGATATTATATGATAGATTCAATGAAACATACGATTAAGTGATACATTCAATTGTAACATCAGTAGTACTAAATGGAAAAGTCTAACAGTACCGAAAGGGGGTATCGAAGCGTGTACCCTCACATGAGGCATGGGGCCCGCCTGCATTAAATAAGGCCGAGTTGTGGCCCCCTCCTCCCATGTGAGGGTGGTATGTCCTTCGGTACCCCCTTTTTGATACCAGTAGAAGAACTCGTACTAAATAACATTATTCTTAATTTAAACAATATATTTCTTCATTACTTTTCAACCACAAATCTCATCAAATTTTATCAAAATCTACTAAAAAATTCTCACCAAATAGGGACTAGATCAAAAATCCAGAAATCATATGAAAATAGAATGACAAAAATCATGATTTCAAGGGTGAATCGGCCAAGTTATGCATGAACCGTTCGCTTTTCAACTAGTGAACCCACTTGTTCGAATAGCGAGTTTTATGAGTGAACCTTACTATTTTTAGCAATTTCAGTCTCTGTTTGAACTCCAATTTTCAAAAACTTATTTTTCCTCAAACTTATTTTTAATTGCATATTATCTCAATAAAATAATATTATATGTAACCCCAAAATTGTGCTTACTTTTCAATCAAAAGTTCTCCTAAAAATCTCTATTACAAAATCTAATTCTCCCACAAAATGTGCTCAAACAAACCCTTAATATGTCCAGTTATTACATTGTATTCGAACTAATTTCTGGCTTCATTGTCAGTCCGGTCTAATTTTTGTCACATTTGTTAAAATTCATACTATTGTCTAGTTTCGAGTTTCTAATTTGTATAGTTGAAGTTATTGCATTACCTTGTTAGTGTAGCTCGTGTAGATATGTGAAGTGGAGTCGATTCTATGAACTGATTAGAAAGCTAAATGAATAAATAATAATAATAATTGTAGACGTCAAAAAATGTAAACACTTGATTTGAGACAACTTTAAGAAAAAGGGGCCGGATTTTTTGTGTATTTTATATAACTCTTAAATTAACAATGATCTCTTTTTTGGGGTTCAGTTCACCTCTCTTTAAGTAAAAAGGGTTTTTTCTTTTATAGATGGGTTTTGATACAAATGGTAGGACAGACATCAAATCAATCGCTTCATATATCATGCCGCGCTCAGAATTGTGTGCCGTCGTCCTCGGTTGTGATTGGCTAATGAGGTCGGTTCCCATCAAATCCTAATAATTCTGTTTTACCAGTCAATTATTACCTTTCCATGGAAGTTAGCAACAAAAGTGGCTGATTGGTCGAGGAGGGCGATGCAGTCGCCCTCCCCTCCAAGTGTACTTGACTTGATTGGACAGGTTGTGAAAGTAATGTAATCATTATGTCCCCTGAAATGACGGCGGCATTCTGACAAGGCTGCTAGAGACAACCGAGTTGGGGTTGATAACCGAACTGCCAACTGGAAGTCATTAATACTAAGAGCATAATATTTGACCTCGGACTTCGGTGATCAACAATTACCCCCCAAGTCAGTCCGTCCGTTGTTTACGGACTGATCTTAGTAAGGCAGGCATGCTTTTTAGAACATTAATTACTTAAATACTGAAGACGAAGGATCAGGTGACAGGTGGCTGTGAGTTGTCACACACTGGCTGAATGCTGAGGGTCACCTCAAAACGACGTAGTTTTGAGGCAATGAATCTAGGCCCTTCTTTTCGTAGATCTAACGGCTGAGATGTAGACCTTTTGCATTCCCTCCTTTTTTAAATACCGTCTCCTGTCATTTTCACCACTTTTCTTCGAAATTTTTTTCTCCCAAGCAAGGTAGCGAATCCACCCTTAGTTCTTCCAGCCCTAGCCGAGTAAGGTCGTCCATTCAGGTATTCTATTTCTTAAGAACACGTGTATTTTTGTTCTTTTCTTTCATTCTTTCAATCTTTTATGAATTCGGACGAATCCAAGGTTTTATCCTGGGGCAACCAACAAGAAGAGTCAGTTATTCCCTCCCCCTCTTTGTCTTCTTCTGACTGTCAGGAGATTTTTTTCTCCAATTCCGTTGTCAGTTATTAATCCGGTAGAAATAGGTCGGTCTAGGGAAATGAGCTCTGATAACGAGGGTTCTAGGGCTAAGGGTGTGGGTTCGCATGATAGTAGTGGGGCAGATGAGTTCGACGAGTGGGGAGCGAGGGTCGGTGGTTACGGGAGATATGCTGGCGAACTGGAGGGGTAAGTATAGCATACCTCGGTCGATAGAATTAATGGTCCCAGAACCTACTGACCGAGCTAACATCCCCCCCAAGGATGTATTGCTCTTAATTCGGCCATCCTTAATGTCGGACTTAGGTTGCCAGTGTAAGGCCGAGGACGGGGGGATCCTTACCCTTCTTCAATAAAGAGCTGGAAGGAGGAGTTCTTCTTTGTTCCGGGAGAGTGGCAGTTCCACCCTGCTGAAGAAGATAGGAAGGATGTCGTCTCAGCCTTGTACCATCCCTTACGTAAGTTTAGTAACTTCTTGCTCTTAGCCGAACTAACATTATGAAAACTCTAATGGCTTTTGTTCTTTTTGCAGATCAGAAGGTCAGTAATTTGAGCACCGCCGACAAAAGACGTGCTGACGCAATCAGGGGCCTGAACAAAAGACAAAGGTCGTGCAAGTTCCTAATTTCGGAGGAGAACCTTTTCCAGGCCGGTTTGCTTCGCATTCAACCTGAAGGGCAGGCTGTTGGAACTTCATCCTCTTACCCTACTGCGCCGAGTAAGTATTTTTCCCGAGCTCATCCACTTTCGATAAATTATCGTATGCTTTTAGCCTTTGTTCTTATGTTTGTTTTTTTTTATAGATCCTCGCAAAGAGATGAGCTTAAAAGCCACGAAGGAAGCTGCAGCTAAAAAGGGGAAAAAGAAAGACCCCCCAGCTGTGACGGTGGTTAGACCTCCAGTGGATGAGGTCAAGGTGAAGGAAGTGCCTCCACTTCTGAAGAAAAGGGGTACTGGAACACTCGGAGCGCGGCTCCAACTCTGGTGACGGCCGTCGAGCTGATCTCGCCTGAAGTCACCCCGATGAGGACTTCCCCAGTTCGGACACCGCTGCATGCCAAGAAACTGGCTCTTCAAGGACGCAAGAAAGGTGTCCAGATCTCCAAAGGCCGAACTTGGAGGCTCTCATAGGGCATCGTCCAGAGATTTTCTTGGACTATCTCCGAGCTCCGTCTCCAACCAGAGAGGCCACTGCAGCTCTGCCACCTCCCCTCAGAGACTCTGCCAACTTACTCACTCGAAGTTGGAGTGAAAAGGAGTAGAACTTTGCTGCCGAAATGCCAGTGGGGGAGCAGATAGTAGCTGCTCGGCTGTACAGCCACAGATCGGTCCTATACATGATGTTTGTGGCAGAGAAGGTATATTTTTCTGACTTTAGATTTTAAGTTCTTCGTAGTACTTAAATAAATCATGGCCTAATATAAATCCTTTGTGGATGTAGGTGAAGGCTGAGCTGGACAAGCTGCTGGAAATAAGGGATCAGGCCATGAGCCTTTTTGATAAAATGGAGCAGGAGAGGGCTGCCTTTGCTGCAAAGAAGCTCGGCTACGAGGATAAGCTGAATAGGATGGGAGTGGAGCTGGAGGCGAAGTCCGGTTCGGAGCTGGATAGGATGGGGGTGGAGCTGCGGCTTTTAGATGATAACGTCGCCCTGCTGGCCTGGGGAGATAGAGTAAGTAAAAAGGCTGCAGAAAAGAAGAAGCGGGCTGATGACCTCCAGAATAAGCTCGACATGGAGCGGGCTAAGGCTGCAGAGGAGCAGTCTCTTGCTAAGAAAAAGGTGGAGGAGGCTGAGGCTAGGGAGGTAAATGCGGTGGACTTGTGGAGGGCATCAAGTGAATTCGACGCCGTTTCCCAGGATGCGTATGTGGTGGCCTTGGAAAAGATTGTGAAGTATATCAGCAAGGAGTGGCCAGATTTTGATGTTGCATTACTTGAAGAAGCCCTGGAGGAGCAGAGGAAAGAGCTGGAGCGCCTATCTGCTAAGGCCGGAGTTCGCCTTTCCCATGGAGACGATGAGGCCGGGAAAGAAGCTTCTTCTTCTCAAGCCCCTTAGTTAAGCTAGATTTATCTTTGCTTTTACTACGTTGTATGAACTACAATAATTTTTTGTAAGGACTTCCAAATTTTTACTTGAATATGATCTTTGTTTGTGTTTTTATAAAATTTTGTTAATCAAATGTCAATCTGTTTCGTTCAAGTCCTTTTGATCATAAAATGTTCACAAAAACCTTAGTTCGGCTCTCCTGGGCAAAATGAGACTAATATGTTTCCTTGATAGGAAATTTATCTAAGTGTTGCAGCACATGCAACCTTAGTTCGGCTCACTTGTGGAAGTGACGCTAAGATATTTCCTTGATAGGAAATTTATCTAAGTGTTGCAGCACATGCAACCTTAGTTCGGCTCACTTGTGGAAGTGACGCTAAGATATTTCTTTGATGGAAAATTTATCTAAGTGTTGCAACACATGCAACCTTAGTTCGGCTCACTTGTGGAAGTGACGCCAAGCTATTTCCTTGATAGGAAATTTATCTAAGTGTTGCAGCACATGCAACCTTAGTTCGGCTCACTTGTGGAAGTGATGCCAAGATATTTCCTTGATGGGAAATTTATCTAAGTGTTGCAGCACATGCAACCTTAGTTCGGCTCACTTGTGGAAGTGACGCCAAGCTATTTCCTTGATAGGAAATTTATCTAAGTGTTGCAGCACATGCAACTTTAGTTCGGCTCACTTGTGGAAGTGATGCCAAGATATTTCCTTGAACAAATCATGTAGGAACAAAGAGACGCACATTTTATTTTTCATTAATAAAGACACCTCGTTACAACCGTTCCCAGCCTTCTTCTTACATCATTGATAGTACTGACGAAGATGTTCTGCGTTCTAGGGATGTGGAAAAAGATTTTCTTCCATATCCTTTAGTTCGTAAGCTCCTTTCGGTAATATATTTGCTACAGTGTAAGGTCCTTCCCAGTTAGGACCAAGACTGCCTGAAGCAACCTCCCTTGTGGCAGTGAAAAGTTTTCGCAATACCAAAGATCCAACCTCAAATTCTCTTTTTCGCATTTTTTTATTGTAATAGCGCGCGTTCCTTTGCTTAAAGATTGCATTTCTGAGTGCTGCATCGTCCCTTCTTTCTTCTAAAAGATCTAATTCTCCTCTTAGAGCCTCCTCATTTCCAGCTGAATCGTAAGTAGCAGACCGGAACGAAGCTATTCCCATCTCCAGAGGGATTGCTGGCTCTACGACAAAAGCTAGAGAAAATGGTGTTTCTCCCGTGCTTGTTCTGGCGGTAGTTCGATAAGACCACAAGACGCTGGGGAGTTCATCCACCCATCTACCTTTGAGGACATCCAGTTTAGCTTTTAGCATATGCTTTATGATTTTGTTTATCGCTTCAACCTGACTATTGGCCTGAGAATGGTTAGGCGTGGAGAAGTGTTTCCTAATGCCAAGCTCTTCACAGAAATTGATAAGGCGGGTGTTGTCGAATTGTCTTCCATTGTCAGTAACGATGGAATGAGGTATTCCAAATTTGCATATGATTGACTTCCATAAGAAGTCGGTTGTTTTTTGTTCAGTAATCTTCACAAGTGGCTCGGCTTCAGCCCATTTAGTGAAGTAATCAATGGCTACAATGGCATACTTAGCCCCACCTCGTCCCATGGGCATTGGACCAATCAGATCGACCCTCCATTTCGCAAAGGGCCAAGGTGCAATTATGAAATTAAGCTCCTGTGGAGGGGCTTTGGTGAAGGGAGCGAGGCGTTGGCATTTGTCACATTTTCTCACAAATTGGAGGGCGTCTTTCCTCATGGTGGGCCAAAAGTATCCTTGATGCGTGATTTTGTGAGCCAAGGATTGCCCGTCAGAATGGTTTCCACACATTCCTTCGTGAATTTCTTGCAGGGCATAAAGAGCTTCCTCTTTGTTTAAACACCTTAGAAAGGGAGTTGAGTATCCTCTCTTGTAAAGGGTGTCATTCATTAGAGTGTATCTGGCCGATCTAATTCGCTGCTTCCTCGCTTCAGCAGGATCGCCAGGGCAGACCCCGGTTTTTAAGTAGAGGTTGATTTCATCAAGCCAGGTAGGCTTAGGATCTATCCTCATGAACTCTACTTCTTCCTTTTCTATCGCAGGTTACGAAATCCTTCCGACAGAGATGCTATCAAATTTCGCGATTCCTTCGCTGGTGGCCAACCGAGCTAGAGCATCCGCATGCCCATTCTGCGATCTTGGTATTTGATTTATCCGAATGGTATGAAAACCTTCGAATTCCTTCCTTGCCACCTTAAGATAACTGTTCATCCTTTCCTCTTTAGCTCGGTAGACGTCGTTGATTTGATTAACCACCAGCTGTGAATCGCTGTAAATCATTAGGTTCATGACCTTCATTTCTTGGGCCATTCTCACTCCGGCTATCAAGGCTTCATATTCGGCCTCGTTGTTGGAAGTATTGAAATCGAAAGGCAAGGCTTCACAATACAACTGGCGATCCGAACTGATCAACACCACACCAGCTCTAGACCTTGTATCTGTAGATGACCCATCGACGTAAAGCTCCCAAGGAAGACCTGACTCAATTTTTTCCACTGGTTCCACGCTGAACTCGGCTATGAAATCAGCAAGCGTCTGTCCCTTGATGGATATGCGAGGTCTGTACTTGATGTCAAATTGTCCTAATTCGACTGCCCACTTAACCATTCGTCCTGAAGTGTCGGGTTTCTGCAAGGTCAGCCTTAATGGAGAATTGGTCAGGATTTCGACGGTATGCTCCAGGAAGTAAGGTCTTAATTTTCTAGTAGCTGTGACAACTGCGTACGCCAATTTTTCCAACGGCGAGTATCTTAACTCCGCTTCATGAAGGGCTTTGCTGGTGTAGTAGACCGGATGCTGTATTCCATCTTCTTCGATTGCCAGGATCGAGCTTATGGCATGTTCCGATACGGCGAGGTAAATTTGTAAGGTTTCTCCGGTCCTTGGTTTGGATAGCACCGGCGGTCGGGTCAACTGCTTTTTTAGCTCGTCAAAGGCGTTTTGGCACTCAGGAGTCCAATCAAATTTTTTCCCACCTCGCAGTACGTCAAAGAAGGGTTTACACCGATCTGTCGACTTTGATACAAAGCGGCTGAGAGCAGCTACCCTCCCAGTTAGACTCTAAACCTCCTTAGGTTTTCTTGGTGCTTTCATGTCAAGGATAGCCCTAATTTTTTCTGGGTTGGCTTTGATTCCGCGTTGATTAATGATGTAACCCAGAAATTTACCCGAGCTTACGCCAAAAGCACATTTTTTTGGATTCAGCTTCATCTTGTACTTCCTCGGAATTTCAAACATTTCGGCGAGGTAAACCTCCATTTTTTTCACGAGCATGTCATCAACGTAAACCTCCATTGTTTTCCTGATTTGTTGGGCAAACATGGAATTCACCAAGCGTTGATACGTTGCTCTGGCATTTTTGAGACCAAAAGGCATCATTTGATAACAATACA
Source organism: Osmanthus fragrans (assembly GCA_019395295.1). NCBI lineage: Eukaryota > Viridiplantae > Streptophyta > Magnoliopsida > Lamiales > Oleaceae > Osmanthus > Osmanthus fragrans. The sequence goes on from CM033361.1 coordinate 9,397,237, forward strand.
GAAGTGTGTTCTTGGTCCGGCTCATACATGGGTGGTTATACCCTGAGTACACGTCCATAAAGCTAAGCAATTCATGTCCAGCCGTAGCGTTCACCATTTGGTCTATTCTGGGCAATGGAAAGCTATCTTTCGGACAGGCCTTATTGAGGTCGGTGAAATCAATGCACACTCGCCAATCTCCATTGCTTTTTTTTAACAAGAACGGGGTTAGCGACCCACTTAGGATAATGAGACTCTCGAATACACTTGTTACGGAGCAACTTTCGTATTTCTATGTTTAAAGCCTCATATCTATCCGGGTTCAGAGGTCGGTGCCTTTGTTGTTTCGGCCGAGCTTCTGGATCAATATTTAGCTTATGACAGCCGATTTTTGGATCAATTCCTTCCAAATCCTCATGGCTCCATGCAAAAATGTCCAGATTCTGCCGAGGAAAGGACATCATCTGAGCTCGTATCAAAGGTCGCAGCTCTTTCCCTATCTTGAGTTCCTTGGTGGGATCGTTTTTGTAAACTGATATTAGTTCCAGTTCTTCCACCAATTCTCCCCCCTTAGTCTTTGTACGGGGATCTAAGGGACCGAGTTCGAGCATCATACATGTGGCCGGAGGAGGTTATTTGTTTTGATTTGTCTGAGATCGACCAGTTCTTCGACACATTTCAGCAAGTTCCCTATTTTCTTTGATTTCTCCTACTCCATGAGGTGTCGGGAACTTGATTGAGTAGTGGAACAAAGACACCACAACTCGGAGGTTGAACAGCAAAGGTTGCCCCATCACAGCGTCGTAGGGTGAAATGGAATCTAGGACCACGAACTCAGCGTTAGTTCTCCAATGCCGCGGGGTTTCCCCAGCTTCGACGGAGAGCTTGATGGATCCTCTTGCCTTGACTAGCGCTCCGCTCAACCCTTGCACCATATTGGGATATGGTTGAAGAAAATGGAGGGGAATTCCCATCCACCTTAGGATATTGGTGAAGAGTAAATTGATCGCACTTCCGGTATCGACCAATACTTTTGGTATATTGATTCTGGCCACGGGTAAAGAGACTACCAAGACACCAGGATAGGGGTTCGGATCTACTTCGGTGTCGTTGAAGGATAGCAAGTCATCCTGGGGTCGTTTACGATGCCTCGCATCGATGCTGATCTCAGATAGGTCGGCAACTATAGGTCTTTTCAGTTTGGGCTCCTTTCTTGAAATACCCTGCTTTCCTCCCATCATGCCGACCGGGGACTGGGGCAAGTCGACATTGCAAGCTCTGGCCTCAGCTTGGTTTCCAAGTATCCTTCCAACACCGTAAGACGTGGAAAACTTCATACAGTAATGATAGATTGAAGTGGCAGCTTTGAGTTCATGTAATATAGGTCAACCCAATATTGCGTTGTAATTGGATGGCAAGTCAATGACCACGAAGTCAGCTAGGATTCTCCTTTGGCAGGGAACCTTGCCTAGTTCTACGATAAGTACGATCTGGCCTTTGGCTTCGATGGGGTTTCAAGAAAATCCTTGCAGGCTTTTGTGGTACGATTGGAGGTAGCGCTTTGAGATTTCAAGCTGTCTCAAGGTTTGGGTGTACAGGATATTCACCGAACTTCCATTATCCACTAGAGTTCGATGTACTTGGACTCCAGCAATGGGCATAGTGATGACCAAAGCATCACTTTGATCTTGCAGGACTCTTTGAGAATCTCCTTCAGAGAATTTGAACCACTCAGAATTAGTCGTTGAACTTCTGATATCGTAGTTTGGCCATATTCGTGCATCTCTAGTTTGCCTACGTCTTTCTCTCCTTGATCCTTCCAAATATTGATTTCCACCAACCATCATTCTAATTTCCGCCCTGGGAGGAGGATTGCGTTCCGGGATTGTGGGTTGAGCTCGATTTCCTTGTATCTGTAGCTGAGGTGGTTGAGGAGACGTTGGGTTCGCCTCTGCAGGTTTAGCTACAAATTCTTTGAGGCGACCTCTCCAAATTAGAGACTCAGTTTCTTCTTTTAGGTCTCAACAGTCGTCTGTGTTATGTCCGGCCGACCTGTGATAGCAGCAATACTTTCCTCGCCCCAACTGCTCTTTCTTTGGGAACGCCGGCTTACGGAATTCTTCTCTATCTCTAGATTGCATGAAAACTTCTTCCAAGGTGGTTGTTAGTGGGTGATAGTCATGAAACCGGCGTGGCTGAGTTTTAGATCTGTCATTTGTACTCCGATCTCCTTTTAGTTCATTTGGAATTTTCCTGTCTGATTTTATTTCCTTATTATGGTCTTTGGGGTGTAGATTGGCCCCAGCGTTCTCCTGATCCGACGTGGCGTCCTCCGCGCTGATATGTTTTTCAGCCCAGTTCAAAAACTCATGATATCTGTGGGGTCCGTCCTCATGTACAGACCACCAGAATCGTGTTCTAGGTCTCAATCCGGAAAGGACTACCATGAGGGCGGCATCATCAGAGATCTTCTCGACTTCCATCGATTGCTTGTTGAACCTCTCGAGGTAACCTTTCAGTGACTCGCTTTTCCCTTGCTTAATGCTGACCAGTCTTTCCTTAGGCGTCGTTCTAGCTTTGGAGCCCATGAATTGAGCAAGAAAAGCTGTTGCCAGGTCACTCCAGTTTTTTACAGATCTTTGATGCAGCCTTCTAAACCATCTTTGGGCCTTATCTCCCAAAGTTAGTGGGAAAGCTCGGCACATGATAGCATCACCAGTGCCTTGTAATTCCATCCATGAGGTGTACTTGTCCAGGTGGCTAATGGGATCTCCTTCCCCTTCGTACCCAGTTAGCTGTGGCATTTTGAGCTTCTCAGGCAGGGGTTCAACCAGTATGTCCTCCGAAAAGGGGGAGTGACGTTTGGTGAAATAATCCTCGGACATCCCCTTGCCTTTTGCTTCCAGGTCGGCAATGCACTTTTTAAGGCACTTATTTCAGTTCTTCTTGTTCCAACAGGCGCTTTAGGTCGGACCTAGTATGTTTCACCCGAGGAGTTAAGACTGTTAGGAACCCAGTCTACTAAACACACTGCCAGTTCTTTTGGTGGTGCCCTCTTTTCTGGGTGGCGGACTCCTTATTTCGTCGGTGTGACTTCTGGAAGACTCTCCTTTAGAAAAATGAAGGGACCTTCTGGCGTGAGGTCTTCCTGTTTTTCTTCTTGATGGGGATCCCACCTCGGTACGCTTGGGGAGAGGGGAGCTTGATTTCTTTCCAACCTGCTAACTGTGTTGGTCAGCCTTTCAATAGCTTCGCTCATAGCAACTATTTGAGGGCTTTCCATATCAGATCGGTCCTGCCTTCCTTGGAAAGCACGAGGAGTGGTGGTTTCGTTGGGGCGAGAGTGGGATTCCTCTCCGAGGAGAGATTGTGACTCATTGGTATATATTTTCTGTTTTTGTGTGAGAAAAAGATTATTTTCACAAGTCGTGGCCCCCTTCCTCTAGCGCCAAACTGTTGACGTCAAAAAATGTAAACACTTGCTTTGAGACAACTTTAAGCAAAAGGGGCCGAATTTTTTGTGTATTTCATATAACTCTTAAAGTAACAATGATCTCTTTTTTGGCGTTCAGTTCACCTCTCTTTAAGTAAAAAAGGGTTTTCTTTTATAGATGGGTTTTGATACAAATGGTAAGGCAGACATCAAATCAATCGCTTCATACATCATGCCGAGCTCAAAATTGTGTGTCGTCGTCATCGGTTGTGATTGGCTAATGAGGTCGGTTCCCATCAAATCCTAATAATTCTGTTTTGTCAGTCAATTATTACCTTTGCGTGGAAGTTAGCAACAAAAGTGGCTGATTGATCGAGGAGGGCGGTGCTGCCGCTCTCCCCTCCAAGTGTACTTGACTTGATTGGACAGGTTGTGAAAGTAATGTAATCATTATGTCCCCTGAAATGACGGCGACATTCTGACAAGGCTGCTAGAGACAACCGAGCTGGGGTTGATAACCGAACTGCCAAGTGGAAGTCATTAATACTAAGAGCATAATATTTGATCTCGGACTTCGGTGGTCAACAACAACAATAATAATAATAATAAATGAGTCGTGTTCAAAAGTGTATTATTGGGTTCATGACCAACTAACATTTTGTGGATGGGGAAGGAGCAGACGACTTATCTTCTTAGAGGCATAGATGAAATACTTACAAGGTATAACGATATGTAATATTATTCGTGCTTCTCACTACTTTAGTACTATGTCATCAATTTCTTGTCAAGTTCATTGAACAAGGAATTAGTAACCCTATTGTTACTTGAATCAGTGCTAAGTATGATTTATAGTGTGTTATCTCTAAATACGTAATTCAGTTGTATTCATTTGTGATGTTCAAAAATTACCATATATTCTCATTCTCATTCTTGTACTCTGAACTCGTATTGCATGTTTGGTATAAGGAACGAGATTGAACAATATAATTAATAAGATTTTGATAAGTACGTTTTACACAGTTATTTAGGCCACAAAATATGGCTAATTGTGAATGTATATGTTGAATTATGGCTTAATTCGGTACAATTTATGTTTGTAGGGCTACATTGATGGATGGAACGAAAGTATGCGAAAACAAGCAAAAAATGACTAAAATGGAAGAAAACTAAAGTTCAAGGACCAAATTGCAACTTTTTAAAAGTTGTCCCGAAGATCGAATCGAGCATGAGAATGGACTAAGTACAAATTAGTGAAGTCGAGGGATGATTGAAGAAGGAAAAAGAAGAAGTGAAGCCAAGAATAGAGGGAAGGAAATTTGAGGACTAAAATGAAAGAATTTAGAAGATCTTCATTCCAAGCGGTCGCTTGGAAGAACCCCAAGCCATCGCCCAAGTGCTTCCAGGAAATCTAGGAGGCAAAATTGCTTATAACCAAGCGATCGCTTGATCGGTTTTCGGCGCGAAAAATTCAGTTTCCTTATTTATTTCAACCACTTATGGAAACATATTTTGGACCCCTTTTTAACCCTAATCACGACCAGAAAGAGGGGACGCCTATTTTGACATATTGGAGAGCAAGGAGAAGGCGAAGAACAAGAAGATTATTTCAAGATTTAAGATTTACTTCTAGAATTGAAAGGGTGATGTCTTCTTCAATTGAATTTCTTTCTTTTCTTAGTTTTATCATGTTAGGCTAGATTTTATTGTGTTAGGTGAACGATAAACCATGTGATTTGATATATCAATTTCTAGTTATATAGTTTTGACATTAAAACGCGTTTTGGATTGATGAATGATTTATATACATTAATTTGAGTGTACAATTATTATGCAAGTGATTGTATGATTTGTGGTTATTTATTTCATCCATTCAAAAGAGGAGAAAGAGATTAGGCAAGGTATAAATCATCGTAGGGTCCAATAGGGGATAAAGATATATTGGTATGCTTTACGTGAATCTCTAAGTGTTCATAAAATTTTATGCATTTTTGTATATTTGCTCTCATCATAGAGATATAGTCGGTATCGTATATGAAAATAGGTTCAAGTTTAATCGAGATAGAGCTTTGAATAATGTAGTAACATTGATTCGTCACAATCTAAACATGTTGTCAAATTGTAGAATTGGGGTTGAAATAGATCGTTGCATAGAGATTCGCGAACCTTGTAATCTTTTTATTTAATTGTTATAACACTTTGCATTTAGTATATCATTGTACGTAGTAGAATTTATTTTTCATTTGATAATTCATTCACTTTTGTATAAGTAGCTTACTTAATTTAGTTGCAATTTAGTTACAAAAGCTCAAACACGTATTTTATTTCGGTTAAGGTCGAATTAGATAGAATTAAGTTATTAAATCTCTGTGAGAACAATATTTGGACTTAAAAATTCACTTTATTACTTGAAACGAACCGTATACTTGCGGTACTATAAGTTGAACACATTTTCGCGTGTCAAGTTTTTGGCGTTATTGCCGAGAATTTAGTTTAGTTTGATTTTATTTAATTTGACACTAATTCGAACTTTTTTATTTATTTTCTTTTCTACTTATTTTTACTTGCTTTTATCTTTGTATACTTTTGTCAACACTGCATTGTTAATCTATCTCGTGTTTGTATTCTCGCCCTGCACTTTTTTAAATAATGCATGATTCTAACTTGTTAAAGTAATGAAATTTTTGCAATGGATAATCTCTACATGGGTTATGCATATATGCGTGGAGGATATCTGAGTTGTGAAAATTGTTACGTGATGCATTGTACCGGGCAATGTTTGTTCTTGTACGATAGTCTCCATACGCCGAAACTTCTGATGTTTAGAAAATATTTGAGGTGTCAAAAACAAGCAATTGACAAAAATGATGAAGGTACATGCTTGTCGGAGATTTTGTACCTAACAGTTGGGATGATGGCATCGACCTTGTAGGAGATGGTCCTCCTCTATTAAACGAAAATGTACTTGCAAAGTACTTTTAAAAATTGGTCAAGTTGGATGAAAATGATATACTTATGGGAGATCTCATGTACTTGGAAGAATTTCAACAATGGGAGTACAATCCGCTTGAAGGAGTCGACTGGACCAACTTCTCATTGCCCGTGGATGTAGATTGTGGATCGATCATTCAACCCGATGATGTATCGACTATGGAATAAGGGACTAAAGAGAGTGACGAATTGATCACAACGGAATCAAAGGAAGATGTTATAATCAATGAGGATGAAATTGACCTACATTTTTTCGACTTCATTGCTTGTCCAAAAATTGATTTTGTGATTAAACCCGATGTAGGGGTAGAAGTTTACATAGTTGAAATTGAATTGGATCAAATAGAAAAGTCTTATTATGTTGAAAAGAGCAAGATAGAGGTCTAGAGATCAAATGAAAAGTGAATCAAAGCCAAAAGAAGAAAATGGGGCAAAGCATCCAAAGCTTTCTTTAGGTGCTCGTGATTCAATTGTCAATAGTCGAGCTATAGATTATAAACTAGCGCTGGTTGGGAGGTAATCCAACGTTTCTACCCTTTTATTTATTTTGCTTTATGCATTAGCTTAGAAATTTTTCATAATTTTATGCATTTTTGATAGTTAAGGTCATCGTTCACCTATTTAGTACATTTTTTCATGACATACACACACCCCATATGGTTTAAAATGTGTTTGGACAACTTGCATGATTTGAGCTGAGTTTCGGTTGGTACATCACATGTTTGCATCACTCTTCCTGTAAGTGCACACCGACATCGTTTACTTACATATCGAAGCAAGTTTGGGGGATTTATGCATTGCTTATCATATTTCATGCGTGTCACTCTATCCATTTCCATTAATGTGGGCCAACTTTCGTCCTTTGCAGGATTGCACCATAAAGAAATTTCTAAGGAAATGAAAATGTTGTCTCCACCACTAGGAGATAGCACATCGAGACCCAGTTTCTTCAACCATCTTCAGCACCGCCTCCATTCTGATCTAGGGAGTTTTCATACCCCCATGTTTTATTTTGTTTGAGCTTTGTCATTCAAATTCTGTATTTAACTCTTACACTTTACACATTGAGGACAATGCTCAGTTCAAGTTTGGAGGTGGTAGAATTTGTATGACAAAATTGGTGGACGTTTCATTACTTTTTCGCTATTCATCGATGTTTTTGCATGATTTATTGTTTTTTGTGTGTTTGTTATGTGAAAAAAAATTATTTTTTGCTTATTTCGGTATTTCTTTGTTTTGTTTTGTGTACTTGTGTGGATTTAATGGCATTACCAGCAATGATGTGATTATTGGAATTAGTATGAGCTATGAATAATGGATATTGTGCATGTTAGGTTGGTTAATATTTGTTTATGTGGAAACTTGATACTTTTTACACACGTCACTCATATTTGCATGCTAAAGTGATGGTTGAGGTCATTATTTAGAGGAGATTTGAACATGATAGGTTGAACCGGAAAACCCTATATTACACTTATCGATAAACCATTGTTTTAGTAGTTTAGAGATGATTTAGCTATTACAGGGGAGTATTGAGATGAGTAAGGATTCCATGCATGAAAATTATGTTGTGTGGATTGTTTAGACCAATGAAACAAAGATGAGATGAAAGTTTTAAGTTAGAGGTTGGTTATTGAAACTAAGTGTCTAGAAAAATAGGGGCATGGCATAATTTCTGTGAGAAAACACTTTTTTCAAGCATTTATGACTCGAGCAAGTAAGGGTGAATAAAAAAACTTGTGCCCTAAAGTCAACTGACTTGGGAGTCATCGACCCAAAGCTCGTTACATAGGTCATATCGAAAGCAAGAGAGAAAGAGTAAACAAAAAAAAGAGAAAATACATATTCTCAAGCCTTTATAACTTGAGTAAGTAAGCCTGCAAGGGCGAATGAAATCTGGTACCCTAAAATCAACTGATTTGGGAGTCATCGGCCTAAAGTTCGATACATGGATTACATAGAAAGCAAATGAGATATGTTAAAAGAAAGAAAATGGAGTGAGAAAAGAGCCCCAAGACATTTAGTTGATGAAATTACACATTTGATGCAAGACAAGTAACTTAGTTTAGTCTTAAAAGTTGAACCAATCAAAGAAATAGGAGAATCCTTACTTGTTGAAGTGTGAACTTGTGATTGCGAAGTCTATCCAAACTAAGAGAGGGTAAGAGTTTAAGTAAATCAAATCTCTACTCTATAACACACCCTGGGATAAATTAGTGAAAATAATAAGTTTGGGGGTATGTATCTCTCGAGGGAAGAAAGGAAAATCTGACTACATTGGGTCGGGATTTAAACTCGTCATAAGCCTGGTATGTTTGCATGAGTACACACACGTCAAGTTTTGCATATGATAAGTGTAGATTGATCTGATTTTGCATTGTTGAAACTATTCACTATGTTGATTACTGGATTCTAATCCTAAGACACAACAAGTCATTGAATCATGTTTTGTGTTGAGTTAAGTCACCATCTTGTTTGAGGACAAACAACAGTTCAAATTTAGAGAGTTTGATAAGTGCGTTTTACATACTTATTTAGGCCACAAAACATGACTAATTGTGAACGCATATACTGAATTATGGCTTAATTCGGTACAATTTGTGTTTGTAGGGCTACATTGATGGATGAAACGAAAAGTATGCGAAAACAAGCGAAAAAGGACTAAAACGGAAGAAAACCAAAGTTCAGGGACCAAATTGAAACTTTTCAAAAGTAGTCCCGAAGATCGAATTGAGCATGAGAATTGACTAAATACAATCTAGTACGTTTTTTATTTTATTGTTATAACACTTTGCATTTAGTACATTATTGCACGTAGTAGAATTTTTTTTTCATTTGATAATTCATTCACTTTTGCATAAGTAGCTTACTTAATTTAGTTGAAATTTAATTACAAAAACTCAAACACGTATTTTGTTTCAGTTAAGGTCGAATTAGATAGAATTAAGCTATTAAATCTTTGTGGGAACGATACTTGAACTTAAAAATCCACTTTATTACTTGAAACGAACCGTATACTTGTAATACTATAAGTCGAACACATTTTCGCATATCAGATTTAAATTTATTTTTCTTATTTACTCTTTCTCCTAAACTCATGTTACATATTTGGTATTGACAAAGAGACTGAATAATATAATTAAAATTGCTCGTATTTTTAAATGTTACCTAATCATCACTTCTAGATAATCATCATTGTTTAGAAGTTTTATTCTCTACTGTTATTTATGTTATAAACAACAAAGAAGATACTGGATAGCTCTTATTCCAATTCGTTGTAATAATAAGTGAGAAAAGAAATTATGGCACAATATGAAGTAATTGATCAAAATCCCTAGAACAAGATAATTTGCAGATGAAATGAGATTTCACTAAAATATAGAGAAAGAATACAATAATTTTGTGTTTATAATTTGTCTAATTCAATCTAAAATACAATGAAGAGCTAAATAGAATGGATGCTTCAAGCCCTGAAAGTAGAGTTCTAGATGAAAATGAATGCTAAAAACGCAAAAATGAGTATAGACCGGATAAGCCATCGCTTGAGTGCCAAGAAGGCACCAAGTGGGCTGAGTTGGCGCTGCTCGAGCGCCAAGCAGGTGCCGACTCTATGCTCAAAATTTCGATGGCATCGTTCGAGCCGCTAAAAATTTCATCTTCGATCCATATCTTTACCTCTTCAAGTCAAACACAAATTTCAAACTCTCAAATAGAACTTCAACTATAATTTGTTAAATAGACTTCCAATAGAATTCCAAAATAGCATTCCAAATAGAATTTTTCTTAAGTTGACTTTAATTAGAATTTTCAATTATCTTCTAAATAGAATTTGGGTCATACCTTAATTTTATCAAACTTTACTTTTACGTGAATTCCATTGCAATGAATAAATTTCAAAAATTCTCCACTTGAAGACATATTTCACTGCAAGGAAAAAATTTCAACTCTTCAACAAAAAACACAAACGAAATTCTCTATCGATATTTTCAAATGGAAATATTCTCCAAAACTTTGCTAACCAACTAGGGCAAAACTCAATAACCGACTATTAACAAAATTTCAAGCACTGGGCTATAACTGACAAAGCAGAGACAAGTCTTGAAATAGAGTCATCACAACTGAATGCATCAAAAGAATGATTTTAACTAGAATCACCACATTTAAACCATAATAAACTAAACCAGCAGCATTGTGTATATGCGGAGGCTTAAAATAAAAAAAAAATGGGTCTGTTGCTGGCAATTGAATATAATAGTGCCGCCGATAATGGTGGCAAAGTAGAATTATTCATAACTTCGGAACTCAACTGAGATGTATTATTCAAAGAAGACTCTAAACTAGACTCCAACGGTAGAAAATCCAACTCCAAATCCACATGAGTTCTTAAAATATGTCGATTAATAAAAAAAATTTGCATTACACTACAAGACATATAATTGGAATTTTCTTTGTCCCTTCAACAAAACATGGACTCATTTACTAACTTTTAGGACTCCACATTTAACAGTGCACTTGTATCATTTTGAATCATTAATACTCACGGAGATTTCTCTTCAAATCTAGAACGTGTCTCACTGCATCAAGTGTTCTAACCATCACATCAAACATCTTTATTCAAACGGCCAATACCAACTATCCTACAAGGCGTATTATTTCTCATTACCATAACACCTTTCGAAAATGTTCATATGTTGAAAATAAATTCTGTTTGGAGCACATATGAAAAGTGCAACCTATATCAAGAATCTAATCCTTGTCAGGTTTGGAGTTGTAGTCAGAAATAAGTAAAAGTTCTCTAAACCTGTGACAATTTTTCCAATATTGGCTTTCCTTAAAGTTTTTTATTGCTGATTTGCAGTCAATTTTTATTTTATTTTATTTTGCAACTTATAACAATCATTTATCAAGTGTCCATTCTTCTTGCAATAATTACAAATTTTGGAATTAGACTTTAATTTTCCCCTTGCACAACCACCATCAATAATGAGACAATCTCCATGAACTTTAAATCCAACAAAATACTTTATCTTCTCCTTTGAATATAAAGTATCATAAACTTCTTCAATGGTGAGAGTATCACGACTATATATGATCATGTCTCTAAAAGACATTTATGAAGTGGGCAACGAATACAATAAAATCAAACTCAAATCTTCTTCATCATATTTAACCTTTAAGGTTTTCAAATCAGGGATGATTTCTTTAAAAACGGCTAGGTGATATTCAAGGGATGTACCTTCTATCATACGATGAGAATATAGATGTTACTTCAGATACAATTTACTAGTTAGACTTTTCATCATGCATAATTGCTCCAATTTAACCATAATGTAGTGGCCGATTTCTCTTCAAAACGTCCTATAAAATATTATTTGAAAGATGAAGATGAGTTTGTGATAGGATCTTCCGATCCCTACATTGCTTCTCCTCCTGATTTCAAGTTGTGGGCATCTTGTCAAATCCCAACAATGTATCTTCTAAATTCATCTAAAAGAGTACTGTTCATATATTTACTTGCTACAACGAAAATCTTGTGCTGCGATCCAAAAGTCGAACGTCATACTTCATGGTTACCATCCCAAAATCAAATCTTCCTATGAGTAAAATACTAACTCTAATACCAATTGTTATGAACAATGAAAAAGATACCAAATTGTTTTGATGCAAATTTGTTGTAATAATAGGTAATAATAGGCGAGAGAAAATATGACACAATATGAAGTAATTGATCAAAAACTCAAGAATAAGATAATCTGTAAGGAAAATGAGATTTCACTAAAATATTAGGGGATGTTTTAAGCCCTAAAAGCATAGTTTTAGATGACAATGAATGCTCAAAACCCTTCGAAATGAAAAAAATGGACTAGATCGAACAAACTGTAGCTCGAGCGCTAGGAGGGCGCCAAGTGGGCGGCGTTGGCGGTCCTTAAGCTCTTTGCTCAAAATTTTGACGGCGTCGCTCGAGCAGTAGACTAGCAACCAGCTAGCAAAAAAAGGTCCAAAATTTCTCACTAGTCTATTTCTTAACATCTTCAAGTTCAACACAAATTCTAAACTCTCAGTTTGGCTTTGAAATAGAACTTCAATTAGAATTTGTCAAATAGATTTTGAACATGATTCTAAAATAGCATTCCAAATAAAATTCTTCGTAAGTTGACTTTAATTGGAATTCTCAATTATCTTCCAAATAGAATTTGTGTCACGCCATAATTCTAACAATTCATAATTAAGAAAATTACAATTTTATTTTCATATTAATGAATTCAATATTTTAGTTTTCAAAATTTAATTCTTTTTCATATTATGAATACTAATTATTCTTAATAAATAGCTTTTGTGACAGTAACTTTCGTCTGCTCAAAAACACAATATAGAAAAAAGTCAACAATTTCAAGTGATTTGTTTAAGCCCTTTTTTATTTTCATTTTTTGTGAAGTGATTTTGTGAAATGTAATTCTTTTGAAAAATATATGATTAATCACATACTTTATGAAATTCATAATTTTTCAATCACAAATCTCATTAACTTTTATCAAAATTTACTTAAAAATTAATTTTAATCTACACCAAATAGGGGCTAAACAAGTTTCTGAAATACACAATTACAATATCAAAAAAAAAAATTCCCACAATTAAAAAATCATATATTAAAAATAAAATCAATTCAATCCAACCCAACCCAACATGACCAATTCGATGTCAATTTCAGGCTAAGTCCCAAATTGACCAATGTCAGTCCCTGCTTAGTTACATTTAGTTCAAAACGTTATGAAATAATGTTACTACTCATTTTTTGTTTCCTAATACATAATTTTAGTTCGAGATATCATAAAAAAATGGCGAATAAAGATGAAGAATATTTTGCAATCAGTAAAAGTTGGGAAAGGTGGTCGTGCTTGAAGATCGGTGATCCAACCAAAGGTGAGGTGGTAGTGGTGGCGCCACCATTTTTCGAGGGTGGCCGGTAGCGTTAATTGATTTTCTCACGTGCTTGAAAAATTGGTAATGCTAAAAATTTTCCACGTTATTTGGACTGTGCCGTTTCAAACATGTTCTTCTATTGCTCGTGCGGTTGACTTGACCAGAGTCTGCTGAAAAAGTTTACATCCTTGAGGAGCAAGAAAGTACTATTCAAGAAAGTGACAATATCATCATTATCTTCCTGATTTATTTAGAAATCACTCAACTTATATTTTAATTCTGTATTTAATTACTGGTGTAACATTTTTAATTTATATTTCGTTTCACATCAAGCCATTTCGTTAAATTATGTTACCTTGTGATGAGGTTAATGTGGAAGAACAGACACTTGTGTATGTGGAACGTTTGGATGATCAGAGTTCGAAGAAAAAAGGCGTAGCTTTTGTATACGGTGTCTGTTTTGGACCCATAACCCTATTCCGAAAAGCTCGCAACGATTCCCTTTGAACTCATCGATTTGCTGTGACTTATGATGAATTTTGGACGTTTGAATTCATTTGATAAACCAAAACGACATTTATGCCCCGTTTGATTCTCATTTTTGGGAAGAAAAATGCATTTTGAATAGTTGATTGATGGAGAATGTGTGGTTGAAAATTAAAGAAAAGTTTTGGGTTTACGTGTAATATTATTTTATTGAAGAATGTGTGATTGAAAAGAAGAGAGAGAAAAATGAATTTTGAGAAAATGAGAATCAAACAGGGGCTTAAAGTTTCTTAGTTCATTATTTTTAGTATTTATTTATTTTTCTTTGTAGCCCAATCCTAATAGTTCATTAAGGGACTGACAAGTAGGTTATTTGTTATTTTCATATTTAAAACTCTAAAACGTCTTGTAGGGTTTTTGGTTGTTTATGAAATAAGAAAAGCGTTTGTTTTTTTAAGTACAATCCGTTTTCGAGTTATGATTGTTGTGTTTGTAGATTTGATCTACATCACCTTGTCAAACTGAGAAATAATTGATGTATAAACATGACACAGAAATTTAGCTGGGATATAAATTATTAAATATCAAGTCAATATTTCTATCAGCAATTTCCCTTGTACAAAGGAATTGCTGTTAGAATCTGTTTGATATATATATATATATATATATATATATATATATATATATATTATTTATTTTTTCTTTTCCTGTCATTGTCCAATAGAAATTGTCAAATGTATTCTATAACAATTCTTACCGCACTTCTCGTACACATAGTGGAATTGTATTTCAATTTGTCAAGTTAAAAGATTTGTACGAGACGATTAATTCCATGCACAATGATTGAATATGATTGACCTCAACCAGAACCAATCGGTTGTACATCTGTTCAATTCGTAGGGACACATTTTTTTTGTTAAAAAAAAAAAAAAGATGCAAAGTCTAAACTGTCGTATAATTTTCTTGTTTTCATTTCATATACTTTTCGTTTCATATGACAAAAGAGTTGATTATTTTGAATACGTATTAATCGATGTCAATTCATATAAATTAATTTAAAGATCTTTTGGCAAATTTTATAAATTATCAAACTTTAATTTTAATCGCACATTTCAATAAACTACGTGTACTATTCACTTATGTATCATTAATTTATATATATTTATAAATTAAATCGTTTATAAATTCTTCACAAATAAAGGTTTAATTTTTAATTTGATAATCAAGGTTATTAAAAAAAAAAATTCGTACCAAATTAAAATTTGATTTTGCAGTTAAAACAGAGAATCCAACTAGAATTGTTCGATTATTGATAAAAATTTAGTCAATTTAATTTTTAATACGTTTTTTTTATCTTCTTTTCAACCACTTATTTTTCAATAAAATAATATTACACGTAGAGATGGGCGTGATTTGGGTTGAGTCAATTTTTTTCTAACCCAAACTCAACCCAACATGGTCGATTTGATCGAAAATCAATTAAGTACAACCCAATTATTGATTTAAACCCAACCTGACACAAACCGATAAAGTTTGGATCGATTTGAGTTGGGTTGGTTGTTTGGACTTCGGCCCAATTAAAATTGTATTCGATTTATTTGTTAAATTTGAATAATTTTTTAGAGTTTAAAATTACTTGAAAACATCCATTTTTTAAGCACATGAATAATGAATTCTTCCTAAAAATAATGTATAAATAACTTTAAAATTTAGTAAGTTTTTTTTTTTTTTTTTTGAAATTCATTCATTTTATCATCATGTCTTTAATTTTTTTTTTTTATCATCAAATAAAATTACATTTATACATAGTGTTCATGTGAATAGGTATATGTGAAGAAAATAAACGTTTATAAATTATAAGTCATTATCTTATCTTATATTTACTATTGTGTCTATTTAAAAAAAAAAAAAAAAAAATCCATCTTAGATATTATTTTTTTAAATCAACGGGGTTGAGTTGAGTTTTAATTCATAACCCGAGATCCAATCCAATCCAACCTCGAATTCAATTTTTCAACTTAACTCAACCCAATTGAACTTAAAAAATCGACACGAGCCGATCGATTTAGATTGAGTTTGTCGGATTGAGCGATTTGGGTTGAATTTTGCACAGTCTTAATTACACCTAAATCAAAAAAAATTCCTTCTCTTTTAACTACATGTTTTTCCAAAAAATTACTATTCCAAAATATATTTTACTCAAATTTCTCATTATAATTATTGTCAAATAGGGGCTAAGTACTTTAGTTTGATTATAAATTTATTTCAAGACATTCCGAGTAAAAATGCCCACCCAATCGTCAAATCAATTTTTAAAGCTTGTTTGGCATATATTTTTTTAAGTGAAGAATGATTTTTTTTTTTTAAATTGTGTGGTTAAAAAGTATAAAAAATTTGAGTAATACTACTTGTACAACTTTTTTCTACAACTTTCTCTTACAATCTCTCACATGGGGAGGGGTCCCACAGTGAATAAAAAAATCCATTGTGAGAAATTGTAAAAGAAAGTTGTAAGAGAAAATTGTACAAGTAGCATTACCCAAAAAATTTATGAGTTATAAAATATGTAATAGGAAATGATTTTGAGGAAAAATAATTGTAACGAAATCTGTGCCAGAACCCGTCATTTTGTGCTCCTATGAGTATCTATTGGGTCAATGGTAGTAGGTGGCTGATTTAGTCTACTGAGTTTAACAAGTAACCAACCTTAATTAACTAATATTTCCATTTTAAAAGAAGTCGTGATAATGCCAATTTTTTATTTATTTATTAATACTCAAATAAATTAATTATTTGGATTCAAGGATGAATTCAAACATTTTATATTATAGGGTCAAAAATTAAAGTGTAATTTTTTTTAATAACAATATAATATTAATGAAAATAAGTTAATATGCATTTTGATTATTTGAAAACGTCTTATAATTATATATCAATATTTTTAAATGAATTTAGCTGTAGTATAGTTTTGTTTGCATCGTTGACCTATGTTGAGCTAGCGACGAATAAATCAAATTGAATGTATGAAGTAAATGAATTGAAATAAAATTCACATTTAATTAAGGAAGTAAATGAAATTTAAATTCAATACAAAAATAATTCAAATTACATTTAATCTATAATGATCTTAAAATTTTTGACTTCTTATTCCATGTAAATTTCCTAATAAAATTATGTAAATTATATTGAAAATTTATCATGCAAAAATAATTACCGTTAATAAAATAATTGAAATTTTTTTAAAGAAAATACGAGTTAGACGACTTTTTTAAGACATACATTTGACACGTATTTAACTATTTGAATGGTATATGATCATTGGGTAATTTTGAAAGTTAGCATATTATCAAAATTCTCGAAATACTAGTTTGTAATGGTATACTTTGATGCGTCGTAACTTTTGCAATGGTTGATCGTTTTGCACGCCATTAACGAGCAAAAAAATAGGTCAAGTACATTTTGAAATGGTATTAAGAATGTAAAGTTCCGACTTCACTTGACATCACATAATAAGTGCATTTAAGTATTTTGTAAAATACTCATTTTCATGTGACCTTGAGACTAAAATCTCACGGATTTCATACTTGCATATTCTTTAACATTGAAGTCTTTTTGGTTCTCTTAACAACTAAATTATTAGTACAAAACGAAAAATGTACAATTCGTTTCTTGTCATCGAATGATCCAATTACACTTTGTTGGGTATATATATTTTGTATAAAGAGTAATTAATACAAAATGTCCATACTTTTCAATATAATTGTGCAGAACGTTCATATCTTTCATTTTTTTTTTTTTGACATTTTCACTTTTATTTTCACATTTTATTGCGAAGATCATCATTTTCATCAATTAAATGTTGTGAAATGATGAATATACACCCAATATAAATAAAACAAAAATAAAGAAAATAAAAATAAAGAACAAATTGTAATTATACTCCCTATTTTTTTTTTTTTTTTCAAATAGTATAATAAATTCCAAATAAATAATTAAAAAATTAAAAAAAACACTTTCTTTTCTATTTTTTCTTCCACCACCTCCGCCATGAAACCATAAATCAAAAAGTGGCGGCACCACCTCTTCCGACGAAACCCACCGTCGTGGACCACCAGTAGGGTCACACACCTCAGGCGTACAAGTCCATGGAGAGAATTCATTAACAAAGGGAAAACAATAGATGAATTTTGTTGGGTTTTCTCGCATAGATCGCGCGCGGACAGGGACAATTTCTCCCATTCAGTTGATGACTCCCACATAGTCCAATCCACAAATTCTCTTGGGAGAAATTTAATTAACATTCAGACGATGATAGGTAACAATTTAATTGATCAAATTATTGATCAATTGCCTCCAAATTCAGCCTCAACAGGCGCGACAGGGACAGTGTTGTATAATGCAATTGGGGGCCAAAACTTGTTAATACTGCGTTTGATTGCAATGGTGGAATTTGGGTGAAAAAAAAACAAATTGTAGGGAATTAAATTGTCTAGAATTTGTTTTAGAGGAAATTGTAATTAATGGTGTTTGATTGATATAATTTTTCATCCAATCTATTTGATTTTGTTTTTAATGCAAATTGTTACTTTTTGAGATAAATTTTTTTACAATCCGTATTAAAATTTGTTTGAATTGCCAAAAAGTAAAAAAAAAAAAATTTTAAATTTTTTTTGTGCTCGTTTGATTTTATTTTTCATGCAAATTGTCAATTAAATGGATAAATTTTTTTACCATTGAATTTAGAATATGTTTCTATTGCCAAAAAATTAAAAAATTAAAAAAAATGGATAACACTTTCTTCCAAAATTATGGAAAAATAAAAAGGTGGAAAATGTGCTTTAAATAGTTATATTTAGAAAATGGATGAATGAATTCCATGAAAAAGTTATGAAATCAAATATCAAAGTTAAGGTTGAAAAGGAAAAGGTGAATTCGACCGTTCAATATCAAATTGGGGATCATATATTCATGGCTTAACAAACTATTTGATCAATTACACAACCAATTGCTTCACAGTCCACATAATCCCTACTTTCAACTGCTATCAATAATATATGGTAATTTTCACAGTCCACTGTAATACGTGGTCACGATTGCAGAAAAATCTAAAGCGCAGCCGCAGCAGATAGATAGGAGGTTGTTTTTGTCTGATGTTTGACCATGGTTTAAGTCGCATTGATGAGGAGAACATGTTGGTTGTAGGCTGGGACTGTGAAAGTCGTCAGAAGTTATGGTACTGCGGGGTTTAATGTTTGTGAGTTGGAGGTTTTGGCCGCCAATTGTAGTCAGATTTAGTGGGATTTGGGCGAACAAGTTGGTGTATTGTGATGGCGGGATGTTGGGCTGTATGGTGATGGTGGTGTCCGGTGGCTAAGGTGGCGGTTGGATGGTGTTTCTGGTGAGTGACAGTGGTGGTTTTTTGGGTACAAAAGAAAGTGGTTTTTGTATTTTTAATTTTTATTCTTAAATTATTTATTTGAGATTTGTTTGTACTTTTAAAATTTGGGAGTATATTTGTAATTTATTTATTTATTTTTTTTTCTATTTTATTTAAAAAGGAGGGTATATCAACCATTTCATAATTTTTAACTAAGAAAATAGATAAAAATAATGATTTTTGCAATAAAAGATGAAAATAAGGGAGAAAGATTATGACATTTTACACAATAATATTTAAAGGTAAGAACGTTATTTACTAATTACCATTTGTACAAAAGTTGATAGGGAATAGAAATATTTGATTCTATCCGTAAATGGTATTTATTTAACGTCATTCTAGCTAATTAAAGGATATAAAAGAAAATATAATAAAAGATTAAAAAAAAAAAAATAGTAGCACGAGTAAGTAATAAGCAGTTCATTGTAAGTCTTTATTGATTTTATTATTGATCAAATTCAATTGGCTTTTTTAATTGCCTCTACATAGGGGAAATTTGGTCGGGAATAAGGGGGAACATACTGGACGTAAGCTAGCAAAATTCTGTTTTCACTCCAAGAAGAGCTCTTCAACTAACAAAAGTCCCTTTGAGCTTGTTACAAAAGCACTTGATGAAATGAAAGGAGTTCTAAGTCAACGATTGGCAACGTACTCAATCAGACGAGTGATTTTCTCCACGAATAACCAACCTGCAATGAATAGGGAAGGGATAATAGTGTGTAGAGAATCCTTGTGTATTCTACAGTCTTGTTGTGAGTTGAGCAATGCAACGCTGGGGATAATAGTGTGTAGAGAATCCTTGTGTATTCTACAGTCTTGTTGTGCGTTGAGCAATGCAACGTTGTACCCACTATCCTTTGTGTAAAGGGCTTCTTAGAAAAGTTCACAATAAAATCAATCTTTGATGGGAAAAATTGATTTCCTAGCGAGAAAGATTTGTGGCCATGAAATATCGAGAAGTGTCTACCATATTTTATGGACAAATTTTGTAAATAACTCATTTTATTGTATACTCGATCCAGTTTCTCTCATGTGTTAGTACTCACGTTTGATTCATATAGTAATGAAATATAAGTATAATACTAGCTCAACTATTGTAAACAAGATAAGCATGTCTTTGGTAGAGATTCATTCAATTTATTTTTAACTATACAGTTCTTAATAAAATAATTATGCATGTGGATTAATAATTTGTTTTCTATTTTTAACTACATATTCTAAAAAAAAAATCATTTTTTACAAATCTATTCTTAAAAAATTTATATCAAAATTACTTTTAGCAGCTGTTTGGCCTCATTTATTAAAACTCATTTTTAATTATACATTCTTTCAATAGAATAACTTTGCACATAGATCAAAATACTTTTCCTACTTTTTAACTACAATTTCTTAAACAAAAATCAATTTTCAAAAAATCACTCTCAAAAAATTTATATATAACACTCAGCAGCTTTGACCACCATTTACTAAAACTCATTTTTAATTATATATTCTTTTAATAAAATAATTTTGTACATAGATAAAAAAAATTCTGTACTTTTTACCATACATTCTCCAAAAAATTCAACTTTCAAAAAAAAAATTTCACCTTTGATCCTAGACGAGTTATGGTTAACTCTTCTTGATGGATCCATTTTATTGTAACATTGGGTTTCCCGTTTCCTCGTGGAGATTTATCCTAATCCAATGAGATCTTTCTCTTATTTTTAGAGACTAGTAGTAAGCATGTACGTTGTATGTCTTATGTATCGAATGAATGAATACTTAATATTTTTTAAGCACTAATAATGTAGTTAATGTAATTGATATTATAAATTTTATAAAATTACAAAAAAATTAGAGACTTGAAAACTTAAATTCTTTTATTGTCAAAATTCTCTATGTTAAATCACCAAGAAAATTAATAATGTGGAACATACCTATTTTTGGAAATGATTCTTTATTATTGAATCTTGATTCCAGATCTTGAAACTTGAACTGCAATATTTTTATCTTCGGCTTTTTTCCTTTTGATCTTGAATTTTGCCTCATTTGATTATTTAATTCTTGTTCTTGATTTTGTTTCTTGATCCATAGTTTTGATTCTTGAATTCTTTCTTCTTGATTCTTGATCGTGAGTATTGAATCTTTCTCTTTAATATGCTTTCTCTTGTATTCTTGTGTTGATGGGATGACACAAAGAATGAGAAATTTCATATGAATTGTGGACTATAACTCTATATTTAGTTTTCATATGTATTTCGTCTATCATGAAATACAATTATAAAGGAATATGACCTCTACACATATAATTCGACCCACACTTTATTTAGATGCCCTAGACCAAACAATTTTATATTTTATTAGATCATTTTAATTTTGGACTTAACTTTAAGATAACCTTATAGACAATTAATTATATATGTAAGCTCACATGACAAATTAAATTTTTCTCAACAATCTCCTACTTGTACCACATATGTTACCTGATAAATGAATATAATCTTATGATGTCAAAACTTTTGTTATCATAACCAAAAGTATCTCTAAACAATTTCGTCTATCAATTATGTCAATATAAGATCAAAACAATTTTTGTTACAAATATCATAAATAAACCCTCAATGATCATGTATATCAACACAATCAAATGACATAGATCAAGTGTGAATGTGTAGCATGAAAATTACATGAATGTGATTGAAACATGCATATTTTCAACTGGTCCTACATTGTTTTTTAATGAGATCAATCATAAATTTTAATCAGAGTAGAACTGAACTGAATACTTTATTTTTGAAATAAACCGAATACTCATGGATAGAATTATGTGTCTAAAACAGACAAAATCTGAATACAAACTCCCACTAAACTGATATATTATCAAAAGATGCAATACCTATGTGAACAGTATGCTTATGAAAGACCTTGGGTGATAACCCTTTAGTAAGTAGATTCACAATTATGGAGTTTGTCCTAATTATCCCATAGAAACCTGAACATTCTGAATTCTTTCCTTACTAGCTAAAAATTTGATGTCTATAAACTTTGACATCGTCAAATTTGTATTGAAATACAAGACTGCTATTATTACAGAATAACTAAAGTGATCTTTCAAATTCATCCAAAATGTTCAGCTCTGTGAAAAAATTTTGCAATTATATTCCATGATCAGAATCAGAATATCCAATGATATCCAATTGGTCTGATTTTCCTGAATGTGACCATGTAATCCTTAGTTCTCTGTAAATACCGAATATCCTAATTTGCGACTTTTTAAATATACATCTCAGAGTTAATATACCTTGCATTCAAACAATGAATGTCATATCTAGACGTATGCAAACATCAGCATTTATTAAACTCCCAACTGCTGAAACACGAGAATTTTTTGTATTTTTATTTCTTTAAGTTTATCCTTGAGGTATTAATTGAGACTAAACTTGTCTCCCTTAGTAATAGGGGTATCACCAGTTTACATATCCACCTCCCAAATCCTTAAGAACTTTATCGATATAATTCTTTTGTGAGAATCCAAATATACCTCGAAAACGATCCTAGTGTATTTGTATATCTGACATAAAAGAAGCATCACTAAAATCTTTCATTTTAGAATTCCATCATAGAAATCTTTTGATTTCGTGCAATAAACTTATATCATTGTAGGCAACTAGTAAATCATTGATATACAATACCTGAAAAATATGCCTACTCTCACAGAATTTGTGGTATACACAATCATCAACTGTATATTGCAAAACAGAACGAGATAATTATTTGATGAAATTTGTGATAATATCGACGAAAAATCTGCTTAAGCCCATAGATGAATTTCTTTAATTGGTAAACCATGAGATGTAACTTAAGATTAAAATATGTCACAAATGCAATAATAGTCCTAAAAGAGTCTTTCATAGAAATCGGAGAAAATATTTCTTTAATTTCAATGTCTTCCTTTAGAGTAAAGTCATTTGTAATAAGATGAGTCATATATCTCTTCACATCACCCTTTGAATCTTTCTTGGTTTTAAATATCTATTTAAAATCAATGGGCTTCGCACCTTCAGGCAATAAGATGAGTTACTAAATGTCATTGTTACTCATGAATTTTATCTCTTAAGTCATGGCATCAATCCACTCCTAAGAATTATTTTTTTGCATTGTACGATGAAAGTTGATTGATCAGATCTTTTTCTACCAATACAATATCATCCTTTTTTTTTTTTTTTGAAAAAAGACTATAAAATTATCCGAATTACCTTACACTTTTCTTTAGTGGATTTCTTTAATGTCATTTGTTCTTAAGGTTGTTGAGTTTGTTCTTCTGAAACAATATTTGATTGTGTATAGGGGATTTTGTAATATTTTTTTGATCCAAAATTTCTTCTTGAACAAGATCTGGATCAAGAATTTGTTCATGATCCTAATCATTGTCAATTGCAACAGAAGAGATATATACGTATCATTTTTCAAAGACAAAATCCTTATTCTTAAAACCATATCTCTCCCATCCCCCCGACAAACTCTACATCCTCAAGGGATCAGACATTTCTTGTTTAGAAAATTGACCTAATAGTGGGATCTTTTAAAAAAATTGTAACCCCTTAGTAGATGCTTTACTTGGAACTTTATTGAAAATTTAGGCTGTAGTCTTTAGTGTTTCAACCTAGAGAGATTCTGGTGTAGTGTGGGACGACTCCACATTCCTCTAGGAATTCAACAAAAGACCTTAGACGCTGTTCTCTTGATCCGTTATATCTGTCATAGTATTCACCACTATGGTAAGATCTGACGTATTTTATTCTTTTGCTGAGTTCATTTTTAACCCAAGCATCATAAGTCTTGAACATGTCCAGTATAAAGGATTTCTCATGAATGAGATACAATTAGTCATAACGAGAAAAATTGTCTATGAACGTAATAAATTACTGTTGACCACTCCAAGAAGCCGAAGGTAAATGGCCTACACATATCTGTATGAATTAGTTCTAAGATGTTCGAAGTTCTATTGACTCCTAATCTCCTTATGTTTATTAGTTTCCACTTAATGTAATTAACATAAAACTTAAGTCTGGAAAATTCAGGGGATCAAGATTTCCTTCCGACACAAGATTTTCTTCTCTCTTTTGAGAGATGTGATCTAATCGCTTATTTTATAACGATGCAAAATTCTCATTGGTTAATTTATGTTTAATACTAGGTGAATTCACATGCAATGTTTCTTTATAGAAGGCTATCGTACTAAGCATATATAGGTTATCATAACAGGATAAAGAACTGATACCCATAATATTTGAATTAAGAAAAAGACTAAACTGAGTATTTTCAATTGAACAAAAGTAATTGAACTTGTTCAATGTAGAAACAGAAACTAAATTTCATCTAAAATGACGGTACCACAAATGTCTATTTCTAATCCAAATAATAACCAATCTTCAACAATAACCTAAAGTCCTTATAGCCTCAACTTTAACTGATATATCATCGCCCTATATAGACGAATCTTTCAGCATTAATCGGTTTTAGACTATTTCCGTATAGACATGCTTATTATTAACTTCAAAACGGACCAAAATGAAAAGTGTACTTGACTTTACAAGTCAAACGTGGTATTTAGTACAATCTCTCTTCATGTGTCCCAGATTTTCACAAAATTAACAGTTAGATGATTTATCATTTTCAGGTGTTTGCTATTACTTTTGAACAGGACCAGATGCAGCTTTCTTATTCTTTAATTTGTCATAGAGGTACTTCCCAAGTGAGTACTTTCAGTTCTCTCTTACTTTAAACTTTTTTTTCTTGCATACAATACGAAATGAACTCATTAAGAGTCTACTTCTCCTTTTGATAGTTGTAACTGGCCTTAAATTAAACGAATTGTGCAAGAAGAAAATTCAAAATCATATGCACTAGCAAGTCATCAAGCAGCTCAAACTTTAATGCCGTTATTTTTGAAGCAAGATGAGACACATCCATGATGTACTCCCGTAAATTTTCTTTAGCCTTATACTTTAGTGAAACCAAGTTTGTCAGAAGCGTACTAATTTCGACCTTACCGATTTTTTGCAAAGCATTTTGGACATAACGCCCCTGAATATTGTTAGAATTTTACGCTTCATGGTCATAAGATTTATGCAGTTTGAACGATCTCACTTATTCGAGTCCCGTTTTATCAGCAAAAGTATTATCAATAAGAGTAATGGATTGTTCAGTTCTTAACACAGGGTATAGATGCCGCCAAGAACGATACAAATGTTTTCTTTTTAGCCCTTAAACTTTGATTCAAGCAGATGAATTGAATTGATGTTGACAGATATTGCAGAAATGGATGGATTAATCGAATATATAACCTAAACCTAAATAACATGTTCACATGGAAATCTATTTTGGACAATCAATCATTTCAAATAATGATGGATCCCATCGCAAGAGATCGAACACAACATTGATATTTAGTTTTTGGACAAAGATATCAACTTGTAAGTGGTACTTTTGGTGTAGTAATCAAATATTGATAATAAATCTAATCAAACATTAAATCTATCTTTGGACCGACTTACTGTTCACATAATGAAAAGCTTTACAGTTGTCACATATTTATTATCACAGGTGTGCAAATAATTCGATCAAATATTGACATTCTTTTGGGCTGTGAATATCCGCATGAATTGCGTATACATAACCTTCCTAATATTCCAAAAAAGTTAATTTAGACAAGAGAGAGTACTTTGGAAACATGTTGCTTTAACTAATCTATTTTAGATAATTTGAAATTTGAAATTAATATTAAGGGCCTGTTTGATTGCCATTTTGGAGGAAAAATACATTTTGAATAGTTGATTGATAGAGAATGTGTGGTTAAAAATGAAGAAAATGTTTTGAATTTACGTGTAATATTATTTTATTGAAGAATGTGTGGTTAAAAAGAAGAGAGAGAAAAATGAATTTTGGGAAAAATAGGAATCAAATGGGGGCTAAGTACAAAGATTTGAAATTGATTGCCCCTTTATATTTTTTTTTTTCTCCTAGTGTTGGGGCGCCCAACCTGGGGGGTTACCAGCGCCGCAACGCTGGCTGCACTACCTTACGATAGCCACCGAGCGCTGCAGCATTGGGATGAGTGGCTGCAGTTTTGAACCAGAATTTTTGAAAAAACCCAAAAAAAACCTGAATTTTGAATTTTAGGGTTAAAATTCATATCCTAAATTGAAAAATCCAAATTATAACTTTTAACCCTAAAAATCTGCCTTGAAAAATTATGAATTCCAGAATTTATGGCTAAAATTCATACCAAATTAAAATATTCCAATATTCAATATATGAATTTCAACTACAAAATTCTTCCTTTAATCCCAATGGTTTAACATGGAGTCGGATTTGATATTACTTGTTGAAACTTTACGAAACTTTAAAACTTGAGAACCTAAAGTCTTTTATTGTCAATATCTTTCATATCAAATCACCAAAAATTAGGGTATGAACATACCCTAATTTTTTGGGAATGATTATTTATTACTGGATCTTGATTCCGGATCTGAAAACTTGAACTGCAATATTTTCATCTTCTGTTTCTTCACTTTTGATCTTGAATTTTGCCTTCTTTGATTATTTAATTCTCGTTTTTGTTTTTGCTTCTTGATCTATAGTCTTGATTCTTGAATTTCTTCTTCTTAATTCTTGATTGTGGGCAATGATCTTCCTCTTCAATATGCTTTCATTTGTATTTTTGTGTTAATGGGATGACGTGAAGAATGCGAAGTTGCATATGAATTGAGGATCATAACCATATATATAGTTTCCATATGTGTTTCGCCCATCATGAAATACAATTCTAAAAGAATTAGGTCTCTATACATATAATTCGACCCATGCTTTATTAGTGCCCATAGGCCCAAGAATTTAATTCTTTATTAGATCACTTTAATTTTGAGTTTAACTTTAAGATAACCATATACACAATTAATTACATCTGTAGGCACACGTGACAAATTAAAAATTTTCCAATAGATATTGCTAAGAAAAAAAATTAAAATTGTTAAAAGGAATATATATGAATAACACTTTTTATGAAATTATGTATATAGTATGCAATGTTGAATAAATTGAAATTTAATATTTTCATTAAAATAAAATTTCTTCATAAACAATATTTTTTGTTAATGTCCTACAACTTTTATTCTTTTTATTTTTTATTTTTAGTTTTTTACCAAAACTTTTGTTATTTGCATTGGAACGTCACAAAAAAGTGCGAGATATCTATACATGAGATAATAAATGTTCAGAAATGTATATTCTAATAATAAGCACTATTTGTCCTTGAGCATTATTAATGGTAATTGCAAGCATAAATATATTGAAAATTATTTTCTCATGAATTTGAATGGATATCCTTCATCATTTACTGGAGTTAATGGGATGCGTGGAAGGAAATTTTTTCATATTTAAGATTGTAATAAAAAAGATTTGCATCATATTTAAAAGGCCTAAACAAACTCCTTTAATTGGGATAAAACATAGCCAACTTAACTCAGAAGATTGTTTTGTCTTTTGGCCCTGGAATCTAGAATAAAAGGGCTAAGAATGTTAAAAATATGTTTGAAAAATGAATAAAATATTATAATATTAGTTCTGAATAAATTAATTGCTTACTTGATGTTTCATCTTTTAGGCCTTAGCTGAAACAAAAATAGAGTAAAAGAGAATCATAAAACAAGAAAAAATTTGAAAGAATTTTCTTTAATTTGAATTCTTTGAATTTACGAAGATTGCAAAAGAACTTTTGAGTACAAATGTTATATGGTGTGCTCTATGTTTTTGGTGTGTTTTTCATTGTGTGTGATATTGATATTTGTAGACACTGGTAATTACGTTTATTATTTTGAAAAGTAATCAACATTGTTCTTCTTTATTAGTGTGTAATTTACAATTAAAGAATTAAAGATTACTTTTTACAGCTTTATGAAAAATAATAAAGATTCTTTTGAAAATTTCGTCTTCATGCTCCTTCTTTTGACTTTCCTTGTTGATAATTGTCCTTCAAGTATTGCTCATTTGTCCTTACTTAATAATGGTCATTTTTATGCCTTTATGTATTTTCTTCTTTTTAAATTATTGTATTAATTTTTCATAATCTATATGTAGGCTTTTTCTAGGTCTGCGTCCATTTCATTAGTTTTTCCATTGGATATGTGCTCTTCTTCTTCTTCTGTATCTGATTGACTTCTTGTCAATTCGCCATTTATTTCTTGAAAAGCCAATAGATATAAATCTTTCTATTGAATATTTGGAGTTGAAATTTTTCTTGTTTTAAATTTTATAGCAAGAAGTTTTTAATATAAAATAACTCCATTGTTCCACTGTGCTACAAGTCTGGAATCATTATTTTGAATTTCTATATTACTGTGATTTCTGATATTCGTCTTTCGTAATCAATTTATTTAATTTTTATTTTAGTAATTGTCTTTGAAGAAAGTCTAAATCTTTTAGCTCCTTCATATATTAGATTATGATGATAAGTTGAAATTACTATACTATTATTTGCAAGAGGTGGCCTGGAAATGAATTGGATCATTAGAGGAAGATCTCCTCAGATTTACGGATTCGCAGGGGGCCTCAGGCCCTACTTAGTTTACTGACAATGACAAAGGCTTGCGAAACTAAGTTGATCAAGAGTCTGTTAATTTTGGGAGGAAAGAATTTGAAAGATTTGTTTAAAACATATATAGTGTCTATTATATCTACTTGTTTAAAAATTGTATAGTCAAAGAAAATTGTAGGATAATTATGTCTAAGGAAAACTGAATTTTTAATGGATGATTCGTATTTGGGGCTATGTTTAAGAAATATCGATTCTCAAATGGTAGTAGGTTAGGATTTGAGAAAAGTCAATTATCTCATAAACTACTGATTCCTTTATAGAATTTTAAACAATACTAGCACAATTGCCAATTCTTTGTTCTAATTCATATAAAGTCTTTCTTGCCCTGCAGCTATAAAGTCTGTTAATTCAATAAGTCTTTCAATTTTATCAGAATAATTTCTACTCGTAGAAGCAATATCTTTAGAGATGTATTTTTCAACGATACTTTTAGAACCAAGTCTTTTAAAACTGTCTTGTAATTGAAGAATCTCATTTTGATATTTACTAATGGATTGATGATATGAAGAGATTTCATCTCAAGGATTTGCAATCTTTCTTCTAATGAATGTTTTCTACGATTCAAATCTCTAACAACTTTGGTCATACTTTCGCAACTATCACAAAGTTGTATCCATGAAGATGAAGACGATGGTTGAGAAGTAGCGATTTGCATAGTCATAATCTGTTTGACTCTTTCAAATATATAAAAATTAAATCATATAATTTCTCTATAGAAATTTAAAACTAATGTGTAAAATCTTTTGAAAAAGAGGTTTGAGGATCTTTCTACTTGTTGTAATACTTCTGGCTTGATTACTGTAAAGAAAATAAATTTTCTGCTTTCTGCTTGATTGTGAACCTGTCTAAAATGATTAGTTAGAACATTAATGCTGTCTAATTTTTGTTTATAGTCACGTGTCATCCAGAGATTATCTAGTAGACAACGCTCCCTTTTGAAAGTCTTTCTAAATTATTCTCTAAATTGGAGATTGGATCCTTGAGTCACGTTCCCTAAGTTCACCTTCCTCTGATCCATCTGCACCATGGAAATAATTGGTTAGAAAATTAATAATTTGTCTACTTAAATTATTTGCCAAAATATCATTTTTCCCGTCTATGTGTTTTATAGTGATTTTATAACTATTCAATATTTCATACAATTTAAACTATTAAGTATTTTCCTTTTCTCTTATATTTTCCACAAGCATATGTACAAATCTTTTCTTCCTTTTCATGACTATATTTGTTTTGTTTGGATTATAAAATCCATCTCCATCCTAATTCACATCCATCTCTTTTTATTATTTTATATTCACTATCTAAAGGTAATTCTAAATGTAGTAAATCTTTTATTTCTTCTTTTATTTTTCTAACTAGTTCTGTCTGACCGATTAAAATATTTTTGTCCTTTGCTAGATAACTTGCTATACAATGATCCTACTTCTTTCCTAAATTTTTAATAAAATGTCTAGCATAATTTAAAATTTCGAAAAATGCCTGTAATTTCTTAGTTTCTTCAATTTTATCTAGAAATTGTGAAATTGTCCATACTATGTGTGATTGCAGTTTGATTTTTTTCTCCTAAAATTATTCTCGAGAATTCAATTTTTTTGTTTGTTTATTTATTTTCATTTTCATTTTACTTATAATTAAACCATTTTCTATGATCTATTTAAAACTATCACTAAATGAAAATATGTTCTTTCTGATTTTTACTATGTACTAAAATATCATCTGTATACACACAAACAAATGAAAAAGAATTAAATATATAATCCATCTTTCTTTGAAAAATAGATGGTACATTTTTTTTATTCGAAAGGCATGATTAATCATTCAAAATGTCCTAGTGGTATAGTAAAAGATGTTCAAGGAATAGAGTCTTCTGCTCTTTTTATTTGCCAAAATCCAGATTTACAATCAAACTTTGAATTTTTTTATTTTTATTTTTTATATTTTACAAATATGAAGAAGAAGATAATTAAAGCAAATAATACGTCAATTGGCTGTATTCATTCGCAGGAATTTAATCAAACCCGTTAACTTGAATTCACTTTATTTCAATAAGAATGAATGAAAATGGACATGCATACACATGTACTTGGTAAAGGAAATAGAAAATCATTATGCATACAAATTAGGGATGGCAAAAAAATTCATCAAACCCGATACCCGTGAGGCCTCGCCCCGAATGGGGCGGGCATTACCCGCTTAATCGGGTATTCGGGGCGGGGGTGGGTTAGAGAACGTCGACCTGAAATGGGTACGGAGCGGGGACGGGTATTGAGGTCCCCGTCCCGAAAAAATTTAAATTTTTAACTTTTATTTTAACATTTTATTATTTTATTTACTATGTGACTGTTTCAGTATATAACCCACCCAATTTTCCAACCCAAGTCCAAACCCACAATTAAACCTTTAATCCAACCAATGCTCACTTGCCCAATTTCCCGCACCACCTCTCACCTGCCATGCCACCATTGAAAACAAATATCTTGGCCTTTCAGTTTCTATGACCGTTGGACTGATGAGTTGTCAACTGATATCAAGATTTCATATGCTTTTTTTCTCTCTCAAGAACACCATTTCAGTCTATAATGAAAGCTAATTATAAAAATTACTTCTTCCTTGAATTTTTGTCTTATATTCTTGGTCATTTATTTGTATTTAAAGATCGATTAAACTTCTTTAATAAATGATGTATTAATATTTATTTAATTCTCACGTCTATCTAATCATTTTGTTTCTTTTTTCCTCTGTCATTTTTTTTTTATTCTTCTTCACATTCGACAAAGAAGAGAATATCGATTTTTCTGAAACTTTGAACACTACAAAAAGAGTTTTTGTTTTTCAAACACCTTTATTATATTAATAATAAAAACGGGTAATAAACGGGGTAGAGATCCCTACCTGCCCTGCCCTAAACGGGTAACGGAGCGGGTATGAGACGGGAAATTACCGAATGGATCGGGGCGGGGAAAAGTCGCTCCGCCCCATTGCCATCCCTAATACAAATCCTATGCATGAATTGATTAGTAAACCACAGATTGAGCACAAAAGTCAATGAATAATTCTTAAATTGACGGCTGTGCAAACAAAAATCAACGTAAATTATGTTGGCAAGAAAAATAATAGTAATAACTTTGAAATCAAACTCTTTGCATGCATATAAAAAAGTATTACTATCTTTTGGAGAAAAATCGGGTTGATAACGTGTTATAAAATATAGAGAAAAAGAGAATAAAGTGGAGAAATCAATAGATTTGTGTTATTTTATTGAAAACTAAAATCTCATATTTATAAGGAAGAATTAGAATTGTATGAGATACAACAATCATGATAATTGCGGCTTCAAGTGTATAATGATTATTCACAAATATTAATTTATTTTACATCAAAAACCAATGAAAAATACGTCTTGTACACAATTATTTACATAATGTTTTACATAACGATGCGGTGTCAAAATGTAAGTGGGGAGGTTATTTGATTGATGTGATTTGATCTAATTAAATCTCGTCACATCATCTGTTAGTAAACCATTATGTAAATTGTTATGTACATGTAACACAACCCAAAATCAATTTATTCATATTCTAGACTTACTATGTTATCATTCATGAATACTCGGTAAAACTTTAAACATTTTCAACAAATTAAATATATCAAAATTAGACAACAAACAAATTTGCAATGTATGAACTATTTATTTTTGTCGAAGTTCCATCGCTAGAGCATCTCTAATGATGGTGTAAAATTAAGTGTAAATTGATAACTTCAAAATTATTTTTGCATTCTTATTTACATCGAGTTGGATCTAAATCCAAATTATGCTCTAATGAGAAGATCTAAAAAAATTGAATACGAGTGAGTTGGTAGTTTTTTGCCTCTTGTTTGTTCCACATATAAATTTAAAAAGCTGTAAATTTACATTTTTGTTGAAAAATGTAATTTACATTTCCCAATTGGAGAGAATCTCGACCATATTGAAAATCTAAATCACAATATATATCTAATTTAGAGGACATGTTCTTAGTTAAAAGTCTGATCTTCAACCCATTCATTAATTGTAGCGTTTTGCTATGGTAACAGGGGGGATTGACATCCCCTTACCGAACCCCAAAAATAGGGGGGCCCGCGACCCACCCCCTATTTCTGGGGTTCGGTTAGAGGTGGCAATGGGTTGAGCCGAGCCGGTTCAGCCCTTGGACGTACGAGCTCGGCTCATGCTCATTGATTTTTAGGGCGAGCCGAGCCAAGCTCCAGCTCGCGAGCTCTCCCATTTTTGGATATTTATTTAAATAGGTAAAATGGAAAACAAAAAAGTAATTTTAAATCGTGAATTTTGTGTATATAAAAAAAGATTAACAAAATTCTTTTCTAAAACAACGCTGCGCGTATTTTGTATATAATCTTGAAAGTGAATGCCTTCTGACAATTGAAAGGGTAATCATTTCATTACCTTTCAATTTTCAAAAGGTATCCACTTTGAAAATTATACGCAAAGGTACGCGCAGCGTTGATTGAGAAAAGAATTTAAAATGTAAACATGTAGTTCCAATTTTCTTTTCTAAAAGAATTTATGAATTGGATAAGTTGGTGGAAACAAAGTTGTTGAGAAAAATTTAAACAATTTAAGTATTTAACCCTCCTCCTTTATCCTGATTTGGGAACGGCTACTTAAATTTCAAGTATGTGGAGTTAAAAAGTGTATACGAACAACTTGTAACGTGTGCAACTTTTTAAAAAAAATTAAAATTTTTGATTAATATGATCAAATTAAATATCACTTACTTGACGATATGCAATTTCGGTATATTTATCCTGTATTCAAAAATGAGCGTCCTGTCGATCCTTCACGCACATTACTGCTTCCAAAATATCTTCTTTTAGTCGGTTCCTGGTCTCGGACAAAACCCTCTTACCTGCACTAAAAGCAAACTCTGAAACTACAGTACTAATCGGAGGTGTTAGTAGGTCTTTTGCAATAGCAGAAACCACTGACCATCATCGTTCATGTCTTCGCTAGATTTCAATAACTTCTTCTGAATTTTTTTTAATTGTTTTGTTCGCAAGCATACCATGATTAAAGTAATCATTTAATTCAGCAGGCAATGAATTTGAAGTTGTTTGATTAGATGTAGAAGTAGGAGACAAGGTATAACTAGATGAACCTATTGTATTTGCATCATATCTATACGTGTTAATACCTTCGAACAAATTCATTATTTTAGCATCATCTTCTTCGATATGTGTGGAAGGAGTATGTGAAGAGGGTACTCGATTAATAATTGTACCCAATCGTTCTGCATATATTGCATTTCACTTAAAATTTATTCTAAATTTCTATACGTGATAGGTGTATCAAAAGTCAAAACTTTTGAAATTTGTTCAATTACATATTTAGTCCCCGATAAATTATATCGGGAATCCATGATACATGCTACAGGAAATAACATTGGCAAGTCTTGCCAATATTTTCTGAACTTTATTTGCATGGAATATATAATTGCAGTAAAGTCGGGATCATTTCTATATTTATGAAATGTTCTTGCAATTATATAAAGACATTCAAGTACTATACAACTAGTTGGATAATAAAATCCAGATATAATATTTGTAGTTTCATAAAAACAACTCAAAATATTTTTAACTTTTAAAGCTAAAATCCAATCGGATTCATTTAAAATAGTGTCGTATTCGTCTCTAATATGCCTATTATTTTAAAACTCAATTATGAAAGTTTCAAAACATTTGCATGACTTTAATAGTAAGTAAGTGGAGTTCCATCTATGCCTTACGTTAGTAACAAATGTTTTCGGATTCATCATCCTATTTTCGTTACAAAAATTCTCAAATACTTATTTTTTACTAGGGCAGATTGTGATATATATATATATATATATATATATATATATATATATATATATATATATATATATATATATTAATGCATTCCAAATTATTTTCATTTCATCTTTAATATGTTTCAAGTCATCCTGCACAATTAAATTTAAAATATGACACAACAACGAACATGAAACAAATGACTACCAAATTCAAGTTGCAATACCCTTAACAATTTATCGATGACTTATTTATTAACACTAACATTATCGAATGTAAAAGAACGAATTTTACTCGCAATTATATTCTCTAATAATAGTCATAATAGAATTAAATATATTATTAGTATTGTGGGGAAATTCAATAATTTTAAAAGCAATAATTTTTTTATGCATGCACCAAAGGGAGTCTATGTAGTGTGCAGTTGCAGTTATATAAGCTCTTTTATTAATCCATTCCCACAGTCCGAAGTTAAAGATATAACACCCCATATTTTTGTAAATCCGTGATCAATTGTTGTTTTGTGTGAATGAAATATTCTATTGTATTTGAACGAAGAGTGATTTGACTTACCCTAACGTACCTCGGTTGAAGATATTTTTTTACGTACGAGATGAAATGTTGGTTGTCCGTTATTGCCAGAGGCAACTCAGCACTTGCAACAAGTTTCACCATTCTTGTTTGAGCATTCTCCCCCGAATACATCCACGTGGTGACGGGCGAAGTCGTAGAACTGATGTCTAGACTACCAAAGGAAAGTTGTGTTTGATTGGATGAAAGAAGTCCATGTTTGGCCGCACATGATTTGTAGTGACGGTTGAGGTGGGTGGTACCAATACCCTTTTACCATGTCAATTGTTGTTGGCAGTATCTACATACTGCTTTCGACTCTGGACTTCCATCGACTTCACGACCCATTGAAACCAATTTAAAGTGTTCCCAATATTTTGCCTATTTTTTCACTTTTCGCTTCCCTCTAGCATCGAGAATGTCTAATTCAGGTTCTTCCTCATGTCCCGCTTCGGAAACATCAACGTCATCCAAATCAATTAGATAATTTGGATTATTGCTTTCATGTGCAGCCATATCTGGAATATCTTCAAGAATGGGTACTTCATTTAAATTGAAAAAATTGATTTTGAAATTGACTTTGTGGCGTCACAGATGATTTGCCTCCGATACCGAACAAGCCTTCAACAAATGATTGTGAATCCATTTGTAAATTGTGAAAAAAGTAAAGAAAACACTTCAAAAACTGTATGTAATAATTGAAATTGAAAACGATGAAATTGTAAAAATGAATGTAGATTTTGTATAAATTTATAATGTTGATAATTGATTGTGGAAGAGAGTGAGAGATGAAGAGTATTGATGAATTTGGTGTGAAAAAAAAATGAATTAGAAACCATGTATTTATACAGGAAGAAGAGGAGGGACAAAAATAAATTTAAAATTCAGTGGCCGGGCACTGAAAAAGTGACTGTTTTGGTCACTATATATAAACGAGTCACGAACCGCTCATGGGTGGGCTCGCGGGTCACTTTTTTCGCGAGCTGCCCATTAGCCAATTTTTACGAGCTGAGTCGACGAGCCCACGAGCTGGCTTGACTCGTTTGCTACCACTGGGTTTAATCGAGGGATGTCAATCCCCCTGTTCCTTCAGCATTATCCCTAATTGTAGCATGCGCGAGTCCGATAAAATGCCATCTTCAAGTCTCTAGCCTGCCATATAACGGTTCACATGTCGATTTGGATGTGTATAATATTCAATTCATAACCATCCAATTTTGTGAACTTTGTGTAAAATATAAAATTGTTTGTAACACATTGACACGTAATGGTGTTACTTTGGATTTTAGGTCCCATTTAATTCTCATTATTTGTAGAATGAGAATAAAAAATATAACCGTTATGAGCTTCACACAAGAGATAGAAACTAGTGGCTGGATATAATTGATAACGATCATATTTTTTATTTTTATGTAGAAAAATGGGTACCAAACGGGGTCTTAATGTTTTTTATCGAGTGAACATCTTTTAAATCAAATATGATATTGAGTTTATTTTTCTTTTACTTGAGAATATGTTTCCCTCCCTTTCCTAAGAGATAACTAATAGAGTTAAATGTTTGAATGGCCATTGAACTTTGCACTTCGTCAAGACTTACTCACCCAACTTCAAGAATCGTCCCACTGGCCACTGAACTTTGCTTCGTCATTGTTCGTTACTCACCGGATGGGTATCGTTTCAATTGATGCCTATGTGGAGGATGGAAATATGACGTGACTAGTTAACTCGGTTAAATCCTTCGCCAACTCAACGTCATGTCATCAATACAAAATACAAGTAATAACCCAAACCCTAAACAATTTTGCCAGGCTCCACTACCACAACAACTGCTCTGACCGGTAGCCTCATCACCGACACTGCAAGACCAAACCAACTCGCCGCCTGTAACCACCACCATACACAGACTCCGACGCCGCCACCATGGTCATCCTCTACCAAAATCACCGACAGACCTAAACCAGCATCGATCGATGCCCAACTACACTATACCTCCAGTAAACTTAACTTGTTGTCGGCCTCCCTGGTCTACTGCCTTCCTACACAAGTAACACAACACCACCATGCCATATATTCATCACCGTTGTCTGTCCAAGAGTCAACCGCCCAAACCTAGAAAATTCAAAACACAATCCACAACCACTGCCGTTTGTCGCTGCAATCAACCACAATCCAAACCCAAAAAATTCATCCACCCACTTCATTGTATTGTTGGTCACAAACACATTACAATCTACCACTATTTTGCCGCTATTACAAACAGAATCAACCTCTCGATCGTTTCCTACCTCTGCCATCCACCACTTTCCTATTTTTCAATTCAACTCTTCTCCAATTTCAAAGAACAAGGCAATAATTTTTTCCTTTTACTCAATTGGGTGGACCTTTTGTTTACAAGTGAATTTCCAACTTGTTTTCTTTAGATTCTCTGTGCAATAGTGGTTGATTCTCATGTTTTTCAGGAGGTGGTGAATGTGGCTTCTGTTGTTTTTGGGGAAAAAGACGGAGGATGAGGAGGGAGGTGGACTGGGCATTATGTGTTCGTAGAATGCCATCGCAAATTTGAGACACTATCTTTGATTTTGAAAGGCTTCGGAAGAGGTGGGGAAATTTAGAGTTGGAGGTGATTGGAGAAGCTTTCAGATGGGTTTAGTTGAGGAAGACGGTGGGGAGAAGGTAAAGTTGAAGTTGAGGCGTGTTTGGCTGACGTGGAGGATTCATCTAAACATTTAACGGTCCACGTAAATTTACCATCTGCCACATAGATGGAGTTAAAGACGGAATTGTTTCAGTGAGCGACGGGAAGTAACAAACCTAAGTTTAGTGGCCAGTGGGACAATTCTTGAAGTTGGGTGAGGAAGTCGTGACGAAGTGCAAAATTTGATGGCCAATGAAACATTTAACTCTAACTAATATAACAATTAAAAATTGAAGTAATTTCACAAAATGTCCACTTTTAGTCACTTGCAAAAATGATCACTTTCAAAAATCTTTGCAAAAATATTCATTTTGGCATTATTTAGACCAAAACATCTTTATTAACAATTTATGATTCCACACAAGTCCAAAAATGGACATTTTTGCAAAATGTCAAGATGTCAAATCACAATTAATGCTATTTTCGCATGACACATAAATGTCTAGAACGACATTTTAAGTGTAGAGAAATGTCATGTTTTGGAATAAAATGTCATTCTAGACATTTAATGTCGAGAATGACGTTTTGAAATGTCGAGAACATTTAATATTGTGATTTGACGTGTGTACTTTTGAAATATAAAACGAAATTCAAATGTCGAAAATATAATTTTGATGTAACTTCTCATGGAAGCTTCTTTTTTTAATTAAAGAGCATAATAGACAGTTTAATATTAAATTTGAAAAATGAACATTTTTTAACTCATACCCTTAAAAGTGAACATTCTTAAAAATGCCTCTTAAAAATTTAAGAATTAAGCCCCCTATTGACAGCTCCACTGTTTCTAGAGCATCTTCCAAAATTTAAATAATTATTAAGTTCAATAATTACTATCTGGCATAATATTTAAATAAGTCCTATATATCTACTCTAATTATACCTCTCATTATGAACTCTGTAAATGAAAACCTAATTTTCAATAAAATATACAATTGAATTTTCTCTCTCATATTTGTTTCCTATAGCTTGAGTATTATGACATCTTAATTAATCAAAATTTCAGCGAGCATTCACGCAGTTAACCCGACTATTATTATACTAATTCTAGTAGTAATCGACTACTCTTTCACTTCCCCTTACCAATCTTCATCATTCTCTCTATAATACCTTCTGACATCTCGGGAGCTTTTGAATTTGTAACGAATAGTGATTATAAGATTCTTTATTGTTGGTGTTTTATTGCAATTTAGTCGTTGGAAGAAAAAAAAAAGTTGAAATTTTATTGGCAAATTAAGATGACAGAAAGGAAATTCGTCAAATTCAATCTCGAACCGCAACAGCATCAGAACGGCCATTTGTCTACGTTTAAATTGGAGAATTTGTTCGATCCTGCTACTTCTTGGGACAAGGTTTCAGCCTTTTCTAAACTTTTCCTGTATTTTTCTCGCGATTTGTTCTTTGTTCTTTGAAGTTTAATTTACTATAGTTTGAGCACTATTTATTTAGATTCAATTGTTACTTTTTGAAGCAAAAAATATTTCTCTTATTGTTGATGATTATCTTAATCGCAATTGGCTCTTTTTTGAGATGATATAGTATGAATGTCTGCAATTTCTTTCATAACTTGGATTTAGATCGATGAATTTCTTCGTGCTAGGCAGAAAAAGAAAACTTTACTCTAGGATTTACGTGATTGTTCCAATTAGTTTGAGCAGGGTTTTGTTGATACTTGGATAGTAAGCGAGAGATAGTATTATCCTAGCAAGTCACAATTATAGGTATACACATTGTTTGATCATCTATCTCTCATGGATCTGGGAGTTGGACAACCATGTCTATAAGATCTTAAACATTCAGAAAACAGTGTGTTTTGGGCTGGGGAAGTGTTATTTTTGGGTAAGAATAGCAGTGATTCAATTCATTATTGGGGTTCTTATTTTTAATTTGATTCGTAGCTAAGAGTACTCTGCTGCTGCTCTGAACCATGCTTGAGGCCCATGATATAAGCCTAATTTATTACTTTATTGGATACGTAATGGTGAAAGGTGGAAACAAGAGGGATACTTAATTACCATGTAGAGGTCTTATTGAGAGGATTTCCCCGTTTCATTTGACATAACTACGAAGTGGTTCATCTTTAAATGTCAGTGCACAGTCCTTACAAGATAATAAATTATAGGAGTACTTGCATCTTTCATTTTGCTGGAGCAATTTTTTTGAATTCAGCCACCTTTTATGATTGATGTAGGTGTATTGCTAGCTGCATTGACATGTTTACATTGTTTATGAGTTAACTTTAAACTTTGAGTTTGCGTCTTTTTCATTAATATCGTGGGATAAGTTTCTACTCTGAATGTATACTAGATGCTCATGCACTTAACAGGTTTATATTCACGTGTAATGGCTTTTGTGTTTTTTTAATACAGGATCAATTAGGCGATGTACTTCATTGGATCAGACAAGCATTGGCCCTTGTATGTGGATTACTATGGGGTGCCATTCCTCTAGTTGGGGGCATCTGGTTTCTCCTGTAAGTACCCATGTTTGGTTAGTTCGTTATAAATTAATAGTTTGCATCAAAGGCTGCTGCTCTTCTGATAAAAAAAAAGACTATTGTGTCGGCCTAAACAATTAACGATCAATTAAGTCCTTTGAATTTATAATCCAAAGCTTCTTGAGGAACTTGTTTAAGACTCTCACCGATATATCAAGTATCTTTTGGTGTTCAGTGATCAAACAACCTTCTGGATGTTACTTAATTGGAGGAAAAAATTATTTCCCATGTTCATGATTTGTGTGATTAGGAAAACCCATTTGTATGTATGTGGATATAACATAGATAAGTCCAGGTAATGAAGTTTTTCTAGAATAGTTATTGTTTCTGGAGCTTTATCTTTTCCAAGATATTCACAACAAACTTTAGTTTGGTCTCAGTGTAGAGATATCAGTTACTGCATGTTCTAGTTTTGGATGAAAAAGACAGGCTAAGTATCTGATACCCGAAAATTCAGATGCTAAACGACAAAGGAGGAAATATTGTAGTCTATTACCACTATTCAGGGTACGCTCCTATCACGCTTGGTCTGAGGCGATGCAATATGTCCTAAAAAGGGAGAATGTATGTTCACTGCATCAAGCAAAATTCTCCTTGGATTGTTGCTTGGTGATGTCGAATGGCATAATAGCATAAAGTACTAGAAGGTAGGAAGAAGTTGGTAAGCTATGAGTTCTCTTATCTGAGTCTGCGTGACATAAGGGACTAGTGTGGGAAGAGTAGAGACGCAATTTTTATTTGCCTTAGGCTTCTGAGTTATAGCATCTATTTGTCGTAGATAAAAATCAAATTTATAGTAGATTTCGATAATAGTTAATAAAATGTGTGGTTGAGAAATTGATAAAAGTTGTATATTCGATGAAATATGGTTAAAATTAATTATAGACTTTGAATTAGATTTTTATCAATT
Organism: Osmanthus fragrans; assembly: GCA_019395295.1. Classification (NCBI taxonomy): domain Eukaryota; kingdom Viridiplantae; phylum Streptophyta; class Magnoliopsida; order Lamiales; family Oleaceae; genus Osmanthus; species Osmanthus fragrans. The sequence continues at coordinate 9,438,616 of CM033361.1, forward strand.
TTTTAAGCCACACCAAACTGGGGCATAGTAAGTCCGGCCCGAGCCCATGGGTTCAACCAGTTGCTGGATGCTTAGTTGGGCCAGTCCTGTAATTAAATTGTTGTTTGCGCTAGTCATCTGGTAGAAGACTTGGCTCAGTTTCAAACTCAGTGGGTCTCCATAAAATGAACGACCTTTTGGGGGTCTTGAACACAAAACATCACACACTAGAGGAGTCAGTTGGACACTGGGGCTGAGTACCTCTGTGACGTGAGCATAGTGATAGGAACCTGTTGCTGCTCAACTAATCCTACTTGAGGTTCCCTGTTGCTGCTGCTCAATTGAAGAAGGTTCCGTTACAAATCGGTTGAATATCAAAATGGTCTGGCCACAGCTATGTATTAGTAATCAGTAGGCTGATTTGTGAATGTAATTCTCAAGTTATATTCAATGGATGATCATAGCAAATTGTGTTGGAATTGGTTTAAACTTCAAGAAAATTAGTTAAGTGTTGAAAACCAACGTTAGACTTCGTGTCAATTTCGATCAAATATTCAGACCTGATTTGTTTATGCAAATGGTTTGCTGCTTCGCCGCTCCGAAACGGGAATTGACCTGCTCAGTCAAGTCGTGGGGGCATTGCCCCGGAAAGGGAATTTAGATTTTTGTGTATATTTGACATGTCGAAACCAATGTCAGATGAATGAGAAATTGTGATCCAAGTTGAAAGAATTTAGAGGAAATTAGATAGCACTATCGCTCGAGCGACATGTGTTTCGCTCGAGCGAAGGTGTCGCTCGAAGAGCGAGCGATCAACTCTTTGAAAGTGTCGCTTGAGCAAGATGGCGGGCAAAAATGGATTCGCGCGTCTGTTGTGTTAGCTCGTAACACTTCGCCCACAATCCCTCATCCTTTATAAAAGGGACCCTATAGACGACCATTCTGCACACCATAATCATACTTTGCATTGAGAATCAACAAAACTCTTGCAATTCTTTTTTCTTCTTCACTTCATTCCATTTCCTTGTAGAGAGTAAAACTTCGTCGAAAGTTCGTTGGAACTTGTGGTTTATAGTGCTACTACCACAAGTCGAATCTGTTGTATCTTGGAAGACAAGCATCGTCAACCGTAAGCATTGTTGCTAAACAATATTGTCTTAAGTTGAAAGTGCCATCACTCGCCTCGGATTGCCGTTTTCATATTTTTCTTCTTTTCTGGTTTTGTGTGGTCGCAACACTACACATTGTTTATTCATATAATTGTGGTTTAATTACGCTCCTGAGGGTTAAACTTTAGTCTTTTGATTATTATATACAAACAACCTTTTTCGCATATTTTACATCCTGGTCCCTACAAATTGTTTGTGTATTGATAAAATGAACAGGAATTAAATGACAATTCCAAGCATTCGAGAGGCTTAAATCTCTCCCCCTGACTCAACAACTAATCACTGAATGAGTCCTCTCCCAAATCCCCTGTTATTACATTTATAGACTCCTACTATATTTCTATTCCCTTTTTACCCCTTTGCTAACTAGCTAGATGGAATACTCTAGAATATTGAATAACAAACTTGAATGAATAACTTGGGGGGGTTCTATCATTACTCGCCCCCTAAAATTCACCTTGTCCTCAAGGTGAAAATCATGGCTAATTCCCAAAATTCTGTACAATCGAACTATTTTCAGTGCCAGGCCCTTAACGACTTGAGTAGAAAAGTGATAGCTCAACCCAAAGAAGTGGGCAGATTGATTGACAACAAGTAGTATATTGTCTATGAAAATTCCATAATAGGTTGCACCGCTTTGCGGGCTTTCCAAAAAAAAAAATGAACCGGCCAAATGGAATACAATGGTGGATAGTACCACAATTGACCAGCATTGCAATCTCTTCTTCTTGTGCAATCTGCCTTTCTTTTGTCTTTTGCGCCATTCCAAACACCTAATTAGTTATGAATCCCAACTTGTCGCCAACCTTCTCATTGTTGGTTGTGTTAAAAATTTCTTCACCTCTATTGCCACCGAGCCAACCCCATTCATCGACTACTCCCGGCTCGTAACTCTTCTTTTTCATTTTGGATTGCAGTACATTGGTGTAATTGGGACTTGAAATTAGAGCAATTTGATGAGTTATGGGGCTTAAAACAATTGTGTTTGGGCCTTTTTCCTTTTCCTTATTCAAGCCCATTCTTCCAGGGGCTTTATTAATTGAAACCTTGCAGTCTACTTGTTGGGCCATCTCCATACCATAGCCCACCCCTACTAGCTTCAGCAACTTATCTTTATTTATTTTCTTCAAATTCAGCCCGTTACCAGATATCCTTTCCTTGACGTGCTCCAACGATGGCGGTGGAGACACATGCACTTGACATTGCTTTTCTTCCACAGTCTGCTCTGTCACCACAGATTTCTTCTCCTTCGCTGGCTTTTTCTCTCCCTTTGCTGGATTTTTCTCTCATTCTTGCCTGTCCCAGTTCTTCATCATAATTTTCAACTTCTCCAATTCCCTGCTAAATTTTGTTTTTATCTGTCCTAGAATTGAGTGCTCTGATACCACTTGATAGGAACCTGTTGCTACTCAACTGATCCTACTTGAGGATCCCTGACTCGCTGCTGCTCAATTGAAGAAGGTTCCTGTTGAAATCCTGCAAACCAGCTGAATCTCAAAATCTTCAGGCCACAGCTATGTATTAGTAATCAGTAGCCTGATTTGTGAAATGTAATTCTCAAGTTATATTCAATGGATGATCACAGCAAACTGTTTGTGTATCGATAAAATTAACAGAAATTAAATGACAATTCCAAGCATTCAAGAGGCTTAGATCTCTCCCCCTAACTCAACAACTAATAACTGAATGAATCTCTTCCCAAATCCCCCCTTAATATATTTATAGACCTCTACTATATTTCTATTCCCTTTTTACCCTTTTGCTAACTAACTAAATGGAATACTCTAGAATATTGAATAACGAACTTGAATGTCTATAACATAGTTGATAAGTAAATTGAAATTAACTAAAACAAACCACGAACTTGTTAGTTACCTTGACTATTTGTTTGTTTTCGCAAGTCGATGATTATTCACTAGGTTCTTTTTAGTGGGCAAAAGTTTGAATGGTCAATATGTGAAAAGCAATACATGGAATATTTTGCCGATGCTATATCAAGTTATGTTTTTATTTTTTGGTTAAAAATGATGACGTTTCAAACGTTGGAAGTACATTCTATAGAACCGAATAAACTTCAATTATAAAAAGTAAGCATCTGATGACTCATTTTCCAATAGTTTCTCTGGTGAAATTAGGGGTGGGCGTGGGTTGGGTTGGGTCGGTTTTTTTTCCAACCCAAACTCAACCCAACTTGGTCGGTTTGATAAAAAATCAACCCAACCCAACCCAATTATTGATTTAAACCCAACCCAACCCAAACCGATCAAAATCGGTTTGGGTTGGGTTGGGTTGGTCGGGTTGGGCTTCGACCCAATCAAAGTTAGATTCGATTTATTTGTTAAATTTGAATAATTTTTTAGAATTTGAAATTACCTGAAAATCTACGCTTTTTAAACACACGTATAAGGAATTCTTTCTAAAAATAATGTATAAATAAGTTTTTAAATTTAGAAGCATTTTTTTTTACAATTTTTTGAAATTCAATCACTTCATTATTATGTTTTTAATTTTTATTTTAACGTCAAATGACATTGCATTTTAAATAGTGTTCATGTGAATCGATCTATGTGAAGAAAATTGACATTTATATATTATAAATCATTATCTTATCTTTACTTTTATGTCTATTTAATTTATTTTTTCATTGTAGATATAAATTTTTTTATTTCATCGGGTTGGGTTGGGTCGGGTTGGGTTGTAATTCATAACCCAAGACCCAACCCAACCCAACCTTAAATTCAATTTTTCAACCCAACCCAACCCAACCCAACCCAATTGAACTTAAAAAACCAACCCAAACCAATCGGTTTGGGTTGGGTTGGTCGGGTTGATCGGGTTGGTCGGGTTTTTGCCCACCCCTAGGTGAAATAACAAGTTGTCTCTTCTCTTTTAACACGATACTGATGCAGTTCTTTAGGAAATAATAGCTTCTGTTCTTCATCAGTTGCATCTGGTGTACTAAGCGTGACTTAAAAAATGTTAGAGGAAGGCGTACTATTTTACCTTTTTGATTGGTCAGAAAGATCCCATAATTAATTCCGGGTGCTGATATCAATTTTCAGGTTTATGTTGTTGTCCTCTGGTGTTATCTATGCTTATTATGCACTTGTACTGAAAATTGACGAAGAAGATTTTGGTGGTCATGGAGCGCTTCTCCAAGAGGGCCTCTTTGCTTCGATATCACTCTTTCTGGTACACGTGCATTTTCCAAGTACTTACCTGATGTTTGCAAGAGAGATTACACGTGTCTTCCCAAATTTACTCCTCTTCTCTTTTTCAGCTCGCTTGGATTCTAGGATATAGTTTGGGACATTTTTGATTTGCTATGTTTGGAGCCCGTTTCTTTTTTCTCTCTTCAGCAGAACGACAACTGATGTTTAGTTTAGACTATACGAGGTAAAATTTCTAAGCTCTTAAATGTCGAGGAATTTTGAACTTGACTTTTGGTACATCCATCGCTCTTTACTTGAGGGTGCAATGTTAGTCTGCATACGCAGGAATGTGCTCAACTTCAGAGTTCATTTTTTTTTCCAGGGTTCAAATTTTCAATTTTTTATTTCCCTTCTAATTGCAATTTCGCCGTTCGAATTTGTGGCATGACAAGCATATATGGATATGAATTTATTGGATTGTAGAATAAATAAAACCTTATAATAGTTTGATCGGAATTGTACGATTAGAATATTGATTTGTTCTTTTTGACATCTTTTTACAATGTTGATTCTTGTAAGTCGTGTTTGTTCTGTAAGCTTTATTTTCTTGACAACTTTTCGCAAAGCTAAGGTTAAAAGGTTGATTTCTAAGTGATTTTCTGTTGAATTTACGTTAAATAGTAAGAATTTACGTATAATTTTTTTTTTTTTAATTGCAGAATGTGATTAAAATTGAGTTTGAGGAAATATGAGTTTAATGAGGCTCATACAGAGGTTGGGTGGTGAAATTTAGGTTCTCTTTGAGCTCCATTTTTTTTTTTGTTGTTGTGAAAATGAGTTTTGTAATAGTGGATTTCTGAAGAACGTATGTCAAATAGTAAGAAAAAAATTTGGTTTACATATAAAATTCTTTTACTGGAATAATGTGGTTAGAAATGAGTTTAATAGGGTTCATACAGGGGCTCAATAATTGGATATATTTAATCTTATTTATAGATTGTATATAAACACTTCGAGGAATTTACAAGTCAAATTACTCACTCACTTACTCATTTCAATATATTTCTAATTTATACCATTTATAACATTTCCAATATTACTCATCTAAATACATTAGAAAATATAATTTATTATAACTAAGCAAGAAAAATATAAGGCAAATTTCAGAGACATCACTTGAGGTTTTTGATAATTTGAGTCACCTTCACTTTTAAAAACTTACACAAACGTTTCTTATTTCAAGTTTTGAAGAATGTATAATCCTAGGATATTTATGACAATTTTAGAGACGCTCTCTAATTTTTTGACTACCACACAAACCTCCTTTATTTTAAGTTTTGAATGATGCAACTCTCTTTCATTTTGTAGCTTCTTTAACAATATTGTAATACTTCAAAATTTCTTTTATCACTTCTAACAAAATCAACAAAGAAGTATTGTTTATACTATCGATTTTTCAAAAATACATCATTAGATACCTTTTAAAAGTACTCAAAATACATTTAGATATGACAAGGTGATTAACACAATTTATTAATAAGTTCTCAACAAAATATAAAACATTTCATTTTGACTATAAACCAACCATTGTATACAAAATATAACACATTTAAGAAGGCATCTTTAGTGTTCGTTGAAGCTCTACTTAATCAATCATTCAACAACTTTATTTTCTTGCAAACTCTCTGTTAAAGCAAAAAGAATAAAAAAAATTTGTAAAATTTATGAATATTTAGAAAATGTAATCATGTTATTTGTCATCACATTCAAAGAAGAAAGCATTTTCCTCATATATATCAAATTTCAAAGTACTCATTAAAGATGAAATCACAACTACAACCCCTCCATCTTGAGTTCTCAATATAATTATTATTCAAATAAAGTCTAAACAATACGTTTTTCTTGTTTAGTTGAAGTATTAAAATATTATTTAGGTATTACATTATTGTTAAAGGGGTTATGCAATGGAATAAAGTTCGTAATGATATTTTAAGCATTACCATTATTATATATGCTTAAAGGTGAAAGAAAATTTGTTAAAAGTGGTATGTGTTATATTGACCTCAAAAAGTGTACCTCATACGTGGCCTCTCACGTTCATGCAAGTCGTGTTCCTGTACACTTGAACAAATTGTTAGCCACACGTGGCCTCCTCTAGTGGGGTGAAGTTGTTCGCGCGCACTCTGACGGTCAAGTCAGTTGATGAAGTAGATAAATGAGTGTGAGAGGATTTTAGACTTGAGCCTCCAATGTAAAAAAAAAAAAAGGTCGATTTTGGGGAGTAAAGAGTAAAATAGTGATGCGACAAAGTTATAATTTGAGAGTCTAAAAATTTGTATTATCCTCGAATGACACCAAGTGTGAGGTTTTATAGTACAAGAGGACAAGTAAGAACCGTCGAATAAAAGACATGTGAGCTCATCTATGCGGCTGAGGCCTCTTATCTTAGACATCATTCAATCATAAGGCTTAAATGTTAATACAATTTTAGCATCCATAATGCCTAGCTTGCAGATGTGGACTTGACTCAATAGGTTGATAGTGGCGCAGTGATAGTGAATTGTCATATCAATCACGTCAAAAAGATTACTTTGGAGATCTTGTGCCAAACTCCTTCTGCGTCTTCGCCTATTCTCATGGAGGCTTTTGAGCAGAGGCTCTTACTTGCTGAGGGTCAGTAATATTATAGGGTCGACAGATACATGGGTTCGGTCACCTATGAGGTTAGCCATGTGAAGAAAAAAAGAGCATGCCGTAACAATAGCACCCCAAAAAGTGTACATCCAACGTGGCCAACAGATCCCAAGACCTCTCATGGCCATGCAAGCCTTGTTTCTGTAAACTTGGATAAATTGTTAGTCACACGTGGCCTCCTTCGTTGGGGGTGGAGTTGGTGGCGCGCACTCCGACGGTTAAGTTAGTTGGGGAAGTAGATATATGAGTGTGAGAGGATTTAGACGTGAGCCTCTAATGTAATAAAGATGGTCGATTTTGGGGAGTAAAGAGTAAAATAGTGATATGAAAAAGTTATAGTTTGAGAGTTTAATCTTGTATTACCCTCTAATGACACCAAGTATGAGCTTTTGTAGTAGAGGAGGGCGAGTAAGAACCGTTGGATGAAAAGACACGTGGCCTCATCTATGCGACTGAGGCCTCTTATCTTAGATATCAATCAATCATAAGGCTTAAATGCTAATACTATTTTAGCATCCATAATGCCTAGCATGCGGTCGTAGACTTGACTGGATAGATTGACAGTGGCAGTGAGTTGTCATATCAATCACATTAAAAAGATTGCTTTGGAGATCTTGTGCTGAGCTCTTTCTCCGGCTTCGCCTCTGCCCATGGAGGCTCTTGAGCATAGGTTCTTACTTGTATAGGGTCAGTAATATTTGATGGGGTCAGTAGATACATGGGTTCGATCACCTGCATAGGCCTACCTTTGTTCGCCACATAGGCACGTGAGGGTATTTGGGCTTAACCTGTTATTGAAAAACATAAACTTAGGGAGATTTGTGTAATTCCTACAAAGGGAATGGATGTTTTTAAAATGGGTAGATATATTGCCACCACATTTTTTGCTCGTCCACCACATTGTAGATTGATTAAAACATATTTTGGATAAACACACTACAAGTATTTTACGAATATAACCCTAGTCAAGTTAAGAAAGAAAGTTATAATATGTGCGTTTTCTCTTGTGTTTGCGTATGTTATACAAGTTAAGAAAGACACCCGTATGATTTTTTCTAATTTCTTTGTAGGATTATTCAGTGGGAAATAGCCATAAATGGTGAGAAAATGCATGAAATTACTTACCCTAAAATTTACTTACTTCTACACATTGATTTTTCTTTGATTTCACTCTTAACTACTACTTTTTCCCCCTTTTTTACTTGTGGTTCAACAATACATAAGAAAATACAGAGAGTAGAATTAATTAAAGAGGAAATGGATGGCTATAGGATGTTGAGGAAAAATAAAGAAAGAAATTTAGGTTTATGTTTGTGGTGGAACAATAATTTAGATTATTAAAAATCTAATTATGTAATTTTACTTGTAACTATTGAAGGAAATAAGAAAAATATTTAAAATTGTGATGCTCTTAATAAAATTTATAGTGGTAATATAATCACCCATTTAAAATTCTCATAAACTTTATGGGAGGTTTGCGTTATTCAAAACTTGAAACAAGTGGAGTTAGTGTAATTTTTTAGAAGGGAAGGGTGTCTCTAAAATTTTCATAAATCTCATACGAGCTACGCTTTATTCAAAATTTAAAATTAAGAAGGTTTATGTAAGTTTTGAAGAGTGAGAGTGTGTCCCTAAAATTATCGAAAAACCTTAGGACAGGTCTATGTAAATTTTTGATCATTTCTAACTTTTATATTTCGAAACAACATTATTTGGTATAAATAATATTTATAATGCATTTTCTATTGGTCTTGTGAGCCTTTGCAAGCGTTTCGAGCTGTAAGGCAAGATAACGATTATTGTGGTATTGAATTGACAACGCAGTTTTTATGATTGTTTCTCATTCATTTTGCACTTTTAATGATGCAAAACAACATTAGTTATATAATAACATATATAGGCATTTTTTATTGATTGTGTTCGCTTTCGCAAGCATATCGAGCTATAAAGGTAAGAGAATTATGCTGAAACGACAATATAGTGATTATGATCACTCATTTGTTTTGCACTTTTTACGTTCAGAAATTGATGATGGTTGGTATAGATACAATTTATTGGCATTTTTCATTGAACTCGAATGCCTTTGCAAGCATTTTGAGCTATAATGGCAATATAACTATTATCGCGATGCTCAAGTGATTGTCTAGTGGTTATGATTGCTACACACTGTTTACATTTATAGAGGAGGTAAGAATAAGAAGATGGAATAAGAGAGAAAAGCTTAAGAGAGTCAAAACTCAAATGTATCATTTTATTATAACAATGGACCTATATTTATAGGATTCAAAATTTGAGTTACAATCTGAACATAATAAACTCTTTTACAGTAAATAGGTCTTATCTAATTATTTTGATAAGACTAAGTAAATATATAAAATTATCTCATAATTTTATAATACTCCCCATTTGCACTATAACTAACTTGTTGAATACTTAGTTTGACAAAATTAAGTGGGATAAAAAAACCAAACAAAGGGAAAAAAAAAAAACTACAAATATTTATGTGAAAAATGGAATAATAAAATGGTATCTCTTTAAAACCTTGTCGAGAAAATTAAATGGGACAAAAGTTGAGCGAAGGAAAAAGAGTACACATACTCCTAATTTCAATAAATGAAAATATTTGTATCGAGTCATCTATGTCTTGTATGCCAATATATTCGATATCACAATTCTGAAGTTCATGTTTTCTCGTTATAGCTTTCGAGCAAGATAATCTTCGTTCTAACTATTTATCAATCTTTGGTAAATATTAATGATTCGGTAAAAAATAAATCTTCTTGTTGTTTTCTTCAGGAGTCTCTCACACAATTTAAAATACATAAAAAAAAATATTATTTTGAAGGTAAATGTCTTATAGGTTATTGATATTAATTACACAAATAAAATACCTCGAGAAAACTCCCATGGGAAAAATTATAATTAAAAAAAGAATACATTATTTTCCTAAGTATGCTACAAAAAAGTTGTCTCAATAAAAATGTCAGCAAGAAAACCTAATAGGACAAACCCTTAGTTGTGGAAAAAAGAGTACAATGCGTATTTACTTCTCCTCGTGATAAAATCACTTGAATTATATGTTTCAAACATATTATATCCTTCAGTGATAGTGTTAATAGTCATGCAGATAAGTTGGCTATAACAACATCTGTTATACACATCAAATTTCATCTATTGTCAGACAACATGAGATAAACTTATAATTGCATCCATTGCATGATAATTTTACTAATTTAAACAAGTCTTTGTGAAATTTACAATGTGGAGAGTTGTACATTACATGTTGCGATTTCATTTTTCTCATTTACTCTTCGCATAAGTATACATTTTCTTGTTCAAACTGGAAAGTCCACAAACTTTAAGTTTATCTATTAAGTTCAATTATGCTAGGATTGTATCCTTTTATTTGGTCAATCATATATTTGATCAATACTATTTGATAAAATTATTTTGATATCCTCATTATTCATAATATAAAGTGGTATATCGTGTACAAAAATGTCTTTGACAATTTTTTTCTTTTTGATCCTATCTCTCTAATGTAATGACATACCTTTTTGAGTTATATCAATTTTCTACATTTCAGATACATGGACCTCTTTTGAGGTTTTTCATTTTGTTATGTGTATATACCCACCAATAGTATATACTTCTTCATTTAGACCATCTTTCTTATTTGCTCCATTTTCTCTTGTTGATTTTTGTCTGGGAATAGAATGTAATCAAATTTCAGGAATACCATAGAATTATCAAATATAATATCAACAAATTGTCCTCTCATGACATCAATTTAAGTTGGAACATTTAAAACTAGTGTATGAGATACCATTAATCTTTTTGATCAATAGATGTATCTAAATGAATTATTTTTCAAACTTCTAGTTTAAATTGTCTTTTGCGAGAATTTAGATAATATAATGGTGTATTATATTTATTATTTTCATCTTCTTAATTTTTTTTCTAATGCTGAGAAAATTGTCTAATTAAATTGACAATAAGTAAAATGCATTATAAAATATCACCCGTTAGAGTTTAAAATATTTTATGACGGTTCAAACTAGACATGTATTCTTAATAGTCTTTAATGTCCATCTCAGTGCAATGTGGTGGAATAGTTGTATGTATATTGTACTTATTGTAGAATCATTAGATAAAAATATTGGACTTTGACCATAAGCAAAGAATAGCGGAAAACATTGATGTTGGCATAATACCATAACGTTTGACACATAAAATAACATTCCATTGACAAAAATGGAAAACGCTTTATTTTTAATATTAAGGTTTAAAAATTAATTGGAGTCGTTTAACGAATAATAATGTTAAATAATTTATTGTCATCACAACTAACTCTTATTAAAATGTTTCATGAATTGCGGGGACACTTTAATTTCAGTAGACATCCATCATTGTTCATGGAATACATTAAAACCAGCGAAGTACTAATTATATTTTTCCGATAAACATTAATTTAAAACTTTAAACTAAATTAATTGAGAGAAAAAAAAATATTATTGTACAAAATTTACAAATTCCTAACATACTCAATTATTTCACATGAATACTAATTCCTAAATCTGGGAACTTAATGATTTCCATATAAACATAAAACAATTAGGGTAGATACCTTTCAACATAGCAGGTTATTAACTCAATTTTATTTTTTTTTTTAAATTTAATGATTTACAATTTGAGCCTCATTCTCTAAAAACTCATTTTTTTTAAAATTTATTTTTACTCACAATGAAGAAACATAATTGAATATTTAAAATCCTGGCAAGCTATTTAAATATGTATATCATGTTCTTTAGGTGCATTGTCATATTGTTTAGAATATTATAATACTGATGTGTATACTATTATACTTTTTCATGAGTGTAAGCCTGCAAAATATTCAATTTGAAATATCAATATGAATAAATGTTGTTCAAAACAACAATCCAATATTCTTCCATAATATATAAATTATGCTTCTGTAGGAGCATTTTCACATTTATCAAATTCAGAGTTGTATAAAATTTTGATTTCTTCAAGAATAACAAAGTGATATTCTTTTTGATTATGATGTGGTCGAGTTGTGTTTCTTAAAATTATCCTCTTCCTGAAGTAACAACATAATCACATAATATTGATATAAAATAAATTTATGCTTCTTCAGGAGCACAAATCATTAAAAGATTAACAGATCTAGAAAATTTCTTAAATTGTGAAATATACTAGATCTTATAAAATTTGCTATTCAAGAGCGAGTAATATTTTACCGAAATAATAGCATAATATAAATATCTCATATGTATAAATTATGAATTCTTCAAGGACAACAAAATATTTTTCAAGAATATTAATGAGAATATAATTTTACTTCTTTAGGAGCCACAACATCATTGAATATTTTTGCTTTGTTAAACAATGTAATAATATTTTATTCTTCGAGAATATTAAATTTATAAAGTTGTGCTATTCAGGAGCATAACATCATACTATATTATCATCTAAATATATGCTTCTTCAAGAGCATTAAAATAATTAAATCAAAAGATTTAATAGATCTATAGGTTTAATGCAAAATTTGCCACCGTTCACATAGAGATTTTCTCACGAATGAGCCTTTTGATTTTGATCTTAATATTGTCTTTGATAAACAATGGGCTGTGAACTTGCTTTCCAAATTTCACGATGATCGAATCAGGAAGCACTAAAATATCAACGTTTGATCACAACTATGCAAAATATCCAGATTCTACGAATTGTCTGCACTGTAGATCTTGGATGTTCTCTCTATTTTGGGTTACCTCATTCGTGCTGATAACGTGTTATAAAACTATAGAGGATGATAAGATTAAGAAGATGGATTAAGAGAGAAAAATACAGATAGTCAAAATTCAATTGTATCATTTTATCATAACCATGAACCCATATTCATTGGGTTCTAAATAACAGTTCAATATGAATAGAATAAACTCTTTTAGAGTGCGTGATTCTTATCTAAGTAATTTGATAAGACTAAATAGACATAAAAAATTATCTCATAATTTTACTAGAAGTTTGTTAAAGAAGGAAGGAGAAGCTTAACTGCAAAGTATTTGTCAACAGATCGAAAAGTAGCCCATGACAGATCATCAAGTCAAGGATAATCTAGAAAGAAGAAAAGAAAATTTCCAGAAGTAGGCGAAAAGAAATATGATGTTGGTTAGAGAAAGTTGTTATGCAACTAGAGAATTGATTAGCTGAAAATTATTGAGTAGATTAAAATTTATTTTTTTATTCCTTTTTGGTTAGATGTTGTTAGATTTGATTCCTTCTATTTCTAAAAATTCAACAAATGTACAACCATTAAGCAAGGTGAATATGAACCAATTTATAGTTAAAATTCTGTGACATTTCTTCTAAAATCAGTTCCTATATTTGCTAGTCTTGCAGCAACTCATATTCAAAATATTTTATGGTATCAAAGCTTGAAATGGAATATTCAATCATCAGCACCCAAAATCATCCTCCTTCCTCCTCCAAATCCAAACTCAAACAAAAACAACCAGGAGCAAAAATTCATGATCCATGTTAGCTCTGATCAAAGATGATAATGAGGTTTAAACAAGCACTTGCAAAATCCTTTGTAAGAATAACAACACTGAATCAAGAAAACGATTCTTTTGATTTTATGAAGAAACTGGAATTTCAAACTAGAAGAAGAAAAGAGAGAAGAATTAAGAAAAGGAAACTTGATTGCTGAACGAAAATCTTTGATTGATTCAATACAATACAACTGATCATGCACTCAATTATATTAAAGTGCAAGTAAGCTTACAAGTAAACTTAAAGGTACAAAATGTCATCTAAACAATAAACTAAGTAAGGCAAACACAGCACAACTTGCAACAACAATTATTAAAATAAAATATTGAAATTATTGAGATTAAATTGAAGACTTCACGTCAGCCTTCAATCTCCTCCTTGAAGCTTCCATTTAATACTCCAATTTGGTGCTCCAAATCTTCAAAACGAGCCTTTACAAGAGGCTCAGTGAACAGGTCTGCCAACTGGACTTGAGATGGACAATATTGCAAATGAACCTCACCTTCCTTCTCAGCTTCCCTGATTGCATGAAATCTGACTTTGATATACTTTGTTCTTCCATGATTGACTAAATTTTTGGCCAAAGCAATAGCAGATTGATTATCAACTAAAATTGAAGTAGGATTAGCTTGATTTTGATGCAAGTCACTTAGTATTTTCCTCAGCCAAACCGCCTGATTGACAGCTGATGATGCAACCACATACTTTGCCTCTGCTGTTGATTGAGCTACAATGTCTTGCTTCTTTAAGTTCCAACAAAATACGCCAAATCCTAGAGAAAATAAGTACCCAGACGTGCTCTTCATATCATCCATTGAACCAGCCCAATCACTATCTGAGTAGCCAAATAAATATGATCCAACTCTTCCTTCATAGTAAATACCATGCTTGAGAGTGCCTCTAATGTATCTGAGCACTCTTTTGGCAGTAGCAAAGTGAGTTTGTGAAGAATTGGACATAAATCTGGATAGTAAACTTGCAACATACATTAAATCTGGTCTGGTTGAAGTTAAATACAGTAGGCTTCCCACAAGACTTCTAAAATGTTTTTCATTTGCTTTCTTTGATATCTTTGTATTCAATGCTATAGGCGTGTCCACTGGCTTGCAATCCTTCACGTTAAACCTTCTCAAAATATCAGTAGCATATTTGTGTTGTGACATAAAGATTCCATTAGAACTTTGCTCTATTTCAATTCCAAGAAAATACTTCATTTCTCCCAAGTTTGTCATCTCAAACTCCTCATCAAGTTCAACTGTGAATGATTGAATCAGTTCAACATCATTTTCAGTGATCAACAAGTTATCCACATACAATGAGATGATCAAAACATTTCCATAAGAGTTTGATTTTACATAAAGAGTGTGTTCACTTTCACTCTTTTGAAATACATTTCCACACAAATAGCCATCAATTCTGCTATACCAAGCTCTTGGAGCTTGCTTTAAGTCATACAAAGCCTTTCTTAACTTGCACACATGATCAGGTATTGATTTTGAGATGAAGCCATCAGGTTGTTCCACAAACACAATCTCTTCAAGTTCTCCATTAAGAAAAGCTGACTTGATGTCAAGCTGATGAATTTTCCATCTTTTTTGAGCAGCCAATGCAACTAACAACCTGATTGTATCATGTCTTGCAACTAGAGTAAAATTTTCAAAATAATCAACACCACATTCTTGAGCTAATCCTTTGGCAACCAGTATGGCTGTTATACTTGTAAATTGAACCATCAGGATTCATCTTAGCTTTGTAAATCCATTTAACTCCAATCACTTTCTTATCAGTTGGCCTTGGCGCACTAGCAACCATGTTTCATTCTTTTGAATCATTTTCATCTCATCCTCCATTGCTTCAACCCATTCATGATGTTTTGTTACCTCATCATAGCTATTTGGCTCGACAATAGCCATATAACACCTTTCATAAACTTCATTCAATGGTCTAGTACCTCTAGAAGGTGAACTAGAGCTTGAAGTGGACTCAGATGGTCCATCATTTGAAGCATTGGATTCCACTACAGGTTACTGAACATCTAGTTCTGCCATTGGAAAATTTTGTTGCACTATAGGTACTGAGATTTGAGGTTGCTGTGATTCAACTTCTTCCCACTCCCACTTAGCATTTTCATCAACTTTTATTTCTCTTGAAACTGAAATGCTTTCAGTTTCCAGGTTATACACTCTATAGCTTTTTGATTGTGAGCTATAGCCAAGAAAAATTCCTTTCACAACTTTGTTATCCAATTTACCTCTCTTGTGATCTGGAACATGAATGTAGCATAGAGATCCAAACACTTTGAGGTGTTTTGCAATTGGTGTCACACCAGTCCAAGCTTCAATAGGTATCTTACCCTTCACAGCTTTGGTTGACAATCTGTTCTGTAAGTACACTGATGTATACACTGCTTCTGCCTAAAATTTCTTTGACAATTCCTTCTCAACCATCATGCTTCTAGCCATTTCCATAACAGACCTATTTTTTCTTTCAGCCACTCCATTTTGTTGTGGAGTATAAGGCACTGAAAGCTGATGATAAACACCATTTTCTTCACAAAACAGATCAAACATTTTCAAAGTATAATCATTGCCATTGTGAGATCATAACATCTGAATCTTGCATCCTGACTGACTTTCAACCAATGCTTTGAACTTCTTAAAAATGTGAAACACATCTGATTTGTTCTTCATAAAATACACCCAACATATCATTGTGCAATCATCAATAAAGAGTACAAAATACAAATTTTGACTCAATGAGGGTGTTCTCATAGGTCCACAGATATCAATGTGTATTAGTTGTAATTTCTGAGTTGCTATCCAAGCTCCACCATTTGGAAATGCTTTTCTATGCATTTTCCCATAATTACAACCCTCACAAACTCCTCCTGGCTCATTAATTTCAGGAAAATCCCTTGACAGACCTTGAGAATGAAGGTATGCTAAGGATTTAAAATTATAATGACCATATCTTTTATGCCACAAATTTGATTCATCAAAATTTACTTCAGCAGCATTTGCAATCACATTTTGCCAATAGATACTACTCTTATTCCTTATAGGCACACAAGCGATTTCAACATTACGTGAATCAAGTATTTGGTACAAATTATCTTTGAAAAACAGTGAGTATCCATTTTGAACCATCTGTCCAGCACTTAAAAGATTTGAACTCAAACCAGGTATAAGTAAAATATTGTCAATATATTTCATACCTTTCTTGGTTTGAATAGCTATGGTTCCAACTCCCTTGACAGATACAACCTCACCATTTCCCATTTTGATTGTTGCCTTACAATCTGGATTCAAGTTGCAAAAAATCTCCTATTTGCTTGTCATGTGATTTGTGCAAGCACTATCAATAAACCATGAATCTGTTTCCACCGTGTTTGTCATATAAAATGCTAGGAATAAATGATCATCAGCCTTTTTTCAGTTGCCAATGAAGCTTGCTGATACTGATTTTTGGGCTGATGTTGTGTTGGAATTTGATTTGGGCGTTTACCAGGGCAAAACTTCTCAGGATGTCCATCTATGTTGCATACTCTGCATTTGTATGCTTTCCAACAGAACTTGTCTCAATGTCCTGATTTACTACAAATGCCACATGGAGGATATGAGTCTCTACTTTCTCTACTCATTCCCTGTTTGCTACTACTTCCTTCTCTTCTTTTCCTTTCATCAAACTGCTTCTTTCCAAAGTTACTTCTGCAATGTTGAGGTTTATGTTTGGCTGCAAAAGCATTTTCATTTGATTTCTCATTCATTGATGCTACTCTTTGTTCATAAGCCAATAAGGCACCTTTTAGCTCAGTTAAAGTGAGACTTGACAGGTCTTTTTTATGTTCAATGGCTGTTGTAACAGCATCATATTTCTCAGGCAAGGTGATCAACACCTTTTGAACCACTCTTTTATCTGTCATCTTCTCACCATTCAATTTGATCTGATTTACAATATCAACTACCTTTGAAGTATAGTCTTTAATCTTCTCAGGCTCCTTCATCCTGAGATTTTCAAACTCTCTAGTCAAGGTTTGTTATCTCACAGCCCTGATCTTCTCAAAACCTTTGAATTCTTCTTCAAGTTTATCCCAAGCTTCCTTGACTGTAGTTGCAGCCACTATTTTGGAAAAAATTTCCTCTGAAACAGCTGTGAACAAGAAAGACAAGGCTTTCATATTCTTCATAGATTGATCTTTTTGCTGTTTCACTTGAGCAACAGTGTAATTTCCCTCAGGTTCAGGTTGTTCATAGCCTTGTTCTATCACATCCCACAGATCGTGAGCCATTGAAAAAGCTTTCATTTTAAATGACCAAAAGTCATAGCTTTCTCCATTGAAAACAACAGGTAGAGGTAAAGAAGATGAACTTAAACCAGACATTTTACCTTAGAAATACCGTATCTGGTAATACCGAATTCAAGGGATTTACCGGATTTTACAAGAACTTACTGGATTTGGTGAAATGGAAAATGCCGAATTTTGAAGACAAATACTGGATTTAGAAATACGGTATGAGATTATCGGATTTGAAGATAGTGGATTTGAGAATATCGTATTTGGAAATACCGGATTCAGGTGGCTTATCGTATTTCACAAGGAAATACCAAATTTTGGCTTATCGTATATTGAAATACCAGATATAGAAATGAATCTTTTCACTTACCGGATTTTGGCTTAATAGATTCATTTTCTTACCGTATGTAGGTTTTTTCTTCTCCAGTTACCGATTTGAACTCCTTCTTTTTCCTTTTTTTTCAACAAATCAGACGGTTCTGATACCACTTGTTAGCTCTAATCAAAGATGATAATGAGCTTTAAACAAACACTTGCAAGATACTTTGCAAGAATAACAACACTGAATCAAGAAACGATTCTTTTGATTTTATGAAGAAACTGGAATTTCAAACTGGAAGAAGAGAAGAGAGAAGAACTGAGAAAAGGAAACTTGATTGCTGAATAAAAATCTTTTATTGATTCAATACAATACAACTGACCATGCACTCAATTATATTAAAGTGCAAGTAAGCTTACAAGTAAACTTCAAGATACAAAATGTCAGCTAAACGGTAAACTAAGGCAAACACACCACAACTTGCAACAACAATTATTAAAATAAAACATTGAAATTATGGAGATTAAACTGAAAACTTCACGTCAGCCTTCAATCCCACTCATCCCTTCAATTCCTTCTTCATCGGGAGTAATGATGGAACTGGACTGGAGTAATGTGCATCACGCATAGTATGGATTCAAGCAATTATTACTCATGGACCAAATCAACGAAGAGAGCTTTGCGAATTAAAAATAAGTTGGGATTCATAGATGGCAACATCTATGAACCATCGAATTCAAACAATCTTCCAATAGAGCACTATCTGAGATGCAATGGCATTGTGATAACCTGAATGCAGAACAACATGGCTATTTGTGACATCAAAAGCAACACAATTTACACAGAAATAGAACATCAGTTTTAGCTGGAGCTTGAGCAGCGTTTTGCATAGTAGAATGCTCCAAGGATTTTTTTTAGGTAAAGCAAGGCATAACAAGTTTGATGCAAAACCAAGATTTTGTAAATGTAAATTTCTCTTAGCTCAAAACATTACTTGATGAATTGCTGAATTATGAGTCAATTCCTAAGTATACCTGAGGAGGTTTGAAAGTGGTAGTTCAAACCAACAAAGAATTGGGTGATTAAGTTGTTGATGGGTCTCAATGAAATATATAAGGGGTTATAGACACATTTTATTGATTAAGCCTTTTCCTGATCTGAATGAGTTTACTCTATCATTCAACAAGAAGAAAAGATGAGAGAAATTTCTAGTGATAGCTCCAGCAGTGACTCTATAGCTTTGATAATCAGAGGAAATAAGCAATTTACTGGGACACAGAAGGGGGATAGGTATTACTGCATCTTCAGTAAGATCTCTGGGTACTCTTTGTAGAGTTCTAAGGCCAATCCAGACAAACCCGTCTGCACTTATTGTTAAATTCTTGGACAGTGACAAATAAACACTTCAATCTGTTTGGATATCCTGCGAAGTATAATTCTGGTGAGAAGAATAAGGCTTATGTGAACCAAGTTTCCATAGTGCCAACTTCTAAACAAGATCTAGGAAAGAAAACCAGAGGTTACATTATCTTAGGAACAATATTCTCAAATTTTAGCACTCTTGAGGCTTGCCTCTAATGCTCAAGCATTTATTCTTTCAGCAAACAATGTTCAAACTATTATTAGACATTCATCTTCAGATGGAAATATCGACAAAGTGTTTGAAATATCCATATGTTTGTCTGCTTTAACTTCAAAAACTTCTAATGTTTTAGATGTTCCAAAGATCTTAGATGCCAGAGCAGTAGATCACATGATTTGCTCTAGCTCACTATTTATATCTATTCAAGCTCATGTTTCATCCTTACTAGCACTACCAAATGGTAAAATAGTACCCGTTACCAATATGGTGATATCCTAAGTCCTATAATCTATTTTACTTCATGATGTTCTTTGTGTTCCCAATTTCTCTTTCAATTTGATTTCAGCCAAGAAAAAGAAAATTACTCAAGAACTTAATTGTTGCCCTATGTTTTTTGTGATTATTGTTATATTGAGGACATTTGGACTTAGAAAAATGATTGGAATGGGTGAAGTGAAGCAAGAGCTTTACCATATGCTGCAAAAGGAGGTTTCCCCTTCAGCTTTATTAGAAGCTTTATCCAAATTTAGCCTGAAAACAAGCATTTCTGCCTCTGTCAGCAACGGTGTTGAAACCTTCATTCTTTGGCATTATAGATTAGGACATTCCTATTATTCTTAATTCAAGTTAACCAATGATGTTTAGATACCTAAATCATCTAGTGATAAACGTGGTCTCTTTTGTCCTTTGGCTAGACAATACAAAATACATTTTCCAATAAGTCAACATAAAATAGAAAAAGGTTCTGAACTAATTTATTGTGATATTTGAAGTTCTTACAATGAGATTAGCTATGATGGTTCTAAATACTTCTTGACTATTGTAGATGACTTCAGTAGGTGTACTTGGACTTACATGTTGAAACTAATTTATTGTTATATTTGAGGTTCTTGCAATGAGATCAACTATGATGGTTCTTGTTGAGAAAAGATTGACACTTTTGCTTGTCATATGGTTACTAATTTTTGTATGTAAAGTCATGTAATTTAAGTAGGGCTGGACATGATCCGGTTCGGTTCAGTTCTGAAGAGAACCGAATCGAACAAATTTTTTTCGGGTATTTAGTAAATGGAACCGTCGAATCCAGATATAATTATGGACCCGTTTGGGTTCGGTTTGGTTCGGTTCCGTACCATTTAAATTTTTTGACATTTATAATAGAAATGACTAATGACACACGTTCAATCTTAGTTTTACAAATTGACGTTGTTCAATTTAATAACATATAAATAACAAGTTGCAGAATAAGATTAATTTACAAATGTATACAAATATCAAAAAGCATATACTAATACTAAAACATTGGTGATCCATTCCATATCAATAATTCATTTGCTTCGAACATTTAAATCTACATAAAATAAAGAAATATAAATTAGAAGTTATAGAGATAAAAATACTTTAAAGTATTGTTAATACTTACCAACTATTTGTTAATTTGTTAATTTTCTAATTTATTTAGAAAATGTTAAATAATTTGATTTATATAATATAAAAAATATAAAAAATTTAAAAAAGATTCGGTTCTTGGTCTAGAACCGAGAACCGAACCAAAACTTTCGGTTCTAGATTCGGGTACCCGTTCGGGTATTTAATTTCAGAAGAACCGCTCGGTTCGGTTCGGTTCGGTTCGGTTTCGGTTCGGGACTTTTGTCTAGCTCTAAATTTAAGTACAATAGTTGGTAGTTCAACTTTTGTAATGTTGACCAAGTATGGTCTTATATTTTGTTGTCAACTTGATAGATTGGAGTAGGTAGAAAGTTGTTGACAAGCATTGTCTTTTAAATTTATATATTTAGCAAGAAAGAAAGCTATGTGTGGTCTTTTTGCAAGAAAAAACTTCTCTCTTTCTTTTTCATTCAAAACAGAGCAAACCGGTATGTAAAGGTGAAATCTGGTAAGTATAAACCAAATACGGTAAATGCTGGACAACCGAGTAAATACAGTTAGTGTAGAGTAAATCTGGTATGCAAGCTCAATGCATATACGGTAAGCATTAGAAAATCCGATAAGCTCTAGTGAAAAATGGTAAGTTCAAAAAAATCTGGTAAGTGTAAATCAAACCGGTAAGTTCACTCTTTCATTCTCTTTGAACCAAAAATTCATCGTGGTATCAGAGCTGATAATGATCTTAGAAAATGGACTGTAAGAGGTGACAAAGAAGAGCAGTAGCATCAGCTAAAGGAGACCATTAGCAAAGGCGCATTCAGTTTGCAGAAAAGAAATGGCTTCAAATGGTTTCTCAGCACCATTACCATCTACCTTCATTGGAGAAAACTACAACTTCTGGGTTGCAAAGATGAAGGCTTATCTCAAAGCCTATGATTTGTGGAAGACAACTGAGATTGGAGTTGAGCCTCCACCGTTAACAAGAAATCCAATCGGGCTCAGATTAAGTAGCATAGTGAAGATGTAGCAAAGAAGTTCAAAGCACTCTCTTATATCCGATCAGCTGTGTCTGATGCTATCTTCACGAGGATCATGACTTGTGAGACTGCAAAAGAGGTCTGGGATGTTCTGAAAGAAGAATATCAAGGCAATGAAAGGACAAGGCAGATGCAAGTACTTAACCTTAGAAGAGAGTTTGGGATTTTGAAGAGAAGGATATTGAGGCTGTAAAAGATTTTTCAGATAGGATGATGAAGATTGTAAATCAAATCAGACTGCTGGGAGATGATTTGCCAAATAAAAGAGTTTTGGAGAAAGTTCTAATAAGCCTACTTGAAAAATTTGAAGCAAAGATATCTTCATTGGAGGATTCTAGAGATCTGTCACCCATAACCTTGGCTGAATTGGTTAATGCACTGTAAGCAACTAAACAAAGAAGGTTGATGAGGCAGGAAGAACAAACAGAAGGAGCCCTTGTTTGTTAAAGGAAAGTACAAAGCTCAAACGAGCTTTGGTATGAAGAAACCTTAGGCAGAAAAGAAAGTAGTTGAAGACAGAAGCAGGACAGAAAACAAAGAGGATAAATTTGCAACTTGTCCTTATTGTAAAAGAAAATGCCATTCACCAAAATGGTGGTGGTATAAGCTTGAAGTTTAGTGTAGAGACTGTAAACAATTTGGTCATGTTGAAAAAGTATGAAAAACAAGAAAGGGAAAAAACCACAACAGTAGGCAAAAATGACAGAGTATTAGGATGAGTTGCTTGAAGAACATATGTTCAGTGCCATCAAGGCTTGTAGCAATGTTGAAACTTGGCTATTGGATAGTGGTTGCACTCACCAAATGACTGCAAACTCCAGCATTTTTGTGGAACTAAATAAAGCCTACAAATTCAGAGTTAAAGTTAGAAATGGTGACTTTGTGGAAGTAAAAGGCATTGGAGTGATTGTTGTACAGACTTATACAGGTATTAAGCATATTCCTGATGTTTTATATGTGCCTAAAATAGATCAAAATCTAATTAGTGTAGGGAAATTGTTGGAGAAAAATCATGTCCTAATGTTTAAAGAAAAAGCCTGCACTATACTAAATGAAACTGAAAATGAGTTAATGACAGTTCAAATGAGGAATAGAAGTTTTCCTATAGATTGGAAAAAAAAAAGTCACTACTCAAGCATGTTTAGCTGAAGAAAGTGAGACTTCTTTATGGCATAGACGATTTGGTCATGCTAGCCACACTTCACTTAGGCAAATGCATGACTTTAATCTTGTTGAAAACTTGCCTAAAATCATTGATGATGCCTATGTCTATGATGTCTGTCAATTTGGAAAGCAAACGGGATTGCCATTCCCAAAGAATTAGTCAAGAAGAGTTGTAAATAAGCTTAAGTTGGTGCGCTTAGATGTCTATGGTTCAATGAAAACCACCACACTGAATGGCAGCAGATACTTCATCATCTTCATTGATGACTTAACAAGAATGAGTTGGGTGTATTTTTTGAAAGCCAAATCAGAGGTTGCAGTTGTGTTTCAAAAGTTCAAACACATGGTGGAGAATGAAAGTGGGTGCAATATAAAGACAATCAAAACTGATAATGGAACTGAGTACAGCTGTGAAAAATTTGATAGTTTCTGCAATGCTGAATGTATCAAACATTAGTTAACCATTCCCTATTCTCCTCAGCAAAATGGAGCAGTGAAAGGAAGAATAGGACTGTAATGAAAATGGCTAGGTGTTTGTTGATTGAGAAAAAAGTACCTAAGGAGTTCTGAGCTGAGGCAGTTAACACTGCTGTTTATGTTCTCAACCGTTTGCCTACAAAATCAGTGGAGAAAAAAATATACCATATGAGGCCTGATATGATGTCAAACCAGATATCTCTAATTTAAAAGTGTTTGGGAGTGTTTGTTACACTCAGATTCCTGATGCAAAGAGAGATAAGTTAAGTGAAAAAGCTGAGGTTGGAATATTGGTTGGTTATTGCAGTAACGTAAAAAGATATAGGGTGTTCAATCCTCAGTAAAAAAAAGGATAACCTCTAGTAGGGACCTTAAGGTGGATGAAGAAACTATGTGGAATTGAGAGGCAATTTCTGTTGAAAAAATAAAAACAAGTGAATTGATTCCTTAAAACAGAGAAAGAGGAATCATTGAAGATGAGTTGGAATCAGATGATGATTCAGATATAGACAGTGGCAAAGTGAAACTGAGACCTCTTGCAGACATTTATGCAAGTTGTAATGCTGCTATAGTTGAACCTGTAAACTTTGATGAAGTATCAAAATCACCTGATTGGATGGCCGCAATGGAGGAAGAGATCAAGATGATTGAAAAGAATGAGACTTTGGAACTAACTGACAGACCACTGGACAAACAAGTTATTTGAGTGAAATGGGTGTATAGAACTAAGCTAAATCCAGACGGCTTAGTCAATAAGCTAAATGCTAGATTGGTAGTTAAGGGATATGCTTAGCAGTTTGGTATCGATTTCATTGATACATTTTCTCCTGTTGCAAGATATGAGACTATCAGATTGCTAATGGCAATTGCAGCTCAAAGTGGTTGGAAAATTTTATCAATTAGATGTTAAATCAGCTTTTCTCAATGGATACTTGAATGAGGAGATTTTCATAGAGCATCCTGAAGGCTTTCTGGTAGAAGAAAATCATGATAAAGTGTATCTATTAAGGAAAGCTTTGTATAGTTTAAAGCAGGCTCCAAGAGCTTGGTATAGTCGAATTGATAGTCATCTTGGTTATCTTGGTTTTACAAAGAGCTTAAATGAACAAACTTTGTATGTAAAACAAGTGGAAGAAGAAATGGTCATCATATCACTCTATGTTGATGATCTTTTGATCACAGGTGGCAGCAACAAAGTAATTAAAGAAGTGATAGATGAATTGAAGAAGGCCTTTGAAATGAGTGATTTGGGAGAGATGAATTATTTCCTAGGAATTGAGATTTATCAAAATGAGCAAGGAATTTTCATCAGTCAAAGGAAGTTTGCAAATGATGTACTAAGGAGGTTTAACATGGAAAACTGTAAGGCTATTAAGACACCATTAGTTTAAAATGAAAAATTGTTGAAGGAAGATGGTGCAAAGCAGGTTGATGCAAAGATTTATAGAAATTTGATTGGTTGTCTATTATATTTAACAGCAACCAGACCTAATATAACTTATGCTGTAAACCTTCTATCAAGGTTCAGACAGGAGCATAGTGAACTGCATTTTCAAGCGCCCAAAAGAGTCTTGAGATATATCAAAGGAACTGATGAAATAGGGTCTAGTTCAGAAAGTCAGAATTGTGCAAGTTAACCGGCTACACTGATAGTGATTGGGCGGGGAGTTTTGAGGATATGAAGAGTACTTCTGGTTACATATTTTATATTGTTTCAAATATCATCTGCTAGAATTCAATGAAACAAAAAATGGTGGCCCAATCAACAGCTGATGCTGAATACATAGCTACTTCAGAAGCTACAAATCAAGCAATTTGGCTAAGGAAGGTGTTAGAAGATCTGAAATTCAAGCAAGATGAGGCCACAGTTATCTATTGTGATAGTCAATTCACAGTTACAATGGTGAAGAATCCGGTCTTCTATGGAAGAACCAAACACATCAAAATCAGATACCATTCAATCAGAGAAGCTCAGGAACAAAATGAAATAAAGCCAGTGCATTGCAAATCTGATGATCAACTTGTAGACATCTTAACCAAGTCTTTAGCCAAGGCAAGGTTTGAAACACTAAGAAACAATCTTGGTGTTTCCAGCAAAAGTGCCAAGGAGGAATGTTGAGAAAATATTGACACTTTTGTTGTCATATGGTTACTGATTTTTGTATCTAAAGTCATGTAATTTAAGTACAATAGTTGGTAGTTTAACTTTTGTAATGTTGACCAAGTATGGTCTCATATTTTATTGTCAACTTTATAGATTAGAGTAGGTAGAAAGTTGTTGATAAGCATTGTCTTGTAAGTTTATATATTTAGCAAGAAAGGAAGTTGTGTGCAGTTCTTTTTGCAAGAAAAAACTCATCCTTTTTTTTTTTCATTTAAAACAGAGCAAACCGGTATGTAAAGGTGAAATCCGGTAAGCATAAACCAAATACGGTAAGTGCTCGACAACTGAGTAAATACGATTAGTATAGAGTAAATTCGGTATGCAGGCTCAATGCATATACGGTAAGCTCTAGCAAATTTGATAAGCTCTAGTCAAATACGGTAAGTTCAACAAAATTCGGTAAGTGTAAATCAAACCGGTAAGTTCCATCAGTTCTAAATAATTCTTGACTATTGTAGATGACTTCAGTAGGTGTACTTGGACTTACATGTTGAAACTAAAATCAGAAACGGGCAATACTTTGCAGAGTTTTTGCAGTTTGGTAGAAATTCAATGTGGAAAATAATAATAATAATAATAATAAATAAATAACCTATTCGAAGTGATAACGAAAACTAGTTTGACATGAGAGACTTTTTCTTAAAAAGGATATCATACATTAGAAAACATGCGTGGAAACAACTTAATAGAACGTCATTGTGGAAAGGAAACATCTAATAAGACCCCAACTCCATTGTTGAATGATAGCAGTCCTCTAGAAATTCCGTTTAAAAAAAACAACTATACACACCTCAAAGTTTTTGAGTGCTTGGTCTTTGCCATCACCTTTGTCAATGGAAGGCACGAATTCGATCCTAATGTTAGAAAGTGTATGTTAATTGTATATCTTTTTGGTATCAGAGGATATAGACTACTGGACCTAGACACTAAGAAAATTTTCATTTCTCGAAATGTTGTCTTCTATGAAATTGTTTTTTCCTTCAAAAAATGATAATAATAACAACTTTGACATTTTATTAAATCCAAGTGAAGTTAGTTTTACCCAAGGTCTTGATATATTGATTTCCAACCCTCCAGGTTATAATGATCCTATTGCTGTAGACAATCAAAACATTAGTTTTGAAGAACTAATAATTACAAAACCACCTGATTCACAAGCAAATGAGATGGTTAGCTCTATTGACCAATCAACACCTGAACCAGAAATTGACCAAGACATTCGCCTACATTTGCCCCAAATATCAACTAGAATAAGGAAAGTTCTAGCACATTTGAAAAACCTCATATGCGAGCAGGCTACATCACTTCTTCCATCTAAGAAGTTAGGCAAGCAGATGGTCCAAATTTAGTCATGAAATCTCTTTCTTCTTAGTGCTTGTGTGTCCGATAAATAAGTTGACCATACAAAGCCTTTGTGTCTTCAATAACTTTTCAAGAAGAACCTAAGAACTAGCTAAGATTGATGCTCTTAAGCTTAATGATACATGGGTGGTTGTTGATTTACCTCCAGCAAAAGAAGCAATAGACTGCAAATGAGTTTACAAAATTAAATTTAATGTTGATGGGAGTATAGAGATGTACAAGGTAATGTTTGTAGCAAAAGGATATACATAACTAGAAAACTTGGATTATAATGAAACTTTCTCACTTGTAGTAAAACTGGTTACCGTGAGGACATCATTGGTTGTTGCAACAGTGAAAGGATGGTTTCTACATCAATTTGATATTAATAGTGCTTTCCTATATGGAGACAGCCTGGAATGCAAATGGAGTCGGTGAGGGGTTACTGCAAAGTTGAAAACCATAATAATGGCCCTGAAGCTTTGGAATAAACAAGTGTTTGGTAGGGTGGATCATATTATTTTAGAGTTGGAGGAGAGAGTCGAGATATTAGAGTATGATTTGCAAGGGAATTTTCTGAATGAATTGGAAAGGGAATTTCTAGTGTCTAAAAAAGAGTTCTAACGGTGGCAAAAAAAGGGAAGAAATACGCCTATCACAACAATCTAAGAAAAAGTGGTTGAGTGAAGGCGATAATAATACCAAGTTTTTTCACAGAAGAGGGGTTCGAGGATAATGAGTATGCGCTTATCTAAAGTAACAGTTCTTTCGTCTCCTAAAGAGGTTTATGTTGCAGAGGTAGATTGCTTTCATAGCTTCTTAATAGAGTCACATGAGGAGCCTTGACCCGACTTGTCAAAGTATATTGGGAAGATTATTTCTTCCGAGGAGAGGGAACAATTATGTAAGTCACCAACAGAAGAGGAGGTAAATGAAGCTATTTTTTCTATTTAAATGGATATCCTAATGAGAATGGTGGAAAAGTATGTAAGCTTAACAAAATTTTATATGGTCTTAAACAGGCTTCATGTCAATGGCACTGAAAACTCTCTAGTTTATTATTCAGCAGGGGTATTCTCATTCTACAACAGATTATATTTTATTTACAAGGTCAACATATATTTCTTTCACGACTATTTTAGTGTATGTAGATGACATAATAGTTGCTTTAAATTGCATGGAGACAATCAACCAACTGAATTGTTTACTTCATGAGAAGTTCAAAATCAAAGACCCTGGCAAGCTCAAGTGCTTCCTTGGAATTGAGGTGGCAATGTAAGCAAAATGAATTAATTTATGCCAACAGAAGTATGCACTGGACATTCTAGCATATTCATGCACCACTGGTTCAACTCCAACCAAAATTCCTTTACATCAAAATGTCATATTGAACCTACCCTTTATAAGAGGTTGATTAGTAGGCTTTTGTATCTCGCGATAACAAGACATGATTTAGCATATTCAGTTTAAATGCTAAGTCAATTTATGGACAATCCCTGATTGCCACATTATATGCAGCCCACAAAGTACAAAAGGTATAATAAAAGGGCTCTAGGATAAAGATTGTTCTATCCAGCAAGTAGAGAAATTTAACTCAAAGGCTTTAGTAACTCAGACTAGAGAACATGCCCAAATACAAGGAGGTTTGTGATAGGTTACTGTGTATTCATAGGAAGCTCCTTGGTATCTTGGAAATCAAAGGAGCAAAATGTAGTCTCTAGATCCTCTGCAGAAGCAGAATATAGAGCCATGTCTAATGTTTGTTGCAAATTGGCTTGGCTCAAGTATTTGTTCAAAAACCTGCAAATATCACATCCCATGTGCACTCTTTTTAATTGTGACAGCAAGTCAGCAATTGATATTGCCACAAACCTTGTATTCCATGAGAGAACTAAACACAGAGAAATTGATTGTCACTTAATTTAGGATAAGATTCAAAAAGGAAACATCTTAACAAAACATTTAAAGCTTTTATTCATACATGCTCAAAATGGGAGTAATAGATATCTACACTCTATCTTGGGAGCTGTTAAAGAATGAAAGAGAACATGAATTGCAAAGTATTTGCTGTAAGTGTTATGCCCTAGGTCCAATCAACTTTGAACATAAGCACTTATGATATATGTTTAATGCATTTATTTTGGTATGATCTATTATGATATTAGATAATAGAGTTCGTAGATTCAAGTCTCGGTAATTTTTTAATCACAAAGAGTTGTGATTGTGAGACACAAATTACATATGATTGAATCTTAAATCATTCATGGTCGTAAATAATAACGAGATATGGATATCGTTATTATGGATAGACCATCACGTGTGTCATTCCTTACTTGTGAAGTAAGTAACTTATCTCACAAGTTAAAGTGTGGTAACACTTAAATGAAAACGTGAATGTTTTGTTATAGAACAAAACATTGGAGACCTGCTGAGAGATTCCACATC
Source organism: Osmanthus fragrans (assembly GCA_019395295.1). Taxonomy (NCBI): domain Eukaryota; kingdom Viridiplantae; phylum Streptophyta; class Magnoliopsida; order Lamiales; family Oleaceae; genus Osmanthus; species Osmanthus fragrans. The sequence goes on from CM033361.1 coordinate 9,468,395, forward strand.
GATAACTATCACAGTGTCAGTGGTTAATCTCTAACGTTCGGTAGTGGAATTGGTCCTTTGATTTGATGTCATCATAATACCTTATGTGGGGGCAGTCATACTTTGGTGATGCTAGAAATTGCTTAGTCAAGGGCCGCTAATATGGTATCGTTCGGGTATGTCAAGAATCATATGAAGGTTGTGAATGATCAATAGAGGATTCGTCACTCTTAGATAGTAAAAGTTTATGATCTACATTTCATCCAATTAAGTTGATAACGAAATCATTAGCCAATGTGTACCTATAAGTCGAAAAGGAGTTTTCAACTTACACTGACTTAATAAGTGGAATGAAAGATATGATCAATAATTGAGATTGACACATATCCATATCTTGTAATTGATCGAATTATATTGACGAAGGGATTATAGTTTCATGATAAACGAACGAGTTTGATTTTGTCATACCACGTGACATTTTTTGTCACATGTATTGCTCTGACACATTATTAGATGTCAATTTGGGACGACGGATGTGAATTAGTGATAAATCAAAAAGGTGTTTTGATTTATCGATTTTGATTAGATCAAACTAATAATTCACATCGTTAGGTATCGTGACTGGGAACCTAATGGGTCACACACAAAAGAAGAACTAGAATATTGAGATCTATCAATTAATTAATTGACAAACGTTGGATAATTAATTAATTAATTGAATTGCTTATTAATAATTCTGAATTAATTAATTGGATTAATTAATTCATGAACATGATTTAATTAATTGGATTAATTAAATATTGGACCGGATTAAGTTTAATAGACGGGTCAAGCCCGTTTGAACTTATATAAATAAGCTGATAGGGTTTGAAAAACAGTTGATGGGTTTTTCATTATTATTCTTGCTAGCACAAGAAATGAAACTCTGGTTCTCTCTCAATCTTGTTCTCTGTGTGGATATCATAGGAGGCTGGACAATTGGACAGTTGTGGGAGACATATCAGGATTGCTAGAGGAGCATGAATAGTAAATGAGTTTGCAGATTCTAAGAAATGTACAATTTCTATCTAAAACCAAAGCAGATACTTGGATGAGAATTGAAATCTGTTATTTTTCGTTGTGCATGTTTAAGTAAATTACCAACAGTTGCCAGCAGACCTGTAAGTAACAAATTGGAAAGCAGCCCATACAGATCATCAAGTCAAGAAGGATCTAAAAAGGAAGACAAGAAAGCTTCCAGAAGTAGGTTACATAGAAGATGGTGCTGGCCATAGAAAGTTATTATGCAACTGGAGAATGATTAGCTGAAAATCGTTGTATACATTAAACTCATTTTGTGTTAAGAGTTTGTTATATTTGATTCTTTTCTATTTCTATAAATTCAATAAACGTACATACATTTAGCAATGTGAATAAGAATGAATTAATAGTTAAAATTCTCTATCGTTTCTTCCAAAATTAATTCCTACATTTGCTAGTCTTGCAGCGACTCACATTCAAGATCTTTTAAATAACATTTATAGGCGTTTTCCATTCGTCGTGTATGTCTTTGAAAGCATTTCAAACCATAACGACATGATAATCATTATCAAGCTGCTAAAATGATAGAGCAATCGTTATAATCGTTCACTCATTTTGCACTTTTTACTTTCGAAAACAAGAATGAAACTAGCAACTATACAAGGAAGACAAAGAAAGGAAGACCAATTGGTGACCACCAAAATTGAGTAAATTGCACTATAAACTTTCTTTCTCTGACTAAAATTGCGCTAAACTTTTGATTAAGAGTTTCATTTCATGAATTGGGCTTCCAGCATTACCTAGTTTCTTGCCAAGTTTCTATCTGTAGTCTTGGTTTTGAGAAGAAACTAACATTTTGTAATCTTAGTCAAAGCCCAGGCCTGCCTCCAGGCCCATTTGATTTCTTAAGGTAAAATAAAAAATTATTTTTTCTATTGTATTAATCCAGTATAAAACATTTTGTCCCCCTAGCTCCGTCCCTAATCATACTTCATAAAAAGAGTAGTTTATGGAGCATTGTTAACAACGCCACTGCTAGAAGTCCCCTTAATGGTGGAAAAAGTGAAAGAGACATAACGAGATAGGTGGCAGAAACCGACATGGCTTGCGAATATGGAGACATAAAGAAGAAGAAATTGAACGTCATACACGGTGAAAAAGCACGGTTCTTGTTCTTAATATATGTTTAATTAGGATTCTCCGTAGTGATCAGAATAAATTTTTCCTCCTCCAGTGAAATGATGGATTGTAGTCGATAAATTTCGTGGGAGAAGTACGACTGCTTGAATTTTGGTGGAAAAAAATAGAATTTGGTTAAATAGAAGACACGATTTTTGTGTAGAGAAGAGTTTGCTACTGGGGTCTCTTTTGGAGGAGGTGAAGGCACTATGAGTAAAGTAAATAAACTTAGAACTCGTTTGTTTTGTGTTTCAGTTTTTGAGTTCTGAGTTCATTTTCAATTTTTTGTTTTGAAGGTCTATTTTAAGATTACTAAAAATGCGTTTGATTTGTCATTCTGAAAAATTACTTCTGGAAGTTGATAACTTGAAAACACTTTTGGTTTAAAATTTTGAGAAATTATTTTATCATATTTTATTTCATAAAATTTGGTTATTTAGTAAAATATAACATTTTTTTGTTAATAAATTATCATGTGATATATACATTTTAAAGTTGATAAATTTCATATATATTTTTCCACTACAAAAGTAAAACAAAACATAGGAGTAAAGAATAAAAAATAATGATGTGGACTAAGAATTTTTACTTATGTTCATATAAATTATATATATATATTAGAATTTGTATGTAAACAACTATTAAGAACTCGAACTATTTTTACTTTTACATTTTACATTTTTTATTTTTCTAGATTCTTTAGAATTTTATTTTTTAGAAGTTTAGATTTTGTTTTACAAAATTTTAATTTTTTTTAATTTTATATTTTAAAAAATTTAGAGTTTTTTTTTTTTCAGAATTATATATATGTTTTTAAACTTTTAGAATTTTATGTAAATAAAATTTTATTTAAACGCTTGGTTTGCCATTTTCAATCTATTTTCAGTTTTACAAAATACTGAAAATGTATTTGGTCTGATATTTTGAAAAATACATATTTGAGAATGAGGTTAAACTTATAACATAAAACTTAAAACATATTTTTTTATGTTTTGGGTATTTTCATTGAAAATTTTGAAAACATTCAAAATATGGAAACACGAGTGTTTAATAAAATTTAAAAATTTTAACAAATAAAATATTTAAAAAAATTACAAAAATAAAATCTAAAGTTCTAAAAGCTTAAAATTCTAAAAACTACAAAATAAAAAATCTAAAAAAAAAATTATAAAATTTTATAGGAAAATAAACATATTTGAGGCTTTAAATGATTATATATAAACAAATTATAATCAATATTTAAATGAACACAAATAAAAATATTGTCATTCTATTTTTACTAAATAATCAAATTTCATGAAATAAAATATATTTTTTAAAATTTCGAATCAAACGTGTTTTTTAATTTTCTATTTTGAGAAATAATTTTTTAAAATCACAAACCAAACGGGTTTTAAGCAATTTTAAAATAGACCCTTGAATAGAAAATTGAAAATAAACTCAAAATTAAAAATTGAAACCAGTTCCATGTTTTGAGTCTTTTTAGAGTTTATACCGAAAATATTAAGAATGTAAAAAAAATACATTTTGAGATTTATAATATAAATTTCACTTTGTTTTCAAAAAATATATTTTAAAAATATCAGACCAAACAGATTTTTGGTGTTTTAAAAATAAAAATTGAAAAGAGCTAACTAAATGCACCCTTATATGTTTAAGGGTCCGTTTGATTACAAGATGAAATTAGGGTAAAAAAAACAAATTACAAGAAATTGAATTGCTTATAACTTGATTTACCATGAATTGTCGATTAATTATATTTGATTAGTATAAATTTTTACCTGAATTTTTTTTAAAATTTTTTATCTTTTGATATTCATTTGACTTTATTTTTCATAAAATTGTCCATTAAAGGGACAAAATTTGTTTCCATTGGGAATAAGATATGTTTCAATTGTCCAAAAAAAATAAAAATCGAATACTATTTGTTTGACTTTGTTTTCCATGAAAATTGGAAATTAAAGGATATTTTTTTTTTCTTTTTACAATTATGGTTTGAATTTGTTCCAATTGCCCAAAAAAAAAAAAAAAATTCTTGAAATTACTTTTCCCACCAAAGCAGTGGGAAAGCCAATTGAGCCCTGTTTGTTTAGAAATTTTCAAGCCAATTCCATGAAAAGCAAGAAAATGCCAAAAGATGGAATTCTAATTGTCAAGAAAATATTACTCATCAAACATGACAAATGTGAGAAATTGAATTTCAATTCAATTTTTCATGGAAAAAAATGGCCTATCAAAGAGGCCCTAGAGTAAACTTTATAAGCTTTAACAAACGTGTCGTTACCAGCTAGTAGTGTTTACTTTAAAAGCAAGTTTATTGTTCCAACAGTCATTGAACTTTGCAATGTATCACATTTTACTAACCGAATTTTCAGTTGCACACAATAACCCACTGAACTTTGGTGGAACTGCACTCCATCACTCACCATCTTCATTTCATCCACACTGTTTGCCTACGTGGAAGACGGCGTTGCCATTTGGCAGTCTAATATGTCATGTCATGAAGAGTTAATTGTTTCAACAGTCACTGAACTTTGCTATGTATCACGTTTCACTAACCGAAATTTCAGTTGCACCCAATAACTCACTGAACTTTGGTGGAACTACACTCCATCACTCACCGTCTTCATTCTATCCACACCGTTTGCTTACGTAGAGGACGGCATTGCCATTTGACAGTTAACTTACTGCAATCGAAAGTTTAATGTCATTTCATGAATGCCCAAACCCCCAAACATGCTTCACCCATTTTTAACACCAAAATCGTGATTGGAAGAGAATATATATGCAGAATAACGAGACCCTAACCACAAATTCAACAAACCCTAACCTCAAATTGTGTGAATGCTACACCAAATTGTTCTGAAATCAAAGCCCGACAAGGGAGATTCTTGAAATCGTTGAAATGGAGAAAGAAAAGGGAGGTAAGTCTGAGGTTTTCCCCAAGTTGGCTGCTACTCTTGAACTGTAACACACCACCAATCTCTTTCCCTAACAACAAAACTAGTGATTTCAAACAATTGCACTTCGAACAAAAAAGTCAACAGCAAGCAATGACATTACCGTATAAACAATACGGGAAAAACCTTAGACTTACCTCCATTTGTTTTATCCATTTCAACGGTTTCATGAATCTCCCTTACCGAGCTTCGATTTCAGAACAATTTGGGGTAGCGTTCGCACAATTTAGGGTTAGGGTTCGTTGAATTTGTGGTTAGGGTCTCGTTCTTCTGCATATATATTCTCTTCCAATCACGATTTTGGTGTTAAAAATTGGTGAAGCATGTTTGGGGGTTTGGGCATTCATGACATGACATATTAAACTTTCGATTGCAATAAGTTAACTGTCAAATGGCAACGCCGTCCTCTACGTAGGCAAACGGTGTGGATGTAATGAAGACGGTGAGTGATGGAGTGTAGTTCCACCAAAGTTCAGTGAGTTGTTTGGTGTAATTGGAAGTTCGATTAGTGAAACGTGACACATAACAAAATTCAGTGACTGTTGAAACAATTAACTCTTCATGACATGATATATTAGATTGTCAAATGGCAACGCCGTCCTCCACGTAGGCAAACGGTGTGGGTGGAATGAAGACGATGAGTGATAGAGCACAATTCCTCTAAAGTTCAGTAAGATATTGAGTACAATTGAAAGTTTTAATTAGTAAAATATGACATATTACAAAGTTCGATGACTCTAGAAACAATTAACTCCTTTAAAAGCAGAGTCCTCACGAGCCTGTAGTCACTGCACAATATTAACTCCTTTGAAAGCCCTTTGAAAGCCCTAGAGTTCAAGCAGGCTTCTGTGCATTTCCGAGGTTCTTCTCTTCCTTTCTTCTTAATAAATTAGAAATTTGTGAAATGTAATGTTCTTTTTCTGCGTCTTTGTTTGTTTATCTTGTAAATTTTTGATCTTTACACTTCGTACTCATGTCGTTGTTTTTCACTCTCAAATCGTTGAAATTTGAAGAAATTACTCAGAAATTACAACGAAACGACAAAGAGAGCATTTTTTTTTTTTTTTTTAGCTCTGTATGGGTTTAGTTGTATATTAAAGTACAGACTGCTAATTTGTAAAAAAAATTCTGTTTTTCTAATTTTTTTCTGCGGACATTTTAGATAGTTAAATGCTATGTCATCTTTATGCGGCTCTGTTACTTAATTTTGTAGGTTCTTGATCTTGATGTTTGCTAAAATTATGTTGTTTTTAACCCTTTTTAAGACCTGAATAAATTATTGAGACAATACGAGGAAACGACTAAGAAAGAATTTTTTATTTTTAATTTTTAATTTTTGTTTATCTATGTTCACAGCACGGACCGCAAATTTGTAATATATTTTTGCTGCCACACCCCCCCCCCCCCCCCCCACCTTTTTTTTTGGGGGATTTTCAAAAGAATTTGAGGAAAAATAATAGATAAGTGCTTTCTGGATATTGAAGTTTAAATTAAATCTAAAATGAAAGAATATTTTCCAATGGAGATATGAACTAGTTTGCATGAAGTGGCAAATGGAGTTTTTCTAGCAGGAAATTTAAGTGGAGGAGTTGTATTTTCTTTTGTTTGCTTATTCTTTTAAAATTAAAGTGTTTTTTGTTCATCCTTAAATGTGACGACTTATTCTGTTATTTGTTTTCGGAATTTTTACTAAACTTCATCTTTCTTTGTATACTGGGAAAGAAATGCCTAAACATGTCTAATAAATACGAGGATTTATTTGTTCTTTCGAATAGTCATTTACCTCATTTTCAAAATAAAATTAAAAATATAAAAATATCAGATCTTTAAGCTAATGAATTAAAGAAAAAGGAGAATACACTGTAAATTCTGATAAAATCATTCTTGGACTTTAATGGATTAAAGACATTTTCATTTGACAGTGAGATCTATCAGAAAATAGTGGCAAGAAATCCATGAGGCTGCAAATTATATAGTAAATAAAGCTTTTCATTTCTTTTCAAATCATATTTTTTCCAGTGATCTAGACATGAGGAAAATTTTATCTTTCTGCATTTTGTCTCTCTTGTAAAGTTTTACTTTATGTTCTACCATTTACCCTATTAAAAGAGCTTACACCATATCCAGCTATAGGCATAACAAGAAAATATGATGTTCCAATCTGTTTTTCTCTATGCTTTCCTTTTGTGGACGAAACAGAGAATAGAATCAAAGTATTACTTTCTCCTTGCTATCTCAAATTCAATATTTCTAATCCAAGTTTCAGATTCTGTGGAAGATGTCTTACTCATCTGAAGACGAAACAGACATAAGTGAATCTGAGTTAGACGAGTATGTGGATAGATGCTATGAACAATTGAAGAATGCCCCTAAAAAGGTTCAGTATTCAGATGAATTATTCAGGTGCCCTTACTGCCCAGGAAAGAAGAAGCTGGTCTATATTTTTAAGGACCTTTTTCAGCATGCCTCTGATGTTGGCAGTCGCTCAATGAACAGAGAAATTAAAGACAAGGGGAAGCATTTAGGACTTGTGAAGTACTTGAAAAAGGATATTGGCGATGAAGATATATCGTCAGAATTTGCTGGATTATGTATTGAGCTTCCCACAGACGGTGCTGTAAATGACTTGTTTGTGTGGCCTTGGATGGGAATTCTGGCCAATGTTGATGTTGAGTGCAGGGATGGGGTTTATCTAGATGTAAGTAGTTCGAGGCTTAGGAATGATCTGGCTAAGAAAGGGTTTAATCCTGTACGGGTTCGATTACTGAGGGAAAAGAATCAGTGTAGATATGCGATAGTGGAATTCAAGAAAGATTGGTCTGGATTCTATAATGCAATGATGTTTGAGAAGAATTTTGAAGCTGATCATCATGGGAAGAAGGAATTTTACATCGCGCCATATTTGGATGATAATAAGTTGTGTGGTTGGGTTGCCCGGAATGAGGATTTTAATTCCGAGGGAGTACTTGGTGACTTTCTACGCAAGAATGGGGACTTGATGACTGTTGCTGATGTAGAATCACAAGAAATCCGGAAAACTGGACAACTCATCTCCAATTTGACTAACACCATAGATGTTTTGAAGGCCCGTCTCGATGAGATTGAAACCTCACAGCCAAACGGCCATGGCAATATAGGATGTCAGAAAGCTGAATGCTCTGATCTTTTGGCAAAGGTAAATTATTTTACTTCATCAGAGAGTAATTGTGGCTCAAACTATTGTCATTAAGTGCACGTTTTTTTCAATACTGTATTCCTAGTTTTTGGCTTTTTGCTTTAATTCTGTAACTCTATGACGTGCAGGATGAAGACTCTGGAGAGTTGAAGAAACTGTAGATTGAGTTTTGTTGATGAAGTTGAAGATCATGTTTTGGCATATGAAATCTTTGATAATGCAGCATGTGGTTCAGCTGGCTGTACTGTGAATCCTTTGCATTTTTAGTTATTTTCATGCACGAAATGTCAACTGAAATTACTGCTGTTAATATGTGACCTCACATATGCAGTTCTTGTGCTAACTATTTAAATAGATTTATGGTATATTATTATTGCGATTTGTGACCGCTTACCAACTGCTAAAAGTAGGAATGGTAAGCTGATATAGTAAGATTATAAATATTCTCCTCCATATGGTGATTTCACATGATAGCCATGAGCTTTGACGGGGTTCTTCGATGGCTGGTTCTAATCTAACTGAAATTGATTTACTGAACAACTGAGGTAGAGAAGAAACAACAGAATTGCAAAAGGCAGGGTCAACAACAAGACGTTACCTTTATTTCTAATCATTTAGGGGACTGGTGTGGAAACCGGTGACTGGAAATGTAGCTGGGCCGGTCCTGTAATTGAATTGTTGTTGTTCATGTTTGTGATGCAATATACACTGGAAGTCGGAAGACCTGCCTCAGTTTCAACTCAGCGGTCCATCCTAAAGTGAACGATGTTTTGGGGATCTTTATATACACCAGAGTGGTTAATTGGACATTGGGGCCAACTCCAAGTGCTTCTGTGAGCATGGATGATAAGTAAATTACCTATAAAAAAAAAAATTGATAAATCATGACCTCTTTAGTTACGTTAACTGTTCTTTTGTTCTCGCAAGTGGATGATTATTTCTAGAATCCTATATACTAGCTTCTTGTGAAGAGAAGTTGGTGTTTCATGCAAAAAAGAGTTGGAAGAGGATGAAGATGTGGATGTAAGGTGATGGATATTACCTAAGAGCATTTTCAAAATGTTCTTATACAAAATGTTTTTTATTTTAAGAGTAATGTTATTCATAGTCGTTCATTGTGGTAATTATTTTATATGAGATCCTATATAGTAGTTTGTTATTTGATACATTAATTTGGTAGCTTTTTATTGTCTCATGTATCAAATTATTAACTGTCACATGTATGTCACGTAGGATGACTGTACAAATAACATTATTATTATTTTAAAAATAAGTTTTAAGAGATTTTATTTTAATATTTTTTAAAAATAGAGAACGAGTTTTGACTCTCCAAAGATTCAAACTCATTTTCTATTTTTAAAAAGTTAAAATAGAATTTGGAGAGTCAAACTTGTTATTTTTTATTAACAATGATTACATTAAATAAATTACATATTTTAATATTTTACTTCTTAAACTATTCAAACCATATTTAATTTGATTGGCAGTTGACATATAAAAAAAAAATTATGTTAAATAAAATGAGGATAAATTAATAAATGTTCATAGAGAAAATCAAATTGAAGAGCCAAGCTAGAGAACATTATTGGAGTGCATAAAATTTTTTACTCTTTAAAGATGCTTTAAATTGTCTAGGTGAAAGAATCTAGTACGTGCACAGTGAGCTTTCATACTCTCTACTGTTTGACATGTGCGCCAAATGACACCCGAACTTTCCGTTGTTGCCGAGCGTTGGGCTGTGGCATGCGCGATGGCTGTGTCGGACTTGAACTTATATGTTTATAAGGATAATTTGGGAACTTTCAAAGATGAATTTCAAGGTTTTAGGGGAGACTTTATATGCCCAGTCATGAGAAATTGAGGGGCTACACAATTTTTGAGAGCACCAATACATGCACATTCACCTAGGGTTTCGAGTTTGGAATTGAAGATTGAAGAAGATTTCCAGGTGGAGATTGGACTTTCGACTACAAGATTCGATGAGGAGATTTTCAACAATCTTTGTTTTCTCCATTAATCCTTGACAATGTACTTAATTTTACACAAATCAATGCATTTGTCTACTTCGCGATGAGTAGCGCAAAAAGTCCGAATCGGGCCCGCTCGCAGCTCGAAACGACGAGTCAAAGCTCAGGCCGAGCCACATTTTGAAATCGTGGCTCAAAATGTGGCTCGAGCCCGAGGCGGCATGCGGGCCACACGAGAAGCCCGTGAGTTCTTAAAAAAAATAAAAAAACTGCCTCTGTTGAGGTAGCTACCGTAGCTGCCTGAGAGATCAGTAATGAGATTATATGAGATTTTATATTGAATTTAACAGTATAAATTGTACAAAAATATAGATGATAAAAAATTTGATTTGACCATTCAAAAATTTAAATTTAAATTTGAATTTTGAAATTTGAAATTTGAAATTTTAAACGGTTATTTTTTTTTTTTTATTATAAATAGAAGTTAAATTTTTTTAGTTTCATATCAATTTTAACTTGCAGTATTATAATTTCAACTTCAATCTTCAATTTCTTTGCTTTAATATTCACTTTCAATCTTTCCTACTATTCTATTTTCTTACTTTATTAATCTTTGCTCTAATATTCACTTTCCTAATGTTCTAGTTTCTTTCTTTGCTCTAATATTCAATTTCTTTCCTCAAATATTCTAATTTCTTTATTATTCTAGTCTATAATAACCATTAAATATAGATGAATTTTATTAGTGATGATATTAATCAGTTTGGGGATAGTTCGAGTACTCCAACCGGCTACGAATATGCAACTCAAAATGTATTCAATTGACATGGAAGATATCGAAGATGAAGAATTACTTGAGATAAAAAGGTTGAAAAAAGATTCATCGAATTGTTGGCAACACATGACACGTAAAAAAGTTGGTGTTCAAAATGGAGTTGATATTTGGAAAGCATGTTGCAATTACTGTGGCAAAAAATTTAGTTGGCACATAACAAGGAGTTGCAAAGTAAAACCAGTCGGTAATGACCCAAAACAGACTGAACTAGTGTTTGACGGTTTTAATAATACTCTTTCCACATTTGTACATTCACAAGAAAGATTTCATGAAGGAATGGTTGCATACGTGGCTGCTGTAGAGATGCCGCTTACGATGATAGAGTCAAAGCACTTTACCAAACTCGTGCAGCAATATCTTCAACCCAGGTATACTCCTTATTGTAGAAACACTCTTCGTTCAGATTCTATAAAATTATATAACAAAAGAAAACAAACTACTATTGAACAACTAAAGAGTTTTAATAGTATTATATCGTTTACCTCTGATTTATGGACCGGTGGTAATAGAAAATGTTATATTGCTGCTATGGCTCATTATATTGATCACTTGTGGATTCTACATAAAAGAATTATTGTATTTAGATGTATAGAATATCCTTATAATGCCACTAATATATACATGATTTTAAAAGAAATTATACAAGAATATGGTACACAAGATATGATTCGAAGTTTCACTTTTGATAATGCTAGTGTGAACAAATGTGTTATCGAAAAATTTATTCGTGATATTAAACCTACATTTGGAAGTTTATTTTTTCATCAACATTGTTTATGTCACATTATCAACTTGATTGTCAAAGATGGATTAGAACATATAAAATTACCTTTAGATAAAATTAGACAAGCAATAAATTTTATTACTGTGTCACCATCAATAAAGCAAACATTTTATAGTTTATGTGCAGAGTATGGCTTAGCTAAGAAATCATTTGTAACTGATGTAACACGTAGATGGAACTCTACATATCTTATGTTACATTCGTGTGAAAATTATAATACAATTATTTCAATGTATTATAATGGTAGGCATATATATGGACCCGAACATAATTTGGAAGATTGGGAATGGTCTATTACATTTTATGTGAAAAAATTTAAAACCTTTTTTCGACGCCACAAAGGAATGTAGCGCCGTTTATTGTCCTACATCTTCATTTGTTTTACATCATTTTTTTTACATTTCACAAGCATTTCATAAATATAGGAGTTTGTTATTGTTTGTTGATGCGGTCCACTCTATGGAATTAAAATTTCGTAAATATTGGAAGAATTGCCCTCTTTATTTATTTTAGCTTCAGTGATGGACCCTCGACTTAATATACATGGCACAAAAACTATTATAAATGGAATTTCTAATTTCATGAATTTGCAATTATCACATGTGCATATAAAATCAACATTATATGAAATGTATAACTATTACACTGAAAAAGAAGGTCAGAGCAGCTCTACTTCCCAAAATCCTTCTTCAAGTAATATTTCAAGAAATTCAGATAATTTATGGAGTTTTTTGGACACCAATACTAGTGTTCCTTCATTTAGTTCTAGTTCATCAATATTTAGAATGATAAATATTAATGGCACGAATATAGAAATTCCCTCCGAGTTAGCTAGGTATTTGTGCGTAGACATTCGTAGTATGTTAAATCCAGAAGAATTGCAAGAATTTAGTCTTTTGCAATGATGGAGGTGTAACAAAAGACAATATCCAATTGTATCAAAAATTGCACGTGGTCTACTAACACCTCCGGTGTCTACGGTAGCATCAAAGGCTGCATTTAGTTTAGGTGGTCGAATTTTATCAGATGAACGTCAAGACTAAAAGAAGATTTATTGGAGGCTTTAATATGTATGAAGGATTGAGAATGTGCGAATTTACGTACTCAAGAACTAGTTAACAGTATAATGGCCGAAGATTTGCAGCAGATTCAAACGTAAGATATTGTAAGTTTTTAAATTAATTAATGTCAAAAACATATGTAATTTTTAAATTTATTTGTTTCAAGAAAAATTGTACACGAAATATTTTATTCGTGTACAATTTTAACTCTGCCTGCATTGATTGTAACCGGTCCCAAACCTAGAAAAAGGAGGAGGGTTGTAACTTTGCAAAAATTTATTTTTTTAAAAAAAATTAAAATTGATATAGTAATATAACATAAGATGTATACTTTATTCCATTAATGTGCTAAACATAGATAATTAAATATTAATGCAATTCAAGTATTGGTCATGGCTCAAGTATTAATACTTTAATAGCATTATACGAATTTTTTGAAACATCGTTGCGGGTCTAACATAATAAGATGACACCTTCAAGTGAGTCCACCAAGCACCTTTCACATACCTATAAAATTAAAGAATATATAAAAAAAATATGGGCTTGCCCAGCTCGTAAAAGCCCGAGCCGAAAGCCCATTTTTTCGCGAACTTTTGCTTGGCTCGGGCCAGCTAAAAACCCATTTCGCTGAGCCCAAACCTTGATTTTGGGCTCGCTAGCCGGCCCGGCCTGGATCGTTGTTTGTGAATGCGTGTTGATACCATGAGGCAAAATATCAAGTACCACTACGTCAGCCCGAGGGTTTACTCAGTGCACACCCGAAGGGTAGCGATTGCGGGTTCCCCCGTCAACAAAATAAAAATAAAAATCAAGTACAACTACCAATAAAAATCATGAATTGTATGGAAAATACATATATACTTCTATAATTTGTGTGATCTTATGTGAATTTATTGTGAACGAATGCATTTAGATTTGTCATGATGTACATAGAGATATACTAAATTCTCATGTTTAAGTAAGTTTGATTTTACTCGAGATTATCAAATACTCTAGATAGGTTTGATCGTCAAGACGGATGAAATAATTGTCATAACTTGGTAGGCAATATTGAATTGGATAATTATTGTGAAATCACAAGTCCTAACACCTTCAAAACATCAAGTTCTCGAAGATTAAATTGTCGATCATTTTAGCATTATTTTGATTTAAACTTAGTTTAGGAAAAATTACCAATCCGTTCAAGCATTAAATTTGATTAAAGTAAAAGTTAGGATTAAATTGGTTAATACTTAATAACATAGTTTTCGTGGAAACAATACTTGATTTATTATTACACCACTCATTGCATTGCCATGCACTTGAGATTTTCAGAAACAAATATTTGGCGATATTGTCGGGAATGTTTCTTATTTTTATTTAGTTCAATTTGTTTGATTTTTTTTTCTTTTCCTTTCTTCCTTCTTTGAGGTTTCTTCAATCCAATGCATGACACAGTCGAATCCTTCAAAATTAGCCCTTGTTCATCTGGAGATCGAGCACATCATTAAGTTGTTACAACATGCCTTAGACTTATATGGGAAGTCCGATGAAAATTTGCATTCCCTTGTGGCACATTTCTTGCAGATGTGTCAAAACTTCACTAATCAAAATATTTCAAATTAGCCCAAGGCTTTTCCCACATACCTTGAAAGATGAAGCACATGCTAGAAGTATCATTACTTGGGACGATATGGTGCAAAAATTCACTACATCGTACTTCCCCCTTCGAAATTAGTTGCAAAGTTCAAATATGAAATCTCTACATTATAGCAACTTGATTTGGAGTGCTTCTATGAGGCTTGGGAAATGTTCAAGGACATAAAAAATTGTCTAAATTGCAAGACAAGTTTCACAAATCTTTACAACTAAAATACATAATTATTGAATGGACAATTGCAGTAAACAACAGAACGAATTATTGAAATTGCAGTAAAAGAAATTTCAAATCGAGGCCTGTATATCACACAATTTCCTTAAAACAGATTCGCCTCTTTACCGTACGTGCTTGAAGTTTAATCGAGCGTCCATTTCCCAGGATACAACGATAAAACCAGCAGGTTTCGAGCACTACAGATCCTACTCTAACAAACTGATATAGCTTTTGAACAATACCACCACAAGATCCGGACAGAAAATAATTTCGTATGCAGATAGACACAGTGGACAACTTCGTGTGCAGATGAATACCCTGTATTTTCATTTTTTTGAGGGAAGAGGAAAATGAGTCACTTATAGGCTCTTCAATTGTGACAATAATCATAAGTTAGTGGGCAATAACTTTTGGAGTTTCAAAAAATCAAAAGTCAATTTTAGAAAGCAAAAAAACAAAAAAAAAATATTCCAAAACGTAGGCCCACCTGAGGGGCCAATTTTTGGTCAATCCGGTTCGACATTCATGTGCGCAGGTCGCACTCGCATACGAGTTCAAGGTTCAAAACTCATTTCGATCTGTAATTTGCACCCCCTGCACACGAACATGGAGAGAACATATATGCTTCACTTGATCATACCCTTCTAAAGTGCAATCCTTTATATAGTGATTTTTGCTTTCATATTTTTCCTATGTGGGACAACCACATTTCTCATTTCCCACCAACATAAACTCATTTCAAGTGACACATTTTGAGCCTCGATTTCTCATTCACCCGAGTATCAATTTCGGTAAGTAAGTATATGGTTTCGATGTACTCACGGAGGATAATAGAAACCAACTTTCTTCTTCCAAAATAGCCAAGCGGGTCCCTCTCAAAACTCGTGCTAAAGTCAGCCAAAAACTTAGTTTTTCCAACATAAATCATGGTACCTTAAAGGGGTTCCAAGTTCAGTACTTCTATACTGAGCTGCTTCCAGCAAGTTGAACGACAGTAAACTCAATGAAAAACGAGTCTATTACAACAAAACAACTAATGAAGCCCTAGGCCCTGGGGGTATTTAACACAATGGTTGATACTACTATAAGAGGCCTTCATTGATGAAGAAGAAAGTCAACAATATAGCTCTTTATCAGCTAGCAAATGTAGTTTAGATTGCAACTTTAATTTGTGAAGGATGCAGGGAAAATCATTAGATTGAGTGTCTACTACTTGTGCAGAAATGAGCAAGTCAACTATGCACTGAAGTTTCAACGACAAACAAAATAATCTATTCTCATACACTTATAATCCGGGTTCTAGAAACCACCTAGAACTAAGAACACCGCAAAAAGACTTCCGCTAGGTTTACAACAGTAGGAGACGAAGTCATCTCTCGAGGATATTGTGGAGAAGCTAGCAATAAATACTCATCCGTTCATGTAGATGAATGACACATTCATGCAAAAGATTAAAACCAATTTTCAACATTTTGCAAACTTCAATAAAAAAAATCTTGAAAAGCGGGTATGATAGTTGGCTCCGTTAATACAAGAAAGGCAATTTAGCATCTTTCTAAGCAATATTGAAACAAATTCAAAATATTACGCACATGCCATGACACGACCCGTCTCGAATAACCTTAATGGGCCCGACACGTTTCGTGCACCGATGGTAGATACTAACTAAGTGTCGAACCCACCATCAAGACAACCTTGACCTGCGTTGCAGAATTCCCTCTAAAATATGGACTAAAACCACTTGATAAATAATTAGTTTCCTCAAATCAATACATATAATAACAGGGTACACCAACCCCTCAAAACACAAACTATTCAAAATGAAGTGCATTGAAATGAAATTTACACTCATTTACACCCAAATGCACAATATATACAAGAAACATGCAACGAGCCCATGATATGGATACATTTCCTCACAAAAGATGCATGTATCTCAAAAATATGAACTACATAAACTAATAAGATGAATCATACAAATAACGACTGTGTGGCTCGACTAGACAAATCAACATGCTCCAATATTGCTCAACTTAGCTACTATGAACTATCTGATAAAAAAAGGGTGACAAGATATATGAGTTTGTAACACAGTGAGAGCAGGGGCGGACCTAGAGGGTTCCCCAGGTCAAGGGACCCCCCACTTTTTTTAAAAAAAATTTGCTTAGTTTTTTTTAGTAGAAGACAACTACAAATTTTGATTGTAACCCCTCAATCCAAGTCGTCTGAGTCCGCCCCTGACAGTGAGTAAATAATTTTGCAAGTAAATATACTTTTTCCATTTATGCAAACTTTCTGAAAATTCTTATGCTATTACAACTTTAAAAACAATCTAAAAGCTTATAATACTTTTAAAATTAAGTATAATAGAATCATAAAAACCTTTATTCTGTAATATGTATAAACTAAATTCTATATTATGAAATTTGATAAACTGCATAAAACTAAAAATCACACTAAAAAGGTACCCGAAATAACCATACTCATATATCGATTAATCTCGATATTCATGGCAAGGTTATTCAATTCTGAAATTCTAGTCATATGCGCGCAGAGCTGCCCAAAGGCTATAATCTGATCATGCACTATGGAAACACATTCACAATAGTGCAGAGTGGGTAAAATAACCATAACTAATCATACATTGTGGAAACACATTCACACCAGTGCAGAATGGGTAAAATAACCATATGAGGTCATACACTGTGAAAACACATTCACACCAATGAAGACTAGGGTAAAATCCTCAAATCCATTTTTTTTCCGTTCTGTTCTCCTAATTGATTTGTTTACGACTTGCTGAAGCTCAAAGACTCTCATATCAAGTAGCTGTATTTCTTCTTTACTCCCAACTTCACAATTCCAATTAATATTATTAATATGCACATAGCTGTACCAACTATAAGGCCCGTTTGGTACCAATTTTTGCTCCATAAAAATAAAAAATATGATCGTTATCCATCACATCTAGACACCATTTTGGACTCTTCATCTCTTGTGGGTGATCCATAACGACTATATTTTTCATTCACATTCTACAAAGAATGAAAATCAAACGGGCATTAATCTCTTTCCTTTCATCATTTTACTACTTTCCACAATTATATAAAACTATGTAATTAGGTAAGTCCCACTTCAATAATTTCAACCACTGTACATATACCAAAACCATAATCAGTTTGCACCATTCCTTACTTGAATTGGTTCCTTTATTTAACCTTTAATCTTACACCCAAAAACTTGCTGAATGTTTTCACCCACAAAGCTTAAACCCAAAAGTTAGTATAAATTTTATTCATATAACTCAAAAGCTTCCAAAAATAGTTATCCACACCAAACCATCAAGAAATTAACTTATCTCCACTTATTGAACCAAAATGAGAAATTTATGTTTGTGTAAAACTTACCCACTTGAGATTTTTGAAGAAATGAGGATATGAAAGACAACCTAATACTTGAAGAAGTGTATCTTGCCTCCTAGACATAGTCGGCCGGCACCTCCTAATTTTTCTTCTTCTTTTTTCCTCTTCTTCTCTTCCACCAATTTTTCTCTATTTTCTACCCCTTTCATTCCTAGCTTGTGTGTGTTGAAATATACACCTATACCAGCTTCTAGAATCTGGTTTGTGGTGAACGTTCTAGGTTTCTGTTGTGCATGATTGTGACCACATTTTATTGTTGTAACTGAATTGATTCATTCACGTGTATAGTATACCATTTACTTGTTCCCTACTCCAAATCTTGTATAAATATCTCTCACCTCATTCACTGTATTCATCTCTTTTAAATCATTAAAATCAGATGTTCAATCTTACACTATATTCTCCTTTTCTTTAAATTCTTATTATTTCATCAATTTCAACTTGGTATCAGAGCCACAATGGCTGACACCGGATCCAATAAAATTGCACAATCAGCCCAGCCAGCTTCAACTACTCTGGTGCCTCCAATGTTGGGAGAAAATCGGATGTCACCATTTGGAATAAGCCTGACTCAAGTTCTTGCAGTCAAGCTTGATAGAAACAACTTTCTACTGTGGAAGAATATGATTATGCCCATCATCAAGGGGCATAATCTTGAACGCTTCATCACAGGAACAAGAACTTGTCCAGCAGAATTTCTGGCGATACAAACAACTAGTTCAGCTGGTGTTACTGTTGAAATGACTCCCAATGCTGAATATGGGAAGTAGATGTCTACTGATCAACTACTGATGGGTTGGCTTTATTCATCCATGACACCTAAGATTGCCATGAGAGTAATGGGATCTTTAACCTCTTGCTGCCTCTGGAATGCTGTCCAGGAAAGTTTTGGGGTAATGAATAAATCAAGAGTTACCTTCCTCATCAGTGAGCTTCAAAAGACAAGGAAGGGATCGTGGGTATTGATCAGTATCTTAACACAGTCAAACAGCTAGCTGATAATCTCAAAATTGCTGGAAAGAGTATTCCTCATAGTGACCTTGTTACACAAGTATTAGCTGGATTGGATGAAGAATATACCCCCATTGTTGTTCAAATCAACAGCAGAGAATCCATCACTTGGCATGAACTACAATCTGTGTTGATGACTTATGAGAGTAGAATTGAGCACCCCAATTCTGTGAAAAGTAGCTTAGCCTCAGTGAACTTGAGTCACACTTCTGCAAACTTCGTGCACAAAACAAATATAAACAGGGGAGGTAGATATAATTATGGTGGAAGAAGCAACATTAATAAAGGCCCTTGTCAAATCTGTGGGATGATCAATCATTCAGCTGACAAGTGTTTTAACCGTTATGTTGAGAGGTATATTGGCATAAGACCTAACCAATACTATCAAAACAATTCATCAGGACCAGTTGCCCTTATAGTTTCACCAAGCACTATTGCAGATCCAGCTTGGTTTGCAGATTCAGGAGCAAGTAATCATGTCACTACTGAGAAAGGAAACCTGGTTGAGGCACATGAGAATGGTGGTAAGGAAAAACTCACAGTTGGTAATGGAAACAAACTTAATATCTCTCATATTGGCACCAATTATTTGAGCACACTAAATGATAAGTCACTAGTTCTCAGTAATATACTACTAGTACCTTCAATTAAGAAAAACTTGCTAAGTGTATCACAACTAACATCTGATAATGGTGTTTGTATGGAGTTTCATTCTGATTTTTGTGTTGTCAAGGACAAGCAAACGAAGCAGGTGCTGCTGGAAGGGAAGCCTAAGGATGGTTTGTATCAATTTGAGTATCCAGGTCAAGCTGAAGCCAAAAAGTTTTCCTCTCAAAAGTCAATCTACCCAAATAAGTTGAACTCTTCAACATTTACTGTTCAGTCCAAAGTGTTAAAAAAGTATGAGTCTAGATTAAAATTGTGGCATATGAGACTTGGACATCCTACAGATTCTGTGATGTCACAAGTACTCAAGTCTTGTAATGAAAAATTTGATGTTAATGAAATTAATCAATTATGCGATGCTTGCCAACTTGGTAAATCATACTCTCTTCCATTTAAATTGTTTACTTCTCATGCCTCTGCACCACTTGAGTTGATTCATACAGACATCTGGGGTCCTACACCCATTCTTTCAACCTCTGGCTTTAGAACTGTATCCTTTTCATTGATGATTACAGTAGGTACTCTTGGGTCTATCCAATGAAAAACAAATCAGAAGCCTTAAGCCTATTCACTCAATTCAAGAACTTAGTTGAAAATAAGTATGATAGGAAAATAAAAAACCCTTCAATCAAATTGGGGAGGTAAGTTTAGAGCCTTCACTGAATTAGCACTACAATCTGGCATTAACATGCGTCTATCATGTCCTCACACTTCAGCTCAAAATGGCAGAGCATAAAGGAAACATAGACATATAATAGAAAATGGGTTAACCCTTCTTGCATAAGCCAGCATGACATTGCATTACTGGTGGGAGTCTTTTCATATGGCTACCCATCTTATCAACAAACTTCCTACACCAGTTCTCAAAATGAAGTCACCATATGAAACCATAAACAAAGAGCAAGTTGATTACAAGTCTATTAAAATTTTTGGGTGTGCTTGTTTTCCCTGTCTCAGACCATATCAGCGACACAAGTTCAGCTTCCACTCTATAAAATGTGTTTTCCTTGGCTTCGGTAACTCACACAAAGGCTACAAATGTCTTAATCCAATAGGCAGGATCTATATATCTAGACATGTGGCGTTTAATGAAAATGAATTCCCATTCCTTTCTGGTTTCCTCGACAAAAAAAACAATCTACAAAAGTCTGAAACTATCATTCAATACCTACCACTTCCCAATTCTTTAAGCTATGATAAAACATGCTCAACTGATGCAACTTGTTTTGATGCAACTCCAATAGCAGCACCTCAGAATTCTGAACAGATTACAATGGCCAGACATGTGACCTCTGAGGAAAATGAAAATGAAAACACTGTGGTAAACAATGAACATATGGCATGTCAAGAAGGAGTTACATATAATCAGACAGAGCAAGCTGAAGTAGATGGAGAGCAAATTCAAAATGCTGAAGAACAAGAAAAACAGATTGTTGAGCACCCCATGGTCACTAGGAGCAAAGCTGGTATCTTTAAGCCCAAAGTTTACTCAACTCAGTGCAGGGAATATAGCTTGGGATACAAAGAACTTGAACCAAATAATGCATATGAGGCTATGATGAGCAAGAGTTGGAAAGATGTCATGGAAGATGAATACTCAACATTGATGAGGAACAAGACATGGAAGTTGGTTCCTCATTTGGCCAGCCAAAAAGTGATAGGAAACAAGTGGGTCTTCAGAATTAAAAGGAACATTGAAGGAAAGGTAATGAAGTACAAAGCCAGACTCGTAGCAAAAGGGTTCTTGCAGACTTTAGGTGTTGATTATCATGAAACTTTCAGTCCAGTTATAAAAGCTTCTACCCTAAGGATAATCCTTGCACTTGCAGTTTCAAAAGATTGGAATATTAGGCAAGTGGATATAAATAACGCTTTTCTGAATGGAAAACTAGATGAAGAAGTCTACATGAGCCAACCAGAAAGTTTTGTTGACCAGAAAAATCCTACCTTCGTGTGAAAACTTGATAAGGCACTCTATGGCCTCAAGCAAGCACCTAGAGCCTGGTACAAAAGGCTGAAAAAGACTCTTCTTGAATGGAAATTTATGAAATCCAAGGCAGACAACTCCTTATTCTTCTACATGAATCAAAGGCAAGTGATTTTTGCCTTGGTATATGTTGATGACATAATAGTAACCGAAAATGATCATCAAATGCTACAGAGGTTTATTGACAAATTAAATGCTCAGTTTGCATTAAAAGATATGGGTGAATTACATCAATTTCTGGGAATAGAAGTGAGAAGGGTTGAGTCAGGTATGCAGCTCACTCAGATGAAGTACACAAAGGAGTTACTGGAGAGGTTCAACTTTGCACATCTTAAACCTTATGCAACACCAATGGCAGTAGGCAAATATAATCTCCAAAAGTGAAGGTGAAAAAATGATAAATCTCTCCTTATTCAAAAGTGTTATAGGTGGTCTGCAATACTTAATACATACACAGCCAGATATAAACTTTGCAGTAAACAAGATGAGTCAATTTCTATAGGCACCTTCAGATACACATTGGAAGGCAGTGAAAAGAATTTTCAGGTACCTTAAATGAACAATTGAACAAGGATTAGGGATCCAAAGAAGTGATAGAATGGAAATCACTGGTTTTGCTGATGCTGACTGGGCATCATGCCCTGATGATAGGAGGTCAACAGCAGGTTATTGTGTCTATCTGGGAGATACATTGGTAGCATGGTCTTCAAAGAAACAACAAGTTGTAGCCAGGTCTAGCACTAAATCAGAGTACAGAGCTTTAGCTCAAGCAACTGCAAAAATAACTTGGATTGAATCACTACTTAAGGAAATCAAGTTGCATCATGTTTCACCTCCTACTTTATGGTGTGACAACCTTAGTGCCAGCGCCTTAGCATCAAACCCAGTTTATCACGTACGCACAAAGTATATTGAACTGGACATACACTTTGTTAGAGATAAAGTTCTCGAGTGGAAGTTAAAAATCCAATACGTTCCTTCATCATATCAAATTGCGGATTTGCTAACTAAACCGCTTGCACAAGCCAGATTCTTGTTTCTTAAGGACAAGCTTGGAGTAAAAGAGTAGATTGCAGCTTGAGGGAGGATGTTGAAATATACACCTATACTAGCTTCTAGAATCTGGTTTGTGGTGAACGTTCTAGGTTTCTGTTGTGCATGACTGTGACCACATTTTATTGTTGTAACTAAATTGATTCCTTCACGTGTATAGTATACCATTTACTTGTTCCCTACTCCAAATCTTGTATAAATATCCCTCACCTCATTCACTGTATTCATCTCTTTTAAATAATTGAAATCAGTTGTTTAATCTTACACTATATTCTCCTTTTCTTTAAATTCTTATTATTTCATCAATTTCAACTGTGTGTGTATATCAAATGGAAGAAATGGGTTTATAACATGCCATTTGTACTCTCCATTAATACCAACCTTTCCAATCAAGTCCTCCAACATTAATATGCAATATAGCATTAAATCCTTAACTTCCACAAATAGAAAAATAAATGCCAAACTTTAAATTTTACCCATCTTAAACCCTCAAAAGATTTTTCATTATAAAATAAGCCTCAATAAAATGGTTTATTTCATTTAAGTCTCTATTTAGCTTTGACTTTGATTAATCGAACATCTGACTTTGAATAAATAATCTTGCATATGACTATGAATGAATGGATTATACATGCCATGTCTACTTGAACTAGATTTCAATTACCAGAAATCACAGCTAAGAGATAGGTGACAAAGCAAGCTAAGGTACCTACCATAGATGAAGAGGAAGTGGAACTATTGGAAATGCAAATAATGCAGAACATAAGGAGAATTTAGAAGTTCCATAGGCAAAGGTAGTCATTCCTATTAAAGCTTACGTGTCGTCCATCCCGTTTCCACAGAAACTGCACAAGTTAGATAAACTGTTTGCAAAGTTTTTAAGAAATGTTTAAAAAATTACAAATCAACATAATTTTGCCACTCCCCGATACAAATGCCAAGTTATGTCAACTTCATGAAGGAAATTCTTTTCAAGAAAATAAAGTTGGAAGAGCACGAGATAATATTGTTAATCGAGGAATGCAGTATAATTCGAAAGTATACGGACGTGGCCTCGTCCTTTTTTATAATTGTTTCTTAGTGGATAGAAATTATTTCAATGTTTCTTTGGCTGGATAAACCTTGTCTTTAATTAAAATTTCTTTAAAGGATTTAGTCTCGCTTTGACTATCTATGGCAGAATAGACCTTGCCTGGTGGGACTGGCCACGCCTTTTATTTTCACTCCCCATTTTCGTGACCGTATTTCAAGTACAGTACCTTCTTCAATTCTTTTCATCTCTAATGCTTCTTTTAGTACTTGCTAAGTTATCTTTACTAGCAGGTAAATTTTTCACCTTACCCTTCACAACGTCTGATACTTGTTTTCCTAAGTAAGGATCTTCAAGCCCACATTTCTTTCTCATTTTCCAGCTTTATTACCAGGATGATTTCTTCCTTGGGAATCAAATCCTTTTATTCATGAGATATCATCTAAGATGTTCAACTATGAGTGTCCTAGGATGTTGACCTTGCATTGGATCAAATAATTTTTAGATGGAATATTTGCGGAGTATATTTTTGAAAGATGGCTAGGGCCATTACATGTTATTTCGGCTTGCATACTCTATGTATCGTGTTTAGGGATATTTGATTCCCTGCATTATAATAAAAAGAGATTGAATTGTTTAGAATTACCTTTAGACCGAGAAATTTTTAAGTGTGGGCTCTCTAGGTGCTTGGGAGTGTGTACTGTATATGCTCTTCATACCTTGTGAGACTGTGCGTCCTTTTGTGTTCAACCTTTTCTCTGGGCATGGAGGTTTCTGATTGCATCGCATCTTGACCATTTTAAGCACTTCTAAACATTCATCTGTATCATGGCCTCTGGTGCAATGAATTTTGTAAAATTTTACCTTTCGCTCATCAGGAGGTAGGTATGATTTGTCTGTGTTTCGGAAAGATTGTTGGATAACATATTTCTTCTACCCTTGGGTCCATCAGGGTGGGGATATTGTGTCTAGGCCACCCAAATGCGAACATTTACGCTTATTTTTTGAATTACACTTGATATCCTTGCTTCTACCTCTTTCGATTCTCAAGGATATTATCTACTTGAATCTCATTGCAAATTAGATCCAGTAATTGGTGAAAGAAACATTGGTACCTTTTAATGACTTTTCGCTAGGCGGGGTCCTCTCCAACAAGTCATTCCATAAAGCATCTCTTGCCTCTTCATTTGGTATAACATGTGAAGTAACTTTTGATGGATTCTCCTGCTTTCTGCTTTACATTATCTAACCTTGTGGTTGGTCCCCGTCTTATTATGCTTTTGTTGAACACTTCTATGATTACTTGTTTTTCATACCTTAGATCTTCATTCTCGTTGTACCCATCTACCATCGATTAGCCTTTGGATCCCTGCAGTTCTCTACCCTCTGATCATTCACATGGTTATGCCTCCAGCCGTGCATATTTGCCTTATTCACCAATCTCTTTGGCGTGAACTTGTTTTTTTGCCTGGCCTCTAGAACCTCACATTTTGCACCCAGATATGCGTTCTTTGCTGCCAATGCTTTGAGGTTCTCTGCCGCCAATGCTTTGAGGTTCTTTGCCATTTCTTGTACATCTCCTATTTATATGTTCCATTCTACTTGCGGGGTCATTGGGTAGGAAAAGCGTTTGTCTGAAACTTTGCCAGTACTCCTCCTTGCTTTCTTTTAGGATTGATATCATTATTGCTAAATCATTGCAAAATTCCTTTATTTCGACCTCTAATGCTTCTATCCTTTCTAGATCTATTACCATTGCGTTTAATCCTTTAGACCTCAAGGATCTCTTTGCCACTGTAGAGAATTTCGTCGTTTTCTTTGTTCAAGTTGTCCACATACGATGCCACTTTTCTTGATGGTAGAAATCTGATCATTAAATCCTACTTAGCTATGATTTTCACTTTCTAGACTCACTAATTTTGATGGTTGAACTGGAACAAGAAGAGAAATACCTATTTGAGAGGGAGATATTTGAATTGCATGCGTTTCTCTTCAAATGATGGGGGTATTTATAGATTTGCCTCCAAGTCTAGGGGCAATTTTGGTTATCTTAGAAGAATGATAGATGGTGGCTCCTCATTGGCTTACTAGTTGATCGTGTTACAAGCATCACGCTTTATGTGCGACCAGCCTAGACGATGGAACGATTCGCATTTATTTTATGCGAACCTTTTATGCCTTCATTACCTTTGTGTATTACTATATGCTTTGTAGGGAATTCGGTATGGTTCGTAGAACGGGTTTTTTTAGGTTAACGGTGTTGCTTAATCAACATTAAGGTCCCGTTTAATTTTCATTCTTTGTAGAATAAGAATGAAAAATATAGCCGTTATGGTCCCACACAAGAGATGTAAAGTCAAAAATGGTGGCCAGATGTGATGGATAACGATCATATTTTTCATTTTTACGGATGAATAATGGAAAACAAACGGGGCCTAATTATGTTCAATGTTATGATATCCAGAGCTCATCATTGTTGACTAGTGGAAGGTGAAATCAGATTCCTTATTTTTTCAAAGAAAAAAAAACATGATTTTTCATGCAAAAATTTATGCTTCTTGCGATTGAGTAGCTTTTGTATTTATATTGCTTGGTTGGCATACATTGTGTTGGTCAACCATCTATATACACCGTATAGGTGGCTGATAATCTTAAAAAATATAAAGTGGAGATTGGTATCAAGGTTTGGTTTTAGTTGTTTTTCTGTGAAGATGGAGTCGATGTCGAATAAAATGTGTTTTTTAAAAATAATAAAACAGGTGGGTATTTGTGAACCTGGTGTTTAAAAAGAACTCGTTGATTCTATGGTTAATAGAGAATCCTTTATCAGTGCGAAAGTTGGGTTTTCGAGGAATCATCTAGTGATGATGAAAATGTAAATGAAGAGGAAAATAAATGAGGTACTGAGAATTTTGGTGTAAATAGAAATCAAGATGATTGGGAATGGATACAAGTGAGGTATACTGTTGGTGCAAATTCTGCTAGTAGGATAAGGAACATGGAGTGCTACCCGGGCATCACTAAGGTTGCGTAGAATCTTTGTGATCCTACACTGGTTCCTTGCCTGACGGGCATGAGTAGAAGTACTAGGTTGCGCGATCAACTTTGGAAGCAGGCTCTCTTGGCTTGTGATGCAATGCTTCTTAAAAGATTCGAGTCACTAAGGAATCATTCTTGTTCACAATTTGCCAACAAACTTCATGATGCCCGTTTTGTATGGTGTGGGATCGGCAAATGTGCTGCATGGCAATGGAAATATTCTGTATAAGTGGTTAGTGCAACTTTTGCGCTATTAAATCTGGTTGATTTTTTTTACATTCTCTAAGAAGTAGGAGAGAGTGCCCAACGTGCTTGTAATTTGAGCGTTACCAAGAATAGAAGACCAAAGACCAAAGTAAAATTGTCTTTTCTTCCTAGTGGCAAACCACCATGACATGCTCAACTTGATTCAACCACCTATAAATGAATCTAAACAGATTAACGAAGAGAAAATACCAAATCATGGCCATGAACAAACACTTTTTTCATACTTTCAGGTGCGAATTTAATCGTATTTGCACAACCACGTATTGGCATTGCAACTAACAAACCCTTTACCAGTTCACATTTTGTCTTGTTTGGTAAGGTGAATTGTACAATACTAGACAGTATTCACGAACAAAAAAAGCTCTATTGTCATGTCCACTGTAACTATCTATTGTATATTAATTCCCAGCCCTATTGGTTCTCAAGAAGAAATGATCCCACTCATGCTCTTGTGTTGTTCCAAATGTATAATACTTCCAACTATTTTCTTGATCAAAATCATTACTAGAATGTCTACCCTCTCTAATCTCTCTTAATTTCTCCACCCTTTGAAGAACTCCTTTTATTGTTAAGTCAAAGGCATCTTCAACTGTCTTCAATCTAGACCTTGGATCTGCATAAATCACCTTAGGAATCAGCTTTATTACCTCCTCCCTCATTTCTGATATCTTTTTTTGTGGAATTTGTGATAAAACTTGCTCAATTCTTATGTTGTTATTTTTCACGTCGTCTTCTGGTATGAGAACTGAGTATGAAGTGTAATCTTTTGGCAAGTGCCATAGATATTGAACGTAGGCAGAAGCTGGACTGAAGAAAACCGGAATACAACCGGCCAAGATTGAGTCGAATGTTGATCGCCTCGTGAATGAATCTCCCGGAGGCTGTAAGCAGAAAACTGAGTTTTGAAACAATTTCATCACATTAACTGGTTTAATGCATTTGTTTCTGCCGTTCTTGTTCTCGCATTCCAGCAATCTGCATTTTTGCCTTGAGGACGTGCATTGCTCCATGATTTCACTCCGGATTGAATCATCTATTTTTGGACGCGGTGCACCAGCAAATGCAAACAAGGTACGCCTTTTCGTTTGCCTCATTTTGTTTTGCCATTGAAAAACTTGATCATCACTTGATGGATGGAAATAAGTTGGATATGGTATCCCGAAATCGTTCTTGTTCCAAGGGCTTGACTCGATTGTTAACATTGTCATGTTCTGAGATTCAGACAACAACATAAGCTTGTTTCCCCAAGCATCGTCCTCATCAGTTACTCTTCTGAAATCCCACGTAATTCGACCTGCAACCAGGAAATGATCCATTCCCCCCATAGCATTCCACTCTGGTTTTTCCCTTAGCCATTTTACCAAATGAACAGCATCTGAATCTTTTACAGAAGTATTGTAAGAATCCCACAAGTGGCGTGCAATGTCAAGCCCCGCGTAGTATGGGACGTAGATGGCCGCAGCTTGAGTCGAGTCATTTGTTAGGCATTTATACTGTTTCATTCTGTTATGGAGTACGACTTCTAGTGAGAATTGATCGGTCACAAACCAGCCAGCGCTTAAGAAAATCTTTTGAGGGTTTCCAAGGGCCTGGCCTAGCCCCATGTTCACGAAATATTGGCACATATCAGTCCATTTGTTAAATAATTTGCATTGCTTAAGCAAATCATCATTGAATCTACTTGGCAGATCATGAATATAAATATATCGACCCCTACATGGATTCAATTTCCTTCCACTTTCGGCGTACTTATCGTCTTGCTGCACTATTGGTTCCAATTCCTTTTGAAGTCCGGCAAGATCCTCGACTGCATCTTCACGTGTAAACAAGATCTTGACAGAATTTTCTTCTTTCTCGCCATAAACTGTAGCTTTTTTCGACGTATCATTGACATTGGACATTGTGCTAACATTTTCAATAGAATCTGAACCTAAATATGCTACAGAATTTGATTGGTGGAGGGATATTGATGCAAATTTGGGGAAAGAAGACCAATCAATAACATAAAGCAATAGATACCAGGTAAACAAGATAAAAAATACGAACCAGATTTTCTTTCGAGTCCTTGCAAGGATTGAATTATACATATTCACTCTTGACATGGTTATTGTACTCGAATAAAAAAAAAATGGCAGAATGTTAGACAACAATGGACAGAATATTTGAATACGGAAGAAATTTCTTGGAACAGTGCAGAAATTGTTTGGAATGGTAAGAGAGCTAGAGAGAATAGTAAGAGAGAAAAAAGGGTCTATGAATGGTTAATTGAAGAGATACCATTCTATTCTTCCACTTGTCTCAATTATAGAAAGAGTTTTTAAGAATTAACGTTATTTATGTCAAAAAAATCTAGGTACTAGTTGATTGTCACCATATTCGAATATATATTTGTATGTACACAAATATTTTTAGCAGGATGAATATTCTATATACGACTGGGTATAATTTTCACCTATTTAAGTAAGGTGGAGCATTATACAAAAACATTCAAAGGATAGTCCAACCAAATTAATTCCATCGCCTAATTATAGTTCAATGAATAATGCTATCATAGGCAGTAGGGCGAATATGGTTCGATTTGGACGATTTGTTGGAAATTTTTAAACTAAACCATTTAAAGCAGCTTGGAATTTTTCTAAATCAAATCAAACCATTTCAATTTATAAAACAAAACCACATTTTTCGGTTTGATTCGATTTAAAACCACGGTTTAACAAACTAAAAAATAATATAAATTGAACTGTTGTAAATGGTAAGTTTATTAGGGTTTGTTAGTAAATGACAATATTAAACATGCAGCCCTAGAAATTATTATCATTATATCCCTGATTATTAACTATAAATATATAACACAAGTTTATTGAATTTAATTCACTCTTTTCATTTTTCTCTATTTTTATAACATGTTATCAGCACGATTCACTCAAAATCAAAATGAATTAATTAGAATGTAATAATTTTTATAAGTATAATCACCTATAAATGTACCAAAATCAATTTGATGGCATGTGGATTTTTTTTATTTATTTATTTATATACATATGCATGGTAATTCAAGGCTGTTGCTGCTTTGTCAAAATCAATTAGAGTGTTTCATTATGCCTCAATCAACTTTGTTGTTTTGTCGAATTCCTCCTCAATTAGAGTTTATCATTCAGCCT
Source organism: Osmanthus fragrans (assembly GCA_019395295.1). NCBI lineage: Eukaryota > Viridiplantae > Streptophyta > Magnoliopsida > Lamiales > Oleaceae > Osmanthus > Osmanthus fragrans. Next base: position 9,498,843 of record CM033361.1, read on the forward strand.
CAATTGATTTTGCCAACAATCAATTTTTTTGACATATGCATCTCTATATGTATCGTTCTTTTTATTGCATACATGCATCCCACTATCTAATTATTGCATATTCACACACCCCATTATATACTGAATGGATTCTTATTCATTGGTAAGCATTCCTCCATTATTTACTTATTTAGGGCTTGTTCGGTAAGGATTTAAATCCAATTTTAATTGAAAATATAACTGTTATGTTTGACTTTCATCTCACGCATGGGATCCACTAATGGCTAATTTTTCAATTAAAATCTAATTTAAATCTCCACCAAACATACTCTTAATTAATGGTGTGAGTACACGTCCATGGCTCTTGTACATATCATGTACATGTTTGTATGCACGTCTATTTGCAGAAAGTTTGGTGAATTCAGGCATAGAGATTGTGTGCATCTCTTTTTGATTTACGTGTATAATATAATGATTAAATATTCTACATTCAATGATGTCAAATATTAGCCGAGAACTTTTGTTGATTTACGGGTTTTTATTGAGTATTTTACTATTTTTTATATCTTTAACTTGTTTAAATACTTTCACATGTTCTTTTATAAATTTTAAACAAATAAGCAAGACGTCATAATTAATATTCCAGAAGCGTAGATCTATCTATTATAAATAATTTATTCGTTATCAAAGTAAAAGTGTAGGAGTACTCATTAGGTTGAAACACTTTCTATGCTATGACGAAAGCCTTATCAAATTAATTCTAATGAATCGTAAACCTGCTTTATCATATTTCCAGATCAATTTCTTTTCGCGAGATGTGTTTTAATGCACATGTTGTCAAGAATCAAATAATGAAACATACAAGTGAAGATGCTAGTTACATTTGCAATGGTAAGAATCAAATTTTATTTTAGACAAACGACCCATAATTGTTTTTCAAAAATCATCTAATGAACAATAGATCAGACATGATGCTGGAAATATACGAAGGAGGATGACGAACAGATTAAGTATAAAATTTAACTGAGAAGCCATTCACAAATCAAGACCCAATCTGATGAATACAATGCTGCAGATATGAATATTTACAAAAACTGGAAATCTACCAGAATCGAAATTTTTATCAGAGGCGGAGAATGATTCAACAATCCACCATTGTTGATGTTATCCTATCAAAAAAGCTAGATTTGGATTTGAATTCCCATTGATTCAGCATCTTTAATTTGATGACAGCCGTTTTGATTGTGGTAAACGTTTTCAGTTACATATGAAAACATGGAAAGTTTCTAATAGAGTAAATCTGGTATTTCTATTGGGTCATGTCGAAATTTGTGTTTTTAAAATAGTATAGTAGTAGTTTTCAAAAAAAAAAAAAAATAGTATAGTAGTATAAAATGAAATATTTTGTATTTGTAAGGTATTTATAATTTTTTTTTTCCCAAATATCATAGATTGCCTTTTTCTCTTTGGGTAATAACTAATGGGAAAAAATTCATACATACATACATACATACATGTATGTATGTATTGATTACAAATTATTTGGTCACAAATTATCAAATCAATTAATTACAAATTATTTCAAAGTCATAACTCAAAAATGTTATAGGTCACAATTTATTGATTGGTCATAAAAAAAATAAAAAAATTATAGGTATAAAAAAAATTATCAAATTAATTGGTCACTTATTATTTCCTAATCACAAATTATCGAATTAGTTGGTCACAAGTTATTTTTTAATCACAAATCATCAAATTATTTGGTCACATCTCGCCAAATTCTCGTCACAATTCCAAAATTAGTCACAGTCAAACATTTTTTAGTTCACAAATTATTTATTGGTAGCAATACCCGAATAATGGGTCACACTCTTCTTTCTCACTCCACCGTCACCACACCACCTCACCACCACCACACACGTTGCTGTTGTTGCCTCACAACTGCAAGATCCCCACCATACCCACATCAATCGCAAAATCACCACCATAGTAACCACAACACCTCCACACACGACAACAACCATAAAAAAACACCACCACAACAACCATCGGCCACACAAACTACCATAACCATCAAAGAAATCAAACTGAAAAAAAAAAAAAAAAAAAAAAAAAAAAAAAAAGGGAAATAACATATTTGTCCCACTGTGGATCAACCACTGTTAGATTAGAAGCAACGGAGATGGGATCGATAGTACCATTCACATGTTGAATCAAATTGCGACAAATGACAGTATCATCTTTCCCAAAATTTTCATTTTTTTCGTATATAGCGATGGGGTGACATCGTTGCAGAGGTGGAGGTATAGCGTGAGAGTTGCTGTTGCACCGTGAATAGTCACCATTGTGTATGCGCCGTGAATAGGGATGACAACGGTTCAATTTGACCAAAATCATAACCACGCCACCAAATTTTTGGTCATATCATAACCGCATCATAACCACATGAGTCGGTTCGATTCCACTCGGTTCGTATCGCAGTTCGGTTCGATTAATAATCACAAAAATAAATTATTTTTTATAGTCCAAATTTCAATCGTCAAATTGAAAATATATATATATATATATATGAAGAAAAGTCAATAAAAACAAAAATACAATTGGGCCAGAATCTTGGGGAAGCCCAATTGTCCTGAAGAATAGGAAATGAGGACTTGCATATGATGAGAATTATGTACCATGTTAGGAGGATGATAAAAATACTGGTCATTATCAAATGCACTTATTCAGGTTAAATATGGTCAAACATATACTATCACCTGCATATTATAAAAGTAGTAGTGAATGAGATCAATCTGGATGTTTAATACATTTAATGGTAATAATTTCTGGACTAGGCTATGTATGTTGACTTTCCGGCACCTATCTACTTTATGTACAAGGAAAAGAATAGTAGTAAGCACTTCCTAGGAATCAGAGAAATAGAAATTTGTTCTTGACATGTCAACTAGCACTACAATGATTACCAAAGAACACTTAGGAATTAAGCATATCACTGGGACTGACATCGTAAATTTTCTACAGGAAATTGAATATGTAGTAAGGTGTTATTAGTAGGGGATTGTTCTGTAAAATGATAATAACATCTCTTTCTTCTATTAATTAATGTAGTATCATAGAAGTTGCTATTTTGACTAGAAGACGATCTTTTACATCTTCAAATTTAATCAGCACGCAATAACTGCCAAAGTACTTTACTACGTGAAGTCTTGATCATACAAATCTCTCATTAAAGAGTCTTCTACAAATCTTCCATCGATCTTCGCAAATCACTTTTTCTATACTCACACTCAAAATGGAATTTTACAATGCTAGTTATAAGGAACTAAATTGTACACTTACAGTACCTAAATCACTCGGCATAGCAACCATTATTAATCAAGATTTTTACTTTATTTAAACTTTCATAAAAGAAATCAATTCACAAACTAATCCGACAAATTTATTTCATTTACCATATATTCTTCTAATCCTATATTTGCATTTAATCATTTTCTCACCTCGAATGGGGAAAAATATAAATATCATTTTTTATCTAAATAATCAGAACGAAACTGACATTTGAGGAGTATCAACCTCCTCATTGGCATCACCGTTCTTCAATTCATTTTTTACTGGGTTAAAGGTTTACTAATAATATTAATTGAACCAGAATTTTGGGGAATCCCAATTGTCAAAATTGTCCAATTAATTTTGAGAAAGAATAATGGAAAGCCCAATTAAATTTTTTTAATGGGTAATCAGTTCAGGGCGGTGCTTGTGTGAGTTGGATAACATTATTGATTATGATGCATATATTTGGAAACATGAATCGGGTATGCGCTATGGATGAGTTATGTGTGTGAGTGAAATCTTACCTATCCTGGCAAGGCATGATAATTTAATTGTACGTGAGTTAAGTATATCATTGGACTCGAAGAGATTGAGTCATAAATGAGATAGGTTGATCTAGTGACCCTAGCAGCAATCCAAACAATCAATGAACATCACAATATCCTCAAACCAAATTAAAGTAAACTCAACTCAACTCTTAGAAAATTGTTTAAATAAAGACAGAGGTTTTTATTGTTGAAGATTAATCGAGATAGAAACTTCTAGGAAAATCGACTTCACCTAGATCTTCACTATGCCTTTTTTCATCTAGCTAATTGAGTTCAATTCTCTTTGTTTGTTAGCAAATCATCCATTCATCCAACGCCTCTTTCAACAGTCAATTGAATGTTATTGTCGTTTATCAAATCACATATGCGTACGCAAAGTTAATAAAACAAGGAAGCAAATAGGCCAATGATTTTAACACCACATAGGTTCATATAAGTCTTTCGATCTCTATATTTACATATGTCGAATTATCCAAGATCTACCTATAATTCCCTCTTTCGACAGCAAATTACAAAATTGAAATCATCTAATTAATGACCTGTTAATTAGAAGCATTAAACTCAGAATAATCCAAACAAACATAGACGAGAATCAAATCAATTTAGCATAGCCAATCAAACATAGTTTCAGATCCAGATTACATCATTTCCCTAGAAGTAAATAAAATTAGTTCATACTAAAAACCGAAATCAACCAAAACGAATTCACCATGGTTTTCTAGAGAATAAATAAAGGAAAGTCAAACTGTTAAAAGCCTCCTTGCAGTAGCAATCACAGCCACGAGTTCCCAGCACTCTCTTCTTTGTCTTCTTCTTACAATCTCAATTTTTCTCCAAAATCTGGTTTTCAAAGTCTCTCTGTTAATTTTTGAATCCAGCAGCCAAGAGCCCCCTTGCTAGGTTTTCCCAATGGTTTTTTTTTCCCTCAAGTGTTTGGGCGGATTTTTTTCTCCAATGGGCCGAGAAAATATTTCAAAAACGTAATTCCCGAATTTTACGCGCAGGCGATAACATGGCGCCCATCGTGGCGCCACGTATTCTACTGGTCCTTCATATCGCTGGACGCCGTGGCGCCCAAGGCTCTGACTTGCTTTCCTTTGTTCCCTTTTTTAAGCCTTTTTACCAGCTTCATCTCCTTCACTAACATTTCATGCCTCCATTTGTGATCCATCTTTCAACCTCAATTCAAACTTCAGAGTGTCATATTCTCCCCAGTTGTCAAGACTACAAAACAGCGCGAGCACACACATCAAAATGCTCTGAAGTGCCCGAGAACAAACCAAAAACTATGATTTAGAGGCGTTTGTTCGATGAATAAATCATACTCATCAGGCGGAGCACCATAGTTAAATACCATACCTGCCCTACTCCGAATCGGGTCATTAAAATCAAAATCATAACCATCTCATTGCACCATCGGTTCAATTTTTTCATCCCATTCGATTTGGTTAACCGCGATTTTTGATTTTAACAGTTTGAATTGTCGTCCCTAGCCGTGAAGAGTCGTTGGAGCGGTTGCATCATGAAGAGTCATCGTGTGTGAACTGATAGATTGAAAATGAATTATTGGGTGGGGCGGATGGGTTTGGGTTTGGTGGGTAGGGTATGTAAATTCTTTTACTTTTATAATAATAATAATATATATTAATTATCTGATTTTTGCTTAATTAAACTTCTCGCCTGATTTAAGAATAGTAAGCTTTAAAACCCTAGTGGGATGTAATTTTCACATAATTAATTTTGCTGGAAATGTTATTTAGTCTAATGGGCCAACCATTATGTTGGAAGAGTGTCCATGGCCTCGAGCTAGTTAATCATAAGGAAAAATTATATCAATCCCTACATTTTAAGTTTCAATTTTTATTTTTTTTAAAAGATAGTAATAATTTTTTTTTAAAATCAAAAATCAGATGTAGCCCACCCCCACACCTTCAAAAACTAACTGAAAAATAAAAAAATCATTTCTTCTCAAAAATGACGTCGCCACTAACAACCTTTCTCACATCCTCTCTCTCCTACGCTGACAATCTCATCGTGAGACCGGTATTACATGACTGTCAGCTACTCTAGTCCAATCTCCACCATCTTTGGAGACGTCAACACTTCCAGTTCACTCTTCTCCATTGCTCGCCTCCAAATCCGTATTCAGTCAATTTAATTTATCCTCGCGTGACTGCTCCAGCCCAGTCTCCACCATTGCAACCAACCATCTTCACCTCTTATCCCTCTCCGATGCTAAAAACCCCACCGACAAGCCGAATTGGACTCAGTTAATTATGTTTATTATTATTATTATTATTATTATTATTATTATTATTATTATTATTATGCCTTTATATTTAATACAATAGACGAATAATATTAAAATAACAGTCATCAAAAACATGCTTTAATATGAAACATGTTAGCAAACCAATATGATTATAGTTGTACACACAAAGTATTCCAACATTCTTTTCACTCACACGGAAATGGCATAAACCCCTTGGTTTTTCCCCCATCCCCTGAATTTCTCCTTTTCACCGGTAGGGTGGGGGGAAAACTAAATGGTTTTCCTCCTAGGTTTCTCGCAATGATATTATCGATTACATAAATTGTCATCTCTGCAAACTTAGGATCATTTGTGTCAAGATTGCAAAGATTTGTGATCATTTGTGCTAAGTTTGAAAGGTTTAGACCAAAAATGAAAAAAAAAAAAATTACAAACGTTTGGGACCATTTACGCCAATTTCCTCATTATTATTATAAATTAAGTGATTATTTTGCTTGAAGCAATTATAATTGTGCATTATAACCATTCTTTCCAATTTCCTTTGAAAGCTGGATCCCTTAGGAGAAAGAGATTTCTGTCAATGTTTTATGAATTAATATCTTAAGCGAAGCTCAAATAAGTCAAATTTGAATATTGATTACTATTATAGCTAAACTCACTTTTTCGGAAATTAACTCTTAGCCTTAACAAAGTAGATTTTGTTAGTATAAAACGTGACTTTGAAAATTATGTCAAGTAAAACAATGACTTAAAAAGTAATTTGCAGTCAAACTTAAACATGCTATTAGCAGCATCCATAATTGAAAATACTGAAATAATCAAAGAATGAATTGCTTGACTATTATTGCAGCTTGAACCTTGACTAGAACATTTATTTGCTACTACTTAAAATTTTGAAAAATGGCAGTAGAGGTCCTAAATCTTTGACCAGTATAAGAATTTGATTCTCAATTTTCAAAATGTAGCATTTAATACTTAAATCTTTGAATGTGGTAGCATTGAAGTCCTTCGTTGACAATTTTACCCTCGTAATTGCGTAAAATACAAACTTTTGGTAAAAAGACAATTCTAAACTTAATATAAATAAATAAATAAATACTAATTAAAATGGTAAAAATGATGCATCCCAATCAATAAAACATGAAAGAATAGTCAGATCCACCCATTATCCAATCAAGTCATTCTCAATTAAAGTTGATGATCAACCTAACAACACTCTATAAAGTTGACACTTACAGTAGCAAAAGTTTTTGTTACACAATTAATTTTCATTTGAAGAGCTGGGAATTCGTAAAGCAAAGGCAAACAAAGGGAGATGAAAAACATTTGCACAGTAAATGAAATCAAATTGTCAAATTTTCGTAAGTTTGAAGAAAGAAAAATTCAACCCTTGACATTAATAATCATCACTTGGTAATAATTGGAGGCAGTTTTATATTAGAAGGAACTACATGGCATGCCTATTGTGTATAAGATAATTAAGGCATTTCATGGATATTGTGAATATGAAAATACTTGCAAAATAGTGGTTGAGGGACTCCTTCACATATTTATATTTATATTGTCTATATAGGTCTTTAAAATGTTAGGATCCATTTGACAGGTTTTTTGAAAAGTTAAAAATTAATTTTGAAATTAAGAAGTTGCTTTTAAACGTGTTTAAATAATTTTCTAAAAGTATTTTGTCTTGTTAGAAGAGACTTTAGACTCTAGAAATTATTTTTACAAGAAATAGGAGTAAAAGTAGAAGTCCTGTAAAATGGGGCCCATAAGGCATTTTTCATCAAGACTATTAACATATCCCTTAATTTACCAGCTCAATCATCGGAGGTACGAAGGGTGGTTGGTTTCATTTCAACATTTGAGTTATTGCCTTTTAAAGTGGTCAATGACCCAAACAATTCTATGCTATCATTCACTTTAAATACCATAAACAAAAAAATTCAAATGTACAAATTTAACTGTCAGAATTAAAACAAACATTACATACTCCATGTTGTGTAATTGACCGAAAGATTATGATAATAATGAAATAAACAATGAACACCAAGATTTAAGTGGAAAACCCAAGACGGGAAAAATCATTGGCAGATGAAGATAATTTCACTATAATCAATAGCAATATGTATTTACAGCAAGATCTCAATGCACTCAACTAAGATTTAAAGCTCAATATGTTGTATATATGCCATGTTTTGTTGTGGAGATAATACACGTCGAACTATATATACATGAAACCCTAAAACTAAGTTGTAGATAAATAGAAGTCCAAAACACTTCAAAACGTGAAACCTCGAGAAACACCTTCGCTCGAGCGACGTCGAGCGAGAAGCGAGGGAAGAGCGGGGAGAGCTCTATGTTCCATTCGCTCGAGCGTCCAGCTAGTGAGAAGCTAGCGAAAATGCTATCATGATTTGTTATGGTCCATAATTCTGATCTCTCCTAAACCACTTCAAATACAACTTCAAACTTCACTAGAATTTTGGTCACAATACAACAAATCTCCACCTTGAACCAAATTTCACTACAAGGATCTATAAGTAAACACCACTCCACCTATTCCAAACAAATCTCAATGGACTAAATCAATGACAAACACCAACTAAATTCAAGAATGCTCAAACTTAGCAATATGCAATAATTTTGTCATCATGCCAGCATGATTATCCTTATTATCAACTTGCTCACTACAATATCACAACGAGCAATCATTTCATGCACAAAATGGTACCTTACATCAATGTGATTAATCCTCTCATGAAACATTTAATCCTTAGTAAGAAAAATAGCACTCTGACTATCACAAAAAACTGTAGAAATCTTCAAGTCTTCACTGATTTCACCAATTAATCTCCTTAACCACATAACTTCCTTACATGCCTCTGTAATTGCCATGTATTTTGTCTCTGTTGTAGACAAAACTACTGTATTTTGCAAAGTAGCTTTCCAGCTGGTAACACAGCTTTCAAGAGTAAACACATACTCTATGAGCGATCTCATTTTATCAAGATCTCCTGCATAATCTGAATCCACAAACCCAATGACTCCATCTGAATTTCTTCCCAAATGCAAACAAACATTAGTTGAGCCTTTCAAGTATCTGAATATCTACTACAATGCTTTTCAATGTTTCTTGCCAGGATTTGCCATATATATGTTAACTACACTAACTGCGTGTGTCAAGTCTAGTATTGTACAAACCATAGTATACATCAATGAACCAACTGCATTGGAATAAGGAACCTGAGACATATAATCAATGTCTTCATCTGATTGAGAACACAATCCAGTTGATAACTTAAAATAGGCAGCTAATGGAGTGCTGACAACTTTAGCATTCAACATATTAAACCTTTGAAGCACCTTCTCACTGTACCCCTTCTAACTTAAATACAATTTACCAGTTGTTTTATCCCTCAAGATTTTAATACCGAGAATTTTATTTGCTGCACCCAAATCCTTCATCTCAAACTCCTTACTAAGTTAAGATTTCACCTTATCTTTAGCTGCAATGAGCATGTCATCAACATACAATAGCAAATACGTTATCGATCCATCATCTCCATTTCTGAAGTACACACAATTATCATAATTACTTTTGCTGAAATCATGATTAGTCATGAATGAATCGAACATTTTGTACCACTGCCTTGGTGACTGCTTTAATCCATACAAGAATTTCTTCAATAAGCTAATATAGTCTTCCTTTTCAGAAACTATGAACCCCCTCTAGTTGTTGTATGTAAATGCTCTCCTTAATTTCTCCATGCAACAATGTTGTCTTAACATTCATCTACTCAACTTACAAGTCATTGTTTGCAACAATCCCAAGCAAAGTCTGAATTGAACTATGCTTTACAACCGGCGAGAGCACATCTGTGAAGTCAATACCTGGAATCTGACTGTGGCCTTTTGCTACCAATCTGGCCTTATACCTTGCATCTTCAATTCCTGATGTCACTTCTTTCTTTTTGAACACTCATTTGCAATGAACAACCCTTTTATCTTTAGGTAGTTACATCAAGTCTCAAGTACAATTTTTATTTAGAGACTCATTCTCCTCCTGCATAGCAATCAACTATCTGCTATAATCATTGCAACTGGCTGTCTCTGAATATGTAACAGGTTCTTCGATGGAATCAATTCCTTCAGCCAAATTCAAAGTACATACAACCAAGTATGCTTCCTCATACTTCTGTGGAGGTTTAATCTGTTTGTGAGGTCTATCATTTGCAATAGAATACTGTATTGCTGGTGGTGGTGGTGGTGGCAAAGTATTATTATTTGACAATTCTGAACTAGTCCATTCTGAACCTTCTCTTTGTTCCATTGGATCAATTTCCAACTCCATCTGAGTTGAAATACTATGTTCCTCAATTTTATCAGAATCCTTACAAGGCGAACCATGAATCATATCAAGTTCATTAAATATTACATCCCTACTAATCATCACTTTCATTTCATCTGGACACCACAGTTTATACCGCTTCATACTTGATTTAAACCCAAGAAAGACACTTTCTAGACCTAAGCTCCAACTTCTCATTATTTACATGAACATAAGCAGGACACCCAGCAATTTTCAAATCAGTATAATAAGAAGTTTTACCATACCATACCTCTTCTGGTGTCTTTTTCCCAATGGTTGTTGAAGGTGAACGATTAATTAGAAAAAAGTTGTGGTAGCAGCTTCAGCCTAAAAATTCTTTGACAAACCAGCATTTGAAAGCATACACCGAACCTTTTTCCATCAAACTTCTATTAATCCATTCTGCTACACCATTTTGTTGAGGAATTCCATGCACTCTAAGTGTCTTAAAATGCTTCAACCCTACAGAAGTTATTGAATTCATTTGAACAAAACTTCAACCCATTATCTGTGCGTCGACATTTAATCTACTTTTTAATCACTGTTTTCCATTATTTGAAAGTCCCAAACACATCACTCTTCTATTTTAAGAAGAATACCCAAACTTTCCTAAAGAAGTCATCAATTACTGTCAACAAGTAATAAGCACCTCTTCTTGAAAGTACCTTTGACGGTCCTCAAAGATCTGATGAATATATTCAAGTGTTCCATTTGAGTTGTGTCTGACAATAGTGAATCTGACTCTTTTCTGTTTTTCAAAGACTTCCTCCAAATCCATCTGCGCAAGTACTGCTCGCATCTTCACTTGTTATAGAGTAAACATCGTGTTACGATTCAATAATGGAATATCATATTTCATCGTTTCCATGCGGAATAATCAAACCTTCGCTCTGATACCACTTGTTGTGTAATTGACCGAAAGATTATGATAATAATGAAATAAATAATCAAACAATGAACACCAAGATTTAAGTGAAAAATCCAAGACGTGAAAAATTACTGGCAGATGAGGATAATTTCACTATAATCAATAGCACTATATGTTTACAACAAGATCTCAATGCACTCAACTAAGATTAAAAACTCTCAATATGTTGTATATATGTTATGTTCTGTTGTGAAGATAATACACGCCGAACTATATATATATAACCCTAAAAGAAGTTGTACATGAATATGAGTCCAAACGCGTTAAAACGTGAAACCTTGGGAAACATCGTCGCTCGAGCCACGTCGAGCGAGAAGCGAGCAAAGCGAAAAGCGGACGACAGCTCCCTGTTCCATTCGCTCAAGCGTCCAGCTAGCGAGAATGCAATGATGATATGTCCCGGTCCATAATTCCGATCTCTCCTAATCCACTTCAAATACAACTCCAAACTTCACTAGAATTTGAGTCACAATACAACACTCCACATGTTATTTTATAGCTTTCGGTGACACCTATTATACTTTTTAGTGGAACCCATTTGTTCATTTTGGAAGGTCAAAGTTGATTTGTGTCCTCTCTGTGAGAGCATCGAAATTAGATATTTACTTGTCAAAAATGATAATTGGATGAATAAGAAATTAGAGTTCAAATTGGACCATTGGAATATGTTTGTGTGTTGGAGGGAAAACTATTTTTAGACTTTAATTTGTCCCATTTAAGAAAATGAACAAGACAATGTCTAGTTTAAATATAGATACACTTTGGAAGGATATAATCATGTTTAACATAGAAGTTCTTCTACACAGGCCTCGATTTGCTAGTTTCTTCCCATCTATCTCGATCGTTCTAAATAATTTCTTGTATATTTTTTTCAATATATATATATATATATATATATATATATATATATATATGACATTGTGAATTTTTTATCTAACGGTAACTCGACATGCTCCTCCGCCATTAGCTACCCTTCATCCCCATCCTACTCCGCTGGTTGAACCTCATCCGTCCTCCATCTCTCTATCCCGCTAGTTGTTTTTCCTAATGTCTTTTAGTCAAACTTTGAATTTTCAATGTCCACATGTACTCATAACCAAGTCTAGGAAATTCAAGAAAAATGTTATGTACTCGTAAAGTTTGATAATCATTAAATGCTGGTTAAATAGACTAAGTCTAGGATGATCCCAGTTAATCAAAAAGTGGAACTCACCATTTCGAGACGAGACGTAAAAGAATCATGTTTTTCCCCTATTATTTGATGAAGGACAATGGGGAATTTTAAACGAGGATGAATGTTGAAGACTATTTAAAAGTCCTGATCCATTAGTAACCTCATTCTGTAGGCCAACCAAAGTAATTCAATCAACGATTTTAAACATAATAGTAGAAAATGTGTAATCGTGCAAAAAGAGTAGGGCACTAATTAACTCAGAAAGACCAAATTCATTCAGAAACACGAAGATAAAAGGGTGGATGGGAAAATGCAGTATGATTTTAAAACCATCCAAATACATAGCCACCTCTCTCTCTCTCTCTCAAGCTAGAAAGAGGTACTCATGACCTTCAGAGGCACTACATAATGGTTAGGAAACAAGTAGTATTCCTTAAGGACCTCATTTAACTTCACTTTGTTATAATTATTGGGCTAATTGGGAATTTGTAATGGTTTCGAAGATCAAGAATGAGGAAGTGGTCAACAACAAGCTATATATGTACAATCACATAAAGGTCTAGAGCTAGATTCTACACTAATTTGCTTGGAATAGTTTATTGGTCATCGATAGAAGTACTAGATTGTGCAAGCTTATCGAAAATTTATACTATACTCGAAGTGATAAATATTTGAGTGTGAAAGGTGCTTTAGATACGAGCAATTCAGCTTTGGGGGGGAATACCTGAGTAAATATAGATAGCAAAGTTATAGTTTGAGAGTCTAAAGTTGCATTACCTTTAGAATGACACATTATGTGAGCTTTTATAGATTGCAAAGTTATAGTTTGAGAGTCTAAAGTTGCATTACCTTTGGAATGACACATTGTGTGAGCTTTTGTTATAGAAAATGAGATATTAATCAATCATTAGAATTACCTACTTGGCTGGGTGGGACGGCGATAGTAATGAATTGTCACATCAATTACTCATTGAAGATTGCATAGAAGATCTTTTGCTGATCCTTAGCAGCCTCTCCTTGTCCATGAGGGTTCGATTCTCCATATGAGGTCGACTCCAACAAATGGGTCTGACCTCTCCATAGGGGTTTGACCTCTTTATAGGGTTCGGTCAAACTGCTACTTGGGCGGAAGGACATGGAATGCGGCCCAAGTTTGCTTGTCATGTAACTGCCACGTGGTAGTACTTGAAGCCTCGCTGGAAGAGGCGTAGCTAGTCTCTTCTCCACCAGTGTATCAAAGAAGATGAGACAAATCCTTTCTTATATAGTTATCATCCTGAACTAAGAAATGTGTTGCCCTTTTTCCTGAGTTTGTGGGCCTCATCCTTATTATCTGGTAGAACCTGATTTTTGAGAAAAGCTATAATTGGCTGCATCTAAGATGGAGTTCCTTCAATCCACATTACTTTTCCTCTTTTAGAGATGGATGATTTGGAGAGATGTTCAATTGGGACCATTTTCAGCAGTTTAGAATCCTTATTGTTTGTCCAGGGCATCGGGGTATCAATACATATGATTTGTGTTAACTCAAACATTTCAAAAGATGGGAGAAGATCCATGACCTGCTTGAGGTATGCTGCCATACTCTTATCCCTTGCAGTGAAGTTGCCATTTACTTGGCTCACCACCAATTGTAAATCGCTATTGACCACTAACCTCTTTACTTGCATTTTCCTTGATAACCTAAGGCTAGCTAATAGCGTTTCATACTCACTTGTGTTGTTGGAGGCCTTAAATCCAAATCTTACTGCATAATTAAGTTTGTGACCTTTTGGGCTGACTAGTACCACCCAGCCTCAGAGGCTGTTTCTCCTGAGGAGCTATCTATAAAAGGCTCCATACGGGGGCTCCACTAGTTTTATTACCACTTCTATTTCTGGAGCGTTGACAAATTCTGCTATGAAATTCGTTAGTGCTTGTCCCTTGACGGAAGCCTTTGGCTTGTAAATGATATCAAGTTCACTCAACTCCACAACTCATTTTATCAATCTCCCTTAAACATCAGGCTTTTGAAGCACCAACTTAAGTGGGAAGTTGGTTAACACTTGTATATTGTGGGCTTGGAAATATGGTCTCAGCTTTCTAGATGTAGTAATCAATGAGATTGCAAGCTTCTTTATGTCTGTGTAGCGAATTTCTGCAGATAAGAGGATTGTGCTAAGGATAGAGCTTATGGCGTTTGTAGAGACTACTAAGTACAATAAAAATGGTTCTCCGGCCTTTGTTTTCGAGAGGAGGGAAACCTATCTCTAGTGTTTCTTTAGCTCTTGGAAAGCCTTTATCCAAATCTTACTACCGTCATTTTGGTATAGAAAAGACATGCGTGAATCCCTTAACTGCACATGGTGAAGGGCATTAATTAATATACCTTCCTAAATGCATAACACCAACTCATCAATCTACTAGAGTTTCACTTTTTATTGATCAATTGCTCGTCATTCGAGAGTGAAGGTTCTGTTTATGATACCACTAGATTTGGTATGATTTCCTCGATCATAATTGAGCTATTTATGATCACGGTGAGTCTTCCATAAGTACCCACGTGTCAAATAAGTGTTCATTGATTCACCAAACTATTGACTAAGAAATCAAAATCGATGCTCTTGACAACTCAATCGGGAAAGTTATATAACAACCAATTATTCGATGTAGGATCGATTAACATATGATCAATAACAAATGAAGTAAGCAAGTTACCTTGTACATTTTCCCTAATTGAGTAGGCACTTGCTGATCCTTTTAATCCTCAAATCTTATTTTATTCCTATCGAAAATCCACAGAACCTTTGGATATGTGTCATATGTGCTCATAATCGACTCATTGCCACATTAGCTTAATTCAAAGTCTAGATAAACAGAGTCTTTTCTAGAGTAAAAAAAAATGTATCAAATATTTTTAATTTAGAATACTGTTATTGGATAAACTCTTTATTTGTTCCATATTATCCTCAAGAACATTAGACTCATTCTTACCAGGGACGGATCCCTTGCCCAGCCCCCTCCTCCATCCGTCCCTGATTCTTACATCGAAGGTTGAACTGATGGACGTGCCTACTCTTTCCTTATTGCAAGACGCAAGTAATCAATTATTTGTTATGATCAACACCAGCAAAATTGATAAGCATCATAGTATAAGATCAAATTACTACCATCTTAAAAAGTTGAATATTCAACTACCAAAAAAGATTTTATACAATTATTATAATACAATACCAATAGATCGGGCAACCAATATAGAATTCGACACGTAAAACCAAATGATTTACTGTACAGTGATAGAACCGAGGCAAACCAAAACCAACGAGTTTAAGATAAATATTAGAACATTGCTTGTTGTACACTTTTGTGTACAGTAAGAGTTACAGCCCCCTCATGGGGGTTCTTTTAAAATTAACCTGTTCAAAATGTTGAATTTCCACTTTGACTTGTTAAAACCATAATATTTCCACAATGACCTCTTTGTTGGTAAAAGACAAAAACGCTCTTAAATATATAAAACAATTACTAAAGATTCTTTTGTTTAAAGACAATACTACCCTTTATGTAATAAATAAAAACCAAACACTTTTACGTAAAATTTCAAAATCTTGCCTTTTTCTCATCTGTCTATTCCAACAACACAGATAAAAATTCTCTCAACTTTCATCTGTCTCAACCTGAAAATCTGAAAAATCGGAATGCAGAAGGCCGAAATTTTTTTTAATCAATCACTTCGAATCAGTAAGTACATTTTAAGTATATTTCATTTAGTTTTCATCAAATTAATACACGTTTCTATCAATAAAATTTATTTCGATGTGTAATGTTAACAGTGGATTAAATTGATAATATAGATCTGTAATTTTTTTAAGCATGAAAAAGAAAAAAAAGTCATCTGCATCTTTCAGACGAAACAACCGGCTGTTACTTTTTTTTCTTTTTTTGCTACTGATTTTTTCTAGAAATTATATTTCGTCATGTAAATATGAATGTGTTACTTTGGTGATTTCAAACTAAATGAAAGAGATCGATGGGTATGAAAATATACGGGCGAACGACCCACTACTATCGCGGTTGTCATAACATCAAGTACCTTTTATGCAGAATTGTGTAGTAATTTACAGAACAAGTTGAATGTTGATCCCTCTCAGTACGATATGAAATTTAAATTTATATTCAATGAGCACGAATCAATTTTCATGTCACCTATTAGGATTTATTCTGATGCTGAAATAAATTATCTATTTCTTATGAACCAAAAGCACACGACTCCTCTTTGTGCGACTTTAGTGAGGAAGGATGTCGTCGAAGGTAATTCGGATGGAGGTGATCAGGATAATGATTTTTGGAATACTCTGGAGATAACTCGTGAGGATGATGTGGTTATTCCAGAGACAGATGTTCATCAACGTGATTGGGTTGTTACGCACATGATTCCATCCGTAGTTCACGACAGCAAGAATCAGAATGAATTTACAAATGAGGATTTGTTTGCTTACCGTCAGAGACATGAGCAGTGTGGGACCTCAAGGGTTGGAATGAGTGGACCGTCCTCTAACTCTTCGCGTGTGGTTCCCGATGATGATGATTTGTAAGCCACGCAATTGTTTCAAACAAAGAAAGATTTGCAGGAATCTCTACATCTACTTACAATAAAACACAACTTTGAGTTCAAAGTGAAAAAGTCAACCAAGTCGTTATTGATGATCGCCTGCGTCGACGACAATTACAATTGGCGTTTGCGAGCGACAAAGATGGACACGAACGAGTGCTTTATAGTTCGTAAGTATACACGGGAACATACTTGTGAAGTGGGAATTGGTCAAAGTGATTATAGACACGCCCGTACTCGGTTTATTGGTCAGTAAATAATGCACAGATATCAGGACCCACGGACGATCTACAAACCTTCAGACATTAGGAACGACTTCCATAGACATTACGGAGTGATCATGAGCTATCAAAAGGCCTGGAAGGCTAAAGAATGCGCATTTGAAGATTTAATGGGATCGGCTGAGGAGAGTTATGTTAAATTGGCCAGATACTGCCACAACATGGAGAGAACTAATCCTGGATCGGCATATTTTATTGAGACGGAAGACGACAATTGTTTCAAATTTTTCTTCATGGCTCTTGGACAATGCATTTGGGGATTTCGAAATGCCACGCGACCCATAATTCTAGTCGATGGTACAACTCTGAAATCTAAATACGAAGGCAAGTTGATTATTGCTATATGTCAAGATGTCAATATCCAAATTTACCCTCTTGCATTCGGCATAGTCGATAGTGAGAATGATCTGTCGATGCGTTGATTTTTTACAAAGTTGAGGGAAGTAATCGGGGAAGTCGAAGAGCTTGCATTTGTAACTGATCGAGGACAGTCTTTGATAAATGGTATCGCTGAAGTTTTTCCTGAGGCACATTATGGTTATTGCATGTACCATATACAAGACAACCTGAAGACTAGGTATCGGGGCAAAGACATCGTTTAATTGTTTAGAAGAGCGGTCGAAGCGTACAGTGTTGAAGAGTATAACAGGTTCATGGAAGAAATAAGAAATAAATCATTCGAAGTTTGGGAGTATCTAACCAAAATGGGGATTGAACATTGGGCTCGTTCACACTTTCCAGGCCATCGATACAACATAATGATGTCGAACAACGCGGAGTCTCTCAATGGATTATTCAAGAAGGATCGAGAGTTACCCATGCTTGCAATGATTGAGAACGTTCGTAACAAGTTGCAGCAGTGGTTTCACGATCAACGTGTAGAATCACGTAATTGTTCGAGCGTGCTAGCGCTGGCTCAAGAGCAGAAACTTTGTAAATCTACAAATGTTGCGAGAAAGTTGAATGTGGAACCACTGGATGAGTTGCGATGCCTTGTGAAATGTACACGTACTACAGCATACATGGTTGACGTGACTGAGAATACATGCAGTTGTAGTCTATTTCAGTTGGAGAGTTTTTCATGTGATCTACAGTCGCGGTGGCTATATATCGAGGCTTTGCACCGAGAACATTATGCTCTCCTTATTACACGGTTGACTCTTGGAGAGCAGCGTACGCAGAGACTATATTTTCCCTACCTAATGAAACTAAGTGGGAAGTTCCCGACAACATTATCCACCTTAATACTGTGTTACCACCAGAAGTTCAACCGCGTGGTCTTGGACGTCCACGTACGTATAAAATACCATCTACCGAAGAGTTTCATCAACCGCGTAGGTGTGGCAGGTGCAGAGCCATAGGCCATACTCGTTAAAATTATAACAGTCATATTCCCCTAAGTGACATTTAAGCCGATGTATTAAATGAATAAGATTTTTAATGTTTCTGTTATTAAAATCCAATATTTAATTTTAGTCATCATCAAATTTTAAATTCTTATTTATGAAACTTTTTAAATATTTTCGATGTTAATTAAATAATATTTTCGATAATTGAATTAATATTTAATTACCTATTTTTAATTTTAACAATTATATATTTTTAATATTTAATTACAAATATTTTTAATTACATATTTTTAATTTTAAAAATAAAAGAAAAAGGAAATTACCATTAAATTATAAATAATATGTATTTTTTGGTAATTATCAATTTAAATTTATTTATTGAATCACATAAATAAAAATTTTAAACAATAAAAAAATATTTTAATTATATAAAGAATATATTTATTACTTAATTCAAATTAATAAATGATAAATTTAATTACCGATTTTTAATTTTAAAATAATATCTTTACTATTTAATTACAAATATTATTGACCTAGTCAACATTAAATAATTCAATTTTTATTTAATTGACTATGTAATTATAAATTTGTATTTATATAATTAAATAAATAATTTAAAATTACATAAGTAACGTAAAAATTACAAATTACAAATGATTACAATTGATTACAATGTACATAAATAAAAAATCGCACTTATACAATAGTTACAAAATTACAAAGAATAAAAAAAAAATTACGGATTGCAATTAAATTCTCATAAATAAGCTGCTAGCTTATTTCTCCAGTTCTGAATCCATGATTGGTTAATAAAATCAACCTTATGAACTATACTCAAAAACTCTATGTACTTTATCATGTAAATGCCACAGTCACCACTGCAATTGAACAATAATGCGTTAGTGATATGTCATATACATAAAAACTAAGTTTTAAAACTAAAAAAATAACAAATACTTATGATATGGTCTGTCTCGTCATAGTCGTATCTCGCACGATGGCTAGTCTATCCTGCACCAAAATCTCCACTGCTCTAGCCATCCGGGGAACAATTACAACCACCGGCTCCAAGATCTACTCGAGCTGACTCTGTGTCAAACACGAGTGATCGGGGTCATAAGCATACACCGTCGACTCAGGAAAGACGATCTTCAGTGCAATATAGTGATGGTTCGCACAGACTGGAATGTATATATGTGTACAACCAGCCCATGGCCTCCCCCCGACCTTCGGCGACATCCCGAAAATCCAATTGGCCAAATAATTCGACACTGCGTAGTCGTCACCCAGATATCTGAACGACTCGTACTCAATGTCAATGGCCTGAAAGAACTCCATATTCAAGATAAGTCGGCCGGAGATGCAAAAGGACTTCAGGAGTCTCTCAGCTCGGTCACGCAATATATCTATGACAATGTCGATGTGTTGCATCAAGAAGTACAGACAGTTACTTCATCTAATATTGAAAAATTATATACATATAATAAATAACAATACTACTAGTTCACTTACATCATCGACGAGCCAATAAACAAAAGTGGTGATGTCATGGAACCAGCTATAGACGTCTTGGATCGATTTTCCAGCGATCGTGCGGATAACCCTGAACATAAGAACAGATAAAATTTTAAACAAATATGTAATGAGTAAGCGTATCGTAATTCACTAAAACTAATATAATACTTACTCGGGGCTCCAATTTATCCACTCCGTCTCGAACGCCTTCCATTTGGCGTTATCAACTTCCCTGAACATGTTTGGGACGCCTCCATCAATAAATGTCCTCCTCTTGGCCTCGACCGTGTAGGGAGAAATAATGTAATGTGACGGCATCCTAGGCATCTTGTCAACCACCTGCTCCGGCACGTCAACAGAACGCTTCTTACCCTCAGTCACGGCCGACGTCCTCTCCTCCCCTCAACTACCACCTCCTCATCAATCGCCACCACCTCCTCCGTCCTCCGCCTCAACTCCAGTCCCCCGTTTGAGTAAATAACCAGCTCGCGAGGTCCTCATCTCCCCAGTACTGTGGGTGACCTCCTTCTCCGTCTCCTCCTCTTCCGTCCCCCTCTCCGCCACGCTCTCTCCCTCTACCAGACATATAACGTTGAAGCGATGTGACCTCCTCCTGAAGATCTGCAACCTGGCCACGCAACGTATAGACATCGTGTGACAGAGAGTTGACTATGACAGTCATATCACAACTCTGATCCATCAACTCTCGGCATAGATCAACAATCTGTCCCGTCAAGTCTCGTCGTAGCGCGCCAACCTCCCCTGTAATAAATCCAGTCAACTAGGCATATAGATCATCGCCCTGACTATGACTGTGTGTGGAAGATCCACGGGGGAACTGTCGGGATGGGGGTGATGAAAATTCAACGAGCGGAAGGGGTGACCATGCCATGGGCGGAGGTGACGCCCTCCGCGCAAGTTAAACCATGGGCGAAAGGGGGCTCCATGGGCAGAAAGGGTGCCATAGGCGGAGGTAATCCTCGATCAACTAGATCGTGCTCCTACAAAAAATGTCAACATAAAAAATTAATAACTGCAACCTCATACAAAATGCTGATACATAAATTATCGTCAAATCACATACCCTATCTCAGTCCAGGATCGAATCGGTCGGCTGGTCGTTCTGGGTGTGTGGAACATCTATTTCACGCGCAAAATCCTGACCCTCCTCCTCCATCGACGGCGTCAACTCAGGTATTACTTCAAGCTGATATATTAACATTTGAATTATTTTAACAAAATGTAACGATTTTTTAAACTACATAAAATATAAATTAAAAATTTATAATACTCACATTGGGGTCGTTGAGGAGTGCCGATAACTGTTTCCTAGATTGACAGTCATCCTGTCGGAATGATCGCCAGTAATGCATCCTAGGGCAACATGTCCCCAACCGCTTTGCATAGCGAGTACCCAATAGGAGGACGGTCTCATACGCCCAGATCTGCAACATATACAAATATTAGATATGAATCACATTTAATTTTTTTATTTACGCTGATTGTGTTAAATATTTACCTGCACTGTTAGAGACAATCCATAGACATCGTACTTATGCACTGACCCCTTGGGCTTCGAGTGCGATCTGGTGAAAACGTGGACGGTGTAATCGAAACACCTCCGGCCCCATGGATAGTTGTTGAAGCCATCGAGGTCATCGACGATCTCTAGGTGGAGGAGATCGATCGCAATCTTCTTATGGTGACATTGCATCACGTTCTCCAGAATGTAGACCAATCCTAACTTCAATCGATCTAGCATATGGTCACATCTCCTGACTGCGTTGATTAACTGCGACTGCAACACTGTCCTCTGTCCCTCAAAGTATGTATCCATCAACCTGTTGTTTCTTCGAGCAACGTCATCCCCTGTCATCTGTAGCCCAGTCATCATGGCAAACTCGACAGGAGAGAAACTGACGACCCTTCCCCCGAGGTCGAAGTGGAGGGCATCGCCGTCGACTGGACTCAGCAACCGACATAATAAAGCATCGATCATCTGCCCCGAAAACTGTATCTCCTTCAAGTCACGTAGGGGCCAGATGAATGACTGTCAAAACATCTCTCTGTACTGATCATCCAACAGCTCCTCAACGACAGTAAAAGCATCGAAACTACTGTTCCAAGTCGCTTTCCCCGCCATCTGCCTCAACTCATCCTCCAAATGATGTTCCATCCTAAAAAAATTCGAAATGAGTCATGTTAGAACACTGTACAAGATATAATGGAATAACGTATAATAACATAACATTAAGCAATTTGAATAACAACTACTACCAACAAAGACATAGAATATGTTTCATATTTAATTTCAATTCTTTTTAATTACAGATTTTAAAATTTTAAAATAAAAGAAAAAAGAATTATTAAAATTAATTAAAGATTATAAATATTATTTAATTAATATTTAATTACTGATTTTTATTTTTTAAAATTATATATTTTTAATATTTAATTACAGATTTTAAATTTTAAAAATAAAGTAAGAAAAGAAATTACAATTAAATTATAAATAATAAGATAATTTTGGTAAAATTATGAATTATGAATTCTTTTTTTAATTAAAATTAAAAAATTTTGTTTTTCAATTATCAATATTCATTTTTAAAAAACGGCCCAAACAGTCGGCCCGACTGTTTAATAGTTGGGCCGACTATTTTTTAAGCCCAAAATAAAAAAATTTAAAATAAAAACAGACGGTCCAAGCCCAAAATTAAAAAAAAAATTAAAATACAAAACAGACGGCCCAACTTTTGGGCATTTTTTAAAAAAAGTCGGGTTAACAGTTGACCGACTGTTTTCAGGTCGAGTTGGCCCAACTGTTTTGTCCCTCCTACGCTGGGTCGCTGGAAAAATGTCATTTCCGGTGATTCCAAACTCAACTAAGATCAAATCCACCTAATCTAAACCTATATACTCAATCATCTACCGAAATAATTAACAATAAACTACAAAAACACTTAAAATATTATCTTCACACCATATTTTGAAAATCAAATTCATAATCAATATTCTTGGACTAACCTTGTTTATGAAGATCTATTCTTGAACTAGAGTTTGATCGTCGATTAGATCACTTTTCGGCCGACGAAGATCTTCTTTTTCAGTCGAGTTTTTTTTTCTTCCCTCTCTCTTTTTCACCGTGTGGATCAAACGAAAGTGAAAGAGAATGTATTTTTGAGCTTTTAACTTCAATCTCGATTTTTTTTTTTAATTAAATCCGGTCAAAGGTCAACGTGAAAATACCCACTTTTCAACAAGTCATTTACATGTATTTCCTCCCTCATCATGTGAGGGACTGTAAATTTGTATAGCACTTATCATTTTCTTAAATATTATATGACTATTTTTATGTTTCAAAAAGAAGGTAGACTTTCTGCAAACTTAAGGGTGCGTTCTCTTTACTATTTTCGGGTCGTTTTCTGTTTTCGATTTTTCAAAACATTAAAAACAAGTTCACTTTCCTATTTTTAAAAACGAGTTTTTGAAAACGACTGAAAATTTTGTGAAGAAAATAGAAAATAACTTTTTTACGTTTTGACTGTTTTCTTCACAAATCTGTCAAAACTCAAAAAATAAGAGTTGATAAATATTTTTTCAAAATGATAAAAAAAACGAATTTTCAACAATCTTATAATGAACACCCAAAATATAAAATACAAAATAAATTCAAAATATAAAAATACAAAATTAAAATACGAAAATAACGCTCCCTAACTTGTTTCCCTTTCTTGTTCATAATTCAATGGTTTGATATTTACAGATCCAACTTCGGCTCCCTTATTTGTACTTTTCCAAACGGTACACTGCTCACTGCTCTCTCTCAAAGGTATGCAGTAGCCTTCCTCGTGAAACGTGGTCCTCTCCCTGTCTTTCTCCCGCACCACGACATCCAAATGCTCCCAAAACTCATAAAAACCTGCTCCCTCTCCCGCTCCTCCAATGATCAAAACTTTACCCATTTACTTTAATTATTATATTTCGCCTAATTTTAGAATACAATAACTTGCCCCAATATTATATATTGACGTTCAAAATCCAAGTTTTTCTTGATCTCTTCAAACCAAACGCATGTCTTTGACTCTTCTTTTATCTTCTACTTCAAACCTATTTCAAGAAAACGAATACATAACAAATCCCACGATATTTGTGGTTGAAATATACAGAAAATGAAATGCTTTCATTTCACTAATGGTGAGAGAAGGCCCGACGAGGAAGAAGTCCAAGACGGCTCCGTTTCACGTGCGTCCTCGAAGGTTTCCTGGGTCCGGTCACTGAGTATTGCGTCCAGTAACGTTGATACACGGCGGTCAGCATTTGATTCGGAGTCAAGGAGGGACTGGGCTGACTCGTTTGGGTTCCATGAGTTCTTGTCTCAGCGCCGGGCCAATGATCTGCGGGTTTTTACTTTTCCCGAGCTGAAATCAGCTACCAGAGGGTTTACCCGGACCCTCATTATCGGCGAAGGCGGGTTCGGGTGCGTGTATCGGGGCGTTCTTAAAGTATCGGATTCCGAGTCGGGTTCTGAATCGGAGATGGATGTTGCTGTCAAGCAGTTGAATCGCAATGGATTCCAGGCATGCCCTTTTGTTCATATTGGTATTCTATGCTAAAAATTACTTCGAAATTTACATATAAAAGTAGGAAAATCCTGCTCAAACAGGGGTAAAATCCCGGGTTCAAACCCGGGAGCCCCCTGATTGGAGGGGGGCCTGACATACATTGAAATTCTCAAAGCAATTATTTTACGGATATAAAGAAATAATTAGCTTTTCTTGCGCCATTCCCAATAATTTTAGGGTCGACTATATGAATAGTTATCAGCCACTTTGTAGCTTCATTGTTAGATCTAGTACTGGAATTAGTCTTTTGTTGGAAGATTCATTTGAATTACTTTGAAGTTTATTGCATTTTCGAGTTTCTCTCCAGGGCGGATTATTAAAATTCGGTGATTTACGTGTTTATTTCGATACTTAACTATCGCATTTCTTTTTCAACTTTTATTGCTTAGATGACTTTTTCCATAGGGTGAGCAACTTTTTTAGAAGATGGACTCCATATTCAAATTTTGATGTCACAGATCAACTAATCAATTCAAGACTTTAGCTTTTCTGATATTTATATTTGACTTTTTTGTTAGATTATTGGAAACTTATTTCTCAAGCTTTAGTGAAATTAATTTTACGTTGAGATTATCTTATACGTGTTTATGTTTTTGCTTTCTAGTAATCAGGGGCACAAAGAGTGGATTAATGAAGTGAATTTTTTGGGTGTGGTTAAGCACCCGAATCTTGTTAAATTAGTGGGATATTGTGCAGAAGACGACGAAAGGGGAATCCAACGGCTTTTGGTGTACGAGCTAATGCATAATAAAAGCTTGGAGGACCATTTATTGATCCGATCAGCATCTCCTCTTCCGTGGCTGTTGAGACTAAAGATTGCCCAAGATGCAGCTCGGGGTTTAGCATACCTTCACGAAGAAATGGAATTTCAGGTGCTCATGTTTTTATTCATATTTTTGTTACTTGTGAGCTTCAATCTTTCGTGAATGATGTCGTTTGTGGATAATTTTGGCTGTTACCTTTTGATGGAATATTGAAACCGTTTATTCCAGCATGTAGATTTGCATCTC
This sequence comes from Osmanthus fragrans, assembly GCA_019395295.1. NCBI lineage: Eukaryota > Viridiplantae > Streptophyta > Magnoliopsida > Lamiales > Oleaceae > Osmanthus > Osmanthus fragrans. The sequence continues at coordinate 9,524,817 of CM033361.1, forward strand.
ATAGAGTATATTCCTTGTTGAATCTGTCAAGATTTAAAAATCAACTCCCGGGCCCAAGCTCCATAGTGTTCATGCCTCACATGAAGTGGACCAAATCTTAATCTGATTGTCATTTTCATGAAAATAATTATTTGCGAGTCTCTCATTGTATTGTACTTTTTTCATTGAACATGTTTTGTCTATTGGATTGAATATTAAACCCCTGTTTGGTATGGATTAAAATCAGATTTTTAGTAGATTTTGATAAAAGTTAATGAAATTTGTGATTAAAAAGTTGTAGGTCTCTTGAAATGTGTGGTTAAAATTAATTGTTGGCTTTGACTTAGAAACAGGGGTTAAGTATAAATAAACAGTATGTAGACAAGCATTTGACGTGTCTTTCTTCTTTGATTTAGTTTAATCTACAATTTGTCATTCTATCTACTATTACTGTCCCAAGTTAAAAGGATGCTTACACTAGGAACTGATGCACGAGATGTTAGGAGAGCTTAATCGGATTGATATTTTGATCCATGTAAACTTCTTTTCTACATGCATACACTTCTTTCCTCATTAATTATATTCTTTAAGAAGAAATCGTATCCAGTAGTTCTGTAATCAGAAAGATAGTTAAAACATGTCATTGTCAAAAAGTGATTAAACCCTATACCAACGTTTTCCAATTTTTGGTGAAGAAATATATCTTATGCCCTCTTTAGCTTTATATATACTACAGCATCTGGGTTATTTCGCTTGAAATTTAATGTCTATTACATTTTTTATATGCATTTCTCAATTCTTCAGCTAATATTTAGAGACTTCAAAACTTTGAACATCATCTGGGTTATTTCACTTGATATTTAATGTCGATTACATTTTTTATATGCTTTTCTCATTTCTTCAGCTAATATTTAGAGACTTCAAAACTTCGAACATCCTTTTGGATGAAGACTTCAACGCAAAACTCTCAGACTTCGGATTGGCTAGACAGGGTCCAACGGCTGGATTTGGTCATGTTTCTACATCAGTGAGTTCCATTTTGATTTATTTTTTTTTTGGGCATCATTAAATTTTATGGATCTCAATATTCCACTTGATTTGACATATCCCTTTAAATTATTCTTTTTCTCTGTTCTTCTGCATGTTGAATTGTGTGGAGTCATGTGGTATGTTTCGATTCTGGAGGCAATTTTTTTATTATTGGGGTATATTGTACGTTCGTGCATATATCAAATAGCCATAACATTCCTACAACATGAAGAATTTATTTTTTTTTGGGGGGGGGGGGGGGGGGGGGGGGGGGGGGGGGGGCGTTTTTATGAAAGATGTACAGACTGAGATTGTGAGATCACTATTCTAATCTTCCTTATTCGTTGTAGTGAAAATCCTGCAGTAGTTACCAATGGTAAACCTCTATAAATCTAGGTGTTTGCACGTTTCTGTTGCATTTTGCTTGATATTGAGTTATGGCTTAATCCATAACGCTGCCTAATATCTCAACTCTTTTCTTTAGGTTGTTGGCACTGTGGGTTATGCGGCTCCTGAATATGTCCACACCGGCAGGCTCACTGCCAAAAGCGATGTATGGAGCTTCGGGGTAGTTCTCTATGAACTCATTACTGGCAGACGAGTACTCGAGAGAAATTTGCCACGAGGCGAGCAGAAACTCTTGGAATGGGTGAGGCCATATGTCTCGGACCCTAAAAAATTCCACATGATTTTAGACCCGAGACTTGAAGAGCAGACCAACATGAAATCTGCTCTAAAACTTGCATCCCTTGCGAACAAATGCCTCATGAAGCATCCTAAATCACGACCAAAAATGAGTGAGGTAGTCGAGATGCTTGGGAGCATCATTGATGCCTCATCACCTCAAGATGAATGTGTACCCGAAACTTTCAAAGAAAGTGAAAACGTGAAGGAAGAAACCGAGGAATCAGAACCTGGCAAACAGGAGAATAACCGAAAAAAGGGTTTTGATTTCAGAGAGATAGTCTTGAGAAACAGATCAATTGGGAAGTTAGATTGGAGAAACTGGACACCGGGTTTGGTAAGAACGTGATATTTTCTCGTATTCCCGCATCCAAACAGGCTGATAATTTTGTGTTCTTTCCTTAAATTAAGGTATTCACTGTGTATCCTATGTATTGCATAGAGCTGTAAATAGACAATGTGCAGACTCCTTTTTCAGGTCGAAATCTGAATATTTTTTACCTGAAAATATATTATGTAGTCTGTAGTTGCACTGCACTCCAGCTGCTTGATATTTTGCTATAATCAAACGTTATATTTTTTTATTTATGAGATTTCTGAGAGGTTGAAGGAGGATAGTGAAAAGTCGCAAAGCTTAGTTCATGGTGTGTGGCAACAGCAGCTGGCTGATGTCTTACAATCCTCGTTTGAACTATTCAGCTATGTTTGGTATATAGTATTAGATTAGTTATTAAAATTGGCCAGGTTGAGTCGGCTCAAACCATCCAAATTGGGCACAGTGCCGGGCCGGTTTGCATATTTGACTGGTGAGCACAGAACTGATCAAGAACCAGTAGAATCAGTTAAAAATCGATAGAACTAGCTGGTTTTAATTAAAAATTGGACAGTTAGCCCAAGGCTCATTACTACAACACTTTATACACTTAAAATAAAAGTGGAAATAACATGCACACCTACTTTTCAACTTCTCAATTCAACAATAGTACTACAGGTACAAAATTTATTCTTTCAAAAATTAGATGTATTGTTGCTTCCGATATTGCTCTTCTTCTTTAGGTCAACACATTGAAGAGGAGACAGTGACGCCATGGACTAGAGATGGTAATGGGACGGGGTGGACCTCCACTCCGCCTTGCCCCGTCTCCTTCCAATTTCATCCCGTCTCGTGTCCCACCCCGCGTTAAACGGGAAGGGACAGGGCCGGAGCAAGAATTTGCCCCGTTTGTTGTCCCATTTAATTTTTTTTTATTATATATTTTCAAAAATTTGAGTTATGTTATTATTTAAAGTTCAATCCTTGACCCAAAATCTAAAAATCATTCAATATATTTTAAAAATTTTCTAATATTTTTGATCAAGTTATTAACTTACTTTGATTAATTAGTATAAATCTTAAAAAATATTTATTTAACTATCATGATTCATGATTTATAATTTCAGATTATATAATTTAATTATAATAAAAAGATTAAATGATCAAATTTATAAATTATATAAATAATTGTTAATTATGTAAAATTTTAAATACATTCAACAATAGTTTAAAATTAACTATTTATTATAATTCTATTTTTAATTTTTTTTTCACGTGGTGGGTTCGGGGCAAAGCATCCTCGCCCCACCCCGTCCTACGACCCGCTACGGGGCGATCTTTTACACCCCGCCCCGCCCCACCAACCTATCGGAGTGGATTTTTTAGGTTCCATTAGGGGCGGGAGCCCGTCGGATCGAGACGGGACGGGTTAAATTGTCATCCCTACCATGGACGGACCCACATAGGGTCATGTAGGGTCAATTGACCTCACAATTTTTTATTTTTTATATTCAAACCTGTTGCCGAACGGTCTAAACCCTTTTTTAAATTAATTTAATATGTAAATTAACTAAATGAGTAATTTTCATAAGTAAGAGTATAACTTTGACCCATTTCAATAATAAGAAAATAAGTTTCAACTTTCAAAAATAAGATTTTTGTTAATTTTTATTTATAATTTAATTAATTAAATATATTAAGGTCACAAATCTATATAATTTGGTCACGGATTCACAATTTAGCTAGTCACATATTATTTTCGATCACAAATCAAAAAATTTAAATATCAAAAATTATTTTACGTCATAATTCAAAAATTTTATAGGTCACAATTTATTCATCGGTCACAGATTCACAATTTAATTAGTCACATATTATTTTTCGGTCACAAATCAAAATTTTTGAATGTCTCAAATTATTTTACGATATCGATTCAGAAATTTCATAGGTCACAATTTATTTATCGGTCACAAATCACGTCACAACTTATTTTACGTCATAATTCAAAAATTTTATAGATCACAATTTGTTCATCGGTCACAAATTAGTCACATATTACTTTTCGGTGACAAATTTTTTTACGATCACAATTCAAAAATTTTAAAGTCCCAGAATTTTTTCAAATGGCCAGAGCACAAGTCACAGAATATTTTTGCAAACGGCTCAGATTCTTATTGAGTCACAGGTTTATTTCAAATGGTCACAACACAGGTCACAAAATATTTTTGCACATGACTCAGGTTTTTGTTAATAGTCACAGCATAGGTCATAGAATATTTTGCACATGGCTCAGGTCACAGCATAAGTCACAGCACATGACTCAGGTCACAACACTGGTCACAGAGACTATACAGCACCACTTCACCACCTCCACCACAACCAATCAAAAAAATTTCAAACCCAGCACCGCAGCCGGACGCGCACACATACCTAACCACCTCACCACCATCCCAACCACAGCACCACTGCAACACACAGCGCACACCACCACCTCACAATCACCACAACCACTGAACCACCAAGGAAGTGAATTTCTGTATGCACTGCAAGCAATGAAATAAACCCAAATTAGAACCACAACTGTGACCTTCACCACCTCCACCACCCATCGCCTCTGCCACCTTCACCGCCTCCACCACCACGCGACACCACTGTCATTCACCACCACTATCGTTGCCACCACCACTAACACCGTTATTGCCACCAATCCACATCCACCACCACCATCGACCGCAACCTCTACCACCACACAAAAATCGCCACTAGATCCACCATCACCACCATCGCTGCCACCATCACAACCACCAATAACACTGGAACACCACCGCCACCACCATCTCATGACAACCGGTCAACACAGCACACCAACAGATTCACCATCGCAAAGAGCCGCCACTATCGAACAGAGCACCACCTCTACAACAGAACCGCCGCCAACACCACCATATCCAACACAACAGAGCCACTCCTACAACATAGCCACCACCGCCAGAGCAGAGTCACCACAACAAAGTCACAACCACCACCACAACAATAGAGCCACTACCACCACAACAGAACACCATTGCCAACAGAGCCGCCACCACCACCTCACGACAACCTGTCAACATCACAGCAAAACAACATATTCACTACCACAACAAAGCACTGCCACCACCGAAGCCACCACCACCTCACAACAACCGGTAAACACAGCACACCAACATATTCGCCATCGCAAAGAGCCGCCAGCACCGAACAGAGCCACCACCTCTACGATGCAGCCGCCGCCACAACCGAACAGAGCCACCACCTCTGCGACACAGTCATCGCCACCACCACCAATTCCAACACAACAGAGCCACCATCACCACAATTCGAAAACCGCCACCAACTAAACCTCACAAAAATCACCCCAAAATCATCGCTACAGTAGCGGAGCCATGACCCTGAGCGCTGGAACTGTACGAAAGGCGAGCAGGTACAGACTTTGGCAATGAGAGAGTTGTTGAGCTAGAGAGCCGCCGAGAGAGAGAAGGGATGAAAGGTTAGGTTTGGATTTTGGGAATTAGGTTGGGTCATAATGGGAATTTCATCGTCTTAGGGTTTGTATATAATTAATTAAATTTTATTTACTACTATTAATATCTGATTTTTGTATAAGTAAAACTTGTATCTTATTTTTGAAGTTGGATCTTGAAAAGTAGGTTTTTGTGTAATTTCCACTAATTAAAACCTTGCCCATTAACAAGCTCATTATTGCTCCTTAACTTGTCCAATTCCAATATTCCAAGCGACCAAGTTCATTACCATTTTCTCTCCATTTTCATTATTTCATATGGGCTTTGTCGGTTTGCCCTAAACCACCACACTCAGGTGGCGTTTCTTAAGGATTCTTCAATTCTCTGTATTTCTTCCCTTTTCTCACTTTTGTCGTCAGCCTCCCTAATGATGATGAGCTTCTTCGGCTCATAGCTAGACATCGAGTAATTTTTTTGAATTGTTTTGTGAATAGAAATTTGTACGACTCCATTTTATTTGATATGCAAATTATGATTGAAAAATTAATCAACACAGAATTGGCCAAATTGGGTATCCCTTTATACACATTTTGATACATCACTTAAACCTGATTTCATGGCATAGTATTAAGGTTCTTCTGGAGACTGGACTACTTTTTGATCTTGAAATATTTGTATATGAACCTCTTGAGAAATTAGCTTCCTTATCTCTACAAAATTGCTTGTCCACGGTAGAAATTTTGATGTGTTATGAGATTGGATAATGCTTTTTAACCTCCACTTGTATATTTTAGTTGACAGGTGATTGCAGAATTATACGTTGCTTGTTCAAAAGAAATTATTATCAATTTCAAGTTTAGACATCATTTTCAATTTCAAGTAAGTAATGACTTTCTCTAACTTGTAGTAATGTTACTGAATTATTTTCATTAATGATATGTTTTAAAAATAATCGTACTTCAATTTATGACCCCACAATACCAAACGTCTGACTCTATCCCTGAGTGACATGCATTGGTGGCGGTGAGCACTCTTGCAAATACATGGTGGTGAAAGGAGGTGTTACAGCAGTCGTGGGTACTGCTCAACCCGACCAACCTAATTGGGTGGGTTGTGTTGGAAAATTGAATTTGAGGTTGGATCTCATGTTATGAATTAAAACTCAACCTAATCCAATCCAACCCAACCCGATGAATTTAAAAATTAATATCTAAGATGATTATTTTTTTATTTTTTTTAAATAAACACATTAAATGTAAGAGAATGACTTAAAATTTATAAACGTCCATTTTCTTCACCTAGATCGATTCATATGAACACAATGTACAAATACAATGTTATTTGACAATAAAGTAAAAATTAAAGACATGGTAATGACATGAATGAATTCCAAAAAATTGTGAAAAAGAAAATACTTCATAAATTTTAAACTTATTTATACATTATTTTTAGAAAGAATTCATTATTTATGTGTTTAAAAAATAGAGGCTTTCAAATAATTTCAAATTCTAAAAAGTTATCCAAATTTAACAAATAAATCGGATCCAACTTTAATTGAGCTGAAGCCCAAACCGACCAACATAACCTAACCGATCCAAACTTGATCGGTTTGGGTTGTGTTGGGTTTAAATCAATAATTGGGTTGGGTTGGAAAAAAAATCAATTTAACCCAACCTACACCCACCCCTAGTCGTGGGAGCGGTTTGGTGGTTTGTTTATGAGGTGATTTGGAGTTTCAGGTGTCGGTCATCGTCACTACTTCCTACGGGCAACAGCAACGCCACATTGTTGTGTGTGGGTGTTGTGTGTGCATGGTTGTGGTTGTGGTTGTGGTTGTTGTGCAGTGATGGTGGTGGTGGTGGTGATGATTGTTGGTATGGTATGGTATGGTGATGGCATTGGTGTGATCTGTGCCTGGATGGCGGTGTTGCGAGGTAGGTAGGTGATGGTGATGGTGGTGGTGGTGATGGGTCGAGGATCTTAGGTGGCAGTCGCATTTTTTGGATGGTGCCTACGGTGGTGGAGGTGTGACTAATTAATCGTGTAATTATAATGAGTTAATTTGATAATTTGTAATCGAGAAATAAGTTGAAATCAATTAATTTAATAATTTATGATTTTTGAAACTTTTCCACAAGTTTCTTCTTTTTGAAAGTGTATATTGAAATGTTTGTAATTATGTATTTTTTTCAATGTAAAATTGTTTGAATTTGAACCTAAGCCAACCATGTAATACACATTGTTGCTTATCACTATGTCACTTAAATTTTAGTTTAACTAAGAGATCAGTGTGTGTATATATATATATATATACATATATAGAGAGAGAGAAATTTAAAAGTTTTATTCCTGTCACTTTTTTAGGTACTTTTAACTTTTATTTATCAAATATAGCTTCAAAGTCGACAAAATTCATGTAATTTTAACAGTAATACTAACATAAAATAATATGTATGCACCATTTTTTTTCCCCTAGAAAAATCCTTAAAAATGTAAAAATTTCACTTAAAAATAGTTTTTCATTTAGATGTATGAACCAATCCACCTCTTGAACTATTGGTCCACGGTTGAACTAGTAATTCAGTGATAACGATGACTTGTCTAGGTTGATGAACGGGTTAGATTTGATAATTATGAATATTAGATTACACTCGACAATATAATGTAAAGATTTCGGCTTCTTCTTTTTTTTCTTTTCTTTTTTTTTTTTTTTTTGACCATTTTTAAAATGTTACTTTTTATTCTTAAAACAAATATTTTCCTATGGCTTATTGCTTCACTAGATGGACATGCTCAAATGTTAGCTTGTCATTCTTTGTGTCAATGGGGAACTAATAGTGGATTATTTGCCACTCACCAGTAAATAGAATGCAATTTTTTTATTGGAAACTCGATCCCAAGGGTGGGAGCGTTTTTGTTTTATTTGAATCGAATATCAATGAGAATTTACCAATAGCTAAATAATTTTAAAATTAGTTAGAGTGACAAATCCGACTGGAAACATTTAATTTTTAGGGTGCGTTTGATTGCAATGATTAAATTTGGGTAGAAAGAAAACAAATTACAAGAAATTGAATTGTCTAGAATTTGTTTTAGAAGAAATTGTAATTAATGGTGTTTGATTGGTATAATTTTCCACCTAATCCGTTTGACTTTGTTTTTCATGCAAATTGTTACTTTTTGGGATAAATTTTTTTTACATCTGTATTAAAATTTGTTTGGATTATCAAAAAGTAAAAAAAAAAATTAAAATTTTTTTGTGTTCGTTTGACTTTATTTTTCATGCAAATTGTCAATTAAATGAATAATTTTTTTTACCATTGGATTTAGAATATATTTCCATTGCCAAAAAGTTTTAAAAAAAATGAAAAATACATTCCCACAAAAATCATTAGAAAATAAAAGTTAAAAAATGTGTTTTAAATGGTTGTACCTAGAAAACGGGTGAAAATGAATTTCATGAAAAAATTATGCAATCAAACACCAAAATTAAGTATGAAAAAAGAATTGATTTTTCTTTTCCACCATTTTCCACCCATTTCAAACGCACCTTAGTTCTACAACTTATGAACATTGTAATAATAATAATAATCGTGTGACAAAATTTGTCTTCCTTCGTAAATGATTAATAAAATTACCTTGATTCTTACATTATTGTCATTTTAGTCAATACTTTGTTAGTCTTACATTCAGTATTCTAAATAGCATGTCAAGGCGCGCGCCTTGAAGTCAAACAAAGTCGCTTGGCGCATAATATGACGGTCAACACGAGACGTTGACCGATAAGACGTGCCTAAGCGCGCATTATTTATTTTTTTTATTACAATTTTTTTTTATTATTAAATGATTTTTTTGATTAAAAATTAAAATAATATTAAAATAAAAAAATGCATTTTTACGCCTTTTAACGCATTAGTCTAGCCTAAGCTCATCTAGTACTTAGCTTGGCCTCCACGCATCGTCACACATTACGTTATTTAGAACATTGCTTACATTATTGTTACTCAATGTGTGCGACTAATAAATAAAGAAAATTTATATTTTTCGTCCCCAACCTCTGCAAAACGTAATAAACATATTCAATCTGTATTTTTAAAATAATCTATTCCAAAATCCAAACCGTTCAATTATGCAATAAAACTCCTCTTCTCCTCTATTTTGTTCGTTAAACGACAGAATTAACCTCTTTAAATAAAAAATTTTAAAAAAAAAAGAAAGAAAACAATAGTACAAAAAAAAAAAAAAAAAATTGCAAAAGGAATTACATAACTTCTCAAAAACTACAAATAGGTTTCACTTAAAACTATTAAATTCATAATAACACGTAAGAAAAGAAAATTGAATTTTAAAAAAGAAGTAAACATTTTATCTTCTCAGTCAAGCTCACCCAACCAACCACCCATCCCACCTCACCCACACAATGTATTCATGTCGACGGTGGCGGCAGAACCACCCCTCCTATAAAGTGCTAGTGGTGGTGGTAACTGTGACCATGGTCAATGAGATTGAAAAGTGATGGAGTACATTTAAGTTAATTTTAAGCAGATTTTAGGTTGAATTTAAGCCTTTGAACGTTTTCAAGCTACAATTAGACATTATGAAAGCACAAATTCAATAAGTAATCAAATATTTAGAATTAATTTTTTTAGTATGTTATATTGTTGATTTATTTCTCTAACTCCGTCCGTGTATGGTACAAAGTATAGAAAGACATGTCGTGTTAGACTTGACTTTCCAAACCTACATTTGTAAAGCACAGTTGCTAATACCTTTTTCCCTAAGAGCCCTGCTACTTGGCCCGGCTCAATAACAGGGCCAAGTCCAGAGGCGCCAACCATTGAAGGGGCACCTAAGTGGCAAAATCTTTGATAGAGATATTCACTAAGAATCTCCCTTGATAATAATGTGCTGTTCTGGCTCCTTCTTAGGGCCAACAGGTGGGTGGCCCGGGGGGGGTGGGGGGGGGGGGGGTCAATTATGAAAAACTGATATCAGTTCCATTTTGGATGGAGTTTGGTGCAAAAGCAATTCAATAAAGCCAATATCAAGATATGATCCTCTGCTCTTTAATTAAAAGACTGTTGTTGATAAGATTCTAGGAAAGTAGTTACATTTATATACATAACTGGCACTCCACCCCTATTAGAAATGCTCAATTTTTTATTATTATTATTATTTTTTTGATCACCCAGGTGTCCCAACTTGCGCCAGACTAAATCCTATTTCTCGAACCTTTGGCCCCTCTTCAGCCCGAGGAGAAATGCTCAATTTTTGGCACTATCTAGACCTATCGAAGCACAAATGGGTACAAAGAAAGAAATAAAGAAAAATTTTGACTTTTGATTGAAAGATCAATCAGATTGATTTTGTCAAAGAAAATATTTTGTTGCAAATGAACCAAATCGATCTCATACCAAATCCCATCAATTGAATTCTTCTATATATCTACCCTTTCTCAACGCATTTCTAGGCAAGATTTTAGTGGCGCACTTGTATATCTATTTTTTTTATGCCTCTATCATCTCTACTGCAAAATTTTATTGCAATTTATGAATTCAAGGTGTGATAGGGTTCAAAAAGTTAAATTGGATATGGACAGGAAAAACCCGTACAGTGACTAGCTAACATCAAGAACATCTTTGTATGCTCAACCGGATAGGATCGAATACAAAGAGACAAACATTCACATATCTAGGTTCTTTAACTCAGTCAAGTGCAGCGTACTAAACACGCGACAATTATGCAAAGACACTCGTATATAATATAATCTTCGGCAATTCAAGAACGCTACAATTCTTTTAGCATCGCGACGTTGTGAGCTCACGTGGGAAAGCAAGATTATATTAGCAAAACAACTGTACAATCATTCCTGATTAACAGTGGTCAATTACTAATTTTTCATACTATTACTAAGCCATCTATCAATTTCAGAGTGGAAAGAAAAACATACTTCTCAAAAATATTGAAGAACTATTGGGAGTGAAGTTGAGAAGCAGAGGCCCTCGGATAAGCATCATTTGCACTTTTGTCTACACTGTCCAGGCCCAATGCTTCTGCTGCTACGAGTATTCTCTACATTTTTTATATCCTGAAGTTGCTCCAGTTCTTTGACTATTTCTTTCATGGTCGGCCTCAACTTTGGTTCCGTGGATATACATTGTAGGGCGAGGTTAGCCACTCTATGAGCCACATCCAATGTGTGTTGGCCTTCGAGTCGGTTATCTAACACACGGAAGAGTTTACGATTATTGACAAGGTGGGGTTTTGCCCATTCAACCAGCTTTTGTTGTTTGGATGGTCTATTCTTGTCAATTGCTCTCCGCCCTGATAGTATTTCAAGGAGAACAACTCCGAAGCTGTACACCACACTCTTGGCCGTCAAATGACCTAATTTGACGAAATTAAATAGACAACATGAAAATAAAATAATAATAAAGCAATTGTGTTATACTAGAAGAATCTTGAAGTGTGCAGTGATTCTGCGGGAAAGGAACAAAGGAAACTACAACTCTGTTATAAAAAGAGCGTGGCATCAATATATAACTTGGACAACAACGGTGGGCTGGGCTGGGCAGGGGCTTACCAAGAATCAAATGAAAAAGTATTTAATGCAATTATAGGACGATGAAAAAGGTGAAATGTGCTTCGAGCTGTACCGGTGGCTTGAAATTCTGGAGCGGCATATCCATAAGTCCCCATTACCCTTGTGGAGACACAGCTTTTATCACCTGACGGGCCAACCTTGGCCAATCCAAAGTCAGAAAGCTTTGCGTTGTAGTTCTGTCATATCATACAAGTAGATTTTTAGACCTGTGCCCATACGAGAAATAGTTTTACGAGGCTACTGCAAATTATAAACTATCATTAATAAGCAACTAACAGCAGAGGTACCAAGTCGAGCAATATATTAGAAGTTTTGAAGTCTCTATAAATGACTTTCGTCTCAGTTCTGTGGAGAAAAGCAAGTCCCTTTGCAGCTCCAAGAGCAACCTTAAGTCGTAGATTCCAAGAGAGAGGTTGGAAATAAGAGCCCCCTGTAACATTATATGTTCGAACGTCAATTTTATTACTGTTCACTTACATGCATATCTATTTAGATCGAGGGGAAAAAACTTACTCATAAATAGATGGTTTTCTAAGCTTCCACGAGGCATGAATTCATACACCAAAAGTCGGTGTTCATCCTCCAAGCAATATCCAATCAGTTTCACGAGATGAGGATGAGAAAACTGTCCCAAATAGTTCACGTCTGCCTGTACATGCATACAGGTCACAATTTTAATAAACAATCTGTTAACCATAGAAAGAGAATTACTGTTAGACATCCTAACAAATTTATACGCTCGAAACTTGAATGAAACAATATATTTTAGAACCACGTTATGGATTAAGACCTAACCCCAAACACAAGATCAATATTAACAATACAAAATCAAAAACCTGCAAGAGAAAACGCAAAGATTTATAGTTAACTCTCACATTGAGAGCTGTATATGTTGAATCACTTGATCCAAAAACTTAAGTTGTTAGATAGGGTCAAATAATATCTTCAACACGCCCCCTCAAGTGTAGGGGGATTCATTTTCTCCCATCAAAACCTAGGACGTGGACAATTTTATTTAAATAGATGGGTGGCCAGACTTGAACCGAACCTTTGCCTACTCTAATGCCATGTATCTTACCAATATGTTAAACAATCAAATTACTCATGATGGTTTGAACTTAGGTTGTTTGTGTCATTTTGTGTTGCACCATTTATGTCAACATTATGCCAAACATTGCCACTTATCCCAAAAGATTTTTAACTATAATAAAGAATGAGAATTACAAATTTGATCTCAAGACTCTCAATCACTATCTTTCTCAAAAATGGCCATTTAATCAGTCCTGAATATAGTAGGAATATTAGGACGACCCGATAATAAGAAAACAAGATAATTTCCAATAATTATGGAGCTCCGAGCAAGTCGAAGACAAGAAACTTACCAACCACTCCCCGTGTCCTTGAAAACTCTCTTGAAGAAGCCTTCTTACAGCGATAACCATGCCTGTACCGGGTTTTGCAGCAGTGAGCAAATCTTCATCAATCCAACCTTTGAAGACGGAACCAAATCTGCCTTCTCCTAGTAAATTATCAGGTCGAAAGTTCCGGGTGGCCATCACGAGTTCAGAAAGTTCAAAGTTCTTCAAGTTAGACGACTGCAAGATCTCACCCTCACTCGGTGGAGTAGGTGGCTCTGATCCTAACGCAAAATCCCCATCACCACTAGAGTTTCCCATGTCATTCCCATTTTTGTTAACATATTTGGAATTCCACCCTGATAAAATCAAATATATTATTGAAACGACTCTGCTTTTACTAAAAAAGATCTAAACTACCAATTAGCAAAGAAAATTAGAAGGTGAAAATCTGATCATACATAATTATATACAAGAAAGTTCAAAAACAGCAGAAACTTCACTCTTATTCATTAGTTTAGATGAGCAGTAAGATTTTGACACAATCAACATTCAACGTATCAAAACTTCTTTTATTGAGTAAAATGACAAACATTCTTATAAAGTCATGGACAAACATTGTAAAGATTTTACATAACTGTGGTACAGAGAATCGTGAAAAATAAACAAAAAAAGATATAAGAGTATGGGAAAGCTATTTACCTGCGTGAGCTGGGCTATCAGCTTTGATTCGAGAACTCAAACAAATCCCCATTGGATTCAACCTCCCCTTCACTTTCTAATACTCAATAAACTCTGCAAATCACAGTAAAATCTGCTAAGGTTAGATATCAAAGAATTGGAGATATTCTTCTTAAGTTTGAGGATACCGAGTCTAAAAATTCAAGTAACGAATCAAGACTCCAGACATTCTCACACGAACTACTATCTTGGGAAAATTTCATTTAGATATAAACAAACGCCTACTAGTGTGTGAAACCAGAAGGAAAGAGGAAGAAACTTTACATGGATTTTTCAAGAGAAAGCCAACCATCGCATGGTGTACTTGGACTCTTGGAGCGTTTCCCTTGCTTTTAAATCAAGAAAAGTAAAAAATGCCACCTCCTATTCTTGTGATTAGCAAGGAAGAACAGGTGTCGAAAAGAGAGACGTGGGCTTATTGTTCTCGGAAGAACAGGTGTCGAAAAGAGAGACGTGGGTTTATTGTTCTTGGGATTTTCACTGAAGTGTAATATTTTATTTTCTTATATTGCAACTCACAAATTTACTCATGTGTTGACTAGCACCAATGTATGACTCCTTAATTTACGTATCAAGACGATAAAATCGAAAACCCACAGGCCACAGGCCAACACGAGAACACCGAAGCACGTCAAAGGCGCACGCTGTCAATCACAATTCGGGCAACCGTCATTTTCCATATTATTATTCCCACATGAAGTGTTGCCGATCTGATAAAATTTATTTGAGAATAATGTGTTATTGAATAATATTTTTTAAAAAATATATAATTAAAAAGTAAGAAAATTTTATCGATTTGTATATAGAATATTTTATTTTGTGAATATATATTGAAAAATGATCTTATAAATTTTTAAGGGATGACAAACATGAATTCACTAACTATTATTTGGGACCAATAATGCAAAATTTCTATTATTTCTATCATTTATTATTTAGCCCCGGTTTGATTTTCATTTTCCTCAAAATTTATTTTTCTCTCTCTTCTTTTCAACCACACATTTTTCAATAAAATAATATTACACGTAAATCCAAAACTTTTCCTTAATTTTTAACCACACATTTTCCATCAATCAACTAATCAAAATACATTTTTTCCTCCAAAATGAGAATCAAACAGGCCCTTAAGAACTAGTAACTTTCTTGTGAACTTTCAATAAAATGTCAATTCAACCACCATACTTTTAATTTATCTCAAATGGGTCCTTATACTTTACTTTCATTTCAAATCTCATCATTATATCATAGTTTTCTCCAAAGTAATGGAATTGCTTAGTTGAAAATCATACTATAACTGATCTTTTTGCGTATTTGCTATGGAGTACCCTAGAAATAAAAATGATTCAAATTAGGTAAATTCACATTGAGATTCCAACTTGTAATGACAATATCTTTAGATCAAAAAGCGTACTAATTTTCTTTTAACACTTTTATTATATGACGATTGACACCATAAAAGATCCACTCTACGGTATAACCGTTAATAAAGCAATTTAGTCAACTTGGGTGACAACAAATGAAGATGATGTAAAATTTGAAATAAGTTAAAATTTATTAATCTAATTGAGATAAATTAAAATCTAATGACAAAATTGTAATTTTATACATATCTTGTGTTGGCTCCGCGTATATTGCAACCCTGTAACCCAAAATATAATTGTTATTTGATGAATACTTAGCTCCTGTTTGATGGAAATTAAAATCAATTTTTTAATAAATTTTAACAAAAATTGATAAATTATATAATTGAAAAATTTTAAATCGCATAAAACAAGTGATTAAAATTAATATTTAATTTTGACTTAAATTAAAATTTTAATTTTAATCCCTACTAAATAGGGAGTAATTTTATTATTTATTTATTTGAATATGATTACGAGACTTTGATTTAGTTTCAAATTTGAACATCTCCATGTCTCGACTTGGAAAGAGGGTTAAACAAATGACGCCCCCCTATTAGAGGGGGAGCTGTCGCCCCCAAGCAGAGACAGGGAGCATCTCTGTTCTGTCTAATGGAACTTACCCAAAAGTCTAATGTAATAATTTGAGTCGAGCATTAACAAATTACAAGATATGAATAAAAAGCAAGTGATGACCACAAAATTAAGTTCACTAATCAACATCAACTATACTGTCTGCCATAAATTTCTAAATCAAGATTAATATTTAAGCTTTCGTGCTCAATTAATTAACGTAGTTGGCTATTTTGGTCGACAAATTACGTCATTACTATTAATTAAAAAATAAGTAGCTTAAACCAACTTAAGTATTAATATTGACTTGTTAATCTTGCGTGCTAAGCTCAAATCCATTTGATCAATCATGTAACATTACTTAAGGAGCCCTGTATTATCCAGTTACTGTCTGTCTAGGAAGAACCAAAAAATATTCTCTTAAATCTATGCATATTTCGAAGGGCACATGAATCAACGATGACTTTTACATACTTTAAAGCTTATCCAAACTAGATAAAGCTCATTCACCAGAAGATGTTGGCAAAAAATATTGACATTACTCATATATGCGTGGATTCTACGTGAATAAAAAAGTCCCCAAAAAAAGTGGAACTCCTCATTGTGAGTGTTTTGTCAACCTCGTCTATCAACTTATTTTGTACAAGTTGCAGGATTTATCCAAACTAGCCTCAAAAAGTATTTTTTTTTTTTTTAATACATTTTTTTTAAAGCTTAGCCAAACATCTTATTAAACTAGTATGTAGCCAAAAATATTCAATTACAGAGCCTACGGACGCAGGATAATAACAGGGGCCCTTGCAGGCTATATCCAAGACATGGGCACATGAATCAGATTCAGGCATACAAAACCCATAAGCAGTTATGGCTAAAAAGTCGAAATTTTAATAGAGTTTTGTTCCAGGAGACTTGTCAGTTCTGAAAAAAAATAAAAATCAAAGAACCAGATATGGCCGGTCCAGATAGCATCAGTGGATCGAATTTCACATAAAAATGGTAAAATTATCAAGACGCAGTCAAACATGGATAAAATTGATGATGGCAAAAAAATCCATCAAACCCGATACCCATGGACCTCGTCCCGAACGGAACGAGCATTACCCACTTAATTGGGTATTCGGGATGGGGACGGGTTAGGAAACTTCGACCCGAGACGGGGACGGATACTAAGGTCCCCGTCCCGCCTCGAAAAATTTTAAAATTTTATTTTAGCATTTCATTATTTAATTTACAGTGTGACTGTTTGAGTATATAACCCACCCAATTTTCCAACCCAGGCCCAAACTCATCACTAAACCTTTAATCCAATCAATGCTCACTTGCCAGTTTCTCACGCCACCTCCCACCTGTCATGCCACCATTGAAAATCTAGAGAATTAAACAAATATCTTGGTCTTCCAATTTCTATGACCGTTGGACTGATGGGTTGTCAACTGATATCAAAATTTCCTCTACTTTTCTCTCTCTCAAAAACACTATTTCAGTCTACAATCCAAACTAATTATAAAAATTACTTCTTCCTTGAATTTTCGTCTAATGTTCTTGGTCATTTATTTATATTTAAAGATCTATTAAACTTCTTTAGTAAATGCTGTATTAATATTTATTTAATTCCTACGTCTATCTGATCATTTTATTTCTTTTTTCTTCTGTCATTTTTTATTTTTTTTTGGTTCTTCTTTACATTTGATAAAGAAAAGAATATCGTTTTTTCTGAAACTTTGGCCTCTACAAAAATAGCTTTTATTTTTCAAACAACCTTATTATATTAATAATAAAAAAAGGGTAATAAACGGATCAGGGATCCCGCCCCGTCCCGACCCGACCCGACCCGACCCGACCACGCCTGATCCTAAGCGGGTAACGGGGCAGGTATGAGGCGGGGAATTTGCCCCGCCCCGTTCCGTTATCATCCCTAGATAGCATCAGTGGATCGAATTTCACATAAAAATGGTAAAATTATCAAGCAGCAGTCAAACATGGATAAAACTGGTGAGGATATGTCAAATCCAGGAATAATGCTAAAATTATAATACCAGTTTAGGTAACACTAATATGACATTAAGGGTGCGTTTGATTGCAAGCATATGGAAAGAAATAGATTCTAGAGAATTTAATTGCCTGAAACTTATTTGCACATAAATTGTCAATTAAATATGTTTGATTGATTTAGTTTTTTACCTAGAAAATATTATACTTGTCCTTTTTATTAGTTGGTAGATGAGAGAAAGTGAATAAATGAGAGAGAGAGAGAGAGTGAGTGAATACCTTGGAAAATAAAATCCTACTCCTACTTAAGACAATATTTTTCTTGATTTTGAAGAAAATATGATCACGTGACCAAAGTAAAAAATTGTTTTCCATGAAAAAAATGTCTATCAAACGGCACAAAAGTAAGAATTTGAATGGAAAAAACACATTTTTCACAAAGAAATATTGGCAATCAAACGCACCCTAAATGAGAAGTATAATTGAATGAATCACTTAATTGTACATTTCATTGAGCCAATCATTTAACCCACCTAAACTAGTGTTCTATCACCAATAGTGCTAGATAGCAGTATTTCAAACCTAGTCAAGAACATGATAAATCATCCTAGCACTCCTTGGAAGTGTCGGCGACAAGTCTGTTTAGAAGACATACCAGTAGATCATCAAATTCGTTCATGAAAACCCAATGTGTTACATTTTCCACTCCAAGTCACGACTACCCGATCCACAGACAACCCAAACACAGTGCCTACTACAGCCTGTGAATTTCCTTATGCCCTCCAACAGAGTACCAATTTAATGTAAAACATGTCTTTTTAGGGTTAAAAACACCGTTGGTTGTCCAAATTATAGGGTTTATTTTTCCAAAGTTAGTAACTGGGAGAGACAAAAAAGGGGTCTCAAGTCTAATAAATGAGGCGAGTATAAGAAAACATGCCATTTATTATGTGAAACCGTTGAGACTGACATTTGGTCAATTTACAAATTCGAGCACAAACTTGCAAATAAAGTTACCATAAGGAAAGGAAACGGCTGGATGCTCATCATCCCAATATCCAACTTCAAAGTTCATGCACTCTCCTTCACAGTCGCAGACTTGATAATATCAATAAACTCGGGCTGATTGATTACAAAGATTAAAAAAACAAGGTTTAATTAAAAGAATGCAAAATAAAGTCGTCAAACGGTGAAATAAGACATATCTGAAGAGTAAACCTTTAGAGAGGCTCCACCAACCAAAAAGCCATCCACATCTGGCTGGGTTGCCAGTTCTTTGCAGTTTGCTCCATTTACTGATCCTGCAGTTGTCAGTTAAGAAAAAGGGGGAAAAAAACACACGAAGGGAAAAAGGTTGGTGTTATGTCTTTATATGGAACTGTGGTTTCCATAGCTTGCTTAAAAAAGATCACACAAATCAGGAAAAAAAATGATGAATAATCGTTTCAAATAACGAGCAATAAAATAAATTTAAGAGGAATTTGGTGTGCAAGTATGGGAAAAGAATGGAAGTGCAATTTCATTCTCATTCTTGCTTGACATGTCTTGTTATCAAGATTGGCCATCCAATTTTTCTTTCACAAAACCCCGATTTCCGTTCTTCCCAAAATATATGGTAAAATTCATTTCCTCCCAGTTAAGAATGAACTTATCAAAACCAATATTCTCGCTAACTAATGTGAAAATAAACAACCAAAATTCTCACAGAAAATCTGAAAATTTACACAATATCCATACAGACTGACCGTTTCTACAACTGTTGCAAGCTGTATTTAATGATGCTTCTGAATTCTAACCGTATTGCAATAATACAGCAACACAAAGGGATAGATGAAAAGGTTGAATTGGTACCTCCATAAATAATTCTTGTAGATGCGGCGACTTCTGCACCTATATTGTCGTGAAGCCATTTCCGCAGCTCAGAATGAACCTGGTATCAGATACACCTCCAGTCGTGAATTTTGACTTAATGAATATTGAATAGACCTAGGAATTTAATAAGTAGAACATAAAGAAGGAACCTAAGCACATCCAAGGGCAGGTAAGTAGCAAACAAAGGGACCCTTAAATATTTAAGTGCCGCAGACTCATCAAAAAACATCCAAGAAAATGGTGTCCTACAGCAGTCTCTAGTAAATGCTATCCAATTTGTCAGCCTTATGATAAGTACAAGTTAATATTTATCAAATATAATGTTTGTAGTGTTGCAGATGTCACATCCTGCGAATATCCAGTAATTCCAATAAGTGGTTGAACTTATCAGTCGGGGTATAGTATGTATCAGTTGCATTCACTTTCGTGTATACAATTGAAAGGGAATTACTCCAGGTTAACCTACCCTCTGATTCAGTGATGTCTGATAGCTATGAAATTTGAACTTGCATGAAGCAACTGATTCAGTTAAGCAGTTGAGAGAACTACAGTAGATTGCAGAACAAACTATAAAATATCAGTCCTCCAACATGAAGGTGTAACCGATCCTTGATGTCTCGTATCAAATTACACTGCTTAATCTGGCTCCATATATCCCATCACCTTGCTTGGAGCTAGTTAGATCAAAAAACAATTTATACTCCATGTCGCAGCAAAATATTTTTAAAAATCCACTTTGCCCAATTCTGCTCTTTTTTCAGGTTTCCATTAATATGCTAACTGTGCTAGGTTGTTTAACTTTGCATAATGCACACCGTTATATATATGATATGAGACACCCCATGTTCAGATTTCATCTGGGTTTGCACAAGATTAGCTTCCACCATGTCATACTTTCGCATAGAACTTCTTGGTGAGCCACAATTTGAAGGTTTCATATCTTCATTCAATATTCTACAAATTTGGAGAGTTGTTTTAGTGCAACTCAAACTGCACCATGTCTTTCTGCGACAGTCATTTTTACCCAAGACTCTCTTGCTAAAATGAGCAGACCAAAATGGTGCCTATGTATAGGTGCCTGCTCTCTATTATTGAATACACCAGCCACCCAGAACTTGTAAGCTCCTCCATTGAAGCTCTAGAGAGACGACCAAGGCATAAAAGGTGAGTGGACACTCTAGAGAAAGAGAATTGAAGTTTAATTTGGTCCTGGATATTTTGTAAGTTTGAAGAAATACAGATACTCGCATCTAATCTCCAGATTGTTAATGAAATTTTGTGATCTCCTCCTACATGGGTGGGGGTAAATTGCCGAAGCTTTTAAAATTTTCGATTACCTCTCTTGTCATTATTTTTGCTATTAAATTCTTCCACCTGTCGTCTTTGTAGTTGTTGATCCTACTGTTGGCTATCAAACATTCAAAACATAAATCATGATTATCAACTCATACACAACAAATATTGGCCTCGTAAATGTGTCATAAGCAGTCAACCTGAAATAGAAAAATTGGGAGGCAAAATCTATTGTATTTCTAATAATTATGCAAGTATTCACAGGGCTTAGCAAGTAATATGCAGGCCAAATCAAGATGATCATGTCGAATTCTATACTACAGTATACCCAGTGTCTAGAAAAAGAGAAGAAAAATATAGTAAACTATTATTAACAAATGATGTGGGAAAAAAAACCTCTGCACCTAAGGAAACAGATAGAGAGAAGGAACAATTAGTATCATATGAGGGTGAAGAGAAGAAGAAATGAACTGGGATGCAACATTTTGGGACATGCTAATGGATACACACACACACACACGTGCAGAGTGAGTGAGAGAAGGAAAGTACAAATAATGGACACCAAGTTGCAGAGCTTCATGGGTATTTTGATACCTAAGAAATTGTAGCTAAAACAAACTGAGATCAACTTTATTTCTAAGAAATATACAACTAATTGAACTGAAGCAAAAGTGCAAGACTAGGACATGCATGCCAGTGAAATGAAAGTGATGAACCAGACCTTTGAACCATCGTTCAAGAAAGACTAAACTTACTTCCTGAGCCTGTGATGGAGTTGCAACCTTCCCCGTTCCAATGGCCCAAACAGGCTCATAAGCTAAAACAATATTGGACCAGAAGGACACTCGCTCTGCAGAGGAAGGGTCAAACTGTATCAACGTCAAAAACTTTAAGAACATTGTATCATGCATCACCACAGGTATGATGTTAAATGAGTTCCTGAATGAAAATGTGAAATAAAAACAGTTTCTTGTTCGAATTTGGTAAGAACTAATGGGAGACAGTTATGCATGCACGTTTTCCTATCTATATATATGGATGATTATATCATAACCAGCACATTATCCGATCAGTATATAATTTGAAACCTGCAATTGCTTTGGTTTGTGCTGCAACTACAGCCAATGTGGCTCCTGATTCTCTCTGTTCGAGAGTCTCGCCCACACAAGCTATCACTTTCAACCCTTGTGAAAGAGCATAAGCTGTCTTATCCCCAACAAACTGTACTCATTTGCAAAAATAAAAAATAAAAATTACAGTTTTAGTTGTTGACTACATAATTCTATAATCAACCATAAAAATAGCAATTTTACTAGATGGTCAATCAATACAAAGATCAGGAACGTGCAAAAGCTATTGAGATGCTACCTCATTTGATTCGTTTAACAGAAGTCTTCTCTCAGAGTGACCTAGAATAACCCAAGGAATACCCAAATTAACCAGCATCTCCGCACTGTGCAGGAAGATAAATAGATTAAACAAAATAATAAAGGAAATTACCAAAACGGGTGAATTGAAAAAATTACATTTTATGATTAGCAAAAACCAATATTTTAGACAAATGAGTAGCAGCACAGGAGAAGAGATCCATACAATAAGTTACTCCTTTTTATGTCAATTATGTTGTAGAAAGGGTAAAGGAACATTAGAACTCTTAGAACTCTTCATTTTGACAGATTACTTAGATAATGGTTAGCACAATAAAGCAGAGGTAAGAGATGCAGAAATGTAATTACACCATCTTAATAGGGATGGAAAAATTCCCTACCCCACATTGCCCTACCCTGTGCATTCAAAAATTTTAAACAAAAATCAAGTTATGTAGATTCTTGGATCAAGAAAAAACATACCTGACCTCACCAGTAAAAGCCCCCCCTTTACGGGCCCAACAGTTTTGTGCAGCGATAGAGAAATCATTGCGCAATAAGCTTTTAACCATCGAAAGAAACACAAACGGAGGACTTACTACAACTTCTGCAAATACAGCAGCCTAAGTGTCATAAAGTCTTGATGTAAAATATTTAATAGGCAAGAAACTAAAATTTCTGAATTACTAACTATCAGTCTACAATTAAAAGGGAGACAAAAGTGCCAATCGCATACAGAAACCCACCGACAACATCTTCTGACAGTACTTCAGCTTCACTCAATGTGGTCACAATCTTCTTCACCTCCTCAATTGTTCCATTCTACATGCATAAAATAATAAAGCAATCAAACATTTCAAACAATTGGGGCATTTCAAATGTAGATATTAAGAGAAATCAAAGATCTTTGTACATAACAGATGTATTATTCAAGTGTTGGTAATTTTAGGAAATTGAATGCTTATCAATAAACTACCCAATTCAAAGATTCCGACTGTTGATCACTGCCCATAATATTGTTGAATTTAATACTCAATGAAAAATATTATTTTATTCATGAAATGGACTTTACATACACACCAAAACCACTAACCATTTATAATATTATTTAGCAGAGGAGCACTCTATTTTTTTTTTATCTCTTTCTCTCAATTCACTCTTTCTATTTCTGTGCACACTTTCTCTGCTTCTCTCTACACTATTAATTCTAGCATAATACATTGAATCAGTATATGTTGGCAGGAAAGTCGGTGGCTGCTTCTTCTAGTGTGTCGGTGGGTGGCTTTTTACACTATTCTATAATGGCAGTGGAGAAATGAGAATTATTGGACTCCAGTCGGCAACTTCATGGAAAATTCAGGAATTTAATGAGCTTAAGAAATCATCACCTATTTATCTAGAAAATTCTTGAACGGACCTTCCCTAAATCGGTGATGACTTTCAATTCTCCCCTTTAGCACCGACTTTTCAGTTTGATATACCACGTCCAGCTCTATCTAAAACTTGACGAATTTTAAAGCGTTTAGTCCTTCGTTCAACACATCCGCTACTTCTATATATTTGACTCTTTTATATTTTCATTTTTATCTATTCCTAGGTTAGCGTACTTGATATTTAATTTCTCATATTTACCCAACTTCCTTATTTGTGATTGTGAAATTGTACATATCTCAATTTCTTCTCGTAGATTCTATTGATCCTCCTCTAGTGTTTTCTAGTACATGTCATTTTGCGAAGGACTCTACGTCGCTCTTGCTATCTCCACTTTATCATTTGGCACTTGTTGTCTTTAGATTCTTTAGGACTTTTTGTTACCTTTGGATACTCGTGTTCATTGACATCATTTATTTCCTCGAGCTTCTGTCTTACTTCATTGATTTACACTGACACCTTTTTCCTTCAACTTATCCATCAAATTCTATTGAATCTGCTAGCTCCATCATTTGTGGTGTCTACCCAAGAATATCCTTCTTCAAACATTTCTTCTGAGTCCAATAGTTCCTCCCTTTGTAGAGTCCACCAAGAAGACAGTTCATGAATTACGATATCCTCTCCTAAGTCATCAATCCAATTATCTTCGCAATATATTTGTTCAGGGATGACCACTACCAATGCTGATTCGTTTCTTAAACTTGAATTGAATTTCTTCACTCGAGCTTGCTCAAATACTGTTGTAGCTGCCTCAACATTCCATTCTTCTTCATTATTGTATTTCTCTTGCCTGTTGGATGTTGCTACATTACCTTCTGCTAACTCCTTTTTAAACCAACAATCTCTAACATAATGACATCATTTTTAACATACAAAGCATGAGCCATTAGTTCGTGGATATCCCTCTTGTCTTAATTTTGTTGGACTTCCCTTGTTTGATAACTCCTTTCAAACTGTCCTTTAGATTTAATTTCTTTTAATTCTTTATTATTTTGTTGATGGAATTGACCTCTTCTTTTATAGTTAAATAAAGCTTATTCTTCTTCTTTCTTTATTAAAACCCCTAAAATCTATTTGGTTAATGTTTCTTGATCGACCAAAAAATTTTCAAAATTTATCGGTGACAGTTGCTTTGGTTAACCTTTTATGACAGCAATAAAGCCTCTAAGTTCGGGTATCAGCCTATGTATAATTATTCTTCTCATTCTAGCTTCTAAAATTTTCCTCGTAGTGTCTAGCTCTGAAATTTCACGACGGAGATATTTTACTTTGTTAAAATATTGACTTACCGACAATTCTCTTTAAGTGATCAAAAGTATCTCATTCTCTAGAAACTAGAACCCTAAGTCATTTTTCTTTGAGAAAAGTGCTGCCAAAGTGTCAAATGCTTCCTTTGGTATGTTCTTATCTCTTATGTACTCCAGTAATTATCTCGATTGTCGTCCTTATAGCGAACATAGCCTTGCCTGCTTTAATCCTCCACTTTTTCAGAGCTCCGAAAATTACTTTCCACGAGTCTTGCCTTTGGAGATATGACTCCATGAAAGTTTGTAACATTGGTATAATTTGGTAATTATATTTTTTCACTCCACCTACCCCTTGTAGGTCGTCAATCGTAACTTGATCTACCTCCTCGTAATCAAGTAAGCTTTATGTAAAGCTTCATAATCTCACTTTGTGCACGATCTCAAGAAGCCCAAAAATTCGTTCCTGACCGCCTTGCTCTGATACCAATCGAGTTTAAAACCCAAAATTTATTTTATTATGGAGCAAGACTTGTACAAAGATATTGTATAACCAACAATCTCTTTACTAATTTGAGTAGCATCTTTTTGGGTTTTAACTTTTAAACTCAACAAATTTTTCACTCAAGAAAAAAAAATCCGTTCTGCATTAATTAAAATTTTCATGCTATAGCTCTAATTAAAGTTCAATACTAAATCAATAAAAGTTCATACTTTAATTCTCAAGAACAAAAACCCTTCATGAAAATATAAAAACTACTTAGATTCAGCACGACCAAAATGAACAGGATGCAATAAGTAAATAGATAGTAATGATTTTGACCATATAAGAACTCACAGAAGGGTTTTCATTGATTACTAAAAAAAATTCAGAATCGTTCTATGCAGTGATGAATTCACTCGAACACTAAATAAAATTAAAATAAATACTATATACACACACATTTCCAGTTGCCGCCGACGAAAAAATTTCTTCCCATTCTCGTCTCCTTTGAATAGATGAAAGTGGCTACAACCCCCAAAAGATTTTCTAACAGATATATATATATGATCGAATCTTCGAGCTAGATGCAATGTAGCACAGTGTAGATTACAAACGAGTTATTATCATTTTAATCCCCAAGTTGTTTGATAAATCTTGAAATGGTCCATGATATTCTATACATTAACAAAGCAGTCCAGCCCCTGCCAAACTAATTCACGAAAATACCATAATAGAATATTATAGAAATTAAGATAATTATATACAAGTAGGCGGAAGAAAGATGTGAAATAAAAGTAAGATGAAAATATCTATGAACAACAAAAATTGCGAGATGAAACTAAAATATGTTACAGTTTAGTCTTCTTAAATGTTACAAGTTAAAAAAAAAAAAAAAAATTCTTTATAAGATAACAATTCATGGTCCCGTTTGATACACATTATTTGTAAAATGAGAATGAAAAATATAGTCGTTATGACCCTACACAAGATATGTAAATTCAAATATGGTGGCTGAATGTGATGGATAACGGTCATATTTTTCATTTTTATGGTGAAAAAATGGGAATCAAATAGGGGTCATATCTCAAATATTCTCTCATATAGAAGATAAAATATTTATTGCTTAGATCACTCGAACCCAAATCAAAGACTTGGTAAGCCTTTGTTCTTACCACCGGGATTAAGTCTTAATCCCAATTAAACTTTCTTTCCTTAATAACATATTATTGTTGTAACTCGATTATGAATAATACATTCTAGTTATCCGTTAGGTTTGGGCAAGGGGGATTTTTATTTTTATTTTTTAACTTTTTCATTTTTCAAATATTATTGATTAAAATTTTGTTGGGATGAATTTTAAAACAAGAAAATAGTACTTAGACATACAAAATGGTGTGCACATAGACGGGCCCAATACTTTCAAATTTAAAATCCCTTAGAATATTTATCTTGGGAGTTTTAAGCCAAAGTTTTCACTAAAATTTTTATCATGACCTATTTAATATAAGTTATGCAAAGAATTAATCTCCTATATGAACAATATTTCTCTCAAACAACTAAAACTAACATCTTAAAAGTATAGACTTATGAAAGTATGGAATAAATAGAAACCCAATACTAGAACATTGAAATCAAGGACATAAAAACCACACTTGAATTTTCAATAGATATACGAGTCTTGTGTTCTTTTACATTCTTATAAAAAAAAATATATATTTTTGAATAGTGTATTAATGGAAAATATGTGGCTAAAAAATAAAGAAAATTTTGAATTTGGTTGTAATATTATTTTATTGAAGAATATGTAGTTGAAGTGAAATCAAATCACTGTTGATGAATGTATTTTTGGGCTCAAACAAAGGCATAAAATTCTTATTTTATATTTCTATTCTTGAAATTAACAAGTTATTTTTCATAAGGGTATCATTGTAATTCATAAATAGTATATAAACAATATTTCTCTCAAACAAAAACTAACATTTTTAAAGTATAGATTTACGAAAGTATGGAATAAATAGAAAACTAATACTAGAACATTGAAATCAAGGACATAAAAACCACACTTGAATTTTCAATAGATATACGAGTCTCATGTCCTCAATCTTGTAAAAAATATATATATTTTTGAATAACATATTGATGAAAAATGTGTGGCTAAATAATAAATAAAGTTTTGAATTTGTTTGTCATATTATTTTATTGAAAAATGTGTGGTTGAAGTGTGATAAAATCACTGTTGATGAATGTATTTTTGGGGCTTAATCAAGGGCATAAAGTTCGTATTTTATATTTCTATTCTTGAAACTAACAACTTCTTTTTCATGAGGGTATCATTGTAATTCATATAAAAATTTGTGAAAATCTCTCAAAATCTCGTGATTAATGAGATACAAATTTTGAGATTTTGTATGAATACTTTCTACTTAAAAGTCAGTATTCCAGAGACTTTTATAAAAGTCGCTAGAAGTCATTAAAATTTAAATACCCCAAAACTTATAAAAACTTCTAAAAAGTTTTAATTAAATACACCGTGGTTTTCAAAAACTTTTTAAAAGTCTATAAAAGTTTCAATTGAATACACCAATACTTTTAAAGAGTCTCCAAAAATCAACATTGAATACCCCTAAACATTTTAAATCTCAAAAAGTAATTAAAAATCTCAATTGAATACACCCTCCTAAAACAAACATTTTTAAAGTATAGACTTACAAAAGTATGGAATAAATAGAAAACCAATACTAGAACATTGAAATCGAGGACATAAAAACCACACTTGAATTTTCAATAGATATACGAGTCTTGTGTTCTTTTACACAACTATAGCCCTTGTCTGAGTCTCATTCTTGTAACAAAAAAACATTTTTGAATAATGTATTGATGGAAAATGTGTGGCTAAAAAATAAAGAAAGTTTTGAATTTGTGTGTCATATTATTTTATTGAAAAATGTATGATTGAAGTGTGATCAAATCACTGTTAATGAAAGTATTTTTGGGGCTCAAATAAGGGCATCAAATTCGTATTTTATATTTCTATTCTTGAAACTAACAACTTATTTTTCATAAGGGTATCATTGTAATTCATAAATAGTATATTTGAGTTGTATATTGTAAATATTTCTTCTTGATAGACATTTTGTGAATGTTTGGTGTAAAATAAGTTATTACACGTTGAATATGGTTGGTGACATTCACATTAATGTGAATACATAAGATCATTCCTTACTTGGGCTCAAGATGCCCGCAATGTCAAAAACTCAACGTCGTTGCTGTTGACTTTCTACTACAATCCAATATCTTGTTCCGATAAATTGAGGAAGAAAACAAATATGACAAATCTCATAAACTATTTTGCCGAGTCTTATAAAATGGATGAATAACTTTTCCAAGTTGAAAGACCAAAATTATGGTCTTCCCCTCTCCATATCTTAACATTTTGCATTGTTCAGATACAATCAATATATTTACAAACTAAACGAACTATTCCCGTAAAAGTAATAATAAAATTGTTATAACTCAAGATATACTCAATCTTTAAGAATCAGTATAATGATTTAATCTTTTTTCAATTTGAATTCATTTTGAGATCAACTACGATAATATGTGAAAATGATTTCGTAAAGTTGAACATACCATTATGAAAGTATATGCGAAAATTATTTCAAGACAGAAAAAATAATTCTTGTCAAGTCAAAAATAAAACTTGTCACAATTTATGGGGATGTAATTCATAACTTTTGAAAACTCAAAGGGTCATAGGGGAATAAACAAAAAAATAAAAATTTATTTTCCAAAAATGTAAGCCCCTATTTTACAATCGACATGCCTATATAACCACCGCCATACCCACAAATTTCTCCCATTCACAACGAAAAACCTCAAACCCTAGCCCTTTAGTAACACAAGATCTGCATTACTATTTGTCTATAAACCACTAATGGGTTCGAAGAGGTCCGATTTCGGCGATGGCGCTAGCCCTGGGTTCGCTCTCTGCCCTTTCTCTCTAAGATTTGATACTGTATGCATCTCTTTGTTATAATTGATGATTAAATTGATGGGCTTTAACTTTCTTGAACAGGAAAATTTTCATCGGGGGTCTTGCGAAAGACACCACCTTAGGTTTGATTTTCTTTTGTTTTATTTTTCTAGGGTTTCGTATCATCTTTAAATTGTATCATATTTTACTTCTATATTTTTCTTATAAAATTGGGAATTTTGCAGATACGTTTGTTAAGTACTTTGGAAAGTATGGAGCTATTACAGACTCTGTAATCATGAAAGATCGGCAAACGGGTCGGCCGAGGGGTTTCGGTTTCATCACTTATGCTGATCCCTCCGTTGTTGACACTGTTATTGCTGAAACCCATGTCATTAACGGCAAACAAGTGAGATTTTATTTTGGGAAATCTCAATTTGCTGTGTTGGATTATTTGAACTTGAACTTTGCCTAAAAGAAATTAATTTATTTTCATGACTTAGTTTTGATACATAAAATAATGGTTGTGCCCTGAGAAAATTTATTACTCTATAATAGTTTGATAATTATATGATGTGGTGTTTTGTAGTGTCTATCAGTTCATTGGGTATTTTGGAAAATTAGAAGGAACTATGTCCATTATTTTTGTGTTTTATGTGAATAAAATAAGATCTAGACACCACCATTAGATGGATAGTTTTAAAATGAAGCATTATGTGCTGTGTGTTTTCACGCTTATTTGGATGTGGCCATTCAAGTGCTTAGTGCTATGTGACCATGTGAGGACAAATCTACGGCTTTGAGAAATTTTACAGTGGTTGACAGTTTTAGTTTTAGTAATGTTGGAGGAGACGCATTAATGTTGCTTCCTGTGGCCAGGTTGAAATCAAAAGAACCATCCCAAAAGGAGCTGCTGAATCCAAGGATTTTAAAACAAAGAAGGTTTTTGTTGGCGGGATTCCTACTTCTGTCACTGAAGGTGCATGTAGCATACTTTTAGTTGCTGATTTTTAATAAGCAGCTGCAGTTCATATGATTTTTTTGGTTACTGATATTGTTCTCTCTGTCAAATTTACTCCTGCTTTTAGATGAATTCAAGAATTTCTTCTCCAATTATGGTAAAGTGGTCGAGCATGAGATTATTCGGGATCACGTGACCCAGAGGTCTCGAGGCTTTGGATTCATTGTGTTTGACAATGAACAAGTGGTTGACAATCTGCTCGCTGATGGGAATATGATTGATATGAATGGAACTCAGGTGAGAGTCTTCCAGAGGTTTCTCATAGTATTGGAAGTGATTGAACATATTTGTAGTTATAGAGCAGGAATTCAGTATCACACATTAAATGCTTTGACGCTGGACTTCGTAATCTTAAATCTACTTGGTATTCATCTTACTTTTAACCTACTTATGGGTAAATTATGGTGTAAGATAAGGTTATGGGTTCTCTAACACAGCTTGTGTTTTTTAGTGCTAAGCTGGCAAACCAATTGCAGGTGGACATTCTAGGTTAACTTTCTTCTTTGTTGTAGGTTGAGATCAAGAAGGCTGAACCAAAGAAACCCTCAAACCCAACACTTGCTTCTGCACCCAGTAGTGATTCTAGGGGCCGTTCATTTGGTGATAGGTTTGGTGGATTCGGCAGTTCTTATAGCAGTTTTGGCGGTGGTAGCCATGGCCCTGCTGCTGCTTATAGGTCACTGGGATCAGGTCTTGGTGGTAGGTTTGGCGACTATAGTGGATATGGTGGCGAAGGTGAATTTGGTGGTCGCTATGGGGATTTTACCCGTAGTGATTTTGGTTATCGAGGAGATGGCCCACTGGGCTATTCTAGTCGGTTTGGTTCTTATGGAGGAGGCTATGGTGGGGGATATGGAAGTGGGTTAGGTGCCTATGGCCGCGGAGGTGGTTATGGGAGCTATGGGGCTGGTCCAGGTTCTGGATATGATTCTGGCCCTAGTGCAGGATATGATTCTGGCCCTAGTGCTGGTTATAGTGGACCAGGAGGATTGTATGGAAGTAGGGCAGGCTATAGTGGCAGTAGTCGTTATCATCCCTACGCCAGGTAGATGTTTGCTTAAGCACTTCGTTGTAGGAGTTTTCTCGTCTCGGTTTTTGCATCTCATGGATCAGAGTCAACTAGATATTGAATCTGATAGCAAGAAGACACTCCTTAGAAGATCAGATGAACTTTAGTCCGTTTCTCTGTGTGCCTAGTTTGTTTCTGATTCTGTAGATTAGAGAACCTTGTTGAGATGATTCTAATTAGATATTTGTTCTGTTTCTTGAGTTAAGACATCTTATACTGTAAGATTTATGTTTTAGTTTAGAATGACTTTTTACATTTCATAAAGACTTTCCCATAGATTCTCGTTTTTGAGGCTCTTGTTGCTTATTTAGAAATTAAGTATGCATGCTAAAGCTGTCTTTCAGGCCAAGTGGTTTGTACAAACTTTGTCCTAACCAGTTAGGATTTTTAGGTTTTTTCCATTAAGATAGATCTTAGTTCTTTCATTTGGAATATAGATCTAATCAATCAATGGTACATCCTGTTCATGCCCCATGTTGTAACTCTTAAGAAATGACTCATGAATTTTATATTACCTGAGAGTCAGAAAAATCCTTGTTAAGTAGTGTATCATAATATACAGATAGAAGTACGTGGTAGGAACTTAAGTTTTTGTATGGCATTAGAAAAGCTCATTTTCTTGTTGGGTGGTGGGATTACGAAAGACTTGAGATTTTTGGGAGGGATTTAGGTCTAGGTATTATGATGAGCACAGAGCATCTTTGCGATTATTGTTGAACTCAGCAATGGCAGGTTCAACATTCTAATGAGTTACCAAGTTGATTGTGTAACTTTGATGCCACTGATATTAAGTGATTTGGAAGTTTCTTGTCATGGGATTAAACGTATTCTTGGGGCGACAGCTATTTTATTTCGTCTAATGCTTTTAAGTTCTGTCCTGGTATTGTAATTTTGTATAAACTGGAATATAACTTTTGAATATTAGTAAAAAGTTCCTATTGGACCATGGATGATGAATGTGGTTTTTAACTTGTATATGCATTTATTATTTGACTCGAGTACGGATGATCCAATTAGCGTTCGTATGTGAACACACTAAACATTCATGGCTAGATTCCTAGATTGATCAATCTACTGCTGTTACTTTGAGACAATTTCAAGCTTAAATTTGATTTTAACTTTCAATGATGCAATGATTAACTTGTATACTTTTTTCTTTTTATATCGTTTGTTCTACCAAAGTAGCTAGTGGCACATAAACTTAGTACATCTTCGGTCAAATTCTTGTAACCTTTTTAGTTTTAATCTCGTAAAAAAATTTATTTTACATACAGCAATGATCATAAAAGGAAGGTTGACTTCTTTTGGAGTCATTTTTCATATTTCTTATTTGTTTATACATGTTTTTTTTGGTGCATTTATTAAAGTTGAGTCAATGCAATGGAGTTGACTATGGTTCTTTTTTATTTTTACTGCTGGAACTAATTCTTGATTCTCCTCTCATTTTATTGTGTGCAAGTTTTTTAAGCAAATGAATAGTATTCGTGGGTTCTTTAGCCCATGTTTGACAACCATTGAAATAAAGTTCTTTTGTTTTTTTTTTTTTAAAAATTCATTTTTGGCCACACTTTCTCGCAATCAATTTTTTCACGTAAATTCAATATTTTTAATAAATTTTTAACCGTTCATACTTTTTTTTTAAAAAAAATTACTGTTTCAAAATTCATTTAAAAAAAAAAAAAACATTAAAATGATTTTAATAGTTGTCAAACAAGGCTTAATCAAAAGGTTAAATATTATTAAGATTTGGGGTTCACATGATGCCTTTGTTTGGTGTTGATAAAAATTATATTTTTAATAAATTTTGATAAGATGGAGTATGATTGAAAAGTTGTGGGTCTTATGAAATTTATGGATAAAATAAAATGTGAACTTTGATCTGAATAAAATCTACTTTTATTGTTGTATTAGACAAGGGCTAAGTATCAAACTTATTGAAATGAGTACTTGGAGTTTATATACGTTTGTCAGTATTTTTATAATTAATAGATATGGGATTTTATCATAACATGTTCATAGTGGTTCATTTGAGCACCACATCGATTTTGAAAATTTAAATGCTTGTTCAAGTTTTAACTCATCGAATTGTTTGTTTGATTTTAATGGGCTGGAAGTATTTTATAAGTACTTGTTTGGTAATGCTTTTAATTGTTACTAGTAAGTTACGAGTCCTACAAAATATATTGGATAAAAAGTATGTTTACTAGCTTGAATTTTAATTTTAAGTTTTGCAACCATGCTTTAAGACTTGACGAATGAATGAATATGTTGGTTAGTATGTTTATACTGTAAATTTTTTATAAAATAATAACGTTGGGATTGAGAAAAATTATTATTTTAGAGGGGTTATTAATTTATTGATAAATGAATAATTTATTAATTTATCGAAAAATTAATATTTGTAAATTTATAGAGTATTTTATATAACTTGTATTATATTTTATGACAATACATTTAAGAAATTAAAAAAAAATGTGGTGAAATTTCAAAAATTTAATTTGTAAGCATACCAAAAGGCACACACATATATTAAAGAGGAAACATTAATCTACATGTATTGGCTTCAAAGCTTAATGTCTTGAAAGATTAATATTAGTATGTGGATTAAAAAAAAAATTGTGATGAATTTGAGTTTGGTTTGTGGCAAAGAAAAAGCAACAGATTTTATATGCATATTTTGAAAAAGAGATGAATTGAAGAAAAAAAAAAAAAAATGTTTCTAAATTAAAAGTTTGTTAATTTGTGCAAATATGAACTTTTATGAATTTATGTAGTTATTATTTTATATATTCATCGGAATCTCGAAAAAAATTATTATTTTTATATATTTAGTGACTATTAATTTAGTACACTGGCCCAAGTTGAGATTAAAGAATTTTATTATTTAAGTGGAATTATTAATTTATTAAACATTCATTTATTGAGGTTTTATCGCAGTTTATACTTGTAAGTGCTTGTGGAATTTTATCCTTGATAAATACAAATTTAAAAGCTACTCCTTCCTATGTGATTTTTTTTTTTTTTTTTTTTTTTGGGGGTGGGAAAAAGGGCCTATGTATTGCCTGCCTATTCTATTGATGGAATCAGTTTCGATGGTCATGATATTCGGTTGGTTTTCTTACTCAAACTTCATACCTTCTATGATCGTCAAACATTCACTGGCATAAGAAGTAACGCTTTGCCACATGAACTTTAACATCTAACACATCATTTCATCCTCGTCGTCTTTGGAGATTAGCCCTCAACTCCATCTGCACAACGATAACTTTAATCTGGACTCTGGAGATGGTTCTCGAAGTGCATTTGTGGTGCCATCATTGTTATCTATATTCATTGTTTGTCAATCGGACAAAATTAATATTTGGTAGTGGCATGCCCTAAATTTTCTTATCATTGAAAAATGGCTGTTGCTAGTCGTATTTTTTTGAATTTTAATGGGTTTTTCTGATTCCATTTGTTAAAACACAATGGCATATTTGATAAAAACTATTGAACAACATTTGACAAATAAAAAGAGTGAAGAAATCAAGAAAACTTCAACTTAGGGCCTGTTTGGTAAGGAAGTATTTCCATGGAACTAGGAAATCATTTTTTATCTTTTCAAATTTGGCTTGTTTGATGCCAATTATTTTCTTGAAGTTTTTACTAGCCCACCACCATGCGCCCCTTTTTCCTCATTTTCAAAGAACTGTTTTTTCCACCACTTTTGTGGGAACTCTGGTGGAAAAAATAATTTTAGTTTTTTTTAAGGTAATTGGAAAAAATTCTAGATCCAATGGTAAAAAATTTATCACTTTTATTGATAATTTTCATAATAATTTTCATAGAAAACAATATCAAACGAATGATATTCGGTCTGGTAATTTTTTAAAAATCCTGTTTGATTCCCATTTTTGGGAAAAGATTGTATTTTGAATAATTAATTGATGGAGAATGTGGTTAAAATTTAAGAAATTTTTTTGGATTTACTTGTAATATTATTTTATTGAACAATGTGTGGTTGAAAAGAAAAGAGAAAAATGATTTTTGAAAAAAATAAGAATCAAATAGAGGCTTAATTTTTTTGGCAGTTGGAACAAATTTTAGATCCGATTGTAAAAAAAAATTATCACTTTTATTGACAATTTTTATGCAAAACAAAGTCAAATGGACACCAAACTTTCAATATTTTTTTAAGTGAAAAATTATACCAATCAAATACAATTAATTATAATTTTCGGTAAAACAAATTTTAGGCAATTCAATTTTCTGTAATTCATTTTCTTTTCATTCAAATTTCACCTTTACAATCAAACGAACATTTAGATACAAAACAATTAACAAACAAGAGTGGTACATTTCCACAACATGTCAATGTCAAAATACAATTTTTGTACAATTATTATTTTAAAAGATACCTACGTAGAAGATCTGCCTTCAAAATTCATATCAAAGACTTTAAAGGGTAATAAAAGAAAATGAAAAAGTATTACATGAGAAGTCCAGTGTCCCTTTCTATTTGCAACTCAGTCCCTGAGGGTCATTCAAGATATATATAATATAATTAAAAAAAAAAAAAAAAGGAATAGTCACACTAATGGTGAAGGTTTTGCACCCCTGTCCTAGTTTATGTTTACCCAAGAAGTTCTTGCTATAGTTATTAGACAATGAAAATCAGGTCAAAGAAAATTCAAGTATGAAAAATAAAAGGTTGATCTGAACTCGTAAGAGTATTTTCCAGCATCAAATGACCACTTATTTTTATTCTTTGCCATAGTTCTATCTTAATGTCTTAATTTCTTTTAATATGTGTGAAGTATAATCAACGAAAGGATAAATATGGACTATGAAATAAAGCACATTTTGAGTGCTAAAAAGCACCAATATTAGGTTGGGGCACCCTGTATCAAAATAAAACAGCTTATGCCGATCGAGTTTGTGGAATAGGTGAGTCCGAATGCCTTTGGTTATGGATTCAATTTCCTCTACTAATACTTCTCGTTCGAACGTGTCGCACTCGATTTACCTAATGTGGTTAACTTGGCTGACGAAGTTTGCTAGCTATTGCGTCAGCGCCCAGTGCGCACCCGAAGAGTAGTAGCTGTGGGTTCTCCCATCAACAAAAAAATAAGAAGAAGAAGCTTATGCTTATTTTCAAGCACTCACTTTTGGTGTACAAGCAAGTGTCGAAATAATTTTTAAGACACACCCCTAAAATGAACAACCAAAAATCCAAAAATGCACACCAATGTAATGCCTCAAACCACTTTTGTATTTAGCCGACAATTGCCTTCAATGTCAAAGGAGAAGTGCTTCTCACAATAAATTTACCTGCAACCTTGCTCTTCTCTATTCTTTTCTCTGTGCAAGGGAGATAAAGCGGCTTACTGATCACCATTTTCCCATTCATCTCAGAAAGTTGAAACATAAAAATAGATAAAAGTTCAATCAACATGTCTTAGTAAAACTTAGGAAACAGAAGCGTCACCTATGGTGTAAACTTACTGCTTGAGAAGCCTCTTCAGGAGTCGTGAATGCCACAAATCTAGATCCTTTACATACACCACTAGGATCTTGCATAACCTGCAAACAGTGAAAACAAATAACAACTTTAAAAAGGAAAGAAACTAAAGTTTCTGAGTACTAAACTCAGAAAACAGCTCATTGAGTTTGTCATCATCTATGCAATAATCCAAATAGTTATCATATATAATCTTAGCAAAAATTTTTGAAAGTGATGCAACTCTCTCATGGACAAATACTGAAAAGATAAATACAAATATAAGTTGCAAGAAACTGCAATTTACTTACAGGAATGAGCTTATCATTGTATGGGGCCAATGTACTTTGGTCAATTCCATTTAGAATACTATGAAATTTTTAAAGGTGAGGAGCAATAACAGGATTTCCAGAGACCTCCTCTGAGTAAGTGGGAAATACCTCCTCTTGCCATCATTTCATGAACTAAGACCCTTAGCATCCAATCCAACGGAAATAATCTTTGTTTCAAGAGCGTCTAAGTCCAATTTCCCCTTCTTCCTCAAATTTTTTTTCTTAAGACTTTTTAAATTTAAGCGTTTCTTCTTGGCTATAATAATCTGTTAAGATCTTCCCAGTTGAATTCAGATCTTCAAAATAATTACTTGCAGAAACCCTTGTAATCTTTTATGAAGCCGGCAATGGATAAAAGACTCGTGTCAATCAACATAATTCTAGTTGTATAATTGGAAACAACTATAATACACATCAGCACAAATATCTTGCCTCTTCCAGTTTCTTTTCTGCTACTCCAGTAAAATGTCCACCTACATCAAGAGTTATCCTCTGAAATAAGAATCAAGAAATAAATTAAAAATATATATATATATATTTACAAAAAGACAAGTTCGTTCAAGTTAAAGTGATAACAAATCAACCTCATCAGCAACCAAATCTTCCTATTGGGGAAGTATTTTCTTCTCAGCACCGAGCTCACCAATAAACCAAATATTAAACCATGAAAAGGTATTAACCATCTGGGCTTCACGAGAGATTATTAAAAGATGCATGTGGTTAATGTTACTTGTCATCATAAATCCCAGTTTTCTTTTTTGCAGCCTTACAAACTTCATTCTTCCGCTTTTGCTTTCCCATTTCCACATTTTCAAGCATGTCATCTCTGGTACGTACAATGTAATGTCACCTTAGGAAATCTGAGTCCAGAAAATCCCAAAGGATGAAAAAATAGGAGAGTAAAAAGGCTGAGAATGGAAAGGAAAACGGGATAAACAGGTTACCTTGATTGATATCACCATCAGCAAGTATACTTTGATTTTTGAGTGTCAATACAACTGCTCCACCTTCAAGACTTTGTCAAGCCCATGAAGAATTTTGAACCCACCAAGGGTTTTTTCTTACAGAAAGTAAAATTGAAACTTTAGTCCAATTTGACGTAAATGATAAACAATATAAGCCAGTTAAAAAAATGTGAAACTCGGTTGATGTCTCCCTCAAAAGAATTTTAATTATTTCAGCCTTCAAGAATATACGTCGAATTCTCACACACACACGAATAAATGTCCTATGAAGGGAAATAATTATATTAGAAACCATTTCATAAAGTTTTACACTATATTTCAACATACATTTGATGACAAAGATTTCCATCCAGCTAATTCTTGATTTTAGAAATTGTTAGCGCAATTATTTCTTTTGAATGAGATTTTACATTATATATATATATATATATATATATATATATATATATATTTATGAAATGGTTTCAAATATAATTATTAGCATGTATGCGTGAGTTAAAAGGAACACCAGTGTTATGCTGCGGTGCTGCCTTATCATCACTTTCTCCTTCATTGATGTTATCATGTGGCATGTAAGAAAAATTAAAGCATATTTTTCAACAAAATTCGTCATATATTACATCAATTAGTCAAAGGATAACTTTATTTCCTTTTTAGGCATGAAACAAAAATAAACACTAAATTTAAGGTGAAAAACCTTCTCCTCAAATACTTTTGAAAACTGAAAGGCTCTCTTTTTCATCATTTCTTTTCTCTTCAAGTTTGTGCTCTTGTCTACCCATGTTAAGACTATCTCCAACACTGCACCAAATTTTGTACTATTTTGCACCAAATTTTGCACAAAACTTAAATTCATCTCCAACCATTAAATCAAATGAACAGTATTTAATCATTTTTTTATTCTTAAAGATTTATTTATTTGAAATATTATTTATTTATTTACTTTACAAATACATAAATTACTAAATAAATAATTACGTTAAATTAACGAAATTATTAAATTCATTAATAAATATAAAAACATAGTACAATTAGTAGAAATACTAATTTCAATATTATGATTAGCGAAAGATTTTGTTATTATTATTAGAATAATTTCAATAGTACATAACTTGACTGTTCTATCAATAGAATAACCCTTACCAACAAAATACCTGTTTCAAGTTAATACAAGTTTACCCGACTCATTTGAACTTTGCTCGATCCTTTTTAGGACCAAGAGACTCTCATTTTTTTTTGGAGTGATCAACATAGTCCATGGCATTGGCCTTCGATGAGCCATCATAAGAACTTTCAGTCTTATCTCGTGCCATTGGTTCTTCTTCTATACGAAGATTTTTTTTGTATATATTCCAAGGGAAAATCTTTGGAATTGTGAAGAATCTTCTTCCTATAACTTTTCCAAGTTGGAGGCAATTTAGCTATAATTGCTTCTACTTGAAATAATTTGGGAAGTTCGATATTCACCGCCTTCAATTTATTGACTATCACTTGAAGTTCATGTACTTGAGACAACAAGTTTATATCATCTAACATTTTAAAAGCAAAATATTTTGAAATTAAAAATTTATTGATACCTTCCTCATAGGCTTTTGTATTATTTCTCAAATGCTTTCCATATATCTTTAGCTGAAGCGGTGTTGCTGTAGAGATCATATAATTGGTCTGATAAAGCATTCAGAATATGACCATGACATATTAATTCATCTTCTTGTTTTTTCTTCTTTTGGCCCATACTTCTTCAGGATCATCGGATGGTTCAGATATTGGTGCAAGAACATAAAAGATCTTTAATGCAGTCAATAGAAATTTAGTTTATCTTGTCACGGGTAAAATTTGTTCT
Organism: Osmanthus fragrans; assembly: GCA_019395295.1. Lineage (NCBI taxonomy): Eukaryota > Viridiplantae > Streptophyta > Magnoliopsida > Lamiales > Oleaceae > Osmanthus > Osmanthus fragrans. The sequence continues at coordinate 9,565,357 of CM033361.1, forward strand.
GTTGAATCTATCCAAGTGAACCAAGTCTAGGTTCATCAACTTGATGGTTACCAAAGTGATTTCCATCTCCATCGCAGTAAAATATCATTTGAGAATATTGATAGAAAAATTGATGAAGAACAAAGAAAACAAGCAACAAAAATAATCCACCAAATGGAAGTTTTGAACACGATTGCGAATCGTTGTCTTCAAACAATATTTGTCACCACCGGGACAAGTGCTTGAAATCTTTCTATTGCAAATAGTTTGTAGGAGTATCAAAACCTCAATCCAAAGTTTGAATCAAGTTATCTCCTCGTTTTTAAGGGCCATTAGACGTTTCATAACGGATCGGCAATATAAGTTAAAATTGCCTCCATGTTCTTATTAGAATCCAGTATTTCACATTTCAGTGCTCAAAAGAAAGGTCGGGGCATAGTTAGTACCACATGTAAGTGAAATTTCAGAACACATCCCTCTATCAGTAATTAGCTCCGTGAAAGGAAAATCGAGGTGCTAATTGTATGACTAGGACTATACCCCATAAAAGCAACATGGGAGGATCGCTAATCTACTCAAGAACGTTTCCCTGAACTTGAGGACAAGGTAACATCTTAAAAAGTGTTATGTATGGTATTTTTATGAAAGAAATTGGAAAAATTGTGGAATATACTTCATTGCTCAATTAATTTTGTGATGTTTGCAGTTATCATTCTCCACGTCATTTATTCAAGTCCTTAAGGTGTCTATAATTTAAGGCTTCTTATTTGCTTCATTAGGAATAATCACAACTATATTCTTTGAAGTAGGAAAGAAATATTTATGGTACTGCCAACAGCTTCGTACCTCACCTTACAAATTAAGGAGTACAATCCTTGTTTTGAAAAAAGATTTAGATTGATACATGATAGAGATATTATCCATATAAAAATATAGGAATTGATTACTTATTTTGTGTGGTGTACCCATTTTTGCTTATGGATATCCATTTCTGATCCACGTCTTTGACTTGCTAGATAAATGGGTGTGTTGGGTTGCAATCAATATTTTCTAAAAAATACAACCCTGATCGAATCAAGTTTTCCCATTTACCACTTCTGGTTTTTTCTTTGCTATGTTAGGATACAGTGTATGTATGGAACATGTTCTGTTATTCATATTGATAGCTGATGATAGTATTTCGTTATATAGCTGCTGGTATGCTGGAGATACTGTAGCAATTTAGAGGAAGGATAAATGTCAGAATTTAGATGTGCAATCAAATAGGCGGGAACCTGTGTTATAGGTGCAATTTTAATGGAATGCTAAGATATAAAGTTTTTGAGGACTTCCTTAGATTTTCTTTAAGCTTAATGAGATAGCCATGAAATTTTCGTAAAGTAAATGGATGATTGAATGTTCAAGATATTTGGCTTAGTTAATCATGTTATCATCATAATGATAATTTCATTATGGAAAAAAAGTTAGAGAGCATTAAAATTTTGGATATGTATTGAATATATTGATATCAACTAGTTGATCACGATGATGCTAATTAATAATTTAATATAATCATTGACATATGTGATGTGTACGCATAAGTAGGGTATGCATTGATGGTTGATCAGTCTTAGTCGATTATAAATCAATGTTATATTATGATACATGGAGATTGAGATGTTATTTGGTAATGAATTATTATATCTTTGAAATGTGGGGGTATTTAAAATTTCAGATTGATACACCTTATATATTTCATTATTCTTAGTTATAGCACTATATTATTTGTGCTCACCTCTATGGTAATAGTGTTAATAAATGTGATGTTAGCAAATGTTTATTCTTGAATAAGTACCGATGCTAGAATTCTTTCTTGTGATGTGCAAGATTACACGCATCGTTGGAGAACTTACTTATTTAAGAATTGTCATGAAGCCTTGGCAATGAGATTGAGTTATTCCTTAAAGGCTCTTACTAGAATCAAGATTAGAGCGCGTGGATATTAATAACGCTACCCACTATAAACTGAGTCAAAATCAACATTGTGTGTTGAACAATTGAAGTTTGACCAAAGGGACCTAATTCAAAATTTAGTCCATTATGGCTGCCTCAAATGAAAATTGTAATTACTAAGTGAGGTTCAAGTCCAAAAGATACATACACCTATTACACAGTATATATATGTATTGAAAGTTTAAAATTTCTAGAGAATTGTTGTAACATAAAATTAAGTTTTAACCCTTTCAAAAATTAAAACCTTTTAATTTCTATTTTTAATTTAATTTTTAGTTTTAACAAAATTTAAAAACTTCTTAATGATATAGTGAAACTTATATTTGAGAGGATTAATTGTGAGAATGAATTTCTACATTATAAAAGGGAGATGGAATTTCATAGTTAGATACAACTTGGATACAAAAAAAAATAAAAATAAAAATACTTCTTTTATATTTCATACTATATTTCTATAGTTTTGGTAACTCAATAAAGGTTTGATCTTTATCTCCTTATGATCGTGCCCATGGGAGGAGAATTGACTGTGAACCATATGAGTTTTATTTTAGAACCGTGTAGTGCCGAAAGTACCTGCACAAATAGGAAATTGTACGACTTTAGAAGATCTTTAACGTGGCTCCCAAAGGCTTGCTTTTCTAACTCTCTACTTTATATTTTTTGTTCATGTTATCGTTGAATTCTTATGTTTATGATTATAGTTGAATTATTTAATTTATAAATATCTACAAGTAAATCATTTGTATTTCCCAACAGTACGTTTTGCAACTCTATTTACCTGCTTAAGCTTTTTGAAATGAAGGATGAACAATTTAGCAAACCTCTAGAGAGAATCTGGGTATAATTACATAAGGAGACTTTATTAGTTGTGCTAATATTAATTACTTCCGTTTTCAGATAAACTGCTTTTTCAACCGAACTTTATTGTTAAATTAGGATTTTAATTACTTCCTTGACTCCTTATTTAAATTTAGCAATTTGAGTCGACCTCAATAATCTTCACTTTTATTCAAATTCTTCAAATCATGGCACACCTAGACATCCATATTTACACCTTTTTACATGTAGGTGTCATTGTTCCTGGATTAATTGTCCTAGATATGAACCGAATTCAAAGCCTTATTTAACGTGAATCTACGATTTGACGTTTTTGAACTTAGAACTTCTTTCTTCATTCTGCAAGCCACAAAATCTGTCTTGGCTACTGAATAGTATTTGGCAAAAATGGAAGACATTCTCTTCGTGACCAGATCATATCAAATCTACCATGATATGACCCTAATACCATTTCTCGATATTGGTGCGTAATAAGTGCATTTTATACACTTTTTTATACCACAAAACATGGATAATTGTTGTGAATTTGTTGGAATATGGCTTAATTTCATATAAATTATGTTTTGCAAGACAAATTGGTGAATATGGTGGAATTTAGGAAAAACAAGCAAAAAAGACCAAAATGGAAGAAAATCAAAGTTTAGGGACCAAAGTTCAAATAATCGAAAGATGACCCGAAAGCAGAAATGAAAATGTGAAAGAGTCAATGACCAATTTAGTGAAGACATGAAGTATTAGAAGAAAAAGAAATGGGAAAAGAGGTCAAGAAAAGAAAAAAAGAGTTCGGGGACTAAAACGCAAATGTTGGAAGTTCAACAACACTATGCGGTTGCATGCCTGCCTATTTTCATCAAGTTTTAGGGCCAAAATCCATTGAACTATGCCATGTCATTGATTTGTTCTATGTTATAGCATAGTACAATTCCGAAGGATAAATTCTGATTTCCTTACATGACTGAAATTCTTATGAAAACAAATCTTGAGACATCTTTTAAAGCTCTAGGACCGTCCATATTGAGAGGGGACATATCATAACACATTCATAGAAGTTTTGGAGCATAGAGAGAGGCAAGAAACATGAAAACAATTCCAAGACTTGAAGATTCAATTGAAGATTTATTTGGATGATGTCGATTATTTAATATTTCTTTTGTTTTCTTCTTCTTAACATGCTAGACTAAATTTATTTGTGCTAGGAGATCGATGAACAGTGTGATATGAATTTTTAATATTTAGTTTTACATATTCGACATAAAAAATGCGTTTTTGGATATTGAATAATTTATATGATTTTCTTTTCTCCACAATTATTGTGCAGGGTAATTGTGTGAATGTGGTGACTTATTTTATGTATTCGAAAGAAGGAAAATAGGTTCAACATGGTATAAATCATCATAAGCTCCGATAGGAGATATAAATATACCACTATACCTTATGTGAATCTTTAAGTGTACATAAAAATTTATGCAATCTTGTATGTTCTCATCCATCATAGAAATATGTCGGATTATATATGAGAGTAGATTTAACATTATTCGAGAGAGATTGTTGAATAAAATATGAACATTAATTTGTCAAAATTCAATTGTCAATGTGTAAAACTAAAGTTAAAAATGATTATTACATGGAAAATTGCGATAGTACATTTGTCATTCATTAGAACACATCAACTTTCATTTAACATAATTTGCATTAAGTTTAGTTTAATTCACTCATAATTGCATAAGCAAACTCATTTTAGTTATAATTTCGTCGCAACAAATACATCTCGATATTCTTGTTTCGGTTAAGGTCACGATAATTAAAATTGAACTAAATCGATCTCTGTGGGACGATACTTGAACTCGAAATTCACTTTATTACTTGTTAACGAATCGTACACTTGCGTTATTTTTTATGGAACAATATTTCGTGAACAGTGCGACTCCCTCGTTATAGCTTTTCCCAAAACTCTTTTACATTCATCGTACCGACGCTTGTAGATTACTCACAACCCAATGTGTGTAGTCCTCCTGATGATATTTAACATTGCTTCTGTCTTGGGACATGCATAATCCGTGTCAATAATTGCACCACTCCATCAAACATTTCCACTTTATAGTACCCGAACCTTTAACTTCGAGTTTCTCATTATTAGCCAATATTGCACGCATGGCTTATTTCTCCAAACCTCTCGTTGTGCAAGGCTACAAACACATATGATACAGATGTTGTATTCTGATATGATCCGGAAAGCACCACAAATCATCAAGAATATGACGAATGTTGGAGAGAATCTAAAGTCGAGTTCGAGTCTTTAAGGAGTCAATACAAGCCACACAATTACTTGTTTGGGCAGCAGAGTCTATAATGTTGAAGATAACAAAACAAAGAGCAAGTTTGATGTTGGGGTCAAAGACCGAAGGAAGTTAGATCAACTTGGTTCAAACCAACGAAATCGGAGCTACAATGCAAGAGCCATGCGACCGCATGGTTGTTGGAGTTTGCGGCTGCATAGCACCCAACATAGAAATTGAAGGCTAAAAGAAGATGTTCTATGCGACTTATTTTAGTAGTTTTTATATTCTAGGACTCTTAATTTCCGTTTTTACTATATTTTTATGATTTAGTATAAATAGAGATTTTCATTCATTGTAACATTAAGACTTTTGACATTATGAAATTGAGATTTTTTCTCCATTGTTTTTGCATGAACACCTTATCAAATATTGTTATATTTGTGGCATTCAACCTTTAGAACTTATCAAAAGATTAGACAACCTTTGTAGCGTATGCAAATCGAGGTTCGTGTTTCCGCACATCAACGGGTTTAAGGTTTAATATACCTTAGGTTATTTGATTAGTGAGGCTCAGGTCGAGATTTTATCGTCTACAACCTGAATTTGGGCTTTTCCGACGTTTCGAACTAATTTCGTGAGTTCCATGTGATTCCCCTACCCGAAATCTCATCATATTCCTTGAACCACTCTGGGTATTTGGGAAATACTCAAGGCCACTAATTAAAGTCGTAGAGGACTATACATGGTGAATTCCAAGATTTTCGAGCACTCTATGGAAGTATTGGAGGTCGGCCAGTTGGAGGGGTACGAAATTGGGCTAAGTCGGGACTGGAACTTTTTCGAGCACTCTATGGAACTTTTTGCGCATAATCTCGGTCTTGCTAAATCGACAATAGTCGGACTGCTACAATGCTTCAAAACTGGTGAATCCCTTAGCTTATTTGATGAAGTTGTAATGCATGATATTGATGAATAAAATTAGACGTTTGCCTTGAATATTAAGCGTGATTACTTCCTCAAAAAGGTGCATCGCTTGTTTTAATAATCATCCTTTATTCAAACTATAATGAAAATCAACTATAAAATAACAAAATAACTCACACGAACTTAGGATTACAAGGAACGCCACTAGGTTTTTCTCTCAACTCCCATTCATCTGGTATGGGTAAATTATCTTTGTTTCTCTCATTAGCTAGAAGTCCGGTTCAACATTCCCTTATAATTCTTATTTTTTTCTTAATTTTGTAGTAATTAATAAGAGATCAAGATCAGGGGAACAATTTGAATATAAAAAAAACCAAAAATAAAAATTAAAAAAATACTATAGTTCATCACCGTTACTCCGGCGGCATATTGGACAAGTCCGATTAATTTCCAACCATATTTTGATACAATCGAAATGAAATATATGGTTGCACAACGGAAGACGCCCGAACAATTCTCGGTTTTCGTATTCCGATAGACAGATAGAGCATTCATGTTCCCCATCTGCAGCTTCTTCGATATAAAGATCGATTACTACTTCATGATTCTTCCCTTCCTTCGTCAGGGATCGCGTTGAATTCTGTGCACCTTGTGGCGGGGGCGGTGGCGCTGGTGGTGGTGGTAGATGGTTTGGGACTGGTGCGGCCGCCGATGTTGGATGGTATATGACTGGTATCACGCGTACTGCTGGTGGAGGACGGTTTACGACTGGCAGCGCCATTACTGGTTCCTCCGGTGGTGCATTATCACTGGATTTTTTCAAACATGCTGACAAAATAAACATCACAAGAGATACTATAATTTCTATGACAAATAACACAATAAAAGACGACATGTTTAAAGGAGGTGGAAGAAGGGGAAAGAGAGAGATTAAAGCAGACCTTATCTGTGATGAACAATGGTTTATATACAGAGTTTGAGTCCTTGTTACACTCTAGCACTGTTTCCTAATTTCATTAGGAAATGAGAAGAAAGTGGATGCATATATGATCTCTAATAGATTTTATGCAAATTAGTTAAACTTGAAAATAATAAAAAGTTATTTTATTTATTTCATTAGTAATTATTTTTTTAGTTCTTAGGCTCCGTTTGATACGCCAACAAACTTCCACTTTTTCACTGTTTGATAGCGTTTTTTTTTTCCATGGAATTGGTTTCCACCCAATTCCAAGGTACAACCACTTGAAGCGTAATTTCATGAAATTTCAATGACTTGCTATATGATTTCCACCTTTTTTTTTTAACAATAAAAACAAATTCTAAGATAAAATGTAAAAAAAATTTATCCCTTTAATTGACAAATTTCATGCAAAACAAAGTCAAACGTAAAAATAAAAAATAAATTTTTTTTTTAAATTTTTTTTTGGCAATCTAAACATATTTTGTTCCCAATAGTAAAATTTTTTTAAATATTTTGTGGAAGATTCGACATTTTTCTTTGAGGGGAAAAAAATTAAGTGTCAACTTTTTTTTCTTTGAGTGGAAAATTAATTGATGATTCAAGGAAAATATTGTGCACTGTACTCTAAAAAGAGGGGAGGAACTATTATTCTTATTTGAAATTCTGACCATTAAAATGAGTTTTTTTTTTTTTATTAAATGAATTTTTGAATAGTAATTTTTTGAAGAATGTGTAGTTGAAAAATAGAGAAATTTTTGAATTCACTCGCAAAATATAAGAATGTGGTTGAAAATAAATTTTAAGAAAAAATAGTTTTTTTTGGAAAATGGTAGACAAATATGGACTGAAATAGGAAAAAAAAGTTTAGGGCCTGTTTGATTGCAAGATGAAATTTGGGTGGAAAAAAAACGAATTAAAAGGAATTGAATTACCTAACACTTGTTTTATCGGGAATTGACGATTAATTGTATTTGATTGATATAATTTTTCACCCAAAAAAATAAAAGTAAGTTTGAATCTTTTGGTATTCGTTTGACATTATTTTTCATGAAAATTGTCCTTTTAAAGGATAATATATATATATATATATATATATATATATATTTTAACAATTGACTCTAGAATTTGTTCCAATTGCTATAAAAAAAATTGAATATCATTCGTTTGACTTTGTTTTCCATGAAAATTGTCTAATAAATTGATAATTTTTTTTACCATTAGGTTTAGAATTTGTTCCAATTGCCAAAAAAAAAAAAAAAACACTATTGACAATCATTGTTTTCAATTTTTATTTTTTTACACATTTATTTCCGACTATAAATTCACACAATAAAATATTATATACGTAAACAAAAAACTTTGCCCAGTTTTTAACCACACATTTTCTTAAAAATTACCATTCAAAACATCATTTTTAAAAAAATTATGGCCACCAAACATGGGCTAATTAAGTTCTAGCCCTAGATTTGAACTCACATCTCTCCTTGACAAAGCATTCCAATTTCAAATGACAAAACTTTGTCCCTATTTGATAGGAATTAAAATAAGATTTTTAATAAATTTTGATAGAATTTAATAAAATGTGGAGTTGAAAAGTTGTAGGAACCATAAAATATGTGGTTGAAATGAATTCTTAACTTTAACTTAGATTAAAATTTAGATTTTAATCGATACCAAACATGGATTAATCTTTCATTCTCATTATCTTCTTGGCAGATCGTCATTCATCAATTTTTGTATCCGTGTGATCTCTTATTGGCCAGACCTCAATAATCTTTACCTTGATTCAAATTCTTCAAATCGTGGCACACCTAGGAATCCATATACACACACCTCTTTACATATAGATATCACTATTTCTTGATCAATTATCCTAGACATGAATCGATTTCAAAGACTTATTAAACTTGAATCTACGATTAGACATTTTTTGAACTTTTAACTTCATTCTTCTTATCGCTAACCATAAAGCTTGTTTTGGCCACTTCACAATATTTGGCAACAATGGAAGGCCATTCTCTTTGTGACTCAATCATCAAAAATCTACCTCGGTACGACTCCAATACCACTTCTCCATAATGGCGCGACTTCGTCGTTAAAACTTTGCCCAAAACTCTTTTATCTATTAACCCATACACATTGCTAATCTCTTTACATTTCATTACCATTGAATAACTTCTTTTCAGATTCTTCTTACTAGTGCATGTAGATTACTCATAACCCAATGTGTGTAGCACTCCCAACGATATTTAACATTGCTTTAGTCTTGGGACATGCATAACCCGGTGTTGAGAATTTACTTATAATGCACAGTGAAAAATTAAATAAATTTCAATTCCCACCAAGGATCTACTTTGCATTTAGATAGAAATTGTGATATAGATTTTACCTTTTGTGAAATCTGCAAACTCTTTTGTGATTCTTTCTGCTTCAGCAATCCTGATCTGCCTCCCACATCTGTCCAATTGTCCAGTCTCCAATAGTATCCACACAGAGGACAATGTAGAGAGAAAATCAGAGTTTTATTTCTTGTACTAGCAAGTAGAATAATGAAAAATCTCTACAATTTTAAAACCCTAGCAACTTATTTATATAAGCACAAACGAACTTGGCCCGTCCCTTAAAGTTAACCCGATCCAGTATTTAATTAATCCAAATAATTAAATTCAGTCCATGAATTAATTAATCTTATTAATTAATTCGGGCCTATTAATAAGTAACCAAATTAATTAATTATCCAACGATTGTTAATTAATTAATTGGTAACTCTTAATCTTTCAATTCTCATTTTGTGTGTGACCCATTAGGTTCCCAATCACGATGCCTAACGACGTGAATTATTATTTTGATTTAATCAAAATCGATAAATCAAAACACTCTTTTGATTTAATATTGATTCACATCCGTCATCCCGGATTGACATCTAGCAATGTGTCAGGGCAATACATGTGATGAAAAATGTCATGTGGTATGACAAAACCAAACTTGTTCGTTTATCGTGAAACTATAATCTCTTCGTCAATATGATCCGATCAATTACGAGATATGGATATGTGTCAATCTCGATTATCGATCATATCTTTCATTCCACTATTAAGTCAATGTAAGTCGAAAACTCCTTTTCGACTATGTATACAACTTGGCCAAGGATTTCATTATCAACTTAATTGGATGAAATGTAGATCACAAACTCTTACTATCTAAGAGTGACGAATCATCTATTGATCATTCACAACCTTCATATGATTCTTGACATACCCGAACGACGTCGTATTAGTGGTCCTTGTCAGAGCAACTTCCGGCATTACCAAAGTATGACTGTCCCTACATAAGATACTATGATGACCTCAAGTCGAAGGATCAATTCCACTACCGAACATTGGAAATTAACCACTGACACTTAGATAGTTATCCATGTGGAATCTCCCCAGCGGGTTTCCAACGTTTTGTTCTATAACAAAACATTCACGTGTTCAATTAAGTGTCACTACACTTTAGCTTGTGAGATCAGCTATTTACTTCATAAGTAAAAAAAAGGCCACACATGATGGTCTATCCATAATAACGATATCCATATCTCGTTCTTACTTACGACCATGGATTGTTTAAGATTCAATCAAATGTAATTTGTATCTCACAATCACAAATCCTTGTGATTAACAAACTATTGAAACTTGAATCTACGGACTCTATTATTTAATATCATTCATCAGAATATCAATTTAAATAAACAATAGATCTTGCCAAAATAAATGCATTAAACATATTAAAAAAGTGTTTACAACCTAAATCGATTGGACCTAGGGCATAACTCTTACAAACTCCCACTTGCACTAGATCTAATTACTCATGTATCTAATACCATAAGTCTCTACATGACAATCATGCTTATGCTGTGACAACGGCTTTGTTAATGGATCTGCAATGTTATCATCCGTAGGAACTCGCTCTATCTTCACGTCATTTCTTTGTATAATCTCCCTGATGAGATGATATCGCCTTAGCACATGTTTGGATCGTTGATGAGACCTCGGTTCCTTCGCTTGCACGATGGCTCCATTGTTATCACAATACAAAGGTATGTGATCAACAATGCTAGGAACAAATCCCAGTTTATTAACAAACTTCTTGAGCCAGACAGCTTCCTTCGCTACTTCAGAAGCAACAATGTACTCGACTTCCGTTGTTTAGTTAGTGGTTGTCTCTTGCTTGGAACTTTTCCAACTAACCGCTCCGTTGTTGAGAGTAAACATATATCCAAATTGAGATTTGCTATCATCCTTGTCAGTTTGGAAGCTAGCATCAGTATATCCATAAACTTTCAGTTCATCTCCTCGATATATCAAGAACACATCTTTAGTTCTTCTTAAGTACTTAAGAATGTTCTTAACTACTATCCAATGTTTCTCACCAGAGTTTGCTTGAAACCTGCTCGTAACACTTCGAGCGTATGAAACATCTGGTCTTGTACATAGCATTGTATACATGATAGATCCTATCGCTGAGGCATAGGGAATCTTATCCATGCGACTCCTTTCATCATGTGTTTTAGGACATATATCTTTTGAGAGATAAATCCTATGTGACATGGGACACAACCCCCTTTTGGACTCTTCCATGTTAAATCTTCTCAAGATTTTATCTATGTACGAAGATTGGGATAAGCCAACCAATCTTTTAGATCTATCTCTATAGATCTTAATTTCCAAGACATATGCTGCTTCTCCCATATCTTTCATGGAGAAATTCTTTGACAACCACAATTTTACTGATTGAAGCATTGGGATGTCGTTTTCCATTAATAATATGTCATCTACATATAGTATAAGGAATACGACAGCACTCCCACTTGTCTTCTTATAAACACACGGTTCATCTTCATTTTTTGATAAAATCAAACTCTTTGATTGTCTCATCAAAACAAAGATTCCAGCTCTTAGATGCTTGCTTCAACCCATAAATGGATCGGTTAAACTTACATACCTTGTTGGCTTTTTTGGACTCAAAACCTTCAGGCTGTGTCATGTACACTTCCTCTTGTAGGTTTCCATTAAGGAAAGCGGTTTTGACATCCATTTGTCATATCTCATAATCGTGGTATGCAGCAATTGCAAGCAAAATCCGAATGGATTTTAGCATGGCTACAGGCGAAAACGTTTCATCAAAGTCAACACCTTGTCTTTGTGTGTAACCTTTCGCTACTAGCCTTACATTGTATGTGTGGATATTTCCATCCACGTCGACCTTTTTCTTGTAAACCCATTTACAACCTATGGGTTTTATCCCATCGGGAGGGTCAACCAAGGTCCAAACCTTGTTTTCATACATTGAGTTCATTTCGGATTCTATGGCCTCTTGCCATCTCTTTGAGTCAATATTTGACTTTGCTTCTGCGTAATTAGTAGGCTCATCATCCTCGATTAACAATACTTGATTAGTAATCGTGAATTCGTACCTTTTGGGAGGTCGAATGGTCCTACTTGATTTACGCTGAGTCAGAGTGTCCTCAGGTATCTCTATATCCTGATTAGGAGTCAATCCTTTAGCAGGTGTGGGATCAGACTCAGGGTCATCTAATTGGTCAACAACATCTGTGGATTCATGAACTTCTTTAAGTTCTAACTTGTTCCCACTGCCCTCTCCTAGAATAAACTCTTTCTATAGGAATATGGCATGTCTTGAGACGAACACCTTCTTCTCAACGGGATTGTAGAACTGGTATCCAATTGTTTCTTTTGGATACCCCACAAATATGCATTTATCGAACTTAATCTCAAGCTTATCCGATTCAGTACACTTCACATAAGCGTCACATCCCCATATTTTCATATGTGATAAGTTGGATCTTTTTCCCTTCCGTAACTCATATGGAATTTTGTCGACCGATTTAGATGGGACACGATTTAGTGTGTAGCACGCAGTAATTAGTGCATGACCCCAAAACGATTTTGGGAGGTTTGCATGGCTCATCATTGATCGCGCCATATCTAATGGTGTGCGGTTCCTTCGTTCAGATACACCATTATATTGCAGTGTATATGGTGGAGTCCACTGCGAGAGAATCCCATTCCCTTTTAGATAATCTAAAAATTCTCCTTTCAGATATTCCCCACCTCGATCTGATCTTAGTGTGTGAATATATTTACCTATTTGTTTCTCTACTTCAAGTTTGAATTTCTTGAACTTTTCAAGTGCTTAATGCTTGAATTTCATCAAATACACATAGCCATATCTAGAATGATCATCGATAAATGTGATGAAGTAAGAGAAACCACCTCTAACAGTTATTAACATGGGTCCACATACATCAGTATGTATTAGACCTAGTAATTGTGCAGCTCTTTATCCCTTTCCAGTAAAAGAAAATTTGGTCATCTTGCCTAATAGGCATGATTCGCATTTGTCAAATGATTCAAAATCAGTTGACCCCAAGAATCTATCTTTATGTAACTTGGAAATGCGTTTCTCATTGATGTGACATAGTCTACAATGCCAGAGATAAGTATTATTTAGATTATCACATTTATGCCTTTTATTTTCTATTCTCATAATAGACGATTCAGTATTAAGAATATAAATGTCATTTTGTACTATGCCACAACCATAAAAGATCTCATCTTTATAAAATGAACAATGATTGTTCTTAACAATAATTGAAAAATCATTCATGTCCAAACATAAAATAGAAATAATGTTTTTAGTAATGGCAGGAACAAAATAACAATTTTCTAATTCTAATACTAAACCCGAAGGCAATGGTAAGAAGTATGTCCCTACAGCTAATGCAGCAACTCTTGCTCCATTTCCCATACGCAGGTCAACTTCTCTTTTCTGCAGTGGTCTAGTTTTCTTTAGTCTCTGCATATTTATGCAAATATGAGATCCACATCTGGTATCTAATACCCAAAAAGCTAATGAAGTAAACATATTAACCTCGATAACAAAATTACCTGAAGTAGAAGTTTCAGAAGACTTCTTTGCCTTCAAGCTTGCGAAGTAAGCCTTGCAGTTCCTCTTCCAATGACCTTTCACTCCATAGTGATAGCACGGGTCATCAGACTTGGTATTGTCCTTATTTGATTTAACTATTTTGATAGTACTCTTAGCCTTCTTGAATGTTTTCTTAAAACTTCCTTTAGTCTTCCTTTTAGTGCCCTTGGAGGATTAAATGGCTAACACATGCCCAGTGTTCGCTTTGACATTGAGCTCAACAGTCTTAAGCATATTAAGCAACTTAGGGAGTGTGCATTCGATCTTATTCATATTAAAGTTCATGATGAACTTTGAATAACTATCTGGCAGAGATTATAGAACCAAGTCAACACTTAGCTCGTGGTCCATTATGAAATCCAATTGACCCAATTTTTCAATAAAGCCAATCATCTTCAGCACATGAGCACTAACTGAAGATCCCTCTGCCATTTTGCACCGGTACAGTTGCTTGGAAGTATCATATCTTTCCACATGTGATTGTTCATCATACAATTCCTTGAGACGAAAAATCATAGTGTAAGCATCCATACCCTCATGTTACTTTTGCAACTCAGGTGACATGGCTGCAAGCATCACACATGCTGCAGTATTATCGTCATCACTGTGTTTGTTGTAAGCAGCCACCTCTTCCTTAGTAGAGTTTTCAGTAGGTACCCCTGGAAATGGCTGCTCAAGGACATACCCAATTTTCTTATGCCTGAGAACAATTATCAAATTACGGTGCCAATCGAGAAAATTTGGTCCGGTCAGTTTGTTGACATCAAGTATGCCTCTCAAATTCATATGATTACTCATGATTCAAAAACTGTCGATGACGAAAAGTAAAGAATTAATATGTATTAAAATGCATTGCACAAATTTAATATGGTCTTCAATTAAATGTGCTCCTACTGTTTAAAATAAATTTATGACCCTCATACATAAATTATTAGAATCAACATTTGATTCTCAGTGGGCTGGGATCCCATCTGTTATGTCAAAACCTTGAGTACAACTCCCAGATCATTAAGCCGGCAACTCATTGTCTTCACACATCTTATGTGTTAGCCTAACATGCCTCTAAATTTTATCTCCTTGAGTGTACTCAACAAAAGATAAATTTTAGTTAAGTCAAACCCATCATTCAGAAACATCTAATGTTTCATAGTGTCAAACATATCCCTAATAGACTAGCCTTGAGTGTACTCAACAAGTTGAGATCGATTTAGAACTCTTGTTTTTCACTATAACGATGGAAGACAAATAATAAAATTGACTTAATATTTTGGTGAGGGATTTATCATGCATAAGTCTCATCAATGTGTGTGTGTGTGTGTATATATATATATATATATATGTGTGTGTGTGTGTGTGTGTGTGTGTGTGTTTATTTAAACATGCATCAATTATGCAAATCAACATACATATAATAGTGTGGATAATTATGGACTAATTCTATCTAGTCTTCCTGAGTCAAAAGGAAGACTAGTTGGTCAATTCATAGGGGGTGTTGCATTGAATCATTATCAATGCACCATCTCCATGGTATCCTTCTCTTCATGTGTCTCCAATTAGACCAGAACATGTATCTTATACTAGTTGGCACACAGACCTAAATGAAATTGGACTCGCAGGCCTATATATATAATAATAGTAACGGATTCGCAGATCCAAAATAATTTAAAGCTCGCAGACCCATAATAATAATAATATTAACAGGCACGCAGACCCAAAACAATTAAGAGCTCGCAAACCCAAAAAATAACAAGAATTAAACCATTCATTCAACACATCCACATGGTCGAGTCCATAATCATCTACTAATAAACATTCATCATATAAATGTTCCTATATATAATAAATAATATTATATGCTAGCATATTTCAAAATTCTAGCAATTAAAGTTGTCTAAACCATTTAGACATATGAATCGAAAAAATTAAATAATTAATTAATCGAATTAATCAATTAATTTAATTAGCGAATTTAGCCAAACTCTAATTCCATAATTATAGAGCAAAACCATTTAATTAAAATCATATTCTAATTAAATATTAAATTAGAGTCTTATTCTAATCTTAAGAATATACTAGGGTGCATAATTTAATTAAAATCAAATTTTAATTAAATATAAAATTAGAGTCCAACTCTAATTGAAAATGAATTTATATTTTAATTTAGAAAAACTCCTAATCAAAATAAAATTCAATTTAGGGTTAAAATTAAATATTTAAGTTAAAATCTAATTTTAACAAAAATATAAAAGTGGTCAATTTTAAATAAAATTTTAATTTTGGGTCAAAGTTAAAAAGGTGGGCCAAACCCATTTAAAATTACAATTTCAAAGCATTTTAAAATTAGTTTTAAAACCAATTTTTGAAAATTACAACTTGACCCCAAGATAGAAATTAAAAGGCAAGTCCTTCAATTATGAAATTTACATGATAGGTCCTTTACTCAAAATTTCAAAATCAACCCGAAAATTAATTGCATGCGGGGGCCTGCAATTAAACAAATTGCATTAGAGGCCCCCGCCTCCACCCGTTTTCTGAAACAATTTTTTTTTTTGTTTCCCCGGCGCCGCCCAATCCTGCAGCAACACTGCTGCTCAGCGGCATGCTGGGCTGCTGCCCGCTACAGCAGCGTACGGCGGCGCGCAGGTGGCTGCGCGCCACTGCCGCCCGTCCGATCCCGAAAAAAATATTTTCTTTTTCTTTTTTTTTAAAAACAGATTTTCAAGAAAAGATAAAAATAATTTTTCTAATTGCTAGATTCAAGAGTAACATGAATAATCTACTTTTGATTGTGTTAACATGTAAAACAATTTCTAACAAATACAAAGTAGGCTCTGATACCACTATTGGGAATTTACTTATCATGCACAGCGGAAAATTAAATAAATTTCAATTCTCACCAAGGATCTACTTTGCGTTTAAATAGAAATTGTGATATAGATTTTACCTTTTGTGAAATCTGCAAACTCTTTTGTGATTTCTTCTGTTTCAACAATCCTGATCTGCTTCCCACAGCTGTCCAATTGTCCAACCTCCAATAGTATCCACACAGAAAACAATGTAGAGAGAAATCAGAGTTTTATTTCTTGTGCTAGCAAGTAAAATAATGAAAAATCTCTACAACTTTAAAACTCTAGCAACTTATTTATATAAGCCCAAACGGGTTTGACCCGTCCCTTAAAGTTAACCTGGTCCAGTATTTAATTAATCCAATTTATTAAATCCGGTCTATGAATTAATTAATCTTATTAATTAATTCGGGCCTATTAATAAGTAACCCAATTAATTAATTATCCAACGATTGTCAATTAATTAATTGGTAACTCTTAATCTTCCAATTCTCATTTTGTGTGTACTCATTAGGTTTCCAATCACGATGCCTAACGACGTAAATTATTATTTTGATCTAATCAAAATTGATAAATCAAAACTCTTTTGATTTAATACTAATTCAAATCCGTCGTCCCAAATTGACATCTAGTAATGTGTCAGGGCAATACATGTAATGAAAAATATCACGTGGTTGACAAAACAAAATTCGTTCGTTTACCGTGAAACTATAATCCATTCGTCAATATGATCCGATCAATTACGAGATATGAATATGTGTCAATCTCGATTATCGATCATATCTTTCATTCCACTATTAAGTCAATGTAAGTCAAAAACTCATTTTCGACTTATGTATACACCTTGGCCAAAAATTTCATTATCAAGTTAATTGGATGAAATGTAGATCACAAACTCTTACTATCTAAGAGTGACGAATCCTCTATTGATCATTCACAACTTTCATATGATTCTTGACATACCCAATCGATGCCGTATTAGCGGCCCTTGTCAGAGCAACTTCCAGCATCACCAAAGTATGACTGTCCCCACATAAGATACTAGATGACCTCAAGTCGAAGGATTAATTCCACTACTGAACATTGGAGATTAACCATTGACACTCAGATAGCTATTTATGTGGAATCTCTCCAGCGGGTCTCCAACGTTTTGTTCTAAAACAAAACATTCACGTGTTCATTTAAGTGTTACTACACTTTAGTTTGTGAGGTCAGCTACTTACTTCATAAGTAAGAAATGCTACACGTGATGGTCTATCCGTAATAACGATATCCGTATCTCGTTCTTACTTACGACCATAGATTGTTTAAGATTCAATCAAACGTAATTTGTATCTCACAATTACAACTCTTTGTGATTAACAAACTACTGAAACTTGAATCTATGGACTCTATTATTTAATATCATTCATCAGAATATCAATTTAAATAAACAATAGATCTTGCAAAAATAAATACATTAAACATATTAAAAAAATGTTTACAACCTAAATCGATGGGATTTAGGGGATAACACTTACACCCGTGTCAATAATCCCAACCCTCCATCAAACATTTTCACTTTCATAATACCTAAAACTTTAACTTCTAAGTTTCTCATTATCAGCTAATATTGCACATGTGGCTTATATTCCTCAAACTACGTGAGTGGGCACATATGATGCATACATGATTTGTATTCCTCAATTCACTCCTCCTGTATTTGTAAAATAGTCAAGGCTACTAACTAAATTTATAGGGGACTCACTGAATATTATGTGAATTCCAAGATTTTCGAGCGCTCCTAATTCGTATTTTTGATTAATTTTGTAGTAATTGATAAATGCTTTAAAAGGAGGGGGGAAAAAAAGGAAGAAAGGATTTTAGTTACAGGCAAATTGTATCCCGATGAGAAGGAGGCGGGGGGGGGGGGGGGGGGGGGGGGGGGGGGGGGGGGGGGGGGGGGGGGGGGGGGGGGGGGGGGTTGGGGGGGGGGGGAATCTTGACATATATTCATGTAGAAGAAGAAAATATATATATATATATATATATATATATATATAAACAACAGAAAGGAAAGGAAAATTTGTACTTAAATTAATTCCTTCATTTTTGCAGAATGTATTATCAAAATCAGAGGAAAAAGTTTATGTAACGCCCCGTACTTATTTTTCATAATTATCATATCTATTTAGATTATGTATAAATGCTATATTTACTGCATAATTAATATATCTATCGTTATCATGACTTTTTATATTTTTTTGCATTGGAATATGCTTTGGACGTCCTAGAAAATCGTCGTGCCTATTAGTTTAAATTGAATAACTTTTATAGTCTTAATGAGTTTAGATTTAATTATACAATATATGTTTTATTATGTGTTTCTTTTCCTCCAGTCTTGCCTTTGAATTGAACTTTGACGTATTTCCTCTTCTCGATAAGTGCTCTTTTATTTTATATACATACATAATGAAATTTTAAATGGTAAATGATATAAATAAGTTAATAAGGATAATTAATGGCCTAGTTAGTCAATTAATATAAGGGAAAAATTTATAAGTAAGATATTAAGTATGATCCATTTTAATAATAAGAGAACAAGTTTCATCTTTCAAAAATCTTATTTTTATTAAAATTATTTATGATTTAATTAATTATTTATATATTTAATTAATTAAATATATAAAGGTCACAAATATATACAATTTGATCACAAATTCATTTTTTGGTCACATATGCTCAAATTAATTAGTCACAAATTATTTCGAAGTCACAAACCAAAAATTTTATAGGTCACAGTTTATTTTCAAGATCAAAAATCAAAATTTTAATATGTCAAATTATTTTGCGGTCACGATTAAAAAATTTCATAGGTCACAATTTGTTCATCGGTGACAAATCAAATTCATCATAAGTCACAACTTATTATACAGTAAAAAATTATCAGATTATTGGTCACATATTAACAATTTTTTAGGTTACATATTATTTTTTGCTCACAAATTATCAAAATCAATGGTCACATATTTTTTATTGGTAACAGATTAACCAATTTAGTAGTCACAGTCAATAAAATAATCTCTGACCACCACCCGAAAACAGTCTCCATCATACCACACCACCATGACCAACAAAAAAATTTCCAAACCTACCATCACCGCCGCCCCTGCCAACCACGACCACGACCACCACCAACACCAACACCAGCACCGTCAATGCCAACAATCCACAACCACCACCACCAACAACAGCTCTGTGACTCTATCGGCACCTCCGCCACCACCACCACCACCACCAATACCAATCACCTCACAATCGTACCATACCACACTTCACAGCACATCACCGCCACAACCAACGCCTTACAAATATGAAAATCACCAACCGGATCTAAAAATCTGAAAATTACCACCACCACCTCCTCACAAACCACCATTCAAACCCACCTCAGCCGCCAGATCTACCACCAAAAAATCACCACCACACAAACACCATCACCACCACCACCACCACTTTGAACACCTCATTCCATGTCCACTTAAACCAACACCAACACCACCGTCTGCAATAACAAGACCATCACAGAACTACTACAGCCATTACCACTTGAATAATCGCCGCCATCATACCTACAAACCACCAAAAACTACCTCCACCACCAACATTTCATCACCACTGTTTCCATAACACCAACAAAAAAAAAAAAAAAAAAATCAAAAAATCGAAATAACCCCAGACCCATAAATAGCCATTCTGATTCAAGTATGGGTCATTGTGAGCGGCGAAAATGATCTGAACGCCAATCTGAATAATGCTAGACCTTAGAATCATAAGCGACCAACTCGATCTGAGGCACAGCACGACAGGGCAGCGCCTCAACTCCGACCTTCATGGTGCTGCGCATAAGCGCATAGAGGCATCACACTGCAGCTACTCCTCCGATGTCGCGCCTCAGCGTTGAAGGTTGGTATTTTGCCGGAGAAGAGAGAGAGAGAGAGAGAGAGAGAGAAGTGAAGAGTATTGCCAAGAGAGAGAGAGAGAGGAAATTTGAAAAGAGCCACCACCTTCTGCTTCTGCTTCTGCTTCGATCGATCGGCCGATTAAGAGAGGTGGTTGGTATGGTGGCGAGAGATATGGGGGAGAGAGAAAATTAGGGTTGGAGATGAAAATTTTATATTTAATATTTATATTTAAATGTGAAAGATCTGATTTGTCAAAAGTCAATGAATGTTTTAAAAAGTAATGTATCCCGAACATTTTTATTATGAGGTGTATGTCTATGTCATGAAAAGTGTGGTGAGAAATGGGACTTGGGGAATCGACGCACACGACCAATGTTCAATGTTTAATGTTCAATTATAATTGCTTTGCGGTACTACCGATAGGTTTCGATCAGGTTCCAAATAATAATTGCTCATTGCATTCTGATTGGTTAGATGATACACCAAGTGAGCTCATGACGTCAATATTAATTTTTTTTTTTTTAAAGAAATTGGATACATATTGAGAAATACTTTTATCTAAGTAATTCATGTGTGTATCATAATCATACATTATATGCATAGCTCATTTCACGTTTAGCTCATTTCACCCTCTTCAATTTCATATGGCGAAAGTAATATGATTCGAAGCGACTACTTGTGGTGAGACGGACTTGGTACTAATATATTTAGCCCTTGTTTGAGTCCCTTTTCCTATCATATATATTTTTTCTCTCTCATACTTTCAATCACACAATTTTCCATAAAATAATAATACACATCGAATTTTTTTTTTCTTTTTCAACCACACATTCTACAAAAAAAAACACTATTTCAAATACTATTTTTGAGAAAAAAGGGGCTCAAACAAGGGTTTATTGTTGACTCAAGTTGAAATAAGTTTAACATATAATTTGATTATCTTTGATTTTTATTAATAAAAATATTCTAAAATTATTTCCTTAAGTGAAAGTCGTTAATATTTTTATTTTAAAGAAAAATTTATAATCAATATTTTGCATTTATGATTTTAAGAAAATTAATGATAATACAGTTGAGGCTTTTACAGTTTAAAAAATAAAAAAATAAAATAAAATTCTATAGTTGAGCGCCGTTACTATGGCGGCACAGCGGACAAGTCTGACTAATTTGCAACCATTTTTTGACACAATGAACATGAAATATATGGTTGCACACCGGAAGACGCCCCAACAATTCTCGGTTCTTGTATTCCGATAGACAGATAGAGCATTCACGTTTCCCATCTGCGGCTTGTTCGACATAAACATCGATTGCTACTTGAAACTTCTTCCCTTTCTTCTTCTTCTGGGATCGCGTTGAATTCTGCGCACCAGGTGGCGGGCGTGGTGGTGGTGGTAGACGGTTTCGGACTGGTGCGGCTGCCGATGTTCGATTATATATGACTGGTCTCACGCGCCATGGTGGTGGTTCAATACCTCTGATGTTTTCCAAACATGCTTGCACAATAGATACCACAACAAATAATAAAATATACAGGACAAGAAACACATCAAAAGGCGACATGTTTAAATTTTAAAGGAGGTGGAAGATGGGGAAAGAGAGAGATTAAACCAGAGCTAATCGGAACAATGGTTTATATACAGACAGAGTTTGAGTCCTTGTTACAATCTAGCACTGTTCCCGAATTTTAGTAGGAAAGGAGAAGATTCGACAGTGGATGCCTATACTAAATATGATCTCTATTAGATTTTATACAAGATTCGAAAATATTAATGAGTTATTTTATTTCCTAAACAAGTATTATTTTAGTTCCTACTTCTAATTTAAATAGTGGCGGATTCGACTTGTTTCTTCGAGGGGAAAAAATTGAAGTATTTATTTTTAATTAACGAAACCCTCAGCGGGGAGGATTGGAAAATTAATTGATGATTCGAGGAAATATTGTGCACGCTACTCCTAAAGGAATGGAATAATTATTATTTTTATTTGAACCCCTATTTAATATCCATTAAAAATAGATTTTTTTATTTATTGTTATTTTTTGAGAAAATGAAATTTGAAATACTTATTTTTTGAGAATATGTAGTTAGAAAGTAGAGAAATATTTTGAATTTATGTGCAAAATATTTTATTTTGAGAATATGTGATTGAAAATGAGTTTTAGAATTTTTTTTTTTTTTTTTTTTTTTTTGAACGGTAGACATATGGGCTGAATTTAGGGCTGGACGCGAGTTGGGTTGGGTCAATTATTTATCTAATCCAAACTCAAACCAACATGATTAGTTTGATCTAAAATCAAATCAACCTTACACAACCCAATTAATTATCAATTTAAACTCAACTCAACCCATACTGATCAAACTTGGGTCAATTTAGATTGTGTTAGTCAGTTTGGGGTCGGACCCAATTCAAGTTCGATCCAATTATTTTTTTATTGAATTTGGATAATTTTTTAAAGTTTGAAACTATTTGAAAATCTCCGTTGTTTTTTAACCTTTATAAATAATTCTTTTTGAAAACTAATATATAAATAAGTTTGAAATTATGGCGCAATTTCTTTTTCATAATTTGTTGGGATTCATTCATTTTATTTTTAGTTTATCGTCAAATAATTTTGTATTTGTACTTAGTATTAATATTAGTAAGTCTATGTACAATAACATTTGTACATTATAAGTCATTCCCTTGCCTCTACTTAATTTTTTCATTTCAGATTTTTTTTTTTTTTAAAATTTATCGGGTTGGGTTGTGTTTTAATTCATAACTCGAGACCCAATCCAACTCTGACCTCAAATTTAATTTTCCATCACAACCCAATCCAATTGAATTTAAAAATCAATCCAAATCAATCGGATATGATTGAGTTGGTCGGTTTGAGTGATTTGGATTTGTTTTTGCCTAATCCTGATTGAAATAGGAAAAAAAAAAGTTTAGATTTTGAGAAAAAAGTAAAACAAATAAAAAATGAAAAATCAGTAGGGCAGTGGTTCTCACATGAATCATGTGACTCTGTAGAGCATCTACAAGAAACTATCTATTTTTAAATATCATATTCTATCATTTGAGGAATATTTATAAATTTGTAGAGTTAAAATTTTGAAGTACTCTAACAAATTCTTTATATTTAACACTTTAATTTTACAATTCCCAAAAAATATTGATTATTTGTTTTTTCTATCTTTTATAAAATGTCAATTTAAAGCGTCTATTGAAATATGATTTTAAGGGTTGACTCTTTAAAATAGAGAGTATCTTGTGTTTAAAGAATTCATTTCGAAAGAAACTTATAAATGATTTATAACTTCAGTTAAAGTAAATTAATTTTAACCATACATTCATAATTATTATTTATTATTATCCTCACATTTCATTTGACCCATTACGATTTCTCTTTATAAATCATTTATGTATTTGGCAAATGGAGGCTTAAATATAAAAGTTAAATTATCACTAATAACATTTTTACATAGACAAGTCGAAATGGGGCCGAGGCTACATCATGTGGCGTGGGAGACCAACATAAACTTAATTTTGAGCTTAATTATTATTATTATTATTATTATTTTGGTGATTTTTTTATATGTAGCACATATGGCTGGCGCATGGGTTGGGTTTGTTTTTTATCCAACTCAAATTCAACCTAACATGATCAATTTGATCTAAAATCAAACAAACTCAACTCGATCAAAATCAAACCAACTCAACTAAATTATTAATTTAAACTAAACATAACCAAACTGATCAAGCTTGAATCGATTTGGGTTGGGCTGGGTTGGGCTTAGGCCCAATTCGTGTTGAATCCAGTTTTTTTTTTTTTTTTGTTGAATTTGAACAATTTTTAAAGTTTGAAACCACTTGAAAATATTCGTTATTTTTAACGAACTAAGGAATTCTTTTTGAAAATTAATTTATAAATAAGTTCGAAACTATGTGGCATTTTCTTTTTATCAATTTTTTGGGATTTATTAATTTCATTATCACGCCCATAGTTTTTAATTTATCGCCAAATTATTTTGCATTTGTACATAATATTTATACCAATCAATTTATGTAAGAAAATGGGATGTTATATATTATAAATCATTCTCGTCTCCATTTTTTTTCCCCATTTTTAGTATTAAATTTTTTAATTCATCAAGTTATGTTGAATTGGGATTTAATTCATAACGCGAGACCCAATTCAACCCAATTGGTCGGTTTGAGCAGTTTACATTGATTAATTTTGCCCAATCCTAGTAGCACATCTTCCAAAATAAAATAAAATAAAATTCAACCTATGTTCTAGCCCTAGATTTGAACTCACATCTCTCCTTGACAAAACATTACAATTCCAAAGTGACAAAACTTAATCTTTCTTTCTCTTTCTCGTTCTCTTATTAGCCAGACCGTCAATCATCAATTTTTGTATTTGTTCGATCTCTTCTTAGCCAAACCTCAATAATCGTCACACTGATTCAAATCCTTCAAATCATGGTACACCTAGGAATCCATACTCACACCTCTTTACATGTAGATGTCATTATTTCTTGATCAATTGTCCTAGACATGAAATGATTTCAAAGACTTATCATACGTTAATCTACAAATAGACATTTTTGAACTTCGAACTTCGTTCTTTTTATCGCTAGCCACAAAACATGTCTTGGCTTGGCTACTTCACAATATTTGGCAACAATAGAGACCATTCTTTTTGTGACTCGACCATCAAAAATCTACCTTGGTAGTTGGTACGACTCTAATACTACTTCTCCACAACGGTGTGACTCCGTCGTTACAGCTTTACCCAGAACTTATTGACCTATTAGCCCATACAAATTGCTAATCCTTTTACCTTTCATTATCATCCAAGAACTTCTTTCAGATTAGGCGTAACAACACATGTAGGTTACTCATAAACCAATGTGTGTAGAGCTCCCAACGATATTTAACTTTGCTTAGTCTTGAGACATGAATAACCGTGTCAATAATCGCAAAGTTCCATCAAGGATTTTCAATTTCGTAGTACCCGAACCTTTAACTTCAAGTTTCTCATTATCATCGAATATTGCGCACATGGCTTATATTCCTCGAACCACTCCGTGTGTAGGCACATATGACGCATACATGATTTGTATTCCTCAAGTCACTCCTCCTGTATTTGCGAAATAGTCAAGGCTACTAACTATATTTATAGCGGATTCACTAACTAGGCGAATTCAAAGATTTTTTAGCACTCCTAATCCGTATTTTTGATTAATTTTGTAGTAATTGATAAATGCTCGAAAAAAAAAAAAAAGAATCAAATCGCATGTCGATATAAGAGGGTGGAAAAAATCTTAACATAATATTCATTTATATTCATGTAGAAGAAGAAGAAGCTACCAACAAAAAAAAAAAAAGAGGAAGGAAAGGAAAATTTGTACTTACATTAATTCCTTCCTTCCTTTTCGAGATCAAAATCAGAAGAAGAAGTTGAATGTTAAACGCATAAAAAAAAAAGGAACACCACACAAATCTTACATATAAGAATCACTTTTTAAAATTAACAAACTTGTTAATTTATTTCAAAAATCAGGTGGTAAATAAATTTATTAAATATTAAATTATAATATAATATACATTAATTATTTTCACTTCATGTCACCTCATCCACACCATCCTATCACCCTCATTATACCACCTTCCCTCCACCTCTCCATTGACTCCGGCGCGACGACTTTTCCGGTGACTTTTTTTTTTTTTTTTTTTACCGATGACCCGTGATTAGTTTTATAATATTTCAAAACTAACAAGTTTGTCAAATCATTTAATAATATATCCCCATCCACTCCCACCAATTTAATAATATATCAATTAATAATATTTCACCCCTACCATTCCAACCCCGTGGATCCCACCCACGGACCCCACACCACACCACCCATATTCCAAAAAAATTTCAAATATTAAAAATTGGAAATTGCATCACAATTCATGGAACCATCTTACCCTACTCTACCCCAAAACCTACCCACTGAACCCAGAAAATGTTCAAGTCACTGTATGTAATCGAGTCGTTATCTGTGAGTAATTGAAACCAAATTTGTATTCAGTGTGACTAACTGTGATCAAATTGCGTTGAGTGTGACTGTATGCGACAAATTTTGTGCTAATTGTGACTAATTGTCACAATTGGTCACACTTAGCACAAAATTGGTCACAACCAATCACAACTAACACAATTTTGATTACAAAAGGTTATCATAAACAAATCTGCACATACCAAAGACCAGCACCACAATTCACCAGAATAACCTCCAATGCACCACCACTACCACTTTCAACTAAAATCCACGATCATAAATACAACATTTACTGACTTATATTATTTGTGACTAATTGTGATCAAATTTGTATTTAGAGTGACTGTCTGTTAAATCCCACATCGACTGATTACAGTGCATAGCACCAATTTATATAATGTGGGCAAACTTCACCTTACAAGTCGATTTTGTATTGGTTGAGTTAGGCCCAATATCTTAACATGGTATCAGAACCCATTAAACTCCAACGAGCGATTCGATCACTGTAAAACTCAAAAATATGAGCATATGAATTTCAAGATTGGTCTGCTCAAACGAGTCACCATCTTGCGGGGGCATGTTAAGGGATATAATCCCACATCGAGTAAAGATGTAAACATAGACCAATTTATAAGGTCTTGTGCTACTCCTCTTAATAAGATTGACCTTTTAAGATGGACCCCCAAATCTTTACATGTTAAGGGATATAATCCCACATCGATTAAAGATGTAAACATAGACCAATTTATAAGGTCTTGGGCTACTCCTCTTAATAAGGTTGACCTTTTAAGATGGACCCCCAAGTCTTTAGATGGTATCAGAGCCAGGCCCAGTTTTGGTGTTGGCCCCCAATATCGGTTTCCACAGTCGTATGGCAAAGTCCACGCTGTACGTGAGGGGGGTGTGTTAAATCCCACATCGACTGATTACAGTGCCTAGGACCAATTTATATAGTGTGGGCAAACCTCACCTTACAAGCCGATTTTGTATGGGTTGAGTTAGACCCAATATCTTAAGACTGCCTGTGACCAATTCAATATTAACTGTGACCGTATGTGATCAAGTCACAATTAGCACAAAATTGATCACAATCAGTCACAATGAAAATAAATTTGGTCATAACCAGTCATAATTATTACAGACTTGGTCCACCATAGATCCAAACACACGTACGATAAACAGATTCACACACATCCAGCAACCTACCACTACTCATCACCACAACAACCCACCGCCACCCCAACCCAAAACAGCAAGCTAGAAAGGCGCCCATAATTGCGACAAAATATACAAGTTAGTAGATACTTTACATTCTTCTGAGTGGGATACCGCCGTTCTGGAGGAACGCTAAGTCGCGAATTTTTGAGGCTATTAGGACTGTTGAATTGCGATTTCCGTCTAATCCCTGGGATTTTATATCTTACTCTGCGAAGGAATTGATTAAGGGCATACTTTGTGTAGATGCCTCTAAAAGGCTAACAGCTCAACATGTTTTAGGTAGGTTGCATTTTCTCTTTCATCCACACAGCTATTTGAAATTTCGAATTTCAGTTTCCTATTTCAGCTTCTTATGGATAGTAATTTCTGTTCATAACTGATGATTTGTCCCAAGAAGATACACATTGATGTGAATCATTATAGTGCAAAAAGAAGGATAAAACAAACAGGCAGAAAAAGCCACCTTGATAATACAAGTGATTCATCCTCAAATTTATCGGAAAATCATCTGAAAATTGTAACAATACTTGTAGGATCAACTGTCATGACTAATCAATTAGGTGATTGCCCAAAAGAATTCATCAGTAATATTTTTACCTGGTAATTGATGTGTACTATATATAGGTTCTCTTTATTCCCATGTCAACAAATATCATCAGTCCCTGAAGCAACTATGTGCATTCCGTAGTGATGAGAAACAATTATGAAATTCTGCGGTGAAAATCTATATCTAGTGAAGCTGCAATTTTTTTTTTTTTATATTTCTAGTTCTCTTTGTTAAGTTGTGGAGTCTAATTAAAGCCGCTTCACGGAGCTAGTATGCAGATCGATCTCTGCGGTGAGGTCACCGTGACTCCCACTCCCTCTCCCACTCCCACTCCCACTCGCACCTCAATCCATAACCACAACCACCACTTTCACATCAAACCCGCTTGGTGATTTAGCAAGTTTCAAGCCTCGAGTCTACTGATTTGGGGAAAAAAAAATCTAATCTACCAATCATAGACCTCACGTTACTGAAAGCTCAATCATTAATTGAGAGAGAGCCTTCATTGTCGGAGGTGAAGAATTTCTATTGGATCGACTTTGCTGAGTCGACTCAGTCGAACTGGTTGGTATTCGTGCAAAAGAACATGGTTATGGAAAAGAAGATTCACCAGATGCGCTCGTCGCTGCGCCGACCATCGTCTACCTCACCTTCTTGGCATTACAACGAAGGCGGAGAGCAAGATGGATACTGGACTCCTTCAGGATGTTGTAATCGACGATGGGTGTGGCCGTCCTCGAGGTGGCAGGGGTTGATTATGCCGTTGGAGTTGGTGTAAAGAGAGAGAATTGTAGGTTTGGGTAATTCGTCGGTGTGGTGGGGCGGTGGGGTTATTATGTAAATTAAGTTTAATTAATTTTTTTATTAATTACAATTAATATTCCTAATTACCATCTGAAATATGAAATTGAAACTTAACCCCATTGTTTATGAAAACTAATATTTAATTGTATGATTCTAGGTAATTTTCCCTAAAAAAAAACTATAGTTCTCCACCGTTACTCCAGCGGCATAATGGACAAGTCCAATTAATTTCTAACCATATCTTGACACAATCGAAATGAAATATATGGTTGCACTCCAGAAGACGCCCTAACAATTATCGATTATCGTATTCCGATGAATTATTCTAAATGGTCAGGGATTTGGTGACCGATCCTCATATGGGGTGGGGCCCACATGAATATAATAATGTGTGGGCCCCATCCCATGTGAGGGATCGGTCACCAATCTGTCACCAAATTCCCTGGCCATGTAGCAAAACTCTATTCCGATAGACAGATAGAGCATTCATGTTCCCCATCAGCAGCTTTTCGATATAAACGTCGATTACTACTTCATACTTCTTTCCTTCCTTCTTCGTCTGGGATTGTGTTGAAGTCTGTGCACCTGGTGGCGCTGTTGCCGGTGGTAGGCCGTAGGCGGTTTATGACTGGTGCGGCCGCCGATGTTGGATGGTATATGATTGGTATCACGCGTACTGCTGGTGAAGGACGGTTTATGACTGGGGGCGCTGGTGGTGCATCATCTCTGAATTTTCGCCAACATCCTGACACAATAAACACCATAAGAAGTAATAAACTATCCACGACAAGTAACACAATAATAAGAGTCTTAAGAGACATGTTTAAAGGAGGTTGAAGAGTAAAGCGGATCTAATCAGAACAATGGTTTAAATACAGACAGAGTTTGAATCCTTTTTACAATGTAGCACTATTTTCCGAATTTCAATAGGAAAGGAGAAAAAATCAAAGTGGACATATTATAGATTTTACCCCCAATGAATAATCTTGAAAATAATTAAAAGTTACTTTCCTTAACATGTGTTATAATTTCACTTTCTTCTCCACTTCAAGTCCACGCACTATATAAATAATTATGTCTAGACTTCGGGGACTATTGTTATAACCCCCACAAATAGGGTCTCTGGATGCATGACGATTGACGCGTGGTCAGAAGCAACAGATGAATTTGCGCCTCCGACCGAACCCATCCACATCCGAGCTCAATGAAGTCGGACCCCTTTCGATCGAACCCTATCACCGAGCCTCTACCATGCGACTATGCGAGGCGTACCCAACGAGTCATCCAAGAGAAGATCTACTCAAGTGGGTGATGTGACAACACACTGCGTTGGCGGTTACGTCAATTACACAAGTCAATCAAGCCAATCCTAGTATCACATGTTAGGCATAAGGCTGTGATTGGATGGAACATTAAATGTGGTAAGGTCTATGACAAGAGTCATCAGCCGCTAAGATGAAGCCACGTGTCTCACCATCTAACGGTTCTCACTTACCTTCATCTAGTATGAAAGGTCACACATTGTGTCATTTAAAGGTAATGCTAGTTTGTACATTTAACACAATTTAGCTATTCTCTTTATTATTTACTCTACTTATATTCCCCGAGGCCGACCCCATTATTTTCATTGAGGCTCACGTTTTAGCCCTTCTACACTCAACATTTTTTCTCACTCCCACTGGCTTGAATTTTCTCTACAGTTTTTAAACTCTAGCAACTTATTTATATAAGTCCAAACGGGCTTAACCAGTATCATAACTTAATCTGACCCAATATTTAATTAATCTAATTAATTAAATTTGATCTATAAATTAATTAATCCAATTAATTCATTCTGGTTATTAATAAACAACCCAATTAATTAATTATACAACACTTGTTAATTAAATTAATTGATAAATCTCATTCTTTTAGTTATCCCTTTGTGTGTAATCCACCAGGTTCCCAATCACGATACCTAACGACGTGAATTATTATTTTGATCCAATCAAAATCGATAAATTAAAATACCCATTTTAATTTTTCACTAATTCACATTCGTTGTCCCATATTAACATCTAGCAAAGTGTCAGGGGAATACATGTAACGAAAAATGTCACGTGGTATGACAAAATCAAACTTGTTCGTTTAATGTAAATCTGTAATCTTTCCATCAATATGATCCGATCAATTATGAGATATGAATATGTGTCAATCTCAATTATCGATCATATCTTTCATCTCACTATTAAGTATTAAGTCAATGTAAGTCGAAAACTCATTTTCGACTTATAAGTACACCTTGACCAAGAATTTCATTATCAACTTAATTGGATGAAATGTAGATCATAATATCTAACTATCTAAGAGTGACGAATCCTCTATTGATCATTCACAATCTTCACATGATTCTTGACTTACCTGAAAGATGCCGTATTAGTGGCCATTGACAGAGCAATATCCAACATCACCAAAATATAACTGTCCTCATATAAGGCACTATGATGACCTCAAGTCAAATGACCAATTCCACTACCGAATGTTAGAGATTAACTACTAACACTCAGATAGCTATCCATACAGAATCTCCACAATGGGTCTCTAATATTTTGTTTTATAGCAAAACATCTACATGTTCATTTAAATATCACAACATTTTAACTTGTGAGATTAGCTACATATTTTACAAGTAAGAAATGTCACATGTGATGATCTATCCATAATAATGATATCCATATCTCGTTATTACTTATAAACATGAAGGATTTAAGATTCAGTTATATGTAATTTGTATCTTATCATCACAACTCCATGTGATTAACAAATTACTAACATTTGAATCTGCAGACTCTATTATTTAATTTAATTGAATATTAATTAAATAATATATCTGCTATAAAACTGTATCAATTATATATTAAAAGTACTTATATTCAAAATTGATTGGATGTAGGGTATAAGACTTGCACGTTCTGCATTTTTAAATTCTAATAGATAAATACATCATTCACGTTTTCCCCCTAGTTGTTCAATATAACATTGATGACTACTTCATCATTATTCCTCGGCTTTGTTTGGGATTGTATTGAAGTTCGTGAACTTAATGGTGGATTGTTTGTGAGTCGCTGCTCTGCTAATGGAGCTGCATTGTTACAGGCAACACACCTAGTAGCACTACAACAGAACTAGATTTTTACAGTATTCATTTACGGTATACATATAAAACATGTCTTAAAAACAGACTTTTTATGGCACACATTAAATGTGTGCCGCAATAGTTAAATTACTCCGTACATACTATATATATTTTTGGCATGTCGTAAAAGTTGAATATCTACAACATACATATTGGTCACGCTGTAAAAGCTAAATATTTACGGCATACATATTGGCACGTCGTAAAAAAATGCCCACTTTCTGATCTTGAAATTTCAATTTTTTTTTGTTCTTTTCCCACATTTTATATTCGTTACCTTTTTTATTTTCTTTCCTTTTTTTCTTCTTCACATTTTCTTTCTTTTGTCTATGCTTCTCTCTTCTTCTTTCAGCGAAACACTTGTTAGTCTTCGTTCCATTAGCAATCGTCCATTTAATCAGCCATCTGCCATTTTCGCCCAAACCCTTTTCCGAATCCCCTTTCTAAATCTCTTAATTTTTTTTCCAAATCACCTATAGTCGCCGATCACCGTTGTCACAGCGGCTTTACTCCTTCTCCAAATCCAGGTAATTTGACAATATCATAAATGCTCCCCTGTCAGTACTCCATGTTTATCTCCAACGTTTGGAAGGTTTCTACATTTCATGATCAAATTAAGGTTGTTAGTGTGTGGAATTTCAAATATATGCTACTGCTTACTGGTGAATGCTTTTGCTTGGCGGCGGGTACATGTCCTGTTTATTATAATAAAATTGATTAGTTGTAGATGAGGTGGAACGGTGGATGGAAACATCGTTTGCTTTTTGAAACTATTGGTGCAATTACTGGTTTTTATTTGATTCTTTTTCTCAATATATTTTTTTTTAAAATTTTATTTCACATGTCTATGAGGAATTTTTCTTTTTTCGATATTTGGGATTTTGAACACCAATTTTGTTTTGCTTATTATCTCGTGTGTAGGAATGATATGGACATGTCATAACATATTGATTTGATTGTGCTCGCATGAGGGAGGCATTTGCTGAGATTAACAACATGTTCCTGAGCCAAAGGGAACCAATGATTCATTGGTAGTATTGATGCAAAAGTTTGGAAGGAGAGTTAGCAACATGAAGGTGAAATCCTCCTGTACATTAGTATTAGTTAGAATTGTTGGATCTTTTTAGGAAAAAAAGAAAGAAAGAGAATAATGCCTTAACATTGTGGAACCTGATATTTTGAATGAGATTTTATTTGAAAGAATATAACATAGAAATGTTGTGTTATATACCTTGTTTGAGCTCCATTTTTTTTCATCAAAATATATTTTTTCAACAGTGATTTGACCCACGTCAACCACATATTCTTTAATAAAAATAATATTATACGTAAATCTAAAACTTCTTTTTTATTTTTTAATCACATATTTTTCATCAATACTATATTTAAAAATTTATTTTCTTGGCAAGAATAGAGCTCAAACAATGGCAGTTGGCTTGGCTCAATCTGACTGACACTGTTAATTTTTTTATTGATTTATTTTTGTAGATATTCCTATTTTTGAGATCTCTGGCTTTCTGCTGTACTTAGCTGTTAAGTAACTGAATGTGTGTGCATAGAGGTAGGCTTAGCCTAGGTCCTAAAAAAGAAATGGGTTAAGCAATATTTAGGTGATCAAAATGTACTTTGCATTTCTGTTTAAGTTTATTATGTTAATTGTTATGTTTATCTCTGCATGAAGCACTGTTTTTTTTTTCTTTGAAGTGTGACAATGTTGAAGGCAAACCATTTGCACAAGTTTTATTCTGTTAAGTTTTTAGATGGTAGTATTTTTCTCAATTTATTTATCTTTCTAATTGATGAGTAAAACAAGAATTGTGTGTTCTTTTTTGCTTGAAACTTCTCTTAGCATTTCTAATATCTTGAATTGTGGAACCTGTAGAATGTATGTCAAATAAAGTAGTTTGAGTATTTAGCTTTATTGTCAATTCATTTGTATACAGATGTTAAGGAATTCTTTTGATTGAAACAGAGCAGAAGACTACTTCAAGAGAGCTGTGGAGCTAAAGGATGCAGAGGCCTTGAACAAATACGCAAACTTCCTCTAGTTGGTGAAGAAGGATCTTTGGGCTGCCGAGGAAACCTACTTGGACACCATTGAATAATGAAATTTCCACGTGCTGAAATATTTGGTGCAATGGCAAACTTTTTGAATAGGCTAATGATGTTCTTAGAATTGTACTCAATATTTTCGTTTATTCAAACTATGGAAAATATGATTATATATGTATTAATGTATATAATTTTGTTCTTTAATTATTATAGCTTTGATGGTAATCACATCAATAAACAATTTAAAAAGTAAACTGACTGTTGCTTTAATGTATGCTTTTTTACGGCGTGCATATGTAAGCTTTTATGTCATACTTGTATACCATAAAAGGAGGTGAATATTTATGGCGTGCAATAGCACGCCGTAAAAAAGAAGAAGAGTATTTACAGCATTACTTTATAAGGTATGCACATGTATGCCGTAAAGAACTTTTTATAGCATGAATGCAAGCCATAAAATGCAAACTTTGTTGTAGTGTAGAAGGCATTCGAAGAACATTACCACTATACAGAAGAATTGCTAATAAACCATCAGGCATCTTTATAGAGAGAAGGATTAAGGAAGGCAATAAATGACAGTTTATTGTCATGTGCAATAATTTGAAGTACATTTTTCATGAATGGAATAAATAAGAGTAATGTTACTTAACTCCACTGGAATTATAATTCCAATTTATGTGGCATTAACGGGAAATTAATGATAAGTACAATTAAATGAATCATTTAATTTCATATTTCATTTAGCCTATCACCTAACATATTGGGGTTATAAATTAATATATATAGTTACAGTGAAAAAAAGAATAAAAAAAAAAGGAAATATAAAAAGTAAAAGCATGAAAACAAACTCGTATCTTTTTCTCCAAGCTATCTCATCACTCTCCACCCAATAGGCCACCTTTCATCATCGTGTGGTTTTTGATAACCCTACACCTAGTTTTCCCTTTGGAACATATCGCCTCTTGGTTTCGTGGCCAATGTCGTGTGCTAAGAAATTTACAAGAACATCGTATGAAGGATTTAATTGTGAGAAGAAAGGTATTTCGTATGTATTATTCCAAGGCTTTACAGCAATCTATACAAAGTCAGAATGAGAAAGATCAAATAAACGGCAAGACACCTATTCTATATGGAAAAGATATCATCTATTCTATGGAGAATATTATACCAAATATACATATGCCTAATACCCCCCCTCAAGTTGGAGCATGGAGGTCCCGGATGCCCAACTTGCCAAGAAGAAAATCAAATTGACGTCGACCCAAAGCCTTGATAAACACATCCGCTAATTGGCCATGAGTTGAAACATATGTAGGTCGAATAGTACCATTAGTTACTTTATTACGAACAAAATATGTTTGGTGCGCTCATGAAAAACTGGATTAGTCGCAATGTGCAAAGCGGCCTGGCTATCACAATACACTTTCACGGGGTTCGCATGCGCAACACCAAGAGCAAGAAGCAACCCTTTCAACCATTTTAGTTCAGAAACGGTAGTGGCCATAGATCGATACTCAGCTTCAGCCGAGGATCGTGAGACAATATGTTGCTTTTTAGTCTTCCAGGAAATAGACGAGTGTCCAAGAAGAATATACCAACCAGTCAAAGAACGACGAGTAAGTGGACACCCCGCCCAATTCGAATCACACCAAGCAGATAATTCCAAATCACATTCAGAAGATAACAAAATTTCAAGTCCTGGGTTATTCTTCATATATCGAACAACACGGATGGCACGAAGCTAATGCTCCTCACGTGGCTGTTGCATAAACTGAGCCAAACACATGTACACAATAAGATAGCTCAGGTCGCATAACGGATAAATAGATGAG
The DNA here is from genome assembly GCA_019395295.1 of Osmanthus fragrans. Taxonomy (NCBI): domain Eukaryota; kingdom Viridiplantae; phylum Streptophyta; class Magnoliopsida; order Lamiales; family Oleaceae; genus Osmanthus; species Osmanthus fragrans. The sequence goes on from CM033361.1 coordinate 9,601,778, forward strand.
TTGGCCCACCAAATGCTTATACTTCTCAGGGTCAAATAAGAATTGTCCCTTCGCCAACGCCAAGGCCTGATTTTGTTCCATCGGCATTAAGGCTGGCTTAGCACCAAGCAAACCAACTTCGGCGATAATGTCCAATGCATACTTTCTCTGACACAAATATATCCCTTGACGGATTCGAGCCACTTCAATGCCTAAGAAATATTTCAGGACGCCTAGGTCTTTCATGCTGAAGCAGTTACTTAAATATTCCTTGAAAAGACAAATAGCCGTCGAACCGTTGCTAGAGATGATAATATCGTCAACATAAACCAATACATTGACCTGCATCCTGCCTTGATGTAAGGTGAAGAGAGAATAGTCCAAGCCAGATTGCTGGAAACCATAGTCTTTCAAGGCACCGACCAACTTTGTGAACCAACACTTGGGAGCTTGCCGTAAACCATACAAAGATTTCTTCAAACGGAAAACCATCTCCGGCTTATCAGAATGGAAACCTAGAGGCAACCGCATATACACTTCTTCATCTAAATCGACATGCAGAAATGCATTTTGCACATCCATTTGATGAACTTCCTAGTTCTTGGCGGCTGCCACTGCTAGAAAATCTCTCACCGTTCCCATTTTTGCGACGGGTGCGAACGTGTCCGTATAATCAATTCCTTCGACTTGACGATTGCCAAGAATTACCAGCCGTGCCTTGTATCTCTCAACTGTTCCATCTGCATTGTACTTGATCTTGTACACCTATTTGCAACCAATAGCTCGTTTGCCGGGGGTAAAGGTTCCACAATCCAAGTCTTATTTTCCTCCAAAGCCCATATCTCCTTCTTCATTGCATCTCTCCATTTTTCGTCTTTCATAGCTTTACCAAATGATGTGGGTTCAATTCCTGCAGTAATAGCTCCCAAGAAAGTAGGATGTTGAACAAAAAATTTATCACAGTTCACATAGTTAGAGATAGAGTAAAGACTACATGAGGATTGCTTATGGCCGAGTGAGGAGATGGAGGGGCTGTCCTTCAAAGTTTGCACGGTATGTAGTATGTGATCCCTCAAGCGAACATATTGATTTTTGCTCCTGTGTCCGCGTCCAAGTAACTGAGGTTTGGACCTCACATCGCTAGGATCACAGTCAGAGTTGATTACTATATCAGTTGGTGCCCCACCATCATCACCATTAACCGGGGTTACCACATGGTTCTCTTCCTCATCATCCCCCAACTCGGCTACATGACGTGGATGTTCTGGGAGATGTTCGTCGCCAGTTTCTCCAGGCATCATATCCGCTTCTAATAGAGAGGAGAGATTATTGTGTCTTCACTCATCATCTTTTATGTTAAGTGGATAAGGGAACTCATGTTCGAAAAACACAACATCCCTCGAGACAAAGATCTCTCCAGTCTCCAAATTATACAAGCTCCACCATTTCTTTCCAAATGGGTAACCAACAAATACGCATTTTTTACTTCAACTAGCAAATTTATCCCCCCACTTCTTTGGTTATGTGCATAGGCTAAGCACTCAAATACCTTCACATTGTTATATTCGGGAGGTTGTTCAAGCAATAATTCATAAGGCGTTTTACCGTGTAACAACATAGATGGAGTTCGATTGATTAAGTATGTAGCCGTTAACACACATTCACCCCAAAATTCAATGGGCAAGTTTGATTGAAATCGCAACGCCCTAGCTACATTAAGGATATGGCGATGTTTTCTCTCCACTCTACCATTTTGTTGGGGAGTTCCCACACATGCAGTTTGATGAATGATCCCACATTTTTTAAAATAATCCATCAAACACATAAACTCCGTTCCATTATCGCTGTGCACAATCTTCACAAATTTATTAAATTGTCTTTGAATCAAAGCTAAGTAATTTTGTAAAGTTTTAGCTGCTTCAGATTTTTCCTTCAGCAAATAAATCCACACACCACGTGAAAAATCATCAACAATAGTAAAAAAAAATAACGAGGGCCACAAAAAGTAGGAGTTTTGTAAGGTCCCCACATATCACAATGAATCATTTCAAAAATACTAAAGGTCTTATTCTCACTTAACATAAATTCAGCACGACTTTGTTTTGCTCGAAAACAAATCTCACAACCATTAACATGTCCTCTACCATCCTTATCAACAAACGGCAAAAATCGAATCACCTTGCTAGAAGGATGCCCCAACCTTTGATGCCAAAGTTTCTCATCATCCTTATTTTCTATCTTCATTGCCTTTGCCGACTCCAGACCTTTGAGATAGTAGAGCCCCTCTCGTTCCTCACCCGTTCCAATCAGCATCCTCATAGTACGATCCTGTACAAAATAAGATTTATCAGTGATACAATACATTGTGATTCCTTTGTCAATTAAGATATTGATAATAAATTTCACTCCAAATTAGGCACATATAAGACATTGTTTGATGTCAATTGTTTATCCAACACAACACTCCCTTCTTTCTCTGCCAAAGTTATATTTCCATCAGGCAATCGGATCGAACATGTATGAGTTCTGCGCACATCATTCAACAAATCAATGCTACCTGCCATATGGTGTGATGCTCCTATATCAATTATCCATTCCTCTTTCTTACCATTCAACCTTCCTGTAGGTGGCTCATTCTGTGCATTTAACCTGAAGCTGATGCCATTGGTCACCACCGAGTCCATTTAAGCTGCCTTTTTCTGACTCGGTGATGAGATCCCGGTTGGGGGAATCGCATGGAACTCGCGGAATGAATTCGAAAACGCCGGGAAAGCCCAAATTCAGGTTTGTAGACGATAGGATCATGACCCGAGCCTCACGACTCAAGAACTTAAGGTATATTAACCTTAAACCCGTTGAAGTGCAGAAACTAGAACCCCGATTTGCGAACGCCACAAAGGTAGTCCAATCCTTTGATAAGTTCTGGTTTGAACGCCACAAATATTAACACGAAATATTTGATAAGTTCATTTTTCATGGAAGATCCATTAGAGAGAAATTCAACTTTTATTATCATCAAAACTTAACTTACAATGAAATAAAATTCCTATTTATATGGAAACTATGGAAAACCCTAAAAGCACAAAATAACAAGAGTCCAAAAATAATAAAACTTGCCAAAATAAGAAATATAATGAAATATGGAAATTCGCGCAAAAATATAAAAATCCGTCACAGATTTCTTCTATGCGGCCGCGACGTTGATTTCCATGCGGCCGCATGGTTATCGAGTTTTAGCGCCTGGAAGTGTCTGACCATTGTATGCGGTCGCATTCCCTGAGAACCATGCGGCCGCATGGTTCTTCATTTTGGTTTCGAGTTCGACTTCTTGATTCGAGCACCTTCCAACTCTTTTCGGCCTTCAACCCCAACATCAAACTTGTTCCTTGACATGTTGTCTTCAATATTATAGACTCCGTTGCTTGAACATATGAATGTATGGCTTTTATCAACTCTTTGAAGTCTCGACTTGGCTCTACTCTCCCTCCAACATGCCTCGGGTTCTTGATAATTCGCGGCGTATCCTGGATCATATCATCCCCTCTCTCTTCGAAAGGATTCGTCCTCGAATCCATGCCTTGCGATCATGTAGGGGAGAACCAACCTGCTATCCAGCTCATCACTGCACCACCTGGATCAAATGGAAAATTCTTCATTCCATGGCATAAGATCAATACACGGTACCCACCCATCTCGCAGATGTGGTTGTATTGCAGCACAAACTTAATCACCCATTGTTGTTGCATGAACTCCCACGTACAATGTACAGCTTGAAGGAAAGACTTAAGCAAAACACAGTTGAAACTGTTAATTCCAAAAATAAAATATGGGTCCTTGTACTCATGATGTATTGTCTCCACCACATCATGCTTAACGATGAAACTTTGTTCTTCACTCCCCACAATATTTTCAACCATTTGCTCAACACACACTTCTAGTTTCTCACCCTCATACTGAACAACCTCAACTACTTTCTCCTCAATGTCAGCTGCATTTTTCAATTCATCATCCTCCATCTCAACCTTCCTATCTCTAGGTCTCTCTTGCAATTCAACCATGTTGCTCTCTGTCAGTGTGGTCATCGCACTCTCTTGCTTTTTTCTTTCCACTTCACCCCTCACCTTACATTGGTTTGCATGAGACTGTGCTAGTGTCAAACCCACCAGAGTGATGTGTTTCCCATCCTGAAGAAACCTATACGTGTTCCTCCCCATATCATACACAGCCTTCTTCCCATGTCTCCAAGGTTTCACAAACAAAATATGAAAGGATTTTAATGGGACTACATCACATCACACCTTATCACTATATCCTCCAATGGTGACATTCACTAAAGCCTGTTTGATCATATTTACCTTCCCACACTCCTTCAACCAAGTCAACTGATAAGGCCTAAGGTGTTGTTGTAAAGGTAATCCCAATTTTTTTACCATAGTGATACTGGCCAAATTAAATAGATGCTCCCTATCAATGGCCAAACTGCACACCGTATCACCCACAAAGCACCGAGTTTGAAAAACAAGTCCCCAATCATAATCCATCCTTAACGTAGGCGTAATAAAAAAATCCAAGAAAAGAATTGGATGAGTGAGAATTTAATTCAAGAAAGTGGTTCTTGAATTTGGATTGGATTGGATTGGACTGAACAGAAATAGATTTTGAATTTAGAAAGAAAGTAGGATATTGGGACAATTTTCAAGAAAAAAAGATTTTTTTGGGGACGTTCGGACATGAACAGTACCCTGTGAACAATATTTTTTTTGTTTAGAAAACTCGAAAATTTGACTACGAGAACGACAAAAAAAAAATAGAAGTTGATTTGGACTCAAATTGAGCACAAAAATAACTTTTGACTCTTTTTTTTTAATTTTTTGGATCTAAGACTCAAAATATTTACTGGACTCAAGAACATGAAGAACACCAAAAGACTCAAAACAAAAAAAAAGTAAAATAAAAGATATAACCTGAATCTAGAACCAGCTCTGATACCATTTGATGAGATCCCAGTTGGGGGAATCGTATGGAACTCGCGGAATGAATTCGAAAACGCCGAAAAAGCCCAAATTCAGGTTTGTAGACGATATGATCATGACCTGAGCCTCATGACTCAAGAACTTAAGGTATATTAACCTTAAACCCGTTGAAGTGCAAAAACTAGAACCCCGATTTGCGAACGCCACAAAGGTAGTCCAATCCTTTGATAAGTTCTAGTTTGAACGCCACAAATATTAACACGAAATATTTGATAAGTTCATTTTTCATGGAAGATCCATTGGAGAGAAAACTCAACTTTTATTATCATCAAAACTTAACTTATAATGAAATAAAATTCCTATTTATATGGAAACTATGGAAAACCCTAAAAGCACGAAATATCAAGAGTCCAAAAATAATAAAACTTGCCAAAATAAGAAATATAATGAAATATGGAAATTCACGCAAAAATATAAAAATCCGTCACAGATTTCATCTATTCGGCCGCGATATTGATTTTCATGCGGCCGCATGGTTATCGAGTTTCAGCGCCTGGAAGTGTTTGACCATTGTATGCGGTCGCATTGCCTAGGAACCATGCGGCTGCATGGTTCTTCATTTTAGCTTCGAGTTCGACTTCTTGATTCGAGCACCTTCCAACTCCTTTCGGCCTTCAACCCCAACATCAAACTTGTTCCTTAACATGTTGTCTTCAATATTATAGACTCCGTTGCTTGAACATATGAATGTATGGCTTTTATCAACTCTTTGAAGTCTCGACTTGGCTCTACTCTCCCTCCAACATGCCTCGGGTTCTTGATAGTTCGCGGCGCATCCTGGATCATATCACTCGGTGTGCTGGTTTTGTGAGGTAGCTGCTGCAACGTTGGCTCTCATCAGTCCACCACCTTGCCCCTTAGCGCCCGAGTTGACACCAAGCTTACCTCCTCGCCTACATCCAATTCCCCGCTTGTTTCCCTTAGGCCGATCTCTCCACCAATCGGGATAGCCAATCAGTTCGAAACACCCGTCTATGGAGTTTCCAGGTCATTTCCAATAAGGGCACACCTCGTCTTTCTTTTCTTTGTTTTCCGTTCTGCCTTTCGAGATCACTGCAAACGCCATCCCCTCACTTCGTTGTTCTTTCTCGCGGGTCATGTTGCGCACAGATTCTTCTTGAACTATCATTGCATAGGTTCGATTCAGAGTTGGTAGAGGATCATGCTCAGAATATGAGAGTGCACCGTCCCGTAAACTGAGTCGTCCAACCCATCAAGAATTGATGCAACCTCTCCTCCTCGCGCATTTTATTCAATTTGTTTCTGATCTCACAGTTGCATCTCCCACAACCGCACGTCGAAATCTGCTCATAGTTTCCCAAATCTTCCCAAATCGATTTCAATTTGCCATAATAATCCACAATTGTCGTCCCCTTCTGCTTGCACTCGGCCAACTCAGTTTTGAGTTGATGAATACAGGGTCCGTTGCTAACAGAGAACCGTTCTTTGTTATCATCCCAGAAGTCCTTTGCAATCTCCACATAGGATATGGTTGATCTCAACTTTGGCTCGACGGTGTTCAAAATCCACGACAACAACATGGAGTTAACCATCCACCAGTCTTCAAGTTTAGATGAGTCTCCCGCTGGCTGCTTCACCATCCCGTCAATGAAGCCAAACTTCTTTTTGGCTCGCAAGGCAGTTCTGATTGCCTTCGCCCATTCGTCGCAGTTTCCGCCTTTCAACTGGACCTGAGTAATAATGATTCCAGGGTTGTCATTGGCCGAGAGGTAGTAAGGAGATATCAGGATCTTTCCCGGCCCATCTCCTTCTCCTGCCTTCTTTCCATCATTTCCAGTCATGGTTCTGATACCATGAGAAGAAAGGTATTCCGTATGTATTATTCCAAGGCTTTACAGCAATCTATACAAAGTGAGAATGAGAAAGATGAAATAAACGGCAAGACACCTATTCTATATGGAAAAGATATCATCTATTCTAGAGAGAATATTATACCAAATATACATATGCCTAATAAATTGTTATAAACTTAAAAGATTGAGAATTTAAATGACCAAGGATTTAAGACAAATAGCAAACTTGTTACAATTTACTAGGTTGCGAAATCATTGCAATGTTTCTAAAATAAATAATATTGAAAACCTTCTTCTTATTCCCTCCTGTTTTTAATACAGTTTTATAATGCTTAATTAAACAAATAAATATAAGAATAAAAATTAAAATGTCATTATTTATTCTTTTAATGAAAATACGAATGTATTCTTATTTTTTCAATTAGAACAATTTTTGTATTCTTATTATCCATTTAATGAACACCGAAATTGGTATTGTTGTGAGGGATGGCAGATGATTTGGAAAGAGTCGTAATGAGGGAGGAGGACAATGCGTGAGCTGGGGAGGGCTTTCTTTCTCTTATTTATTTATTTATTTTATTAAAAATATTCAGTAAACATACAAATACATTGTGTGTTTGATTACGAGTATGAAATTTGTATAGAAAGAAAATAAATTATATTATAACTTATTTATATGAAAATTATTAACTAAATATGGTTGATTTATTTAGCTTTCAACAAAGAAAATATTATACATGCCTATTTTTTATTGATGGATAAATGAGAGAGATGAGATAGATAAGAGAGAGAAATAGATAGTGAATTACTTGAAAAATAAAAATTAATCATTCCTGAACAATTGAGTAATATTATTTATCATGATGATGATGAAATATTAGTAATGTGACAACCAATGTTTTGAGAATCCGTCCGGTCATCAAGTCGAAAAAGTTGAAGGGTTAAGGATCAAAAAGTTGAATCGGGATCAAACCAGGATTGACCCAGAATTAAAATATTAAATAAAAAATTGATTTATTACATGAAAGAAATTTATTAATAAAAAAAAAAGTTAAAGAAATGTTTGATAGCAAATGATTTCTTCACCCAATTTCTAATGTTTGATACCAAAAATTTTCTTGTCAAGAACTTTTCCCACCCACCCCCCACGTGTTTGTTTTCTTGCTTTTTGATGAAAAGCTTTCCCACCACTTTGGTAGGAAAACCCTTTTCAGGTTTTTTGCAATCGGAACAAAGTCTATCCCCCAATTGTAACAAATTATGACTAATTAATGGACAATTTTCATGAAAAATAAAGCCAAATAAATACCAAAAAATCCAAAATTTTAAAATTTTCGGGTGAAAAATTATACCAATCAAATACAGTTAATCAACAATTCTTGGTAAAACAAATTCTAAACAATTCAATCCTTGTAATTCATTTTTTCACCTAAATTTCATTCTTGCAATTAAACGGACTCTAATAGATTTCATCTACAATTCTTCTTTTCTTCTCCTAGAAGAATTAAAAATTCTTCATTTTACTCTAGGGTCCGTTTGATAGAAAGATGGAATTTGGGTGGAAAGAAAATAAATTACAGGAAATTGAATTGTTTAGAATTTGTTTTACTGAGAATTGTAATTAAAGATATTTGATTGATACAATTTTCCACTTGAAAAATATAATAATTTTGGTATCCGTTTGACTTTTTTTTTTTTTTTTTTTTTTTTATGAAAATTGTCAATTAAATGAATAAATTTTATTACTATTGGGGACAAAAAAATTTTAAATTGCCAAAAAAAATTGAAAATTTTCTTTTGTTCATTTGACTTTGTTTTACATGAAATTCGTCAATTAGAGGGATAAATTTTTTTACATTTCGTCTTAAAATTTGTTTCTATTGCTAATTTAAAAAAAAAAAGTGAAATTTCAATTCCCACCAAAGTAGTGGGAAAATGAATTCCTTGAAATCAAAAAAATTTCAAAAGGTGGAAAACGTTTTCCATGGAAATTTTGTTCAATCAAACAAGCCAACTTCCAGGAAAAATAAGAGGTGTTGACCTCAAAAGATGGATCTCCGAGCCGTTAACAGATAAAGTCTTCGAGTCAAATATTCTCTGCCCACGGTAGCAAGTCGTTAGTCACTCGTGGCCTTTTCCAGGTGTGGGTGGAGGCAATCGCGAGCACTTCGACTGTCAAGTCAGTTTCTAGTCAATCGAAAAGAGGTCACCGACGGTCAAATAATCGTTGAGATGTGATTGAGGAAATACGAAAGTGGTAAAGTGTGTATATATCAACGGAAAGAATGACTTATAGTGATCAAATGTCCAAATTCCGAATACTCCTTCTGGCACAAAGTGGGGGTATTTATACTAAGGATGGGAAGAAGAGAGTCGTTGGATGAGGAGACATGTGGCGCCAGATCCTTATGAGTTGTCTCATCCTAAGCATTACCCTATCAATCCATAGGTTGGCAGTGATCGCCACCAAAGGGGAGTCAAAAATAAATTTCTTACTTCGCTAAAAATGTCGTTCAAGTAATAATGTGCAAATAAGGGTTATTACCTGCAGAGGATTGGTTCAATTACGTTAATTGCACAAAATAAAATAAACGGTGAAATCATATAAATGGAGAGGTTTGATCGATTCGCTAAACTAAAGAACACAACAAAATAAAAATGGAAATTGCGAAATACTTGAATGCAGTAAAATTGAATAAGGAGGGCGATTAGTTAACAAAAGAGAGGATGTGATTGGGGGATATTTCTTTACCGCAGAAATGACTTTCCAATATATTTTCACAAAAGATTTTCGTTCAAATGGTTAACAACAATTTGAGAATAATCAAAGACTCGACTAACTCAAACTCGCCTTAATTTTAGTTGAATAAGATAAGCTCGTTACCCAACCCTAATCATCAAACGACCTAGGATAAGCTCGCTAGATTTAATTTAACGAAAGCATTAAAATGAGAGAGTCGAATTGAATTAAGTGCAAACTCGAAAGCTCGGTTTACTCACTTAAGTGATAATCCATAAATATATTCAACTGAATAGCGATTACGTACTACCGTCAATCAAAATATACTTGCCACTAGGCTTTGAAATAAATAACAATTACGGACTACAAATCCCAAAATGGCGAATATTGAAATAACCCAATCACTTAGTTGCGCTGCTAAATAATCGAGAAGAACAATATGAACAATAAGCACAATGAATAAATCACATTAACCACAAGAACTTTCAAGCACAAAATTATTGGAACTTCATTCTAGGGTTAGAAAATACCCCAATCACACCTAAGTTTAGTCACTCATAATGTACTTACAAATAGCTAGAAAAATCATGAGATACATTGAGGAAAATGAGATTAAAGGTAAGAAGAAAACTTATTGATAAAGAGTTCAATGGTTGGATACTTCAATGTCAAGAATCTCCTCCTCCTTCTCCTTCAAAATCCCTAAAGATGTTGATTTTCGTACCAGAACTTTGCCCAGATTTTTCCCTTTTTTTGGTCGACTTTCTTCTCCAAAAACATGCCCTAGAAATGGTCTCCAAGATGGTATTTATATTGTATAAGAGATGGGAGACGAGTCGGGTAGAAACGGGTTGCTGAAATTTAAAATTAGAGTTCGCGTGTTTTCCCGGTTTTTGCTCCAGAATAACACCATGCATACGCATGGTGTTTTTCGTGCTTACGCACATTGAATTAGAATTACTTTCAGTCAATGGCTTTGGCAAGTGTGCGTACGCACGCTCTGCAGGCCTGTGCGTATGCACATGCAAATTCTGTGTCAGCTTCAATTTCTTCCTGATTTTTCACACGATTTCACCATTCTTTCTACATTTCTTCATGTGAACACACATGATTTTGCTCGCCGAACTTAGGCGTTCTTGCATCACAATTGTTTTGCCTCTTTTATCGCTCAAATCCTTCACATTAATACTCGACTCGGGTTTTTACTTAAAAATTAAAATTAACCAAATTAAGTGACAAAAAATAATTGGAAACCAAACAAATATTTAAAGTTAAAAGATAAAATAAGTGTGAAACCCGCACTTATCACACCCCCAAACTTAAATCTTTGTTAGTCCTCGAACAAAGTCAAACAAACAATCACGCAAATACACAAATTAAAACCAAATGATAATATAATAACAACAAACACACAAGAATGATAGCTTGCCAATTTACTCCAAACATCACCTTAAACATAACTTATGAAATGTTTACAAAAATGCTACACAAAACACTTTGAAACTCAAACCATGCTAGACTCGTGTATGTGTGTTGTCAATCAATTCATCGCCATGCACAACTTGGTGAAATCCTGACCTTCAAAATGTCAAATTTTTCTTTCTCGCTCGTGGGAAGCACACTCCCCCAAACTTGATATTTTATCTCTAGCCCAAGGTGTCAAAGTTAAGGTTGCTCTCAAATCACTTATTCTTTCCCACTCAAGTTTGGTTGGATCGAACCGATAAAAGTGATCATCTCGTCATGCATTAATTCCCCAAAATTTTGAATGCCCAAACCAAACAAAATTCATCAAACACCAATCTTTCAACAACAATCCCGGATGCTTCTTCGTTTTCTTTTTTTCTTTATTTTTTCAATGTAGGTAGTTCACGCTCTAGTCCCTAAGGGTAACCTTCTTCATTTGTAGATCGTCTCCTACACATTGCGATGCATAGGGCCGGATTACTCAATGTTGACTCACACTCCTTAAGGTAGGCAACTTTTTCCTACAGATATATTTTTTTTATAAGGACAACAACACCTAACATCCAAAGAGGTTCGAAAGCACTCAAATAGTTCCATCATAAGAGCAAGGATTTAACACACTCCTAAATGATCTTCTTCACCGATTTAACCACCCCCAAACTTATACTTATAGGTAGTGATTGAAGAATTTTTCATCAACGTGGTCATTTAAGCATCAATTAACCTCAAGTGCCACCATCAAGTGCAAACAATGAATTTCATGACACAAGTGCTCAATAATGAGTCCAACTTGGAATGAGTGGATGAAACTAAACAAAAAGTAGCATTAATGTTCACACTTCATAAATCTGAGTAATGCAACTACTCAAAAGCGAACTAGTAAAAAAATCCAACTCCACAAACGAGCATACAAACACAAATATATAACCCGAAAATTGAGTATTAACGAAATTTTTTTGCACAATTTTAGCGCATATCACAACAATCATGAGCACAAGCATAAGCACAATACCACACCCCCAAACTTAAACTATACATTGTCCTCAATGTAAACGTAAGAAATAAGGTGCAAGAGGTTCAAGTACTCCCCTAAATTTGGTTTTGACGGCAATGGTTGTGCGAGTGATCGTGGCCCTTTTGTGTTCATTAATGCTACAAGTCATGGTTCGACGCTTGAGAATCTGTCAATGGGGAAAAAAAATCAATTTCCAAAAAAAAAAAAAGGATGTGATCACAAAAGAATGTCAAAAAGAATAATAATGGGTTGCCTCCCATCCAACACTTCTTTACAGTCTTAAGCTAGACTTTTTCCTTTTTACACTTCCTCAATTGGATCCTCCAATCGCACTTCCTCCATATTTTGCAATGTGAATGGTTCAAGATATGGCTTTAGTCGGTGCCCATTCACTTTAAACTTGTTCTCCGTTTGGAGGCTTTTAATTTCTACTGCACCATGAGGAAAGAGATTATTTACAACAAAAGGGCCAAGCCATCTAGAACGAAGTTTACCTGGAAAAAGCTTAAGGCGTGAATGGAAGAGAAGAACTTTTTGCCCCTCAACAAAGTTCTTTCTTGAGATCATTTTATCATGATATGCCTTAGTCTTTTCCTTGTAAATTCTTGAATTCTCATAAGCATCGTTTCGGATTTCCTCGAGTTCATTGATTTGAAGCTTTCTTTGGTCTCCCGCGCCAACAAGATCCATGTTGAACTGCTTGATCGCCCAAAACGCCTTGTGCTTGAGTTCAACCAGTAGGTGACAAGGTTTTCCATAAACCAACCGGAAAGGAGACATGCCGATCGATGTTTTGTATGCCGTTCTATAAGCCCAAAGTGGATCGTTGAGGCAGAGACTCCAATCTTTTCTATTTGGATTCACAGTTTTCTCGAGAATGGATTTGATCTCCCTATTTGATACTTCCACTTGCCCACTTGTTTGCGGATGGTAAGGCGTAAAGACTTTTTGCGTGATGTTGTATTTCTTAAGCAGGGCCCAAAAGGAGCGGTTGCAAAAATGAAGTCCCCCATCACTAATAATAGCTCGAGGCGTTCCAAACCTTGGAAAAATGTTAGACTTGACAAAATCTACAACCACTTTAGAATCATTAGTTCGAGTGGCCCTTGCTTCCACCCATTTTGACACATAATCGACGGCAAGAATAATGAAAAGATTACCATGTGATGAAGGGAAGGGTCCCATAAAATCAATGCCCCAAACATCAAAAAGTTCAACAAAAAGTATAGGGGTTTGTGGTATTTGATTTCGGGTACCCAACGTACCAACTCTTTGACACCTATCACATATTTTACAAAAGAGGAAAACATCCTTAAAAAGGGTGGGCCAATAGAACCCGCTCTCAAGCACCTTGAGAGTCGTCTTCTTGGCACCAAAATGCCCACCGCATGCATAGGAATGACAAAATGCAAAAATAGAATGAAATTCATCTTCCGGTACACACCTTCTTATCAATTGATCCGAACAATGTTTCCATAAGTATGGATCATCCCACACAAAGTGCTTAGCATTTACTTTAAGCTTTTGTCTTTGAGCATTGGTCAAGTCACTTGGGATCTTCTTGGTGACCAAATAATTGACCATATCCGCAAACAAAGGATGTGTGTCCGTGACTTGGAGCAATTGTTCATCTGGAAAGCTTTCTTGCAATGGAAGGGTTTCTTCATCATGAATAAGGAGGCTGAGGTGGTCGACTACGGAGTTCTCACTCCCCTTCTTGTCTTTGATTTCAAGGTCGAATTCTTGTAAGAGGAGTATCCATCGAATTAGCCTCGATTTTGCCTCTTTCTTGGCAAGCGAGTACTTGAGAGCTGCATGATCAAAAAATACAGTTACTTTAGTGCTAATTAGATATGAGCAAAATTTTTCTAAAACAAAAATAACTGCTAAAAGCTCTTTTTTCGTGGAGTAATTGAATTGGGCGTCATTAAGAGTTCTTGATGCATAATAGATAACATGTGGTGCCTTCCCAACTCGTTGTCCTAAAACTGTCCCCAATGCAAAGTCACTTGCGTCGCACATTAACTCGAATGGTCTACTCCAATCTGGTGGTTGTATGATGGGTACCGAAGTCAAGATTCCTTTCAAATGCCTTCTTGCAATCTTCATCAAAGTGAAATGGCACCTCTTTTTGCAATACTCTGCACAATGGTCTAGCACACTTTGAGAAGTCCTTAATAAACCTTCGATAAAATCTTGCATGACCAAGAAAGGATCGAATCTCCCTCACACTAGTTGGAGGGGTTAGAGGACGAATTAAATCAATTTTCGATTTATCCACTTCTATCCCTTTAGATGAAATGACATGACCTAATACTATCCCTTGATCGACCATAAAATGACAATTTTCCCAATTAAGTACTAGGTTAGCATCCATGCATCTCTTGAGCACAAGTGTGAGATTTTGCAAGCAATTATCAAAGGTATTCCCATACACACTAAAATCATCCATAAACACTTCAATAATGCTTTCAATGTAATTTGAAAATATACTTATCATGCATCGTTGAAATGTCACCGGAGCATTGCAAAGATCGAAAGGCATGCATCGATAGGCGAATGTACCAAATGGGCAAGTGAATGTTGTTATCTCTTGATCCTCCGGAACAATTACAATTTGGTTATAACCTGAATAACCATCAAGAAAAAAATAGTGAGAATGGCTCGCCAACCTTTCCAACATTTGATCAATAAAGGGTAAAGGGAAATGGTCTTTTCGGGTAGCACAATTGAGTTTTCTATAGTCAATACAAACCCTCCAACCCGTTTGGACCTGGGTTGGTACAAGCTCATTCTCCTCATTAGTTACCACCGTGATTCTGGATTTCTTTGGAACCACTTGAACCGGGCTTACCCACTTGCTATCAGAGATAGGAAAAATTATACCAACATCTAGCAATTTCAAGATTTCTTTCTTTGCCACTTCCATCATAGGGGGATTCAAGTGGCGTTGAGGTTCCCTTGATGTCTTTGCTCCATCCTCTAGCAATATTCGATGCTTGCACATGGATGGAGTTATCCCTTTGATGTCGGCTATTGTCCAACCAATAACCAACTTGTGCTCTTTGAGTATCCGGATGAGTTTTTCTTCTTGGAGCATTGTGAGGTTCTTTGTAATGATTACCGGCAAGGTTTCCCTTTCTCCCAAGTAGACATACTTTAAATGCTCGGGGAGAGGCTTGAGTTCCAAAGCGGGAGCCTGTATCACCGAAGGTAAACGTTTCTCTTTAGAAATTGGAAGAGTGATATAAGAAAGATTATACCTCGGGAGGACATTTGATAGTGTCTCAAGTGATGCCACACTCTCAACAATGTTCTCACACACTTGTAGATTTTTGCTTAAATCAATGAGATCATTAACATCAATGCTTTTAATCAAGGTGGTGTTCAATGCATCTTCATGTGATATGTTGAAAAAAATTGTACTAAAGGATCCACAATATCAAAGGAAAAACAAGTATGAATGTCACTAGGATACCTCATCGCTTCAAAGATGTTGAAGTGAATAATCTCACCGTCGAACTCAATTGTTAAAGTACCATAATGTACATCAATCTTTGTCTGAGCAGTCCTCATAAATGGTTTTCCCAAGAGCAAAGGCGGCGACAAGGATGTCGACTCATCTTGCATGTCAAGAACATAAAAATCCGTCGAAAAAATTAATTGATTAACCTGTACCAAAACATCTTCCAAAACACCCTTTGGAAAAGCATTAGATCTATCTGCAAGTTGAATGATAACACGGTTTCCTTAAGTGTTCCTAGATTTATCGAAGCATAAATAGAATATGGCATGACATTAATAGATACTCCTAAATCTAGCATGACTTTTTCAACCCTAGTGATACCAATTATGCATGGGATCGTAAAACTTCCCGGATCTTTACATTTTGGTGAGAGTTTTCTTTGTAAGACCGCCGAAACATTTTCTCCTACACTTACCACTTCATTGCCTTTTAACTTGCTTTTATTAGTGCATAACTCTTTAAGAAATTTAGCATAACGTGGCACTTGATAAATGGCATCTAAAAGTTGTATGTTCACTTGCACCTTACAAAAAGTCTCTAGAATTTCCTTCTCATGTTCATCTTTTTTAGATTTAGCAAATCTACTAGGAAATAGAGGAACATGAACATAAGTAGAAATGGGGTCTTTAGGAGTTACCTTGGATTTCGAGGTTGGAGAAACATTTTCCACTTTCTCGCTTGATGAGTCCTCATTTCGCTTTGGCTCTTCAACATGAGCATTCATTTCCCTCGGTGCCTCCTCTAAAAATTTTCCACTTCTAAGTGTCACAGTGTTGGCATTTTCTCTCGGGTTGATAGCTTGAGAGGGGAGCTTTTCAGATCCTTAAGCTTCCAACTTACCCACGGTGTTGGCCAATTAGCTCATTTGGGTCTCCAAGCTTTTGATTGAGGCTTTAGTCTCTTGTTGAAATTGCATTGTGCTTGAGGCAAGAGACTTAACCATGTCTTCAAGAGACATACTTGAACTTTGAGGCGATGGTTGTTGGCAAGCTTGGAATTGTTGTTGTGGCCTTTCTTGGTTGAATCCCGGGGGAAGATTAAATTGAGCTTGTGGAGCTATGAAGTGATTTCCCCCATAACTAAGATTTGGACGATCTCTCAACCCAGGATTATATGTGTTTGAATAGGGGTCATACCTTTGCCTTTGTTGCATTGGGAATCTCCCAATGACATTTACTTGTTCCGCGGTCCCTTGTTGTAGTGTCGGGCATGTATCGGTATGGTGACCCGAACTAGAACAAATCCCGTACACATTAACTTGTTGCATTGACCCGCGTGCCATTTGTTGCACAAGGGATGTAAGATCGGATAGTTGCCTTTCAATTTGAAAAGTAGCACCCACTTCACTCACTTGTTTAACCGGCACATTCATTCTACTCCTGAATTGTTGAGAGTTAGCGGCCATGTTGGCTATCAATTCCCTAGCAACCGCCGGCGTTTTATCCATTAGAGCGCCACCACTCGCCACATCAATCATATTTCTTTCCATTGAGAACAACCCTTTGTAGAAGTGTTGCAAAAGAAGTTGCTCACTTATTTGATGGTTTGGGCAACTAGCACATAATCTTTTGAACCTCTCCCAAAATTCATAGAGATTCTCCCCTTGTGATTGTCGGATGCTACAAATCTCCTTTCTAATGTTTGTAGCCTTTGAAGCCGGAAAATACCTCTCTAAGAAGAGCTTTTGCATCTCATTCCATGTGGCGATGACTCCGGAAGGTAGATAATAGAGTCATTCCTTAGCGGTGTCCGTGAGAAAAAGGAAATGCTCGTAATTTAACTTGATCTTCCGATATTCCCGTTGGTTTCATGCTTGAGCAAATCACATGAAATTCTTTTAAATGCTTGTTGGGGTCTTCGCCGGCAAATCCATGGAAGGTGGGGAGAAGATGGATCATCCCGGATTTAAGCTCAAATCCCTCTTCTATTGGAGGATATTGAATGCATAGAGGTTGTTGGACAAAGGTTGGAGTGGCAAGTTCCTTTAGCGTTCAGTTAGCATCCGCCATTTCGGCCTCAATTTGTTTGGACTCACTCGAAGAAGCAATACCCAAATTCTTTAGAAGTTCGGTTGGAAAATTCTCTTCCTCACTTCCCGATGTGTTAACCTCTTTTCTTGATCTTAGATTGTAGTGTGATGTTTGTTTTTTGCTCATTCACAACCTAAGAGATCAAGGAAAGCAAAAATAAGATAGAAGCAACAAAAAGAAAAATAAAAGCAATTAACAAATTGATAAACAATCTCCGGCGACACGACGCCAAAATTTGATCGCCACCAAAGGGGCGTCAAAAATAAATTCCTTACTTCGCTAAAAATGTCGTTAAAGTAGTAATGTGCAAATAAAGGTCATTACCCACAGATGATTGTTTCAATTACGTTAATTGCACAAAATAAAATAAACGGTGAAAGCATATAAATTGGGAGGGGGGGGTTGATCGATTCGCTAAACTAAAGAACACAATAAAATAAAAATGGAATTGCGAAATACTTGAAATGCAATAAAATTGAATAACGAGGGCGATTAGTTAACAAAAGAGAGGGTGTGATCGGGGGATATTTCTTTACCGCGGAAATGACTTTCCAATACATTTTCACAAAAGATTTTCGTTCAAATGGTTAACAACAATTCGAGAATAATCAAAGGCTCGACTACCTCAAACTCTCCTTAATTTTAGTTGAATAAGATAAGCTCGTTACCCAACCCTAATCATCAAAAAACCTAGGATAAGCTCACTAGATTTAATTTAACGAAAGCATTAAAACGAAAGAGTCGAATTGAATTAAGCGCAAACTCGAAAGCTCGGTTTACTCACTTAAGTGATAATCCATAAATATATTCAATTGAATAGCGATTACGTACTACCGTCAATCAAAATATACTTGCCACTAGGCTTTGGAATAAATAGCAATTACGGACTACAAATCCGAAAGTGGCGAATATTGAAATAACCCAATCACTTAGTTGCGCCGCTAGATAATCGAGAAGAACAATATGAACAATAAGCACAATGAATAAATCACATTAACCACAAGAACTTTCAAGCACAAAATTATTGGAACTTCATTCTAGGGTTAGAAAATACCCCAATCACACCTAAGTTTAGTCACTCATAATGTACTTACAAATAGCTAGAAAAATCATGAGATACATTGAGGAAAATGAGATTAAAGGTAAGAAGAAAACTTATTGATAAAGAGTTCAATGGTTGGATACTTCAATGTCAAGAATCTCCTCCTCATTCTCCTTCAAAATCCCTAAAGATGCTAATTTTCGCACTAGAAGTTTGCCCAGATTTTCCCTCTTTTTAGTCTACTTTCTTCCCCAAAAACATGCCCTAGAAATGGTCTCCGAGATTGTATTTATATTGTAGAAGAGATGGAGACGGGTCGGGTAGAAACGTGTTGCTGAAATTTAAACTTAGAGTCCGCGTGTTTTCCCGATTTTTGCTCTAGAATAACACCATGCGTACGCATGGTGTTTTTCATGCGTATGCACAATGAATCAGAATTACTTTCAGTCGATGGCTTTGGCAAGTGTGCGTACGCACACTCTACAGGCCTGTGCGTACGCATAAGCAAATTCTGTGTCAACTTCAATTTCTTCCTGGTTTTTCACACGATTTCACCCTTCTTTCCACAATTCTTCATATGAACACACATGGTTTTGCTCGCCGAACTTAGGCGTTCTTGCATCACAATTGTTTTGACTCTTTTCTCGCTCAAATCCTTCACATTAATACTCGACTCGGATTTTCACCTAAAAATTAAAATTAAGCAAATTAAGCGACAAAAAATAATTGGAAACCAAACAAATATTTAAAGTTAAAAGATAAAATAAGTGAGAAACCCGCACCCGCACTTATCAAGCGGGTTATTAAATATTCTTGCGAATGCCGGTGAATTGACCGTTCGAACCTGCCACACGTCCCATCAATCAGTCAGGGATTTGACTTGAAAATATCTTTGTATGGAGGATCTTGGTAGAGGCGAGATAGGGCAGGTTGGTGATGAGTTGTGGATGCGAAGTACGGGCCTTGCATCCGCTGTGGAGTGCGGATGAGTTCGGTTCTGCTGTGGGTGAAGATACTTCAGTTCGGATATACCAATTCGGTTCGATCATATGAAATCAGTTCGTCTGATGCATGGGGTTAGTTTTGTTTGACATGTAGCGTGTCTTAATAGACCCCTAACAATAGTCCCTCAAGTCCATGTATGAATTATTTATATGATGTGTGGACTTTAAAGAGTCGAGGTGGCTATTAAGGTCCTCACGTTGTAGAAGGGACGGAAAGTTGCACCTTTAAATGATGGGTCTGTGTAACCCCATAACAATAGTCCCTCAAGCTGTGTGGTGTGATAATCCAAGGCGACCAGAGTTTTAGCAGGCAAAGTAGAAGTAACAGTCGTTGCCTACTATGAGCTAATGGAGTTCGTTTCACACTCTGGTGGGACGGGTTCAAACAAGAGGGGGATAAGCGAATCTTGTGAACTGGAGAATACTACAAAAATAGATATCGAGGTTGAGTTGTTGCAATGTTGGACTCTGACGGGGCCAATCTGATCGGGTCTGGCAACTCTGAGAAGAGTTGCGTAGCTAAGCTATGTTTTGGCCAAGCGATTGGGGTTGGCAGCTTTGAGGAAAGCTATTGCAACACTAAGTTCCATTTTGACGAAGTGATTGGAGTTGACAACTCTGAGGAGAGTTGTTGCAACACTATGAGGCCTGTACTTAAGAGGCGATTGGAGTTGGCAACTCTGAGGAGAGTTGTTGCAACTCTGGATTTCGTTCTGACGAAGTGATTGGAGTTGACAACTCTGAGGAGAGCTATTGTGACTACGAGATCTGCACTGATGAGGCGATTGGAGTTGGCAACTCTAAGGAGAGCTGCTGCACTCTAAGATCTGCCCTGACGAGGCGAAGTGGTGGTTCTGAAGAGTCAGCTTTGGGTTGTGTGCATGATTTGAAGGCTTTCGCGTTTTTCCAAGGCAATCATGCAGAGGCGTTTGCTTTCTTCCAATACACGCTTTTCCTACTCATAAAGGGTAATTATGGCGACGACATCCCTGTCTTCAAGACGATGAGTCTAGGCTTTGCGTGGGGTGCATTGCTTCATTGAGGCCCTTGATTCAAGCGACTTTTGAATTCAAGGGTGATTACAGCCTCAGATTTAAGCGGCTTAGATCTGCTTTGAGATGATCCAACAACTGGGATGATATAAAGCCCTTTCCTTCGCCATTTCACTCTTTACTTTGCAAAAATCTCTAAAAAAGCTCTCGAATCCACCGTGATCTCCTTCTCCGGCGAGCGATAAAAATTCCCGACGAGTGCGTTGGCGATTCCGGCAAGTAACAAAACTACTTTTGACTTTAGGTAACTCATCATTTCCTTCTTTTCATCCTTTTTTCTTTAAAACTCCGAAACAATCACCTGAGATGGCGATTGAGGGTGCTATAAGTGTATCTTTGAGTGGGAGAGACGAGGCAAGGAGGGTTGTGAGCTTAGGGAACCCATAGTCATCTCTTCGGACGAGCTAGCTAAGGTCATTAGGTTCGGGGATAACATTTGGAGGTGTCCAGCCCTCCCCGTAGATACCTTAATTTAGTGGGGGCTTCTAAGTATCCTTCAAGGGCCATCCCGGCTACTCTGGAGAAGTGCAGGAGAATCTTTAGGGTGCCTGATTATAGAGAGCTGATAGTTCCCGAACCGGATGAGAGGGCCTGCTATCTGAGGCTAGGGTGTGTGGTAGTGAGCGAGAACCTTTTTAGGGCTGGCCTTAGGCTTCCATTTCATCCCTTCTTTAGGTCAGTACTTCGCTCCTACGTGGTGGCCCCAACCCAGTTTAATCCGAACTCGTGGTCCCAGTTAGTGGGATCATGGATGCTTTGGCGGAAGGTCAGCCTCGAAGTGAATAGCCATTTGGCGTGTTTCACTCCATTTATTTCCCAAAGAGTGTGGCAGGAGAGGAGAGTAAGGGATGGCATTACTTGTCACCGTGGGGTCCCATTCTCCGTTCATGTGTGGCCTGCCCTCTTCAATTAAAGTATGGAAGAGCTCATGGTTCTAGGCGGCTGAGAGATGGGATACCATGGAGAAAAATCCCATGGCCCCCCTGACAATTCCCACTTCTTACTCCACTCCTTGTAAGTTCATTTTCCCGAGGTGATTTACTTTACTATTTTTCTTATGTTCTTAATATTTTTGCTATTTGCAGACTCTCTTCCGAGGTGTGAGATATCATCGTGGACATCTATCGCCTTCTGCCAAGGAAATGAGTTACGATGAGGTGATCGACTGGAACACTCCTTTCATTCTTCATAGACTGATGGCGAGCCAAGGTAAATATTTATTTCTGCGCTTCGTTCAAGTAGTATTTAGCCGAATTTTCAGTACTTAGCCAAATTTAACTTGGTTTTGCATATGACTTTAAGAACAAAAGGCTACTGAAGCCCGACTTCGCTACCATTCGCTGGAACGTCGTCGAGGCGAGACTTTTGAAGACCAATTCGGCTGCTTACAAGAAGCAGGCCGAACGGCTAAGTGTCTTAAGCAAGACTCAGCAGGGTGCTGAGGAGGACGAAGGGGGGAAGGAACCTCCCTTTCTCCTCCTGCCGAAGTGACCATCGCTATTCCCTCTGACGCGCATGCCGTGGTGCCCATATCATCTTTTCCCATCTGAGGGGACTAAGAAAAGGTTGAAAAGGCCTGCCAGACCAACTCAGTAGAAAGAGGCTAATTTTTTGGGGAGTAAGGGAGATGACCTCTTCGAGACGGTTCTTGAGATGCTCCCATCGGAGACTGCTGCTGCTGCACGGGTCCACAATAAGTTCTGGACTGAGGAGTGGCAAAACCATGTTGTTTCGTGCGAAGTAGAGGACATTTTGATGGCTAACAATGCTTGTGTAGCCCGGGCTTTAAGTCTTAGCACGGCGGTGGAAGATCTAATCCAAGGCCTTCACAAGAAGAATGAAGAACTGGAGTAAAGGATAGAGGCCTTCGCCGCTTGGGAGGAGAAGAAGAATAAGGCCAAGAGGGCCGTGGAAGAAGCTAAAGATAAGAGGACAGAGGCCGTGATAAAGTTGGATGACACACCCGAAAGGGGCGTCAAAATAATATTCCTTACTTTTCTAAAATTTGTCGTTCAAGTAGTAAATGGTAAGTAAGGGTCATTCTCGCAGAAGATTGTTTTCAATTATGCCAATTGCAATAAGAAAGTAAAAATGCACAAATAAGTAAATGGGGGGGAGGGGTTTTGGTTGTTAACTAAACTAAGGAAGCGATAAATGCAAAATAAAGAAAGACAAGAACTACAAAGTAAATAAAATGATCAAATGGGGAGAGTGTGATCGAGGGATATTTCTTCGCCGTTAGAATGAATTTCTAATCGATATTCGCAAAGGATTTTCGTTCAAAAGATCAACAACAATTCGAGAATAATCACAAGCTCGATTACCTCAATCTCTTCTTACAATTTAGTTGAATAAGATAAGCATCGTTACCCAACCCTTTTCATCAAACAACCTAGGATAAGCTCGCTAGATTTAATTCAACAAAAGCATTACGACGAAAGAGACGAATTGAATTAAGCGCAAACTCGCAAGCTCGGTTTACTAACTTAAGTGATAATCCACTTAAATTTAATATAAAATTTCTCATAATCCATCAAAGTGCAGTTGCTACTAGGTTTTGGAATAAAAAGCAATTACGAACTATAAATCCCAAAATAGCATATATTGTAAAAACCCAATCATCTAGTTGGCCCGCTAAATAATCGAGAATAACAATAAACATTATAAGCACAATGAATTAACCACATTAATCTCAAGAACACAATAAAAAACAAATCGATAGAAATTCATTACTAGGGTTAGAAAATAACCCTCGATCACATAGAAGTTTAGCTATCCATAAGATATTCAATAATAGCTAACAAAAATATACAACCCAATGATAGAAAATGAGATTAAAAAGAAGAGAAAAGCTTATGGATGAAGATATGGAAGGTTAAGATCAATGGCATTGGAGCTTCTTCTTCATCTTCTCCATTTTCTTCAAGGTTTGGCTATGGAAGCTCCCCAGATTTTGGCTCGGTTTTGGGGCTGTTCCCCCTCCCTTTGATGCCCTAGAAATGAGCCCCAAGTGTGTATTTATGTTGGGTGGAAGATAGGAGACGGGTCGGGTAGAAATGGGTCGAGAAAGATATTAAAAATTGCGTTTTAGCGCGACCCGGTAAATCCTCCAGATTTTGCTCATGCGTACGCATAGGGCTGGACGTGGGTACGCATAGTGTAAATATTTAAGTTTCAGTAGTTGAATTTGGCAAGTGTGCGTACGCACGGCCTGGCAAAATATGTGCTATTTCATTTTCTTCCTGATTTTTGCACTTGATTTCATCTCCTTCAAACCATACATCTTCCTCCCAATTGATGAACTTGGTTGCCAAATCTTGGAGTATTTTCTCTTCAATCATTTTGACTCAATTCACGCTCAAAATACCATATAAACAACCAACAACTCGGGCAATCACCTAAGGAACAAAAGTAACAAAAATAATCAAAAATTAATAATTGAAAACTAACAACTATCTAAGTTTAACGGTCTAAATGAGTGCGAAAACCGCACTTATCACACCCCCAAACTTAAATCTTTGTTAGTCCTCGAACAAAGCAATAAAAATAAGCACGCAAATACACAAATAAAATCAAACAAAAAAACTATAAAGGTTGGATAGTTCGCCGAACTATGCCTCAATTCTCACATATGCTAAAAATTTATGAAATGCACACAAAAATGCTACAACAAACAATTTGAAACTTATACCAAGTTTGACTCGTGTGTGTGTTCGCTGTCATTCCAATTCATCGCATTACACAAGTTGGTGGTGTTCCCGAACCATAAAATGGTCAAATTTCCCTTTCTCGCTCGAGGGTTGCGCACTCTCCCAAACTCGATATTTTCACTATAGCCCCAAGGTGTCAAAAACATAGGGTTGCTCTCAAATCACTCAATCTTTCCCTCTCAAGTTTGGTTGGATCGAACCGGCAAATTAGACCATCTAGTCATGTATTAATTTACCATAAAACCTTGAGTGCTTAAACTACAAATATTCATTAAGCAATTAACGCACAATTCACCAATCATTCAATCAATAGCACAAAGGATATATCATCCATTTTCTTTTGCTTTACTTTTTTTTCCAATGTAGGTAGTTCACACTCCGGTCCCTAAGGGTAGCTTTCTTCATTGGTAGATCGTCTCCTACACATTGGAGATGCATAGGGCCAGATTACTCAATGCTGACTCACACTCCTTAAGGTTGGCAACTTTTTCCTACAGAATTTTTTTTTGCTTTTCGATTGGGATAGAAACAACATCTAACTTTCATTTGAAGTTCAAGAGCACTCTATAAAATCAATCTTTTGAACAAGGAAATAATGTACTTCTAAACAATTTCCTTCACCGGCTCAACCATCCCTAAACTTATCCTTTCATAAGTAGAGTGACAAAAGAATTATTATCATCAACAATGTGGTCATTTAAGTTCATAACAACCTCAAGTGCCACCAACAAGTGCGTGTGACGAATTTCATGACTCAAGTGCTCCATAAATAGTCAAACATGGAATAAGTGGATGAAAATAAACAACATATAGCATTCATGTCCACATTCCATAAACTAAAGCAATGTAATAACTAAAAGCAAAGCCGGCAAGGCTATCCAACCAACAAACATAAATCATCACACACAAATTTAAACTGTACAAAGCCCTTAAGAATAAAACATGAAAGGGTAAGGGTAAGGGGTTCAAGTACTCCCCTGAGTTGGTTGTGAAGTGTTGTGAGGTTCCTCGCAACTATCTCCGGTAGTATTTTCCTTTCTTGCAAATCCTTATATTTCAAATGCTCGGGAAATAGTATGAATTCAAACTTAGGAGCTTGTATCACCAAAGGTAAAAATTTCTCATTAAAAATTGGAATAGTAGTACATGAAAGATTATACCTTGGTGGGTTATACGGTATTAGCTCAAGTGATGTCATGGTTTCCACAATGCTCTCACAAGCTAAGTTCTCTTCTTGTGTTGGTTCTTCAACATGATCTTCCATCTCAATTGGTATCTCATCTAAACACTCATCACTTCTTAGTGTCTCAACACTAACATTTTCGCTCAGGTCAAATTCTTCAGAAAGAAGTTCTTCTGATCTTTGGGCCTCCATTTTCTCCGCCATGTTAGTCAATTCACTCACTTGTGCTTCCAAATTCTTGATTGAAGTTCTTGTATCTTGTTGAAATTGCACATTCTCTTGTTGGAATTGCATGGTGTCTTGTTGCAATTGCACAGTGTTTGAGGCCAAAGACTTAACCATATCCTCAAGAGACATATCTCAGCTTTGAGGTGGAGCTTGATGACTGCTTGAAGCCAAGGACTCAACCATTTCTTCAAGGGACATATTTGAGCTTTGAGGTGGAGCTTGTTGACTGCTCGAAGCCAAGGACTCAACCATTTTCTCTAGAGACATACTAGAATTTGGAGTTTGATTTTGTTGACTAGGTTGAAAATATTGTGGTTGATCTTGTTGATAGAAACCATGTGGATAATCAAACTGTGCTTGTGGAGATGTGAAATGATTTTCTTCTTAACCGAGACTAGGGTGATCACTAGATTCATGATTATACGTGTAGGCACATAGATCATACCCTTGTCTCTGTTGCATTTGAAAGCCCCTAATGACATTCACTTGATCAAAAGCTCTTTGTTGAAGTGTCGGGTATGCGTGAGAAGGGTGTCCCGTATACGAACAAATCCCGCACACTTTTTCTTGTTGAATTTTTTGACGAGCCATTTGTTGCATGAGAGATGCAAGGTCGGCCAATTGACGATCAAGTTGAGAAGTTGCCTTCATCTCACAAATATTTTCAACCAACCTCTTTACTTGCTCCTAGGTTGTGGTGTAATGTGTTCGTTTTGCCCAATCACAACCTAAGTCACAAAGAAGATAACAAAAACAATGCAAACATAAATAGAAATAAAAATAATACAATTGACAAATTGGAAAAACAATCCCCGGCAACGGCACCAAAATTGACACACCCGAAAGGGGCGTCAAAATAATATTCCTTACTTTTATAAAATTTGTCGTTCAAGTAGTAAATGGTAAGTAAGGGTCATTCCCGCAGAGTATTGTTTTCAATTAAGTCAAATGCAATAAGAAAGTAAAAATGCACAAATAAGTAAATGGGAGGGGGGGTTTGGTTGTTAACTAAATTAAGAAAGCGATAAATGCAAAATAAAAAAAGACAAGAACTACAAAGTAAATAAAATGATCAAATGGGGAGAGTGTGATCGAGGGATATTTCTTCACTGCTAGAATGAATTTCTAATCGATATTCGCAAAGGATTTTCGTTCAAAAGATCAACAACAATTCGAGAATAATCACAAGCTCGATTACCTCAATCTCTTCTTACATATTAGTTGAATAAGATAAGCATCGTTACCCAACCCTTTTCATCAAACAACCTAGGATAAACTCGCTAGATTTAATTCAACAAAAGCATTACGACGAAAGAGACGAATTAAATTAAGCGCAAACTCGCAAGCTCGGTTTACTAACTTAAGTGATAATCCACTTACATTTAATAGAAAATTCCTCATAATCCATCAAAGTGTAGCTGCTACTAGGTTTTGGAATAAAAAGCAATTACGGACTATAAATCCCAAAATAGCATAAATTGTAAACAACCCAATCATCTAGTTGGCCCGCTAAATAATCGAGAATAACAATTAACATTATAAGCACAATGAATTAACCACATTAATCTCAAGAACACAACAAAACACAAATCGATAGAAATTCATTACTAGGGTTAGAAAATAACCCTCAATCATATAGAAGTTTAGCTATCCATAAGATATTCAATAAAAGCTAACTAAATATACAACCCAATGATAGAAAATGAGATTAAAGAGAAGATAAAAGCTTATGGATGAAGATATGGAAGGTTGAGATCAATGGCATTGGAGCTTCTTCTTCATCTTCTCCATTTTCTTCAAGGTTTAGCTATGGAAGCTCCCCAGATTTTGGCTCGATTTTGGGGCTACTCCCCCTCCCTTTGATGCCCTAGAAATGAGCCCCAAATGATGTATTTATGTTGGGTGGAAGATAGGAGACGGGTCGGGTAGAAATGGGTCGAGAAAGATATTAAAAATCGCATTTTAGCGTGACCCAGGAAATCCTCCAGATTTTGCCCATGCGACGCATAGGCCTGGACGTGCGTATGCATAGTGTAAACATTTAAGTTTCAGTGGTTGAATTTGGAAAGTGTGCATACGCACGGCCTGGCAAAATATGTGCTGTTTCATTTTCTTCCTAATTTTTGCACTTGATTTCATCTCCTTCAAACCATACATCTTCCTCCCAATTGATGAACATGGTTGCCAAATCTTGGAGTATTTTCTCTTCAATCGTTTTGGCTCAATTCATGCTCAAAATACCATATAAACAGCCAACAACTCGAGCAATCACCTAAGGAACAAAAGTAACAAAAATAATCAAAAATTGATAATTGAAAACTAACAACTATCTAAGTTTAACGGTCTAAATGAGTGCAACAACCGCACTTATCATTGGACTCAGCTGAAATTCAAGTAAATCGGCTAAGAAATGAGCTCCATGAGTCAATTTCCTAGGTGACCGTATCGACGAAGAGAATAGACTAGTCCAATGAACATCAGGGCATCGCCTCCGAGGCCTTGGATATGGCCAATAAAGAAAAGGTCGAGATCAAAGTGTTAGCCGGGGCTCAAGCGGAGGAGATAGAGTCCCTTAAAGCCGAAGTGAAGACAGTTGGGGAAGCAGCAATCCAGAATTACAAGGACAACTTCGATAGCACTTCGGAGTATGACGACTTCGCCAACTACTGGGCTTCATGGAGTGCCCAAGAGATAATGTCTTGCCTGCTCGAAAAGCATCTTGAGCTGGACATTGGGTTCATCGAGGTCGAGTTCGATGGGCCCACTGGTGGCAGGCCTGATGTGGCGGAGGAGGGGAGAGTGGATCCTTGACTTTGTAGTGGCTTCGGCCTTATTCAATTTTGTAATGGCTTTCGGCCTCTTTTTATACTTAATGAATATATTTTTTCATTATTCTGTTTCTTTTCTTTATTGAGTCAACTTCGCCTAAGCTGATCTTAAGAAGTAAACCAAACCAATCACGTCGTTTAGTGCAATCACTTCGAAACTTAAGAGAATTGAAGAAGTAATCTGATCAACTGTAATCACCTCGGACTTCAACCAATTAACGAAATGGTAAAAGTGAACTATAATCACTTCGGTGATATTTAACCATTTAAGAAAATGGCTTAATCACTTCGAACTTTGACCACTTAAGAAATGGTAAAAGTGAACTAACCAAGGTTTGCTAAATGAGTGCACTTACAGCTTCGTCAAAGATGACACCCGCACTATCTCTGACGGCTTTTGTCCTTGGAGGTAATCCCTGGTGGGTTCGTACCTCGACAAGGCCATTTAGCGTGTGAGAACACTTGTACCTTCGTCGAAAATGGCACCTATACCACCTCTGGCTAGGCTTTTATCCTTGGAGGTAATCTCTAGTGGGTTCGCACCTCGACAATGTTGTTAAACGTGTGAAAACACTTGTAGCTTCATAAAAAATGGCACCCGCACCACTTCTGGCTAGGCTTTTATCCTTGGAGGTAATCCCTGGTGGGTTTGCACCTCGGCAAGGTTGTTTAACGTGTGAGAACACTTGTAGCTTCGTCAGAGATGACACCCACACCACCTCTAGCTAGCCTTTTATCATTGGAGGTAATCCCTGGTGGGTTCGCACCTCGGCAAGGTTGTTAAATGTGAGCACATTCGTACTTGAGCAATATTGGTTGTGAGAGCGAAGTGAAAAATAGGATCCGTTCATTCATTGACAATAATGTTTACATAGTTGTACTTCTACTGGTAGTACTTCCTCAAGTGTTCGATGTTCCAAGGGTAGGGCATCATTTTCCTCTCCAGATTCTAAATTTTATAAGTGCCAGGTCGCACTTCTTCATAAATTCTGTACGGACCTTCACAGGTGGGACCAAGCGTCCCTACACTTGGGTCTTGAGACGATGGGAACACTTTGTGGAGCACCAGATCATTGATGCGTAAGATCCTCTTCTTCACCTTGGCGTTGTAGTAACGCATCATCTTAAACTGGTAAGAGGCGAGCTTGACTTGAGAGTCGTCTCTCCTTTCTTCAAGGAATTCACGTTCGAGCCTCCTCAGATCATCATTTGTTATCCCGTTGAATTGGATACGGCAAGGAGAGGGGACGCCAACCTTTACAGGGCTCATAGCTTGGACCCCATATGCCATTGAGAATAGAGTTTCCCCAATTGCTGTCTTGTAGGTCGTTCTTATGGCCCAGAGGACTTGGGGGAGTTCGTCAACCTAGGCCCCGCTTGAGGTCTCAAGCTTTCTTTTTAGGGTGAACTTGATGGTTTTGTTGACTGCTTCGACCTAGCCGTTGGCCTGGGGATGATGGGGTGAAGAGAAGTGTGTTCTGATTCCGAGCTCATCGCATAGGTCTCTGATCTTCTTGTTGTTGAACTATTTGCCATTATCTGAGACCAATGAATCAGGTATTTCGAACCTGCATATGATGCTTTTCCAGAGAAACTTCAAGGTGTTCGCCTCTGTGATCTTCGATAACGGCTATGCTTCAACCCATTTTGTGAAGTAATCAATTGCGACATTGGCGAAGTGAGCATTTTCTCTTCCTTTGGCCAAAGGGCCAATGAAACCTACTCCCCACTTGGCGAATGGCCAAGGGCTAGAGACAACTGTAAGTTCTTGAGAAGGTCACCTCTACACGTTGGAGAAACACTGGCACTTGTCGCACTTGCGTACGAACTCAATTGCATTCCTTTTCAGCGTGGGCTAGTAATATCATTGTCTAAGTACTTTGTGAGCCAGGTCTGGTCCTCCGGAGTGATTCCCACAAACCCCTTCATGGACTTCCCTCAAAATATAGTTTGCTTCTTCTCCCCAGTGTACTTGAGGAGGGAGGATAAGAATCCTCGTCTGTACGAGACGTCATCTTGCGAGACCAAGCGAACAACGCTTCTCTGAAGTCGTCGAGCTTCAGTTTCATTGTTTGGTAAGGTCTGCTCTTTCAGATAGGCTAAGATAGGTTGCATCCATGTCGGGGTGCTTTCAATCTACAGTAGGTCTTCACCTTTCTTGATAGAGAGTTCGGCAAGATGCTCAATTGGTACAATCTTGAGGAGTTCAGAGTCTTTGATGCTTGCTAGCTTCGATAAAGCATCCGCGTAGGAGTTCTCTTGCCGTGACAGTTGCTTTAGTTCGAATTTCTCAAAGTTGGGGAGGAAGCTCATTACCAACTTCAGATATTCTGCCATGTGTTTGTCTCGGGCCATAAAAGGTCCAATTGACCTGGTTTACCACTAGCTGTGAATCACTATTGATAATTAACCTCTTCACCTGCAATTCCCTAGCCAACCGTCGGCCAGCTAGGAGGGCTTCGTATTCAACCACATTGTTAGTGGCTTTGAATCCAAGCCTTACCGCACAATTAAGTTTATGTCCCTCTGGGCTTTGCAAAACCATGCCAGCTCCGGAGCCGGTCTCTCCGGAAGAACCGTCCACAAAAAGACTCCACGTGGGTGTTTCTACCGGCTCCATATCCACTTTGATTTCTGGGGCCTTTGCAAAAGTTGAACTCACTGAGCCCCACTGCCCAGCTTCTAAAGTACTTGCTTCAGTGGAAAATTCGTCAGAACGTGTATACTATGGGCCTGAAAGTACGGCCTTAACTTTCGGGATGCAGTGACCAAGAAGAGAGCCAACTTCTCCATGTATGGGTATCTCACTCCGGTAAGGAGCAATGACCTGTTCACATAATAGATTGGCAGTTGGCGAGTTTCTTCTTCTCTTACAAGCCTTAGTTGATTAAATCATCTGCCCTTGCCAAGTACAGCAATAATGGCTCTCCGTCCTTGGGTTTACTCAGGAGAGGAGTTCGTCCCAAATAGTTTTTCAACTATTGGAACGCCTCTTCGCATTCCAGGGTCCACTGGAACTTCTTCACTCCTTTAAGGACCTTGAAGAAGGGAAAACACTTTCTAGTAGGCCTTGAAATGAAACGATTGAGTGCGGCTACCCTGCCAGTGAGCTGTTGCACTTCTTTGGGCTTCTGTGGCGATCTTATCTCAATCAAGGCTTTGATGTTTTCCGGGTTGGCCTCGATTCCTCTTCGATTCACGATGTAACCCAGAAATTTGCCAAAGGCTACACCGAAAGCACATTTGAGGGGGTTCAACTTCATTTGATATCTTTTCAGAATCTGGAAAGCTTCGTCCAAATGCCTGATGTGCTCACCGACCTGGAGGCTTTTTACAAGCATGTCATCAACATAGACTTCCATTGTTTTGCCGAGATGATCGGCGAACATCTTGTTGACTAAACTTTGATAGGTGGCTCCCACATTTTTCAATCCGAAAGATATCACCTTGTAGCAATACAAACCCTTGTCCATGATAAAGGAGGTGCTGTCCTCATCGCCTAAGTTCATGGAGATCTGATTATAGCCAGAGTAAGCATCCATGAAGCTAAGCAGCTCGTGCCTCGCAGTTGAATTGACCAGTTGGTCAATTCGGGGAAGTGGGAAACTATCTTTTGGGTAGGCCTGGTTGAGGTTGGAGAAGTCGATATAGACCCTCTACTCCCCATTGTGCTTCTTGACAAGCAGCGGGTTCGAAATCTACTTCAGATAGATGGCCTCCCTGATGAAGCCATTGTTGATTAGTTTCTCCACCTCTTCCTTTAAGGCATCGTACCTTTCATTGTTCAATGACCTCCTCTTTTCCCTATGAGGGGTGCAGCTAGGGTCGATCTGTAAATGGTGGCAACTGACCATTGGGTCAATTCTGACCATGTCCTCGTGTTTCCAGACGAAGACATCAACATTTCTTCAGAGGATGTTTTTCAACTCCTCCTTCATTTCTTCTTCCAGCTCTTTTTCGACCTGCAAGACCTTAGACGCATCTTGCGGGTCGACTGGGAAATTTTTGAGCTCCTCCATTGGAGCGGTTTGTGATTCTGATTCAATGATCCTTAGGTCCAGGTTTTCCAAGGATGTTTCAGGTCTGGCCTCTGCCATCTCGACATCCTGAATGGAAGGATGCCTTTCTTCAGAGGCCTCTACCATTTCATCGTCATGGAGTACCATGTTTACTTGCAGTTCGGCTTTCCTTAGGGAACTGAGGTAGCATTCCCTTGAGCCCATATGATTGCCTCTGACAGTCGCAATTCCTCTTTCAGTAGGAAATTTCATGTATAAGTTGTGGATGGAAATGACGGCCCATAATTCTTTCAGGACAGGTCTTCCTAACACCCCGTTGTACGCAGATCGACGGTCAACAACAAGGAATTTCATAAAATGGTGTGCCACCCGGGGTGTGGTTCCCATCTCAATAGCCATGGTAATTTTACCTCTGAGAATAATGCTATCACCTGTGAATCCATAAAGTAGTGAGGTCATGGGTGTGAATTTATGATCCACTTCCATTTTTTTAAATGCCGATCCGAACAGGATGTTGATAGAGCTTCCGTTGTCCACTAACATGCGTTTCAGCTCATTGCGGACCACTACAATTCTAACCACCAGAGCGTCGCAGTGCGAAAAATACACGCCAGCTGCGTCCTCCTAGGTAAATAAAATTGGTTCTACAGCTCTTCCTCATTGGGACTAGCTAACCACATAGCTGGCCATAGGGAGATCCTTGGCCTCCCTGGTTGGGGCCCCACAATGATTGTGTTGATCTCACAGATGGGTCGATGATCACCTATGGGCCTCTATTTTCTCCTCGGGGATCTTTGCCTTGGCGCATCGTCCTGGTTTCGATTCTGTTCTCCTTTGTGTTTCTGGGGTTGCTTCTTGGCCTGTTGGCATCTCTACAATCCCTTGTATCATGACCATAGAAGCGGTGGAAAGTGCAATATGACTACGTCTCCTCTTGAGGCCTATTTCTGGGCCCACCGTCTCTTCCTCTATTTCTAGAGGTTGAGGGTCATCCAGCGTTCCTAGCTGGGTTATTGGCATTGGGTTCAACATTTTTGTAGGTCAGAGTCGGCACAGCGTTCAGCGTGGCTATGGCCAGTGCCTATCCCGAAGTGGGAGCTATAGTGTGTCCGACCTGCATCCATTGGGTTACCATTTGGGACGTTGGACCTAGGGGTGTAAGCGGTCTGATTTTTGACAGATTTTCAAACTGAACCGTTTACACCAGTTTGAGAAAAACTCAAACCTAAACCAAACCATTTTGAACGGTTTGAAAAAAACTCAAACCTAAACTTAACGGTTTGGTCCGATTTTAAACCGTCGGTTTCGCCGTATATTTTTTTTGTCTGTCTACTTTTATGCCATTAATTTAGGAGTAAGCATTTTTTTAGAACCGGTGAAACCGGACCGGAACCATTTAGAACCGGTCGATTCGATTTCGGATCTTCTAAAAAAATAATTTGATTTTGGAACAAATTATTAAGAATCAATCGGTTCCGGTCCAATTCCCAATTCTAGTATGGGAACCGCCGGGAACCGAACGGTTATCATAGGATTTTTTTTATTTTTTTGGTAAAATATATGATTCAATTTTCAATCACTTTTATAAAAAAATAATAGAGTTCCTTTTTCATTTTAGACCCCAACACTTTTCTTCTTTTTTTTTTTATTCTTTTTTTCTCTTCTTATAATCCTTTAATTAACTGATTCTCAAGCCAAATTAGAATATAGGGTAAATCTATACCTAAATAAATTTATTTACAATATATAATTTCATTTCTAAGATCTGAAATTTTTATTTTGTTTTCACTTTGATTACATAGTTGTTGATCAAATCAAAACGTTTCATCTAAATTTCTACAAATTATAATCGACAGAATCAGAAGTTGCAATAATTTTTTAAAGGATGTCCAATTAGATGTAGGATTTTGATTTTGATTGAAGTTTGTTTAATCATTGGAGTACTATGCAGTTTATATAAGTTGGTGATTGTTTGGTGATAGTAATTGATATGAAATACAACGTGAGATTGCTTGATGAATCGTTTCAGACTTTTAGTTTAAAAGCCTATGGAATATATGAGCATCATTTAAAAATAAATAAAAAGCCCAACGCAAAAGTCTTAAAAGTTATAATTTAGAAAATTTCAATTTTTTAATTTTTTAATTTTTATATATTTTTTCGCCGGTTCGATTTAGTTTTAAACCGCAATAAAATTTTTCAAACCTAAACCAAACCCTTTTTAACAGGTTTGGTTTGGTTCAAAACATTTCCTTGACGGGTCCACGTGACACCAAACCGACGGTTTTCAAAATGTGGTTTCGGTTTGATTTTCTGATTTGACGATTTTTGCTTACGGCCCTAGTTGGACCCTTGCTGATAGGCCTTTGGGGCGCGGGAAAGTCCCTGTGCCACCCTATTCCGGTGGTCAATCATTTCCTCATTGATAATCTCTATCCTCATCATTTTAACCAACGCATCGTACGTCATTGGGTTCTTACTTCGGACATCTCTCCAAAACAAGGTGTTCATGTTTAGTCCGCCTTGCAGGGCTGATAGAGCCTATTTATCTTTCACATGTTCGCAATATGTGATCTCATCGGTGAAATGGGCGAGGTAGTTTTTCAACGTCTCCCCTGCTGCTTGTCTCATGTCTTGTAAGCGCTGGATTGACGCTTTTTCTTCTCTTCTTGATAAGTACTAGTTCAAAAAGGCCTTTTTCAGGTCTGGGCATCTTCTTATGCTGAGTGGTGTCAATCTGTTGTACCACACTTCAGCTGCGCCACATAGTGTGAGGTGGAATGCCGTGCATTTCAGAGCAGGAGTGGTGCCTCAGAGGCTCATTTGTGTCTTATACTTGTTGAGATGTTTCTCTGGGTCCCCCTTCCCTTCATACGAAGTTATGTGGCATGGGGAACATCAGAGCTCCCTAGAAAAGGGAAGGTTGTCATCATCATCATCTAGCTCGTAAGATCTGCATGGCTCGTCCGAATCGTTTCCATCCGCTACTGGACGAAGCTGATGTGCAGATTTGCCTTGGTTTCCCAGTCTACCAAGTTTCGACTCTCTCTCCTATTCCTAGGTAGAGGGGCTTGATCTCCTTGACTTTGGACGTTCGCGCTGAGCCGTTTGGTGAGCTGACTGATCCCTAGTTCTAGGCATTCGTCCGATTCGGTCAAAATCACTAGAGGATCTTTGTGGTCGCTCTTCGTATTCGGGAGGAAAAATGTTCTCTCCGGTAAGGCCGCCATCAACTGGGGCGATTGTATAATTGGAGGTATCCATTCCCACTTCTCTTTCAAGGGGGACTTCCTCCTGGGGACTCCAATGAGCCCTTCTGTTGGATTCTGCTTCGACTCGTTTGAGCCTGTTGATTTTGTGGTGGTTGAAAACCACCTTGGTTTTGCACCTACATGAGGAGGTTTTGCAGTGTAGCGTTTTGGGCTGCAATGTTCCTCATGTCTGCGGGCCACCTAGGCAGTCAGTAGTGCCGCAGTCCTGGCACCTCTACGATGTCGGTGGTGAGGCCTTTGGTGCGTGACATTGGTTCGGATGATCTCTTCTTCAGAGATATCCTTGGTTCTTCTTACATTCACATCTTCATCGAAACTCATGGTTCGAAGTGGTAGAATGTGGATTTCAATGCATAGCTTCCAATTCTTTTTAAGAATCAATCCCTTTTTCAAGGTAGAATATCAACCGGATATCCGAGCATTGCTTTTTGGTGGAAAAGTCGTGGTTAAAGTAAATTTTTCACAGACGGCGCCAATCTGTTGACCTCAAAAGATGGATCTCCGAGCCATCAACAAATAAAGTCTTCGAGTCAAACATTCCCTGCACATGGTAGCAAATCGTTAGTCACTCGTGGCCCTTTCCCTGTGAGGGTGGAGGCGGTCGCGAGCACTACGACGGTCAAATCAATTTCTAGTCAATTGAAAAGAGGTCACCGACGGTCAAATAATCACCGAGACATGATTGAGGAAATACGAAAGTGGCAAAGTGTTTATATATCAAGGGAGAGAATGACTTATAGTGATCAAATGTCAAGTTCCGAATCTTCCTTCTGGCACAAAGTGGGGGTATTTATACTAAGGATGGGAAGAGGAGAGTCGTTGGATGAGGAGGCACGTGGCGCCAGATCCTTATGAGTCGACTCATCCTAGGTATTACCCTGTCAATCATAGATCGGCGGGTTATTAAATATTCTAGTGAATGCGGCTGAATTGACCGTTCAAACTTGCCACACGTCCCATCAATCAGTCAGAGATTTGATTTGGAAAGATCTTTGTACGGAGGATCTTGATAGAGGCGAAGCGGGGCAGGTTAGTGACGAGTTGTGGATGCAGAGTGCGAGCCTTTGCATCCGCTGTGGAGTGCGGATGAGTTCGATTCTGTTGTGGGTGAAGACACTTCAATTTGGATATACCAATTCGATTTGATCATATGAAATTAGTTCGACTAACGCGTAAGATTAATTTTATTTGACACGTGACGAGTTCCAATAGACTCGGAACAAGAGGCAGTCAAAGATTATGCTATAAGGCATCGATTTTTTCCTGAATGGTCGGTTGCCGACATTTCTGGGATGGAGCCTAAATTTAAAGTAAATGATGAAAGAGAATAAAGATGACAAAATGTCCCACTCTTGCTCTGACTGGAAAGCAGATCCGGAACGAGGGAAATTGTACTTTGCCTCGGTAACGCCTCAATTTCATTTCATTTTATAATTTAAAATTTATACGTAAATAAAATTTATAAGTAAAAATAAATATTCAATTTCAGCCGACGATAATCAATCCTCCACGTGGATGCCATTTACACGCCAATCGCAAATGTATCGTTCAAGATTGTAGAAGATACAAACAAATCTTGATTGATAGTAATCAGTGAAGAACCCAAGATACAGTGAAGAAGAATTTCATAGAGAAGATGCCTCGAAGTATATTATCAGGGTCGTTTAATTCTCCGAAGGTGGACCTCTTTGTGGACTTGGGAAATCCCTTTCTCAATCTCACTCTTGATGGTTTTTTGAAGATTGGCACTGTAAATTCTCCTGCTCTCTTCGTCGTATTGGATTGGATTGGATTGAATTGAATAATTTTCATTTAATTTTCTTTGGGTATTACAATATTTTATTGAAATTTGGTTATTAATTGTTTTCCTTTTTTCGTTTACTGATTCAGGTGGCTGCAGCAAAAGTAGTTGCGGAGGAAGCATATGACGTTGTCAAACGAGGTTTTCCACTTTTATTTTTCTCATGAAGTTGTTGAAATCTTTCCCCAATTAATCGATTGCGTCTTTACTATTACATTTTGGAATAGCAGAATATTACTGGATTATGAATATTTAATTTTGATTGTTGAGAAAGTGTGATTGACAAAATAAGCTTGTTTAGCATGGCTTTTAGGATGAAATTTTAAAATCTTCTTGCACACTACTGTCAGATTATGTCATTAATTTAGGCTTGAATTCAGTCATTAAGTAGTTGGATACAAATCGATGAAAATCAGAGTCTCTAGCTAAATACCTGGGTAGCGGTATAATGCTAATCTTGGTTTTAAATCAGAAATAGTTATTGGGACTGCAAATTCCAAACTTCTTGTTGTATTATGTAAGTATTTATGCATATATCTTGTTAATTATGTTAGGAGATCTAATGTCCAAAAGTGAAGGGATAAATATATGGCTAAATCAAAGGAGTAATAGCATCAAGATAACTCTTAGCATCACCTCGAAAAGGGAATATTTCTGGAAGGGTTAAGAGATATTTGTGTTTTCTATTTCATTTTTACATATTGCTGCTTTAATTTTTCAGGGAGTCTTTCACACCGCAACTTCGAGCATTCGGTGAGAAATTTATCGTTTGAAATCTGTTCATTCCGTAGGATTATGTTCTTGTTGAGAGAACTATAGCTTGCTTTTGTAATAGTGCAAAGCTGATTAGAGCATGTTTGGCTAAGCTTAAAAGTTCAAGTAAACAAGTTAGTTTTAAGTAAATAATTTTTTATTGATCAATTTTGAAATAAGTAAGTTACTTAATTTGATTGTAAAGTAAGAATTACTTTCAAGTAGCTTTTATTAATTGAAAATAATAGTGAAAAAAGAAGTAATGTATCAAAACATTTGTTTGGAAATAAAAAAAAAAAAGTTATTTTTATGTTTGGAAATAAAAAGTTATGTAAAGTAAGAATTACTTTCAAGTAGCTTTTATTAATTGAAAATAATAAGAAAAAGAAGTAATGTATCAAAACATTTGTTTGGAAATTAAAAAAAAAAAAAAGTTATTTTTATGTTTGGAAATAAAAAGTTAACTTTTACTTATTTTTAGCTTCGCCAAACATGAAAAAGACTTCATTAGATGACAAGAGAACACTTTGGCTTATCATCATACAATAGCTCTGAAGCTTGTCTATATTTCTGCGAGTGTTGAGTATGGTTGTCCCTCAAATTCGTAAGGTTATAGCCTATAGGAAAACACGAAACTTTTGACAATTTACTTATTAATATACATTGCTTTCATCATATATCTCCAAGGATGAACTAACTTTATGCACTAACAAATTTTGCATTGAAATGTCTATTTTATCTGATCAATCCATTCCTATAGCCTTCTCAAAGATGCGTAAGATACGAGCCACTTGTCTGATGCAATACCAGAAAAATGGCATGGGGACTTCTCATTTTTATCTTAACAAATTTTTATTATTATTATCTGTTGCAAATAGAAAAAAACGTTGTTGAAAAAAACATCTAATGGAATTTTTACTTCTGCAGTTGAAGAAAATGTGTAAAGAAGGTGCATATTGGGGTAAGTTCCGTCTGCATTCATAGTATTATGGGAGAATTTTTTTTTTTTTTAATTGTAGATCATATAACTTTCTAATAACTGTGTAATTTTTCCATAAATTAACTTACAGGAACAGTTGCTGGAGTTTACGTGGGAATGGAGTATGGGTTTGAGCGAATCCGTGGAACCAGAGATTGGGTAATTTCTGAAAATACTATAACTGGCTTTTGTATGGCATGGCACTCAGTTCAAGAAAATCTGTCATGTTTTTTAGTCTTTGTTTTTACTTCTAAATGTCATATTATTTATTGGTTCTCGCCTTCTTGCAATTTGAGTTGCATCTCACCCTTTGTGAGATTGGGTAATTTCTGAAGGACACTGACACACTGTTCATCATACCAGTGAATTTGACAAATAATCGTATCCCTTAATTTAAGCTAATCTACGGGTCTAGACATGTTAAAAACCTTTTAAAATTACTATACCCACATCCAAAGACACCCCAATAAAGGTTTTAATAGATCTAGACCATTAGATTAGCTTTAAGTTAAGGGCTAAGATTATTTGTCAAATTCATTGGTAGGAGGAATAGTCTTTATTTTTGAAAATACTATAACTAGATTTTGTATGGCAGTCATTTTAGGAAAGATGCCGTGTTTTTAGCTTGCTTGTTCAAATGATAATCGTAGTCCCTGTCTATATCTCTATCTCTACTACAAACTTTCTTAGTGCTATTTTCTTCATTGGTTCTAGGCTTATTGCATTTTTTGTTGCATCTAGCAATCTCCGATTCCACCCTTTTTGAGCAATAGCCAATAAGGGAAGGAGGAATAGAATTTTAATAATGTGGAATGTTTATCTGGGTCTGGAATCGTATTGTAACGCCAGCTTTTCCTAGTTATTACTACAACGTTGTGTATTTCCGCATAGAATTTGGATGTTTATCACTAGTTAAAAGTGTCCTGAGGTTAAATTTTAGTGAGCTTGTTTTGGATTATTTGAGCACATTATGTGGCTCCAAGTTCCAAGCTTTTCTGCTTAGTGCTGGTTGTAAGATGAACAAATGTTTATTTTCGACTGATTGATTACTTGATCAATTTGCAGAAGAATGCCATGTTAGGGGGTGCATTGACGGGGGCACTCGTATCTGCAGCCACCAACAATGGTCGAGACAAGATCGTAACGGATGCCATAGCTGGAGGTGCCATTGCAACTGCTGCAGAGTTTCTCAATTACCTGACCTGAACTGGGGGTAAGATATCTGCTGCTTCTTGGTTCCTTGCAATGAAGCTGGCGTACTTCTCTGGTAACCACAAGCTCGAATATTATGATGTTTCTTGGACTGTGTTCTATATTTGCAAATAAAATATGTTTCCTGATCTTCGACAAAATATGATATTTTCTTCGACTCAACTTTCTTTAGGGGCAGACCTACTTTAAGTCGATGTGCAATGCATAGTTCCTCGTAAGATTTTATATAAGCATTTTGCTCACACGATATTTGTGCCCAGTTTTGCATCTATTTCTTGACGATCGAACACATATATAGCTTGCTTTCCCCATTTCTCGTCATGTCAACAGGATCCAACGCCATCACAGTATAAATTTCAACGAACAATAACGGGACTGCAATACAGAATCCCCAAGTTACTTATAAGTAAACTAATGTAGTTATAATAATTTCTTAGGCTTGACCAAACAAGCTCCAATGAGAAATGTGAAACCTTCTCAACTTTAAAAGCTACAATCCTAAAGACAATTTAATAATGAATTTTTTTATGTAAGGTAGGTTAATATGGTATCAGAGCACACAAAAGACTCGAGAGGGATAAGTCTTGAAACGGGAATGCAACACATGAAATCTCAACTTCCCTTTATGTCAGCTAGTACGAATTGGAATTTTATTGTTGAAGGCAAACGGGAGAATACTATATAAAGTTCGCCAGTGTGTTATACGTTGAGGATAAAATTTCACAATTAAAAAAATAAATAATATATGAGGGTCTTGACTTCTCCTCTTAATTGAGTTTATTTTTTCGTATGGAATTTCAAGACTTAATTATATCATATAGAATAACAAGATTGACCTTTTTGGAATGACTTCAGATCTTAAATAGCATATGCCCCACTTGTCGACTTCAGATTCAGACACTACTCCGAAGGTGGTGAGAATTGAAACAGTCACATTGAAGTTATGGCTGTTGACGAGTTCTTTCCCGATGCTGATACTTGATAGCAAACTCGTGTATGAAGCCATGGCATCAACATTGTAAGGGCTTGAAGTGAATTAATGGAGAATATAAAAATGTTATAAAGAAGGTTCTTGATTAGAGATGGGAGATTGTTGTAAAAAAAGTTTAATATAATAAATAATAATTCAATAAAATCAATGCGGTTCACTTCATTACATATATGGAAAACACAATTTGATGTCGAAGGACTGATGCCAACTTAATTCGTGTGACATCTTTAGTTAGTTATGGCAACGAGCCGGGTTGAGTCG
Organism: Osmanthus fragrans; assembly: GCA_019395295.1. NCBI lineage: Eukaryota > Viridiplantae > Streptophyta > Magnoliopsida > Lamiales > Oleaceae > Osmanthus > Osmanthus fragrans. The sequence continues at coordinate 9,643,717 of CM033361.1, forward strand.
GGGAAAAAAGCCTCGGGCTTGGTTCAAGCTTTTTTTGGCCCCGAGCCGAGTCGGCCAAAAAAAGCTCAAGCTAAGCCTGGCCAAAAAAACTCGGCTCGGCCTGGGCCTTAGCGGGCCGAGCCTAGCCCGCTCGGGTTTTGCCTTGTTTCTTTCCCTTTTTTTTTTTTTTTTTTTGTTGGTAAAATTTACATTTTTTCACGGGCCGTCAAGCCACACGGGTCGGCCCGGGCTCGGGCCGACTCCCCAAAATCGGACTCGGTTGCCCGGGCCGACTCCCCAAAATGGGGCTCAGTGCAACCGAGTCCGAGCCATCCCTATCTTTAGTGGATTAAGTCTAGACATTGATGTCAAAATTATTTATATCACTTGAAAATGGCGTGTCGGTAACGATACTTTTGGTGGTGAATTTTTAATTTTGCTATTGTCCATTAGTTCAAGACATCGACAATTGATGCAACGTTTACCTAATACAATTGCTTATTTATTAAACTTAAACACATGAAAGTCACTTGGGGGGCCCAAAATATTCCGTGAATACCGAAGGTATATTAATGTATGAACAGATATTTTTGAAAAAGTATTTGAAAAATGAATCTTGATTCTTGGAGAATACACACACACGTATGTCCTCAGATAAGTACTAAAAAAGAGCTTTCAAAATTTTATGTTGAGGTTTCGTTGAAGTAAACGCAAGGATTTCGTTATAAATTTTATTTTGATCAAGTTTTGCTTTTATGTTAAATGTGTGTTTGATTGATTTTATTTTTTTACGAAAAATGTCTTTTTTTTTTTACCCAAGTTCCTACTTTTTGGGTATTTAATTAATATTTTTTATTCATGAAATTGATTTTTCAAAAGTTGGTCATGTAACCATGTTTTTCTCAAAATCAATGAAAACATTTTTTTAGGTGGATAAGTTTTTATTTTATAAGCAATTTGCACTTCCCAAAAATTATTTTATTAAGAGAATAATTTTTTAGAGAATTGGGCTCAAAGAGGAGCTTAATTGTCTAGAATTATAGGTTGAACATCTGCTTGATATAACAACAAAAGATTGAGGACTTTCGCTGAAACTTTTCTTTTTGACTTTGTCAAACAATGATGTTAACAATTAAAAATTCAACAAATCATCCATTTCGTCTATTTTATTATATAATTGTCAAAATCAAATAGATATAATCAAGACACAAAAAAAAAAAAAAAAAATTAATCTTTTTTTCTTAATCACATCGAATCCAGTAGGCTAAACATGTGATATATTATATTATAAATAGAAGCCAACAAGTCTATCAAGAAACACCAACTTGAGAGCACTCCATAGAATTCATCTCAATTGAAAAAATCTCTTCGCTTAATTCTATTTTTCGTATTTGAAGAATATGTCGTCAGGTTGTAATTGTGGCTCAAGCTGCTCGTGCGGAAGCAACTGCAGGTAAACATATATTCGACTTCATATTCCTACGATATAAAGGATTTTATGTTTATTTACTTATAAGTTACTTTTTTTGTATTGGCAGTTGCGGCAAAATGTATCCGGACGTGGAGAAGAGCACGACAGTTACCATCATCGAAGGGATCGCACCAACGAAGATGTAAGTCTAATCAAAGGGGTCGATTATATAATTTCATTTTGAATTCTGTGGTCGGTTCATTATTACATCTATTAAGAGATCGAAAAACTTATAATTCTTATAATAGGCTGTGTCAGTTTTGATCATCGCTCTTTTAAATGGGAGTTGCAACAGTTGATAGTCGATATCCATGAATAGTTTTATTACAATATTTCTATTAATTCATGCACTTCAAATAATATTTTAGGTAGATCCAATCAAGGAATTATATTTAGCTAAAGGTTTTCCTATTAAAACACTACTTCAGTTGTGTGTGTGTGTGTTTTTTTTTTTTCGGTTGTTTTTGATTCATTATTCATATTACAGAAAATTTAGAGATAGCACTTGTTTGTTAAAAATTAAAATTAAAATTTTAATCTAAATCAAAGTCAACTATTAAGTTAAGCCATATATTTTACGGGATTCACAAATTTTTAACCATATATTTCATCAACTTTTATTGCTAAAAATCTTATTTTAATCCCGATAAAATATAATGATTTGATTTGAATCTGTAATATATGGGCAAAATGATTTTTTTATCAAATCAATTCTTTGAATTTGCTTATAATTCACTTAAATTTAATTTTAATAAATTATAAGTATTCGGTAGAATCAACCAGTATTCATTAATGGAATTCATCGAGTTTTTTTTCGCTTCTTTGTGCATCAAGAGCCTTTTTAGTCTTCATAACCTAATTCAACCAGAGTCATGTCCACTTGTTGACGTATATTTTCATATCTTAATTTTATGGAACCGTTGCAGGTACTCCGAGGGATCTGAGAAAACCTTCAGCGCTGAAGGAGGCCACGCTTGCAAGTGTGGATCAAACTGCACATGTGACCCATGCAACTGTTGATAAAATAATATGGTTTAAGCCCTTCAAAGTAGCCATGGCCCATGCGTGATGTTGTGTGTACTAAATATAATATAATAAGACAGCCTTAAATTGGACAAATTCATTTACTGGATTTGTCTGGTGTTTACTGGCTATTATCTCTGTAATCGTGTTTGTAATTTATGTCTGCAGTTTGGTTACTGGGCTTCAATTTCTGTGTGAAGACTTGACATCAATATAGCTCCTTTTATTACTGTGTAAACTTTCAATCAATTACCTATCCTTTTAGGAGATGTGTTGTCCTCGTCTTCATGTCCCTTGACTGTCTAGCCCATCAAATTTTGACATATCTCTATTGAAATGTCAAAATTTGAGTTCAATTTAGTTTTTTTTTGTATGAGATCGATTATGTGTACAAAAAATATGCTGCCAGAATTAATATAGATGACACTTGACAATTTTCTGTTGGACAATGAAAAAAACAGACATACCAAACAGATGCTGCCACAGTATCTCTATTAATTTTAGCAGCATTGCTTTTGTACAAGCACATAATTATTTTTTTTTTTTTTATATATATTTTTCTTAAAGGCTGAATTGTGTTCCACTCAAATTTTGTCACTTCAAAATTATAGTGATGTCAAAATTTCAAAATTATAGTGATGTCAAAATTTGATTGAGAAGTCAGCCAAGGGTACAAGGAAGAGTTGAGACCTGCTGTGCAAAATTGGCTGTCTACTCCGAGCTATTGATTTCGTTAACATGCTGGGTTTTCTCAAGCATAGTTATTCGTCCATTTCTACACCACTAAGGAGTAAAAAAGGACGATAGTAAGTAGACGTATCAAGTGGACCACCATGTCCATTCAGTACACGGGTCTACTACGTTTTAGAAAAAGAAGTAAACACAATGTAAAAGGTCTGACCTATTTTAAACCTTTTTATCATATCAATGCTAAATTCAATTAAGTCCATAGCTTTTCAAAACTGTAACATTTCGTAAGACTTCCAAATAAATGGAAACTTTTAGGTATAATTCTAAATAATCTTACAAGAATGGTTGTTCTTTTCTACTTGTTGGCATCAACTACAGATGAATCAAATTATCGATATACGCGAGTTTGGTCCTGTTCCTGAGTTGTAACTAATTCTCTCATAGTCGAACATGACAAATTCAAAACCAATCTAGTATGTGAATAGTATGCTCACTAGAATTCACAAATTTCTAGGAGATTTTGCACACCAAAGCAAGATAAAAATTCAGATAATCTTGAGTATGGTCGTCAAGAAATATAGTTCTATGAAACTATGTTACGTGAGTAAAGTTCATACTTATTTAAGCTACGATGCTCGGTATGTATACAAGTAGTTATCCATTCGTAAGTTTTTAGTTAAATTATGGGGTAAATTTTATCTGTGTTTATTGAACTTTTAGCAAAATCTTAATTGGATGAATAGTATTGGAAATGAATGGAGAAATGGCGGAACGTGCGTAACTGCATATTGGATCACTCCAGTGTGGCAAGAAGCCGCTAATGCTGAGTAGGCTCCTATGCAACTAGCTATACCCTGCTTGGTCCCCTCAAGGCCGGCCATAGGCCAATGCCAACTAGGCAATGGCTTAGGGCCTCACATCTAATGGGGGCCTCCAAATGAAAACCATGGTAAAAGCCCAATTAAGCTAGTATAAATTAAAAAGATGGATTAATTAAAAATTTATTTAACAATAATTTTTTTGGTCTATTCTTAGTTCGATCTTATCCAAAATAATTTTTTCTTGAATTTAATATACATGATTAATTACAAGCTATCAAATGAGTTCATTACTATTATGGTAATATGATTTGATTTGGAAAGCAATATTACACATCCAGTAATTTACTTTAATGAGCTATAACTCAAATTTGATTTATCCAAAATAACGTTTTCACTAGTCAATAATGTTCATAATTTGATTTATCGAAAATAGCTTGAATTTGCTACTTTATTTTTTGAATTGTACCAAGTCTTTGTTTAAAATGTAAATATATCATTTATTTAAATATTTAAATAATTTTACGCTTGTAAATTTTTTTTACGTCTAAGGATCTCATAATAATGGGTCGTCTAAAGCTTCAAAATTCTCGAGACCGGTCCTAGATTCCCTGGCATGGTGGAGGTTCTGTAGCACATCATGATCACCGGGCTAAGGGGTGGTTCAGCATTGATCAATAAATTTTAGTTTGTTTCCCTTGGATGACTGAGTTCAATTTAGATTCCAAACTCAACTACCTAAAAATTTCTGTGATTTTTAAGAAATTTTAGGAATTACTGTAAAGATATGGGGTTGAAAAGGGAAATTACTCTAGGAATTTTAAAATGCTAATAAAATATTTATCTATATGTAGACAAGCTCCTAGAGAAAATGATATATAGGGGCAAAGGGTTATTCATTTTTAACTTCTTAAGGTTATGAATCATCTCCGAAGCAAACTGCTCGAATGAAAATTAAATTACTTTTAGAAGGTAAAAAATAGTAAAGACCTAAGAAATGAACCTGACACAGTAAGCACGAAAAAGAGGATGAAAACTGATATTCAAGGATAGGTGTCAAAACCCATATTTTTTGGAAGGGTGACTAGCGGCTCGTCAGAAACGAATCTAAAATTTTGTAGAAAAATTCGAATTAAGATCCATCAATGATATATTATATAATTTGTGAAGAGCTTGATATCAATCTTAGGACTCTATTTTCTCCATGTATTCTGCGTGTTGACTCCCACCTTCCGATTTCACCAAGGAACCCCTTTTTGGTACTTCTATAGCCCTGTTTGATCATTAAGTTAAACCCAAAAGGTAGAAAAAATAATTAGCATATGTAACGCTCAATTTCTTATTCATCCGAGCATCATTTTTAGCTAGTAAATATATGATTTTCAATGTTCTCAAAAAGGAGAAAACAAATCAATCTTCATCTTCCAAAATAAACAAACGGGTTACACTCAAAATTTATGCAAAAGTCAGCCCTTCAATTCATTTTTTCCAACAAGTCGAAGCGAAAATGTCCCGCTGTAGTTGATGTGCAGTATGTACCATCTGATAATAAAGTCCTAATAGGAATTTGTCGTCAGAGTAAGCTTGCTTAAGGAGAACGTCGTGCCTTGTGCTTGAGGTATGCTATTGGGTCTCAAGGCTCGAGTTTCTTACTGTAACGCGGGATGTCATATGAAAGCTTCAACTTGCATTACGTCATGCTTAGGTTGCAGTCATTTTGGCTTTATCAATAAGACATGATATCATAACAAATAATTCACTTGATTTAAATATTTTTTTTAATTCATATATGAATATGTTAATCCATCTTTTTGAGTTTTTTTTTTTTAAAATTCTAAATAGAAGTGTAGAGTCGACTCAATCTCTTAAAAAAGTGAGATGGTCGCCCAAGACCTCCAAATTATATATATATATATATATATATATATATATATATATATATATAAAGTAGTAATGCTAAATAGTTTTAATGCTAAATAAAGTAGTAAAATAAATAATCAATATTACGACAAAAAAGTCTGTGGGTAACAAATAATAATCATACATCAAAAAATAAGTTTTTCATTGGTGATAATTTCTAAAATATATATCCAAATAAATTTAATATATTCATGAAACTTCGTCTTTAAATAAAAGAAAATGATTAAATATTGTCTCAATAATTAAATAACAGATTCAAATTACTACCAAATTTTCAGTTAGTATTATGAAAAATAAAAATATTCGATACATTCAAATTTTGTCTACAAATAATTAATGAAAATGTAAAACTTAAATACTAATGTCAAAAAAAATAATGAAATAATAGTTAGAAAAATAACTTGCCCGACATTAATAATATAAATAAAAATAAAAATATATCTTAAGTTACAAACGTCATATTACATCAGTAACTTTATAGAAAAAAAAAGTAATAACTTAATAAATTCTCTTGATGAAACAAACTTTTCAATCGTTGATCAGTAATCGTAACATTGTTGATGATATAATTGATTATATTGTCATCGATTATTGCAAATAAAGGTGTGTCAATGATTGTCAATGACATCATCGATAACATTTCCATTGATAATCATTGATGGAGGTGCATCAGTGATAATGGTATCACTATTTTTGTTTGAAATCATTGACAAATATTTACTTGATGCAGGAGCTCTATTTAGTAGGATCATTGGTAATCGATGACAGAGGTGCATCATTGATAATGGTATCACTATTTTTTATCGAAATCATCAAAAAATATTTATTTTCATCTAATCACCGATAATAATATTGTTGACGATTGTCGATGGAGATCAATATTTTTTGTCCACCATTTGCTCTGTTTTATGATCATCAGAAAGGTTTTCAATTTTTTTTTCAAGACCCTCAATTGCTTGATCTAAGGAAAAAGTAAAAGTGGCCCGAACTTGTTTAGGCTCATCCCACCTCAATTTTGTTCAAATAATGGATTTTTCTACTTGATTGTTGTCAACTATGATTAGAATCCAAACACGAGTGCAATGCATGACCCAAACATGCTCATAATGCTAGTTGCCGCCACGGACTTGTTTGCTAACTAATGATCCGTTGTTTAGACAATGAATCGTTTTTATTTTTTATTTATTTTTTGTTTTTTGTTTCTTTCTTTTCCCTTTTTTTTAAATTTAAAAGATGTTTTTAGGATAGCATGGAACAAAAAATTGAGTCACGACCTATGTTTGCACGATTAGCCAATTAGGCATGGCCTCGCATGGACAGCTAAGTACCTGTTTTTCCTTCCCTTTCTTTTTTGAATAAAGCCACTGAACCAGGCTAAAAACAAGTAGTGAAAAGACAGACCGATGTGTCAGAAAATGATTGGGCATTTTTGTTTTAATTTTTCAAACTGTTCAATCATACGTCGACACGTGTTTCATCTGGATTTGAACCTGGGTGTCTATGATTGTTCTTTTTTCTAACTTTTCTTTTAACTTAAAAATAAAGGTACAACTATCTTTTTAGCTAAAATTAACAGCAAAATGGATAAAACTACTTGTTGCAAACTTAAAAAGTTGGAGATTTTGTTGAGCCTAAAGAACAAACCGACATGTGGCCAACATAAAGCAACTCCACGTATGCTCCTCTCTATGCACTTGGAAAATACCGTTAGTCACTCATGACCTTTTTCAGAGGTGGCGGTAACGGCCGCGAGCACTTGACGGTCAAATCAGAAAAATGATAACCGGGAACAGGTACTTCTGGTAGCGAAAACCGTTAGAATTAGGAAATCACAATAATATGAAAATGAAATAATATCTTGTTATGTGTAGAGATGCAGTACCTTCTAAATGGCACAAGACATGGGTATTTATAGATGAAGAGGTGAAGGTAAGACCGTCAGGTGTGAAGCAAGCAGACTTATCTATCTGCCAAAGCGTCCATTCCTAGATGTCAATCTGTCACTCCATGGGTGGACATACATTTAATGTTTCCTAACAAGGTAAATTTGACTTTACACTTTGGTGTCTACTGCGCAAAATTCACATAAATCACTCATAAGGATTTTATCTTGGATAAATCTTTGCATAAAAGATCTCATGGCACGTTGGGACGAAGTGCCGTGATTTATAATAGCAGACACCGTTGCACCCTCATTACCTCATCAGTTTGTGTTAGGTTTTATAGTTGTTGGCGACTATATTTAGACAAAAATATAGTTGTAAAACATATTTTAAAATGTGAAAGAGTCAAGTGGTAGGTTATATAGATGAGTTAGAAGTCAATGTTGTCGTCTATGGAACAAAGGAAAAGTTGTCGAATTTTTGATAGCTACCGCCAAGCTGTTGCTCGAGCGTCAGAAACAGTACCTCTTTGCTAGCATGTTGCCTAACTGTCGCTCGAGCGAAGTGCTGTCACACTCCTATTGCCGAGCTCTCGTTCAAGCGACAGTATGTCTCGAGAAACCCTATTTTGCATTTTTTAATGTTTTTAACAGGCCCATAGTACCCTAAACATCCAAACTATAAATACTTGCACCTTATTTCGGAAATTGTGGGTTGAACATTGAGAGAAACTAGAAATCACTTTCTACATTTCACATAATCTGTTCAATCCTTACTCGCTTGAACCATATTATTGAAAAATATTAGACCCACATAAACCAAACATCAAAGTACTTACTTCCTTAGAATCTGTAAGAGTTTTGAAGATCAATGAAGGTAACTGAAGTTCCAGTTGTTGGAGAATGAGGAGTTCTCAAAGATCCACAAGAGATAAACGAATTCAGAAGGCTGAGAGTTAGTGCAAGAGCACGCAATTCAGGAGAGCTTTGGTAGTCACAGTCATGAGGTCAAAAAGTACTAGAGTTAGTCGTATTTGTCAATATTGTAAGTTGCTTTGTTTATAGTGGATTCATACTAGCTTGGTCCCGATGTTTTAATCCTACAAGAGACTTTCTATGTCAACAATTCTCTTGTGTTATTTACCATTCTGCAATTTATTAAACATTCGTAATTCAACATAGGATAGTATACATGTGAATTCATCTAGATTAATTAATAACTTGACGTGTTGCATTTATTAATTGGTAAATTTAAATTTCCCATAATGGGGTTGAACTTCATTATTTTCAAGTGGTATCAGAGATTCAATTCGATTCTTGACCCTACTTTAATCTAGATGAGTCAGTGTTTTTTCATGCCTCCATTTTTTGACAGAAGTAATTATGCATACTGGAAATTAGAATGAGAGCCTTTCTTAAGTCTCTAGATGAGCACATTTGAGTTAGTGTACAAAATGGTTGGAACACTCCTACTTCTGTGACAGGTGTAGTTACCCCGTGGACATTTCACTTTGAACTAAGGATGAACTTGCTAAGTGCATCTGGAATAATAAAGGGCTTCATGATTTGTTTATGACCGTGCTACTAAAGAGTTTAGGAGAGCGTCGATGTGTGAAATCATGAAAGAGGTTTGGGACATTTTAGAGACTACACATGAGTGAACCGAAGTTGTAAAAAACTCCAAATTGTAGACGTTGACCTCTAGGTTTGAAGAGATTAGAATGAATGATGATGAATCGTTCGATGAATTTTATGCGAAGTTAAATGACATAGTGAACTCTAACTTCAACCTAGGTGAGAAAATTCCCAAGTCTAAAATTGTGCGAAAGGTCCTCAGGTCCCTACCTGAAAGATTTAGATCCAAGATTACTGTAATTTAAGAGAGCAAGGACTTAGACAAAGTCAAGATAGAGGAACTTGTAGGATCCCTTCAACCCTACGAACTTACCATATCGAAGAAAAATAAGACTATAGCCTTGAACATCATTAAGGAAGAAAAGTATGAATCAACTAGTACATTGGCCCTTAGGGATGATGATATAGCTTGCTTTGTTAAGAAATTTCAGAAAGTCCTCAGGAATAAGAGAAAACCGCAAGAGAGGAATAATGGCGTTCCTAGTAAATTTCAAAAAGACAAGCGTGATTAGACTAATGCTAAAACTTCTAGTAAGAAATCTCAATCGGGATTTTTGGTCAATATAGGAATGAATGTCCCAGCTATAAGAAGAACCTGAATAAAGGAAAGGGTAAGACGTTGACAGTGTCCCTGACTGATGATGAAACTGATTTTAGTGATCAGAGTGATTCTTCTAGCAGTGAGGATGTAATGAAATATATGGCATTTGTGTTTATAGTTAAGAGTGAATTAGACAAGGAGAGTGAGAAGGTTGAGGAAGATGAGCGTAGTAAGAACTCTGAGGATGAGACAGGTATTCATGGGGCTTATCAACAGTTGTTTAAGGAGAGTCTTAAGATTAAGAAGGTCAATAAAGGTGTGTGGAGAAAGGTTAATGAACTTGAGAGAGAGAGATGGAGAGAAATAAAAACTAATAGCTGATCTTTAGGACTCTTCTAAAAATGTTAGTGAGTTGAGACTTGTCAATGAGAAGTTAGAAACTAAGCTTAAGACATTAACAAGTAATCTAGAAAAACCCAATACTCGGCTCGCTTCCTTCTTGATTGGCACTTAGAAACTTGATAATCTGTTAGTGATGAATAAGCCATCTGGAAATAGGCAAGGTCTAGGATATGTTCAGACTAATAACAATACCGCTAGTACATCCAAAATCACCTTTGTCCCGACTATTAACAAACCTAATAATGTTTTTAATCCTGAACCTAAGGGCAAGGGAGTCCTAGGACAGAGGCCTACTAGATCACGTATGAATTCTAGAAACCAACATCAGAAATTACGTAGTTTTGAGCCTAGGTTTATTTCTGCTTGTCACAATTGTGGCGCTCTGAGACAGACAAGACCAATGTGTGTTTTTGGTGTATCAACTTACGTTGATATTACATCTTAATTCAGCTGACATGATTTTGAATTTATTGATAACAGACTCAACTGTTTTTATTTATGTTACTGTTTAATGTGCTTTTACACTTAGTATGTGAGTAGTTATTTTAGGAAACAAGTTTGACAAAGGAAAAGTAAAAGTCAGTTGAGTCATTTGATTTTGGGTAGATCAGATTGGTTGTCTTTGATTTGAAATGTATGTTTTGTCACAGAATGCTAAAGGGGAGGTTTGTTAGGTTTTATTGTTGTAGGTAGTTTTTGGACAAAAACATAGTTGTAAAAAATGTCTTAAAAAGTCAAAGAGTCAAGTGGTAGGTCATTGGGATCATCCATGGAACAAAGGAAAAGTTGTCGAATTTTTGCTAGCCTACTGCCAAGTTGTTGCTTGAGCGTCCAAAACAGTAAGCTCTTCGCTAGCTTGTCGTCTGATCGTTGCTCGAGCAAAGTGATATTGCTCGCATGTCGCTAAGCTCTCGCTCGAGCGACATTACACCCCAAGAAACCATATTTCAGGTTTTTTAAAGGTTTTTAACAAGCTTATACTACCTAAAACCTCCAAACTATAAATACTTTCACCTCACTTTGAAAATTGTGGTTGAACATTGAGAGAAACTAGAAATCACTTTCTACACTTCACATGAACTGTTCAATCCTAACTTGTTTGAGCTATATTATTGAAAAACATCAGATACACACAAACCAAACACCAAAACACTTACTTCATTAGAGTCTGTCAGAGTTTTGAAGATCAAAGAAGGTGATTGGAGTTTCGATTGTTGGAGAACGAGGAGTTCAAGGAGATCCACAGAAGATAGACGAATTCAAAATACATGGAGTTGGTGCAGGAGCACTTAATCCAGGTGTGTTTTGCTAATCACAGTAAGGAAAACATAAAGTACTAGAGTTAGTCGAGTTTGGCAGTATTGTAAGTTGATTCGTTTATAGTGATTCATATAGGCTTGGGCCCCGAATTTTTAATCCCGAGAGGGTTTTTTTCCTTCAACAATTCTCTTGTGTTATTTATTTTTCTGCAATTTCTTAAACTGCGGTAATTCACATAGGATAGTGTGCATGTGAATTCATATGGATTAATTAATAATTGTGACTTTTTGTATTTATTAATTGGTAAATTTAAATTTGGCATAAACATCTATTGACCCCCTCTCTAGGTGTTAGTTAGGTCGAACTTCATTATTTTCAGTTTGCTTGAATGGGATCGCCACGACACTTCGGAGTCTCATGATTTTTATCAATTCTACTTTTTTTTTCATAGGTTTGAGGCCTCAGTGCAATAACATGTTGAGTGATGTGGAGTGTGGGCCTTAGCATTTTCCATGTGGTAGATGACCTAGAGCCTCACTAGGAGAGGCGTAACAATAGTCCATTAATTTCGTGTATGGATGTTCATATAATACATGGATTTTTTTGTAGCTTGAACAGGAGTTTCCTATAGGTGTAAAGAGCTTGGTATAGCCGTGTTAGTCTCCCAAGTCGAGGTATAAATATTCATATAATGAATGGATTTCCTTGAGGTACCGGTGAGCATGTAGACATCTATACTATGGATGAAGGCACCTTCGAAAATGGTTGAATGCAGAGACGAAGCCCTTGCTGAAGGATGAAGCTCTGAAGCATAACTTTAAGAAAAGTTGAAGTGGTAGAGGCGAGTAACCTGCTGAAGGACGAAGCTTTTTTGGGAGCATAACTTTGAGAAAAGTTGAAGTGGCAGAGTTGAGGTCCTTGCTGAAGGAAAAAGCTCTGGAAGTGTAACTTTGAGAAAAGTTAAAGTGGCAAAGGTAAGGTCCTTATCGAAGGGCGAAGCTCTAGGATGGTAACTTTGAGAAAAAGTTGAAGTGTCAGAGGCGAGGTCCTTGCTGAAGGACAAATCTCCGGGAGCGTATCTTGAGAAAAGTTGAAGCGGAAGAGGCGAGGTCCTTGCTGAAAGACGAAGCTTTGGGAATGTAACTTTGAGAAAATTTGAAATGGTAGAGGCGAGCTCCTTGCTGAAGGATGAAGCTTTGGGAGTGCAAATTTGAGAAAAGTTGAAGTGGTGGAGGACTGAAAGACGAAACTCTGGGAGATGAGACATTTTAGGGTTGTTTGCCAATGATTTGATAGCACTTGCATTTTTCCAAGATGACTAGTTGGGGCGTCGCTTTCTTCCCAATCACGTGTCTAGGGTAATAAATTGTAATCATGGCCTACGATTGTGTAAGTTTGATGTAATGCATTTGAGTATGCACGTGACCTACACCATTTCATCTGGACCATTTATTACATTTGACATTTGAACTTAATGGTTTTGATGAAGTAAAATATTTGAACGATCGGGATGTGGCCTATTAATATCCAACAGTTGGGGCATTTGAACTCTGCCTACATAAGGTTGAGCCTTCCATTTTACAATGTTTTTACTTAGTAAAACTCGATAATACTCACATTCTGCAAATTTGCTTCCCGATGGCTAGCAATCAAAGATTCCAGTGACCTTTGACAAACTTTGGCAACAATTACTTTCCTTCAAAACTTCAGACCTTAGGTAACTTTCTGTTCTTTGTTTCCTCTATTTTTATTTATTACGGTATAAAGTTCAGAGATGAGGGAGCCTATAGATGTCCCCTCTAATGAGATAAGTAGGGCTATGAGGTTGGGAGAGAATATATGGAGATTACCTCTTCCTCCCGTAGATGTTTTTGTTAAATGGTGGGCTTTTTATTATCCATCTAACATCACTTTGGAAAAAATTGCTAAATGTAGGGAGATGTTTAGGATCTCTGGAAATATTGACCTCATCATCCCTGACCCCAGTGAGAGGCTGTGTGGCAGTGAGTGAAAATATCTTCAAAGCGTGTCTTAGGCTTTCCTTCTACCTTTTCTTTTGATTACTCTCCGTTCATATAGATTGGCTCTGACCTAATTTCTTTTGAACTCCTAGGGTAGATGGTTAGGTCGTAGATTCTTTGGCATCAGGCTTTAGGCCAGCATAGAAGTTGATATGCCCTTCAATATCTTCCACTCCTTGTACTTCCTAAAAACCATAGCCGAAGGCGAGAAAAGTAGGGGGTGGTACTACTTAACTCCTTGGGGATCCCACATCCTTCATAGTGGACATGCCCTTATCTGTTAACGAGTAGATGAAGTCATGGTTTTGGGCCTCTAGGAAATGGGACACCGAGGAGGATGATGCCATGGCACCTTTAAAAATTCTAAAAACCTACTCTACAGCCAGTAAGTTCGTCAAACTTTTTGAATTAACTTCAATGGATTTCTTTTCATTTAATATATTGCTCATTTATAGGTTCTTTGCTGAGGTGTCAAATCGCTGAAGATCAGTAGGACATCATCAACTACATCTACTAGCTTCTCCTAAAGGACTGGAACTACGATGAGGTGATTGAAAAGAATATACGTTTCACTCTAAACAAAATGATGACATCTCAGGGTAAGTTTATTTTTATTGCCACTGCATTCATTATTCGATGTGTCAATGCTCATAAAATTTCCTTGCTGATGATTTCTTGAAGAAGAAGCCGGTAAGGCCGAATTTTACTGATAGCCTTGAAAACCATCTTCGATGGCCTATAAGAAGCAAGCTGAGAAGTTTACTCAAATGAGTAAAATGTAACTGCTTGTTGAGAAGGAAAACGAAGTGGAGGAGGACGCTTTGTTGATAAAGAAATGAAACTGGGCTCGTCCAGGGCGTTGCCTTTAGTTGTTAGACTTCCACCTCCTCCCTCAATCCCTACCGGGGTGGTCATAGGAAGACCCCCTCCAGAGGTACCATCAAGGGTGATAGTAAGGAAGACTTTTTTCCCTCCTCCACTGAACATAGCAGCTAGTCGTTGGCTCTACCTCGTTAAAGGAAAAAAATGCTCAACTCATCTTTTCCGTAGTGAGAAGGTGGAAGATTTCCTGGGGAGCAATGAGGATGAGCTCTTTGAAATGGTCCTGGAGATGCTCTCCCCTAAGACTACTTCAGTTGCCTAGGTCCATAGCAAATTCTAGATCGACGAGTGGTAGGATCACGTTGCCTCCTACGAGGCTGAGGATCTGCACCCTGCCAATAATGCATGTGTTGCCCATGCACTAAGTATAGGTGTGGCCGCGAAGGACTTAGACTGGAGCCTACATAAAAAGGATGATGAACTGAGCCTAAGCCTGGAAGCTTTGGAGAAAGGAAAAAGGGCGATGACCGAGGCAGAAGAGGCCCAGATGAAGAAGACTGAGGTGGAAGTGAAGCTAGATGCTGCTAAGATACAAGTAAATTAGTTGAAAAATGAGCTTCTTGAATTCTTTTCACAAGTAGTAGCTCCGACGATGCGGATCGATCAGTCCAACGAACATCAACAAATCGTCTCTGATTCCCTCGTAGAGGCAAATAAAAAGAAAGCTGAACTGAGGACGTTGACTGAGGCCCAGAAAGAAAAGATAGAATCTCTGAAGGCTGAAGTGAAGAAAGTGTTGATCGATGGTTGACTTCACATTTTGATTATCACAAACAAATTGCGTTTATTTCTAACAAATTGAACTCGAGTGTTTATAGATATTATTGCACAATTGATAAAATTGAAGACACAAAGATCGAGATCAAGAGACTTGTAATTGATGAGCGATATTGAAACAAAATTGACAATTGATGTACGTAAAGACAAAAATCGAGAACTCACGTCAAATTGCTTTGAAGAAAAAATCAAGCGTCAATTTTTTTATTATAGATCATATAACTTTCTAATAACTGTGTAACTTTCCATAAATTAACTTATAGAAACAGTTGCAAGAGTTTACGTGGTAATGGAGTATGGGTTTGAGCGAATCCATGGAACCAGAGCTTGGATAATTTCTGAAAATACTATAACTAGCTTTTGTATGGCATGGCATTCAGTTCAAGAAAATCTGTCATGTTTTTTAGTCTTTGTCTCTACTTCTAAATGTCATATTATTTATTGGTCCTCGGTTCTTGCAATTTGAGTTGCATCTGGTAATCTCTAATTTCACCCTTTGTGAGATAAGAGATGCTACCTGTCTCGGGCTTGGGACAGGTAGCGCCATTTGGCCCCCCTATTGGAGGGGGGCTTGTGTGCCTAAATGATCGTGCACAGTGTCCTTTATATAGAGGATGAAGTGGTGTGGGTAAAAGATTGCGGACAAAATCATGCAACATTACGAAAAGAAGCCTCAGTTCACTTCGCTAGCTTTTCGCTAGATTCTTGTTCGAACGACACTTTCAGAGAGTTGGTCGCTCAACTTCGCTCAAACAATACCTTCGCTAGAGCGATAACACCTGTCGCTCAAGCGACGGTGTTATCTGGCTTCTTCCAAATTTTCTCTAACTTTGGACAGCAATTTCTCATTTATCTGAAATTGGTTTCGCTCGAGCGACAGGTCGATCCCTGTTTCGGAGCCCTAAAGCGGCGGAGCGGCAAACTATTTTGCCTAAACATATCTGGTCGAATATTTGGCCGAAGTCTAACGTTGGTTTTCAACACTTAACCAATTTTCTCAGGTTCTAAACCAATTTCCAACAGGAGGTGCCGTTGCAACTGCTACAGAGTTCCTCAATTACCTGACCTGAATTGAGGGTAAGATATCTACTGCTTCTTGGTTCCTTGCAATGAAGTTGGCGTACTTCTCTGGTAACCACAAGCTCGAATATTATGATGTTTCTTGGACTGTGTTCGATATCTGCAAATAAAATATGTTTTCTGATCTTCGGAAAAAAATGATATTTTTTTTTACTCAACTTTCTTTAGGGGCAGACCTCCTTTAAGTCGATGTGCAATGCATAGTTCCTCGTAAGATAATATAAGCATTTTGTTCACAAGATATTTGTGCCTAGTTTTGCATCTATTTCTTGAGGATCGAACACATATATAGCTTGCTTTCCTCATTTCTCGTCATGTCAATAGGATCCAGCGCCATCACAGTATAAATTTCAATGAACAATAACGGCACTGCAATACGGAATCCCTAAGTTACTTATATGTAAAATATTGTAGTTAGTTATAATAATTTCTTAGGCTTGACCAAAAAAGCTCCAATGAGAAATGTGGAACCTTCTCAACTTTAAAAGCTACAATCCTAAAGACAATTTAATAATAATGTTGTCTTTTAAATAAGGTAGTTTGATATGGTATCAAAGCACACACAAGACTTGAGAGGGACAAGTCTTGAAACATGAATGCAAGACATGAAATCTCCACAGTCTTCCCTTTATCTCAGCTAGTAAGAATTGGAATTTTATTGTTGAAGGCAAACGGGATCAAGTTCGTTAGTGTGTTATACGTTAAGGATAAAATTTCACAATTAAAAAAATAAATAATATGTAAGGGTCTTGGCTTCTTCTCTTAATCAAGTTGACTTTTTTTGTATGGAATTTCAAGACTTAATTTTATCATATAGAATAACAATATTGACCTTTTTGAGATGACTTCAGAACTTAAATAGCATATGCCCCACTTGTTGGCTTCAGATCGAACTACTCCAAAGGTGGTGAGAATTGAAACTGTCACATTGAAGTTATGGTTGTTGACAAGTTCTTTCCCGATGTTGATTCTTGATAGCAAACTTGTCTATGAAGCCATGGCATCAACATTGTAAGGGGTTGAAGTGAATTAATGGAGAATATAAAAATGATATAAAGAAGGTTCTTGATTAGAGTTGGGAGATTGTCGTAAAAAAATTTAATATAATAAATAATAATTCAATAAAATCAATGTGGTTCACTTCATTACATATATGGAAAACACAATTTGACGTTGAAGGACCGATGCCAACTTAATTCGTGTGACATCTTTTGTCTATTAAGTCTAGACATTGATGTCGAAATTTTATGACTAAATTATTTAAATCACTTGAAAATGGCGTGTAGGTAACGTTACTTTTGATGGTGAATTTTTAATTTTACTATTGTCCATTAGTTCAAGACATCGACAATTGATGCAACGTTTACCTAATACAATTGTTTAATTATTACACTTAAACACATCAAAGTCAATTGGGGGCCCATAATATTCCGTGAATACCGAAGATATATTAATTAATGTAGGAAAATGATATTCTACCCGCATGGGTGATCACATGTGAGTGTGTGACTCATGTAAATAAAATAATATTTCTTCGCATGTGAGTGTATGGGCATTCCTGTGGTCACCCATGATGTTTCTGTAGCATGACTCATTAATGTATGAACAGATATTTTTGAAAAAGTATTTGACAAATGAATCTTGATTCTTGGAGAGTACACACACCTATGTGAGGAGATAAGCACTAAAAAAAAAAAAAAAAACTTTCAAAATTTTATGTAGAAGTACATGAAAGGATTTCGTTATAAGATTCGACCAAATATTAAGTTGAATGCGTGTTTGATTGGCTTTATTTTTCACGAAAAATGTCTTTTTTTTTACTCGAGTTTCTACTTTTTGGATATTTAATCGATATTTGTTTTTCCATAAAATTTATTTTTCAAAAGTTGGTTATGTAGCCATGTTTTTCTCAAAATCAAGGAAAACATTTTAATAATCTATTATATATTAAAAAATAATCAATTTTTTAAAATCTCAATTTATTCAAAGTTGAATAACATGCAAAGGCCATCGACTTTATGCTTTATTTTGTCACGATTGAATCATTAAATTCATTATTTTTATTTCAATTGAGTAATGTTATGCAAGTTTATTAACTCCACAAACAAAAATAATGACATAATAGATTATGGTTTGAACATCGTATTTATTTATATCTTGTCAATGGATATGTCTATATTAGAATCACGTTTGGAAGAGATTATAATTAAAAATTTTAGTAAATTGTGATAAAAGTTTTTGAAATATGAGATTGAAAAGTTGTGGGACTCATGAAAGATGTGATTAATATTGATTGTTTAACTTTGATTTAGACTAAAATTAGATTTTAATCCGAACCAAACATGACATAGATTTCATTGAGAATTTAATCTAAACATACTATTATATATTGGTTTATTTTCAATGTATTTCAAGTGGAATGATTATCTTCAAAATAATTTTTTTATTAAGGTTATCGAATTTATAATTCATTTTGTCACTATCACGCGTGCCATTGAGTTCATAATTTTATTTCAAGCAAACCACTAACATTATCGTTGAAAATTTATATTTAGATTTACATTTGACAAGCAAACAAAGTTAGATCGACCGACTTAGTTGAAATGAATAAGCGACTCCAAATTTTTTATTTTATTTTTGTTATTTTAAATTACGAGTTTCTTTCATGTACAGTCTTTGTTTGGTGGGGATTTAAATCAATTTTTTATTAAATTTTGATAAATGTTGATGAAGTATGTAATTGAAAAGTTGTGAATCCAATAAAATATGTGATTAAAATCAATTATTGATTTTGATTTAAATCAAAATTTTAATTTTAATCTAGGTGCATAATTATTTATCAATAGTTGATGTTGCAATTCTTGTAAGCATTGGCTTTGATAATTTCAAATTTGGAGGATAGATAATAAGATATGCCAATTATATATGCTTACGAAAGTGCCTCTGTCTCTGATAGGGAATTAATGTCAAAATATTTGGAGAAGCAAGCTTCGTGCCTTCTCCTTTTTCTAATACTTAGTAAAAGAAAAATTGCACTAGACATCTCCAACCTATTAATCATAATATAAATAAATCTTCAATCTGTAGTTTTTGGCACTGGTCCTAAAACGTCACCCCGGGCTAATCCAGGGGAGCTTTTTGGCCCTATGGTCCGAGGTGCTCATCGTGAGGTGGAGAGTGCGTAGTAAAGAGATCAGGATGATGTATACTTCGAGGTCGAGATTAGAGGTTTTTACCTCATCGAATAGTAAAATTGTCAATGGATTATGTCCGGTAGGACCAAGCTTCTACAAAAATAATTAATGTTGATAATGTAAGCTTTGTTTGAGCTCCACCTGTTGTGAAAAATGAGCTTTGTAATAGTAATTTTTTGAAAAAAAAAATGTGCCGTTAAAAAGTGAAAAATAGATTTGAGTTTACATGCAAAATTATTTGAAAATACGTTTGAGGAAAATGAATTTTTAGAGAATTTGGTTCAAACAGGAGCTTAAGTGTCAAGAATTACAGGTTGAACATCTGCTTGATATAACTACAAAAGTTGAGGACTTTCGTTGAAACTTTTCTTGATGACCTTGTCAAACAATGATGTTAACAATTAAAATTCAGCAAATCATCCATTTCGTCTATTTTATTATATATTTGTCAAAATCAAATAGATATAATCAAGACACTAAAAAAAGTAATTTTTTTTTCTTAATCACATCGAATCCAATATGCTAAACATGTGATATATTATATTATAAATAGAAGCCAAGAAGTCTCTCAAGAAACACCAACTTGAGAGCACTGCATAGTATTCATCTCAATTGAAAAAATCTCTCCACTTAATTCTATTTTTCGTATCTGAAGAATATGTCGTCAGGCTGTAATTGTGGTTCAAGCTGCTCGTGCGGAAGCAACTGCAGGTAAACATATCTTCGACTTCATATTCCTACGATATAAAGGATTTTATGTTAATTTACTTATAAGTTACTCTTTTTGTATTGTCAGTTGTGGCAAAATGTACCCGGACGTGGAGAAGAGCACGACAGTTACCATCATCGAAGGGATCGCACCAACGAAGATGTAAGTCTAATCAAAGAGGTCGATTACATAATTTCGTTTTGAATTCTGTGATTGGTTCATTATTACATCTATTAATTGATCGAAAAACTTATAATAGGCTGTGTTAGTTTTGATCATCGCTCTTTTAAGTGGGAGCTGGAGTAGTTGATAGTCGATATCCATGAATAGTTTTATTACAATATTTCTATTAATTCATGCACTTCAAATAATATTTTAGGTAGGTGCAATCAAGAGATTATGTTTAGCTAAAGGTTTTCCTATTAAAACACTACTTCAGTTGTGTATTTTTTTTTTTTTAAATTCATATTACAGAAAATTTAGAGATAGCCCTTGTTTGTTAAAAATTCAAATTCAAATTTTAATCTAAATCAAAGTCAACTATTAAGTTAAGCCATATATTTATAGACCCATAACTTTTCAACAACATATTTCATTAACTTTTATCAAAATCTACTAAAAATCTGATTTTAATGTCGATCAAATATAATGATTTGATTTGAATCCGTAATATATGAGCAAAGCGATTTGTTGATCAAATCAATTCTTTGAATTTTCTTATAATTCACTCAAACTTAATTTTAATAAATTATAAGTATTCTATAGAATCAACCAGTATTCATTAATGGAATTCATCGAGTTTTTTCTCTTCGTTTTGCATCAAGAGCCTTTTAGTCTCCATAACCTAATTCAAACAGATTCATTTCCAACTTGTTAATGTATATTTTCATTTCTTAATTTTATGGAACCGTTGCAGGTACTCCGAGGGATCTGAGAAAAGCTCAAGTGCTGAAGGAGGACATGGTTGCAAGTGTGGATCAAACTGCACATGTGACCCATGCAACTGTTGATGACAGAATATGGTTTAAGCCCTTCAAAGTAGCCATGGGTGATGTTGTGTGTACTGAACATAATATAATAAGACAGCCTTAAATTGGACAAATTCATTTACTAGATTTGTCTGGTGTTTACTGGCTATTATCTCTGTAATTGTGTGTGTAATTTCTGTCTGCAGTTTGGTTACTGGGCTTCAGTTTCTGTGTGAAGACTTGACATCAATATATCTCCTTTTAGTATTGTGTAAACTTCCAATCAATTACCCTATCCTTTTAGGAGTACAGATGTGTTGTCCTCATCTTCATGTCCCTCGACTGTATAACTAGTCAATTTTTGACATATCTATATTAAAGTGTCAAAATTTGAGTTCAATTTAGTTTTTTTTTTTTTGTGAGATCTGCCACGTGTACAGAAAATATGTTGTCGGAATTAATAAAGATGACACCTGACAATTTTTTTGTTGGACAGTGGAAAAAAACAAACAAACCAAACAGATGCTGCCACGACATCTCTATTAATTCTGGCAGCACTGCTTCTGTACAATCAGAGAAACTCTTTATATATATATATTTTTCTTAAGGGTTAATCCTGTCAGATTTATTAATTAAACTATCAATGTTGAATCAATGAGAATAACAATAATAAGCGGAAGCGTACCTTGATCTATGAGTTTGATTTCTTGAGTGGGTTAAGATCTTCCACAGCCAAATGTCATTAGTGTCCGATTGATTTCTCTTTGATATGGATGCAGTAGAGAATACAGGAACAATTGATAATTTGGCTTGGGGACCATAACCACATAATATTTCTTTAAGTACTAGTCGATTAGGTTTCCATCAACCCTAATGGACTAGAGCCCGGTCTCTACACATTGCAAAGCCCATACCGTTTAGATGTTTCTAGGACCCAATAATTAGATCACTTGATTGACCCTAATAATATAAGATAGTCCAATACAATTGTATTTAACCATGTAGTCTACATATGAAATTAAATCAAAGAATCTCTCACTTGGGCTACATGAATAATCCGAAACAATTATATTGTATAACCCTAAGTGCACACCAAATGCTATCTTGCCTTGAAACATCCCCTTAATTACAATCTGGTTCATCTACAATGTCAGCATGAGATCAAAGCAGCCTTCGTTACACTTATATTGGTAACTAAACCCATCAATGATTACCACACCAACATATTCGACAACATAGATCAAGTATGAATGTGTTGCACGAAAATTACATGTAATGTGATCTTAAACATGCCTATTTCCAACTGGTCCAACTTTATTCTTTAGTGAGATCAATACTGAACTTCACAATAGAGTGAAATGAATTGAATACTTTATTTCTGTACAGAAAATATCCAAATATACAAATGTGTCCAATACATAAAGCAATGAAAATACAAACTCCCACTAAAATATAATATCCTCATGATATACAACACCCAAACAAGCAGTATGCTCATGAAAGACCTTAGGTGTCAATCCCTTAGTAAGCGGATCCGCAATCATGGAGTTTGTCCCAATGTACTCTATGTAAATCTGTCCATTCTGTACTATTTTCTTCACAACCAGGATCTTAATATCAATGTGTTTTGACTTAGATGAACTTAAAAATGCTTATAAAATATTTATCTATATGTAGACAAGCTCCTTGAGAAAATTAGATATAGGGGTGAAGGGTTATTCATTTTTAACTATTGCGATTATGAATCACCTTCAAAGCAAACTGCTCGAATGAAAATTATATAGTATTTTAGAAGGTCAAAAATAGTAAAGACCTAAGAAATGAACGTCGTGCCTTATGCTTGAGGTATGCTATTAGGCCTCAAACATAGTTATTAGATCCGACCCCGATATCGACCCGGTCAAGATACTAGGTCATCGGGTTACTGGTTGGACCGGTGAATCGCTGGTCGGACTGGTGGGTCATTACTTAAAAATAATTTAATAATTTTTAAAGTTTAATTTTTTATTTTTTTGTTTGAGACAAAATTAAACTTTTCAAATTCTTTGTCACTAATTTTTTTTATGCATTTAATGATTTTTTGAACTCATTTATTAGTGATAATGGTTAAATTTTGATTTTATAATTTTGTATATTATATTAAAAAAAATTCTTTTTGTGATGTACAAATTATTTATTAGTTATTATTGACCAAAAAATTATGTGTATTATCTATTCAATTTATCTTAATTAAAATTAATTTTTTTTCAAACAAAATAATTATTTGAAATATCAATGCAGAAGAGTTTGGAAATTTGGTTAAAAAAATCTATTGGGTCGACCCGGCCCGATAAACCCCATCCCGAGAATTATATAACACTATAATTATTAAAAAATCAGCCCAGTCTGGACAGCCGGCCCAGTAAAACTTGCCCAGCCCGGATAATTGGCCCAGTCAAATCCGAGTTTTGACCGGGCCACTTGCTTTTATATAAAGTGAGCTTGTCCGACCCGGACAAGAGCCCAGGTCACCGAGTTACCGGGCCGGATTTAATAAATATGTATGCAAGCTTCAGCTTGCATTGCGCTATACTTAGGGTTGTAGTCATTTTGGCTTTATCAATAAGACATGACATCATAACAAATAATGAACTCGATTTAAAATTTCGTTTTAATTCATTTAGTATTATGAAAAATAAAAATATTCGATTCATTAAATTTTTGTCTATAAATAATTAATGAAAATGTAAAACTTAAATACTAATGTCAAATTTTTTTTTTAATGAAATAATAGTTAGAAAAATAACTTGTCCGACATTAATATTATAAATAAAAATAAAAATATATTTTAAGTTACAAACGTCATATTACATCAGTAACTTAAAAAAAAAATTTAATAACTTAATAAATTCTATTGGTGAAACAAACTTTTCAATCGTTGATCAGTAATTGTTACATTGTTGATGATATCATTGATTATATTGTCATCGATTATTGCTATTAAAGGTGTGCCAAATGCCAATGATTGTTGATGACGTCATTGATAACATTTTCATTGATAATCATTGACGGAGGTGCATCAGTGATAATGGTATCACTATTTTTGTTGGAAATCACTGAAAAATATTTATTTGACGTGGGAGATCTACTCACTAGGATCATTGATAATCGTTGACCGAGGTGCATCATTGATAATGATATCACTATTTTTTTTAATCGAATTCATCAACAAATATTTATTTTCGTCTAATCACCGATAATAATATTGTTGGCGATTGTCGATGGAGATCAATATTTTTTGTCCATCATTTACTCTTTTTTATGATCATCATCATCGGAAAGGTTTTCAAAAAAAAATTTCAAGACCCTCAATTGCTTGACCTAAGGAAAAAGTAAAAGTGGCCCAAACTTGTTTGGGCTCATCCTACCCCAATTTCGTTCAAATAATGGTGTTTTTCTACTTGATTGTTGTCAACTATGTTTAGAATCCAAACACGTGAGTGCAATACATGACCCAAACATGCTCATAATGCTAGCAGGCGTCACAGGCTTGTTTGCTAACTAATGATATGTTGTTTAGACAATGAATCATTTTTGTTTTTTGTTTTTTTCTTTTCTTTTTTTAATGTAAAAGACATTTTTACGATAGCTTTGGGTCATGGAACAAAAAATCAAGTCATGACCCATGTTTCCACAATTAGCCAATTAGGCATGGCCTAGCATGGATAGCTAAGTATTTGTTTTTCCTTTCCTTTCTTTTTTGATTGAAGCCACTTAACCAGGTTTTAAAATAGGTAGTAAAGAGACAGGCCAATGTGTCAGAAAATAATTGGGCATTTTTCTTTTAATTTTTCAAACTGTTAAATCATACGTCGACACGTGTCTCATCTAGATTTGAGCCTGGGTGTGTAGCATGATTATTCTTTTTTCTAACTTTTCTTTTAATTTAAAATAAAGATACAACTATCTTTTCAGCTAAAATTAACAGCAAAATGTCACAAACTTAAAAAGTTGGAGATTTTGTTGAGCCTAAAGAACGAACCCACATGTGGCCAACATAAAGCAATTCCACATATGCTCCTCTTTATGTACTTGGAACACACTGTTAGTCACTCGTGACCTTTTTCGGTGGTGGCAGTAGTGGCCGCGAGCACTCGACGGTCAAATCAGGAAAATGATAAACAGGAACAGGTACTTCTGATAGCGGAAACCGCTAGAATTAGGATATCACAATAATATGGAAATGAAATAATATCTTGTTATATGTAGAGATGCATTACCTTCTAAATGGCACAAGACATGGGTATTTATAGATGAAGATGTGAAGGTAGGAGCATTAGGTGTGATACAACCGAACTCATCTGTAGACCAAAGCGTCCATTTCTAGACGTCAATCGGTCACTCCCATGGGTGGACAGACATTTAATGTTCCTGACAAGGTAAATTTGATTTGACACTTTGGCGTCTGCTGCGCAAGATTTACATAAATCAGTCATAAGGATTTTTATCTTGGATAAATCTTTGTATAAAAGATCTCATGGCACGTTTGGACGAAGTACCGTGATTTATAATAGCAGACACTGTTACACCCTCATCACCTCATCAGTTTGTGTTAGGTTTTATAGTTGTTGGCAGTCTTTAGACAAAAATATAGTTGTAAAAAATATTTTAAAATGTCAAAGAGTCAAGTGGTAGGTTATATAGATTAGCTAGAAGTCATTGGGGTCGTCTATGGAACAAAGAAAAAGTTGTTGGATTTTTGATAGCTACCGCCAAGCTGTTGCTCGAACGTCTGAAACAGTAAGCTCTTCGCTATCATGTCACCTAACTGTCACTCGAGTGAAATGTTGTTGTACTCCTGTCACTGAGCTCTCGCTCGAGCGACAGTATCTCCAGAGAAACCCTATTTTTGCATTTTTTTAACGTTTTTAATAGGCCCATGCTACCCAAAACATCCAAACTATAAATACTTGCGCCTCAATTTGGAAATTGTGGGTTAACCATTGAGAGAAACTAGAAATCACTTTCTACATTTCACATAAACTGTTCAATCCTCACTTGCTTGAGTCATATTATTGAAAAACATCAGATCCACACAAACCAAACACCAAAACACTTACTTCCTTAGAATCGTCAGAGTTTTGAAGATCAAGGAAGGTGACCAGAGTTCCAGTTGTTGGAGAATGAGGAGTTCTCGAAGATCTGCAAGAGATAAAAGAATTTAGAAGGCTGAGAGTTGGTGCAGGAGCACGCAATCCAAGAGGCCTTTGGTAATCACATTCATGATGTTAGAAAGTATTAGAGTTAGTCGTGTTTGACAGTACTGTAAGTTGCTTTGTTTATAGTGGATTCATACTGGCTTGGTCTTGGTGTTTTAATCTCGTAAGAGACTTTCTCCGTCAACAATTATCTTGTGTTATTTACATTTCTACAATTTATTAAACTTTCGTAATTCAACATAGGATAGTGTGCATGTGAATTCATCTGGATTAGTTAATAACTGTGACTTGTTGCATTTATTAATTGGTAAATTTAAATTTTTCATAAAGACATGTTCACCCCCTCTACGTATTGTTGGGTCGAACTTCATTATTTTCAAGTGATATCAGAGCGTCAATTCGATTCTTGAACATGTTCACCCCCTCGAAGTCAGTCTCTTTTCGTGCCTCCATTTTTTTACGGAAGTAACTATGCATACGAGAAATTAGAATGAGAGCCTTTCTTAAGTCTCTAAATGAGCGCATTTCGGTTAGTGTACAAAATGGTTGGAATGTTCATTCTACTACCGTGTCGGTGTAGTTATCCCGGGAACATTTCACTTTGAACTAAGGATGAACTTGTAGAGTGCATCTGGAATAGTAAATGGCTTCATGATTTGTTTATGGTTGTGTCTACCAAAGAGTTTAGGAGAGTGTCGATGTGTGAAATTGTGAAAGAGCTTTGGGACATTTTAGAGACTACACACGAGTGAACCAGAACTGTAAAAAAAACTCCAAACTGTAGATGTTGACCTCTAGGTTTGAAGAGATTAGAATGAATAATGATGAATCGTTCGATGAATTTTATGCGAAGTTAAATGACATAGTGAACTCTTGCTTCAACCTAGGTGAGAAAATTCCTGAGTCTAAAATTGTGCGAAAGGTCCTCAGGTCCCTACCTGAAAGATTTAGATCCAAGATTACTGTAATAGAGAGCAAGGACTTAGACAAAGTCAAGATAGAAGAACTTGTAGGATCCCTTCAACCCTACGAACTTACCATATCGAAGAAAAATAAGTCTATAGCCTTGAACATCATTAAGGAAGAAAAGTATGAATAAACTGATATAGAGGCCCTTAGGAATAAGAGAAAGCCTCAAGAGAGGAAGAATGGTGTTCCTAGAAAATTCCAGAAAGACAAGCGTGATAAGACTAATGCTAGAAGTTCTAGTAAGAAATCTCAATCGGTTAGATGTCACGAATGTCAGAGTTTTGGTCACTATAGGAATGAATGTCCCGGCTATAAAAAGAACCTAAATAAATGAAAAGGTAAAATGTTGACAGTGTCATTGACTGATGATGAAACCAATTCTAGTGATCAGAGTGATTCTTCTAGCAGTGAGGATGTAATAAACTATATGTCATTCGCGTCTATAGTTAAGAGTGAATCAGATAAGGAGAGTGAGAAGGTTGGGGAAGATGAACGTCTTGAGAACTCTGAGGAAAACTCTGAGGATGAGACAAATATTCATGAGGCTTATCAACAGTTGTTTAAGGAGAGTCTTAAGATTAAGAAGGTCAATAAAGCTGTGTTAAGAAAGGTTAATGAACTTGAAAGAAAGACTAATAGCCGATCTCCAGGACTCTTCCAAAAATCTTAGTGAGTTGAGATTTGTCAATGAGAAATTAGAAACTAAGCTTAAGATATTAACAAGTAATCTAGAAAAATCCAATACACAGCTCCCTTCCATCTTGAGTGGCACTTAGAAATTTAATAATCTGTTAGTGGTGAATAAGCCATCTGGAAATAGGCAAGGTCTAGGATATGTTCAAAGTAATAACAATACTGCTCTTACATCCAAGACCACCTTTGTCCCGGCTACCAACAAACCTAGTAATGTTTCTAATCCTGAACCCAAGAGCAAGGGAGTCCTAGGACAAAGGCCTACTAGATCACGTAGGAACAACCTATCAAGAAACCAACATCAGCAATCACGTAGTTTTGAGCCTAGGTTTATTTCTACTTGTTACAATTGTGGCGCTCTAGGATATACAAGGCCAATGTGTGTCTTTGATGTATCAGCTTACGTTGATATTACATCTTAATTTAGCCGGCATGGTTTTGAATTTATTGATAATAGACTTAACTATTCTTATTTATGTTACTGTTTAACGTGTTTTTACACTTGGTATATGAGTAGTTATTTCAGGAAACAAGTTTGACAAAGGAAAAGCAAGAGTCGGTTGAGTTATTTGGTTTTGGGTAGATCAGATTGGTTGTCTTTGATTTGAAATGTGTGTTTTATCACAGAATGATAAAGGGAGGAGAGGGTTGTTAGGTTTTATTGTTGTTAGTAGTCTTTGGACAAAAACATAGTTGTAAAAAATGTTTTTAAAAGTCAAAGAGTCAAGTGGTAGGTCACTGGGGTCGTTTATGGAACAAAGGAAAAAAATTCAGATTTTTGTTAGCCTACTGCCAAGTTGTTGCTTTAGCATCCGAAACAGCAAGCTCTTCGCTAGCCTATTTTTATTTATGTTACTGTCGTCTGACCATCACTCAAGCAAAGTGTTGTCGCTTGCATGTCTTTGAGCTCTTGCTCGAGCGATAGTAACTCCCAAGAAACCATATTTCACGTTTTTTTAAAGGTTTTTAACAAACTCATACTACCCAAAACCTTCAAACTATAAATACTTACACCTCACTTTGAAAATTGTGGTTGAACATTGAGAGAAACTAGAAATCACTTTCCACACTTCACACGAACTGTTCCAATCCTAACTTGTTTGAGCCATATTGAAAAACATCATATACACACAAACTAAACACCAAAACACTTACTTCATTAGAGTCTGCCAGAGTTTTGAAGATCAAATAAAGTGATCGAAGTTTTGGTTGTTGGAGAACTAGGAGTTCTTGGATATCCACAGAAGATAGACGAATTCAGAATGCAGGGAGTCAGTGCAGGAGCACGCAATCCAGGAGGGCTTTGCTAATCACAGTCAAGAGAATAAAAATTACTAGAGTTAGTCGAGTTAGGCAGTACTGTAAGTTGATTCGTTTATAGTGATTCATACTGGCTTGTCCCCGAATTTTTAATCATGAGAGGGATTTTTTCCTTCAACAATTCTCTTGTGTTATTTATTTTTCTGCAATTTCTTAAAATGCGGTAATTCAACATAGGATAGTGTGCATGTGAATTCATTTGGATTAATTAATAATTGTGACTTGTTGTATTTATGAATTAGTAAATTTAAATTTTGCATAAACACATATTCACCCCCTCTCTAGGTGTTAGTTGGGTCGAACTTCATTATTTTCAATTTGCTTGAATGGGATCACCATGACACTTCGGAGTCTTGTGATTTTGATCAGATCTACTTTTTTTCGTAGGTTTGAGGCTTTAGTGCAGTTACATGTTGAGTGATGTGAAGTGTGGGCCTTAGCATTTTCCATGTGACAGATGCCTGGAGCCTCATTAGGAGAGGTGTAACAATAGTCCATTAATTTCGTGCATTGATGTTCATATAATACATGGATTTTTTGTAGCTTAAGCAGGAGCTTGCTATAGCCATAAAGAGCTTGGTATAGCCGTGTTAGTCCCCCAAGTCAAGGTTTAAATATTCATATAATGCATGGATTTCCTTGAGGTACCGGTGAGCATGTAGACATCTATACTATGGATGAATGTACCTTCGAAAATGGTTGAATGTAGAGACGAAGTCCTTGCTGAAGGATGAAGCTCTAGAAACGTAACTTTATGAAAAGTTGAAGTGGTAGAGGCGAGTGACCTGCTAAAGGATGAAGCTTTTTTTGGAGCATAACTTTGAGAAAAGTTGAAGTGGCAGAAGCGAGGTCCTTGCTGAAGGACAAAGCTCTGGGAGTGTAACTTTGAGAAAACTTAAAGTGTCAAAGGGCAAAGCTCTAGGATGGTAACCTTGAGAAAAATTTGAAGTAGCGGAGGTGAGGTCCTAGCTGAAGGACAAAGCTCTAGGAATGTAACTTTGACGAAAGTTGAAATTGTAGAGGTGACCTCCTTGCTAAAGGACAAAGCTTTGGGAGTGAAACTTTGAGAAAAGTTGAAGTGGCAGAGGACTGAAAGACGAAGCTCTAGGATATGAGACATTTTAGGGTCGTTTGCCAATGATTTGATAGCACTTGCATTTTTCCAAGATGACCAGTTGGGGAGTCGCTTTCTTCCTAATCTCGTGTCTAGGGTAGTAAATTGTAATCATGGCGTACTATTGCGTAAGTTTTATGTAACGCATTTGGGTATGCACATGACCTACACCACTTCATCTGGACAATTTATTACATTTGACGTTTGAACTCAATAGTTTTGATGAAGTAAAAATTTGAATGATCGAGATGTTACCTATTAATATCCAACGGTTGGGGCATTTGAACTCTGCCTACATAAGGTTGATCCTTCCATTTTACAATGTTTTTACTGAGCAAAACTCAAAAATACTCACATTCTGCAACTTTGCTTCCCGATGGCCAATAATCAAAGATTCTAGTGACCTTTGACAAACTTTGGCAACAATTACTTTCTTGCAAAACTTCAGACCTTAGGTAACTTTATGTTCTTTGTTTCCTCCATTTTTTTTTTGAATTAAAAAAAATGATGTTTGGGATTACAGTATAAAGTTCAGAGATGAGAAAGCCTATAGTTGTCCCTTCTGATAAGATAAGTAGGGCTATGAGGTTGGGAGAGAATATATTAGACCTGGGCATGGGTCGGTTCGGTTCGGTTCTGAAGAGAACCGAACCGAACCGAACCGAAAATTTTCGGGTAGTTAGTAAACGGAATCGTCGGGTCCAAATATAACTATAGAACCGTTCGGGTTCAGTTCGGTTCGGTTCGGTTTCGTACTATAATTACATTTTTTAACATTTATATTTTATAACAATACTACAGTTTGACATGTTTAACTTTTACAAATTAACGCATTTCAATTTAATAGAATATAAATAACAAGTTGTCCAATAAGATTAATTTATCAATGTATATAAATAACAAAAAGTAAATAGCAAATTAGTAACACTAAAACATCGATGATTCATATAAATTAGAAGTCATAGAGATAAAATATTTTAAAGTATTACTAATACAATAGTACTTACCAACTATTTGATTTAACCATCAAATACTTGACTTGCCCCATACTAGATACTAAGAAACTCTACAAGAAAAAATTGAAAAATCATAATTAACAAACATAAATAACTAAAAATTGTTCAACTAATAAGATTTAATAAGAAAAAAATATAATAGTATTTTATTACCTGTCTTAATACCCTCATAGAACTCAGTCTCCTCAATGCAAACTCTATCTTCGGAAACTCTCAAAAGTCTAGATTCTTCCCTTAGCCAGTTTTGTGTACAAATCAAGGCCTCAACTGTTTGAGGAATTAAAGAACTCCTAAATGGATCAAGAATGCGCCCTCCAGTACTAAATGCTGACTCAGAAGCAACTGTAGATACAGGAGTGGCAAGAACATCCCTTGCAACCTCAGATAAAAATTCAAATCTTGATTTATTGATCTTCCACCAATTTAAAATGTCAAAATTTCCATTACTAGCATCTTCAGTTGGTTCCATTAGATATCGTTGCACCTTATCTTTCTTCGAAAAATCCATTTTAGTAGTTTTCAATTTCTTGTACCCAAAATCAAAATTACAAGCATCCCAATCATCATCATCATTCGAATCATCCAACAAAGTGACTCGATCATTAGATTCATCGCCCCCACTCCCACTTCCACTAGCTCCATTGTTTGAAGTATGACATCCCTTGTATTGGTTATACAAAGCATACAATAATTTCATGACCTCATTTTTTGTGGCTTCAACCTTAACACTGTCATACAAATACCAATACAATGCACGACAAACTCCAACTTATACCTAGGATCAAGCACAACTGCTACAATCAAAATCTTGTTCATTTTATCAACTTTATCCCAATACTTGTCAAATTTAAGCTTCATATTATTTGCTAAACTACTTAGCATATAATCTTGCTAGTCACCCATTTTCTTCAAAATCTGCTCAACTTTACAAACTTCATGGAAGTAAATATTGGAAGTAACATTTGATGAAGCACTAAACTTCAATGTGACATCATAAAAGGTTTTTAGAAACTTGGAAAATTTTCTAGCTTTCTCCCAATCATAACGATTAGGTGGCCCCTCCTTTTCTTTTCCACCTTCATTCTCATCAAAATATTTACAATAAAATCCATCCTCTTCCTCCATTCTTTCAAAAGCTTTTTCAAAATTCAATGCACTTTCCAACATTAAAAATGTTGAATTCCATCTAGTAGGAACATCTAAAACAACAAGTTTTTTGCATGTAATCTTTTCCCTTTCAATACAACATTTAAATTTACTCAACCGGGAAGGAGATGATCGAAAATATTTGACCGCATTGCGAATACTTTCTATAGCTGGATTAAACTCTTTCAACCCTTCTTTAACAATCAAATTGACTATGTGTGCTGAGCAATATACATGCAGATAAGAGCCACCTAAAATCATAGTATCATCAGGTTTCCAATTTTTCAACTTACTTTTCACATAAATGATCGCTGCATCATTTGTGTTTGCATTGTCTACAGTAATGGTACCTACACACTCTATTCCCCAATCAAGCAAACACTTTTCAATAAGTTTCACAATTGTCTCCCCTTCATGATTTGGAACAACAGAAAAACTCAATATCTTATGTAGTTTCCAACTTCTATCAATAAAGTGTGCTGTGACCACCATATAATTGATGTTTTGAATTGATGTCCAACAATCAGTGGTTAAAGAAATCCTTTGCCTATCTTTAATAAATTTAATCCTCAATGATTCCTTTGTTTCATGGTAAAGATGGAGCACATCTCTAGTAATCGTTCTTCGAGAAGGAACCTCAAATCTAGGGCAATGTTGATGCACAAAATCCTTAAAACCCACACCTTCGACAAAGGAAAAAGCCAATTCATCAATAATAATCATCTTAACCAACGCTTTTCTACATTTTTCTTTATCAAACACCATAGCCATAACACCACCATCATTGTTTTCTCGAGCCAATATTTTTTGATTTTCATCAACTGTAGTGTTCTTATATGCATAACAAGATTTTAAATGCTTCCACATGCTAGAAGTTCTAGTATTAGTATCAGCTTTAAATATTCTCCCACAATAATTACATTTTGCTCTTTCTCCACCAAGTATCTTAGTAAAATGATTCCATATTCCTGACCTTTCATTTGATTGTTTTTTGTCTTCCATTTGAGCAGACAAATTTGATATCACCTCAAATGGTAACTAAATTAAATCCTGCACAAACATAAGAAAGTCTCAAGAACAGGTAAAAAGAAATAAGCAACCACCTTAAACATTCCTATACAAGCACACTCATTTATACAATCTAAAGATCCTTAGACTTCAGTCAGCATTCCCCCAATTAAAATAAGAAACTTTTCAAAGTAAATATCATTAGATTCATTACTACGACACCAATCCTGAAAAGGGCAGAACATGAAAATCAAAAGTTTATATTCTTTACTAATATCTCATCTTTGCTTCTGTATACTATCAAATTAATTATTTGCCAATACCAATCATGAAATCAGTATGATGCTAATCCTATAAATGGTTTAAAACCCAATCCGGTAACTTGATGACTTGTGCAGCAACATGCCATGTGAATAATTTCATCATTTTCATTTTCAATGTCAGGATAGGAGAGATGAGGGGGACCTCTTTCTCAGTAAGTAAACATAAAAGATCTTAACAATAAAACACAATAATAAACACCACTTCAAATAATTAAGTAGAGTAATGGTTAGTCAACTGACCGTCTTGAGTTGTAAGAGGACAATCGGAACCACTTAGGTTTATGAACCAGTCCTAATTTGAGTTCTCCTTCAACTGGGTTGGCGACGGCGGCTTCAAGCTTTATGTGTGTGTGCGTGAGATATGGAGAGTTAGTGGAGACTGGAGAGGGTAGGTTTTCATACAAATGAAAGTAATAAATTGGGCCAAATGAAAGGTTGTTTTGGGCTACAAATGAAATTAATAATTGAGCCTAATAAAAGGTTGTCTTGGACCACAAATGAAACTATGAAAGTAAAATTTGTTAATTTATTTTAAACAAATTTAAAAAAAAATTAAAATAATTTGATTTATGATTTATCACATATATAAAAATTAAAAATTTTTAAAAAATTCGGTTCTTATTCGGTTCTGGGTCTAGAACCGAGAACCGAACCATACCCATCGGTTCTCGACTCAAATACCCGTTTGGGTATTTCACATACGAAGAACCGCTCGGTTCGGTTCGGTTCCAAATTTTTGCCCAGCCCTAGAATATATGGAGATTACATCTTCCTCCCGTAGATGCTTTTGTTAAACGGAAGGGCTTTTTATTATCCATCTAACATCACTTTGGAAAAAATTGCTAAATGTATGGAGTTGTTTAGGATCTCTGGCAATATTGACCTCATCATCATGGACCCCAGTGAGAGGCTGTGTGGTAGTGAGTGAAAATATCTTCAAAGCGTGTCTTAGGCTTTCCTTCCACCTTTTCTTTTGATAATTAGTCTCGTTCATATAGATTGACTCCGACCTAATTTCTTTTGAACTCCTAGGGTAGATGGTTAGGTCGTAGATTCTTTGGCATCAGGCCAACATAGAAGTTGATATGCCCTTCAACGTCTTCCACTCCTTGTACTTCTTAAAAACTATGCCGGAGGCGAGAAAAGTAAAGGGTGATACTACTTAACTCCCTGGGGATCCCACTTATCCTTCATAGTAGACATGCCCTTATCTGTTAAGGAGTAGATGAAGTCATGGTTTTGGGCCTCTGGGAAATGGGACACCAAGGAGGATGATCCCATGGCACCTTTAAAAATTCCAAAAACCTACTCTACAACCAGTAAGTTCTTCAACCTATTTGAATTAACTTCAATGGATTCATTTTCATTTAATATATTAGTAGGTTCTTTGCTGAGGTGTCAAATCGCTGAAGATCAGTGGGACATCTTCAGCTACATCTACCAGCTTCTCCTAAAGGACTGGAACTACAATGAGGTGATTGATAAGAATATACGCTTCACTGTAAACGAACTGATGAAATCTAATGGTAAGTTTATTTATATTGCCACTGCATTCATTATTCGATGTGTCAATTCTCATAAAATTTCCTTGCAGATGATTTCTTGAAGAAGAAGCCGGTGAGGTCAAATTTTGCAACATTCCACCAAAGCTTGGCAGAGATGATAGCCTTGAGAAGTTTACTCAAATGAGTAAAATGTAACTGCTTGTTAGGAAGGAAAACGAAATGGAGGAGGATGCTTTGTTGATAAAGAAATGAAACTGGCCCATCTGGGGCATTGCCTTTAGTTGCTAGACTTCCACCTCCTTTCCCGATCCCTACCTGGGTGGTCGTAGGAAGACTTCCTCCAGAGGTGTCATTAAGGGTAATAGTAAGGAAGATTTTTCCCCATCTACTGAACATAATAGCTAGTCGTGGGCTCTACCTCGTTAAAGGAAAAAAATGGTCAACTCATCTTTTTCGTAGCGAGATGGTGGAAGATTTCTTGGGAAGCAATGAGGATGAGCTCTCTGAAACGGTCCTGGAGATGCTCTCCCCTGAGCCTGCTTTAGTTGCCTAGGGCTGTAGCAAATTTTAGATCGACGAGTGTTAAGATCACGTTGTCTCCTAAGAGGCTGAGGATCTGCTCGCTACCAATAATGAATGCGTGGCCCATGTGCTAAGTATAGGTGTGGCCACGAAGGACTTAGACTGGAGCCTACGTAAAATAATTAAGGCTGGAAGCTTCAGAGAAAGGAAAAAGGACGATGGCCGAGGCAGAAGAGGCCCAAATAAAGAAGACTGAGGTCGAAGTAAAGCTAGATGCTGCTAAGATACAAGTAAATTAGTTGTAAAATGAGCTTTTTGAATTCATTTCACAAGTAGTAGCTCCGACGATGCGGATCGATCAGTCCAACAAACATCAACGAATCATCTCTGATGCCCTCACAGACGTA
This sequence comes from Osmanthus fragrans, assembly GCA_019395295.1. Classification (NCBI taxonomy): domain Eukaryota; kingdom Viridiplantae; phylum Streptophyta; class Magnoliopsida; order Lamiales; family Oleaceae; genus Osmanthus; species Osmanthus fragrans. The sequence continues at coordinate 9,680,190 of CM033361.1, forward strand.
AATAAAGAGAAAGCCGAATTGAATATGATGACTGAGGCCCAAAAAGAAGAGATAGAATCTCTAAAGGTTGAAGTGAAGAAAGTGTTGACCTATGGTTGACTTCACATTTTGATTATCACAAACAAATTGCGTTTATTTTTAACAAACTAAACTCGAGTGTTTATGGAGACTATTGCACAATTGATCAAATTGAAGATATAAAGATCAAGAACAAGAGGCTTTCCATTGAAGATCAACATGGAAACAAAATTGGCAATTGATGGATGTTGATGCTACCAAAAATCGTATTTGTCGACTTCTAGGCTTGACGATAGATGGTGAACACGAACGAGATCTTCTGGTACCTGAAACAAAGGCGTCGAGAGGTGTCTTCGTCATCCCTCCGATACTTAAGTTAGAGAGAATTTGTGCGTGAGCCTATGAAATGAAAATAGTGTATATTGCGTAGCTGAATAATGAATTAAGAGGTTGTATTTATAGAGGTACATAGTACACTCCTAGTAGAAATCAAACATTCAGATCTCTGGGAATCCTGATACATTTAGGAGTTGTTGTTGGGTTGTGTTATAATGCTAAAGTGTTTGGATAAGGGTAGGATTCTAGTGGCAGAGTCCTACCAGAAATGGTGAGAAGAGTCCAAGGAAGACCCAACGTCTTAAGGAATGGAGCATGAGTATTAGGAAGCCCGACTACAATCCAGGCCGTAAGGATCAATAGCTAAACGAGTTGATCGTGCCCGAGGACTCTTGCCCGAGGACCAAGTGCTCTGATTAATAGGATGAAGAGCGTTCCTCCTCGGGTCAGCCATACGTCTCGGCATTATAAAAATGACCATAACAGTGGCCCCCGTGCATTCAGGCCGGAGCCCGATATGATGCTCGGGTTCTAGGGTGATGTAAATATCCTGAATTGTAAATGTCTAGCCTTTGAATAGGAATGGGCAGCATAAGAGGTGGGGATGATCAGCCTAAGGAATAGGCATGACCAGTCAAAGCAAAGGGCATGATCAGCCTCGAAATGGGCACGATCAGCCTTGAAATTGGCGTGACCAGCCTAAAAATTGGGAATGATCAGCCAAAGTAATGGGCGTGATTAGCCACAAAATGGACATGATCAGCCTATGAAATGGGCATGATCAGCCTTGAGATAGGCGTGACCAGCCTCAAAAATAGGCATGATCAACCCTAAAATAGGCATGATCAGCCGCCCAGAATGAGGAATGATAGACCAAAAGGATGCAATGCATGGGCGATGACACGTGGCCTCGATATTCGGGGCTCATGATCGTACTGCGTGGATGGTTGCCACGTGGTATAGTTTGAGGGCCATGATTGAGGGACCTCTAGCCTTTCCCAGAATCCTATAAATACCCCTATACCCCACTTCATTTGTCCTAATTCTCTCATTAAACAATCCTCAGACCATTCAGGTTTATGCTTAAGGTAAGAGCTCGCGACCTTTAGATAATTTTAAGTTTTTATTTTTCAAAAAATGTCCAGCACTAGTAGTTCATCAGGGTCGGGTTCTTTGCCCGACGATGTAGGTCACTCCGTTATTCCGTACACCATTCCCATAGATACACACCTCGTCCTTACCGTGCCCGAGTCTCGTTTGTTGGTATAAAGAGCACGAGGTGATTGGAATAGCCCGGGAGTTTGGGATTATACCGGCGTGTGATGTTCGGCTCCCAGTGGTCTAAGATAAAGCGAGTAGTGTTCGGGAAGGGGAGATAGTGATATATAGGGATGCTTGAAGGGAGCTTAGGTGGTTCCTCCGTCTTTTTTATAGAATTTCTGGTCGAGCAATGGATGTGTCCTGGGCAACTGGTTCCAAATGGTTGGAGGCTGCTCGTGTACTTTTTTATAACGTGTAGATATTGATCAATAGTTCCGAGGCTAGACCTGCTTAGGATGACCTTCGAGTTTGAAGACTCTTCCGAGCTATAATTGCTTTGTCTATCTTTCTTCCCCGGGTGAATTTAAAGTTCCCAAAATGCCGAGCTCCCTTAAAAGGTGGAAGTCCAAATTCTTTTACATTCTTCCTCAAGATATCGGGCATCCCTTTAGTCCGATGTGGAGTGTCCTAAGCTCTGAGTATTTCAATGAGGGCCAGGTATATTTCGAAGTACTAGAGAATAATAGGTAGAGTCTGGCCGAGATCAAGCCTCTAGCATATAGCATGGATGATCTCCTCAGGGATGATATCCTCAACCTAGCCAACGTTAAAGGCGCCAGGGATAGGAATGAGGAATCTTTCATTTTTACTAACTGTTTGTTATTGTCGTCGTGCTAATGACTTTTTTTCTTCTTGTAGAAACTGAGATGGCTTTTGACCCTTCAGACCTTCGCCGAGCTGTTCAGTAGAAAGTGAAGATCGCCCCGGTAAAATAAGCTAAGAAGAAAGGAAAGAAGAGGCCCCGGGAAAGGACTCCCAAACCTGTGAAGAAGGGGCCCGGTGAGACCTTTGGGGTCGGCGGAGAAACCTTGACCAATCGTGCACCTACGCCGCCGACATTGGATCTTCGAGACAATATGCCTCGGGGTATGCCAGTGGTCGTCGGTCTTGACGACGAGGTTTCTCTTCCCCCACACTCGACGACTGCCGACGTTGAGAGGTGCACAATACTGCCTGAACTTTTTTGGAAGTACCGAGGAGAGGGGGTCAATATAAATGAAGGGGCAAACGCGGTTGAGGCCTTGACATTGAAGGTACTTCGATTTTATAACTTGGTCAATTTTTGTACTTCAATTTATGCATTGTTTTTCTCGAGCACTAGCATAATTTATATTTTAGGCTCTGAGCATTGCCCGAGCCTTATCCTTAAAAGGCGACCACGAAGCTCGACGGTTGGCTGAGCTTGAAGAAGAGGTCGAGCTTCAAGAAAAGAGGATCATAGAGCTCGAGGCCGAGCATGCCATGCTGGAGAGAAAGAACAACGAGCTATAGGCCAGCCTCAGGAAAGCTCGGGATTAGATTGGCGTCGTAAAAGACGAGGTTGAAGATGCCAAGCTGGAGCTCGAGAGTAAGACCAAGGAGTTCGAGGCAATGATCGAAGATGCTTGAGCGAAGATAGTGAAGGACTTCAAGAAGTCTGAGGAGTTCGGGGCACTGAAGGGTGACTACGCCATGGGGTCTTACAATTATGCTTTCAAACAAGCCCGAGCATAACTTCGCTTAAAGTTGCTCGATGACTAAGTGGCTGATCCTGACGTCCTCGATAGCCTCGAGTTCTTTTCTTTTCATTTGAAGGCATAATGATCGAGAAAGAGGATGGCACAGTAGAGGAGGATGACGTTAATAGGCCCCCCCGAGCACTCAAGATTTAGAATAGCTCATCCCCTGTTCCCGAACATTGTGTTGACTTTTAATATTGTATTGGCTGTCCGAACATTTATGATTTCTCGATGTTTTGTAAAACATTTTATGTTCAGTATTTGAGATCTTTATCACGATCTGTCTTTTATTATTTGTTTGTAGTTCGTGCATTCTAGGTCCAGCATTGTACATGTTCGGCAACAAATTTTCGAAAAGCAGAAATGCAACCCGAGCATGACAGCTCGAGCTTTGTACTTGCCTCATTACACAAACGAAATTAAAACTAAAGTATTAGTCTCGATGACTTGGTAGACGGTAGAACAAATGATTAATCCCAACGACTAGACGAAATTAAGACTAAAGTATTAATCTCGACGATTTTGGAACAAGTATTAAACTTGAGGATTAGGTGTGTGTCAAAAGAGCTCAAGACTTTCTTATTGTCTTCATTGTTCAAATATCCAGAGCATTTGTGGCTTGGTTCTTCAAGGATGCTTGAGGAATACCAAGCATATGAGTTCTCGACCACATCCGGTGAGAAACTGTCAAAGCATAAAGCCTGAGAACTGTACCAACTCCAATGAAATTTTACCACGAGCCCTTAGATTTGTGATTTTATAAGATACTGAGCTCGAGGCTGTGCAGTGGTCGTTGTTTACGTTTGGATCACTTTGCACGGAGTAAGACTTTGAAGTGCTTGAGCAAGACAAGGGTTAGAGCACTTGCGAGAGACAAGGCTTAAGGTGCTTGCACGGGGCATGGTTTAAGGTGTTTACATAGGGCAATGCTTAAAGTGTTTGCACGTGGCAAGGCTTGTGCAAAGCAAGCCTTAGAGTGCTTGCGTGTGGCAAGGCTTGAGGTACTTGCGCAGGGCAAAGTTTTAAGAGTTTTTAGTGACAGAATGTAAACTTTTATTGGGACATTATCTCGACCCTTAAATTCAAATTAAATGGACATGGGCTTGCAGGCCTGACCAATTAAAAATAAACATGGGCATGCAGGCCCGACAAACTAAAAAAAAATATACATAGGCACGCAGGCCTGACAAACTAAAAATAAATATGAAAATGAAGAAAACATCTACCCAAGAACGTAGGGCGAATTACTTGTAATAAATCTTCAGGTTACCAGCATTCCTGACCTTGGGAGGAGTCTTCCAGAAGAGTCTTTGAGGTTGTATGTGCCTCATCGGACTTGCCGTATGACTTCATAGGGTCCTTCCCAATAGGCTCGAGCTTGTCAGGGACGTGACCAGTAGCCTCAGCCCTTCTCAATACGAGGTCTCAAACTCTAAACTTTCGAGCTCTGACTTTGCTGTTGAAGTGTCTTGCTACTCTATTCTGGTTGGAGGCTACTTTTAAAGTGGCTTGCTCTCGGACCTCCTCCAGAAGGTCGAGGTGTTCTGTTGTGTGTTCTAAAGAATCGGGCTCAAGCCTCTTGAGACTGGGCAAACTGATTTCCACCTGGATGGTAGCTTCTACACTAAAAGCTAACATGACGGGGGTCTCACCCGTTGTAGTCTTGTAAGATGACCTGTAAGTCCAAAGTATGGAGGGTAACTTCTCAGACCACGTATCCCTAGCATTCTCGATCTTTGTTCGGAGGTCTTGTAGTATGATTTGATTTGTTACCTCGGCCATGCCATTGCTTTGACGGTGCAAAACAGACGTCAAACGGTGGTAAATTTCAAAGTTGGTGCAGAAATTTCGAAATTGTGCATTATCAAATAGTCTGTCATTTTCAATTATGAGGACCTTGTGTATCCTGAACCTACAAACAATGGACTTCCATACAAAAGCTCTAAGGTTGAGTTATGAAATTGTTGCCAGGGGTTCTACTTCTGCCCACTTGATAAAATATTCTACAGCTACAACAACAAATTTTAGTTGTCCCCTCGTTACAGAAAAAGGCCCAAGGATGTCGACACCCCAATGCTCAAAGGGGGCCGAACATGTGATGGTAATAAGATCCCCGGCAGTAGAGTGGATGACGTTACCAAACTTCTGGAACTTGTCACATTTTCTGATATACTCTGAGACGTCTTTCTTCATGGTAGGCCAGTAATACCCACACCTTATAAGTTTAAAGGCTAGGGCCCGAGCTCCCTGATGATTCTCACACATGCCTTCATGAACTTCGGCAAGGGCCTGGGCTGACTCTAATGGTCTAAGGCACTTGAGGTATAGAAGTGTGAAACTTCTACGAAATAGGACCCCTTTGATCATACAGTATCTCGGTGCTCGAAATCGGACACTCTTCGCTACTCGAGGATCATCTGGAAGATTTCCATTAGTTATGAACTCTGCAATTGGGTCTATCCATGATGGCTCATGATCAATGTCTATAACTCCAAGGACCTGATTGATGCTAGGGTCTATCACAATTTTGATATGACCTGTTCGGTCGAGTCCATCAACTCCCATGAATACCAATCTAGACAATGCATCGACCTCACAGTTGTCAGCTCGAGCAATTTTTACAATTTCACAATTCTTGAATCGCCGCTGGAGGTCATGAACTTTTAGACAATACAAGCTCATATTTTCTTATTTCTTCTCAAATATACCTTCTATCTGTCCAACCACAAGTTGAGATTCACTGAAGATTTTGATATGTTCAAGTTCAAGATTGCTGGCGAGCTCAAAAGCAATGATGACAGCCTCGTACTCGGCCTCATTGTTGGTGGCTTCAAATTTAAACCTGAGCGCACACTGAATATTTGTGAGTTTGTCTGGGCTTGTGATAATGACCCCTGCACCCGAGCCGAGGAGTTTGATGCTCCAACGACAAAAATTTTCCACGTGTCCAAAGTTTTAATGCCCGAGTTATCCCCTGGCCCCCGAGGCCTAAGGGTGAGTTTCGCAATGAAATCGGCTAGGGGTTTGAACTCAATGTCGAATTCTCCAAGTTCGATGGCCCACTTTAACAACCTTCTTGAGACGTCGGGTTTCTAGAGTATATGCTTGAGAGGTTGATTAGTGAGCACCACAATATGATGAGATTGGAAATATTGCTAAAGTTTACGTACTGCCATGACCGATGCAAGAGCAAGTTATTCAACTAAAGTATATCTGGTCTCTGTATCGAGTAAGACCTTGCTCACATAGTAGATGGGTTGTTGAGCTTTATTAACCTCTTTCACTAGCACACCACTTATTGCGTTCTAGGATACGGCCAAGTACAAAAACAAAGTATTACCTAGTTCGAGTCTAGTGAGAATATGGAGAGATGCCAACATTTCTTTAAGCTCTTAGAAAGATCTTTCACACTCCCCATCCCAATCAAAACTTCGATTATCCCTAAGAACCTTGAAGAAAGGGAAACATTTGTCGGTTGCTCGGGACATGAACCTGTTTAGGGCAGCAACACGGTCCGTCAACTTCTGAACATCCTTCTTATTTTTAGGTGACTCCATTGATGCCAAGGCCTTTATTTTGTCCGGATTGGCTTCAATTCTCCTGTGAGTGATCATGAAACCCAAGAACCTATCCAAGGCTACGCCAAATGCACACTTTTCTAGGTTGAGTTTCATCTCATACTTCCTTAAGGTGGTAAACACCTCCTTAATATCTCATAAATGTTTATCTAGGGCTGGGCAAAACCCAACCCAACCCAACCCGCTCAACCCAACCAACCCAAAGAAAACCAATCGATTTGGGTTGGGTTTTTACATTCAATTGCGTCGGATTGGGTTGAAAAATTGAATTTGAGGTTGCGTTGGGTTGGGTCGTGGGTTATGAATTAAAACCCAACCCAACCCAATCCGATGAATTAAAATTAATATCTAAGATGAAAAAAAATTAAATAGATATAATAGTAAAGATAAGAGAATGACTTATAATATATAAACGTCAATTTTCTTCAGATAGACCGATTCACATGAACACTATTTACAAATGCAATGTTATTTGATAATAAAATAAAAATTAAAGACAAGATGATCAAATGAATGAATTCCCAAAAAATGTAAAAAAAAAATGTTTCATAAATTTTAAACTTATTTATACATTATTTTTAGAAAGAATTCTTTATATGTGTATTTAAAAAGTGGAGGTTTTCAAGTAATTTCAAACCCTAAAAAATTATCCAAATTTAACAAATAAATTGGATCCAACTTTAATTGGGTCGAAGCCCAAACCGACCAACCCAACCCAACCCAACCCAACCCAACCCAAACCGATCAAGTTCGGTTTGGGTTGGGTTGGATTTAAATCAATAATTGGGTTGAGTTGAGTTGATTTTTGAGCAAACCGACCATCTTGGGTTGGGTTTGGGTTGGAAAAAAACCGACCCAACACAACCCACGCTCACGCCTATGTTTATCCACCTGTTTGCTTTTTACTACCATATCATCAACATAGGCTTCAATATTTCTTTTGATCAAGTTGGCAAAGACTTTGTTGATGAGCCTTTTGTATGTTGCCCCTGCATTCCTCAAACCAAATGGCATGACCATGTAATAGTATATGGCAGAATCAACCATGAAGGACATCTTCTCTTGATCTTCCTCGGCCATGAAGATATGGTGATATCCCGAAAATGCATCCAGAAAGCTATACAACTTGTGCCCCAATGTACTTTTCACTAGATCATCAATTCGAGGTAGGGGATAAATGTCCTTTGGACATTCCTTGTTAAGATTCATGAAATCAATAGATACTCTCCACTTACCATTGGCTTTTTTAACGAGAACAACATTAGCAAGCCGATCGGGACAATAGACCTTTCGTATGAACTGAGCCCTGACAAGCTTATCAACTTCTTCACGTGTGACCTTTCATCATTCTGGTGCAAACTATCTCTTTCTCTGCTTGACTGGATTTGCCCTTGGCCTAATGTTAAGCCTGTGTACTACAACCTCGAGGTCTACCCCCAGCATATCCTCAACCCTCCATGCAAAAATATCAATGTTGCGAGATAAACAACAGATAAGTTCGGCCATGAGGGTGATGTCAAGATCCCGACCAATTGTCCCATTTTTCCCATACTCGAGCTTGACCTCCATCAGTTCTTCCACTGGAGCAAGTCTCCCCGCTGCTTGAGCTCGGGCTCGGACTTCAAAATTTATATGACGTCGATCCTTATTTCCCGAATGCTAGTAACATAGCATTGTTTGGAAGTAGTTTGATTTTCACGCACGACCTCAATGCCGTGACCTGTAGGAAATTCCATGGCGAGGTGGAAGGTGGACACTATGGTCTTTATCTTATTAAGCAATGGTCTTCCCAGGATGGCGTTGTATGCCATCGATGCCTGAACTAGTTGGAAAGATGTGATCTCAGTTACCTGTTCATTACCAGAACCCAAAGATAGAGAGAGGTCGACGACACCCTCCGGGATGATGATTCCTCCCCCGAATCGCTGGAAAGGAGTTTTGATTGCCTTTAGCTGCTCGGCTGAAATCCCCATTTTAGTGAAAGCTTCATGAGAGAGCATGTTTTCCGCGCTTTTGTTATCCACCAATATTCTTCTTACTTCAAAATTGTCCATTACTGCAGAAATGACTAAGGCATCATCATGAGGAAATGATATACCTTCCAAATTCTTCATCCTAAAAGTGATGTCTTCAATGTTATCATGAGGAGTTCTTAAGGTCAAAGCATATTGTCAGGCATACTGCTTCCGTCGGTACTCGAGTCTTCTCCTGATGCAATACCTCGAATAATAATGTTAATGGTCCCGGCCGTTGGTTGACCACTGTTTCTGGCTTCAACAACTTTTCTCCTATCACGATCATTCCTCGAGCTTTTGTTGTTACCAATATAAGAGCCCAAGAATCCTATTTTGATAAGGGCCTCAATCTCCCGCTACAAGGCTTGGCAATTCTCTATTGTATGCCCATGATCCCGATGAAAGTCACGGTACTTGTTCCAGTCCCGGGTGTCAGGAGGGGACTTCATCTTCGTAGGCTATTTGAGCTCTTTCATGTCCTTTATCTCCGTCAAAAATTTGGTTTTATAGGTGTTCAACCTGGTGAATGACATAGAATGTACCTCCTGTCTCTACTTATTTCTAGGTTTTTTTGTCGGGGGCTCGGGTCATGTTGTCGTTTATGTTCGACCCTATCATTGGTCAGCCCAACCCTTTTTGGATTCAAGGTTTCCTCTATATTAATATATTTCTCACCTCGAGTTAAGAGCTCGGTTACTGACTTTGGTGGAGTTTTTGACAATGACATTTTGAATGCTTCACACCTTATAGCATACATGAGAACTGAAATAGTCGTTGTTATATGAAGGTCATGAATTTGGACCCTTTCTTTGTTAAACCTCGTCATAAAATCGCATAGAGTCTCATTCTGCCCATGTAAAAGTTGCATGAGGGAGGCTGATGTTTGCCTGATGTATTTGTTGCTTGTAAATAAGGCAGAGAACTTATCGGTCAATTCTGAGAATGAGGCAATGGAATTGGGCTCTAAGGTCGAGAACCAATCCCTGGTAGCGTTAGTCAAAGTTTGCGGGAAGGCCTTGCACATCACCTGATCCGGTGCAACTTGCAAATTCATGACGTCGGTATATACATTGAGATGGTTGATCGGGGTCGATTGTTCTGTCATACTCTTTTATGCGAGGATACTTGAACCTATCCAGCAATGGGTATGACAATATCTCGGGAGTGAATGAAGTGTTGGGTGTGAAGCTAGCTGTCCCCTTGGTATTCCGAAGCAAGCTTACCATAATCCTTTCTTGAATTATCATGGTAAGTTCACTAGACTCCATGGTCATTGATTTCGAGGCCGAGGCCACATGTACACCCAAGGCCCCAAACCCACCAACATCGGGAACTGGTCGTGGAACCCGAGCTCTAGCATCGGCTATAAAACCTCTATGTGGTGTCGATGTTGGTGATGTATGTAGGTTTCCCTAACTTAGCAGTTGAGTTAGCGTAACAACCTGTGGGTAGAACTCTTCAAAGGCTCCGGCCGTAACAACTGTCGGCGGTGGCGCTGGTATTTCTGATGACTCTTCTTGACGAATAATGGGATCTTCAGGAGGAGGAGGAAGAAGAGGATTTAGGGCAAATGAGCTTGATGGATGAAGACCTGAACATGTATTAACCTTGGCTTTTGGTAGCGTTTCCCACGAACGGCGCCAATGATGCTACCAAAAATCTTACCTGTTGACTTTAGGGCTTGATGATAGATGGCGAACACAAACGAGATCTTCTGGTACCTGACAAAGGCATCGACGGGTGTCCTCATCGCCCCTCCGATGCTTAAGTTAGAGAGAAAATTTGTGCGTGAAGCTATGAACTGAAAATATCATATATTGCGTACCTGAATAATGAATTAGGAGGCTATATTTATAGAGGTGTGTAGTACACTCCTAGTAGAACTCAAACATTCAGATCTCTGGAAATCTTGCTACATTTAGGAGTTATTGTTGGGTTGTATTATAATGCTTAAATGTTTGGATTGGGTAGGATTCTAGTGCCAGGGTCCTACCAGGAGTGGTCAAAAGAGTCCAAGGAAGACCCAACATCTTAAGGAATGGAGCATGAGTATTAGGATGTCCGACTACAATCCATGCCGTAAGGATTAATAGCTAAATGAGCTTATCGTGCCCAAGGACTCTTGCTCGAAGACCAAGTGCTTCGATTAGTAGGATGAGGAGTGTTGCTCCTCGGGTCGGCCATAAGGCTCGTCATTGTAAAAATGACCATAAGAGACGTAAAGACAAAAATCGAGAACTTACATAAAATTGCTTTGAAGAAAAAGTCAAGCGTCAATTTTTTATTGTAGATCATGTAACTTTCTAATAACTGTGTAATTTTTCCATAAATTAACTTACAGGAACAGTTGTTGCAGTTTATGTGGGAATGTAGTATGGGTTTGAGTGAATCCGTCGAACCAGAGATGGGGTCATTTTTGAAAATACTATAACTAGCTTTTGTATGGCATGGCACTCAGTTCAAGAAAATCTGTCATGTTTTTTAGTCTATCTCTACTTCTAAATGTCATATTATTTATTGGTACTAGGCTTCTTGCGATTTGAGTTGCATGTGGTAATCTCCAATTTCACACTTTGTGAGATTGGGTAATTCTGAAGGACATTGACATTGACACTGCAACAAAATTAGGTTTTTACTGCATTCATTCACGGCGTGCATCTACAGCAGACCGTAAAAAAAGACTAATTACGGCATGCGAGATATGTATGACATTAAAAATCACCGACTTAAAGTATTTATGGCATGCATCCTTTGCACACCGTATTAGACCATTATTTACAGCGTGATTTTAGTGCACGCCGTGTTTGTTCTCAATTAAAATACTTGTTTTCCGGTACAAAGCCCAAAAGCCCAGGAGCCCAGGAGCCCAAATTTAAATCGTTTTCTCCCATTTCCTTTTCCCGAACGCTGGTTGCTCATTCTCTCTCGATTTACAGCTACCATCCTCTCCGCCACGACTTCTCCCCGTGCCTCAGACACCATCTGCATTCTCTCATTTTCTCTCTCATCATGGGTAAGTATTTTGTAATTTTCTAGAGTTTTGAAACTTTTTTATGATGCCGTTGGATAGTGTAACGTTGAATCATACGGTGAATAGGAAAAAAATGATTAATGCAAGTTTACAGGCGTTGAAAAGTGCCGGTGTGGAAGAGATAATGATGGACGTGTGGTGGGGGTTGGTGGAGAGGGAAGCGCCCGACGAGTACAATTGGGGCGGATATACTGAGCTTCTGGAGATGGCAAAGAAACTCAGGCTAAAAGTGCAGGCGATGATGTCGTTCCACCAGTGCGGCGACAACGTCGGCTACTCTTCCACATAAGTACATTGAATTAATTTAACTCTCAACTGCTCAATCAATTATTTTTTCGATTCATTAGTAATTACTGTAATTTGATGGAATATTGACTCAAAGAGAATGAAAGTGAACTTACCGTATTTGAACTTATCTACCGGATTTGCTAGGAGCTTACTGGATATTCATTGAGCTTACCGGATTTGGAGTTATTGAAGTTATCAGATTTTAACACCACATACCGTATATGAACAGATTTATTGAACGTGCCGTATCTGATGTTTAGAACTTACTGGATTTACACAATCAATACCGTATTTGCTTAGAACATACCGTATATGGTTTAGCTTACAGGTTTTGAACCAAACTTGCTAAAATCCGGTATTAAACAACAATATGGATATATATACGAAGAGATGGAAGGAAAAATATATATATATTTCAAACTTACTAAATGAAGATACATGGCTAATGTATATATAGCTAAACTTACACAACTTGGAAAGTACATACTAATCATACTACCTACTACTAGACAATGCTTGATAAAAGCTTAACTTATAATAAGTTAAAAACTAGTCTAATTTTCATCATTACATAGAGTTAGACTTAATCAAAAAATATGTGACAAATTATAACTACAAAAAATATAGTTGAGTGACAATAAAAGTGTCTTCATCATAATTGAATGTTCTGGAGTTTCTTATTGGAAAAAGAGAAGATTATAGTATGGTTCTGTTTTAATTTTGATGGGTTTCACGTGGGAATTTTGAGATCTGGATTTGGTCGGTGAAAAAAGTCAAATTGGACTTTTTGTTTCTTTTTCATTGTTCCAAATTTGTAGGTGGCACTGGGCCTTCGGGTTTGGTAAAAGGGTGAAAATAGGTGAATAAGTAAAGGGGTTGAATCGTAGAACAACGTTGAAACATAAACTTTAGTTATTTGATTAACTCGGAATTACAATGAACATGACTGACAATCAGAATTCATAAGAATACAAGCTTTTGCAATGAAGTTATTGACTTTGGAGAAGGCATTTAATGCTTCCTTAAAGATTTTTTGAGGAAGAAATCCGATTGACCATGGTTAATCGACTTTACCGTATGATTTTCAAAAGGTTAGTCCATTTTGAAACTTTTTCATCTCAGTTCAATGTGTATAAGGTAACGATACTATGATCAAATGCGTACGCGTTAAAATTCACAAAATTTCTTGCTGATTTCAAGATGATGCTGAGTTAGCAAATTTCCCAACTGTTAATGGAGAGTAAAGTACACAAGGCATTGAGGGAGAAGTATGGGGAGGAAGGATATAAAGAAGGTGATGTTATCGATTTTCATATTAATTTGCCAGACGGTCCTATGCACCTGATCCTCCACACATGGTTTTGTACAAGGGCCAGCGGTATGTTTGTGCTCCCAATCCCGAGTATCCCCCAAAAGTTGTTCCGGGTGAGTGAAGCATTAATTTTGGTAATGCAGGTTGTAAGCATTAATTTGTTGTATTGATGATCATTACTAGAAGAATGTTGGTTTTACTTGTGGTTAACTAGTATTGCAGACTGCCTGGGTGCTTAATATTTGTGGACCATTGAGTTTTTGAAGGAATTTTCTTGTAGCTATATAGCATTTCTCATTGTAGCAATTCACAACTGCATGGCAGATGGGATGTCACCCGGCAATGGGATTCTGTTGTAGAATATTTTTTAGTGAATGAGCTCATTCTGCTCTTGTTGCTTTTTCTTCTTGTTCATATATATAACTGCTCTCTTTGGTTCTATTTTTTTAAGCCCTTGTTTGAGCCCCATTTTTGGGTCAAAATACATTTTGGAACAGTGTTTTGTCAATATCAACGGGGAGAGAGTAGTTTTGTCAACCGTACTCAACATTTATGTTTATCGAAACTATGAAAACCTGGTTATATATAGAATTTTATTTCGTAATTATTATAGGAATGCTGGTAATCGAATAAGTAAACAATTTTAAAAAACATTTTGTTGATATTTACCTCGTGCGCAAAGTAAAAATGACTTTTTACTGTGTACGAATGCACGCCGTAAAAGGTAAAAAGCGAATATTTTTTACGGCACGCTGTAAAAAATACAATTTGTTATAATGTGACACACTGTTCGTCATACTAGTGAATTTGACAAATAATCATATCCTTTAATTTAAGCTAATCTACCAATCTAGATATGTTAAAACCTTTTAAAATATAAATACCACATCCAAAGACGCCCCAATAAAGGTTTTAATAGATCTAGACCATTAGATTAGCTTTAAGTTAAGGGCTAAGATTATTTGTCAAATTCATGGGTAGGAGAAATAGTCTTTATTTCCGAAAACACTATAACTAGATTTTGTATGGCAGTCATTTTAAGGAAGATGCCGTGTTTTTAGCTTATTTGTTCAAATGATAATCGTAGTCCCTGTCCATATCTCTATCTCTACTACTAACTTTCTAAGTGCTATTTTCTTCATTGGTTCTAGGCTTATTGCAATTTTAGTTGCATCTAGCAATCTCAGATTCCACCCTTTTTGAGCAATAGCCAATAAGGGAAGGAAGAATAGAATTTTAATAATCTAGAATGTTTATCTGGGTCTGGAATCATATTGTAACGCCAGCTTTTCTTAGTTTGTTAGCTCTACTCAAAGATGAGAGTGAGCTTTAAACAAACATTTACAATATCCTTCGTAAGTTTAACAATGGATCGAATTGATCCTTTTGTTTTTTGTTAAAACTAGAAGTGAAATGGAAGAGAGGAGAAGAGAAAAAACTGAGAGAAGAAACTTGATTGAACTGAATAATGATAGTTGATCACCTTACTTCTGGTCATGTACTCGATTATATATCAAAGTGCAAGAAAGATGATAAATGACTATAAAGTACAAAATGACAGCATCAATAGTAAACAAAGTATGGCAGAAATTACACAACTTGCAACAACAAATATTAAAAATAAAAAACTGAAATTATGGAGATTTAAATGAAGTCTTCACGTTATTCTTCATAGTTATTACTACAACGTTGTGTATTTCCACATAGAATTTAGATGTTTATCACTAGTGAAAGTACCCCGAGGTTAAATTTTAGTGAGCCACCAGTACAATGTTCATTTATAACAATAGAATCTAATCTTGTTTTGGATTATTTGAGCACGTTATGTGGCTCCAAGATCCAAGCATTTCTGCTTAGTGCTGGTTGTAAGATGAACAAATGTTTATTTTAAACTGATTGATTACTCGATCATTTTGCAGAAGAATGCCATGTTAGGGGGTGCATTGACAGGGGCACTCATATCTGCAGCCAGCAACAACGGCCGAGACAAGATCGTAACGGATGCCATAGTTGCAGGTGTCGTTGCAACTGCTGCAGAGTTCCTCAATTACCTGACCTGAACTGAGGGTAAGATATCTACTACTTCTTGGTTCCTTGCAATGAAGCTGGCGTACTTCTCTGGTAACCTCAAGCTCGAATATTATGATGTTTCCTGGACTGTGTTTGATATTTGCAAATAAAATATGTTTCCTGATCTTCGACACAATATGATATATTTTTTCGACTCAACTTTTTTTAGGGGCAGACCTACTTTAAGTCGATGTGCAATGCATAGTTCCTCGTAAGATTATATAAGCATTTTGCTCACATGATATTTGTGCCTAGTTTTGCATCTATTTCTTGAGGATCGAACACATATATAGCTTGCTTTCCCCATTTCTCGTCATGTCAATAGGATCCAACGCCATCACAGTATAAATTTCAACGAACAATAACATAACTGCAATACGGAATCCCTAAGTTACTTATATGTAAAATAATGTAGTTGCTTATAATAATTTCTTAGGCTTGACCAAAAAAGCTCCAATGAGAAATGTGGAACCTTCTCAACTTTAAAAGCTACAATCCTAAAGACAATTTAATAATAATGTTGTCTTTTAAATAAGGTGGTTTGATACGGTATCAGAGCACACACAAGGCTTGAGAGGGACAAGTCTTGAAACAGAAATGCAACACATGAAATCTCCACAGTCTTCCCTTTATCTCAGCTAGTAAGAATTGGAATTTTATTGTTGAAGGCAAACGGGATCAAGTTCGCCAGTGTGTTATACGTTAAGGATAAAATTTCACAATTAAAAAAATAAATAATATGTAAGGGTCTCAGCTTCTCCTCTTAATAGAGTTGACATTTTCATATGGAATTTCAAGACTTTATTATGTCATATAGAATAACAAGATTGACCTTTTTGAGATGACTTCAAAACTTAAATAGCATATGCCCCACTTGTCGGCTTCAGATTCTAACACTACTCCAAAGGTGGTGAGAATTGAAACGGTCACATTGAAGTTATGGCTGTTGATGAGTTCTTTCCCGATGTTGATTCTTGATAGCAAACTCGTCTATGAATCCATGGGCCATGGCATCAACATTGCAAGGGCTTGAAGTGAATTAATGAAGAATATAAAGATGTTATAAAGAAGGTTTTTGATTAGAGATGGGAGATTGTCGTAAAAAAAAGTTTAATATAATAAATAATAAATCAATAAAATCAATGCGGTTCACTTGAAGTGAACCATTACATATATGGAAAACACAATTTGACGTCGAAGGACCGATGCCAACTTATTCTGTGTGACATCTTTAGTCGATTAAGTCTAGACATTGATGACGAAATTTTATGACTAAATTAAGGGCAGTGTTTCACGTACAAGCCATGTACAGGGATTAATCCCTAAATTAATCACTTGAAATTGGGTAGGTGCGTCCCCAACAGGAGGGCGCCACGTAGGGGCCCTTGTATGAACGTGGCGTGTACGTGCATAATAACCCCTAAATTAATCAAATGAAAATGGCCTGTAGGTAACGTTACTTTTGGGTGTGAATTTTTAATTGTGCTATTGTCCATTAGTTCAAGACATCGACAATTGATGCGACATTTACGTAATACTATTGTTTAATTATTAAACACAATGAAAGTCCCTAAGGGGGCCATAATATTCCGTGAATCTCGAAGATATATTATTGTATGAACAGATATTTTTGAAAAAGTATCCGACAAATGAATCTTGATTCTTGAAGAATACACACGCACATAAGTCCTCAGATAAGTACTAAAAAAGAGCTTTCAAAATTTTATGTTGAGGTTTAGTAGAAGTAAACGAAAGGATTTCGTTATAAGATTTGATCAAGGATTAAGCTAAAAGTGTGTTTGAATCAATATTTTTTTCATGAAATTTATTTTTCAAAAGTTGGTCATGCAATCATGTTTTCCTCGAAATCAAAGAAAACATTTTCTTAGGTGGATAAGTTTTTATTTTATAAGCAATTTGCACTTCCCAAAAATAATTTCTTGGTTGAAAATTAAGCAACCAAACTATTGATTGTCTAGAACCCTTTTTTTTTTTTTTTTTAAATTTTCATGCAAGTTCCATACTAGTAATCAAACATAAGTGTCACTTTACTGAAACATTTTTCCCTTACCCGAGTTTAAGACTTGCTACGAAGAACAAAAGAGCCTTGCATTATCTTTAATTTGTAATTTTAACTTGAGAGCACTGCGTAGAATTCATCTCAATTGAAAAAATCTCTCCACTTAATTCTATTTTTTGTATCTAAAGAATATGTCGTCAGGCTGTAATTGTGGCTCAAGCTGCTCGTGCGGAAGCAACTGCAGGTAAACATACCTTCGACTTAATATTCCTACAATATAAAGGATTTTATGTTCATTTACTTCTAAGTTATTCTTTTTGTATTGGCAGTTGCGGCAAAATGTACCCAGACGTAGAGAAGAGCACTACAGTTACCATCATCGAAGGGATCGCACCAACAAAGATGTAAGTCTCATAATCAAAGGGGTCAATTACATCATTTCTTTTTGAATTCTGTGATCGGTTCATTGTTACATCTATTAAGAGATCGAAAAACTTATAATCCTTATAATAGGCTGTGTTATTATTGATCGTCGCTATTTTAAATGGGAGCTAAAGCAGTTGATAGTCGATGTCCATGAATAGTATTATTGCAATATTTCTATTAATTCATGCACTTCAAATAATATTTTAGGTAGGTGCAATCAAGAGATTATATTTAGCTAAAGGTTTTTTCCTAGTAAAACACTACTTCAGTTGTTTTTGTTTTTGTGATTTTGTGTTTTTTTTTTTTTTTTTGGTTGTTTTTTATTCTTATCACCTAAAAATTAAAAATCATATTTTATTCTAAATCAAAGTCAACTATTAAGTTAAGCATCAAATATAATGATTTGATTTGAATATGTAATATACGGGCAAAATGGTTTGTTGATCAAATCAATTCTTTGAATTTGCTTATAATTCACTAGAATTTAATTTTAATAAATTATAAGTATTCGGTAGAATCAACCAGTATTCATTAATGGAATTCATCGAGTTTTTTCGCTTCTTTGTGCATCAAGAGCCTTTTTAGTCTCCATAACCTAATTCAACCAGAGTAATTTCCACTTGTTTACGTATATTTTCATTTCTTAATTTTACGCAACCGTTGCAGGTACTCCGAGGGATCTGAGAAAAGCTTCAGTGCTGAAGGCGGCCATGGCTGCAAGTGTGGATCAAACTCCACATGTGACCCATGCAACTGTTGATGACAGAATATGGTTTAAGCCCTCCAAAGTAGCCATGGATGATGTTGTGTGTACTGTGTACTAAACATAATATAATAAGACAGCCTTAAATTGGACAAATTCATTTACTGGATTTGTCTGGTGTTTACTGTCTATTATCTCTGTAATTGTGTCTGTAATTTATGTTTGCAGTTTGGTTACTGGGCTTCAATTTCCTTGTGATTTATTATTGTGTAAACTTCCAATCAATTACCCTATCCTTTTCGGAGTACAGATGTGTTGTCCTCATCTTCATGTCCCTTGACTGTCTAGCCAATCAAATTTTGACATATCTCTATTAAAGTGTCAAAATTTGAGTTCAATGTAGATTTTTTTTAATGAGATCTGTTATGTGTACAGAAAATATGTTGTCAGAATTAATACAGATGACACTTGGCAATTTTCTGTTGGACAATGGAAAAAAAACAAACCAAACAGATGTTGTCACAACATCTCTATTAATTCTGACACCACTGCTTCTATACAAGCAGAGAAACTCTTTTTTTATATATATTTTTCTTTTCTTAAAGGCTGAATTGTGTTCCACTCAAATTTTGTCACTTGAAAATTATAGTTATGTCAAAATTTGATTGATGAGTCAGCCAAGGGTACAAGGAGGAGTTGATATCTACAGTTCAAAATTGACCGTCCAGTTTGCTATCCACCTCGAGCTATTGATGTCATTAACATGTTGGGTTGTCTCAAGCATACGTGCTCGTCCATTTTTACACCACTAAGGAGTAAAAAAGGACGATAGTAAGTAGACGTATCAAGTGGACCACCACATCCATTCGGTACACGGGTCTAGTACGTTTTAGAAAAAAAAAAAGTAAACAAAATGTAAAAGGTCTGGCCTGTTTTAAACCTCTTTATCATATCAATGCTAAATTCAATTTAGTCCATAGCTTTTCAAAACTGTAACATTTCTTAAGACTTCCAAATAAATGGAAACTTTTAGGTATAATTCTACATAATCTTTCAAGAATGGTTGATCTTTTCTACTTGATTGGCATCAACTACAAATGAATCAAATTATCGATATATGCGAGTTTGGTCCTGTTCTTGAGTTGTAACTAATTCTCTCATAGTTGAACATGACAAATTCAAAACAAATATAGTATGTGAATAGTACACTCACTAGAATTCACAAATTTCTTGGAGATTTTGCACACCAAAGCAAGATGAGAATTCAGATAATCTTGAATATGATCTTCAAGAAATATAGTTCTATGAAACTATGTTACGTGAGTAAAGTTCAAACTTATTTAAGCTACGATGTTCGGTATGTATACAAGTAGTTATCCATTTGTAAGTTTTTAGTTAAATTATGGGGTAAATCTTATCTGTGTTTATTGAACTTTTAGCAAAATCTTCATTGGATGAATAGTATTGGAAATGAATGGAGAAATGGCGGAACGTGATTAACCACATATTGGATCACTCCAGTGTGGCAAGAAGTCATTAATGCTGAGTAGGCTCCTATGCAACTAGCTATACCCTGCTTGGTCCCCTCAAGGCCGGTCATAAGCCAAAGCCAACTAGGCAATGGCTTAGGGCCTCACATCTAATGGGGGCCTCCAAATGAAAACCATGGTAAAAGCTCAATTAAACTAGTATAAATTAAAAAGATGGATTAATTAAAAATTTATTTAACAATAATTTTTTTGGTCTATTCTTAGTTCGATCTTATCCAAAACAATTTTTTCTTGAATTTAATATAAATGATTAATTACAAGCTATCAAATGAGTTCATTACTATTATGGTAATATGATTTGATTTGGAAAGCAATATTACACATCCAGTAGTGTACTTAAATGAGCTATAACTCGAATTTGATTTATCCAAAATAACGTTTTCACTAGTCCATAATGTCCATAATTTGATTTATCGAAAATAGCTTGAATTTTCTACTTTATTTTTTGAATTGTACCAAGTCTTTGTTTAAAATATAAATATATTATTTATTTAAATATTTAAATATTTTTACGCTTGTAAATTTTTTTTTACATCTAAGGGTCCCATAATAATGGGTCGTCTAAGGCTTCAAAATTCTCAGGACCGGCCCTAGATTCCCTGGCAAGGTGGAGGTTCTGTAGCGCATCATGATCACCGGGCTAAGGGGTGGTTCAGCATTGATCAATAAATTTTAGTTTGTTTCACTTGGATGACTGAGTTCAATTTAGATTCCAAACTCAACTACCTAAAAATTTCTGTGATTTTTAAGAAATTTTAGGAATTACTGTAAAGATATTGGGTTGAAAAGGGGAATTACTCTAGGAATTTAAAAATGCTAATAAAATATTTATCTATATGTAGACAAGCTCCTAGAGAAAATTATATATAGGGGTGAAGGGTTATTCATTTTTAACTTCTTAAGGTTATGAATCATCTCCGAAGCAAACTGTTCGAATGAAAATTAAATTACTTTTAGAAGGTAAAAAATAGTAAAGACCTAAGAAATGAACCTGACGTAGTAAGCACGAAAAAGAGGATGAAAACTGGCCCCCATGGCACATCTCCAAGTGGTAAAAGGGAAGGGTGGAGAAATTCGGCTTTGCTTAAGGCTGCCGCGTCAAGAGTTCGAATCCTGAAATATGGATTTGGCTCTTGGGTAAGTGCAAGTGTACAAGCAGCCTTCCATCCTATACCCTTGGAAGCATAACCTGTAATTTACTTCCCTCACGATACTCCAGGATAGGCGTGGTGTGGGACTCTCAAAGTTGGGATTCAACCTGAAAAAGAGGATGAAAACTGATATTCAAGGATAGGTGTCAACACCCATATTTTTTGGAAGGGTGACTAGCGGCTCGACAGAGACGAATCTAAAATTTTGTAGAAAAATTCGAATTAAGATCCATCAAATGCTTTACTCCCGACTCAATAAACTTTTCAATGATATATTACATAATTTGTGAAGACCTTGATATCAATCTTAGGACTCTATTTTCTCCATGTATTCTGCGTGTTGACTCCCACATTCCGAATTCACCAAGGAACCCCATTTTGGTACTTCTAGCCCTGTTTGATCATTAAGTTAAGCCCATAAGGTGGAAAAAATAATTAGCATATGTAACGCTCAATCTCTTATTCACCCGAGCATCATTTTTGACAAGTAAATATATGATTTTCGTTGTTCTCATGGAGGAGAAAACAAATCAATCTTGATCTTCCAAAATAAACAAACGGGTCACACTTAAAATTTATGTCAAAGTCAGCCCTTCAATTCATTTTTTCCAACAAGTCGAAGCGAAAATGTCCCGCTGTAGTTGATGTGCAGTATGTACCATCTGATAATAAAGTCCTAATAGGAATTTGTCATCAGAGTAAGCTTGCTTAAGGAGAACGTCGTGCCTTATGCTTAGGTATGCTATTGGGCCTCAAGGCTCGAGTTGCTTACTCTAACGCGGGATGTCATATGAAAGCTTCAGCTTGCATTACGTCATGCTTAGGTTGCAGTCATTTTGGCTTTATCAATAAGAGATGATATCATAACAAATAATTAACTCGATTTAATTTTTTTTTTATTCACATATGAATATGTTAATCCATCTTTCTGAGTTTTTTTTTTTTTTTTTTTAAATTCTAAATAGAAGTGTAGAGCCGACTCAATCTCTTAAAAAAGTGAGATGACCGCCCAAGACCTCCAAATTAATATATATATTGAAATAGTTTTAATGCTAAATAAAGTAGTAATATAAATAATCAATATTATGACAAAAAAAGTCTATGGGTAACAAATAATAATCATACATCAAAAAATAAGTTTTTCATTGGTGATAATTTTTAAAATATATATCCAAATAAATTAATATATTCATGAAACTTCGTCTTTAAATAAAAGAAAATAATTAAATATTGTCTCAATAATTAAATAACAGATTCAAGATTACTACCAAATTTTCAGTTAGTATTATGAAAAATAAAATTATTCGATACATTAAAATTTTGTCTATAAATAATTAATGAAAATGTAAAACTTAAATACTAATGTCAAAAAAAATATTTTTTAATTAAATAATAGTTAGAAAAATAATTTGTCCGACATTAATATTATAAATATAAATAAAAATATATCTTAAGTTACAAACGCCATATTACATCTGTAACTTAAAGAAAAAAAAAAGTAATAACTTAATAAATTCTGTTGGTGAAACAAACTTTTCAATCGTTGATCAGTAATCATAACATTGTTGATGATATCATTGATTATATTGTCATCGATTATTGCTAATAAAGGTGTGTCAATGATTGTCAATGACGTCATTGATAACATTTCCATTGATAATCATTGATGGAGGTGCATCAGTGATAAGGATATCATTATTTTTGTTTGAAATCATTGACAAATATTTATTTGAAGCGGGAGCTCTATTCACTGGGATCATTAGTAATCGATGACAGAGGTGCATCATTGATAATGGTATCACTATTTTTTTTTATCGAAATCATCAACAAATATTTATTTTCGTCTAATCACCGATTATAATATTGTTGGCGATTGTCGATGGAGATCAATATTTTTTGTCTACCATTTATGCTGTTTTATGATCATCATCATAGGAAATGTTTTCAATTTTTTTTTCAAGACTGTTGTGATTTTTCTATCGCAAGTGTACGATATCGAACAAGTAATAAAGTGGACCTAAGAGTCCGGACATCGTTCCCATGAGGACTATACTTAAAATGCCTAATCTAGTTAATTTCAACTTCTATTTGATGAATGTAACCTCAAATTTGTGTGAAGATGATTGTAATCTAAAGAAAACTTAAAATTAAAGTGTGATGTGCACAAAAACGACGTTGAAGTTTAACAATGAGAAGAATGTTAGGGCAAAACATTTCACCTATTGGATCGCCTTTACGATTTACATCAAGATTCATAAACTAAAGTAGTGTTCGGTCAAATTCTCCTAATATATTTAACTTACCCCTCTCGAGTTCTCGTTGAGCCTACCAAATAAGTTGCATGTTCGCCCTAACGATGGATTTAACTATTCATATTACACAAGGAGAAAGAAATAAACATCATAGAATACATCACCGGGTTTGATGTAAAGATTTAGAAGAATAAACTCGATCTTGCACCAAAATCCTTTCCTCTTCTTGTCAATCCTTCACAAATGAGTCCCTTTGTGCTTCATTCCTTGAGTTCCTTGGTTGAATCTTCTCTTTGAAACCTTCCAATTAATTGTAAATCTCTCAATATGTTCTTGTGCCTCTCCAAATTGTGTCACCCTACAAAAGGTCTAAAAGAAGTCTTTTTATACTCTTCCCCACATCCATGCTAGAATAGGGTTTTTTTCAATAGGCTTTTTGAATCGAAAATTCCCATAATTGCTGGTAAGAAGCGGCGCCAGGATTGCGGCGCCGCAGCCACCGCGTCATTTAACTGCATGGCGCCGTGGCGCCAATGCTTGTCATGTTTTGACTGTTTTGCCCCTTTTTGTCCATCATTTCTCCTGATTAAGTCATTACTCCTTTTTATCGTCCCTTCGTTGCTTCATTGCTATCTTAAAACTTCTACAAAACAACACGAATAAACACATCAAAAACCTTCACTCATAGAATCTAGCTTATAATTAAATCAAAAGTAAGATAAAAACTCGTGAGTAAAATACACTCGTCAAATACCTCCAAACTTATCAGTTTGCTAGTCCTCGAGCAAGTAAAAAGAAAATAATGAGAGACATAAACAAATATTCAGTTAGATACTTTACCATTGGGCTCAACATTGAGAACATTACAACATATTCATTAGTGGCTTCAAAATTGTAATGCAAGAGCTAAAATTCCACCTAATCAATGCGAAACGGGTGTGTGTGTGTGTGTGTGTGTGTGTGTGTGACAATAATTAGATGTAACGCGGTATAATAATAAGATGATTCAATTCCCGACCTTGAAAGTCAAGTATATCCCTACTTTGCTCATGAGATTCACACACCCCCAAACTTGTTTTACCTTCACTATCGAAGGTGTATTCTAAATCTGATGTTCAATGTTAATTCCTCACACCACTTTAGTTTGGTAGGATTTCACTAATTGCCGTCCAGCATATCAACAACGAGGATTCTCCTTATTTTCAACCGCTTCAACCCCTTAGAGTCAATCAGATTACTAACCCTTTATCAAAGGTTCAATTTTCTAAAGCAAGTGTTCGGGACTAAATCAAGACATTTGGTGCGTCTTCTGTTTCATGCACCCACTTTTTCATATCTATGCATTTTCTATTTAGTTCTGTGTAGACGTTTCTCCTTTAAGCTTTCTAAATGACCCCTTTATCGAGTTTTTGGTCAATGACTCCCAAATCAAACGACTTTAGGGCATCAGGTTTTAAACCCTTACAGGCTTAATCACTCAAGTCATAAAGGTTACGAAGAAACGTTGTCCTCATTGGGATCTTTTGAGGGTAGCTTCACAACGAGGCAGCTTTTTTCCTTTAACGCTATGATTTAGTGCAATGTCCCTCATCAAATACTCATTCTCGAAAATATTACCCCTAACTTAAAGTTCTCACCTGATTTCATCCAATAGGTTTCAGACAATCCACACACAAAAAATTCATGCATGTAATCCACATTTATTTCCATGTTTCCCTACAACAGTTCAACCCTCCAAACATCCAAATTTTGGCTTAAGGGTATGATGTTTAATGGTTGTTTGGTTTTAGTATTTAAGGTCTCTACTTCAACCTGTAAACATGATTCAACTTACTCAAGTACAATGTCACAATCTAATCACGTGCATGAAGTTTTTCCGTTACATAAACAATACGCCCTCAATCATATTCATCACTGCCAACAAGGCTATCTAACTCACACAAGCATGCAATTTTTTTTTTAAATATGTCACACAAGCAAACACACATAACTAACAACACAAAACACACAAACATAACTACTAAACAAAAAGCTATAGTAATAAACCCACATGATGTGCACCCCCCAAACTTAAAGTAAACGTTGTCCCCAATGTAACACATAAAAACTAAGAAGGGGTAAGACTTCCCTGAGTACATCATTAGGTGTCGCCGCCATCGCCCTATTGAGATGGATCCTGGTTGGATGGATGATACGGAAAAGATGGTGGTGGAGGAAAAGGCATGTTGGGATATGCAGATGCCAACGCCGAGAAGAACTCATTCTGATATTGAAATTATGTATACATGGAGTTCTGCAACTGGTGATACTGATCAGTCATAGAGGACTGCATGTGGGCAATTTGATTCTGAAGCCCGTTGTACCTCTTTTGATTCCTTGATTCCAACTGGTCGTACCTCTCTGTGAGTTGTAGCTGCAGTTCCTCCAACCTACTTGCAATGTCATCATCCTGAGATGTGGTAGGATGAGGTTCACTGGGACGAGAAGATTGAGCTTCTGTGGCCCGTGAAGGAATCTTGCTAGAGAATTGCCTGATTATTTTCTTTGTTATTGGTGCCTTAGGATGCACTATTTCTTCAGCTGGAGAAGACTCAATCCCCCCCTTTCATACAAAGGGCATAAATCAGTGAGGGATACCCCAGATCGGCAATGGTAGAGCCTTTGAGTCCCCACAAAAAGTTGGTCTGAATGACCAAGCCCACATCAACACTTAGTCCTTGTTGATAGCATAGTTTAACAGTGCTCTTTCCTTCATTACCTGGCTAATATTGTTGCGGGGCAATAATTTATCACAAATGAAATAGTGCCAAGCCTTGCATTTAGGGTACATTCCCACAGTAGGAAAATTAGTATGTTCATCTCCTGATTTTTTCCAAGTGGTTTGCAAAATGGCTAATGCATTAATGACCTTAGTTGGACCGATCGCCCTGCTCTCCTGCAGTCGAGAGAAATCATCTTCATCAATGTCGGGTAGACCATAGAAACTATTGATTGAGCTTCTATCGAAGCGTGTCCACTTGCCCTGGACATAAACCTTTAAATTCTGGTGCTTCTTCGCGTTTGCATAAAACTCATGCACCACTGGTATAAGTTCCGACTGTGGTTGCCATGTAAGTAGCTCCCAATTTTTTCCTTCTCTAGGTCCATGTTCAACTGCTTCAATGCCCAGTATGCTCTGTGCTCGAACTCAACTGGTAGATGGCATGCCTTCTCAAAGACAATTCTATAAGGTGACATCCCAATTGGTGTTTTGTAAGCTGTGCGATATGCCCATAAGGTATCGTCCAATTTCTTAGACCAATCTTTTCGAGAAGAGTTCACTGTCAGTTCCAGAATCCTCTTTAGCTGTCTATTAGAAGTTTCAACCTGCCCACTTGTCTGAGGATGATATGGTGTAGCTATTCGATGTTGCACCCTGTATTTATGCAGAATTGCCTGAAATAAACGATTGCGAAAGTGATTTTCACCATCACTGATAATGGCTATTGGAGATCCATAGTGGTTGAAAATGTGTTTCTTGATGAAGTCAATCACTACGCTTGCATCATTTGTAGGCAAAGCTTTTGATTCCACGCATTTGGAGACGTAGTCTACTACTACTAATATGTATCGATTGTTGTAAGATGAAGGAAAATGCCCCATAAAATCGATTCCCTACGCATCAAATATTTCCACCTCCAAGATGTTGTTAAGTGGCATCTCGTGACGGGCTGATATGTTACTTGTTCTCTGACACTTATCACATGATCTGCAGAAGCTGTAGCAGTCTTTGAACATTGTAGGCCAATAGAAACCACATTGAAGTACCTCTGCCGTAGTTTTAGTTGGGCCAAAGTGTCCTCCATTAGCTGAAGCACGAACCCGAGAAATGATAGGTTTCATCTCATCCTTTGGCACGCATCTCCTGATAATCTGATCTGACCCTCTTTTGTATAAATTTAGATCGTCCCAATAATAGAATTTTGTGTCATGGAGAAGCTTCTTCTTCTGTTGATATGTGATATTCGGATTGATATGGCCACTCGCTAAATTGTTAACAATGTCTGCAAACCACGGAGCCTTTTCTATCTGAAATAATTGATCATCTCGAAAGATTTCATGGATATCCATGCAACTGCTCTATCCTCGACAAATGATCAGCTACTTGGTTTTTTGTACCCTTTTTATCCTAAATTTCAATGTCAAACTCTTATAGTAACAGAACCCATCGAATCAGCCTAGGTTTACATCCTTCTTTTCGAACAAATATGTCAAAGCTGTATGGTCAGTATAGACTATCACCTTTGAACCAATCAGATATGAGCGAAATTTTTCGAAGGCAAAGACCACCGCTAGCATCTCCTTTTTAGTTGTTGCGTAATTGATCTGAGCATTTGTCAAAGTTTTGCTGGTATAATAGATGACATGTAATACTCTTCCATTGCGTTGTCCCAGCACTGCTCCCACTGCGAAATCACTAGCATCACACATGAGTTCGAAAGGTAAGTCCCAATTCGGTGCCACAGTCACAGGTGCAGAAGTTAACTTTTCTTTCAAAGTGTTAAAAGCATTTAAACACTCATCAGAAAAGTTATATAACACATCATTCTCCAGTAAATTGCATAATGGTTTTGTCATTTTTGAGAAGTCATGAATGAACCTTCTATAGAATCCTGCATGTCCCAAAAATTTTCTGATCCCCTTAACTGAATTGGGTCGCTGCAATTTTTCAATAACTTGTATCTTAGTTGTGTCAACCTCAATACCCCATCCAGAAATTATGTGACCCAAGACTATTCCCTCTTTGACCATAAAATGACATTTCTCCTAGTTGAGCACCAGATTCTTTTCTTCACATCTCCAAACAGTGATAAAAAGAATCTCCAAATACAAAAAAGTCATCCATAAATACCTCAATATATTTCTCCACCATATCAGAGAATATGGACACCATGCACCGTTGAAAAGCCGTAGGTGCGTTGCATAGACCAAAAGGCATCATTCTGAAGGCAAAAGTTCCATAGGGGAATGTGAAGGTTGTTTTCTCTTGGTCTTCTAGAGCAATGGTTATCTGATTATACCCTAAATATCCATCTAGGAAACAGTAATGGGAATGTCCCACTAACCTCTCCAACATCTGATCAATGAAGGGTAATGACAAGTGATCTTTTCTGGTAGCATTGTTCAACTTCCTGTAATCAATACAAATTCTCCATCTCGTCACCAAACACATTGGTATTAGCTCGTTGTTTTCATTTTTCTCTACTGTGATTTCTCCTTTTTTTTTTGGGACAACATGTACTGGACTCACCCAAGAACTATCTGAAATGAGATAGATAATTCCTGCATCCAGCAATTTTAGTACTTCCTTTCGCACCACTTCCTTCAAGGTTGGATTTAATCTACGTTGTCCTTCCACTGATGGTTTCGATTCATTCTCCATCAAAATTTTGTACATACATAGCGTGAGACTGATTCTTCTGATGTCAGCTATTGTCCATCCAATTGCAATTTTATGTTTTCGAAGTACCTCTAATAATTTGTGTTCTTCTTTTTCCGCTAAATCATTTGCAATAATTACGGGAAGTGTAGTGGAGTCTCCCAAATAAGCATAACGGAGATGTGATGGCAAAGGCTTAAATTCCAATGTTGGCACATTCTTAACTGAAGGTATATGTGGTGAAGGATTGACACCAAGTGATTCAAAGTGCCAATGTCTTCGCCTAACTGGGTGTTCATCCAAATGCATAGCAGCATCTGTTCTTCTCACGCTGTTTGCTTCTGATAGTGCCATGTTCGCTTCACTGAGAATCATGGGATTCTCTGCGTTGAATATGTCGGTCACAAGTTCTTCTAGAATATCTATATTGTAACATGTGTCTGATTTCAAAGGGTGTTTCATCGCTTCTAACACGTTAAATATGACCTATTCATTATCCACCCGAAGAATCATTTTGCCGTCATGGACATCAATAAGCGCCCTTGCGGTGGCTAAGAATGGTCTTCCCCAGATCAGAGGTATATTGGAATCTTCTTCCATGTCCAATATGATAAAATCCACCGGGAAGATGAACTTATCAACTTTGATTAGAACATCCTCTATGATCCCTTTGGGTCTCTTGATAGATCGGTCAGCCAGTTGCAATGATATGGTTGTAGGTTTTGCTTCTCCTAATCCTAAAGATTTGTACACATATAGAGGCATTAAATTGACACTAGCACCTAAATCACATAAAGATTGCGCAAAATAAATAGACCCAATTGTGTAAGGTATAGTGAAACTCCCTGGATCCTTAAGTTTATGAGGTAGCTTTTTCAGAAGAATTGCATTGCACTCCTCGTTTAGGCACACTGTCTCATATTCTTCCAGCTTTCTTTTGTTGGACAAAATTTCTTTCAAGAATTTTGTGTAGCTGGGCATTTGTGCAATGGTGTCTGCAAAAGAAATATTTATGTGCAGTTTCTTGAATACTTCAACAAATTTGGCAAATTGTTTGTTTAGCTTCCTCTTTTGCAATCGTTGAGGAAAAGGGATTGGTGGCATATAAGTTTGCACTGGACTTGGTGCTCTAACTGGCGGTGTTTCTTGTCTTTCTTCCTCTTCATTTGAAGTTGATGCAAATTCTTCTTCAACCAGAACTTCCTTGCCCTTTCTGTCTGGTCTCTTCACATTTATTTCTAGAAGTTGTACTCCACTTCGAGTTGTTATGGCTTGCACTTGTTCCTTTGGATTGGTCATGGTATTTCCTGGCAATGTTCCTTATGGGCATCTGCAATCTGTTGAGCAATCTGACTAATTTGTGTTTCCAGTTTTTTGATAGATGCTTGTTGGTTCTAAAAATTTGTATCAATTTGTTGGAAAACTTTGTCTGTCTTTTGCATGTATTGGTTGAACATCTCCTCAAGCTTGATTTTTTCTCTTGTTGGACATTATTCAAACAATTGTCCTGCTGATTGTCTAACCATCTAAAATTTGGGTGCTGTCTCCATCCTGGGTTGTATGTTTGTGAAAAACGGTTAAAGTTGCAAGACCTATTTTGGACGAAGTTAACTTGTTCTTTTGGACAGTCCACAGACATGCAGTTTTCAGTCACATAATTAGCTCTACAATTCTAGCATGATGGATTGGTTTTCATTCCCTGTACTCCTTGAGTTTGCAACTTCACAAGCAACTCCTCTTGCTTTGTTAATGTTGTTATCTGTGCATTGGTAGATGTTGTGCTATCCACTTCATACACCCCAGCTGCTTCTGTGGTGTCACTCATTCAGATGAAAACATGGAGTGTGTGTTGGAAATTAATTCAAATAAATCCATTGCATCTTGCATTGATTTTCCATTGCATATTGACCCACCTGCAGATGCATCTACTTGAGATTTTGACATAGATGAGAGTCCGGAATAGAAATATTGCACTTGATGTCCTGTGGAAATTCCATGGTTTGGACATTTTCTCATGAGTTCTTTAAATCGGTTCCAGGCTTCATGATAACATTCCCCATCTTTCTATTGAAAAGTTTGAATGTCCAATCTGATTTTTGCTACCCTAGCAGGTGGAAACAATTTTGTACAGAGTCTCATAGTCAGTTCTTCCCATGTAGTAATGCTTCCATGGGGTTCTGCATCCAACCATTCCAGTGCAGCATCTCTCACGGTGTAATGGAATAGGCGCAATTTGATAGCATCTTGATTAACCCCTGGTGCATGAAAGTTCTGACAAGTTTTGAGAAATCTGGAGACGTGTGTATTCGAATTTTCATGAGGTAGCCCATAAAATTGCAGTGTTGCTCATCGAATTGATCCATTCTGCCCTCATTTGAAAATTATTCACCCCGAAATCTGGATACACAATGCTGGATCGTACAGAAACTGCTATAGGTGTCAGAAACATGGAGACTGGTAAATCTCCTTCATTTATTTCTTCCCGTTGTTGCTGTACCGGTGGCAATGCTCATGCTCCCATTGCACCAACTGGCCGAATTCGATTAGAAATCTGTTGTTCTTCAACCATTTGATGGTGCTGTTTTTGTTTGTGTCCTTTGCGTCTCTGCCTGAAAGTACGTTCAATCTCCAAGTCAAACGGTTCAAGATCGTCGCTTTGAGTGCGGAGCATACAACGAACACCTTTTTTCTGTAGATAAAATTAAATAAACAAATCAAATAAATGTTGAAACTAAAACAAATTAAGAATGAAAGTAAATCATTGAATAATTGGCCAGAAAATTCAAGGCATTAAGTCATAAATAAAACCAACACATAAACAAATTAGAAACAAGAATCTTGAATTAAAACATAAAGGTTTTCCCAAATAGGTTACATGTTCGTCCTGGTAATGGATTTAGTTATTTATATTACACAAGGAAAAAGAAATAAACATTACAGAATACATCACCGGGTTTGAAGTAAAGATTTAGAAGAATAAACTCGATCTTGCACCAAAATTTCTTCCTCTTCTTGTCAATCCTTCACAGATGAGTCCCTTTGTGCTTCCTTCCTTGAGTTCCTTGGTTGAATCTTCCCAATCTTCTCTTTGAAACCCTCCAATTGATTGTAAATCTCTCAATGTGTTCTTGTGCCTCTCCAAATTGTGTAACCCTACAAAAGGTCTCAAAGAAGTCTATTTATACTCTCCCCCACGTCCATGCTAGAATAGGGTTTTTTTTATGAGCCTTTTGAACCGAAAATTCCCGTAATTGCTGGTAACAAGCGGCGCCGCGAAGCTAGGATTGCGGCACCGCAGCGCCACGTACAAAAGGTCTCAAAGAAGTCTATTTATACTTTCCCCCACGTTCATGCTAGAATAAGGTTTTTTTTAATGAGCCTTTTGAACCGAAAATTCCCGTAATTGCTGGTAACAAGCGGCGCCGCGGCGCTAGGATTGCGGCGCCGCATCGTTTAACTGCATGGCACCACAGCGCCACCCCTGCGGGTGCATTGGTGCCGCAGCGTTGTGTTGGGGCGCCGTGGCTCCAATGCTTGTCGTGTTTTGACTGTTTTGCCCCTTTTTGTCCATCATTTCTCCTTATTAAGTCATTACTCCATTTTATCGTCCCTTCGTTGTTTCATTGCTATCTCAAAACTTCTACAAAACAACACAAATAAACACATAAAAAATGTTCACTTCACATAGAATCTAGCTTATAATTAAATCAAAAGTAGGATAAAAATCGTGAGAAAAACACACTCGTCAAAGACCCTCAATTGCTTGATGTAAGGAAAAAGTAAAAGTGGCCCAAACTTGTTTAGGCTCATCCTACCCCAATTTTGTTCAAATAATGGTGTTTTTCTACTTGATTGTTGTTAACTATGATTACAATCCAAACACGTGAGTGCAATACATGACCCAAACATGCTCATAATGCTAGTTGCTGCCACGGGCTTGTTTGCTAACTAATGATCCGTTGTTTAGACAATAAATCGTTTTTGTTTTTTTGTTTTTTGTTTGTTTTTGTTTTTTCTTTCTTTCTTTTCTTTTCTTTTTTTTTTTTAAATGTAAAAGATGTTTTTTGAATAGCTTTGGGTCATGGAACAAAAAATCGGCTTGAGCGACAGGTCGAATACAAAATCGGGTTGAATATTTGGTCGAAATCTAACGTTGGTTTTCAACACTTAACCAATTTTCTCAGGTTCTAAACCAATTTCCAACAGGAGGTGCCATTGAAACTGCTGCAGAGTTCCTCAATTACCTAACTTGAATTGAGGGTAAGATATCTACTGCTTCTCGGTTCCTTGCAATGAAGCTGGCGTACTTCTTTGGTAACCACAAGCTCGAATATTATGATATTTATTGGACTGTGTTCGATATTTGCAAATAAAATATGTTTCCTGATCTTCGAAAAAAAGGATATTTTTTTCGACTCAACTTTCTTTAGGGGCAGACCTACTTTAAGTCGATGTGCAATGCATAGTTCCTTGTAAGATTATATAAGCATTTTGCTCACATGATATTTGTGCCTAGTTTTGCATCTATTTCTTGAGGATCGAACACATATATAGCTTGCTTTCCCCATTTCTCGTCATGTCAACAGGCTCCAACGCCATCACAGTATAAATTTCAACGAACAATAATGGCACTGCAATACAGAATCCCTAAGTTACTTATATGTAAAATAATGTAGTTACTTATAATAATTTCTTAGGCTTGACCAAAAAAGCTCCAATGAGAAATGTGGAACCTTCTCAGTTTTAAAAGCTACAATCCTAAAGACAATTTAATAATAATGTTGTCTTTTAAATAAGGTAGTTTGATACGGTATCAAAGCACACACAAGACTTGAGAGGGACAAGTCTTGGAACATGAATGCAACACATGAAATCTCCACGGTCTTCCCTTTATCTCAGTTTGTAAGAATTGGAATTTTATCGTTGAAGGAAAACGGGATCAAGTTTGCCAGTATGTTATATGTTAAGGATAAAATTTCACAATTAAAAAAATAAATAATATTAAGGGTCTTGGCTTCTCCTCTTAATCGAGTTGACTTTTTTTTGTATGGAATTTCAAGACTTAATTATATCATATAGAATAACAAGATTGACCTTTTCGAGATGACTTCGCAACTTAAATAGCATATGCCCCACTTGTCGGCTTCAGATACCGACACTACTCCGAAGGTGGTGAGAATTGAAACAATCACATTGAAGTTATGGCAGTTGACGAGTTCTTTCCCGATGTTGATTCTTGATAGCAAACTCGTCTATGAAGCCATGGCATCAATATTGTAAGGGCTTGAAGTGAATTAATGGAAATATAAAAATGTCACAAAGAAGGTTCTTGATTAGAGCTGGGAGATTGTTGTAAATAAAGTTTAATATAATAAATAATAATTCAATAAAATCAATGTGGTTCATTCGAAGTGGACCATTACATATATGGAAAACACAACTTGACGTCGAAGGACCGATGCTAACTTAATCCGTGTGACATCTTTAGTCGGTTAAGTCTAGACATTGATGTCAAAATTTTATGACTAAATTATTTAAATCACTTGAAAATGGGAGTAAATTGCCTATTTAGTCACTGAACTTTTAGCCATGCTTCCAAAGGGTCACTGAACTTTACAATTCATAATCCCAGAAGTCACTGACCTAACGGCAATTACCAAAATTGGACGGAATTTCCACGTTGCAGCTAACGTGGCACGACAACTCAGTGGATTTATGCCAACTCGTCGAAATTGCTACACACGTGGTAATTCCTTCATTTTGAAACATGTTTTTGTAACCCAAAAAAAATAATTGAAAATTGGTAAAATTAATAAAACCCATTTCATCTCCCCCCCAAACCATTTTGAAAATTGGTAAAATTAATAAATACCAGAACTGGTTGCATTCAACTCCCCTCCCCTCCAAACCATTTACATCTATCCATTTTTGCATTTGCAAGAGGATCAAGCATTTGGAGACAGTTGACAAATTCTGAGTTTCAAGTGGTATTTTGAGGGGGTTGAATGCAACCAGTTCTAAGATTTATTAATTTTACCAATTTTCAAAATGGTTTGGGGGAGAGATGAAATGGGTTTTATTAATTTTACCATTTTTCATTTTTCAATTTTTTTTGTAGGTTACAAAAACGTGTTTCAAAATGAGGGAATTGCCACGTGTGTAGCAATTTCGACGAGTTGGCATAAATCCATTGAGTTGTCGTGCCACGTCAGCTGCAAAGTGCAAATTCCGTCCAATTTTGGTAACTGTCGTTAGGTTAGTGACTTCTGGGATTATGAATTGTAAAGTTCAATGGCTAGTTACGTTATTTGAAAGTTCAGTAACCCCTTGAAAGCATAGCTGAAAGTTCAGTGACTAAATAGACAATTCACTCTGAAAATGGCGTGTAGGTAACATTACTTTTGGAGGTAAATTTTTAATTGTGGAAATTACACCAAACTAGATCTTAAGTTTGACCTTTTTAAAAATCTGGTTTTCACGTTTTTTTTTCTTTACATTTATAGGTTTTTCATCATTTTAATTAAATAATTAATCTTTTAAATACCTAATTTATTTATTAATTCCTTACCACCCTCCCCCTCACACATCGCCTCTCTCTCTCTCTCTCTCTCTCTCTCTCTCTCTCTCTCTCTCTCTCTCTCTCTCTCTCTCTCTCTCTCTCTCTCTCACCTCTGCGCCGCCGCCGCCGCCGCCGTCGCCTCCTCATCCCCTTCTCCTCCCTGCCGGCAGCACTCAGCAGCATCACGAAGCTGCCTTTTGCAGCGTCGAAGCGGTGCTGTGAATCGTAGCAGCGCTTGACGCTGCTGAACCACATGCGTGGATGTGTGTAGCTGTGGTGGAAGGACCGTCTCCACCATAATGTCGCGACGGTGGCAAATTTGGGTTACTGTCGACGACTGGGATGTGGTTAGTGGCGATTGAGTAGTGATTTTTGTGTTGTTGGTTGCTAGGTGGTGGTTTGATAGAGGTAAGACTGCGATGGTGGTGGTGTAGTGGTTGGTTTCTATGGGTGTGGTAGTATTGGAACAAATGGTGGATTTAGTAGGCATTGGTTGTGGTTGTGCTATAGTTGATTTAAGTTGCAGGTAGAGGTGGTGGGTGGTGTTGGAGCAGGCGGTTGTTGGGTGGCAGTGGCGATGTGTGGGGTGGTGGTGGTGGTCTTGGTAGTGGTGGTGTTATGGTGGCAGGGGCGATTTTTGGGGGTGGTTTTTGAGTCGATCTGGCCCGTCAATTTTTTGGTGATTTTTGTTGGCGATTTTACAAATGGTGATAGTGGTGATGGTGCAAGAAGGTGGAGGTAGTGGTAATGGTGGTGGTGTAGGTATTCTGATATTTGGGTGGTGGTTATTTTGATTGCAGCAATCTCGATTGGTAGTGTAATCGCCAGATCTGAAGCTATTGAGTCACATTCTGATATGTGGGTGGTGGTTATTTTGATCTCGTGATGGAGATGGTGGACATGGCAGTGTTACGGTCCCATTCTATGGTGGCGGTGGCGGTGGCGGTTGGTGATGGTGGTGGTGGCGGTGGTGGTGGTGGTGGTGGCGACGGCGGTAGTTTTGTGGTGGTGGCAAGTGGCAGTGGTGTGAGTGATGGTGGCAGTAGTTTGTGACCAACATACCAATTATTTGATTGTTTGTGTCCAAGTATTAAACTGTGACCTTAGTTTTATAACCTATGACTGAAAAACAATTTGTGACCAACAATGCTAAACAGGTGGTGGTGGTCGTGGTGTGGCGGGGTGGGGTAGTGTTTGTGATCAAGTATTGGATTGGGATTGGGGTCGGAATTTGGTGAATGTGACTAACTATTAAACTGTGACTTATAAAATTGTTGATTTGTGATCTCGACATAATCCGTGACCTATAAAAAATTTGATTTATGACCTCGAAATAATTTGTGACCTATACATTTTTTGATTTGTGACTTCAAAATAATCCGTGACCAACAAATTTGTAAATATGTGACCGATCGATAAACTGTGACTTATAAAATTGTTGATTTATGACCTCGACATAATCAGTGACCTATTAAAATTTTGATTTGTGACCTCAAAATAATCTGTGACCTATAAATTTTTTGATTTGTAATTTCGAAATAATTTGTGACCTAAATTTTTTTTGATTTGTGACTTCAAAATAATCCGTGACCTATAATTATGTAAATGTGACCATTAATTGTATAATTTTGACTTTATTATAATTAATTAATAAAATATTTTTAATTAAAAAATAAAAACCTGATTTTTGTTTTTGGACAACTTGAAACATAGAAATTGAAATGCGCATAGTTAATGTCTTATTTTTGAATTCTTCCCTTTTTAATTCTACTATTGTCCATTAGTCCAAGACATCGACAATTGATGCAACGTTTACCTAATACAATTGTTTAATTATTAAACTTAAACACATTGAAAGTCACTTGGGGGCCCCATAATATTCCGTGAATACCGAAGATATATTAATGTATGAACATATATTTTTGAAGAAGTATTTGACAAATGAATCTTGATTCTTGGAGAGTACACACACACGTATGTCCTCAAATAAGTACTAAAAAAAAGCTTTCAAAATTTTATGTTGAGATTTCGTAGAAGTACACGAAAGGATTTCGTTATAAGATTTGACCAAGTATTAAATTGAATTTGTGTTTGATTGACTTTATTTTTCATGAAAAATGTCATTTTTTTTTATTCAAGTTTCTTCTTCTTGAGTATTTAATTGATATTTGTTTTTCCATGAAATTTATTTTTCAAAAGTTGGTCACGTAACCATGTTTTCCTCAAAATCAAGAAAAACATTTTAATAATCTATTATATATTAAAAAATAATCATTTTTTTAATCTCAATTTATTCAAAGTAGAATAACATGCAAAGGCAATCGAATTTATGCTTTATTTTGTCACGATTGAATCATTAAATTCATTATTTTTATTTCAATTGAGTAATGTTATGCAAGTTTATTAACACCACAAACAAAATAATGACATAATAGATGATGGTTTGAACATCCTATTTATTTATATCTTGTCAATGGATATGTCTATATTAGAATCACGTTTGGTAAGAATTATAATTAGATTTTTAGTAAATTGTGATAAAAGTTTTTAAAATATGAGATTGAAAAGTTGTGGGACTTATGAAAGATGTGGTTAATATTGATTGTTTAACTTTGATTTAGACTAAAATTAGATTTTAATCCGAACCAAACAAGGCATAGATTTCATTGAGAATTTAATCAAAACATACTATTATATATTGGTTTATTTTCAATGTATTTCAAGTGGAATGATATCTTCAAAATAATTTTTTTATTAAGGTTATCGAATTTATAATTCATTTTGTCACTATCACGCGTGCCATTGAGTTCATAATTTTATTTCAAGCAAACCACTAACGTTATCGTTGAAAATTTATATTTACATTTACATTTGACAAGCAAACAAAGTTAGATCGATCGACTTAGTTGAAATGAATAAGTGACTCCAAATTTTTATTTTATTTTATTTTATTTTTGATAATTTCAAATTTGTAGAATAGATAATAAGATATGCCAATTATATATGCTTACGAAAGTGCCCGTCTCTGATAGGGAATTAATGTCAAAATATTTGGAGAAGCAAGCTTCGTGCCTTCTCCTTTTTCTAATACTTAGTAAAAGAAAAATTGCACTAGACATCTCCAACCTATTAATCGTAACATAAATAAATCTTCAATTTGTAGTTTTTGGCACTGGTCCTAAAACGTCACCCCGGGCTAATCCAGGGGGGCTTTTTGGCCCTATGGTCCGAGGTGCTCATCTTGAGGAGGAGAGTGCGTAGTAAAGAGATCAGGATGATGTATACTTCGAGGTCGAAATTAGAGGTTTTTACCTCATTGAATAGTAAAATTGTCAATGGATTATGTCCAGTAGGACTAAGCTTCTACAAAAATAATTAATGTTGATAATGTAAGCTTTGTTTGAGCTCCACCTGTTGTGAAAAATGAGCTTTGTAATAGTAATTTTTTGAAAAAAAAAATGTGCCGTTAAAAAGTGAAAAATAGATTTGAGTTTACATGCAAAATTATTTGAAAATACGTTTGAGGAAAATGTATTTTTAGAGAATATGGTCCAAACAGGAGCTTAAGTGTCAAGAATTACAGGTTGAACATCTGCTTGATATAACTACAAAAGTTGAGGACTTTCGTTGAAACTTTTCTTGATGACCTTGTCAAACAATGATGTTAACAATTAAAATTCAGCAAATCATCCATTTCGTCTATTTTATTATATATTTGTCAAAATCAAATAGATATAATCAAGACACTAAAAAAAAAGTAATTTTTTTTCTTAATCACGTCGAATACAATATGCTAAACATGTGATATATTATATTATAAATAGAAGCCAAGAAGTCTGTCAAGAAACACCAACTTGAGAGCACTGCATAGTATTCATCTCAATTGAAAAAAATCTCTCCACTTAATTCTATTTTTCGTATCTGAAGAATATGTCGTCAGGCTGTAATTGTGGTTCAAGCTGCTCGTGCGGAAGCAACTGCAGGTAAACATATCTTCGACTTCATATCCCTACGATATAAAGGATTTTATGTTAATTTACTTATAAGTTACTCTTTTGGTATTGTCAGTTGCGGCAAAATGTACCCGGACGTGGAGAAGAGCACGACAGTTACCATCATCGAAGGGATCGCACCAACAAAGATGTAAGTCTAATCAAAGGGGTCGATTACATAATTTCGTTTTGAATTCTGTGATCGGTTCATTATTACATCTATTAATTGATCGAAAAACTTATAATAGGCTATGTTAGTTTTGATCATCGCTCTTTTAAGTGGGAGCTAAAGTAGTTGATAGTTGATATCCATGAATAGTTTTATTACAATATTTATATTAATTCATGCACTTAAAATAATATTTTAGGTAGGTGCAATCAAGAGATTATATTTAGCTAAAGGTTTTCCTATTAAAACACTACTTCAGTTGTGTATTTTTTTTTTTTTTTTTTTAAATTCATATTACAGAAAATTTAGAGATAGCCCTTGCTTGTTAAAAATTCAAATTCAAATTTTAATCTAAATCAAAGTCAACTATTAAGTTAAGCCATATATTTTATAGACCCATAACTTTTCAACAACATATTTCATTAACTTTTATCAAAATCTGCTAAAAATCTGATTTTAATCTCGATCAAATATAATGATTTGATTTGAATCCGTAATATATGAGCAAAGCGATTTGTTGATCAAATCAATTCTTTGAATTTGCTTATAATTCACTCAAACTTAATTTTAATAAATTATAAGTATTCTATAGAATCAACCAGTATTCATTAATGGAATTCATCGAGTTTTTTCTCTTCGTTTTGCATCAAGAGCCTTTTAGTCTCCATAACCTAATTCAAACAGATTCATTTCCAACTTGTTAACGTATATTTTCATTTCTTAATTTTATGGAACCGTTGCAGGTACTCCGAGGGATCTGAGAAAAGCTCAAGTGCTGAAGGAGGACATGGTTGCAAGTGTGGATCAAACTGCACATGTGACCCATGCAACTGTTGATGACAGAATATGGTTTAAGCCCTTCAAAGTACCCATGGGTGATGTTGTGTGTACTGAACATAATATAATAAGACAGCCTTAAATTGGACAAATTCATTTACTGGATTTGTCTGGTGTTTACTGGCTATTATCTCTGTAATTGTGTGTGTAATTTCTGTCTGCAGTTTGGTTATTGGGCTTCAGTTTCTGTGTGAAGACTTGACATCAATATATCTCCTTTTAGTATTGTGTAAACTTCCAATCAATTACCCTATCCGTTTAGGAGTACAGATGTGTTGTCCTCATCTTCATGTCCCTTGGCTGTATAACTAGTCAATTTTTGACATATCTCTATTAAAGTGTCAAAATTTGAGTTCAATTTAGTTTTTTTTATGAGATCTGCCATGTGTACAGAAAATATGTTGTGGGAATTATTACATATGACATCTGACAATTTTTTGTTGGACAGTGGAAAAAACAAACAGACCAAACAGATGCTGCCACAACATCTCTATTAATTCTGGCAGCACTGCTTCTGTACAATCAGAGAAACTCTTTTTTTATATATATTTTTCTTAAGGGTTAATCCTGTCAGATTTATTAATTAAACTATCCATGTTGAATCAATGAGAATAACAATAATAAGTGGAAGCGTACCTTGATCCATGAGTTTGATTTCTTGAGTGGGTTAAGATCTTCCACAGCCAAATGTCCTTAGTGTCCGATTGATTTCTCTATGAGATGGATGCAGTAGAGAATACAGGAACAATTGATAATTTGGCTTGGGGACCATAACCACATAATATTTCTTTAAGTACTAGTCGATTAGGTTTCCATCAATCCTAATGGACTAGAGTCCGGTCTCTACACATTGCAAAACCCATACCGTTTAGATGTTTCTAGGGCTCAATAATTAGATCATTTGATTGACCCTAATAATATAAGATAGTCCAATACTATTATATTTAACCATGTAGCCCACATACGAAATTAAATCCAACAATCTCCCACTTGAGCTACATGAGTAATCCGAAACAATTATATTGTATAACCCTAAGTGCGCACCAAATGCTATCTTGCCTTGAAACATCCCCTTAGTTACAATCTGGTTCATCTACAATGTCAGCATGAGATCAAAACGGCATTCGTTACACTTATATTGGTAACTAAACCCATCAATGGTCACCACACCAACATATTCGACAATATAGATCAAGTATGGATGTGTAGCATGAAAATTACATGTAATGTGATCTTAAACATGCCTATTTCCAACTGGTCCAACTTTATTCTTTAGTGAGATCAATACTGAACTTCACAACAGAGTGAAATGAACTGAATACTTTATTTCTGTACAGAAAATATCCAAATACACAAATGTGTCCAATACATAAAGCAATGAAAATACAAACTCCCACTAAAATATGATAACCACATGATATACAACACTTATACAAGCAGTATGCTCATGAAAGACCTTAGGTGTCAATCCCTTAATAAGCGGATCTGCAATCATGGAATTTGTTACAATGTGCTCTATGTAAATTTGTCCACTCTGTACTATTTTCTTCACAACTAGGAACTTAATGTCAATGTATTTTGACTTAGATGAACTTAAAAATGCTTATAAAATATTTATCTATATGTAGACAAGCTCCTAGAGAAAATTAGATATAGGGGTGAAGGGTTATTCATTTTTAACTTTTACGGTTATGAATCACCTTCGAAGCAAACTGCTCGAATTAAAATTATATAGTATTTTAGAAGGTCAAAAATAGTAAAGACCTAAGAAATGAACGTCGTGCCTTATGCTTGAAGTATGCTATTAGGCCTCAAGCATAGTTATCAGATCCGACCCAGATATCGACCCGGTCAAGATAATGGGTCATCGAGTTACTGGTTGGACCGGTGAACCGCAGGTCGGACCGATGGGTCATTACTTAAAAATAATTTAATAATTTTTAAAGTATAATTTTTTATTTTTTTGCTTGAGACAAAATTAAACTTTTCAAGTTCTTTGTCACTAATTTTTTTTATGCATTTAATGATTTTTTGAACTCATTTATTAGTGGTAATGGTTAAATTTTGATTTTATAATTTTGTATATTATATTAAAAAAAATCATTTTGTGATGTACAAATTATTTATTAGTTATTATTGACCAAAAAATTATGTGTATTATCTTTTAATTTATCTTAATTAAAATTAATTTTTTTTCAAACAAAATAATTATTTGAAATATCAATTTAGAAGAGTTTGAAAATTTGGTTAAAAAAATCTATTGGGTCGACCCGGCCCGATAAACCCCAGCCCAAGAATTATATAACACTATAATTATTAAAAAATCAGCCCGGTCTAGATAGCCGGCCCAGTAAAATCTGCCCGGCCCAGATGGTTGGCCCGGTCAAATTCGAGTTTTGACCAGGCTACTTGCTTTTATATAAAGTGAGCTTGTCCGACCCGGACAAGGGCCCAGGTCACCGAGTTACCGGGCCGACCGTCCAGGCCGGGTTTAATAAATATGTATGCAAGCTTCAGCTTGCATTACGCTATACTTAGGGTTGCAGTCATTTTGGCTTTATCAATAAGACATGACATCATAACAAATAATTAACTCGATTTAAAATTTCGTT
This sequence comes from Osmanthus fragrans, assembly GCA_019395295.1. Classification (NCBI taxonomy): domain Eukaryota; kingdom Viridiplantae; phylum Streptophyta; class Magnoliopsida; order Lamiales; family Oleaceae; genus Osmanthus; species Osmanthus fragrans. The sequence continues at coordinate 9,723,347 of CM033361.1, forward strand.
TTAATTCATTTAGTATTATGAAAAATAAAAATATTCGATTCATTAAATTTTTGTCTATAAATAATTAATGAAAATGTAAAACTTAAATACTAATGTCAATTTTTTTTAATGAAATAATAGTTAGAAAAATAACTTGTCCGACATTAATATTATAAATAAAAATAAAAATATATCTTAAGTTACAAACGTCATATTACATCAGTAACTTAAAAAAAAAATTAATAACTTAATAAATTCTGTTGGTGAAACAAACTTTTCAATCATTGATCAGTAATCGTTACATTGTTGATGATATCATTGATTATATTGTCATCGATTATTGCTATTAAAGGTGTGCCAAATGCCAATGATTGTCGATGACGTCATTGATAACATTTTCATTGATAATCATTGACGGAGGTGCATCAGTGATAATGGTATCACTATTTTTGTTGGAAATCACTAACAAATATTTATTTGATGTGGGAGATCTACTCACTAGGATCATTGATAATCGTTGACGGAGGTGCATCATTGATAATGGTATCACTATTTTTTTTAATCGAAATCATCAACAAATATTTATTTTCGTCTAATCACCGATAATAATATTGTTGGCGATTGTCGATGGAGATCAATATTTTTTGTCCATCATTTACTCTCTTTTATGATCATCATCATCATCATCATCGGAAAGGTTTTCAAAAAAAAATTTCAAGACCCTCAATTGCTTGACCTAAGGAAAAAGTAAAAGTGGCCCAAACTTGTTTGGGCTCATCCCACCCCAATTTTATTCAAATAATGGCATTTTTCTACTTGATTGTTGTCAACTATGTTTAGAATCCAAACACGTGAGTGCAATACATGACCCAAACATGCTCATAATGCTAGCAGGCGTCACAGGCTTGTTTGCTAACTAATGATCCGTTGTTTAGACAATGAATCATTTTTGTTTTTTGTTTTTTTCTTTTCTTTTTGTAATGTAAAAGACATTTTTACGATAGCTTTGGGTCATGGAACAAAAAATAAAGTCACGACCATGTTTGCACGATTAGCCAATTAGGCATGGCCTAGCATGGACAACTAAGTATTTGTTTTTCCTTCCCTTTCTTTTTTGATTGAAGCCACTTAACCAGGTTTAAAAATAGGTAGTAAAGAGACAGACCAATGTGTCAGAAAATGATTGGGCATTTTTCTTTTAATTATTCAAATTGTTCAATCATACGTCGACACATGTCTCATCTAGATTTGAGCCTGGGTGTGTATCATGATTATTCTTTTTTCTAACTTTTCTTTTAACTTAAAAATAAAGATACAGCTATCTTTTCAGCTAAAATTAACAGCAAAATGTCACAAACTTAAAAAGTTAGAGATTTTGTTGAGCCTAAAGAACGAACCCGCATGTGGCCAACATAAAGCAATTCCACATATGCTCCTCTTTATGCACTTGGAACACACCGTTAGTCACTCGTGACCTTTTTCGGTGGTGGCAGTAGCGGCCGTGAGCACTCGACGATCAAATCAGGAAAATGATAAACAGGAACAGGTACTTCTGATAGCGAAAACCGCTAGAATTAGGATATCACAATAATATGGAAATGAAATAATATCTTGTTATATGTAGAGATGCATTACCTTCTAAATGGCACAAGACATGGGTATTTATAGATGAAGATGTGAAGGTAGGAGCATTAGGTGTGATACAACCGAACTCATCTGTAGACCAAAGCGTCCATTTCTAGACGTCAATCGGTCACTCCCATGGGTCGACGGACATTTAATGTTTCCTGACAAGGTAAATTTGATTTGACACTTTGGTGTCTGCTGCGCAAGATTTACATAAATCAGTCATAAGGATTTTATCTTGGATAAATCTTTGTATAAAAGATCTCATGGCACGTTTGGACAAAGTACCGTGATTTATAATAGCAGACACTGTTACACCCTCATCACCTCATCAGTTTGTGTTAGGTTTTATAGTTGTTGGCAGTCTTTGGACAAAAATATAGTTTTAAAAAATATTTTAAAATGTCGAAAGAGTCAAGTGGCAGGTTATATAGATTAGTTAGAAGTCATTGGGGTCGTCTATGGAACAAAGAAAAAGTTGTTGGATTTTATATAGCTACTGCCAAGCCGTTGCTCGAGTGTCCGAAACAGTAAGCTCTTTGCTAGCATGTCACCTAACTGTTGCTCGAGTGAAATGTTGTCGTACTCCTGTCGCCGAGCTCTTGCTCGAGCGACAGTATCTCCCGAGAAACCCTATTTTTGCATTTTTTTAACGTTTTTAATAGGTCCATGCTACCCAAAACATCCAAACTATAAATACTTGCGCCTCAATTTGGAAATTGTGGGTTGAACATTGAGAGAAACTAGAAATCACTTTCTACATTTCACATAAACTGTTCAATCCTCACTTACTTGAGTCATATTATTGAAAAACATCAGATCTACACAAACCAAACACCAAAACACTTACTTCCTTAGAATCTGTCAGAGTTTTGAAGATCAAGGAAGGTGACCGGAGTTCCAGTTGTTGGAGAATGAGGAGTTCTCGAAGATCTACAAGAGATAAAAGAATTTGGAAGGCTGAGAGTTGGTGCAGAGCACTCAATCCAAGAGGGCTTTGGTAATCACAGTCATGATGTTAGAAAATATTAGAGTTAGTCGTGTTTGACAGTACTGTAAGTTGCTTTGTTTATAGTGGATTCATACTGGCTTGGTCTCGGTGTTTTAATCTCGTAAGAGACTTTCTCCGTCAACAATTATCTTGTGTTATTTACATTTCTGCAATTTATTAAACTGTCGTAATTCAACATAGGATAGTGTGCATGTGAATTCATCTGGATTAGTTAATAACTGTGACTTGTTACATTTATTAATTGGTAAATTTAATTTTTTCATAAAGACATGTTCACCCCCTCTAGGTGTTGTTGGGTCAAACTTCATTATTTTCAAGTGATATCAGAGCTTCAATTCGATTCTTGATCCTAATTTAATCTAGATGAGTCAGTCCCTTTTCGTGCCTCCATTTTTTTACAGAAGTAACTATGCATACGGGAAATTAGAATGAGAGCCTTTCTTAAGTTTCTAAATGAGCGCATTTAGGTTAGTGTACAAAATGGTTGGAATGTTCATTCTACTACTGTGTCGGTGTAGTTATCCCAGGAACATTTCACTTTGAACTAAGGATGAACTTGTAGAGTGCATCTGGAATAGTAAAGGGCTTCATGATTTGTTTATGGTGTGTCTACCAAAGAGTTTAGGAGAGTGTCGATGTGTGAAATTGTGAAAGAGCTTTGGGACATTTTTAGAGACTACACACGAGTGAACCAAAACTGCAAAAAAAAAACTCCAAACTGTAGATGTTGACCTCTAGGTTTGAAGAGATTAGAATGAATAATGATGAATCGTTTGATGAATTTTATGCGAAGTTAAATGACATAGTGAACTCTAGCTTCAACCTAGGTGAGAAAAACCCTGAGTCTAAAATTGTGCGAAAGGTCCTCAGGTCCCTACCTGAAAGATTTAGATCCAAGATTATTGTAATTGAAGAGAGCAAGGACTTAGAAAAAGTCAAGATAGAAGAACTTGTAGGATCCCTTCAACCCTACGAACTTACCATATCGAAGAAAAATAAGTCTATAGCCTTGAACATCATTAAGGAAGAAAAGTATGAATCAACTGATACAGAGGCCCTTAGGAATAAGAGAAAGCCTCAAGAGAGGAAGAATGGTGTTCCTAGAAAATTTCAGAAAGACAAGCGTGATAAGACTAATGCTAGAAGTTCTAGTAAGAAATCTCAATCGGTTAGATGTCACGAATGTCAGAGTTTTGGTCACTATAGGAATGAATGTCCCGACTATAAAAAGAACCTAAATAAAGGAAAAGGTAAAACATTGACAGTGTCATTGACTGATGATGAAACAAATTCTAGTGATCAGAGTGATTCTTCTAGCAGTGAGGATGTAATGAACTATATGTCATTCGCGTCTATAGTTAAGAGTGAATCAGATAAGGAAAGTGAGAAGGTTGGGGAAGATGAACGTCGTGAGAACTCTGAGGAAAACTCTGAGGATGAGACAAATATTCATGAGGCTTATCAACAGTTGTTTAAGGAGAGTCTTAAGATTAAGAAGGTCAATAAAGCTGTGTTAAGAAAGGTTAATGAACTTGAAAGAAAGACTAATAGCCGATCTCCAGGACTCTTCCAAAAATCTTAGTGAGTTGAGATTTGTCAATGAGAAGTTAGAAACTAAGCTTAAGATATTAACAAGTAATCTAGAAAAATCCAATACACAGCTCCCTTCCATCTTGAGTGGCACTTAGAAACTTGATAATCTGTTAGTGGTGAATAAGCCATCTGGAAATAGGCAAGGTCTAGGATATGTTCAGAGTAATAACAATACTGCTAGTACATCCAAGACCACCTTTGTCCCGGCTACCAACAAACCTAGTAATGTTTCTAATCCTGAACCCAAGAGCAAAGGAGTCCTAGGACAAAGGCCTACTAGATCACGTAGGAACAACCTATCTAGAAACCAACATCAGCAATCACGTAGTTTTAAGCCTAGGTTTATTTCTACTTGTCACAATTGTGGCGCTCTGGGACACACAAGGCCAATGTGTGTCTTTGATGTATCAACTTACGTTGATATTACATCTTAATTTAGCTGGCATGGTTTTGAATTTATTGATAACAGACTTAACTATTCTTATTTATGTTACTGTTTAACGTGTTTTTACACTTGGTATATGAGTAGTTATTTCAGGAAACAAGTTTGACAAAGGAAAAGCAAGAGTCGGTTGAGTTATTTGGTTTTGGGTAGATCAGATTAGTTGTCTTTGATTTGAAATGTGTGTTTTATCACAGAATGATAAAGGGAGGAGGGGGTTGTTAGGTTTTATTGTTGTTAGCAGTCTTTGGACAAAAACATAGTTGTAAAAAATGTTTTTAAAAGTCAAAGAGTCAAGTGGTAGGTCACTGGGGTCGTTTATGGAACAAAGGAAAAAATTTCGGATTTTTGCTAGCCTACTGCCAAGTTGTTGCTTGAGCATCCAAAACAGCAAGCTCTTCGCTAGCCTATTTTTATTTATGTTACTATCGTCTGACCGTCACTCAAGCAAAGTGTTGTCGCTTGCATGTCTTTGAGCTCTTGCTCAAGCGATAGTAACTCCCAAGAAACCATATTTCACGTTTTTTAAAGGTTTTTAACAAACTCATACTACCCAAAACTTTCAAAGTATAAATACTTACACCTCACTTTGAAATTTGTGGTTGAACATTGAGAGAAACTAGAAATCACTTTCCACACTTCACACGAACTGTTCCAATCCTAACTTGTTTGAGCCATAATATTGAAAAACATCATATACACACAAACTAAACACCAAAACACTTACTTCATTAGAGTCTGTCAGAGTTTTGAAGATCAAATAAAGTGATCAAAGTTTTGGTTGTTGGAGAACTAGGAGTTCTTGGATATCTACAGAAGATAGACGAATTCAGAATGCAAGGAGTCAGTGCAGGAGTACGCAATCCAAGAGGGCTTTGCTAATCACAGTCAGGAGAATAGAAATTACTAGAGTTAGTCAAGTTAGGCAGTACTGTAAGTTGATTCGTTTATAGTGATTCATACTGGCTTGGGCCCCGAATTTTTAATCCTGCGAGGGATTTTTTCCTTCAACAATTCTCGTGTTATTTATTTTTCTGCAATTTCTTAAACTGCGATAATTCAACATAGGATAGTGTGCATGTGAATTCATTTGGATTAATCAATAATTGTGACTTGTTGCATTTATGAATTAGTAAATTTAAATTTTGCATAAACATATATTCACCCCCTCTCTTGGTGTTAGTTGGGTCGAACTTCATTATTTTCAATTTGCTTGAATGGGATCACCACGACACTTCGGAGTCTTGTGATTTTGATCAATTCTACTTTTTTCCGTAGGTTTGAGGCTTCAGTGCAGTTACATGTTGAGTGATGTGGAGTGTGGGCCTTAGCATTTTCCATGTGACAGATGCCTGGAGCCTCATTAGGAGAGGTGTAACAATAGTCCCTTAATTTCGTGCATTGATGTTCATATAATACATGAATTTTTTGTAGCTTAAGCAGGAGCTTGCTATAGCCATAAAGAGCTTGGTATAGCCGTGTTAGTCCCCCAAGTCAAGGTTTAAATATTCATATAATGCATGGATTTCCTTGAGGTACCGGTGAGCATGTAGACATCTATACTATGGATGAATGTACCTTCGAAAATGGTTGAATGTAGATACGAAGTCCTTGCTGAAGGATGAAGCTCTAGAAACGTAACTTTAAGAAAAGTTGAAGTGGTAGAGGCGAGTAACCTGCTGAAGGACGATGCATTTTTTGGAGCATAACTTTGAGAAAAGTTGAAGTGGCAGAGGCGAGGTCCTTGCTGAAGGACAAAGCTCTGGGAGTGTAACTTTGAGAAAACTTAAAGTGTCAAAGGACAAAGCTCTAGGATGGTAACTTTGAGAAAAAGTTGAAGTAGCGGAGGCGAGGTCCTTGCTGAAGGACAAAGCTCTGGGAATGTAACTTTGACGAAAGTTGAAATTGTAGAGGCGACCTCCTTGCTGAAGGACAAAGCTTTGGGAGTGCAACTTTGAGAAACGTTGAAGTGGCAGAGGATTGAAAGACGAAGCTCTAGGAGATGAGACATTTTAGGGTCGTTTGCCAATGATTTGATAGCACTTGCATTTTTCCAAGATGACCAGTTGGGGTGTCGCTTTCTTCCTAATCACGTGTCTAGGGTAATAAATTGTAATCATGGCGTACGATTGCATAAGTTTGACGTAACGCATTTGGGTATGCACATGACCTACACCATTTCATCTGGACCATTTATTACATTTGACGTTTGAACTCAATGGTTTTGATGAAGTAAAAATTTGAATGATCGGGATGTGACTTATTAATATCCAACGGTTGGGGCAATTGAACTCTGCCTACATATGGTTGATCTTTCCATTTTACAATGTTTTTACTTAGCAAAACTCAAAAATACTCACGTTCTGCAACTTTGCTTCCCGATGGCCAATAATCAAAGATTCTAGTGTCCTTTGACAAACTTTGGCAACAATTACTTTCCTTCAAAACTTCAGACCTTAGGTAACTTTCTGTTCTTTGTTTCCTCCATTTTTATTTTGAATTAAAAAAAAATGATGTTTGGGATTGCAGTATAAAGTTCAGAGATGAGAAAGCCTATAGCTGTCCCTTCTGATAAGATTAGTAGGGCTATGAGGTTGGGAGAGAATATATGGAGATTACATCTTCCTCCCGTAGATGCTTTTGTTAAACGGAGGGGCTTTTTATTATCCATCTAACATCACTTTGGGAAAAATTGCTAAATGTAGGGAGTTGTTTAGGATCTCTGGCAATATTGACCTCATCATCACGGACCCCAGTGAGAGGCTGTGTGGTAGTGAGTGAAAATGTCTTCAAAGCGTGTCTTAGGCTTTCCTTCCACCTTTTCTTTTGATAATTAGTCTCGTTCAGATAGATTGGCTCCGACTTAATTTCTTTTGAACTCCTAGGGTAGATGGTTAGGTCGTAGATTCTTTGGCATCAAGCCAACATAGAAGTTGATATGCCCTTCAACGTCTTCCACTCCTTGTACTTCTTAAAAACCATAGCCGGAGGCGAGAAAAGTAAAGGATGATACTACTTAACTCCCTGGGGATCCCACTTATCCTTCATAGGAGACATGCCCTTATCTGTTAAGGAGTAGATGAAGTCATGGTTTTGGGCCTCTGGGAAATGGGACACCAAGGAGGACGATCCCATGGCACCTTTAAAAATTCCAAAAACCTACTCTACAACCAGTAAGTTCTTCGACCTATTTGAATTAACTTCAATGGATTCATTTTCGTTTAATATATTAGTAGGTTCTTTGCTGAGGTGTCAAATAGCTGAAGATCAGTGGGACATCTTCAGCTACATCTACCAGCTTCTCCTAAAGGACTGGAGCGACAATGAGGTGATTGACAAGAATATACGCTTCGTTGTAAACAAACTGATGAAATCTCATGGTAAGTTTATTTATATTGCCACTGCATTCATTATTTGATGTGTCAATGCTTATAAAATTTCCTTGCAGATGATTTCTTGAAGAAGAAGCCTGTGAGCTCAAATTTTGCAACATTCCGCCAAAGCTTGGCAGAGATGATAGCCTTGAGAAGTTTACTCAAATGAGTAAAATGTAACTGCTTGTTAGGAAGGAAAACGAAATGGAGGAGGATGCTTTGTTGATAAAGAATTGAAACTGGCCCATCCAGGGCATTGCCTTTAGTTGCTAGACTTCCACCTCCTTTCCCGATCCCTACCTGGGTGGTCGTAGGAAGACTTCCTCCAGAGGTGCCATCAAGGGTGATAGTAAGGAAGACTTTTTCCCCATCCACTGAACATAATAGCTAGTCGTTGGCTCTACCTCGTTAAAGGAAAAAAAAATGGTCAACTTATCTTTTTCGTAGTGAGAAGGTGGAAGATTTCCTGGGAAGCAATGAGGATGAGCTCTCTGAAACGGTCCTGGAGATGCTCTCCCCTGAGCCTGCTTCAGTTGCCTAGGGCCGTAGCAAATTCTGGATCGACGAGTGTTAAGATCACGTTGTCTCCTAAGAGGCTGAGGATCTGCTCGCTACTAATAATGCATGCGTGGCCCATGTGCTAAGTAAAAGTGTGGCCACGAAGGACTTAGACTAGAGCCTACATAAAAAAATTAAGGCTGGAAGCTTCAGAGAAAGGAAAAAGGACAATGGCCGAGGCAGAAGAGGCCCAAATAAAGAAGACTGAGGTTGAAGTGAAGTTAGATGCTGCTAAGATACAAGTAAATTAGTTGTAAAATGAGCTTTTTGAATTTATTTCACAAGTAGTAGCTCCGACGATGCGGATCAATCAGTCCAACAAACATCAATGAATCATCTCTAATGCCCTCATAGAGGTAAATAAAGAGAAAGCCGAACTGAATATGATTACTGAGGCCCAGAAAGAAGAGATAGAATCTCTGAAGGTTGAAGTGAAGAAAGTGTTGACCTATGGTTGACTTCACGTTTTGATTATCACAAACAAATTGCGTTTATTTTTAACAAACTGAACTCGAGTGTTTATGGAGACTATTGCACAATTGATCAAATTGAAGATACAAAGATCAAGAACAAGAGACTTGCCATTGACGATCAACATGGAAATAAAATTGGCAATTGATGGATATTGATGCTACCAAAAATCATACCTGTCGACTTCTAGGCTTGACGATAGATGGTGAACACGAACGAGATCTTCCGATACCTGAAACAAAGGCGTCGAGAGGTGACTTCGTCGTCCCTCCGATACTTAAGTTAGAGAAAATTTGTGCGTGAGGCTATGAAATGAAAATAGTGTATATTGCGTAGCTAAATAATGAATTAAGAGGCTGTATTTATAGAGGTACGTAGTACACTCTTAGTAGAAATCAAACATTCAGATCTCTGGGAATCCTGACACGTTTAGGAGTTGTTGTTGGGTTGTGTTATAATGCTAAAGTGTTTGGATAAAGGGTAGGATTCTAGTGGCAGAGTCCTACCAGAAATGGTGAAAAGAGTCCAAGGAAGACCCAACATCTTAAGGAATGGAGCATGAGTATTAGGAAGTCCGACTACAATCCAGGCCGTAAGGATCAATAGCTAAACGAGTTGATCATGCCCAAGGACTCTTGCCCGAGGACCAAGTGCTCTGATTAGTAGGATGAAGAGCGTTCCTCCTCGGGTGTACCATAAGTCTCGACATTGTAAAAATGACCATAACAGTGGCCCCCGTGCATTCAAGCCAGAGCCCGATATGATGCTCGGGTTCTAGGGTGATGTAAATATCCTGAATTGTAAATGTCTGGCCTTTGAATAGGAATGGGCAACATAAGAGGTGGGGATGATCAGCCTAAGAAATAGGCAAGATCACCCTAAGGAATAGGCATGACCAGTCAAAGCAAAGGGCATGATCAGCCTCGAAATAGGCGTGATCAGCCTCGAAATGGGCACGATCAACCTTGAAATAGGCGTGATAAGCCTTGAAATTGGCGTGACCAGCCTAAAAATTGGGAATGATCAGCCAAAGTAATGGGTGTGATTAGCCACAAAAAGGACATGATCAACCTATGAAATGGGCATGATCAGCCTTGAGATAGGCGTGACTAGCCTCGAAAATAGGCATGATCAGCCACCCAAAACGAGGAATGATAGACCAAAAGGATGCAATGCATGGGAGATGACACCTGGCCTCGATATTCAGGCTCATGATCGTACTGCATGGATGGTTGCCATGTGGCATAGTTTGAGGGCCATGATTGAGGGACCTCTAGCCTTTCCCAGAATCCTATAAATACCCCTATACCCCACTTCATTTGTCCTAATTCTCTCATCAAACAATCCTCAGACCACTTCAGGTTTATGCTTAAGGTAAGAGCTCGGGACCTTTAGATAATTTTAAGTTTTTATTTTTCAAAAAATGTCCAGCACTAGTAGTTCATCAGGGTTAGGTTCTACGCCCGACGATGTAGGTCACTCCGTTATTCCTTACACCATTCCCATAGATACACACCTCGTCCTTACCGTGCCTGAGCTCGTTTGTTGGTATAAAGAGCACGAGGTGATTGGAATAGCCCTGGAGTTTGGGATTATACCGGCGTGTGATGTTTGGCTCCCAATGGTCTAAGATAAAGCGAGTAGTGCTCAAGAAGGGGAGATAGCGATATATAGGGACGCTTGAAGGGAGCTTAGGTGGTTCCTCCGTCTTTTTTTATAGAATTTCTGGTCGAGCAACGGATGTGTCCCGGGCAACTGGTTCCAAATGGTTGGAGGCTGCTCGTGTACTTTTTTTATAACTTGTAGATATTGATCAATAGTTCCGAGCTAGACCTGCTTAGGATGATCTTCGAGTTGAAGACTCTCCCTAGCTATAATTGCTTTGTCTATCTTTCTTCCCGGGGTGAATTTAAAGTTCCCAAAATGTCGAGCTCCCTTCAAAGGTGGAAGTCCAAATTCTTTTACATTCTTCCTCAAGATATCGGGCATCCCTTTAGTCTGATGTGGAGTGTCCTGAGCTTTGAGTATTTCAATGAGGGCCAGTTATATTTCGAAGTACTAGAGAATGATAGGTAGAGTCTGGCCGAGATCGAGCATCTAGCATATAGCATGGATGATCTTCTCAGGGATGATATCCTCAACCTAGCCAACGTTAAAGGCGCCAGGGATAGGAACAAGGAATCTTTCATTTTTACTAACTGTTTGTTATTGTCGTCGTGCTAATGACTTGTTTCTTCTTGTAGAAACTGAGATGGCTTTTAACCCTTCAGACCTTCGCCGAGCTGTTCAGTAGAAAGTGAAGATCGTCCTGGTAAAATAAGCCAAGAAGAAAGGAAAGAAGAGGCCCCAGGAAAGGACTCCCAAACCTGTGAAGAAGGGGCCTGGTAAGACCTTTGGGGTCAGCGGAGAAACCCTGACCAATCGTGCACCCACGTCGTCGACATTGGATCTTCGAGACAATACGCCTCGGGGTATGCCAGTGGTCATCAGTCTTAACGACGAGGTTTCTCTTCCCCCATACTTGACGACTGTCGACGTTGAGAGGTGCACAATGCTGCCTGAACTTTTTTAGAAATACCGAGGAGAGGGGGTCAATATAAATGAAGGGGCAAATGCGGTCGAGGCCTTGACATTGAAGGTACTTCGATTTTATAACTTAGTCAATTTTTGTACTTTAATTTTTGCACTGTTTTTCTCGAGCACTAACATAATTTATATTTTAGGCTCTGAGCATTGCCCGAGCCTTATCCTTAAAAGGCGACCACGAAGCTCGACGGCTGGCCGAGCTTGAAGAAGAGGTCGAGCTTCGAGAAAAGAGGATCACAGAGCTCGAGGCCGAGCGTGCCATGCTGGAGAGAAAGAACAACGAGCTACAGGGCAGCCTCAGGAAAGCTCGGGATTAGATTGGCGTCATAAAAGACGAGGCTTAAGATGCCAAGTTGGAGCTCGAGAATAAGACCAAGGAGTTCGAGGCAATGATCGAAGATGCTTGAGCGAAGATAGTGAAGGACTTCAAGAAGTCTGAGGAGTTCGGGGCACTGAAGGGTGACTACGCCATGGGGTCTTACAATTATGCTTTCAAACAAGCCCGAGCATAACTTCGCTTAAAGTTGCCCGATGACTAAGTGGCTGATCCCGACGTCCTCGATAGCCTCGAGTTCTTTTCTTTTCATTTGAAGGCATAATGATCGAGAAAGAGGATGGCACAGTAGAGGAGGACGAGGTTAATAGCCCCCCCCCGAGCACTAAGGATTTAGAATAGCTCATCCCCTGTTCCCGAACATTGTGTTGACTTTTAATATTGTATTGGCTGTCCGAACATTTATGATTTCTCGATGTTTTGTAAAACATTTTATGTTCGGTATTTGAGATCTTTATCACGATCCGTCTTTTATTATTTGTTTGTAGTTCGCGCATTCTAGGTCTAGCATTGTACATGTTTGGCAACAAATTTTCGAAAAGCAAAAGTGCAACCCGAGCATGACAGCTCGAGCTTTGTACTTGCCTCATTACACAAACGAAATTAAGACTAAAGTATTAGTCTCGATGACTTGGTAGATGGTATAACAAACGATCAATCCCAACGACTAGATGAAATTAAGACTAAAGTATTAATCTCGACGATTTTGGAACAAGTATTAAACTTGAGGATCACATGTGTGTCAAAAGAGCTCGAGACTTTCTTACTGTCTTCATTGTTCAAATATCCAGAGCATTTGTGGCTTGGTTATTCAAGGATGCTTGAGGAATACCAAGCATATGAGTTCTCGACCACATCCGGTGAGAAACTGTCAAAGCATTAAGCCCGAGAACTGTACCAACTCCAATGAAATTTTACCCTGAGCCCTTAGATTTGTGATTTTATAAGATACTGAGCTTGAGGCTGTGCAGTGGTTGTTGTTCACGTTTGGTTCACTTTGCACGGAGCAAGACTTTGAAGTGCTTGAGCAAGACAAGGGTCAGAGCGCTTGCGAGAGACAAGGCTTAAGGTGCTTGCACGGGGCATGGTTTAAGGTGTTTACATAGGGCAAGGCTTAAAGTGTTTGCACGTGACAAGGCTTGTGCAAAGCAAGGCTTAGAGTGCTTGCGTGTGGCAAGACTTGAGGTGCTTGCATGTGGCAAGGCTTGAGGTACTTGCGCAGAGCAAAGCTTTAAAAGTTTTTAGTGACAGAATGTAAACTTTTATTGGGACATTATCTCGACCCTTAAATTCAAATTAAATGGACATGGGCTTGCAGGCCTGACCAATTAAAAATAAACATGGGCATGTAGGCCCGACAAACTAAAAAAAAATATACATGGGCACGCAGGCCTGACAAACTAAAAATAAATATGAAAATGAAGAAAACATCTACCCGAGAACGTAGGGCGAATTACTTGTAATAAATCTTTAGGTTACCAGCATTCCCGACCTTGGGAGGAGTCTTCCAGAAGAGTCTCTGAGGTTGTATGTGCCTCATCGGACTTGCTGTATGACTTCATAGGGTCCTTCCCAAATAGGCCCGAGCTTGCCAGGGACGTGACCAGCAGCCTCAGCCCTTCTCAATACGAGGTCTCAAACTCTAAACTTTTGAGCTTTGACTTTGTTGCTGAAGTGTCTTGCTACTCAATTCTGGTTGGAGGCTACTTTTAAAGTGGCTTGCTCTTGGACCTCCTCCAGAAGGTCGAGGTGTTCTGTTGTGTGTTCTGAAGAATCGGGCTCAAGCCTCCTGAGACTGGGCAAACTGATGTCCACCGGGATGGTAGCTTCTACACTAAAAGCTAACATGAAGGGGGTCTTACCCATTGCAGTCTTGTAAGATGACCTGTAAGTCCAAAGTATGGAGGGTAACTTCTCAGACCACGTACCCCTAGCATTCCCGATCTTTGTTCGGAGGTCTTGTAGTATGATCTGATTTGTTACCTCGGCCAAGCCATTGCTTTGACTGTGCAAAACGGACGTCAAACGGTGGTAAATTTCGAAGTTGGTGCAGAAATTTTGAAATTGTGTATTATCAAATAGTATGTCATTGTCAGTTATGAGGACCTTGTGTATCCTGAACCTACAAACAATGGACTTCCATACAAAAGCTCTAAGGTTGAGTATGAAATTCTTGCCAGGGGTTCTATTTCTGCCCACTTAGTAAAATATTCTACAGCTACAACAACAAATTTTAGTTGTCCCCTCGTTACCGAAAAAGGCCCGAGGATGTCGACACCCTAATGCTCAAAGGGGGCCGAACATGTGATGGTAATGAGATCCCCGGTAGTAGAGTGGACGACGTTACCAAACCTCGGGAACTTGTCACATTTTCTGACATACTCTGAGACGTCTTTCTTCATGGTAGGCCAGTAATACCCACACCTTATAAGTTTGAAGGCTAGGGCCCGAGCTCCCTGATGATTCTCGCACACGCCTTCATGAACTTCGGCAAGGGCCTGGGCTGACTCTGATGGTCTAAGGCACTTGAGGTATAGAAATGTGAAACTTCTACGAAATAGGACCCCTCTGATCATACAATATCTCGGTGCTCAAAATCGGACACTCTTCGCTGGTCGCGGATCATCTGGAAGATTTCCATTAGTTACGAACTCTGCAATTGGGTCTATCCGTGATGGCTCATGATCAATGTCTATAACTCCAAGGACCTGATTGATGCTAGGGTCTATCACAATTTTGATATGAACTGTTCTGTCAAGTCCATCAACTCCCATGAATACCAATCTAGACAATGCATCGGCCTTACAGTTGTCAGCTCGAGCAATTTTTACAATTTCACAATTCTTGAATTGCCGCTGGAGGTCATGAATTTTTAGACAATACAAGCTCATCTTTTCTTATTTCTTCTCAAATATACCTTCTATCTGTCCAACCACAAGTTGAGAGTCACTGAAGATTTTGATATGTTCAAGTTCAAGATTGCTGGCGAGCTCAAGAGCAATGATGACAGCCTCATACTCAGCCTCATTGTTGGTGGCTTCAAATTCAAACCTGAGAGCACACTGAATATCTGTGAGTTTGTCTGGGCTTGTGATAATGACCCCTGCATCCGAGCCCGAGGAGTTGGATGCTCCATCGACAAAATTTTTCCACGTGTCCAAAGTTTTAATGCCCGGGTTATCCCCTGGCCCCCGAGGCCTAGGGGTGAGTTTCGGAATGAAATCAGCTAGGGGTTTGAACTCAATGTCGAATTCTCCAAGTTTGATGGCCCACTTTAACAACCTTCTTGAGACGTCGGGTTTCTAGAGTATATGCCTGAGAGGTTGATTAGTGAGCAACATAATAGGATGAGATGGGAAATATTGCTAAAGTTTACGTACTGCCATGACCGATGCAAGAGCAAGTTATTCAGCTAAAGTATATCTGGTCTCTGTATCGAGTAAGACCATGCTCACATAGTAGATGGGTTGTTGAGCTTTATTAACCTCTTTCACTAGCACACCACTTATTGCGTTCTAGGATGCGGCCAAGTACAAAAACAAAGTATTACCTAGTTCGTGTCTAGTGAGAATAGGGAGAGATGCCAACGTTTCTTTAAGCTCTTAGAAAGCTCTTTCACACTCCCCATCCCAATCAAAACTTCGATTATCCCTAAGAACCTTGAAGAAAGGGAAACATTTGTCGGTTGCTCGGGACATGAACCTGTTTAGGGCAACAACACGGCCCGTCAACTTCTAAACATCCTTCTTATTTTTAGGTGACTCCATTGATGCCAAGGCCTTTATTTTGTCCGGATTGGCTTCAATTCTCCCGTGAGTGATTATGAAACCCAAGAACCTGTCCAAGGCTACGCCAAATGCACACTTTTCTAGGTTGAGTTTCATCTCTTACTTCCTTAAGGTGGTAAACACCTCCTCAATGTCTGATATATGTTTATTTAGAGCTGGGCAAAACCCAACCCAACTCGCTCAACCCGACCAACCCAAACCAAACCGATCGATTTGGGTTGGGTTTTTACGTTCAATTGGGTTGGGTTGGGTTGAAAAATTGAATTTGAGGTTGGGTTGGGTTGGGTCGCGGGTTATGAATTAAAACCCAACCCAACCCGATGAATTAAAAAATTGATATCTAAGATGAAAAAAAAAATTAAATAGATATAATAGTAAAGATAAGAGAATGACTTATAATGTATAAACGTTAATTTTCTTCACATAGATCGATTCACATGAACACTATTTACAAATGCAATGTTATCTGATAATAAAATAAAAATTAAAGACAAGATGATCAAATGAATGAATTCCAAAAAATTGTAAAAAAAAATGCTTCATAAGTTTTAAACTTATTTATACATTATTTTTAGAAAGAATTCTTTATATGTGTATTTAAAAAGTAGAGGTTTTCAAGTAATTTCAAACCCTAAAAAATTATCCAAATTTAACAAATAAATCGGATCCAACTTTAATTGGGCCAAAGCCCAAACCGACCTACCCAACTTAACCCAAACCGATCTAGTTCGATTTGGATTGGGTTGGATTTAAATCAATAATTGGGTTGGATTAGGTTGATTTTTGAGCAAATCGACCATATTGGGTTGGGTTTGGGTTGGAAAAAAATCGACCCAACCTAACCCGCGCTCATGCCTATGTTTTTCCACCTGATTGCTTTTTACTACCATATCATCAACATAGGCCTCAATATTTCTTTTGATCAAGTTGGCAAAGACTTTGTTGATGAGCCTTTTGTATGTTGCCCCTGCATTCCTCAAACTAAATGGCATGACCATGTAATAGTATATGGCAGAATCCCATGAAGGACATCTTCTCCTGATCTTCCTCGGCCATGAGAATATGGTGATATCCCGAAAATGCATTTAGAAAGCTATACGACTTGTGCCCCGATGTACTTTTCACTAGGTCGTCAATTCGAGGTAGGGGATAAATGTCCTTTGGACATTCCTTGTTAAGATTCATGAAATCAATACAAACTCTCCACTTACCATTGGCTTTTTTAACGAGAACAACATTAGCAAGCCAATCGGGACAATAGACCTCTCGTATGAACCGAGCCCTGACAAGCTTATCAACTTCTTCACGTATGACCTTTCATCATTCTGGTGCAAACTATCTCTTTCTCTGCTTGACTGGATTTGCCCCTGGCCTAATGTTAAGCCTGTGTACTACAACCTCGAGGTCTATCCCCGGCATATCCTCAACCCTCCATGTAAACACATCAATGTTGCGAGATAAACAACAGATAAGTTCGGCCATGAGGGTGATGTCGAGATCCCAACCAACTGTCACATTTTTCCCATACTCGAGCTTGACCTCCATCAGTTCTTCCACTGGAGCAAGTCTCCCCGCTGCTTGAGCTCGGGCTCGGACTTCAAAATTTATATGACGTCGATCTTTATTTCCCGAACGCTAGTAACATAGCATTGTTTGGAAGTAGTTTGATTTCCACGCACGACCTCAATGCCGTGACCTGTAGGAAATTCCATGGCGAGGTGGAAGGTGGACACAATGGTCTTTATCTTATTGAGCAATGGTCTTCCCAGGATGGCGTTGTATGCCATCGATGCCCGAACTAGTTGGAAAGATGTGATCTCAGTTACCTGTTCATTACCAGAACCCAAAGATAGAGAGAGGTCAACGACACCCTCCGGGATGATGATTCCTCCCCCGAATCCCTGGAAAGGAGTTTTGACTGCCTTTAGCTGCTCGGCTGAAATCCCCATTTTAGTGAAAGCTTCATGAGAGAGCATGTTTGCCGCGCTTTCATTATCCACCAATATTTTTCTTACTTCAAAATTGGCCATTATTGCATAAATGACTAAGGCGTCATCATGAAGAAATGATATACCTTCCAAATTCTTCATCCTAAAAGTGATGTCTTCAATGTTATCATGAGGAGTTCTTAAGGTCAAAGCATATTGTTAGGCATACTACTTCCGTCTGGTACTCGAGTCTTCTCCTGATGCAATACCTCGAATAATAATGTTAATGGTCACGGTCGTTGGTTGACCACTATTTCTGGCCTCAACAGCTTTTCTCCTATTACGATCATTCCTCGGGCGTTTGTCGTTACCAATATAAGAGCCCAGGAATCCTCTTTTGATAAGGGCCTCAATCTCCCGTTGCAAGGCTTTGCAATTCTCCGTTGTATGCCCATGATCCCGATGAAAGTCACGGTACTTGTTCCAGTCCCGGGTGTCAGGAGGGGACTTCATCTTCGTAGGCTATTTGAGCTCTTTCATGTCCTTTATCTCCGTCAAAATTTTGGTTTTATGTGTTCAACCTGGTGAATGACATCAAATGTACCTCCTGTCTCTACTTATTTCTAGGTTTTTTTGTCGGGGGCTCGGGTCATGTTGTCGTTTATGTTCGACCCTATCATTGGTCAGCCCAACCCTTTTTGGATTCAAGGTTTCCTCTATATTAATATATTTCTCACCTCGAGTTAAGAGCCCGATCACTGACTTTGGTGGAGTTTTTGACAATGACATTTTGAATGTTTCACACCTTATAGCATACGTGAGAACAGAAATAGTCGCTGTTATATGAAGGTCATGAATTTGGACCCTTTATTTGTTAAACCTCGTCATAAAATCGCATAGAGTCTCATTCTGCCCATGTAAAAGTTGCATGAGGGAGGCTGATGTTTGCCTGATGTATTTGTTGCTCGTAAATAAGGCAGAGAACTTATCGGTCAATTCTGAGAATGAGGCAATGGAATTGGGCTCTAAGGTCGAGAACCAATCCCTGGTAGCGTTAGTCAAAGTTTGCGGGAAGGCCTTGCACATCACCTAATCCGGTGCAACTTGCAAATTCATGACGTCGGTATATACATTCAGATGGTTGATCAGGGTCGATCATTCCATCATACTCTTTTATGCGAGGATACTTGAACCTATTCGGCAATGGGTATGACAATATCTCGGGAGTGAATGAAGTGTTGGGTGTGAAGCTAGCTGTCCCCTTGGTATTCCGAAGCAAGCCTGCCATAATCCTTTCTTGAATTATCGTGGCAAGTTCACCAAACTCCATGGTCACTGATTTCGAGGCCGAGGCCACATGTACACCTGAGGCCCCAAACCCACCAACATCGGGAACTGGTCGTGGAACCTAAGCTCTAGCATCGGCCATAAAACCTCTATGTGGTGCCGATGTTGGTGATGTATGTAGGTTTCCCTAACTTAGCAGTTGAGTTAGCGTGACAACCTGTTGGTGGAACTCTTCAAAGGCTCCGGCCGTAACAACTGCCGGCGGTGACGCTGGTATTTCTGATGACTCTTCTTGAGGAATAATAAGATCTTCAGGAGGAGGAAGAGGATTTAGGGTGGATGACCTTGATGGATGAAGACCTGAACATGTATTAACCATGGCTTTTGGTAGCATTTCCCACGAACGGCGCCAATGATGCTACCAAAAATCGTACCTGTTGACTTTAGGGCTTGATGATAGATGGTGAACACAAACGAGATCTTCTGGTACCTGAAACAAAGGCATCGAGAGGTGTCCTCGTTGCCCCTTCGATGCTTAAGTTAGAGAGAAAATTTGTGCGTGAAACTATGAACTGAAAATATCATATATTGTGTACCTGAATAATGAATTAGGAGACTATATTTATAGAGGTGTGTAGTACACTCCTAGTAGAACTCAAACATTCAGATCTCTGGAAATCTTGCTACATTTAGGAGTTGTTGTTGGGTTGTGTTATAATGCTAAAATGTTTGGATTGGGTAGGATTCTAGTGCCAGAGTCCTACCAGGAGTGGTTAAAAGAGTCCAAGGAAGACCCAACATCTTAAGGAATGGAGCATAAGTATTAGGATGTCCGACTACAATCCATGCCGTAAGGATTAATAGCTAAATGAGCTTATCGTGCCCAAGGACTCTTGCTCGAAGACCAAGTGCTTCGATTAGTAGGATGAGGAGTGTTCCTCCTCGGGTCAGCCATAAGGCTCGTCATTGTAAAAATGACCATAACAGACGTAAAGACAAAAATCGAGAACTTATATAAAATTGCTTTGAAGAAAAAGTCAAGCGTTAAATTTTTATTGTAGATCATGTAACTTTCTAATAACTGTGTCATTTTTCCATAAATTAACTTACAGGAACAGTTGTTGGAGTTTACGTGGGAATGGAGTATGGGTTTGAGTGAATCCGTCGAACCAGAGATTGGGTAATTTTTGAAAATACTATAACTAGCTTTTGTATGGCATGGCACTCAGTTCAAGAAAATCTGTCATGTTTTTTAGTCTGTCTCTACTTCTAAATGTCATATTATTTATTGGTTCTCGGCTTCTTGCGATTTGAGTTGCATGTGGTAATCTCCAATTTCACCCTTTGTGAGATTGGGTAATTCTGAAGGACACTGACACTGCAACAAAATTAGGTTTTTACTGCATTCATTTACGGCGTGCATCTATAGCACACCGTAAAAAAAGACTAATTACGGCATGCGAGATATGTATGACATTAAAAATCACTGACTTAAAGTATTTATGGCATGCATCATTTGCACGCCGTATTAGACCATTATTTACAGCGTGCTTTTAGTGCACGCCGTGGTTGTTCTCAATTAAAATACTTGTTTTCTGGTACAAAGCCCAAAAGCCTAGGAGCCCAAATTTAAATCGTTTTCTCCCATTTCCTTTTCCTGAACGCTGGTTGCTCATTCTCTCTCGATTTACAGCTACCATCCTCTCCGCCACGACTTCTCCCTGTGCCTCAGACACCATCTGCATTCTCTCATTTTCTCTCTCATCATTGGTAAGTATTTTGTAATTTTCTAGATTTTTGAAACTTTTTATGATGCCGTTGGATAGTGTAACGTTGAATCATACGGTGAATAAGAAAAAAATGATTAATGCGAGTTTACAGGCGTTGAAGAGTGCCGGTGTGGAAGAGATAATGATGGACGTGTGGTGGAGGTTGGTGGAGAGGGAAGCGCCCAACGAGTACAATTGGGGCGGATATACCGAGCTTATGGAGATGGCAAAGAAACTCAGGCTAAAAGTGCAGGCGATGATGTCGTTCCACCAGTGTGGCGACAACGTCGGCGACTCTTGCACGTAAGTACATTGAATTAATTTAACTCTCAACTGCTCAATCAATTATTTTTTCGATTCATTAATAATTACTGTAATTTGATGGAATATTGACTCAAAGAGAATGAAAGTGAACTTACCTTATTTGAACTTATCCATCGGATTTGCTAGGAGCTTACTGGATATTCACTGAGCTTACCGGATTTGGAGTTATTGAAGTTACCGGATTTTAACACCACATACCGTATATGAACAGATTTATTGAACGTACCGTATCTGACGTTTAGAACTTACTGGATTTACACAACCAATACGGTATTTGCTTAGAACATACCGTATATGGTTTAGCCTACCGGTTTTGAACCAAACTTGCTAAAATCCGGTATTAAACAACAATATGGATATATAGACGAAGAGATGGAAGGAAAAATAAATATTTCAAACTTACTAAATGAAGATACATGGCTAATGTATATATAGCTAAACTTACACAACTTGGAGAGTACATACTAATCATACTACCTACTACTAGACAATGCTTGATAAAAACTTAACTTATAATAGGTTAAAAACTAGTCTAACTTTCATCATTACATAGAGTTAGACTTAATAAAAAAAAATGTGACAAATTATAACTACAAAAAATATAGTTGAGCGACAACAAAAGTGTCACAACGCTTCATCATAATTGAATGTTCTGGAGTATCTTATTGGAAGAAGAGAAGATTACAGTATGGTTCTGCTTTAATTTTGATGGGTTTCACGTGGGAATTTTGAGATCTGGATTTGGTCGGTGAAAAAAGTCAAATTGGACTTTTTGTTTTCTTTTTCATTGTTCCAAATTTGTAGGTGGCACCAGGCCTTCTGGGTTTGGTAAAAGGGTGAAAATAAGTGAATAAGTAAAGGGGTTGAATCGTAGAACAACCTTGAAACATAAACTTTAGTTATTTGATTAACTCGGAATTACAATGAACATGACTGAATCAGAATTCATAAGAATACTAGCTTTTGCAATGAAGTTATTGACTTTGGAGAAGGCATTTAATGCTTCCTTAAAGATTTTTTGAGGAAGAAATCCGATTGACCATGGTTAATCGACTTTACCGTATGATTTTCAATGTGTATAAGGTAACGATACTATGATCAAATGCGTACGCGTTAAAATTCACAAAATTTCTTGCTGATTTCAAGATAATGCTGAGTTAGCAAATTCCCCAACTGTTAATGGAGAGTAAAGTACACAAGGCATTGAGGGAGAAGTATGGGGAGGAAGGATATAAAGAAGGTGATGTTATCGATTTTCATATTAATTTGCCAGACGGTCCTATGCACCTGATCCCCCACACATGGTTTTGTACTAGGGCCAGCGGTATGTTTGTGCTCCCAATCCCGAGTATCCCCCAAAAGTTGTTCCGGGTGAGTGAAGCATTAATTTTGGTAATGCAGGTTGTAAGCATTAATTTGTTGTATTGATGATCATTACTAGAAGAATGTTGGTTTTACTTGTGGTTAACTAGTATTGCAGACTGCCTGGGTGCTTAATATTTGTGGACCATTGAGTTTTTGAAGGAATTTTCTTGTAGCTATATAGCATTTCTCATTGTAGCAATTCACAACTGCATGGCAGATGGGATGTCACCCGGCAATGGGATTCTGTTGTAGAATATTTTTTAGTGAATGAGCTCATTCTGCTCTTGTTGCTTTTTCTTCTTGTTCATATATATAACTGCTCTCTTTGATTCTATTTTTTTAAGCCCTTGTTTGAGCCCCATTTTTGGGTCAAAATACATTTTGGAATAGTGTTTTGTCAATATCAACGGGGAGAGAGTAGTTTTGTCAACCGTACTCAACATTTATGTTTATCGAAACTATGAAAACCTGGTTATAAATAGAATTTTATTTTGTAATTATTATAGAAATGCTGGTAATCAAATAAATAAACAATTTTTTAAAAAAAAAATTGTTGATATTTACCTCGTGCGCAAAGTAAAAATGACTTTTTACTGCATACTAATGCACGCCGTAAAAGGTAAAAAGCGAATATTTTTTACGGTACACCGTAAAAAATACAATTTGTTATAGTATGACACACTGTTCGTCATACCAATGAATTTGACAAATAATCATATCCTTTAATTTAAGCTAATCTACCAATCTAGATATGTTAAAACCTTTTAAAATATATATACCATATCCAAAGACGCCCCAATAAAGGTTTTAATAGATCTAGACCATTAGATTAGCTTTAAGTTAAGGGCTAAGATTATTTGTCAAATTCATGGGTAGGAGAAATAGTCTTTATTTCCGAAAACACTATAACTAGATTTTGTATGGCAGTCATTTTAAGGAAAGATGCCGTGTTTTTAGCTTATTTGTTCAAATGATAATCGTAGTCCCTGTCCATATCTCTATCTCTACTACTAACTTTCTAAGTGCTATTTTCTTCATTGGTTCTATGCTTATTGCAATTTTTGTTGCATCTAGCAATCTCTGATTCCACCCTTTTTGAGCAATAGCCAATAAGGGAAGGAAGAATAGAATTTTAATAATGTAGAATGTTTATCTGGGTCTGGAATCATATTGTAACGCCAGCTTTTCTTAGTTTATTAGCTCTACTCAAAGATGGGAGTGAGCTTTAAACAAACACTTACAATATCCTTTGTAGGTTTAACAATGGATCGAATTAATCCTTTTGTTTTTTTGTTAAAACTAGAAGTAAAATGGAAGAGAGGAGAAGAGAAAAAACTGAGAGAAGAAACTTGATTGAACTGAATAATGATAGTTGATCACCTTACTTCTGGTCATGCACTCGATTATATATCAAAGTGCAAGAAAGATGATAAATGACTATAAAGTACAAAATGATAGCATCAATAGTAAACAAAGTATGGCAGAAATTACACAACTTGCAATAACAAATATTAAAAATAAAAAACTGAAATTATGGAGATTTAAATGAAGTCTTCACGTTATTCTTCATAGTAATTACTACAACGTTGTGTATTTCCACACTGAATTTAGATGTCTATTACTAGTGAAAGTACCCCGAGGTTAAATTTTAGTGAGCCACCAGTACAATGTTCATTTATAACAATAGAATCTAATCTTGTTTTGGATTATTTGAGCACGTTATGTGGCTCCAAGATCCAAGCATTTCTGCTTAGTGCTGGTTGTAAGATGAACAAATGTTTATTTTAAACTGATTGATTACTCGATCATTTTGCAGAAGAATGCCATGTTAGGGGGTGCATTGACAGGGGCACTCATATCTGCAGCCAGCAACAACGGCCGAGACAAGATCGTAACGGATGCCATAGTTGCAGGTGTCGTTGCAACTGCTGCAGAGTTCCTCAGTTACCTGACCTGAACTGAGGGTAAGATATCTACTACTTCTTGGTTCCTTGCAATGAAGCTGGCGTACTTCTCTGGTAACCTCAAGCTCGAATATTATGATGTTTCCTGGACTGTGTTTGATATTTGCAAATAAAATATGTTTCCTGATCTTCGACACAATATGATATATTTTTTCGACTCAACTTTTTTTAGGGGCAGACCTACTTTAAGTCGATGTGCAATGCATAGTTCCTCATAAGATTATATAAGCATTTTGCTCACATGATATTTGTGCCTAGTTTTGCATCTATATCTTGAGGATCGAACACATATATAGCTTGCTTTCCCCATTTCTCGTCATGTCAATAGGATCCAACGCCATCACAATATAAATTTCAACGAACAATAACATAACTGCAATACAGAATCCCTAAGTTACTTATATGTAAAATAATGTAGTTACTTATAATAATTTCTTAGGCTTGACCAAAAAAGCTCCAATGAGAAATGTGGAACCTTCTCAACTTTAAAAGCTACAATCCTAAAGACAATTTAATAAGAATGTTGTCTTTTAAATAAGGTGGTTTGATACGGTATCAGAGCGCACACAAGGCTTGAGAGGGACAAGTCTTGAAACAGAAATGCAACACATGAAATCTCCACAGTCTTCCCTTTATCTCAGCTAGTAAGAATTGGAATTTTATTGTTGAAGGCAAACGGGATCAAGTTCGCCAGTGTGTTATACGTTAAGGATAAAATTTCACAATTAAAAAAATAAATAATATGTAAGGGTCTCGATTTCTCCTCTTAATAGAGTTGACATTTTCGTATGGAATTTCAAGACTTTATTATATCATATAGAATAAAAAGATTGACCTTTTTGAGATGACTTCAGAAGTTAAATAGCATATGCCCCACTTGTCGGCTTCAGATTCTAACACTACTCCAAAGGTGGTGAGAATTGAAACGGTCACATTGAAGTTATGGTTGTTGATGAGTTCTTTCCCGATGTTGATTCTTGATAGCAAACTCGTCTATGTATCCATGGGCCATGGCATCAACATTGCAAGGGCTTGAAGTGAATTAATGAAGAATATAAAGATGTTATAAAGAAGGTTTTTTATTAGAGATGGGAGATTGTCGTAAAAAAAAGTTTAATATAATAAATAATAAATGAATAAAATCAATGCGGTTCACTCGAAGGGAACCATTACATATATGGAAAACACAATTTGACGTCGAAGGACCGATACCAACTTATTCTGTGTGACATCTTTAGTCGATTAAGTCTAGACATTGATGACGAAATTTTATGACTAAATTAAGGGCAGTGTTTCACGTACAGGCCATGTACGTGTAGGCCCTGTACATGCAGATTAATCCCTAAATTAATCACTTGAAAATGGGTAGGTGCGTCCCCAACAGGAGGGCGCCACACGTAGGGGCCCTTGTATGTACATGGCGTGTACGTGCATATTAACCCCTAAATTAATCAATTGAAAATGGCGTGTAGGTAACGTTACTTTTGGGTGTGAATTTTTAATTGTGCTATTGTCCATTAGTTCAAGAAATCGACAATTGATGCGACATTTACGTAATACTATTGTTTAATTATTAAACACAATGAAAGTCCCTAAGGGGGCCATAATATTCCGTGAATCTCGAAGATATATTATTGTATGAACAGATATTTTTGAAAAAGTATCCGACAAATGAATCTTGATTCTTGAAGAATACACACGCACGTAAGTCCTCAGATAAGTACTAAAAAAGAGCTTTCAAAATTTTATGTTGAGGTTTAGTAGAAGTAAACGAAAGGATTTCGTTATAAGATTTGAACAAGTATTAAGCTAAATGTGTGTTTGAATCGATTTTTTTTTCATGAAATTTATTTTTCAAAAGTTGGTCATGCAACCATGTTTTCCTCGAAATCAAAGAAAACAATTTCTTAGATGGATAAGTTTTTATTTTATAAGCAATTTGCACTTCCCAAAAATAATTTCTTGGTTGAAAATTAATCAACCAAACTATTGATTGTCTAGAACCCTTTTTTTTTTTTTTTTTTTAATTTTCATGCAAGTTCCATACTTGTAATCAAACATAAGTGTCACTTTACTAAAACATTTTTCCGTTACCCGAGTTTAAGACTTGCTACGAAGAACAAAAGAGCCTTGTATTATCTTTAATTTGTAATTTTTGAAAAAAGGTGTAACGAATCTAGGCAGCAAAGTGGGTGTCACTAATAATATGCAAAGGCCATCGAATTTATTCAAAGTAGAATAATATGCAAAGGCCATCGAATTTATGCTTTATTTTGTCACGATTGAATCATTAAATTCATTCTTTTTATTTCAATTGACTCTAGATAAGATGTGCCAATTATATATGCTTACGAAAGTGCTTATGTCTCTGACAGGGAATTAATGTCAAAATATTTGGAGAAGCAAACTTCGTGCCTTCTCCTTTTTCTAATGCTTAGTAAAAGAAAAATTGCACTAGACGCCTCCAACCTATTAATTGTAATATAAATAAATCTTCAATCTTTAGTTTTTGGCATTGGTCCTAAAAAGTCACCCCGGGCTAATCTCGGGGAGCTTTTTGGCCCTATGGTCCGAGGTGCTCATCTTGAGGTGGAGAGTGTAGTAAACAGATCACGATGATGTTTACGTCGATGTCGACTATAGAGGTTTTTACCTCATCGAATGGTAAAATTGTCAATGGATTATGTCCACTGGGATCAAGCTTCTACAAAAATAATTAATGTTGATAATGTAAGCTTTGCTTGAGCTCCTCTTATTGTGAAAAAATGTACGGTTAAAAAGTGAAAAATATATTTGAGTTTACATGTAAAATTATTTTATTAAGAGAATGTGTAGTTGAAAATACGTTTGATAAAAATGAATTTTTAGAGAATTGGGCTCAAACAGGAGCTTAATTGTCAAGAATTACAAGTTGAACATCTGCTTGATATAACAACAAAAGATCGAGAACTTTCGCTGAAACTTTTCTTGATGACCTTGTCCAACAATGATGTTAACAATTAAAAATTCAGCAAATCATCCATTTCGTCTATTTTATTATATATTTGTCAAAATCAAATAGATATAATCAAGACACAAAACAAAAAAGTATTTTTTTTCTTAATCACATCGAATCCAATATGCCAAACATGTCATAACTGTATTATATTATAAATAGAAGCCAACAAGTCTATCAAGAAACACCAACTTGAGAGCACTGCATAGAATTCATCTCAATTGAAAAAATCTCTCCACTTAATTCTGTTTTTTGTATCTAAAGAATATGTCGTCAGGCTGTAATTGTGGCTCAAGCTGCTCGTGCGGAAGCAACTGCAGGTAAACATACCTTCGACTTAATATTCCTACAATATAAAGGATTTTATGTTCATTTACTTCTAAGTTATTCTTTTTGTATTGGCAGTTGCGGCAAAATGTACCCAGACGTAGAGAAGAGCACTACAGTTACCATCATCGAAGGGATCGCACCAACAAAGATGTAAGTCTCATAATCAAAGGGGTCGATTACATAATTTCTTTTTGAATTCTGTGATCGGTTCATTGTTACATCTATTAAGAGATCGAAAAATTTATAATCCTTATAATAGGCTGTGTTATTATTGATCATCGCTCTTTTAAATGGGAGCTAAAGCAGTTGATAGTCGATGTCCATGAATAGTATTATTACAATATTTCTATTAATTCATGCACTTCAAATAATATTTTAGGTAGGTGCAATCAAGAGATTATATTTAGCTAAAGGTTTTTTCCTATTGAAACACTACTTCAGTTGTTTTTGTTTTTGTTTTTGTGATTTTGTGTTTTTTTTTTTTGTTTGGTTGTTTTTTTATTCTTATCACACAAAATTAAGAGATAGCCCTTGTTTGTTAAAAATTAAAAATCATATTTTAATCTAAATCAAAGTCAACTATTAAGTTAAGCATCCAATATAATGATTTGATTTGAATATGTAATATACGGGCAAAATGGTTTGTTGATCAAATCAATTCTTTGAATTTGCTTATAATTCACTCGAATTTAATTTTAATAAATTATAAGTATTCGATAGAATCAACCAGTATTCATTAACGGAATTCATCAAGTATTTTCGCTTCTTTGTGCATCAAGAGGCTTTTTAGTCTCCATAACCTAATTCAACCAGAGTAATTTCCACTTGTTGACGTGTATTTTCATTTCTTAATTTTACGCAACCGTTGCAGGTACTCCGAGGGATCTGAGAAAAGCTTCAGTGCTGAAGGCGGCCATGGCTGCAAGTGTGGATCAAACTGCACATGTGACCCATGCAACTGTTGATGACAGAATATGGTTTAAGCCCTCCAAAGTAGCCATGGATGATGTTGTGTGTACTGTGTACTAAACATAATATAATAAGACAGCCTTAAATTGGACAAATTCATTTACTGGATTTGTCTGGTGTTTACTGGCTATTATCTCTGTAATTGTGTCCGTAATTTATGTTTGCAGTTTGGTTACTGGGCTTCAATTTCCTTGTGGTTTATTATTGTGTAAACTTTCAATCAATTACCCTATCCTTTCGGAGTACAGATGTGTTGTCCTCATCTTCATGTCCCTTGACTGTCTAGCCAATCAAAATTTGACATATCTCTATTAAAGTGTCAAAATTTGAGTTCAATTTAGATTTTTGTTAATGAGATCTGTTATGTGTACAGAAAATATGTCGTCAGAATTAATACAGATGACACTTGGCAATTTTCTGTTGGACAATGGAAAAAAACAAACCAAACAGATGTTGTCACAACATCTCTATTAATTCTGGCACCACTGCTTCTATACAAGCAGAGAAACTCCTTTTTTATATATATTTTTCTTTTCCTAAAGGCTGAATTGTGTTCCACTCAAATTTTGTCACTTGAAAATTATAGTTATGTCAAAATTTGATTGATGAGTCAGCCAAGGGTACAAGGAGGAGTTGATATCTACAGTTCAAAATTGACCGTCCAGTTTGCTATCCAAGTTATTGATTTCATTAACATGCTAGATTGTCTCAAGCATACGTGCTCGTCCATTTTTACACCACTAAGGAGTAAAAAAGGACGATAGTAAGTAGACGTATCAAGTGGACCACCACGTCCATTCGGTACACGGGTCTAGTACGTTTTAGAAAAAAAAAAAAAAAAAAGGGTAAACAAAATGTAAAAGGTCTGGCCTGTTTTAAACCACTTTATCATATCAATGCTAAATTCAATTTAGTCCATAGCTTTTCAAAACTGTAACATTTCTTAAGACTTCCAAATAAATGGAAACTTTTAGGTATAATTCTACATAATCTTTCAAGAATGGTTGATCTTTTCTACTTGATTGGCATCAACTACAAATGAATCAAATTATCGATATATGCGAGTTTGGTCTTGTTCTTGAGTTGTAACTAATTCTCTCATAATCGAACATGACAAATTCAAAACCAATCTAGTATGTGAGTAGTAGAATTCACAAATTTCTGGGAGATTTTGCACACCAAAGCAAGATGAGAATTCAGATAATCTTGAATATGGTCGTCAAGAAATATAGCTCTATGAAACTATGTTACGTGAGTAAAGTTCATACTTATTTAAGCTATGATGCTCGGTATGTATACAAGTAGTTATCCATTTGTAAGTTTTTAGTTAATCTTAATTGGATGGATAGTATTGGAAATGAACGGAGAAGTGACGGAACATTCGTAATTGCATTTTGGATCACTCCAGTGTGGCAAGAAGTTGTTGATGCTGAGTCGGCTCCTACACTAGTAGCTATACCCTGCTTGGTCCCCTGGCATGGTGGATGTTTTGTAGCGCATCATGAGCACCGAGCTAAGGGGTGATTCAGCATTGATCAATAAATTGTAGTTTGTTTCACTTGGATGACTGAGTTCAATTTAGATTCCAAACTCAACTACCTAAAAATTTCTGTGACTGGGCACATTGTTGTGTTACATATCATGGATATATATGTAATAGCATGCTTCGTGAAATTTTATGCCATGCATTGATATGTCGAACATATTACGGTATAATTTGATACTTATTTAATGATTGGATAAGATCCTATGTGGAAATCAGTGTTAGCTATGTGTTATGGCTCACACATATTATATATAAACTCCCGTGTAATTGTTATATATAATTGGCATGTCCAATCCGTAGCATGTGTGGATATCATATATAATCATGTTTGATGATTACAGGGGCGAATCTAGCGAACTGGTCCAGCTAGAGCGTTGACCGTTGACCGGCATCCGTCGATAATCACCGATCGTAATAGCCCGGTCGTTTATTAAAAAATATTAAAAATTATTCAACATATATGTAAATGCACTCAAATGTAAAACACACTTGAAATCAGGAATCGAGAATTTCCCCAAATTCCCAATCCTAATTTCTCTTAAATTTCTGAATCCTAATTTCCCTTAAATTCCCAATCCTAAATTCCCCTAAATTCTCAATCCTCATTTCACCAAATTTCCCAAACACATTTGAAAACATCACTCTACAGCTTGATAAATTAACTGTGCAATGTTATTTAACAAAAATAAGAAGCTCATTTTAACAACACATGAAAATAGGAAGAACAAAGTCGACACAATTCTAGTTTCCACAGTTCCACCACTGCACAGTCTGCACTCTGCACACACTCACACAATCACCTCCTCACGCACACGTCGCACACACACACTGTCAAATTTTCCACAGTCACACCACTGCACACACACAGTCACGCACTATCGTTGGGATTGGGGGGAGAGTGACCCAGAGCCAGAAGCAAAGAATAAGACGTTAAAACATTAAACACGGTCGCGCACTATCGTTGGGATTGGGGGGAGAGTGGCCAGAAGCAGTCGAGCAGAGAATAAGAAATTAAAACATTAAACACGGTCGCGCACTATCGTTGGGATTGGGGGGAGAGTGGCCAGAAGCAGTGGAGCAGAGAATAAGAAATTAAAACATTAAACATTGTAAATACACACCTATGACTTGTGAGTGAGTGAGGCCCTTGCTTGAGTGCTTCGAATCGAGGCTACTGACTGAGTCGTGAGCCACCAATTTCTCCCCCTTCGTCGTTCGCCCCTATCGTCTCCTCTGAGTCCTCTCCAATCTCCCCCAATTCAATTCGTAACCTAGACTAACACACAAAACCAATTATGTATATGGGTAATGGGTTATACCGAAATCTCTTGGGCCATTTCATTTGGGCCTCTTTTAAATAAGGCCCAATTTAAAGGTAAGTTTAAAAAAAAAAAAAGGCCCAATAACCTCGTCCGTTAGCTGCTGCCACTGTAGATCGTCTTCTCCAACGTTCCTTTGGCTCGTTGCTTCCCAGCGGTCATCTAACTTTCTGAAGAATCCGGCGAATCCAGCACGAGCGGCCGCTCAAGCTCGCCAGGTGCTGGATTCGCCCCTGGATGGTTATATATGATTCATCTATCCTGTGTGGAACCTCAATGTACAATACACAATAGAGGAATTTGGGTCCCAGGATATGTCAAGCGTGAATTTGGAACACCGTACTTGCTAGACATTATGTTCACATTTTTTGGCGTCAAAGGATGGGGTTGTTAAGAGGATCCAAGCATTTGCCTTTCTTCTTTTGGACCTAAGTGTTCAAATAATCATGAGTTCCACCCGATAGATGAGTTGTGTGGGTCGATTATTCTTGGGTAAAACAATTTCAAAGCATGATTGTTCCTTCATGTTGGGATTTTAGAGTTACCTACCCTTTCGATTCAACCAGAGATAAGAAATAAAGAAAGTGCTTTGAAGAGTAACAAATTGTGTATGAACGTTTACTTTGATGTTGAATGGATGAGCCCATATATAGTATTTTTGGGATAGAGGTCGTTATTAGGCTAGGACTCCTTATTAGTCTGGCTTTGATAGGATGTGAGGTGTGCACTCCTAGTATAGTTCGGAGTATGTTTCATGTAGGTTAGACGTATTAGTCAAAATATTGCAAACTAAAATAATTTTATTAGCAATAGTAAGAACAGAACAAGTTATCTAAAATTTCAAGAGATAATAAAGAGAGAAAGAACTTTCAAATCGAGGCATGTATAAACACTATTTCATTAAAATAGATTCCCCCTCACTACAAGTGCCTGAGTTTTAGTTTGTGTGTTTTTCAGGATTTCTTTCCATTGACACACACACAATCACGAGTTAAGAGAATTTTGGAAGGGAAAATTTGGAACAATAATAAAATAAAGGGAAAGCGTGGACCCTTCTAGGGCCAATTTTTGGTCAATTCGATCCGACATTCGTGTACGTCAGTTGCGCCCACACACAAGTTCAAGATCCGAAACCTAATTTGATCCGTGAATTGCACCCCTACACATGTACATAGAGATAAGCTCTAAAATACACATGATTACATCCTTCCAAAGTGTAATCATATTTAAAATGGTCATTGTCTTTATCTATTTTCCTATGTGGGATAACTTTAAAATAGTTTTCCTCCAATACAAAACATCTTCCAATGCATCACATTGAGCTCTAATTTCTCATTCACGCAAGCATCATTTTTGGTAAGTAAATATATGATTTCGACGTTTTGACGGAGAAGAACACAAATTAATCTTGATCTTTCAAAATAAAGAAACGGGTCCCACTCAAAATTTATATTAAAGTCAGCCCTTTAATTCAATTTTTCCAACAAGTCGAAGCGAAAATGTCCCACTGTTGTTGATGTGCAGTATCTACCATCTGATAGTAAAGTCCTAATAGGCATTTGTCATCAGAGTAAGCTTGCTTAAGGAGAACGCCATGCCTTATGCTTGAGGTACGCTATTGGGCCTCAAGGCTCGAGTTGCTTACTCTAACGTGGGATGTCCTATCCAAGCTTCAGCTTGGCATTACGTCATGCTCAGGTTGCAGTCATTTTGGCTTTATCAACAAGACATGATATCATAACAAATAATTAACTCGATCTAAAATTTTGTTTTTATTCATTTATGAATATGTTAATCCATCTTTCTGAGTTTTTTAAAATTCTTAATAGAAGTGTAGAGTTGACTCAACCTCTAAAAAAATGAGATGACGGCCTAAGACCTCCAAATTTTTATTTTTATTTTTATTTTTTTAAATTGAAATAGTTTTAACATAAAATAAAGTAGTAAAAATAAATAATCAATATTACGACAAAAAGTCATTGGTTAACAAATAATAATTTTACATCAAAAAATAAGTTTTTCATTGGTGATTATTTTAAAAATATATATTCAAATAAATTTAATATATTCATGAAACTTCGTCTTTAAATAAAAGAAAATGATTAAATATTACCTTCAATATATTGTGTCGATAATTAAATAAAAGTTGGAAATTAATTCAAGATTACCACCAAATTTTCAGTTTGTATTATTAAAAATAAAAATATTCGATACATTAAATTTTTATCTATAAACAATTAATGAAAATGAAAAACTTAAATACTAATGTCAAAAAATATGTTTTAATGAAATAATAGTTTGAAAAATAACTTGTCCGACATTAATATTTTAAATAAAAATAAAATATATCTTAAGTTACAAACATCATATTACATTATTAAGTTTTCAATCATTGATCAGTTATCGTAACACTATTGATGACATCATTGATTATATTGTCATCGATTATTGCTAATAAATGTGTCAATGATTGCAGATGACATCATTGATAAAATCATTGACGGAGGTGCATTTCTGATAATGGTATAACTATTTTTGTTTGAAATCATTGAAAAATATTTATTTGGTGCAGGAGCTCTACTCACTAGGATCATTGGTAATTGTTGACGGAGGTGCATCAGTGATAATGGTATCACTGTTTTATTATCGAAATCATTAGCAAATATTTATTTTCGTCAAATCACCTATATTAATATTGTTGGCGGTTGTCGATGGAGATTAATATTTTTTGTTCATCATTTAATCTCTTTTATTATTATTATCATCATCATCATCATCATCACTACTTTTGGAAAGGTTTTCAAAAATTTGCTTCAAGACCCTCAATTGCATGACCTAAGGAAAAAGTAAAAGTGGCCCAAACATGTTTAGGAGCATCCCACCTCAATTTTGTTTAAATAATGGCTTTTTTCTACTTCATTGTTGTCAACTATGATTAGAATCAAAACACGTGAGTGCAATACATGACCCAAACATGCTCATAATGCTGGAAACCCCCATGAGATTGTTTGCTAACTAATGATCCATTATTTAGACAATGAATCTCTCCTCATTTTTTTTAAAGTAAAAAACATTTCATGATAGCTTTGGGTCATGGAACAAAAAATCGAGTCATGGCCCATGTTGGCACGATTAGCCAATTAGGCATGGCCTAGCATGGGCAACTAAGTACCTATTTTTCCTTCCCTTTCTTTTTTTCTAACTTTTCGTCTAACTTAAAAGTAAAGGTACAACTATCTGTTTAGCTAAAATTAATAGCAAAATGGATAAAAGCACTTGTTACAAACTTAGAAAGTTGAAGATTCTGTTGACTCCAAAAAATGAACCCACATGTGGCAGACAAAAAGCAGCTCACACATGCTCCTCCCTACGCATTTGGAACACAATGTTAGTCGCTCGTGACCTTTTTCGATGGCTACGATAGTAGCCATGAACACTCCGATGGTCAAATCAGTAAAACGATAAATGGGAGTAGGTACTTCTGGTAGTGAGAACCGTTGAAATTATGATATCACAATAATATGTAAAGGAGATAATATCTTGTTTTGTGTAGAGATGTACCTTTTAAATAGCACAAAACATGGATATTTATAGAGGAAGAGGTGAATGAAGATCGTTAGTTGTGATGCATGTGGCCTCATCTGCCGATCGAAGCACGTTAATTGGTCACTCCATAGGTGGACAAGCATTTAATGTTTCCTGGCAAGATAAATTTGACTTGACACTTTTGGTGTTTGTTTCGCAAGAGTTCCATCAATCAGTTATAAAGATTTTATCTTGGATAAATCTTTGCATAAAAAATCCCTAGCACATTGGGGCGAAGAACCGTGGCTTATAACAGCAGGTACCGTTGCACCCTCATCACCTCATCAGTTCTCTTAAATTGAATCACCTTGGCACTTCAGAGTCTCGTGATTTTGATCAGTTCTACTTTTCTCTGTAGGATTGAGGCCTCGGTGCAGTAACATGTTGCGTGATGTGGAGTGTGGACCTTGGCATCTGTCATGTTATAGGCAACCTGCCACACTACGAGAGGCGTAATATATTTCGTTGGTAAAATGATAGAATCACTACAAACTTAAAAAGTTAATATGTCATCATCAAAATGGTTGGATGAGAAATAACTTGTTACAATATAAATTGGTAGAGGACCACGCAAGATTTTGAAACAATAAACCTTCCTAGGAGTGTAATAATGGATGAGCCAATTCATTGTAGCACAACTCGATCATATTAAAGGATCAAGCAATGATGATTCATAGGTTGGGCCAAGACCAATCCAATTAATATGTTCCCAAACCCAGCCTTCTTTAAAGGTTGATAGAAGTCTCTTTATTGAAGAGAAAATTATACCCACACTCGTTTTTCAATTTTCCCTTCAATCTCTTGCTAATACTCATTCTTTTCAAAATATATTTTTTATCTCTTCTTTTCATCAACATATTTTTCAATAAAATAATATTACACACAAATTCAGAACTTTTTTTTTTTTAACCACTCATTCTCTATCAATCTACTATTCCAAAAGGCATTATTAGAAAATAATGAACTTAAACAAGCCCTAAATAATAAGATGATAAATTATTTTCTCAAAAATTAGGTATACCCCAACCCCACCATACACCATCCCACCCCCTCACCTGACACAGTTTCAACCCCAAGAGTTATAACCTAAAAATGGTTACAATAAATTGCCACTTCCACAACTCACATCCCATAAACATCGATCGTCAAAGTCACCTTCATGTTCGGACCTACAGCCAGTGTTAGATTTGTAGTTGACCAACGACATCATCATACCCAAATCTATCTAGTTACCTGTAGCTCCAAACTCCGAACACCTCCACAACCACCAAAAATAAGTGTTGGAAGGTTTGAACGTACGTCAACCTGATTGCAATCAAAGTCCTATGACTCTTCATTCCATACTGTAGTTGTTGGGGTTTTAGATGGCTATCTTACCTTCTTGATTGATCAAGACTTATGAAATCAAAGTTCGGACCAACAAGAGAAGAGAAAACTGTTGAATTTCGAACTCACCGTAAATTGATGTCACTTACTGTATATGCCTTTTATACAATGAAATCTAGTAAGAACCTGAACTTACCGTATATTGGCTTTCCACTTACCGTATATTGACAAATTACCACGAAATATGGTATGAACCAGAAAATTCACCAGAAACGAAAATCAACACGAATTAACGCTAAGAATAATCTTAAACAGGAAGAAAATCTCTTCCTCAGCCTTTATTAATCAAGACTAATATGATTTACAAATTTGAAATCACCAGAAAGATTTTACACCAGATTTACAAGAGTTTTACCACTCTATCACTTCTCACTTTCTCTTCCTTTTCCACTCTCAAGAGACATTTTTCTTATCACCTAACCATGCTATTTATAGACACAAAAAGGGGGAAATCAGTTATTAACTACCTAACAAACTAAGACTCTAGTTGGTTAAAAGATTCTAACTAAATCAGTTCGCAAATCACAAGAGAAGGCTCATGTTGCAACTGATTTTCTGATTTGCTAAGGTTGTCCAATTCTTCTTCAAGAATCAATTTTTCCTTACAGTAGCTTTTGCTCTTTCTAAACCCTCTCGGTTATCTGGTGAACCTTCAACACATCATCTGGATATGGATGCGACTAAGGTTGTATTAGTATCACGTGCCTTACACTACAACTCTACTCCTTTCCATAGTCATACCAATAACCATCGAAGTCGGCGTGGTGGTGGTAGATGGAAATGAAGTGTAAAAAGTAGAATAGATGTTGGAGGTGGCGATGAAGGTAGTGGCAGCGGCTAAAGATTTGGTGGTGAGTTGGGGATTCAAAGTGGTGGTCGTCATATGGCTATAGATCTGGCGACCATTTATGGTTGTAGGTAGAGGTGGTAGTGGTAGTGTGATGTTGTAGTAGTGCTGGTCAAGGTTGTGGTGGTGTAGTGGAGATGGAGGTATGGTTATGGTGGTTTGAGGAGGTGGTGGTGGATGTGAAGATGGAGGTGATGATGGATTTGAGGAGCATGGCCGGACCTGAGAAGAGGCCCAAGAGGCCTCCGTCTCAGGCCCAGTTTTTTAGGGGCCCAAAATTATCTTTTTTGCTTTTTTTTCGTATTACTGCACGGACTTTATGATAATGGCAGAGCACTTTTTAAGTTGTCATTTCCAAAGCAACAAAAAGAATGTCTTGTAGCGTTTGTTTTTAATAATTATTCTTTTGTTTTAATAAAAAATAGTCCATTTAATACAGCTAATAATCAAATTTGTAGTATATTTTAATAAATTATTTTTAACTTATTCAATATAAATAATTAGTTTTATACTTTTAGACCCACCCACCAAATGCCAAAATTGCACTCTCCCAAGCTTAATTAGCGAAACTTCAAACCTGACATTTCTATGTTGGAGTAATCTGAGGCAATGCTAAGTTTTGTATTTTTGGGCTTAATTTGATCTTTCTCTTAATGACATTTAATTAATGAAAATTGGATTATTATTTTTATGGTTCCTGTTTATTATTGAAGATGATTAGTTAGTCGATTTGCTTACTTATTTCTGTAAATGAGCAACTTTATGTCTGTTAATTGCATTTTGACTACTTATTTGCCTATTTTTATTTTGTACGTCTACTCACATTTTTAATGCTTACTTTTAATTTCTATGAAGGAATTCAATACCAATTCAAAGTCATTGTTAGTTAAGAAAATGTAACAAAAAAATGGTGGAAAATAATTTTGATCTCTTACCTTTTCTGCTATATTTTATATTTCACGAAAGAATTGCATAATTACTTCGTTGCAAAACTTGAACTTTGATGTGTATGGTATCTTTCAAGAAAAAAATAATAATTAATTGCAATGATTTATGGGCCCAAAATCAAAAGTTCACCTCAGACCCCGCAAAACACAGGTCCGACCCTGTTGAGGAGGTGGTGGTAGTTGTTGGTGTATGTGGTGGCAGTGGTGGTGAGGTGACAGCATCATTTAGGTGGTGTCGATAGTGGTAGAGTGGAGTCGAACAGAATGATGAGCTTTTTTGACCAATTATTTGCATAAATGTAACCAACAAAATGGGTAATTTGTCACCAATAAATAATATGTGATAAACAAATATATGATTTGCAACTAAATTTCTAATTTTTACCCACAATTTTGTGTCATTATGACTATGATCTTATACGATTTGTGATTAGTATGTGATTATAATCATAAATTGTTTGTTATTGTGACATTAACTTGTTTATTTAATTACTAATTAAATATTTATTATAATGTCACCACATGATTTTTTAAACTTTTTCACAAATTCAAAGTATATCTTGGAACCTTTCTAATTATGTATTTTTCCTTTATTTAAAGGTTGTCGGCCTTCAAAGACAAGTCCCAGCTCGTGGATGTCTATCAACCTTCCATAATTTAATATTAACATAACCCGACGGTTAACTAACGGGCCCAAATATTTAAACGGGGCCAGCCCAGATTTTTCTTGTGGACCAACCCACTCTAGATCAACCTTTCATAATTTGATATTAACATAGCCAGATGGTTAACTAACGGGCCCAACTATTTAAATGTGAACAGCCCATATTTTTCCTATGGACCAGCCCACTCGAGTTATGGACCAATTCACATGCCACTTTTATCGGGTGAGCCATGTTTGGCACATTTGACACCACTAAACTTTTACAATACTAGTGAAGGCACGTGCGTAATGGC
This sequence comes from Osmanthus fragrans, assembly GCA_019395295.1. NCBI lineage: Eukaryota > Viridiplantae > Streptophyta > Magnoliopsida > Lamiales > Oleaceae > Osmanthus > Osmanthus fragrans. The sequence goes on from CM033361.1 coordinate 9,762,628, forward strand.
TGATGTAGTGTAAGAAATAATGTTATTATTTGGTTATGCAGTATTTGAATCAATAATGAAACATATTTTGAATAATGATCACGCTGAATTATATAAAATATTTGTCCACATGTATTTACATTGGCAGTAGTAATATGAAGCAAAACATCATAACTATTATAAGTCATACTTGGATACATGGGTTTTAACATGTTAATATGTACAATAAACAAAATGTAATATGGCAAGTAGAGATGCTCGGAATCAAGTTTGTTGGACTGTGGACAAAGATGCAAAAGCGATACAATATATGTATTTTCAAGTCATGAACAACTACTCTTGCTTCTGTTTTTTGTCTGCATGTTTGTGAGCTTCATGCGTAAATGTTGTCTGGGTTGTTGGGCTTTGTTGGTGTAGTGTTTGCATTTGTAAGTTGAAGAAATCTTTGTGAAGTGCTTGGTTGTATGATGCTGGTAGGTAAATGGTCTTCATCTTGGAGGTGTGAGTCAAGGATGAAGACGACCTCATATGGTGCTTTGTTGGTTGTTGTCTCTATACTTACAGTTTTGATGTATAAGATGTGTTGATGTGTAGTCGTCGTTTGAATTGTAGAACTGTTCTCCATGTGTTCCTATTGGGATGTTTATTAAAAGTAGTTAATATTACATTTGTTAGGGAGGAAAAGTAGGTAGGAAAATGTAATTATGATATAGGTACCTTAAAACTTTGTTTCATCGGTTCTGTTGCTGGGCATTTGAGGAATGTTTCAGCTGGATTTCCAATAATTTATTTGAATGGGCTTGGTCAAACAATACCATCCATTTATCCCAGCCATGGTTGTTGAATTGATTCTCATTGAAAAGAACATCTAATCATCATCTGAATTTCAAGCTACAATTATTTAAATTTTAACAAAATGTGAACAGCAATCAATAAAATGTAATATAAATGACTTACTTACTGGTGTTCCGACGACTCATCACTATAAAATGCTAGAACCTCTGTTGGGTATTCCTATCACAAAATCGAAAAATAAAAAGATAAGAATTTTAAAATTCTCATCAACTACTTCCCCCAAATTATAAATTCAATAAACCCTAGAATTTAGTGCAAAATACCCTAAGTAATGAAACTTTTCCACCACAAATAGAAAGCCCTCAACATTTTTCTGACTCTGCAAAAAAATAATAAATAAATAATCAAATCAAATTCAATTACATGAACAATTTGGCGTCTTTTTACATGAAACTATATGCATCTTAATTTTTTATTTATACCCATTCATTGGTCCTGACGTTGAATTCATGAAAGGTTACATGGGCTTCAGTTGTACTGATGAGCATCGAAAGTATTTGCATCTAGCAACAGGCTAACTGTGCGACTCCTTTCTACAGGCGAATATTTGAACAATGACAGGCATTTCCTACAAGGGATAAATGAACTACATTTGTAAGTTCCAAAAGGAAAAAAAAAACATTTTATGATAACTGGAGAGAGTCCATAGTTCCAAAATGATTTTCTATCTATTTAATTGCTACAACTTTAAGGTTGCAAACCCAAGTGCAGGTTGTCTCAGGTAGTAAACTCGGAAGTCCAAGGTCGAACCACAAGGACTTGGAAGGAAATAAACTAGTCTATGAGTAGTAAATGGTTGGTTAAATTACGATGAGAAGAACATTAGAGCGTTAGAGATTCACTTTGGATAAATGAGTAGAAATTATTCTTGATCTTTTATTTAACTCGTATGAAAATCAACTATGAAGTGATCTCATACGGAAGATAAAACATTGATTGCAAAATAGACTAAAGGATAGTTCTCATTAATTGTTTGAGAGAATATGTCAAAATAAATTATTGGTAGGTAAAGATTAACTAAGCATTCATTGTGCCGAACTTGTCAACAATAAATCAAAGTCTTTGACAAACCAAAACCATTTGGAGAACATATACTTCAACCAAGTAAAAAGATTAATATTGAAGAACAAAGTGAAAGATCAAAGATAAAACTACAAATTCATCAAAGTTTCACCCCTAGCTCTAGCTAAAGGTTTAGAAATACATAATGAAATGTAGCAAAGAGAAAAAGAAGGAAACTAGAATATATTGTAGAGGAATTGATTTCCCCAAACTCTTGGCCAAGGTCCCCTTTTATAGGCAAAGAAATGTCCAAAATGCAAGTGGACATTAACTTGTGCTCTGTCCAGCCTGGAGACAGCAGATAGATGCAACTTGATGCCACTTTGCAGATATGTTTTGCAGCGAATTTGGATTTTTGATCAAGACAAAAGTTGTTTCCACTTGAGTTATCTTTCCATTGGTACAAATATCGGGTTCATTGGATCTCTATAACCCAAGATATGTGCAAAACAATGAGTGCTGGTCACAGGTTGAAAAGTTGTATACAGCTAGCAACAGCCTGATCTTTCAACGGTGATTTTGGCTGCCCTATTCTGCGAATTTGACTTCTTCTAAAACATGAAGGTTGTCGATACATATCTTATCTTTCCATCACAACTTGAATCACCTTGGTTAGATAACTACAACTCAAGTTATGGTCATTTTCCCGAGACAGCTGTACAAATTTGACTTTTCAACATTTCTTCTCCACTTGCTCCACTTGCTCTATATTGGAAATACATTGGAAATACACCAAATAAATAATCTTTCAAAAGTATAATACTCATGCCAACATGTATGAAAATACGTATTTCGATTAATTACGCTTTTAACCATATATTTACGCAAATTGAATTTTTGGCAAGAGAATTGAAATTAGAGACTTAACAATAGTGAATTTGTACAAAATAAATATGAAATGCCTTGTAAATGATGTATCTTTGAAGCAATTTTAGACACTTATCACACTCCCCAACCAAGATATTGCTAGTCCCTAGCGATTTAGTGCACAACAAGATGAGAAAACGAGCGATCTATGTCACAAGTGAAATTGTTACGCTTTAATTTAACCACAAGTCATGCTCTCTTCCAACTTAATATCACAAGAAATTAACAATGTCACGATTATCAAGATGTCAAAAGCACATGCTGAATGTGTAAGTGTGTGTCAAGCATAACCATCTTACCGCTAACCCTAACACATGCAACATCAAGTATGTCCCAAGCTAAAGGTTCGGCTTCATATCTCACATGTATCAAAGTGTTTAGCGTTCTCTCTATGGAGCCGAGAAAGATAAACTCTCAAATATGGAGGCTTAAACAATCATGCACAAGTAATAAGCGAACATTGATCTTATGATAGGTATACCATCAAGTGAGAATTCATCAACTTCTTTCCACAGCCTACTTGGGATCCAAACGGTCAATACAAAAGGTTGGTAATGAGGTTCAGGTTGAGAGATGATATAATGATTTAAGACTTCCAAGCATGTAACCAAATTCCTTATCAAGCATTTCAATATTTCACAACTTTCAATGAGTGCATACTTTAGACATTTCAAACCCCAAAATCAATCAATTTTTCCACTTTTTTTTTTTTTAAATTGACGTTTGGGGTGCCTCATTTGGGCACATTTTAACTCTTATCATTTCCTTCAATTCTTCACAATTGAATATTCGACATCTACTACACATTTGGAAGTAAAGGTGTGAGAAAATAGGCATATACTCCAATTTAAGGTAGTGTGGATAATGTAAGTGCATGAATGAGGGTTCTGTATGGCTCAACATGGCTACTGAGGGTTGTATTTATTGAAAAGAAAGGTTTGAAAGGTTCAATTATCGATCATGAATTGACCTTTTATCATCTCGCAAGTAATCCATCATCTTACCACAAACCATGTAGTGTTATTCTCACAAGAGGTTTCCAATTCACAAAACCAATGAATGCTTATTACCATTTTTCATATATGTAGGCCCTCTGCCCTCACTAATTTGCTCACATGAGAAAGCTTTAACAAGAGACTTCTCTAGTTATATGTGCTAACCATTATCTTACCACAAGGCTTGTGTGCGTAAAGAGAGTTCAGCAAGTGTCTTAACATCTAGACTTTCATTTACAAGCACAACATGCAACAAATTAGTGGCTAAAAAATTAAAAAAAAAAATCCCATTAGAAACAATTCACTCAAAATTTTCACGGTAATGTTATTCACATGCAATTTTCAATAATAAAAAATCCCATTTTATCTCTCACCAACTTAAATGAAACATTGTCCTCAACGTAAAGAATAAATATGTAAAATTTATAAAGGACGTTAAGGAGCAAAATTTTGAACAAAGAGAAGGGTTTTCAACTTTACCTGGAGAGTTTGGATAAACTTGGCCTAGGTGAACCTTCAGTTTCATTAGACAAAAAAATAATAATAATAATAATAAAAGAGACACACCTAAAACAAACACATGACATTATAAAAAATATATATATATAAAATAACGAAAAAAAGACATCAATCTTTAGGAACATGCAAAGTAATGGACTCTTCTAAATTAGAGAAATTCTCAAAAAATGGTTTCAAACGATGTCCATTAACTTTAAAAATATTTCCATTACTTGGGTTTTCAATTTCTACTGTTCCATATGAGTAAACAATTTTGACAATGAAAGGACCAGTCCACTTGGAGATTAATTTTCCAGGAAACAAATGTAATATTGAATTGTACAACAGAACTTTTTGGGAAGGCTCAAAACTTTTTCTAACAATGTCTTTATCATGAAATACCTTCATTCTTTCCTTGTAAATTTGAGAGTTCTCATAAGCTTCATTCCTAATTTCTTCCAACTCATTCAGTTGAAGTTTCCTTAGTGAACCTGCCTTATCTAAACTGAAATTAAACATTTTAATAGCCCAAAATGCTTTATGTTCCAATTCCACAAGTAAATGACAAGGCTTTCCAAAAATAAGTCGATAAGGAGACATACCAAGTGGTGTTTTAAAAGCAGTACGATAAGCCCAAAGTGCATCGGTTAATCGTAAAGACCAATCTTTTCTATTTGAATTCACTGTTTTCTCCAAGATGTGTTTAATCTCCCTATTTGCAAGTTCAGCTTGACCACTAGTGTTTAGGTGATAAGGAGTAGACAATTTTTGAGTAAGCCCACATTTTTTCATTAGGGCCTCAAAAGGTCTATTACAAAAGTGTGAACCCCCATCACTTATAATGGCTCTAGGTATTCCAAATCTTGACAAAATATTTTCTTTCAAAAATTTCAAAACAATTTTGTGATCATTGTGTTTACAAGGAATTGCCTTTACCCATGTAGATACATAATCAACTCCTACTAAGATGTATAAATAGCCAAAAGATTATGGGAATGGACCCATGAAATCAATACCCCAGCAATCAAATATTTCAATAACTAATATAGGTGTCAATGGCATCATATTCCTACAAGTTATCCCACCTAATTTTTGACAATGTTCACAAGCTTTGCAAAATTCATATGTGTCTTTGAAAAGAGTTGGCCAATAAAATCCAGACTGCAATATTTTTGCGGCAGTTTTCTTTGAAGAAAAGTGACCACCACACGCTTCAGAATGACAAAAAGAAATGATCTTTTGAATTTCATTATTTGGCACACATCTTTTTATTATTTGGTCTGGGCAATATTTAAACAGATAAGGGTCATCCCAAAAGAAATTTCTTACTTCCTTGAAGAATTTATTCTTGTCTTGGGCATTCCAATGAGATGGTATTTGACCTTCTTGATGCACATTGAGTTTGGAAGAAATTATTACCGGAAAAGTTTCATTTTCACCCAAAAATGAGTATTTCAGATTAGATATTAGGCGTCAAATCAAGCTTTGGCATTTGAACACTTGAATTCTTGGACATATCGGACCGTTGTGGTAATTTTTCAAATTTCAGTTCCCAATCACTTGTCTTTTTCTCCTGAAAAGAATTTAACGAAGAAATCATATGTGAATTTTCAGAACTATCATTGAATTCAAATTCTAGCATATCAGATGAAGATGTAGCAATAAATTGATCGTCAACAAGTTGTCCAATAAAATCTACTTCATGCGAATCATCTTTATCTCCATGTTGCTTGCAAATGTTAAACATGTTCATTTCGACCGTCATGTTTCCGAACGAGAGTTTCAAAATACCATTTCTACAATTAATCAACGCATTTGAAGTAGCAAGAAAGGGACGTCCTAAAATGATAGGTATTTGAGCATTTGAACTTAATACAGGATGTGTGTCTAAAACTATAAAGTCAACAGGATAATAAAATTTATCAATTTGAACTAGAACATGCTCTACAATCCCTCTTGGAACTTTTATTGAACGATCAACAAGTTGAAGTGTTGTTGTTGTTGGTTTAAGTTCTCCTAAACCTAGTTGCTCATACGCATAAAAAGGTAATAGATTAACACTAGCACCAAGATCAAGCAAAGCACGCTCTATCCTATTATTCCCAATCACACATGAAATTGTAGGACAACCTGGATCTTTGAACTTAAGTGGAGTGTTTTGTTGAATTATTGAGCTCACATTCTCTGTTAAAAATGCTTTTTGTTGAACATTAAGTTTTCTCTTAACAGTGCACAAGTCCTTTAAGAATTTTGCGTATGAAGGAACTTGTTTGATTGCATCCAATAATGGTATGTTAATTTTGACTTGTTTGAAAAGTTCAAAAATTTCAGAATCATGGTTGAGTTTTGAAATTGGTTGCAATCGGTGAGGAAATGGAGCTGGAATGGGACATTTTTCAACACTAGAAGCATTTACATTAAATTGACCAGAAGGATTTGGTTGAGGTTGAGCAGGAAATTTACCTTTCTCTTGAGAATGCAAAGAAGATGTCAATGAAGAAAGTATGGTCATGATTTCATTGATGGCTTGTGAAGTTTGATTATTAATATTTGCTTGTCCTTGCATGAATGATTGCAATGTTTCCTCAACAGTTTTTTATTGTGGTGGTGGATAAGAAGGAAATTATGAAAGTACATGAGGTTGTGATACATGAACACGATTATCATCCCTCCAATTAAAGTTGGGATGATTTCTCCATTGTTGATTATATGTTTCTGAGAATGGAGAAAAGGCTTTTTGAAAATGTTTATAGCATTGGCTTGATCATGTAAAACTTCTTTGAAAACTGGGATATTAGGACAATCATGCGTTGGATGCCCAAAAGTTTCACAAATGCTACAAATTTCATCATTTTGCACGGGTTTAACTTCCTTTACATTCCTTAATTCCATATATTCAACCTTTCTAGACAACTAGCAATCCTAGCATTTAGATCATCTTCTTGACTCAATTGATATTTTCCTCCGCTAGAACTAGCAAGACTAGATCTAATAGAGTTTTCGATTGGTTTTTCTGTTTGCCAAGATTGAGAATTTTCGGCTAGATGATCTAGAAATTCTAAAGCTTCATCGGGATCTTTATCTAAAAATTCACCATTCCACATTGTTTCTACAAATTGTTTTGTTTCAGGAGTTAAACCTTCATAAAAGAAACTTATAGTACGCCATTTTTCAAAACCATGATGTGGACAAGTATTTAACAAATCTTTAAATCTTTCTAAACATTGAAAGTATGCTTCATTGGTTTTTGAGAAAAATTTTGGATTCGTCCTTTCAAAGCATTAGTTTTATGTGCTGGAAAGAATTTCTTCAAAAACTCGCTTTTCATTTCTTTCCAAGTGCCAATTGACCTAGGTTTTAAAGAGTTAAGCCAAGTTTTTGCTTTATCTTTTAAAGAAAAAGGAAACAATTTCAACTTAACAATTTCATTGGGGCAAGTTTGATCGTTAAATGTGGCACACACTTCCTCAAATTCTTTGAGATGCAAATATGGACTTTCGGATTCTAAACCATGAAAATTAGGAAATAATGGAATCATACCCGGCTTGAATCGAAAATTATTAGCATTAAGAGGGAAAATGAAACATGAAGGGGCAGAATTTCAAGGAGGTTGCAAGTAATCACGCATGGTTCGCACTTGTTGGTTTTCATTTTCATCATGTACGCTTTCATTTTCAGCCATGGTGGAAGGTGTGTGAGTGCTGGGGTGAGTTAAACAAATTACCAAAGAGAGTTTCACAATTATCTCTAACTAAACACTGAGAATTAAATTCACGATACCAATTTGACATAAAATAACATAAAGTAGATGAAAGAACGAAAATTAGGTGGTACGGCCAACCATATAATAAAGAAAAGGCAAATCAGGAGGCTCGGCCTTCCCTTTAAAAAAAAATGAAGGACGCTCGGCCTTCCTTTAAAGTAAAATAACTAAAGTGATAAGACAGAAAAAAAAAATGAGTGTACCTGATTTGTGAAGATTCCGAAAGAGAAGAAAAACCTCACAGAAAGTAGCAGGAAATAATCCTTGATGCAACCAAAAACTTGTTACAACTTTAAGGTTACAAACCCAAGTGCAGGTTGTCTCAAGTAGTAAACTCGAAAATCCGAGGTCGAACCACAGGGAATTGGAAGGAAATAAACTAGTCTATGAGTAGTAAATGGTTAGTTAAATTACGATGAGAAGAACACTAGAGCGTTAGAGATTCACTTTGGATAAATGAGTAGAAATTATTCTTGATCTTTTATTTAACTCATATGAAAATCAACTATGAAGTGATCTCATACGGAAGATAAAACATTGATTGTAAAATAGACTAAAGGATAGTTCTCGTTAATTGTTTGAGAGAATATGTCAAAATAAGTTATTGGTAGATAAAGATTAACTAAGCATTCGTTGTGCCAAACTTGTCAACAATAAATCAAAGTCTTTGACAAACCAAAACTATTTGGAGAACATATACTTCAACCAAGTAAAAAGATTAACATTGAAGAACAAAGTGAAAGATCAAAGATAAAACTACAAATTCATCAAAGTTTCACCCCCTAACTCTAGCTAAAGGTTTAGAAATACATAATGAAATGTAGTAAAGAGAAAAAAAATGAAACTAGAATATATTGTAGAGGAATTGATTTTTCCAAACTCTTGGCCAAGGTCCCCTTTTATAGGCAAAGAAACGTCCAAAATGCAAGTGGACATTAACAACTTGTGCTCTGTCCAACCTGGAGACAGCAGGTATATGCAACCTGACACCACTTTTCAAATATGTTTTGCAGCAAATTTGGACTTTTGATCAAGACAAAAGTTGTTGCCACTTGAGTTATCTTTCCATTGGTATAAATATCGAGTTCATTGGATCTCTATAACTCAAGATATGTGTAAAAAAATGAGTACTGCTCACAAGTTGAAAAGTTGTATACAGCTAGTAACAGCCTGATCTTTCAACGGTGATTTTAGCTACCCTATTCTGCGAATTTGATTTCTTGTAAAACATGAAGGTTGTAGATACATATCTTATCTTTCCATCCCAACTTGAACCACCTTGGTTAGATAACTACAACTCGAGTTATGGTCAATTTCTCGAGACAACTATACAATTTTGACTTTTCAACATTTCTTCTCCACTTGTTCTATATTGGAAATACACCAAATAAATACTCTTTCAAAAGTATAATACTCATGCCAACATGTATGAAAATACGTATTTCGATTAATTGCGCTTTTAACCATGTATTTTTGCAAATTGAATTTTTGGCAAGAGAATTGAAATTAGAGACTTCACAATAGTGAATTTGTACAAAATAAATGTGAAATGCCTTGTAAATGATGTATCTTTGAAGCACTTTTAAACACTTATCATTAATACTACTTCTTAAACTTTTAGAAGATATATTCAATTAATAATTTCATAATGTAGCCACAATTCTGAAGCATCTTCAAGCTCTAAGCAATCTCAAATAAAACTCCTAAAGATTTCACTCTAGCTTTCAAAGAACAAGGGTAAACTGAAATTAATAAGAACTACCAAGCTGTAACTAACGAAAAATATCATTGGTGCAAGAATAAAAAAGTCGACTACAGTAACACTTATAATTATATCCAAACCTCCATTTCCCCACAAGAATGAAACCTCCGATGCAATTGCACTCTATGCCAGAAGTACAGTACAAACTATGTTTTGACAGTGGGAGGACTAAAAATTGGATAGTAAGTATCCAATTCGAGTTCTAGGATTTCCTGGGTTCCTGGGTGTTCCAAAGATACGAGGAGTGACCCTCAATTATGCTAGTTAAGTTAACCTGTCAAAAACAATGGAGAGCCAAATAAGACAAGAAATGAAATCCCTAACATATGTTACGCTATGTTGACCAGCATTACTAATAATATTTACATTTTCCATTCCAGGCATGTCCACTGGTTGAATTCCCACCAATCCTTGTGTGAGAAGACTGTTATGAGCAAATGGCAACATCGAAAATCAATAAGCAAGAGAATGGACAAAAAATTCACCTTTTCTTTTGTACATGATAATACTATTGAAGGAATCCAACAATATTTAACTTTATTTGCATATTTTGTACACTTCACCCACTCTAAATGATCCTATACTTAGTGGATAAACCTACAAACTTTGCTCCTCAGAGCACCATAAACCAGATGAAGGCTACATGTATGGCAGATCCTACATTTATTTGGAATGAGGCTTCATTTGTTGGAGTCCAGAAATAAGTAAAAAAAAAAAATCTTGCTCAAAAGGTTAAAAAAAGAGGATGATAAAAGAAAGGGAAAATCCTCTAATTCCACCATAATTCAAAGTTAGGAATCAAAGCAGATATTATCCTATGCTTTTAACATCATTTGGCTGAGCGCGGATTCACATCGTCAAAAAGATCATATTTATTGCACTGCAAACAATCCAATATATAAATAAGGGGAAAATCTACCTTACATGTCTATAAAAATTCAGATAAAATGCATCCATTAAAAGAAAGCGGGGAAAGAACTACGATATAAAAGAAAAATCCTTACATTGTTGTGGTTTGACCTTGTGGATTCGTCAATAACGAACAGTTTCTTCAAGGGAAATTTGAGCAGAGAAGCAAGATTCTCAATTTTCACCCTAAGTTCTCCATCTGGAAGCGCGGTCCACTTTGATCTTTTAATGAAAGTCTCTCCCTAGGAAAAGCACTTTCGCTCTGCTCTCTGGGCTTAAGGACAGGGACCGACTGAAAGAAAAGCTTGGATAAGTAAAGGTGAATTGAAAAAATCAATACTGATTAGTTCTATCTCAATTTGTATTTTATAATGTCATTAGGGAAACACAATTTGGAGACTCAAATCCCAGAATTGTTCATGAATTCGAAGTAAGCAGTCAATAGTTAATGCTTTAAATTTGTCCTATTTGTTGGCCAAAAAAAACAAATGAATAGATAAAAGAGAAATCCAAAAAGGTATGGTGATGAAGTCATCCACAAACAATACAACACTTTTCCACTTTGACTAGTTAAGATATAATGCCAATTTTTTCCGAGTTAAAAGTAATTAGAAAACCCAACCTGCTAATGTGAATTTGTTGAAAAGTGGAGCAATCAAAATCGGGTAAACTGTCATCATGACAAAAGACAGAACAAGTATATAAGCCCACACACACACACACATAGAGAGAGAGAGAGAGAGAGATATCCAGGGCACACGTGGCCCTGGCCAAGCAAATTAATTCATATATATATGGTCAAGTAGGGACGTCCTTTCTGCAACCAAAAGACATTACCATTCACTTAGACAATTAATCTCTTTCTTCCTGTCAATAATTGTTGAAGTGATTATTCCTAGTCTACAAATGTTGACATCATTAATGAGAAAGAAATCAAACTATAAATCTTAATTAAAAATGTAGCAAAAATCTTGTTGATATTCCTAACTCCCTCTTGTTCCATTAGAACTACCATTTTCCTCAATCGTAGCAGCAAGATCTCTATTAAGTAAGATTCTATTTTATTTTGGTGTTGGGATCTCATTTATTGTTTCTTTTTGAAAGGGAAATGAGGATCTTGGGTAAGCCGTAAGCCTTTCAATTTCTGGATAGAATTTTTTTTGTCAATGAATCTATGTTTCTGCTCTTACACAGCTAACTGATTTTCCATTTTCTTTGTACTCAAGTTTTGAAATCAAGGCTCGCCATGGTTTTAACAAGGTTTTTACTTTGACTTTTTGGCCCTTTTTTTGTTTTTCACTCTAACTTTTCCAGCATGTTGTTTCTTTTTATCCTATCTCCCTAATGATCAATTTATTTCTTTGAAACTTGATTTTTCCTTTTACAGCGAACAACATGGTTATTCTTTAGAGACATGATAAAAGGGATTATCTTAGCTTTAGTGATTGGTCCACCTATTGTAGTTGTCATAATTGTAAAAGTACATGTACATTTTCTCAGTAATAAGTCTACTAATGGTAATAGTTACTTATGGATCAACATGATTTTTTTGTTACATTTTTAATTAAGATTTATATTTGATTTCTTTCTCATTATTGATCTCAACATTTATAGACGGGGAATAATTACTTCAGCAATTATTGACAGAAAGAAAGAGATTAATCGTTTAAGTAAATGGTAATATCTTTGGTTGCAGAAAGGAGGTCCATACTCTTGTAACTTATGAAAAAAGGTAAACACAAGTCACCGTAGTTCTAAAATCATGTTGCCAATTGAGGTTAAATAAAATGCATGTACTCGTATGAAATATCAAGAAACTTCTAAATACTACCTGATAAAGGAAATTAACTATTTTGTATGAGGAATATCATAAATGAGGTGTCAAATGAAGTTGGTTACTATAACTCGTATCAATTGCAGAACTTGAGAATCTGCGGTGTATTTTTTTATGACAGCACTAACTGTAAATGAGATAATAAGGATAGGAGCACACCTAATAGCACTCTGACTCAAGATAATTTCCCTACTTCTGAGGATTGGCGTTGTTGAGAAAATGCAACATGGATCGGTGATCATTTGCCAATTTCTGATCTTTTGATCCAAGACTTCTTTTTGTAACTGGAGTCCCTATATGGATCGACACAGGACTTTGCGATGAATAATTTAGCCTCCTCTTGTAATTCTGAATATGTTCTCCCAACATTGCTCTATATCCCTCTTCTTTAATGTGAGGACTGCAACTTCTAGCCTCGTCATCTGTCACTACTATTACAGCTCTGATTCTTCTTATTCAATCCCCTTTCTAACATTACTTCAATACTGCATTTCCCCACTGCTCCACCTATTTAAAAGCAGAAAATCAACATGCAAAAATCACCAAATGCTACATACTTGTCCAATTTCACAAAACCATTCATTGAAATAGCTAAAACTTAACCATATACTTTGTGAACCTGTAGATGGGTGACTGGGAGAGTCAGTATAAAATTTGTGTCTGAAAATCCGGCTTTTTTCAAAATTTAATCCATGTGGATTATAGAAATTCAACTCAAAAATAATACGAGAAACTAAATGAAAACTATGGCTTGTAACAAACAAAAAGCCTACCTTGGCTATCTTTGCTCTCATCCTGACTACTATTTTCGTAATAATCAAAATAATCATCTTGTTTCGCCAATTGAAAGTTCATCAAAGACTACAAAGCAACAAAATATTACAATATTAAAATAAAAAAATAACCAAAACTAGGAAAAAAATCCAATGTATCCACAAAACGCAGATCGCCCGCATTAAACAGAGAGGTCCCAATTTAACACTCAAAGATTTCCAAACCCAAAGTCAGTTTCATTAATCATTAAAACCCTAACTTCACAACACAAAAGTTCACCTAATTAACAAATTGTAAACCTTAGTTGCACACAGAGAGAGAGAGAGAGAGAGAGAGAGAGAGAGAGAGAAGCCACTTCAGGACGCAGAAAACCCATATGAAAAGTACACCGAGATTGAAGAGATTTGTATAAGAGTATTTCCTCTTGGAATCCACCTACTGTGTTGCTCAAATTACAGAGTAAAAATCAGAGTCTAGAATCAAGATCTTTGAAGGGCATTGGGAAAAATTTTGTGGGCGGGGAGACACACAGTAGAAGTGGCAAAGCGGGTTGTAGATAAAAATAAAAATAAAAAAAGGGGGAAGAGAACCCCCAAGTGCTAAGGCAAACAGGAAGGGAAAAAAAAAAGGTAAGAGCTGCAAGGAAAATTTGAAAATGAAGGGGGAAAAATCCAAACCTTCGCTTTTAGAATGACCTTAATAGCAACCTCTTGTCCTATAAGTTCCTCCTTCTTAAACTTGGTCCTATAAGTATACCAGGGAAAAAAAAAAAAAAAAAAAGAAGAAGACTACGTTCCAAATCATTCTCACTTGTTGCAGCACTAATTAGATTGTCCTTATTTCTTTTCTCTACAACTTCAGTGTCATCATCTCCCATGAATAATGAAACATAGTTCTCTGTATTTGGGAAAAAACTACAATAAATTACAAGAAAGTAACATTCATCAGCAATTAAATATGTAGACATAATTTAGTAATTAACCAAATGTTTAAAAACTCCTAATTTTTTTAAACAAATTCTTATATAAAATTATGTCTATTGCAGATTGTGCAAACAACTAATAGATATTGCAAGGATTTAACAAATGATTTTACCCATCCGCCACAAGTATACCCAAAATGGCCTCTACCCTCTCCTTTACCCAACTACTACTCGCTATATAAATTCTTCAAAAAACACAAATTTCTTTGCTAGCAGTGCTAGAAAGTACATACCTTTTGATGTAATCATAGTGAAATTACTCATTCATACGGAGAAATCTAGATTAAAGAAGCGAAAATGAAGTTGTAGTTGCATATTCAAAAACAAACAAGTGAAAAAAGCAGCATTATTGGCAGTGTGGTGCCGGAAGTTGAGGAAGATAACTTTGTTGCTACGGTTCAGTGGAGGTAAGACAGCGATGGTTGCCGTGAAAATGAAAACCCGAACATAGAATAAAAGATTTTCAGATCTAGGAAGATGAAAGAGAAAAACAAGGCAAGAAATGATCGTAGTCTAAAGCAATGCTACACGAATCGCAAGAGTGATCGCAGGAGTGATCGCGTGTGAGTGTAGGAGAAAATATTATTTTATTCACATAAGACTCGCACACTCACATGTGGTCACCCATGTGATCATCCATGCGAGTAGAGTAATATTTTTCATTCTAAAAACCAAAAGAACACTATTAATATTTCCAACGGCTCCCCACCCGAAAAAACAATAGTTGAGCCGACTAAAAATATGGCTTGTGGACATATATGGCTCCCAGCTCAAAAAACCAATTACTAGTCCCCAAGAATTTGGCTTGTGAACAGTATATCTCATCTACCTCTTTTAATTTGTAGTTAGAAAAACTGAGAATGTTTACACTTGTATAAATTACATAGGTACAATCAACCTTCATTGTCATGTCCTATATAGCTTGGCCTTCTACTATGTAATTCTTTCCCACCGAGTACATTTCTCAACGAAATAAAACATATGAATAACTTCCTACAAAAACAAAAGAGGTTAGACATTGTCGGGACACGTGTCGTCGATTTACAACACAAACATAAACGGTGTCGTTTTAGTTTTTTACGTTTAAAAAAAATAATAAAAAAATAATAATAATTTTGAAAGCACTGTGTCTAGCACTGTGCGAGACACGTTTTTATTTTTTTTTATTTTTTTTTTAAATTTTCTTCACGGTTCCACTTGTATTCTTCACGCCATATCGGTTGTACATTTCTTCACGCCATCAACATACAGTCTTTACAATTCTTCACGCCATCTCATCTATTCCACCCTCTCACCTCACCCAAAATCATAACCACCCATATTTTCTTTGATGCCTTCATTATGAAATTTTGTGGGAAGATTTTTTTCTTGCTGGATTTTTTAATTAAATTTTCTACGTGTTTGTGAATTTTGGTATCCTCTCATTGATTTTCCTTAAACTATTTTTAATTTCGAAAAATCTTCAATTGTGCAAGAAAATCATAAGCGAACGAGACATTCAGGAAGAATGAAGTTTTATGCCAGAAAGTAAGGGATTTTTTCATATTTGCTCTTGAATTTCACTTATCATTGAAGGGTTTATTTTGAATTTCTTCTTCGGCTTTTGTCAAAATGTTGAGTTTTTTTAATTAATTTTGTTTATGTTTTTGTGAATTTTGGTCTGCTTACATTGATTTTCCTTAAATCGTTGTTTAATTTTCTTCAAATTGCAACTCAGACGTTTGAGTTTCCGTAGAAAGCTTTTTCTTCCTACTTCTGTCAAAATGTTGGATTTTTTAATTAATTTTTTTTATGTCTTTGTGAATTTTGGTTTGCTTACATTGATTTTCCTTAAGCCATTGTTTAATTTTCTTCAAATTGCAACTCAGACGTTTGCTTTCAACTTTTGGGGGGGGGGGGGGGGGGTTTATACATGATTTTAAAAGTTTTTGTTATTTCTTGCACTGGAATTGTTTTTTCTTTTGCATGGGTATAAATTTCAATTTATTTTGGGTGCTTCATTTTGAAATTGAATTGATTATGGGGTTTTTTCTTTTCAATGTATATTTTTCGTTTATATTTCCTTTTTATTATTTGATTTTATTGTATTGATTCTTTCACGCATAACATCTTAAATAACTGCTTGTTGCTCGATCCCATTGTTCGAAGTGTGAAATTACAGGAAAATAACATGTTTGTAATTTTATTTTATTTTAAATTATGTTTTTTGTGAAATTGAAGTAGCCTAATTTATTTTTGTTTGTAAGATTTGATAAACAAATTGTAATTCGGTATTGGAGATGATCTGATTAAAGGTATATATTGTGGTTAATTAGGTACTTTCATTTAGTGATATACATGGTTTATTAGATCGGTTATTTTTAGTTTGAATTAGTTCATTGTCGTGATAGAATTTTAGAAATATGATATTTTGTTAGTTGATGTAAATAAAACGTGATTGTTGAAGATTAAGAGAAATTGTTTTAATGAGAAAGGATTCATATAGAAAAAGATGGGTTCTAGAGATACGTGTACATGACTTCCCAACTGAAACTTCTTATCATCTCTTCTTCAGCTAGGCATAAGTTAATTTTTTCTTTTTCACCTTTTTCTGAACTTGAATTATACTTTATATATATATATATATATATATATATATATGTATGTATTGTTTCAAATGGAGTAATTGTTGTCTGATACTATATTAGTTTATGTTTCTAATAAAAAATAAGCCAACACATTCCTATGATCTCTTCTATAAAGCAAACTATCTATGTACTCACAAAGTTGTACAAGGTTAGAATTCAAGAAAAGCAAGTTGTGGCTTATGAGACGGTTGAATTGGAGTCAAGATTTTTTCTTAAGTTTTATAGTTAAAAATTTCTACAATTATTGTATAGACTTAATTCAAGAATACATATGTGTGAATGAGGGGTGGTCTTTCTTGGTAGTATTTTTATCTTCGTCAGATGAATTTTGAGGACTGCTTAATGCTATCAGCGTATATATCATATTAAAGTTCTGTGTCCTAATTCAGAGTGCCTTGTTTGTGATTATTTTGTTTGAGAAGTGTATAAAAAAAAAATATGATGTAGCTTATAATCAACTAATGATTGTATTTAGTTTTTCATTGTTGCATATTTTTCAACTTGTTGATGCTTTAATAATGTGTGTCTGTGTGTGTAAAGGTCTGCCTTAAGTCTTAAGTCTTGTATCGCAATTCTGAAACCTTCTTTTGTATCGTTTGAAGTAATGTATCACTCTGCAATTTGTCTTGTCAATGCATGTAATTTGGCTTAGTCAATATTCATGAACGGCACAAATTTATTTGTTAAATAGATTGACGGAAAAAGTTTCCAATGGCAAGCCGAAAAGTTGGGTGAAATGAATTTCTTTAAGTGGTGAAAATGAGATGTCTTTTTCCTGCAATCAATATTACAAGAATAAAAGTGAATATAATAATTTTACTTTTAGCGTGAGATCAATAAACTTATGAGTTCTCACTCTCGTTGGAGATTCGAACATTTTGGATAAAGTTCTTGAGGTATTGAAAAATTGGTTGGAGATTCAAACATTTTGGATAGGGTTCTTCAAGAGAGACATGTTATTAATGGCGCTCAGTGAGATTTAATGTGAACAATGATATTATATAGTTTTTCTTCATTGTGTTGTTTTCTTTAAATATGGAGTTTTAGGTTATTTTAAAATCATTCTGGCATCTGGGTTCATGTTGGTATAGCCATTTTGCTTGTATTTAGGTGTGTTGTTTGAAATGAATTTTTTTTTTTATACTTTCAGGAATTTTATCCCGACACCTTTCTGAGTTTTGGAATGGAAAACGTTGGTCAAGATTAGGTTGAGCCCTCATTGCATCTCTGCAATTCAAGAGTGTTGCAGCCTCGTGGAGCAAAACGAGTTTATGACGCCTTCCACTTATTGCAAATAGAACCTTATGTCTAGGTACTTTACCAATTATACTTTTTGTAGTATTGAAATAACTGGATGATTGAAAAAGTTTAGCATTTCAGGTGGGCATAAATTGTCTAGGAAATCTTTATTTTCTTCTTGGAACTTCTGTATTTAAACTTTTCGGATGCTTATAATTGTGATTTTGTGAATCATTTAATATTAAATGTGAACAGATTTTTATCTATTTTATGATTATGGGTACCATTCATTCTCCTTTATCCTCACGTTTCTCTGATTATGGTTTTGAATTTTGATTATTTAGATTTTTTTTCATTTATCTAAATTGGAAATTGGATTGTCGGGAATTTTTGTGCAGTGCTCATATGGACAAAGGTAATATATTATAATACCCTCTGAAATTCTAAATATCCGTGAGAATGTTGGATGAAATAAAAAACTAAATTGCTATCTGATAACAAAAGTAGTTGATAACATACATTATAAAAATAGAGCAAAAACCTATATATAATAGCGTTAATGAGAAATGTTTATTAGATGAACATTTTTAAAAGTTAAGCCCTCCTTTGCCTTTACAAGAATAAATATCCACAAACGTGTGCAAATGCATGTATGAAAGATGAATTCCTCAAAAATTTACATATATTTATTAAGAAATTCACTGGTACAGACACCCCTTATTTCTAGGTTTGTAAAGATTCTCTTTGCTCATGTGCATTCTTTATAGGTTTTTGATTCATTCATTATCTTAGTTGTGTTGGGTCTTCTTTTTTTTTTTCATTGGTTTCCCTAACTTAAAAGTATATGTGGAAACCCTTTTTGCGCAGGTAATAATTTAAAATTTGGGAAAGCGCTTTTGTATAATGCAACTTACATTGAAACTACAAGACGCTAGGAGGACTTTATGCCATTCTTTTGTTGGAAAGCCATGTATGAAGAAGCAAGTTGAGTTTCGTAAAAAGATATAAGTACTACACTATATATATCCACAAAGCCACTAAGACTCCAATGTTCATGCTGTAGATCTTCATCCATACATGAACTGTTATAGTTGTACTTTCCATGTCTACTTATTATTGAAAATCTGGTTTTCCTTTTCAACATAAGAATATTTGAGACTAAACTCACTATAACTTTTAATTTATTACAGTTATAATATCCTTTGTTATTTTTTCGCTACTATTCAGTTCAACAGAATGAATTTTTGCTTTTATCCTTGTCAAATAGAATCATTTTCGTTAGTATCTAATTGCTAATTACGATTACATGAATATAATTGTAACTGATAAGTGTATTTTTACACACTTATTTAACACTTTTGGGACTTTATTATTGATAAAATTGAGTAGATTTCTATTTATAATTGCGTAATTGTTACTTTTATAGGCCAAAATCCCGGAAAGAAGTGAAATGAGTGAAAAGAGCAGGAAAATGACTTAAATTGAATAAAATTGTGAAGTTGGGGACTGAAATGCAAAAGTCTGAAAGATGAAAGACCTGTCATGCAAATATAGAAGGGACTAAACTGCAAAATAATTTTTGGGTTATAACCATGCAGCCGCATGGAGTAAAAAAAAATATAGGGCGGTTTAAATTCTTGTCTAGAATTTTATTTTGGCTCACCTTGTATTATTTTCTAATTTTTTATTGGTAGATATTTTAGGATATTTATTTTGTATGATAAAATATCCTATAATATCTATATTATATTATAAAATATCCTATTTATATTATAATATACTAAATATCCTATAATATCTCAATTATATTATTAAACTATATAAATGTCCTATAATTATATTATTAAAGTATATAAATATCCTAAATATCTAGCCTATAAATACATAATCACTTCCAATCCAATTCTTACCTCTCTCTCTCTCTCTCTCTCTCTCTCTCTCATTTCTATCTCTTTTCTTTTCTTTTATTTAGTTTTTATTTCTTTTGTTAAGTTTTGGTTTTATTTTGGGGAATCAAGAGGGAAAATAAGGAGATTTACTTGAAGAAAACTTGGAAGAAAGATTGGAGAAGTGCAAAAATGGTTATTTCTTTCTTTTTTGTGTTATTCAATTATTTTTGTTTAAGTTGTAATGATTTGTATTATTAAATCTCTTTGTTAAGTTTGTAAGAATGATGAACTAAATAGTTTATGTTGGAATTTATGTATTAGTTTAACCAAATATTCATTAATATCATAATATGTTTGAATGATGTTTATGTATCAAAATTATAGTGTATTAATTATTATTTTGATTATACTTCATTTATTTGGCAAAATATATGATGTGGTTAGGTAGTTTATGTAAATATCAAAAGATTGTTGCATTACTAGACCTAGATAATTAGTACCATAGGTGGTTTTGGGTGATATAGAAATATATACCTCCCCTATGTGATCCTTTAAGTATTCTCACAATAATTTAATGTTTTGGTTAAGTTTTTATCTGCATATAGATTTGTGGATAACTTAATCAATAGGGTCGATATCGCTCGAAAGAGGTTATTGACTAAGATTGGAGAATCAGGTCTAATTATATATTTTGGTCATTTACATCGGGGCATAATTGGATTGATATTAATGAAATAACGGTTAAATGAAATCATAAATTTCAATATCTTTTTAAATCAAATCTCTCACTTTTTAAAGTATTATTTAATCTTTTTAAATTAAAAATCGAGTTTTCATAGTTTATCGTTTTTAAATTCAAATTTTTTAAATGTGTGTATTTTCGTTAATTTGAAACAAATATACTCGTAATTGAAAACAACACTCTCTGAGGGATCGACATTCGGACTTTAAAGGTCCACTTTACTACTTGATCACAATCCATGCGCTTGCGGCATACGTTTTAAATCCGATCAAGTTTTTGGCGCCGTTGCCGGGAAGTGTTTTTATCAAATTACCTGTTAATTGGTCAATCACTTTAACGAACTTTACTTTTTGTTTTAAATTTTTCCTTTTAAATCCAAAGTTACTCTTGTCTTCTTTATTGTCAAAATCCTTAACTCGTGATTGTTTATACATCGTTCGCGAAGTCTCGATCTTTTAGAATTTGATCCAGAAATCAAAGGGACTTTTTGAAGGATAGAGAACAAAACGAGTTAAAGAGACAACAGCGAAACATGGAGCGTCAAGAAGGTCATCTGAAACCTTTTCCTAGACCTGACAAAGCTCCTCGGGATGGTGTGCCGCCTGGTTTTGATAATCAAGCGGGTAGGGTTCAAAGTTCTGTAGTAAATGAAGAAGACATGTTGTTCCGGGATTTTCTGAATCGCCCTGTCGTTGAGAACCAGACAGGTATCATCTACCCGTCATATGGACATTCCAATTTTCAACTACGTCCGGATGTCATTAATCTATTCTCCAATTCTTTATCATTCTATGGTAGAATAGATGAAAACCCCCACGCTCACATTGCGAGATTCATGGAAATTGTTAGCAATTTCACATATGAAGGTGTGAACGATAAGGCAATAAGACTGAGGTTATTCGTGCATACTCTGAAAGATAAGGCAAGAGAGTGGATTGACACTCTACCTTCGAGGAGTATCACGCGTTGGGTGGAGTTGGTACAAAAATTTACAACTAAATTTTTCCCACCTGCTCGTGTTGCCAAGTTAAAGCACCACATAACCACTTTTCAACAACTTGACTCTGAGACCTTTCACGAGGCATGGGAGAGGTTCAAGGACATGCTAAGAAAGTGCCCAAACAATGGGATTACTGTAGCACAACAAGTCCAGTACTTCTACTCCAGGTTGACTCCTTCTCACCGTTCAAATGTTGACTCATCGTCAAACGGATCTATCCAAAACAAGAGTATCCAAGAGGCGTATGAGCTATTTGAGGTGATGAGCGAACAGAGTGCTATGTGGCCAGACAGACGTGCTAAAGTGGGAGCTACTGGAGCTCGAGAGAGTGAAGCATACTCTCTTATGTTATCAAAGATTGACTCGCTAGCACGAAAGGTAGAAGGACTTTCTACTTCACCATCTGGTTCACAGACAGCTCATATGGTTCAATCCCCAACAGTTTGTGAAATGTGTGGAGCTAATCATTTGAGCTCAAGTTGTCCTTTGATTGCCAGCGGTTCGGGATCTTCCAAGCAACTGGCATAGGCACAAAATTTTCAACACCCCGGGTACAATCCATATGCACAAACCTATAACTCTGGATGGCGTAATCACCCTAACTTCTCTTATGGGAACAACCAGAATGTGTTGAATCCTAAACCACAAGAGAAGAAAGAGGGTTGGGAAGAGGTCATTGCGAAATTGGCAAATCATCAGTTGCAATATCAAGAACGCAATGATGCCTCATTGAAAAATTTGGAAAGGCAAGTGGGCCAAATTGCAAAACTTCTCTCTGAGAGGCCTCAAGGGGCTTTACCCAGTAATACTGAAACCAATCTCAGAGAGAATGCAAAGGCCATTACTACCTGGAGTGGGATTCAATTGACCGAACCCATGGTAGTACAGCCAAAGGCTCGAGCTGACAAAGAACCAGTCACAAAGAATGAAATGGTACAATCACCTAAAGAGGTTGTTGAAGAAGGTAAGGCTGATGAACAGGAGCCATCAACATCGAAGGCTCCAACTCCAGTCAAAGCCTATGTACCTCCTATTCCCTTCCCTCAGAGGCTCCAGAAGCATAAACTGGACGTTCAATTTGGTAAGTTCCTGGAGGTGTTTAAAAAGTTACACATCAACATTCCGTTTGCAGATGCTCTAGCTCAAATGCCGAGTTATGCAAAGTTCGTGAAGGATATTCTTTCCAACAAAAGGAAATTGAAAGATCATGAAACGGTGATGTTGACGGAAGAGTGTAGCGCCATTCTCCAGAACAAATTGCCTCCTAAGAGCAAAGATCCAGGAAGCTTTACTATTCCATGCGCTATTGGTAATTTAAATTTTGGTAAAGCTTTATGTGATTTCGAAGCGAGCATTAATTTAATGTCGTTATCAATTTTTCAAAAGTTGGGAATGGGGGAACCAAAGGCTACTACGGTATCACTGCAATTGGCCATCGGTCAATTAAATATCCTCGAGGTGTTGTTGAGGACGTACTGGTAAAAGTGGATAAGTTCATCTTCCCTGCTGATTTCATTATACTTGATATGGAAGAAGATAATGATATCCATATCCTTCTGGGACGACCATTTCTTGTTACCGGTCGAGCTTTGATTGACGTGCAGGAGGGTAAATCATTTTAAGGGTACAAGATGAGCAAGTCACTTTCAACATCTTGAAATCCATAAAGTACCCGTCGGAACCCGATGATTGTTTTCGGGTGGATATGATTGATCACGTGGTTGCCTACTCTCTTTATGGACGTTCTGAGGATCCTCTTGAAAGATGCCTTGTACGTTCTTCATATACCAATAATGGTGATCTCAATGTTGAGTGTATGGAAGATTACTTGGAAGCTACACCTTTCCACTCTCATAAGTGGAAACCACCTATTGAGGATTTGGAAAAGACCTCTTCAAAAGCTATTCCATCTCTAAAAAAGGCCCCCACACTTGAATTAAAAACACTTCCACCTCATTTGAGGTATGCCTATTTAGGAGAATCATCAACACTTCCAGTTGTCATCTCCAATTCTTTAACCGAACTAGAAGTAGAGAAGCTACTTCGAGTCTTGAGAGAACATAAGGAAGCAATTGGATGGACGATAGCTGACATTCAGGGGATTAGTCCGTCATTTTGTATGCACAAAATACTGATGGAAAATGACTTTAAGCCATCAGTTGAGCATCAAAGGCGGTTAAACCAGAATATGAAGGAAGTGGTGAGAGCGGAAGTAGTTAAATTACTTGATGCAGGCATCATTTATCCAATTTCAGACAGTCAATAGGTAAGTCCTGTACAGGTAGTACCTAAGAAAGGTGGGATAACGGTAGTGAAAAATGAGAACAATGAACTCATACCCACTAGATCGGTGACCAGTTGGCGAGTCTGTATCGACTACCGCAAGCTAAACACTATGACTAGAAAGGATCACTTCCCTATTCCTTTTATATATCAAATGCTAAAGCGGTTGGCAGGGTATTCACATTATTGTTTTCTTGATGGGTATTCGGGCTACAATCAAATTGTAATAGCCCCGAAAGATCAAGAGAAAACAACATTTACATGTCCGTACGGTACTTTTGCGTACAGGAGAATGTCCTTTGGCCTGTGTAATGCACCTGCAACTTTTCAACGGTGTATGATGGTGATTTTCTCCGACATGGTGGAGAAATGCATTGAAAATTTTATGGATGATTTCTCAGTTGTTGGTACCTCATTTGATAGATACCTTAACAATTTAGAGATGGTACTTAGACGATGTAAAGAGACCAATCTGGTGCTAAATTGGGAAAAGTACCATTTCATGGTCCAAGAAGGCATAGTTCTTGGCCACCGGATTTCTCTGAAAGGCATAGAGATAAACAAGGCAAAGATTTAAGTAATTGAAAAATTGCCTCCACCAACGACTGTGAAAGGGATTAGAAGTTTTCTGGGACATACGGATTTTTACAGAAGGTTTATAAAATATTTTTCAAATCACAAAACCTCTTTGCTCATTACTTGAGAAGAATAATATTTTCAATTTCTCTCAAGAATGCCTTAATGCTTTCAATGCGCTTAAAGGGAAACTCATCACAGCTCCTATCATCGCAGCTCCATATTTGAGTCTTCCATTTGAGCTGATGTGTAATGCTAGTGATTATGCTGTTGGAGCAGTTCTGGGGCAGAGGAGAGATAAAGTCCTGCATGTTATCTATTATGCCAGTCGAACTTTGACCGATGCGCAACTAAATTATGCTATTACTGAAAAGGAGATGCTAGCAGTAGTATTTGCATTTGATAAATTTCGGTCATACCTTATTGGTTCCAAAGTAATTGTCTACACTAATCACTCGGCCATCAAATATTTGTTGGCAAAGAAAGATGTCAAGCCGAGGTTGATCAGATGGATACTTCCCTTGCAGGAGTTTGACCTCGAGATCAGAGATAAGAAGGGAACTGAAAATGTCGTTGCTGATCATTTATCTCGTCTCGAGCAACCCCAGGACATTTTGGAAGGGGAAATCAATGAGGTATTCCCTGACGAACAACTGTTGAAGATCATCCATTTATTGCAAATCAATCATACACCGTGGTATGCTGACCATGTGAACTATCTTGTAAGTGGCATCACACCCCCTGATATGTCTTATAAACAAAGGAAGAGGTTCTTCGCTGATGTGAAGCATTACTTCTGGAAAGATCCTTTGTTATTCAAATGGGGTCCAGTTCAAATTATCCGGAGATGTGTTCCGGAGGAAGAGATGGAGAAAATACTTGAACGATGTCATTCTTCTCCGTATGGTGGTCACTTTGGTGCTGTGAAAATTGCATCGAAGGTCCTTCAATCTAGGTTTTATTGGCCCACCTTATTTAAGGATGCACACACACTTGTCTCTAAGTGTGATAGATGCCAACGGACTGGTAATATGTCCAATCGAAATGAAATGCCGTTGAATCCTTTATTGGAGGTGGAGATATTTGATGTTTAGGGTATTGATTTTATGGGGCCATTTCCATCCTCATTTTCAAATCAATACATACTGGTGGTTGTTGACTACGTGTCAAAGTGGGTTGAAGTGATAGCTTTACCTACTAATGATGCTTGGGTGGTGGTAAATTTCTTAAAGAAAAACATTTTTTTCTCGTTATGGCACACCCCGAGCCATCATTAGTGATGGTGGTAAATATTTTTGCAATCGCCTCTTCGACTCACTCCTGACTAAATACGGAGTTAATCACCGTGTAGCCACACCATATCATCCCCAAACTAGTGGCCAAGTTGAAATTTCTAACCGAAAGTTAAAGAGAATTCTCGAGTTGACGGTCAATGCATCAAGAAAAAATTGGTCCAAGAAGTTGGACGATGCATTATAGGTATATCGGACTGCTTTTAAAATGCCGATTGGAATGTCTCCATATCGGCTTCTTTTTGGAAAAACATGTCATTTACCAGTCGAACTCGAACATCGGGCCTACTGGGCTATCAAAGCTCTAAATTTTGATGAAAAATTGGCCGGTAAGAAGAGATTGCTCCAACTGAATGAACTTGATGAACTCCGCCTTGATGCTTATGAAAGTGCTCGTCTCTACAAAGAAAAGACAAAGAGATTGCATGATCAGAACATTGTGAAGCGGGAGTTCTCGGTTGGGCAACAAGTTCTTCTG
Organism: Osmanthus fragrans; assembly: GCA_019395295.1. Classification (NCBI taxonomy): domain Eukaryota; kingdom Viridiplantae; phylum Streptophyta; class Magnoliopsida; order Lamiales; family Oleaceae; genus Osmanthus; species Osmanthus fragrans. Next base: position 9,789,034 of record CM033361.1, read on the forward strand.
TACAATTCTCGACTCCAGTTATTCCCCGGTAAGCTCCATTCCAGATGGTCTGGTCCCTATACCATTACAAAAGTTTATCCACATGGAGCGGTTGAGCTTTATTACAAAACAGGGAATTTCAAAGTTAATGGCCATAGATTGAAACCATATGTGGGAGGTGACTTTATGAAAGAAAAGTCATTGGTTCATCTTGCCGATCCGGAATAAAGATGCCCTATAGTCGAGCTAAAGACTATAACCAAGCTCTTGTTGGGAGGCAACCCAACTGTTTTAACTTTTGTTTTCTTTATTTACTTTTAGGTATTTGTTATTATGTGTGTTTACTGCTTTTAGTATTATATTGTTGTACTAATATAATTATTTTTGTAGGACATTTTTGTAATCCCCGCTACTAGTTGATTTCTTAAGTTCTAGAAGAAATGAATTGCACACTAGTCTATTGCTAAACTACTCAATTGAATCACAAGTCTAGTCCACGCATTCGTTCCACTTCACAAAGGGCTACTCAGGGAAGTTTCTTTATTCGTCTTTACTTTCGCTTATAATTTACACATTGAGGACAATGTGTGAATTAAGTTTGGGGGTATTAGCATTTTCGGCTATTGTTATTTGCTTGATGTTTAGCCTTGCCGGCCATTTTTGCGTTTGTACATATTTTCATATGTTATATTGACATATTAGTTAAGTCTTGCCGGCTTTGAAATGCTTGCGTGATGTTGAAATTGTTATGGATTCATAAGCTATGCATGCGTGCCAAATATGCTATTATGTGTAAAAGATTTCGAAAATTGCTTATTCTATGTGAGATCTTGAGTTACATTGAGCACATAGTCACGATTGATTATCATTTAGATGCGGAAATAGGTGTTAGATGTGAAAATTTTGAATTGGTAGAACTTAGGTCGTGAGTTGTTTTGAAAAAAAAATTATCAACCTATACTCTTATTCTCTTTCACTTTACCATAGTCTGAGAAACTTTGAATCAGCTAGTTTGTTATTTTTATTGAAGAGGTAGTAACTGAATAGTGTGAAAACAAAAACTAGTGAGATCTTGAGCCTATGGACTGACATTTATATACAGTCTTATCATTTCTTTCTTGTGTGACATTGTTCCATGATTTTGTTTCTCTAGAACTTGCGTTGATTCTCATCTAGATCACATTGACACATGTATGCATGAATATGATTAAGGTCATCTTTGACTTACCACATTTATCAAATAGCTTATTCTGAAGTAAATCTTTCCTTTTGATAACCCTATGAGCTTATTAGTGTTTTCTTTGGTTACCTACATTACAAGCTCTCATAGACTGAAAAAATAATAGTCTTAACCAGCCTTCGAAGCTAGTGGAGTATTGTTTGACATCTGAATGTTGGATGGCGATAGAAAAGAAGTTTGGGGGTATCAATATTATTGAGGTATTCTGTTTGGTGTATGTTGTTCAAAAAAAAGATGATTGGGTTGTAGAAGTGTGTGGAGGAGACTGAATTGTATGTCTATATGTATGATTCCTCCTAATATTCAAAAGAAAAAGGTAATTGTGCTGAATTGATGATGATGAGTGAGAAGTCATTATTTGGAGGGATAGGGTTGTGTACAGATCCTATCTCAGTTGAGCTGAATTGAATATCTGCTACTCCGCTGATTTATTTGAAGTTTTTTAGTCACTTATCTAAATATTTTTCACACCTTAAACTTAAGCCACATTTCAACCCTGAAAGTCCTTATGATTTATGTAATGCATGTGATCTAAGTGGTGGCGATTGAGAAAATATGCAAGCTTATGGTAGAACATTTTCATTAGAATGATATTGAGCGAAACAGTACCTGATCTTATACACTTGAAAGAGAGTGTTCATACTATATTATTCTGTGATATTCTACATGTTCAGTTACTTTATCTTCATTTGAAATGCTTGTTAGTTGATTTTATTTGAGCTATTAAAAAAAAGAGTGATTGAGTTCAACCTGTAGATTTACACTTGGGAAATGAAATAGAATATCTATATTTGAGTGTGAATCTTACAAGCGGAAAAAAACATATTTGACCACTGAGGGTCGGGTTCGTGCTAATTTAAAGATTTTTTCCGTCTTGACAGTCTTTTCGGAGTTTAGATGATGATTGAAAATGGCTATGCACACACACACAGAGATCGAACGTTGGATAAGCTTAATCCGTTTTCGATAGCATCATTTGGATGCATGGCTGTGAATTGATATACAATTTTGAACTCTAGATATTTTTGGCTAAATATCTAATATGTTGATTATTTTCACATTTGCATGATTATGTTAGAAGTCAATCTTGCTCGAGACGAGCAAGAACTCAAATTTGGGGGTGTGATAAGTGTGTTTTTACACACTTATTTAACACTTTTTCGGACTTTGTTATTGATAAAATTGAGTAGATTTCTATTTATAATTGTGTAATTGTTACTTTTGTAGGCTAAACCCCGGAAAGAAGTGAAATGAGCGAAAGAGTAGGAAAATGACTTAAATTGAATAAAATTGTGAAGCTGGAGACTGAAATGCAAAAGTCTGAAAGATGAAGGACCTGTCATGCAAATATGAAAGGGACTAAACTGTAAAATAATTTTTGGGTTATAACCATGCAGCCGTATGGAGTAAAAAAAAATATAGGGCGGTTTAAATTCTCGTCTAGAATTTTATTTTGACCCAGCTTGTATTATTTTCTAGTTTTTTATTGATAGATATTTTAGGATATTTATTTTGTATGCAAAAATATCCTATAATATCTATATTATATTATAAAATATCCTAAATATCATATTTATATTATAATATACTAAATATCCTATAATATCTCAATTATATTATTAAACTATATAAATATCCTAAATATCTAGCCTATAAATACATAATCACTTCCAATCCAATTCTCACCTCTCTCTCTCTCTCTCTCTCTCTCTCTCTCGTTTCTATATATTTTCTTTTCTTTTATTTAGTTTTTATTTCTTTTGTTAAGTTTTGGTTTTATTTTGTGGAATCAAGTGGGAAAACAAGGAGATTTACTTGAAGAAAACTTGGAAGAAAGATTGGAAAAGTGCAAAAATGGTTATTTCTTTCTTTTTGTGTTATTCAATTATTTTTGTTTAAGTTGTAATGATTTGTATTATTAAATCTCTTTGTGAAGTTTGTAAGAATGATGAATTAAATAGTTTATGTTGGAATTTATGTATTAGTTTAACCAAATATTCATTAATATCATAATATGTTTTGAATGATGTTTATGTATCAAAATTATAGTGTATTAATTATTATTGTTGATTATGCTTCATTTATTTGACCAAATATATGATGTGGTTTATGTAATTATCGAAAGATTGTTGCATTGCTAGACCTAGATAATTAGTACCCTAGGTGGTTTTGGGTGATATAGAAATATATACCTCCCCTAGGTGATCCTTTGAGTATTCTCACAATAATTTAATGCTTTGATTAAGTTTTTATCTGCATATAAATTTGTGGATAACTTAATCAATAGGGTCGATATCGCTCAAAAGAGGTTATTGACTAAAATTGGAGAATCGGGTCTAATTATATATTTTGGTAATTTACATCGGCGCATAATTGGATTGATATTAATGAAATAACGGTTAAATGAAATCATAAATTTCAACATCTTTTCAAATCAAATCTCCCACTTTTTAAAGTATTATTTAATCTTTTAAAATTAAAAATCGAGTTTTCATTGTTTATCGTTTTTAAATTCAATTTTTTTAAATGTGTGTGTAGGTTTCGTTAATTTGAAACAAATATACTCGTAATTGAAAACAACACTCTCTGAGGGATCGACATTCGGACTTTAAAGGTCTACTTTACTACTTAATCACGATCCGTGCGCTTGCGGCATACGTTTTAAATCCGATCAGTAACGAGAATTTAAATACAATGAATGCAAAATTTTCATATCAAAATTAAAAAAATATACAAATATACGAAAAAATAAGTTAATTTTAACCAACTTATAAATATTTTATGTTTACAAGTGAATTTCTCTAAACTTTACATTCGCTTATTTTTTATAATAACCCATTAACGTGCAACGCACGTTGCCCCACTAGTAATGGATAGAAGCGGTGATCTTCCACCTTCCCTTCTAACCAAGCTATATCCCCTCAAATACTTTGGAAAAAATTGAAATTGAACAAATCAAACAAAAGAAAATGGTAAAGGAAAATGAAAACTCAAGTATTGACAGCATTAGTAGAGGGTAGCTGTGACATTTGATCCTGAGTTTCCATTTCAGTTTCAGTTTGAACCCGAATGTCAGCTTGCCCCTGGGCTTTCGCATGTGCCCGCTAAATAATGGATTAAGTGGATCTAAAAAATTAGACCAATTAAATTCATTAAATTAAAGTTTATTGAAGCCTATAAAAAATTCATAGGCCCATCCTATTTTTAATTTTTTTTTTTTTTTTTTGCGATTATTAAATTATTCTTTTTTAATTAAAGATAATTGGATGGCTTAAATGGTTAAGAATTTCCCCTATAAAATAGGACCAAATGTTATAAAATTTCATGGGTGAAAGTATAGAAGAAAATTACGAAGTGCTGAATAAATCAAAAAATCAAAGGAAGAGAAGAATCTTCTCAAGTCTAAGTCCGGCGAACACAAAGAATACAAAATTCTTCTTCAAATCAAGCAAGTCCAAGAAGATCGAAGTCTTCTTCAAATCAAATCAAGTTCAAGTTTAAGTCCAAATTTCGAAATGCAAATCCAAGCTCCAAAATTCAAGTGTCAAACAAGTCAAGTTCTCGACAAATCAAGTTCTCAACAAATCTCGAAATTCAGGATTCAAGCTACGTGGCCCATCGTCTTCAAACACTTAGATTATTAATTTGACGATTTTGCAATTTTGTAGTTACAAGAAGATTAATTTTCACTTATTTTTCTCAAAAATACAATTTGTAATGATTTCTGTATTTTAATATACGAAATTTGTCGTACAAATTTCTTGGCATATCCAATGGGACCTTCTTGTCCTTTTATCCTTCGATCTCAGAATCTTTAAGTCTCAACTACATCAACAATGGCAAGCGAAAAGGTGAAGAAAACTATAACTCATCTTGAAGAGACACTTATTGAACGCTTCCATACGACCAAAGCCCAAACAAAAATTGGGAAAACTTAACTAATCCCATCACAAAAGAAATTCTTCAACAAAGGAAAAATGAAAATTGCTGTAAAAGAGCCAAACTCTAGTTTGGTAGAAAAGACCAAGAGTTCGGCGAAAAGCTCTAGTTCTGGTTTTGTCTTCAATGGCAGATCCTTATCTAGATTCTCTCATGCCACTTCTCTACGAAGATGAGGAGACCATAATTCATCTGATTAATCACTTGAGTTAGTGATGGTCACGGAAGCGACATCGAGCTCAAATGACTTTAGTCATTGAAAAATGAACAAAGTCAATAGAAGACAAAGATGCACAAATTGTTGCACTCGTTCACAAGTTAGAGTCGCAAAACTTGTTGGTCAAAGGAAATCAAGAAAATGTAGAATCTTCCAAAGCTAAAGATCTAGGATTCCAAGAACGCCAATAGAAGCAAGATATGCATGATCAGACAGTTGTTCAAAATTTGTTGCGTGACACCACTCAACTCTTTGTTAGCTGTCTATCTGTCCAACAACCTCAACATATGATTGCGGACATCATTCGTGCCCAGTATGGTGGTGTATTGAAATCTTCATTGGTGTATGACAAACCACCCTATAGTCGTCGAATCGATGAAATGAAAATGTCACTAGGTTACCAACCTCCAAAATTCTAGTGTTTTGATGGAAAGGGCAACCTAAAGAAACATATTGCTCATTTTATTTAAATGTATAACAATGTAAGCACTTACAATGACACCGAAACTGGGCACCAGGTCATCAACCTTCAATTCTTTTCTCTTTCCCTGCTATTGGTTTATGAAATTGGTTACAAAATTCACTTATAAATAGAATCAAAGGTCCATAAAATTTCATAGGTAAAAATGCAGAAGAAAATCACGAAATGCTAAAGAAATCACAAAGCCGGAGGAAAATAAGAAATCCTCTCAAGTCTAAGTTCGACGAACACGAAGAAGATCAAAATCTTCTTCAAATCAATCAAGTTCAAGATTATCGAAGTTTTCTTCAAATCAAATCAAGTTCAAGTCCAAGTTTCGAAGTGCAAATCCAAGCTCCAAAATCTAAGGCCCTGTTTGATTGGCCAAGTTTTCCGTGGAAGGTGGAAAACGTTTTCCTGCTTTCTACTATTCACCTGTTTGATTGTACTAATTTTCCAGGGAAAACGTTTTCCAAGGTACAAACGGTTGATGCACAAAAACTAGAAAACGTTTTTTCACCATAGTGGTGGGAAAACGTTTTCCAACTTTTTGATAAATTTTTTTTTAAAATTTTTTTTTTTTAGCAATTGGAACACATTCCAAAGTCAATGATAAAAAAATTTATCCATTTAATTGATAATATGTGTAAAAAACAAAACCAAACGAAAAATTTGTCAGGTGAAAAATTATGCCAATCAAACACCATTAATTACAATTCCCTGTAAAACGTTTTCTAGGCAATTCAATTCCCTACCATTCATTTTCTTTCCACCCGTTTTCCACCCTTACAATCAAAAGACCCTAAGTGTCGAACAAGTCAAGTACTAGACAAATCAAATTCTCAATAAATCTCGAAGTCCAGGATACAAACCACTATGACCACTAATTTTCAAATATTCAGATTACTAATCAGAAGATTTTACAATTTTACAGTTACAAGAAGATTAATTTCCACTTGCATTTCTCAAAATTACAATTTATAATGATATCGGTATTTTAATACACAAAATTTTTCGTACACTATTCATCCGCTCGAGCAATTGGGTAGCCTTGCGCTTGCCCCTTTCTCTGCCATTTGCTGCCAAATCAATTAGCGGACCCATTGCTCCCAGTTCCTGACACTCGACAAGGTAATGTTGGTCTCCCGAACAGAGATGCACCAAAACAGCAGCTGCGTTTTCTTTGTTCCTCGGGGAGCCATTCCCAATGACATCGACTAGAGCAGGTACTGCCTCTGCAGCTCCAATAGCCGCCTTCCCTTCCGGATGCCTAGCCAATATTGCCAGAATAGCAAGAGCTTCATCCTTCATGCCACCTTGAGGTTCAGTAAGCAGCCGCATCAGAGTAGGGACGACTCCTGCCCTAATGGTCTTTCTCTTGTTAGCCAATATTGCCTCAATAGCAAGAGCTTCATCCTTCATGACACCTTGAGGTCCAGTAAGCAGCCGCATCAGAGTAGGGACGACTCCTGCCCTAATGGTCTTTCTCTTGTTACCTTGATGTATGCACAAGTTGGAGAGTGCCACTGCAGCATCCTTCTTCCCCCTTGGTGTACCTTCATTTAGAAGTGTCACGAGGGGTGGAATTGCTCCCGAAGCACCAATTGTAATCTTATTTTGATCCATTACTGAGAGGCTAAATAGGGTGGCCGCCGCATTTTCCCGTGCTTCCATGCTACCCTTTTTGAGCACATGAACTATACCAGGCACGGCCCCAGAAGATACAATACTTCTCTTGTTATCTTCGCACATGGAAAGTTTAAGAAGTGCACTAACAGCATGCTCTTGGGTGCGGGAATCAGATGTTGATAAAAGTTGGATGAGCAAAGGAATGGCACCAGCTTCAGCAATTGCCACACGATTGTCAGCATTCCGCTTGGCAAGAAGGCGAATTTCACCTGCTGCAGAACGCTGGTCTTCAGGGTTGCCAGCCGTGAGCTTATGGAGGAGAGCTTCTATCTTTTTACGCTCAGCAGGGGAGAATGCGGATGTGGTCTTACTTGGTCGTCTCGAGGGTTCAATTCCACTCAAAGCTTGTTCCAATTGAACTGTCACCTCTTGAAATTTTTTCACAACTTGTTCTCTCTCCAGGACCTGCAACTGCAAGTGATATTTTAGTGCTTCAGTACAGAAGACTGATATCCGCAAGAAAACAAAGTTCAAATTCAACATTTGCTATTACCAATTAATTACAGCAGATACAATCATACAATCTAAAAGACACTTCAATGGTGAGGAGATTGGATGTCCAGCAATCAAGTTGGGGTCTTAATTGCGTATGATCAACTTCTTCCTTTATAACAGCTGCTATTGAAACTTCAGCGTGCTTCGATTCATATAGCTTAAATTTATATCTTCAATATATCCTGGATTCGTTTTTCCAAAAAGTTTGAATTTTTCGTAGTAGTGAAGTGACCAAACATGAATTATTGAAGTTAATTTCATAAACACATAATGAACAGAATGTGTTATGAGGAAATAGAAAGTAGAGTGATGCAATTTTCTCTAACACAATTTACCTGATGTAGATCTGCCTGGGATTCATTTCCCAGAGGCGTAACTGATGTAGAGATCATTATGTCCTGCTGATGATCAAATGGTTGAAATATGTCCAAATTCTTGTGATCTGCTACTGCATTAGAACTTGACCGAAAACTGAAATCAGAGTAGAAGCTGGATTCTCTCGATTCATCTAATAAAGCAACTCGACGTAGTTCCTCCCTCTTAAGCACAGCTTCCACCAATCTCTCCCAATTGTCATAATTATTAGACATCTTTAAATAAGCACAAATCCTGCAAGCTGACCTGAAATAATTAAGAACTAAGATCTATATTCTAGAATATACTCTAATTAGAATTAGTGAATCATTGAATATACAATTCCAAAAAATTCTCACATACAATCCGATTTTTTTTTTTCAAACAAGAGGTAAAACCAAATAGAAGAAGGATAGATTACCAATTGAAACCATAATTGAATGTTATCTCTCCTTCACTTCAAATCCTGCATCCCCAATTCAAATCCTTCACGTTAAATTTTTCACCAGGGACTGCATTAATAATATAATTGTACAAGGGTTGTGGGACTTTCACCAAGTCTTGGTCAACTGCAGTCTGCAGTCCACTCAGAATTGGAAGACCAACTTAAGGTTCCGAGCGTTTGGCTAAAGCTTGAAAAGTCTTCTTACACGACTCCATCATCCAACGAACAAGAACCCCCACTGCCGGTTGGGGGCCCATACCTTGTGTTTGGTCGACCGTTGATGCTTAAAGTTATGCCTCGTTGCTTTGATTTTGGAGATGAAGATGTTAGCATAATGCCGGTATGGATTAAACTCCCGGGTTTACCATTTGATTGTTGGAATTCGAAGCTCTTGTCGAGAATTGCCTCTAAAATTGGTACACCCATTTGCACGGATAAGCTCACATTCAACAAGGGGAGATTATCATACGCTCGGGTCCTTGTGGAAATAGATGCTTCTAAGGAGTTGGTTCGAACCGTAGAGATGAATATGCCTACTGGCAAAATGAGAACTCAAAACATTATTTTTGAATACGAGCCAAAGTTCTGTGGTACTTGCAAGTTTTTTGGGCACTCGACTGCTTCTTGCCCATCTAATAATACGGGTACCAAACAGGATAAGGCTGACGGTCGCAAGAATAATCAAACACAGGTTGCTAAGCAGGTTCAGTCTGCTGGAAATGAACCCGGTAAGGCAGTTACGGCTGGTACACATGATGTGCCACAATCTGATTCGGGTGGCCAGAAGGATAAACGGGATAAACCTGTTGGAAATGATGATTTTGATGTAGTTCAGGAAGCTCCGTTCAAGTTGGTAGGGAACAGAAACAAAGGGCAGAAAACTATGAATAAGGTGGGACGTATCCACCTATCCAGGTTTCTTCCAAAGCCAACGACCTGAATGGAGGTTCTGCTAGGGAGAGTTCCTCCAGGGGACAACAAGTTGGCACCTCTGTTCAGTTGGCTGCTGCAAATGTGAAAGGCAGTATTCAGGCTACGGCCAGTGAATGCAGAAACACAGCCGGGCAGCAGAAATTTTCAGGTAAAGGCAGTGGTCGGCCAGCTGATAGGCAGATTTCTGTGATGGCATGCAATGAAAAATCGAAGGCCAAGCTTGATGATAGAAAGGGCACTACTACTTATAAAGATGGTAAGAGGGGTCTTCCCACTCCTACATCAAGAAGATAAGTCCTTGGAATATACGGGGATTGAATCTACCCCGTAAACAAAATGGGATTCGTAGCTTCATGAATTTACATGACATTGATATTATGGGAATCTTGGAAACAAAGGTGGATGAACATAAGTTGAAGAGGATTATGCATAATAAGTTCGGTGGATTTTCACAATTCAACAATTTCCATACACACCAAGGGGGTCGGATTTTGGTTTTGTGGAATGCTTTGAAAGTTGATATTGTGATACTTGGGGACTCGCCACAAGTTATTCATTGCTCGGTTACTTGCAAGGTTACTTCCCTTACCTTCCTTGTTAGTTTTGTATATGGTTACCATACTATTGTTAGCCGTAGACCCCTTTGGAACAACATTATTGATTTTGGCTCAAATTGCTCTTTGCCTTGGTTGCTTTTGGGTGATTTCAATAATGTGCTTAATTTTGATGAAAGAAATAATGGGGCGGATGTGACTCCTTATGAAGTTAGAGATTTTGAGAATTGTTGTCTTAATCTTGGTATTTCCGACTTGAGATATATTGGTTGCTTTCTCACTTGGACTAATGATTCGATTTGGAGTAAGATTGATAGAGCTATGGTAAATGAAGCTTGGATGCAAGGTGGTTTCAATAGTTTTGCTAATTTCTTGCCCTCGGGTGGCCATTCCGATCATTCACCATGCATTGTTTCACTTCTTGGAGAAGTTGACATGAAAAAATCTCCTTTTCGGTTCTACAATATGTGGGCTAATCATGATGATTTTATTGATGAGGTGGGGAATGGTTGGAATCATGTGGTGAGGGGTACTAGGCAATACTCACTTTGTAAGAATTGCAAAGGCTCAAGGGTGTGCTTAGGAATCTCAATGCGAAACATTTCTCACATATCTCTTCTAGAGCAAAAGTTGCCTCTTCATACTTGGAATCTTTGCAAGTTGAATTGCAAAATAACCCAACAAATCTTGAATTGCAAAGTAATGTGGCTCGATCGAGGAAAATTGCTAATAATCTTTTTGAAGCGGAGAGGAGTTTCTATTACCAAAAAGCTAAGTGTGTTTACTTGAAAGATTCCGATAAATGCACCAAGTTTTTCCACTCTATGGCGAATAGAAAGGTCAAGAAAAATTATATTCCAACTGTTTTGAAAGGGGATGGCACGTTTACTAACTCCCAAAAAGAGGTAGCGGCTGAATTTGTTACTTACTATAGTAATCTGCTGGGAAAAACAAGCTGTGGACAGATTTTTGATGCTGATTTTATTGATAATGGACCTGTTTTATCTATAGAACATGCTGATTTTCTTGGCCGACATGTAACAAGAGATGAAATTAAAGATGCTTTATTTAGTATTGGAGAGGACAAGTCCCCGGGTCCGGATGGTTACACTTCATGCTTCTTTAAAAAATCTTGGCATATTGTTGGAGATGAGTTCATGGAGGCTATTGAAGAATTTTTTGTTTCGAGATCTCTCCTCAAACAAACGAATCACACGGTTATTGCTCTTATCCCAAAGACTATTCATTCATCTTCCGTTGATGAGTTTAGACCTATCGCTTGTTGCAATGTTTCTATAAAGTGATTACCAAAATTTTATCGTCTCGATTGGGGCCTATTCTTGGGTCCATTGTGGATCAAGCTCAAGGTGCGTTTATTAAGGGGAGAAGTATGGTGGAGAATATTCATTTAGCACAAGAGCTTTTGAGACAATATAATCGCAAGAGGGTTGCTCTGAGATGTCTTCTCAAGATTGACCTAAAGAAAGCATATGATTCGGTCAATTGGGATTTTCTTAAGAAAGTGCTTGAGGGGTTGAGGTTTCCTACCATTTTCATTGATTGGGTGATGGAATGTGTTACCACTCCTTCTTACTCTATTTCTCTTAATGGTAGTTTACATGGCTTCATCAAAGGAAGGAAAGGCCTTCGACAAGGTGATCATCTTTCCCCATTCTTGTTTGTGTTTTGTCTTGAGTATTTTTCTAGAATGTTGAAGGATGCTACTTCGAATACTGAATTTAATTTTCATCCTAAGTGTGCATCACTTAAAATTACTCATTTGGTTTTTGCGGATGACCTCATGCTTTTTGCTAGAGGGGATGTTATGTCGGTTGAAATCTTGTTGAATTGCTTATCTAATTTTGGTGATATGTCGGGACTCAAGATGAATGTGGACAAGTCTTCTATCTATACTGCGGGAGTTCATGGGTTTGAATTGGAGAATATTCTTGGTCTTATTGACATTCCCGTTGGTACCATGCCGTTTCGTTATTTGGGTATTCCTCTTGCGGCGGTAAAATTGAAAGTTAGCTCCTATGACTCACTCATCAATAAATTCTCTTCATGTATTGGTGTTTGGTCTTGTGTTACTTTTTCTTATGCAGGAAGAGCGGAACTCATTAGGGCCGTGCTTCAAGGTGTTGAATGTTTTTTGTTATCTATCTTTCCTATCTCGGCCGCCGTGACATCAAAACTCACTAGCCTTTGCCGGAATTTCCTTTAAGGATCGAAAAAACCATTGGTGGCATGGAAGAATATTTGCCTACCGAAACTTGAAGATGGGCTTGGTTTTAGAGACATCAATAGCTGGAACTTGGCTCTTCTTGCCAAAACTCTTTGGAATATACACAAGAAAAAGGATTCTCTTTGGATCAAATGGGTCAACCTTAACTTCCTTCGTGGGATGGACATTTGGGAGCGTAGGATGGCAAAAGATGATTCCCCACTTCTTAAAAAGGTGCTGGAAATCAGGGACCGAATTTTGGAGGCTGAAGCAACACCTCAAGCTGCCAACGACCGACTGGAGTGCTGGACGTTGCTGGGCAGTTTCAGTTCGCTGGCAGCCTATAACTTCTTCAAGTCGTCAGCTCCTAAGGCAGTCTGGGCTGCAGCCGTTTGGAATTCTGGTAATACACCGAAACATGCTTTCATTCTTTGGTTAGGGACCCTTTCTAAACTCCTAACCAAGGACCAAATTCAGTACATTGAAATGGACCGAAACTGTATTTTCTATGAACGTGAGGAGGAGACAGCAAACCACCTTTTCTTTGCTTGTTCTTTCACTAGTGCCGTATGGAATAAAATTAGAAATGGTTGGACATTACTCGGGCAATGTCTACCTTACCTAGTGCATTGAAATGGTTGAAAAAAGAGGCGAGGGGGACGACTTGGTACAGCAAAGTCAAGAAGATCGCACTTGCTACTACCGTTTACTTTATCTGGATGGCTAGAAATAGATTTATTTTTGAGCATATTGTCCAACATGTCGATAATGTTGTTATTAGGATTAAAACACACATATACAAAGCCATGTTTTCTTTGTATCCGTATGTTTTAATTCACTATGAGTCTTTAACTTGTTGCTAATTGTGGTCTTGACTTCTTTCTCTTGTTTTGTTCGGGAATGCCTGGAGTAGTTGTTTCCTTTTCACATGTCTTTTGATTGCACGGATATGTCCGTTGCAATTATCTTTGGTTTATGTGCTTTGATTGCTCAGGTTTGCCCGTAGTATTTGTACATTGTACAGCATTTTGATCTATTAAATACACATTTACCGATCAAAAAAAAAAAAAGAACCCCCATTGACGGAAACTAGGTAAGAGTGTTACTTTCGATGCTCCTTCCTTTCAAATTGAGGAGAGTTAATTCCCTAAATAGTAATTAAACTTTGCCAAAAGTCCCATGAGGTCACCGAACTTCAAAACTTTCTTAAATAGTCACTGAATTTTATCAAAACTTTCCTAAATAGTCACTCAACTTTACAAAAAAATCCTAAAGGATCACTGAACTAGTGATGTATGGGGTCCCAATTTGCAAGTTCGGTGACCTCCTAGGAAGTTTTGGCAAAGTTTAGTGACTATTTAGGGAGATTTTGAAGATCAATTACCTCCTAGGAACTTTATGCAAAGCTCAGTGACTAATTAGGAACCTTTTGAAATTCGGTGACCTCCTGAAAATTTTTGACAAAATACAGTGACTATTTAAGGAATTAACCCAATTGATGAGTATTTCATGAGAATAGGTTGGGTATCTATTTCCACTAGGGCTAGGTAAAATTCTCGAGCTGAATCGAGCTGCACCGAACCAAGCGATTCTTGTTAAGTTAAATACTCGAACGGGTAACTGAATCAAGAACCGACGGGTTCAGTTCGATTCGATTTTCGATTTTAAATCAAGAACTGAAGAACCGAATGAAAATCGATTCTTCCTAATTTTTTTAATTTATTTATTTTAAATAAGCTAAGGGGGTGTTTGGTATTGATTTTGAAAATCAATTCTCATTTTCAACCACACATTTTTCAATAAAATAATATTTTTCATCTCATCAATAACTTTTCCTCCTTTTTCAACCACACATTTCTCATCATATCACTATTCAAAAATCAATTCTTACCCCAAAAATCAATACCAAATACCCTTTAAGTTATTTTATTATTTTTTAAATAAATTTGCTAATCCAAAAATATGATTTTCCTATTTCTAATTTTCAATTCAAGTTCAATTTAATCAAATTGACCTAAGTTTTATCCAAATATATTATTCTACCATAGTATCGTTTTTTCTGGAGAAATCGAATTGAAACTCGACAACACCTCTCTTAATTATTGTAAGTTCTCATCGTCCTCTTCATGTGATTTTCACAATCAAATTTATGAAAAATTCAGCAAAGAAAGACATAAAAGACACATAAGATTGGGCTGCGTTATTTTGTAAGAGTTAAGATTGTACATGTCATTAGTTGAATTAATGTAACTTTATAAATATTAAAAAAATTAATTATAATACAGAGACCGAATGGGACAGAACCGAATCGAATTGAATGGAATCGAACTTGAACGGTTCCATAATTAAATTTGGACCCAACGATTTCATTTACTTAATACACGAAAATTTCATGTCCAATTCGATTCTCGTTAGAACCTAATCGAATCGGATCGTGCCCAACCCTAATTTCCACCTTATAAAAACAACTTTGTAACATCATATACCCCTTTTTGTCATTATTCTATGTAATTATAATGATTACCCCGATGTCAAATTTACTGTTTAACTAATAAATTTATTGTTCTAGTGACTAATCATGTTTTGTAGTGGAATATACCTTTGACATCCTACATGACCAATGTGCTTAGCAAAGTTAATTAATGTGTATACATTTCTATTAAATGAGAAAAAAAATTATATGATATATTCATTTAAGAATAATGCTAGTGGCACACAATTTTATGTAAACAAATCCAAGTAGGTCCCCACTCCCATGCAAGGGTGTGGACACCATTGTATACTCATAGCATAACCTTTCATTTAATTGTATGCTTATGGTTTTATGACTTGCCATTTTTATTTAAATAAACCTAAACTTCTACTTGGAAACTCCCATAAATTTTATATTAAGAAAATTTTATATACTTAATTTGATTAATAATTAAGCAAGAAATTAAATTTTGACCGGCTAATGAAATCGATCAATATGGATTTTATATTATGTACCAAAAGCTTTCCCTTATTAGTGAACATATTATTAGAAGGCAATACCCTTCCTAATAATAAGCATCTCATTACAAAATAAAGTCTTCATTTTATTCATTAGGACCACGAAAATGTCCGACCTAAGAAAATACCCATAACTTATTAATAAGAGTGGGCATTTTTTTCTCCGAATCTGTGGAATCAGACCGGAAACGTTTAAAATCGGCCGGTTTGGTTCTGGATCTTCTGAAAAATAATTTGATTTTGAGACAATTTATTAAGAACCAACTAATTTCGATGCTATTCCCGATTCTAGTATGGGAACCGCCGGGAACCGAACGATTCTCATAGTATTATCTATTTATTTATTCATTTTTTTGGTAAAATATATGAATTAATTTTCAATCACTTTTATTTAAAAAAAATCGGGTTCCTTCTTCATTTTAGACTCTAGCCTTCTTCTCTTTGATTCTCTCTTCTTATAATTCTTTGATTAATTGATTTTCAAGTCAAATTAAAATATTTGGTAAATCTATACCTAAATAAATTTATTTACAATATATAATTTCATTTCTAAGATGCGAAATTTTTATTTTGTTTTCACTTTGATTACATAGTTGTTGATCCAACCGAAACTTTTCATTTAGATTTCTACAAATTATAACCGACAAAATCAGAAGTTACAATAAATTTTTAAAGGGTGTCCAATTCAATGTAGGATTTTGATTTTGATTGAAATTTGTTTAATTATTGGAGTACTATGAAATTTATATAAGTTGATGATTGGTTGATAATAGTAACTTATATTATTTGGATATTGTTTTTAAATTTGCATATTTAGTTTTCTTTTAATATTTGAATAGTATGTTTGGTTCTTCTATATTTTGTTAAAAGTATCATGTTGGTAGCATCTTTAGTTTTTTTTATTAGTGAATATTTTATTTTGACATTTTCAATGTAAAGAATCGGATCGGACCAATTGGTTCGGTTCCACAACTAACTATGGAACCAATGGTTCTATTTCTAAAATCTCCATTGGTATTCGGTTCGATTCCCTGTGGAACCAAACCATGCTCACCCCTACTTATTAACTACACATTTCATCATTTTTTATGGGAGTTTTGAAGTCTTTATTTTGATTTGCAACAGTCAAATAATTAATTTTATTTATATATTTCATGAGATTCATAACTTATTAACTACACATTTTATCTTTATTTTTATGAAAGTTGTGAAGTCTTTATTTTGATTTGCAACAGTCAAATAATTAATTTTAATTATATGTTTCATGATATCCATAACTTATTAACTATAAATTTCATCATTTTTTATCAAAATTTATTCTTGTTTGAGACCCATTAAATTGAGAAAATACATTTTTGAATAATTGATTGGTGGAGAATGTGTGTTTAAAGAATAAAGAAAAATTTTGAATTTGTGTATAATATTATTTTTATTGAAGAATATGTTCCTGAAAAGAAAAGAAAAATATATTTTAAAAAAAATGAAAATCAAACAAGGTCTAAAAATTAATTTTAATTTCCATCAAATAATAATAAAATAAGTATTTAAAATTAAATTTAATTTTTTTTTTTGAAAAAATGGACTCAAACAGGAGCGAGGACTCGACTCGGAAATCGATTGGATAAAATGGCAGTTTGGGTCATTGGGTTAAATGGAGTAATAAGTGCATGATAAAGTAAGAGATAGCCACGATTTGACCCATGATGTTTAGGCTACTTTAAGGCAGACACAGGTCAAATCGAATCTTAAATGCTTTTTGATTAGTCCAAGAAAAAGCCACAATTACTTAAAAACTATTTCCTAATCTCCCGCTAGGTTCTTTTTGTTTTGCAAATCTTTATTATTGGTGGAAATAGGATTAAAGATGAATATTGTTTATGTAGCACCAATCTAACTCCATATTTAGTAGGGATTAAAATTACATTTTAGTAAATTTTGATAAAATTTAATGTACTGTATAATTGAAAAGTTATGAATCTCATAAAATATATGATTAAAATTAACTATGACTTTGATTTAGATTAAAATTTGTCATTCCCCCACCCGCCTTCTCCTCATTTTTAAATGAACTATACAAATAATAGAACAATAATTGACAAATTCTGTTTCACAATTTTTTCTTCCTCAATCATATTTCATTTGTCACCAAACAAACCATGAGAACGTTGTAGTATTCATCGACAGGGGTAACTGGTTGAATTTTTTTTAGAGTAATGTTATTCAGTACAATGTACCAAGTATTTGTTTAGATGATAACTGAAAGACAATAGATTCGCTTAAATGTAATATCATATTATTCATTGACTATCATTTATGACTACACATTTCAATGTTAAAAAAGAAATAAAAATGAAAATCTTGTTTATTATATTGTAGAGTCATGTCCAATATTACGTATAAAATATTGACTAAATGTAATATTAGATTGAGATGACAATATTGAAATGACCCGCTTTATATTTCTTAGAAATTATTTGTCAATAAAAATATATATCTTATACAAAATAGAGGCAAACTAATAAACTTACAGAACGAAGTCTGCAGTCTTACAAAAAGATGCAAATCAAAATATAATCCTTCTACTCGTACAGAAGATGTTGATAGAATATTCACAATGGGGAGCTCCACTTTTTTTTGGACTTTTTTTATTTACGCGAGATCCACGCGCATGTGAGTGAATGTCAACCTCTTTCGTATAATTTGTTTTCTTAAAGGGGAGATAAAAATCACTAGGAGACCCATGTTTGTTGCTTGAGCTTGAGGAATGTGAAAATAGGGTATGATTCCTCCTCTGTTTGCAGGTTATAACCTAGTCGATAGAAGCTTATTGTAGAGTTACGAGTAAACCATTTGAAAATGCCATAAAACTTAGTTCAAATAAACTTACTCTACCTTCCAAAGTTTTACACAACATCATTGCTCATGCCATTGTCCCTAGAAAATGCCATCTAGATGAAGTAAATCTTTTTGACTTATTTCTTCTTGTCTCATTCACAATTGGACGTAAAATTGATTTTCCCTTCATTATCATGAGTCATATGAACTATATCACCCTCAAATCTAGATACATAGATTTGAAAGTATTATCATTTCACTCTCTTAAAATCATAAATGCAGAAGTGATTAAATTTTTTTTTTTTAGTATAATCAACATCATTGACTTTATTTATGAACATAATGAACATGATTAGATGTGCCTGTACCCCACGCCCCATTTTTCACTCACACCTTTCATAGCATAGACATATACTTCGTAACAAAATATTCGGGATACATATCTTTAAAAACATTTCTTGACTATTGACATTTGAAAACTTTTATTTCTTAAAAGTTCATGTATACTTATGGATGCATTGATAGGTATAAATATGTAATGATAAACATTAATGATATAAAACATAATAATCAAATGTCATGTTAATATAAGGACAAATAAGTTAACACATTTATACATTTAACCATATTACATAAACGTGAGATCAAATGGGATTATCAAACAAGATCATTAAACTTGTAGCGGTGGGCCACATGTGCAATACTATAGATCAACAGTTGAAAATGTATAAAAATATATGAGTTATGCTACACAATCTAAGTTGGGTTACAAAAGGGGGTGTCCAAGTGATGTGCCCCCCCCCCCCCCCCCACCAGCCGCCCCCTCCAATAGGGGGGTGCCACATAGAAATATGATAGAAATATTTGGCTGCACATAGAAATATGATAGACAAGGGGCTATGGGAGATATTCAATTTTCTTGGCCATCTTTGGCTAAACTGAAATGTTTTCTAGTAAGTTAACATTTCAAATAATTACTATATGTAAGCATCAAAAATATATGCCCAAAAATCTGAAGATCAAATTTAACATAAAATTCATCTTATTTTATTATTGTCCTCCTCAAATAAAAATTCCAAGTATTTAGAAATATTAACAAGGTCGTTTTAAATTAAAAGAGTCTATAAATAAATAAATGAATTGCTCATATACCAAAATAAATACAGAAGGGCCAAATAAATCAATCCAAAAAGTTGTGAAAATTCAACCTCACGGTGACCGTGTTCAAATTTCATTTACATAGGCAAGCAGTTAAAATAAAGAGACCTATAATAGGATGTATACATACTTGAATACACATACATGTGTACATGCAGACCCATGTGTATGAAATGGTGAAACACAACATGATTCAATTTAGGCATAGTGATTAGGAATTTTTCAATTGAACATCCCTCTGGACGTCCAAGGGGATATGTGGCGTCCCCCAATATATATACATGTGTACATGTAGACTAGATGTATGGAATAGTGAAACACAACATGATTCAATTTAGGCGTAGTGACTAGGATTTTTCCAATTGAACATCCCCTGGATGTCTAGGGGGATGTTCACCCGACAAAACCCTAGTGACTAATGATTACATGAAACTTATATTTAATCCACAAAATGATAGTAGAAAAAGTATAATCTTAATACGCTAAGAGACTATGCAGATTTGGAATCCGAAAAGAGATGCCAAAGGAAGCTTTTGGGGTTGGGGAAGATCCTCAATTTTTACTTAATGACGTTTAGTGGGGCATAAAATCTGCTAATTAAGTCATTAGATACCTAATATTTTCCTATTAACTTATTTAGCCGTAAACTTAATTTATTATGTTACTTAATTTCTATGATTAACTATCTTGTCATTATTAAATTAATTTACACCAAAATTACCAAAAAGGGAAAATGATTATCTTCCAACCCGATGTCTAGGTTCGATTCAAAAGCAAGACAGGACAAAATCGAATAAAGTACATAATATGAGTTAAATAAAAAATAAACATTATAATTTAATTAATGGGCACGTGATTCATCGAGGACGTCGAGGTACATTCTTCTGTAAAAAAACACAGCTAATCACAAGGATAATAATTATATTAATTACAAAATAAATATCATATTAATGAAAATAATCAAGATAAACATGAAAATCATGAGAAATAAGTATGCGGCATTACATGAACAATGCCCATTACGCCTCTATGGTTCTTGATTTACCTTTTGGCATGCTTCTTACAAAGATTTTTCTACTTTTTAATGTGTCTTTGAGTGGTGCAAGGCCGGACCTGAGGGCAGGCAAAAGAGGCTTGCGCCTCAGGCCCAAAGTGGAAGGGGGCCCTTTTTTCTGTCCAAATTTTTTTTTTCTTCGGCCCACAATTTTTCATAGACAGCCCTCACAAGCCCAAATTCCAAGATTATTATCCTTAGTATAAAGTTTTAATTTTTTTAATTTTTTTTATCTACTTAATTATGAAATTTATTAGGGAAGACTTATTGTCAGAATTACAAAATTATTGATACGCAGTTATTATGAAAACGTGTTATATTTAAAAGTGAAGAAGAAAAACAGAATTTCGCACATGAAGGTTAGGTAACTATTAAGTCTACAACCTTCATGTGGTGTCACTTATTGGTCATTGATACAATGATGTTTAATGTTAAAATTTTATTTCAAACTCGTGAGTTGTGTTGGTAAAATTTTCAAGAGTATGATTTCATAATTTTCGTCGAAATTCTACTTCTCAGGTAAGCAATGATTTGTCCTAACTCGTTATTGAAGAAATTATAAATGTTTGAAGCCTTGTCGGCTTATATAATTACGATCTGATCGACTTATATGATTTATTGTTATAGAATCAATAATAGCACAGGCGCACGTTGATTTGGGGCCTAAGGGCCTAATTTATGGATTTCTGTTGGAAAATAGAATTTACAATATTATTGTATTGATATTAAATATTTACTTACCTTATGTTGTCTTTGGAATTGTAGTAATTGCCTTGTATAGAAAGTAGGTTTATTGTATATGTATATGGATTTGAACATCAATGAAATAATTCCTGCAGTTTTATTTTCTTCTGCCCATTCTTTCATGGTATCAGAGCAGGACTAAGATCTCTACCCATTGCTGCACTTTAACTTCTCGTGTAGAACCTTCCCAAACTCTTCAGGCAAGGACCAGCCTCTTCCAATCCATCCAAGTTTGATTATGTATCAAATCTTCTGAATTTTCTTTCTTCTGACCAATCCAATTACTACACGCAAATCTCTTGTGAAGAACATCTCCAATTCCTTTTCAATCATCATGGCAGACAATGAAACTCCCTTCTCCGGCAAAGGTGTTGTTTCCTCCGATTTGCCTAAGCCAGATTCTACATCCAATTCTTCAAGAACAGACATCTCGAATCCTTATTTCACCAATCATTCGGATCATCCCGGATTGATTTTAGTCTCCAAATCCTTGAACGGAGACAATTATTCTGGTTGGAAAAGGGCTATGACTCTAGCCTTAAACTCCAAGAACAAGCTCGGATTCGTCAATGGTTCCATCGAAGCTCCCTCCGAAAAGGTTGATCCCGAAGGCTATGCGACTTGGTCGCGATGTAATGACATGGTCCACTCCTGGATCGTCAATACCCTTAATCCAGAAATTGCAGATAGCGTGATTTACTATTCTACTGCTCATGACGTTTGGGAAGATCTTCATGAGCGATTTTCTCAAAGCAATGCACCCCACATCTTCGAAATTCAGCGAGATATTGCTTACCTTCGACAAGAACAGCTCTCTATCTCTACCTACTACACTAAGCTGAAGGGATTGTGGGATGAATTGGCTTCATACTCAGACACAACACATGGAGCACAGGCAGACCAACAAAAATTGATGCAATTCTTAATGGGTTTGAATGAAACTTACAGTGCAATTCGTGGTCAGCTGCTACTGATGAACCCTCTACCTTCTGTCCGCCAAGCCTACTCTTCGATTTCTCAAGAAGAAAAACAGAGGCTTCTCAGTGTCACACAGACCGACACCGACCTTGGAGGGAGCACTGCTATGGCGGTGCGCCAGAATAACAGTGGAGGAAAGTAGAATTTTTCAGCAGATCGCCCTGGGGGTCGTTCGCCTCAGCTACCGGACGCCCGGTATAATCGCCCGGTTGTACCTCCAGGAGAGCGCCGCTTCGACCACCAGGATCGCCGTCGTTTTGGCTCAGGGAGGGGACGACCCCAGTGCACCCACTGTGGTGAGTTGGGCCATTGGGTCCAAAAGTGTTTCCAGCTCCATGGGTTTCCACCGGGTCATCCCAAGGGCGCACGCTATTCGGGGCAAAACTCAAATCCACATAAAGGGTTTTCTTCGATTAATCAAGTGTCGGAGGTGCCATCTGCAGTCTCATTATCAGAAACCCAACTCCAGCAACTTTTGTCACTTCTTAATAATCAAGATGAGAGTTCTAATTCGAAAGTGAATGCGGTAACGCAGCCAGGTTTGTCTAAAATAATTTCTCACGATTGGATCATTGACAGTGGGGTGACAGATCATATTACTTCATCATCTCAATTGTTATACAAAGACAAAAATTGCTCGTTACCTCCCGTATTATTGCCTATCGGAGAACGGGCGAATATTGATGCCAAAGGAACTGTGCCTCTAAATTCTGTCTATTATTTGTATAATGTATTATCTGTGCCTACATTCAAAGTTGATTTGATGTCAGTTAGTCGTTTGACAAGGAGCCTCAATTGTTCAGTGACTTTCTTTCCTTATTGGTGTATTTTGCAGAATCTGGATACGAGGAGGACGATTGGTTTGGGTAAACAACGTGATGGACTATACTATTTGGTGGCATTGGCGACGGAGAAATCTTCAACTCCACCTTCTTCACACACAAATCGACCAAACTGCAACACCACCATCTCATCCACAGACCTCTGGCATAGTCGCTTAGGCCATGTATCTTCCTCTTGCTTAAGTTTCATTGCTAAGAATTTTTTAAATTTTTCTGTTGAGTCAATTAATGCTTGCCATATATGTCATTTGGCCAAGCAAAGTCGTTTACCTTTCAGTACTAGTACTATCTCCTCTACAAAGCCATTTGATCTTATACATTGTGATATTTGAGGTCGTTATCGACACCCTTCTCTTTCTGGTGCTACTTACTTTCTTACCATTGTTGATGATTATACACGTTTCACGTGAATTTTTTTAATGCGCTACAAGAATGAAGCACAATCACTTTTACACCGCTTCTTCAATTATGTTTTTACTCAATTCGACACTCGCATCAAAATATTTCGAAGTGACAATGGTGGGGAATTTCTCTCTCTTCGTTCTTTTTTTCACGATAATGGAATCATTTTTCAACGTTCTTGTGTCTACACCCCCTCAACAAAATGGGGTCGTGGAACGCGCAAACACCGTCATATCCTACAAGTGGCTCGTGCTCTCAAATTTCATGCTCACCTTCCCTCACAATTCTGGGGTGACTGTGCTCTTACCGCTGTGCACATCATCAATCGATTACCTTCTCCGATCCTCTCTTTCAAAACTCCTTTAGAACTTCTTTATTCCAAACCGCCAACTTACTCTCATCTCCGTGTTTTTGGTTGTCTTGCTTACGCTACCAACGTTCACACTTCTCACAAATTTGACCATCGTGCCACACCCTCCATCTTCATCTGCTATCCCATCGGTCAAAGAGCATATAAATTATTCAATCTATCGACTAAGACCATTTTTACTAGCCGGAATGTCAAATTTCATGAGGATACCTTCCCTTTATGCCTCTGTCCAGCCCATTTTCGATACATCTCCATTGGTCCATTCTCCAGGCCCTATTCCATTGTTGCCTCATGATGCCATTTCACCCGGTGACCACCTCTCGCCCACTCCTTCCTCACCTCCTACACCACAACGTGCACCCGAGCCTTCCCCTTTCACCACCATTGGACCCGTCACCTCTTCTCCCCCATCCCCGGCATCGATATCCTCTCCGATTTCTCCTCCCTTCCACTCTCTCTCCTCGCCCGTCACCCCCACTCCACAACCCGAACCGCTCCGTCGTTCGAGTCGCCAAACTGCCCCGCCGATCAAGCTCAATGATTATGTCTGTTCCAACGTTTACTCCAGCCCATCGCCTTGCTCCACTCCGGATCCACCCAAAGGTACACATTATCCCCTGGCTGATTATGTTTCATATCACCGCTATACGCCTGCATATCGTTCTTTTGTTGCTCGAATCAATACTGTCACAAAACCCCGGTCTTATTCGGATGCCGCCTCTCACCCTGCGTGGCAAGAGGCTATGCGTTCCGAATTGCAGGCCCTTCAGGCTAATGGTACTTGGTCTCTCGTCCCTCTACCTGCTGGTAAATCTCCCATTGGTTGTCGTTGGGTTTACAAGATCAAGCTTAAGTCTGATGGCTCCGTTGAGCGGTACAAAGCGCGACTTGTGGCGAAAGGTTTCACTCAGTTGGAGGGTGTTGATTATCAGGATACTTTTTCTCCTACCGCCAAAATCATCTCTGTTCGTTGTTTATTGGCTTTAGCTGCTGCCCGTGGTTGGTCCCTTCATCAACTCAATGTTAATAATGACTTTCTCCATGGTGACTTCCACGAAGAAATCTACATGTCTCCGCCGCCAGGGCTGCGGCAACAGGGGAAGGAACACTTGGTTTATCGCCTCCACAAGTCACTATATGGCCTAATACAAGCATCTCGTCAATGGTTTGCTAAATTCTCCGAGGCCATCCGTTCAGCTGGGTATGTACAATCAAAACCTGATTACTCTCTGTTCATCAGGAAGCAAGGCAAGTCCTTTACTGCCCTTTTAATATATGTTGACGACATTTTAATCACTGGAAACGATCCTATAAGTATTGCCAATATCAAGAAATTCTTGCATAATAAATTTTGTCTTAAGGATCTTGGTGACTTGAAGTATTTTCTCGGTATTGAGATTTCTAGATCTAAGAATGGCATTTTTATTTCTCAACGAAAGTATGCATTGGAAATCATTAAGGATGCAAGGTTGTTGGGAGCAGCTCCCATCGATACCCCTATGGACCGTGGTTTAAAATTATCTGATAAGGGTGAGCTACTCAAAGATCCAGAGCGACACAGGCGATTAGTTGGGAGATTAATATATCTCACTGTTTCAAGGCCCGATATTATGTATTCTGTCCACATATTGAGCAGGTTTATGCACCAACCTCGAAAGGATCATTGGGAAGCAGCTTTGCGAGTTGTGCATTATTTAAAATCGGCGCCTAGCCAAGGCCTTTTCTTTTCCTCAACCAGTGATCTTCGGCTGCGAGCCTACTGTGACTCAGATTGGGCAGGATGCCCACTTACTAGAAGATCTACCACGAGGTACTGCGTGTTCCTAGGCCCTTCGTTAATTTCCTGGAGGTCGAAACGCCAGAAAACAGTCTCCCTCTCTTCAGCCGAAGCAGAGTACCGTGCAATGACAGGAGCATGTTGTGAATTGACATGGCTTCGCTATTTACTCAAAGATTTGGGGGTTTTCCATCAAGAAGCTGCATTGTTGTATTGTGACAATAAGGCTGCATTACACATAGCAGCGAATCCTATCTTTCATGAACGTACAAGGCACATAGAGATGGATTGTCACTTTATAAGAGATAAGATTCAAGATGGTTCTGTGGAAACAAGATTTGTAAGCTCTGCAAACCAACTAGCTGACGTCTTGACCAAAGCTTTGGGAAAGGAGTTCTTCATACCTATGATTCACAAGTTGGGAGTGCAAGACATCCACTCTCCAACTTGAGGGGGAGTGTTGGAAAATAGAATCTACAATATTATTGTATTGATATTAAATATTTACTTACCTTATGTTGTCTTTGGAATTGTAGTAATTGCCTTGTATAGAAAGTAGGTTTATTGTATATGTATATGGATTTGAACATCAATGAAATAATTCCTGCAGTTTTATTTTCTTCTGCCCATTCTTTCAATTTCGCCTCAGACCCCGACATTCACAGGTCCGGCCCTAGAGTGGTGAGCTTTCCATTAGCCAACAACGTAAAACACTATCAATATTAGCACCCTTCGAAGAATGAAAATTGTGAAAGAACATGGGCAATGGGTGGCAAACACTAAGGGGTTTGATACAGATTCACGCCCCTCTACTTTACCGTTTGAAGGTGACAAATCAATGGAAGGTGATGAAAACGAAAGTTTCACCGACTCCTACTTAAAGCCCTCCTCGTGACATTCCTGGCTCAAGTAGCCCTCCTTCCTCTGGTTTCACATTCTCCAAGGATATAATTTATTGCTTGGTCATATTGATTCTCTGATTTTCACCGTTGAGAGTTTGCAAACAATAATGCATGGTCAACAAAATTCGATGGATGGGTTAATTGCTTTACTTCATCAAGTGGTTGCATCTCAATAAGCCTTAAATGCTAGTTGTGATTAAGTCTTTCCTTCTCCGCTTCCTCCGGATTACTTGATTTAGATTTAGAATTAATTTTAGCATTTTGCATTTTAAGCTTTATGTATGCTAGAACCATGACTATGCTTTTGTACTTCATCACCTACGGTTTGCCGAGTACTATCCAATAAAAATATTGCTGGCCCGCCTCTTCTCAGGGGGTTTGTACACCGAGCTTCAAGCTCGGTGTACGTGTAGCAAAACCCTTATGGGTGATATGTTTTGGCAGGTACATTTGAGCACGTTTTGTTTAATTGAGGAGAAATGTCATTTTCTCATATGGTTACCTTATTGTTTTGATCATTAATGCCAAATCTTTGAGCTCATATACATTGCCTTTTTGCTTATGCCAATGGATGAAGATTTGCGATTTGCAGTATGCTTTAAATTGATAATGTGATTATTGCATTTTTGGCAATAGTAGCTTGTATAAGATAGGAGGAATACATGTCAAAAAAAACTATTTTATTCATTATCAATTGTTGATCTTACTTTGTAAATCTTTTTTGTTATAATTAAAAAAAATGGAGAAATTATTGACGTATAGTTGAGTTTAACCTCAAAGTTTTGATCATAACAAACAAGAAAATCTTGTTTACTCATTAAATTGATTTAAGTGTCATAGTTTTCAAAGCATTCAACGATAAATCGATCATCGCCAATGATCAAAATCAAGACAATCATCACAAATTGAACTTTATAAAGAAAGTCAAAACCGAAGTCACATCTTACAAGAATTCAAGATAAAATCTTTCAAGAAGAGAGCATAAAAGCAAAATTTAGAAAATATCAAAGACTAGGTTTTTTAGACCAAATATAAAGATATTAATGCTTCAATCTTTAGCAATCGAATGATAAAAGCTATTTTATGCACCAAAGTTATTTTGACATCACTTGCATAAATATATATATTTCAAGTTAAATTTTATTTTCAATCATTTATCTTTATGAAAATCAATATTTGATATCAAATTATATTTGAACTTATGTCGTATTTCTGCAATATCATTTATCCTTGAAAAACTAGTTGTTCCAAAAATTCAAAATTTTCAAAGTGATTCGGGTCCAACCAAACCAGATGATTGTTTGACAGACGATCAATCGATTGATAAATAGGTCGATTGAACTTCAATGGTCCAAAATTTAAACATTCAGACTTCTGACCATGTACTTTCCAATGGATATATTTTTTTGGTCATCCAAACTTAGATCGTTCAATCGAACCCTCTTCCAAATTACCAAAAAGTTTTACAAACTGTTTTCTATAAATTAATTCTCTTTTGCAAACAGTAACAAGTCTTTGAAGTACATTCACGTGAGAAGTATTTTGAATCAATCTTTGAATATACATTATTAATGTCTTCTACATCTTTATCTTGTAAAAAAATTGTTGATTAAATCAACTTTTAAAACATCATCGTCATCAAAAAATTTCACTTAACACTTGAACTATCATTTATTACTACCTAATAAAGTGTTAATCTTTTTTGGTACTTGATTTATTTCTATCATTTATTAAGAGAGAAGTTTGATTGTAAAACTATTTTTCATCAAACTTCGGATTATATTCAGTGGCGAATTCAGGACGACGTGTCAGCTAGGACGGTTGACTTTGACCGTTGACCCTCGACGGTCAACGATCGTAATAGTCTGGTCCGACCGATCGTTGATTAAATAAAAAATAAAACCCGATTTTCAATTCCCAAACGACAAATCAAAAATAAAAAATTCATAATTCATAAACCAATCCACAATTCATAATTCATAACTCATAAACCATAATTCATAAATAAACCCTAATTCATAAACTATAATTCAAAAAATCCTAATTTATAAAACCCTAATTCATAAACCAATCCATAATTCATATACAATAATTCATAATTCATAATTCATATTTCATATTTCAATTCCCCACTAATTCATAAACCAATTAAAACCATAATCCAAAAAATAATAATAATAATGGAGAGTGGAACATTACCGGTACTGGCAGAGTGGCAATCGGCAGATCAATTAGCAGAGCAGCTGCAGTCCTCCTCCCTCCCTCACTGCCTCGCAGGCTCGCACTCCGGCAGCAGAGGACAGAGTCACCTGACTCACCTCCACACCACAGACCACAGTCCACATGGCTACACCACTATCCAGACTCCACCGTACCACTCACCAATCCTGCAGTCCACCAGTCCTCCCCAATCTCGTCATCGCCAGTCGCAAATCACAAGTTCTCCACACTCTCCAAACTCCAATCACGAAGGAACGATTTGGGAATTGGGAATTGATTTCTATCTTATTGGATATATAATTGGATCAAAAAATTGGGCCGTATTTTTATTGGGCCTTTTTAATTCATAAATCTTAACCCAATTGCCAAAACACAATTTAAAATAAAATAAATGGCCCAACCCACATCCGGTAATCTTCTTCCTTAGCCTTCCTCCCTCGCCAAACTGAAACGCGGACTCCAGCTTAGCTGTAGCGCTGCTCTAGCCTCCAAGCTTCTCGACGCAACAGATTCTGGCGAAGCCAGCACGCGCGGCAGCGCGAGCTGGTCAGGTATTGGCTTCACCACTAATTATATTGAGGTCCCTTTAAAACTCAATAGTGTATAAAAATCAACGCTCCTTGTTTATAAATCATCGAAAACTTTTTAAAGATTTTGATTGTACCATAAGCCAATCAATATAGTAAAAAAAACATTGTTCGTGATAGAGAGCATGGTAATGGAGAATGTAAATCATTGGTTTGTATTGAACCTTCATAAATACATCATTTGTAATTCTCTCTATTCTTTTATTTATCTTTATTTTGCTTATGATTATTGTTTGATTGATCTACGTGATTTCAACTTGCTTTATTTGAGATTAATATTTGAAAAAAGTTCCAAGAAACAATTCATTCCTTCTTGATTAGTTATTCTTAAATTATCATCAACAAAATTAAAAAGTTAATATGTCGTCGTCACAATGATCGGATGAGAAATAACTTGTCCCAATGTAGGTAGGTTGACGACTACATAAGATTTTGAAGTAACAAACTTCCTTAAGGGAGTAATAATGGATGGGCCAATTTGCAGCAGCACAACTCGATCATATTAAAGGATTAGCCCATGAAGGTTAGTAGGTTAGGCCAGGATCGGCCCATAAAAATATACCTACGCCCAGCCTTCTTTAAAGGCCGACAAGTCGACGCTTTATTTAAGTGGAAATTATACAAAATCCTACTTTTTAAGATCCACTTTCAAAAATAAGATGGAAGGTTTGATTATACAAAAATCAGATTTTTTTTCCTAATTAATATATTTTAAAATTAATTAATTTATCCTACACAAATCCAACCCTAATTTATTTCTCCCTCGCTCCACCCCCACGCCCCCTCTTTCTCTCTAAAACCTCGCCCCTTTCCTCTCTCTCTATTCTCACGCCTCTCCCCCCTCTCTCTCTCTCTCTCGCTCTCCGTCGGAACTGTCCCAAATCTCCACTACAATTGGATTCGGGTTTGGGGATTTATAGTGGAGGTGGTGGTTGCGGGTATGGTGGTGGATCTACTGTGGTGGTAGAATGGTGGTCGATCTACTGTCCTCTCCCCCCTCTCTCTCTCCGTCGGAACTGCCCCAAATCTCCACTACAATTGGATTCGGGTTTGGGGATTTATAGTGGAGGTGGTGGTTGCGGGTATGGTGGTGGTATGGTGGCCGATCTACAGTGGCACAGAGGTAACGATGGTTTGTGGAGGTTGTGTGGCGGCGATGGTTTGGGGATTTATAGTGGAGGTGGTGGTTGCGGGTATGGTGGTGGATCTACTGTGATGGTGGAATGGTGGTTGATCTACTGTGGCACCGAGGCAACAATGGTTTGTGGAAGTCGTGGTGGCGGCGACGGTTTGAGGATTTATAGTGGAGGTGGTGGTGGATCTACTGTGGTGGTGGTATGGTGGCCGATCTACTGTGGTGGTAGTGGTTTTTTTAATAACTTTGATGGTGGTGGAGGCGGTGAAGGTGATTAATAACTATGATGGTGGTGGTGTTTGGGCGGCGGTAGTGGAGAACATGGTGCTGGAGGCAGCGATTGTGGGGGTGGAACTGGTGGCGAAGGGTCTGTTTCTGTAGGAGGAGATCGTGGGACAGGTTATGGTGTGGGGGAGGTGGTGAAGGAAACGGTTCTGGTGGTGGTTTTGCCGCCCTGATGTGGTGGTGGTTTTTGTGTGGTGGTCAGGTGGTGGTCGACTGTGGCGGTGGCGGTAACGGACGGTGTTAGGTTTGAGAATTTTTTGGTTGGTCGTGGGGCTGTGGTATGGTGGAGATGATTGTCGAGTGGTGGTCACAGATTATTTGGTTGACTGTGACCACTAAATTGGTTTATCTGTGATCAATAAAAAATATGTGACTAATGAAAAATATGAACTGTGATTAAGAAATAACGTGTGTCCTAATTTGTGACCAGTAAACAATATGTGACTAATGAAAAATATGAAATGTGATTAAGAAATAACGTGTAACCTAAAAATTTGTTAATTTGTGACCAATTATAAGTTGTGACTTATAAGTTGTGATTTAAAATGTTCGTGATCTGTGATCGATAAAGAAATTGTGACTTATAAATTTTTCATCTGTGACCAAGGAAAAATTGTGACTTTTAAAATTTTTGAATTGTGACCGTAAAAATATTTGTGACATTTAAAAATTTTGATTTGTGACCGAAAAATAATGTGACTAATTAAATTGTGAATCTATGACCGATGAATAAATTGTGACCAATAAATTTTTTGAATTGTGACGTAAAATAATTTGACAATCAAAAATTTTGATTTGTGATCAAAAATAATATGTGACTAGCTAAATTGTGAATCTGTGATCAAATTATATAGATTTGTGATCTTAATATATTTAATTAATTAAATTATAAATAAAAATGAATAAAAATCTGATTTTTGAAAGTTAAAACTTATTTTCTTATTATTGAAATGGATCAAAGTTATACTCTTACTTATGAAAATTACCCTTTATTTAAAGGACAAGCCTTTAAAGATAAGTCCCAATTGACAGATATCTATCAACCTTTCATAATTCAACCTTGCTACATGGCCAGGAGATCGATGCCAGATTTGATGACCGACCCCTCACATAGGGGGGATGGCCCACAATTTTTTGAAATATTTTATACACGCGGGTCCCACCGCTATGTGAGGGGTCGGTCACCGATCTAGCATCGACCCCTTGACCATCCAACTTTTTTCTTCATAATTTAGGACTTTGCCACAACTCTGCCACCAATGGTCCTGAGTGTTTCTGGAGCGAGGATGAAGATGTTGGGCTCTAACTCGAGTAAAGCCCTCCGATTTCAGGATCGAGATAATGATTTTTAATAAATGTGGGAAATGGGCTGAGTCTTGGGAATTTAGGTGGTGAATTGTATGAATTCTGTGCAATGGATGTTGGAAAACTTCAATCGAATGAGGAGATAAACAACTTTGAATCAGCAACAAATCTTGTAGAAACAAACTTGAAGAAATGTCCAAACACGTAATCGTTGTCCTCAAACAATAGTTGCCCCTTCTCCGGTAAATCGGGATGCTAAAAGATTTTCTGATAAATGGTTTGAAAGATTAATCAAGCATTATTGTAAAAATACCAAAGCACAAGCATTTTCACCCAAAACTCAAGAACACAAAAGAAACAATATGAATGTGAGTAGAAAATGGATATTGAACTAGATTGTAGAGAATATAAGTATAAATCAATATTTTTCAATTGTTTTCACTAAGAACATGGCTCCTTTTTTTATAGGCCTCACTATTGTACACGAATTGGTGCCAAAAATATGTTGAAAGGGCATCAAATTCAAGTGACAAACGGTAGGAAACCGTCCTCCAACGATCACAAGGTTTGTACTATGCGATCGCATAGTACAAAACTATGCGGTCGCATAGTTATACTCGGACAGAAATATGAGGCTTCTGTCCATTTCTATGAGGCCGCATAGGATTTGTTCTATGCGGTCGCATAGAACAAAATCCGGTATTTTTCATTTCTTCTTCTTTGTTTGTTTTAAACGACCATTTCTCAACTATGGATAGCGTGTCACTGGAATTCAATCATTGATAGGGATTTAAACTGTAAAGCCTTCCAATTTCATAATCTTCACGGGTAGGTTTTTCTAAGCTTGTTCTATTTTAACAGATTTATGACAATAAAGGGGCGGGGTGTGTGTGTATATTTATGCAATGAATCAAAATTATGTTATGCAAACAGATCCTTCCAATTAGATGCTTCTTCTTGTAATTTGCAACAATATACAATTTCTATATGTGGTGTTGTAATTGGTGAATTCTGAAGAGAAGTTCTTACTTATAAGCAGTGGGGAAGTACTACTCTATAGATTTTGTGTTTCTAGGATTTCAACAACTTGTTTCTAGTACTGGATTTCACTCTTTCTTGATTGAGCATTGAATTCATAAAAGACTAACTTAAGTGGAGGTCAATGGGTTGGCTAAGTTGGTAGATGACGATGGCAGTTAATTGACTTAAAAATGCTTAACGTTTTAATTAGTGTTTTATCGGTGAATTGACTTAAAAAATTTTGGCGTTGACATTTAAGGTTTTGATTGATATTGTCACGTTTTGATGTTGTCACTTTTTAAATTTACATCACTTTTTTTTAATAGTGTTTGTAATTTTTATTTTTGAAATTTGTCACTTTTTAATAATATTTTAAGGTAGGTTTTGATTGATAATCTTGTCACTTTTTTTAATTTAAGACATTTTTTGAATAGTGTTTGTCGTTTTTTTTTTTTTTAATTTGTTATTTTTTTTAAGTGACAAACATCACCTGTTAATAAAAGTAACATAGTATGTCACTTTTATTAAAAAGTGACACTCAATTTTATATAGAGAGTGTTTGGTGGATATTAAAATCAGATTTTTAGTAAATTGTGATAAAAAATTTTGAAATGTGTGATTAAAAAGTTGTGAGGGCCAAGAAAGTTGTAGTTGATATTGATTGTTTGATTTTGACTCAAATTAAAATCAAATTTTAATCTGAAACAAATATGAATTTTTTCACTTCCGAAAAACTTTTTATGTCACTATTTTAAATTCGTCAATTTTTTCAAATTTCAGTCACTTTTTTGAATTTTTATCACTCTTTTAGTAATTGTCACATTTTTTGAATTTTTGTCACATTTTTTTAATGTTTGTTACTTTTTTCAATAGCCTTTTTGAAATTTCTATCACTTTTTAATAAAAGTGAAATTATATGTAATTTTTTACTAAAAATGTGATATTAAACTTTTAAAAGTGACATTGTATCACATTTTTAAAAAAAGTGACACAACTTTTATAAAAAGTGACATTGTGTCACTTTTTAATTTTACATTGTATTTTTTACTTCCAAAAAACTTTTTATATGATTTTTCAAAACACCTCTAATTTTAAAAGTATTTTTGTAAGTTGTCGGCTCTTTACTTCATTTTCCCCAAAAAGTTGAAAAATACTCCGTAGTTTCAAATTTTAGATTAATACTTCCTTTATTGTATTGCGTCTTGTATAAGGTCCGCAACCTTTCTTTTCTGTAGCAGAGTTATCAACATGCTTGTCTCGTCCTTTGCCTGAAGACCATAGAATAATCAGTAGTTCTGGAAAACTCTGTTTTCAAGAGTTGAGAGACCTTTTGAAAGATGGGGAAACACGAATTTGCGGTGATTAAGAACAAACTTATGTCTATGAATTTTTCATTGAATGTCAATTATGTACTGACTGCATAATTCGTTTCCTCTAAGGTATAAACCTTGTCAGGATGCTTGGGGACAAATTTTTGAAGCAGCAGGATGTTTGCTTCAGTTCAGAACCTTATATAAGTGAAGATGTATCTATACACCAAGCAAGTAGTGGCTTCGCACTATTAGCTAGGTCAATACATATGAAAAATTAGCTTTGAATCAATTAAACTAATGCATACATGGTGTTTGACGAAAGAAGAATGTGGAAAAGTGAGATTCTGCCACTTTTCTAAATAAAAATTCACTATCTCATTCGAGCAATTACCTATATACATACGTGTGCATTTTTGGAAATTTGAAAATACAAATTCAATCATTATCTTATGCTAATACATAAAAGATAGTTTTGAATCAATTAAATTGATAGTTTTGAATCAATTAAATTGATGCATACTTTTCTAAAAAAAAAAATCACATTATCTCATTGGAATAATTAACTAAATGCATATGTATGCTTTTTTTTTCTTTTTTCTTTTTAAATTTGTACATACAAATTCAAGCATTGTTTTATATTAATACATATGAAAATGAAAGCTTTGAATCAATTAGATTGATGCATGCAACGTTTTTGCTAAAAGAAGAATGTGGGAAAGTGTCACTTTTTTTTATTTTCTGTCACTTTTTTTGAATCTGTATAACTTTTTTTTAATTTGTGTCACTTTTTTTAATTCGTCACTTTTTTAAAATTTATATCACTTTTTTAAGTAGTTGTCACTTTTTTTTAGTGCTTGTCACTTTTTTCAATTGTTTTCTTGAAATTTATTTCGGTTTTTTTTAGTGAAAAACATTAATAAAAGTGATATTATATATTATTTTTAGTATAAAAGTGACACTAAACTTTTAAAAATGCCATTGTATCACTTTTTCTTTAAAAAAAAAAAAGTGACAATTTTTATTAAAAAAAAAATGACCTTATATTACTTTTTAATTTTATTAAACAGTATTTTTTACTTCCAAAAAAATTTTCATATGATTTTTCAAAAAACCTCTAATTTTAAGAATATTTTTGTAAATTGTCAAAAAATTTCCCATCGACCAGCCCACTAAAGTCACGGATCAATTCACGAGCTACTTTTAACGAACGGGCTGGGCGAGCCATGTTAGGCCCATTTGACACCACTAAACTTCTACAATAAAAACTGAGGATGTTTACACTCGTATAAATTACAAAGGTACAATCAACCTTCATAGTCATGTCCTATATAGCTTGGCCTTTCTACTATGGAATTTTTTCGACCGAGTATATTCCCCAACGAAATGAAACATATGGAATAACTTAATGGATGAGAGTGGTGATCTTCCACCTTCCCTTCTAACCAAGCTATATCCCCTTGAATGCTCGAAAAAAAAATTTGAAAATAAACAAATCCAACAAAAGAAAACGGTGAAAGGAAAATGAAAACTCAAGTATTGACAGCATCAGATGAGGGTGGCTGTGACATTTGATCCTGAGTTTGAGTTTCAGTTTCAGTTTGAACCCGAGTGTCAGCTTGCTCCTGGGCCTGCTCCTGTGCCTGCTTTTGTGTTTCAACAAATCTGTTCATCTGCTCGAGCAATTGGGCAGCCTTGCGCTTTCCCCTTTCTGTGTGCCATTTGCTGCCAAATCAAGTAGTGGACCCATTACTCCTAGATCCTGACACTCGACAAGGTAATGTTGGTCTCCTGAACAGAGATGCACCAAAACAGCAGCTGCGTTTTCTTTGTTCCTTGGGGAGCCATTCCCAATGACATCGACTAGAACAGGTACTGCCTCTGCAGCTCCAATAGCCGCCTTCCCTTCCGGATGACTAGCCAATATTGCCAGTATAGCAAGAGCTTCATCCACCATGCCACTTTGAGGTTCGGTAAGCAGCCGCATCAGAGTAGGGACGACTCCTGCCCTAATCGTCTTTCCTTTGTTACCTTGATATATGCACAAGTTGAAGAGTGCCGTTGCAGCATCCTTCTTCCCCCTTGGTGTACCTTCACTTAGAAGTATCACGAGTGGTGGAATTGCTCCCAAAGCACCAATTGTAACCTTATTTTGATCTATTACTGAGAGGCTAAATAGGGTGGCCGCCGCATTTTCCCGTGCTTCCATGCTACCCTTTTTGAGCACATGAACTATACCAGGCACAGCCCCAGAAGATACAATACTTCCCTTGTTATCTTCGCATATGGAAAGGTTAAGAAGTGCAGTGACAGCATGCTCTTGGGTGCGGGAATCAGGTGTTGATAAAAGTTGGATGAGCAAAGGAATGGCACCAGCTTCAGCAATAGCCACACGATTGTCAGTATTCTGCTTGGCAAGAAGGCGAATTTCACCTGCTGCAGAACGCTGGTCTTCGGGGTTGCCAGCCATGAGCTTATGGAGGAGAGCTTCTATTGTACGCTCAGCAGGGGAGAATGCGGATGTGGTCTTGCTTGGTTGACTGCCTGGTCGTTTCGGGGGTTCAATTCCATTTGCCTCACACCACTGCGCTATAAGGCTACGAAGTACATAATTTGGAGTAAGAGCAGTGCTAGTAAGGGCTTGTTGTGTCTTTGGACAAGTGGCATGCCCTGCTTTCAACCATCTCTCGATGCATGATCTTTCATAAGTCTACAGCAGATAGAATATTTTAATCAGTTAACTACAAATGGCAATCAGTAGAAATTTCAACAAAATTCTCCAACCCCTTCCTCCATGGAGTTCAGAAGTATGTTATCTCATCAGTTTACTAAAAGCAGCAACATGAAACATGAAGTTGAACATGTCATAGTGAAAAATAAACTACAAGCTTTATCTGTTTCTCAAAATTTGATTCATTCTAAAGCAATGTGTTTGAGGCAGTATGTTTAAAGCACTGAGTTCATTCTTAGAAACCAACTCGTAAAAAAATAATGTTGGATAATTAATGAATCATTTCATAGAAAATGAATAAGACGAAACAAAAGCATTAATTAAGATCGTCAAAGAACAATAGAGAGAGAGAGAGTAGTGCAACTGGTTTTATTAAGCAAAAGGCAAAAATCCAATGCAATACCTGTCCCGTTGAGACTATGACAGGATCCTTCATCAGCTCTAATGATATAGGACAGCGGAAATCATCTGGTACGACAGGGTTCTTCTGAATTCCCTCCAGGGATTCTATTCCATTGCTACTTGCAGGAATCGACTTTTCCATTAAAGGAGAATCGATGTTTGGATTCTCTGTCAGAACAAAATCCTTAATTTTCTTTAGTAACATTGACATCTTCTCTATGCTCTCCTCAGGGTCCCCACCAGTGGCGGCCACCATCTCATGCAAAGCTAGTGATTCTTGAGTTAAGTCCGCTATTCCACCAAGATGTAACTTGTCGACCAATCTCCTTAAGACATCTGTACCTCCAGCAGCATCATTATTCTTGCTGTGTAGGGACAAGAGATCCTCATACACCTCAACATCGGGTGAGTCGACCCTTCCCTTGGCTCTTCTGAACTGAGCAAGAACGAGCTCAATCTGGAAACATAATAAATTAAAGATCAACTAAGACAGAGTCATTTATAAAAGATGTACAACTTCCAAAATGGTAAACATGCATGTCCAGACATACAACTCCACCCAAGAAATCATCTCATATTCATGCACAGCAAACTAAACAGATTAATAGAACAGTTATACTAATAAAGAGTCTGCTAGAATGTCCAGCCTTCATGGCAATGCAAGTTCACCCAGTCAAGAACTAATTTATACCTGTTCTTTAATTTCATCAGATATGTCAAGTTTTTCGAAAGAAATTCCACTCAAAGCTTGTTCCAATTGAGCTGTCACCTCTTGAAAATTTTTCACAACTTGTTCTCTCTCCAAGACCTGCAAGCAAGAGAAAACAAAGTTCAAATCCAACATTTACTATGAGCAATTAATTACAGCAGATACAATCTAAAAGGCACTTCGATGGAGGAGATTGGATGTCCAGTAATTAAGTTGGGTCTTCATTGCGTATGATCAACTTCTTCCTTTATGGTCATCAAAAGTCAAAACCAAGGGTGTTTACATTAATCAGGTACGTGGGCCAGTGCAAAAGCGAATAAAACACATGTCCCCAACCATAAATGATTTCATTTACAAACCAAAAGTAAATAATTCAATGTTCAATATGCATGCAGTGCCAAGAGAGAGGTCTTCTATAACGAGAAAATAATCTAAAATAAATTTTAAATTACAACCTTCATGCAAATTTTTATATATGGGGGATGTGCACAGTAGGTTCACGGAAGAACACCGGCCGATTTCTTTTTTCAAGTCTTGGAATAAGTTATGAGCAAGGTTCTAGGGCTACCTACAAGAGGGGTTGGACAATCACTTTTAGATATAGGACTAGAAAGTTCATAGGACGAAATTCTTTTCCTGAAGGCTGGTCTATGAATAACTCACCAATAGATATCAGTGAACACTTGAATAGGTAATTTCCACAGTTAAAAAAATAAAAAAAATAAAAAATAAAAAGAAAGAAAGAAAAAGAGTCGGGCAGAATTAGGAAAAAACACTCAAATCGCTTTTGTTCACGTGAATCCATATATCCACTTCGAAATGTCAGAGTTATATTGTTGCAATGTTTTTTGATCCTGAACATTCAATTAATAGCTCTTTGCAACACCCCAGCCATGAAAGTCGAATTCCCGCAAGGGCATCTGAAACTTGCACCCAAGTATGCGTGATAAGTGAATGAGGCGAAAGGCTGAAGGCTGGGCGATGAGATAGCCGAATTCTAAGAGCAGCAGAGCCAAGGCAAGAGGCCAAAGGCATAGGACAGAAATGAGGCTTGCAGCATTACCACCTGCAGACAGGCAGACGTAGGCAAGCTGCAGGGACGTAGCTGAAGACTAAGGCAGAAGCAAGAACAGATGTAGGATGGACACAACCAGGGACTAAGGCTGATGGACAATACGGTCTAGCATCATGCATTAGAGGATCTTCAAAGAGGCTAGTGAAATTCTCTAGAACCTTGTGGAATATTGTGCAGAATGCTAAGTCTAGCTTACCACAGATACTAAAGAGCTGGCAATTAATATTGCTACTTGTGTTCAT
The DNA here is from genome assembly GCA_019395295.1 of Osmanthus fragrans. Classification (NCBI taxonomy): domain Eukaryota; kingdom Viridiplantae; phylum Streptophyta; class Magnoliopsida; order Lamiales; family Oleaceae; genus Osmanthus; species Osmanthus fragrans. Next base: position 9,828,637 of record CM033361.1, read on the forward strand.
TTGCCCCGATGAGCCAACTTGCTCGTATTTATTGAATACATACCATTTTCACTTACCACCAGACTAAAAATGTACCAATTTTCACCTATTTGTTACTCTCAATTGCAAAAGGAGACCCATTGCTCTATCCATCATGTGAAGTGATTTAGGATTCTCAGGTCAGTTAGTTCTCGAGCATCACGGAAATTTGGAACCGTCCCAAAAATTTCAAAAATCTCATGACAACTTTGAAACTATTTTATGCAAGGACAAATGGACAATATCCGGAACTAGAGAATCTTGCATGAACTCACTTTATTAGTTTGTTCCCTCCTTTTTCTTCTAACACGGTATACATAATCTCATGTAAACGCAAACCATCTCATATGTACGACTTTTGAACTGATCTATGCAAGAACAATACCCGGTACTAGAGAATCTTGCATGAAGTCACTTCATTACTTTGTTCCTTCCTTTTCTTCTAACACAGTGTACATGATCTCACGTTAATGCAAACCATTTCATGTAAACACAAACCAATCCCATCCCAATCCCTGCAATGGTAATGACAACTTTGAAAAACTATTTTACGCAAGGACGATCCTAATACTAGAGAATCTTGGGAATTCTATGTGCTCCAGTATAAACACGAACCAATCCCATTGAAAATGCATCCTGAAACAAATCGAATGCACTAAAACATTAACCAAATCCACCGGCCAGATTTGTCAGTTTCAAAACTTTCATTTTATTTTAAAGCATAACGAGAAATGAACTCTCACTCAAAACCCTCAGAATTTTGATATTCCCTTAATCCAGAAAAGAGAGCCACCTTAGTTCCTTTTATTTGAAAACGAAAAAAAAATGATCAAACACAAACGAACTAAAATAATCAGTCAATCCAAATTAAATGAAAAGACCATTTAACATAGCGTGAAATAAAAACGAAAGAATAAAGCAATACCCACCAGATAAATCTTGCTGCCTTCACTACCAAATCGAAGTAACTCTTTGGCCGATTCAAGCGCGTTTACTAAAGAAGCTAAAGATTTAATGGATTCATCGGGCAAAGGGTCTTTGCTATCTCGAATTTCTTCAAACATTGGAATCAACAGCTTCAACCTCCGAGCTAGATTTGTATAATGTTTCTTCACGGTGCTTCTGTAATCAGAAATTGCCGAAATTTCATTAATTGCTTCGATTAGTTTCTGTGATAATGCTGCTTTATCGTCCTCCATTGTGATGATGTAACAATCAAAGATCTCAACCAAAATGCAAGATTGAAAAGGAAAAAACCGTATGGAGAAATGGAGGGGTGAAGTCAACGAAGCTGTGCTAAATTTGATGAAGAAGACTTGACCAGTGACTGGAAGAGAAATTCCAAGCTTCCTTCTTCTCCACTAGAGAGAGAGCAGATTGGACTGCGGTGAAGGTAGGGTGGAGGAATTATGGTGGCGCGGCTGCGGGTCGGAGCGTGAGAGATTTGCTTATATGGAATTAGAAATGAACTCTTTGCTGCGAGTTAGGGGGGTTGGGTGCGGGTGGCGTACAGGATCTGAGTCTTTTATGGCTAACAGGCTAAGCTGAAAAAGTAGCCCCTGTCTCAAATTTTTTTCTAATCAATTTCAACCATTCATTTAAATTAAAATCTGATTTTAATTTAAATTAAAATCAAACAATCATTATTAATCACATTTTTTAAAAATTCTACAACTTTTCAACCACGTATTTCAAAAACTTCTATCACAATCTACTAAAAAATCTAATTTTAATTCTCACCAAACATCCTCTAAATTTAATTTAATTTTTCTCTCTATTATTTTCAATCATACAATCTTCCATAAAATAATATTATACATAAATCAAAAAAAATTCCTTCCTTATTCAATCAAATATTTTTCAAAAAAAATATTATTCCACCTATTACAATTTGAAATAATGAAGACTAAACGAGGGCTTATTATTTTTAAAAAAAAATTCTTACTTTTTAACCCCACGCATCCCCCAAATATCATTATTTAAGACTTCATTTTCTCAAATAGTGATTGTCAAACACTGAAAGTTGAACATCTCTTTTCTTGGGTTTTTCAATTTACTTATTTTTTTATTTTTATATCTTTTATAAATACAATTTTAATTCAAAAACATAAAATAAAAAGAAAACAAAATTCTGGGTGGGGACCCATCCCAAGGAACGCGACGAGATAGGGTCGGGTTTTGCTATCACTAGGAAAATCGCAATCTATTGCCTTCAAATATTTACGTAAATTTAATAATTATTTTGAATGAAGAACATTAGAAAGTATTTGCATCTATTTTAAAAGTTTGAGAAGCTTAATTTCAAGAAATAAAAGTAACAGGCTAAGTGTAGGTTGAGACGATAGCTTCAATTCTTTTCTTTCTTTCTTTTTTTTTTTTTTTTTTTTTTTTAATTACGTCTCATTACTGACGCTCCCACCTACTCTACTCTGGATCTTGATGAATGAGGTAAATCGCAGATTATACCTCCAAGAGTACATGATGGAAGGCTCCTTATACATTTACACTTACCCAAGAGTCAAATTTATATTTCAGGATTCGAACTCTTGACGCGACAGCCTCAAACAAAATTGAATTTCTCCACCTTCTCCTTTTACCATTTAGATTTAGAGATGTGCCCTGGGGGCCGATAGCTTCAATTCTTGCTTTTATTTCAAATATGTTCGAATAAGTGAATTTTTCTATTATTTCATGTAAAATCATAAATCATTTTCAAATAAGAATTTATTTTACAGTCACAAGAATTATTATTATTTTTTTATATAATTTCGACCAGTTATGAGAGTTGCTTATTTTAAAAACCTGCTCGTCACTAGTTATAGATAAACTCGCTTCAACTTTTATTAATCGCCAAACATGCTTGACGTTGACCGTTGACGGAGTGGAGATGATATGTTTTTTAAGTTGGCTCGGCTCGGTTCGACTGGTATGGGCACCAAAAGAAAAAAGCTGGATGATCAGGGGTCAGTGCCAGATCGGTGACCGACCCCTCACATAGCGCTGGGACCCGCGTGTATAAAATATTTATAAAATTTGTGGGCCATCCTCCTATGTGAGGAGTCGGTCACAAATCTAGCACTGACCCCCGGACCATGTAGCAGGACTGGCACCAAAATTATAGCTTTCTTAAAGTACAAAACCTATACCCCTTAAATACTTCCAATTATCTAATAAATTACAATATTTTACTCCTTTTTAGTTTTTTTTTTTTTTTAATTACGCCTCATTACTGACGTCTCCCTGTCCTATCCTGAATCTTGATGGAGGGATAAATCGTAGATTATGCCTTCAAAAGTACAGGATGGAAGATTGTCCTTTAACTCTCACTTTCCAAATGTTTCATCCATATTTCAATATTCGAATCCTTATCCGACAGTTGTAAGCGAGGCTAGATTTTTTCCACATTCCCCTTTCACCACTTGAAGATGTGCTTTGGGGGCTCCTTTTTAGCTTTTATTTGTACTTGTCATTGTTAACATGTATGGCACATTATTCAAAAATACTTATGAAAATAATATTCGAAGATGTGTGAATATAAAAATAAAAAGTATACAATTGTTTATGTGAAATGAACTTTTGATTAACAGCTATATTTTTCAATTTATATTAACTTTTGATAAAATGAAATAAAAATCAATTTATGAAAATAATTTTAAGGTCCCGTTTGGTAGTTATTTTTCTTCTCTAAAAATGAAAAATATGACCGTTATCCATCACATTCAACCACAATTTTTGAATTTTTATCTCTTGTATGGGATCCATAACGACTATATTTTTCATTCTTATTTTACAAAGAATGAGAATCAAATGGGGCCTAAATAGTTAAGAAAGTCAATTAGGATAATCCTTTCATTTATCATTTTGATCTGAACTGAACATCTAGAGAATATCATCACTTTTTAATATTCACTTAATATGCATTGAATATATCTATTGAAATTATTTATTATGGCCCCGTTTGGTAGTCATTTTTCTTCCCTAAAAATAAAAAATGACCGTTATCCATCACATTCAGCCACAATTTTTGACTTTTTATCTCTTGTGTGGAGTCCATAATGATTATATTTTTCATTCTCATTTTACAAAGAATGAGAATCAAAAGGGTCCATTTATACGCATTATGTCCCTCCAATAACTTGTCGTGTTTAACATACACGTGGCAAGCACTCTAGATTTGTAAATTGAATCTCGATCACATTATGAGAGTTTGATCATAACCGTTTTCTGGGCAAGTAGGGACACACATGCTCAAAGGTAATTATTCAGCGGCGAATGTAAGGGATAAGCCCAGGTTAGCCCCAGTCCATTTAATTTTTTATGTTAAAATATTTTTTTATGTAGATTTTTTTTTTTATTACATATTAGCTTGACTTAAATTTTTTTAGTCAGATATTGAATTGGCCATGGGATTATTTAGAGTCTTCGTTTGCTACACAATGTAATAATGATCAAGTTGTCATTGAACCAACTTCAACCCTCCTCGAACTTGATGACCGGCATATTCATTTTGGTGAGAGCTAAGCTCGAGAGAAAGTTTTACTTGGAAAAATACAACCTGAGTTTGTAGACACATTTATATACTTGTGTATGTTTCTTCGTTCGAACATTGAAGATTAACAATCATTTTTTTCATTTTTTTCTTCAAAAGCCAAGCATACCAACGTAAGGGTATAATCGTGGTATAGTAGAAAAATGATATCATCTATTGTAAAAGAAAATTTTCATTTTTTTTTTCCTTTTTGGCATGGTTCAACTACTTAAACCTAGGTGGTATTAAAAATAAAATAAAAATTAAGCATTGACCATTTTTTTAACAATCCTCTTATATGCACATCATCATTGGCTTTTTGTTTACATTGTGTCACGTGGCAACATATCATTTGACAGTTAAAAAAAAACTTTTCTCGATGTCATCATCAATGTAAGAGAAAAGATGTACAAATAGCATTATTATTATTATTATTATTTCTATTATCAGGCAGAATCTTAGACGTGTGTGTTATTGTGACACTGAAACCTATGAGGGAGGCCCACCTCATTAATAATATACCCATATTAAAATATTTGAGCATTCATGTTGTATCCCAAACGACTAAATTGGAGTCCTTAATTGTATAATATGTAATACAATCCAAGTCCTTGATCTTAAAAATAGAATAAGGCTAATTTGATAGATGATTTTAACATAAAACTTGATATAATTGTACGTGGAAGAAAGTAATTAGATGGAAAATCTGACTATATTTCAAATTGTCCAATGATAGAATGCCATATGACATTATGTCAAACTCTTATATTCATATAGCATCATTGTAAAAATATTGTGAAAACTAAAAAATTGTAAAAAAAAAAAAAATAATTAAATAAAGGATTACGAAAATTTAAAAAAAGCTCCATTTGTTTTTTGCCAACATCCTTTCCACGAAGATCAGTTTTTGTCTGATAGATAAGAGGAGAGCAAGTTACAAATTCCGACTCGATAGATCAATAAAATGAAAATTGACTGCTAATGTGATGTAACGATATTTTCTATTTATTTTCACTTATCAATCTTACAAAAATTGAAAACTCAACCACATCGGCAAGTAAGTTGAGATAATTAAGTTCAAAGTGTATTTATTATGGTGTACTAATATGTTTAACTAATTAAAGATGGACACACAATTTATTATTTATTTTCAATCACCAATCTTGCAAATACTGAAAAATTGATCATGTGCTGCAATGTGTCTAGATAATTGAGTTCAGGATAATGAATCGAGTGAAAGTTGGGGAAGACAGCTTATTGGTTATTTTCACTTACGAATCCTGTAAAAATTGAAAACTCGACCATGTCAGCCATTAAGTTGATATAATTGAGTTCAACATATATTTACTGTGATTCACCAATATAAACAGAGTAAAAATTGGGTAAGACAACTTATTAGTTATTTTTACTTACCAATCTCGGAAAAATTGAAAACGCAACCATGTTGGCCATCGAGTTGAAATTATTAAGTTCAACGTGTATGTAATGCAGTGTACTGAAATGAACGGAGCGAAAGCTCAAACAATCTTTATAATTGAGTGATTCTGCTAAAATTAAAGCGTTTGACACAATAAAAAGCAATTAAAAAGTCACAGATTCTTTTAGCGTATATTCATAGTTTACTGAGAATATTTAATATTAGATTAAATATTTTCTCTATCCATTTACTAGAAATTAACAAAATTAAAATAAAATTAATTGATAGGGAGAACCACTCCACTACTTAGTAATCACTCAATTATTTCTTTCAATTTTCCACTTAACAAACTTCTTTTCACTTCTTATTAGTATTTACTGTTAATAAACCATGTCAAATGGGAATTAAAATATGTCCTCACATTCTCACAATTAGTTTTGTTGTACTTAAAAATCTCTTTCTTTCTTTTTTTTAAGGTAAATTTTGCAATTGCAGAAAGTAGCTTCAAATATTATGTTTGACAAATTAAGTAATGAAAGCAAGGCCAAACATGGTATTAGTATCATTTACTAAAGAAGTATAAAATTAAAGTACAAAAGAATCTAAAATTAAGTCACGAGTCATGCTACAGGAATATCATGGGTGACCGCAGGGATAACAGCACACTCACATGCGAGGAAATATTATTTTATTCACATGGACCCCGCACACTCACATGCGGTCACCCATACAGGTAGAGTATCATTTTTCTTCTCGTTATCATCAAAAGCTTTCTTTGAACAAATCATACAAGCATTTTCATATAGAATCCTAACAGGGCCACACGTATTAAAAAAAAATTGGATGGACCCCATAAATGTGTGTTGTCTGGTAGAGGCCCGTGAACTACGTATAGCAGGGTTCAACCACTTATTAGCTAGAAAGCATCTTATATTATATATTTCATCATTAGGGTGCTTAACTGTATTCCGTACAATTTATTTCATGTGATAATTTATATTCATATGGTTAATATTTTGGAGTCGTGTTAAGATTTTAAAAAACTACAGATTGAATATTCAGATTTTGGTAAAATCAGCAGCGATCCCAAAAATCTTAAAATTTTCAATTACACTGTAATCAAAGTATGCTACTTTGAAAATCATCGTCACACTCCCTAACTATCTCGTTTCAAGAAATGTGTGAATTCTGAATTTATTTAAAACTACAAGTGAAATTTAATGGGAAATATAATAATTGTTAATATATTCAACAAAATCGAGTTGGAATATTACACTAGGATTAGTAGGGTTGATTTTAATATTTAGTTCTAGGATTTCATTTTAAAATATCAATATTGTTAAGATAAATGACTTAATCCCTAAAAGTTAAAATACTCCCAACAAAGCAACCAAAGTATGCCACTTCAAGACGAAAACCATCTTCACACTCCTTAGCTATAAAATGTTTGAAAATTTTGTGATTTCTGAATCTATTGAAATTACTCTTGTGAAATTTAAGTAGGACATACAAGTGTACATGATTTTATTTATGTAAACGTGAGTGAAGTTGGGTTCTGTTGGCTATGTCACCCGTGCGATCGTGTCGAAACCGAGGTCAACAATACTTATAAAATGTAATTCGATAGATTTAGGCTACATAAATAGGAAGGGGGGGGGGGGGGGGGGTTTAACCATTATATGCTTGATGTCCTCCTTAAAGAATGTGTTAGTCAAGCTGACAGCTTAAAGCCAAAGAAATCATTTCATTGTTTTAATTATTTCTACTGGATGCTAGTTTTGATCTTGTTTGTATTGTTGAAGTTGAATCCACTTTGTTTTTGCCCTTCCTTTCCCGTTGATTCATCACACTCCTCAACGAGTTTTGGCACTTTCAAATGTTGCTTTATCTTCAAAGAATTTGTTTAGAAAGGACAAATTTACTTTTTTTTTTTTTTTTTTTTGCCTTTTTCATTTTACTAAAATAGTGCCATTTTAAGAACAATTTGTTCCCTTTCCTCATGCGTCTCTCGCATCCCCTTATTGTTCGATATTAGTTTTGGAAATCGTTGAGATGTTGAGCATGTGAGTACGTAGAGAGAGATAAAAAGTTCTTGATAGAAGCAAATGAAGATCAGACCCAATAATGTGAAAGATTTGAGTAAGAATACTATATCAAGTAATCATATATATGTAGATGTCGTTTTTAATAATATTAAATTTGACATTTTATTTGTCAGAAATGCCTTTTGAAATAAGTTATCCAGATAAAAATATTGTGAAAATAACCATAAAAGATTACCAGATATCTTTAATAATTACGTTTCCTTGCAAAAGATCAACAAAGTAGTGCACTATACGCTTGCTTCGTTTTCAAATATATAGTTAAAAGATTTAGAACATCGATATCAGTTAACTACTTAACTCTAATTATGCTGGGCCCGATCTCCCCACCGGGTCCACAAATTCACGCGTCTGCCCTGTCCCTGCATTGAAAAGCTGACTTAACTTTGAATTATTAAACCAAATTTCTTTATATAAAAATCAGATTAAAAATGAGATGTGGTGATTTGAGTGATTCTCAATTGGGCGACTTTCGGGTTGGGCCCTCTCTCTCGACCCAGTCAAGGTTGGAGGCTTTCGGGCTAGTTGCATATGATAATGAAATATTTGAATTTCATATTCATCCTTAACTATATTAGTTCTGCTAATTTATCTCGTAGTCGTTGATATGGTCATGAGGACATGATGAACTTTCGAATTCTAGAAATTAGAGGAACTAAAGTGTCAACAAAAATTATATTAGTTCATAAACTACGCTAGCTATCGTTTCACCAAATTAAAAATTATTTCATCCCCACTGACGAAAATTCTATTATTTTCTCAACCGTATACTAACAACCCGTTTGATTCCCATTTTTATGAAAATGCATTTTTCTCTCTCTTCTTTTCAACCACACATTCTTTATTAAAATAATATTTTACGTAAATTAAAAAAAATTCTTTATTTTTCAACCATACATTCTCCATCAATCTATCATTCAAAAATACATTTTTCCATAAAAATGAGAATCAAACGAGCTCTTGATTATCCCAAAATTTGATGTCCAATTCAGTTGTCCCCCAAAAAAAAAAACTCTACCCCATAATATTGTTGTAAAAAAATGAATGTGAAAATGTAACAACAATTCATCGGCTTCAATTGTCTTCAATTTCATAGTTAATTTGTATCTGAATTGGTGGTTACAAAGTCTCAATGGCTATTGTTACATAATTTGATGTTAATACAAAATTAACTATGAATTTGTATTGTACTAAATGTGAATTAAGTTTTCAAGATACAGAAAAGTGACATTTGTATGTTACTTTTTAATTAGAGAGTGAATACTATATAACTTTTTTATTCATGTTAGCTTTAACAATGCCACTTTTTAATTTAAAAAAAAAAATGTCTGACAGAGTATTTTTAACTTTTAAAACATTTTTCATATGATTTTTTAAAAGGCTCCTAATTTTAGACCTATACTGTAAGTTGTCATTTCTTGGAAAGATCTTTGGCCTCATTTAAAACATCACAGTCCACGTACCGACTCGACAAATCCCATGTCTGCATTTACACTCGACAAATCTCGACGTAGGATTTTTCGTAAACATGGGAAATAGTCGTAAAACTCTTCCGAATCAATATGTATCCACTCCTATCGATCTAAAGAGGCGCGAAGTTTATCATGCAACATTTTCTACCATCAGGTTTCATGAAACTCAATATGTAGTTAAGATCTGCTACCAACGGAATGTAGATAAAAACACGAAAAGATGAACAAATAAGCAATTAACGTCTCGTTGATTTCAAATGAATATCATGACATAATTTCTTTCTAGTTTCTATTTAATTGCTATTAAAAAAACAAAAAACAAACAAACATGTTGCGGGTGTGAACTCTTATAAGACCACTAACCTAATTGCTAATTTAATTAATATTGCTCGCTAGTCCCTAAACTATAAAATAGACCTTAATAAACTAAAATGACATAATTAGATAAATAACATACTAAAATTAAGAAACTCAAGCCTTGGGCCTTGGTGTGTTGACTACATCACACTTTCAGTTGTGGTTTAAATTGTATAATTATCTTCATTATCTTGTTTTCATTAAGTATATGTGATGCTACGAATTTCACTCTAATTTCTATGATTTAAATTAATTTCACTACTATTTTCTTTAAAAAAAATTAAAATTAAAATAAAGGTGACGTCAAATCACTCTAACATTGTTATAAAAATGACATTAAATTAGTAATATTATATGATTGTACCAAAAGTATTTAACTTTAAACTTTTTTAACTATAATTAAAATAAAATACAAACATTATAGTTTAGAACTTGATATAAAATGTTTTACTCAAATCAGAGAGTTTTTTAAGCTAATGGAAAGTAAGGGGTCAATCATGCGTGGAAAAGGGTTGTGTCCACAACATTAATATCATGGAATTGCTCCTAGATAGTTTAGATAGCATTTTGAAGGTTGATGTCATGAGGCAACGAAAATAATTGAAAAGTCAAAGAGAAGTTATTGAGAGATGTTGATAGGTGGAGGGTGGTAGGGGTGTCAATTCGGTTTGCCAGCTCAAATTGTTCGTTGCTCGCCCTAGAAAAATTCTAACTGGCTCGACTTGAGGCTTGTTTCTACCTAGTCGAGGCTCGGGCCCAGCCCCATTTTGCGGTGTTGGCCCAAGCATGAGCCGGCCCGTGCGGCTCATCAACTCGGACCATTTTCAACCCGTAACAAACGGACCCTAATATATATATATATTAAATGAAACTATAGCTTCCTTCTTTAGTTGCAGCCTTGAAACATGCTGTCTTTTGCTGTTTTATTTAAAAAAAAAAAAAAATACACGAGCTGGCTCAGCTCAGCCCAGCTAGGCTCAAGCCGAAAAGCTCGATTCGAGCTTAAATTTTTTGGCTCGACTTGGACGAAAAAAAAAGCTCAAATCATTTGTATTCAAGTTGAAACCAAGCATCAAGTTTCAGCTCATTGACATCACTAGTGGAGGGTGATTGGGGAATGATTGCCTTAGTAGATTGCCGAGTTCGGTAATTATGTTAATTTTTGTTATCTGCTGCCATGCACAATATCAAATCGTTCTAAATGTTGTTTTAAAAATGACTTTCAAATTAGTTTACAATATTATATGAATGTACCAAAGTAAGTATTTAACAATGTTTTAAAAATCGATCTGACCATCAATCCAAAAATTAAAAAGGGTCAAGAGTCAAATGGTCGAATAGAAAATTTATAAAAAAAATAAAAAAATAAATGAATAATGAATCCAAAAAGTGAATAATGTCGACAACATGAAAACATAAATAGTTCAAATTTAAAACTTGATAGTTTTGCATCATCTCTCACCAATTTTAGAATCAGCTTAGTGCCTTACTATCTTATTATCAGGGTTTTGGGTAGAATCTTTATTTATCTTCATGAAATGTTCTGTGACACTTCTTATTTTGTGATTAGTTGGGATATAACATTTATGAATACCTTCTTCATTTTTTAATAGACGAACCTAGAATGTGGTATTTTTTCAATAGATCAAAATCCCGGAGGTAGTATCCCTTCCTAGAAAGACGGCAATATCCTTTGTAGGGAAGATTGACTCCCCTATTTCTCCCGGGTGCCTTTAGATAAAAAGACTTGTTCTTCAGGTATAAAACACTAGTTCCAATTTGAGTGTGAGGTTATATGAAAATTTATTTTTGTTGCTCGTAAAATCCCAACGGCAATAGGCAATTTTGGATTGCTGGTGAAAGGATCCATAATAGAGCTTTTCGTATGGTTAGAGCATTCTTCAAGATGCCCTTTAAACATAGAATAATGTTATTTAGCACAGTTTAGGTGACCGCACTTAATAAGTTCAATTAAATGAATTTTGTGACATTGCATTTGAGTAAATATATCATTTATTTCGATGCAATTGTCACTTAAATTGGTATTTGACATCAGTGGAATTACATAACATTATTTTTAAATATAAGATATTCTTTATTTTAAAAAGTCAATCCTTAAAATTAAAACATCTATAAGAAATTCTTTAAATATAAGATTCTTTTTATTTTAAAGAATCAACCCTTAAAATTATATTACAAGAGATTCTTTAAATTAACATTATAATTTAGAGAGTCAAATCTACTCTCTACAATTAAATGCATTCAAAGTATTTTAATTTTTAATTCAGAGGGAAGTTAGTGAAAATAAAATATAGAAAAATAATAATTATTTTTTGGGAGTAATAAAATTAAGTGTTAAATATAAATAGCCTGTTTGAGTAATTACAATTTTTTTACTTTCTAAATTTATAAGGACTTTTCTAAATTATAAAATATGTTATTTAAAAATAGAGAATTTCTTGAAAATACTATTATGCTATATAGACTCTTTAAATTAACATTTTAAATAATAAGTGAGCTAAACTGACACTTTATAATTAAATGCATTCAAAAAGTTTCAAATTTCAGTGAAAAAAATAATATAATAATTTGGTGGGGAAGCGAATATAAAAGATATGAAAAAATAATAATATTTTTTGGAAGTAGTTAAATTAAATATAAAATATAAAATTTTGGAATATTTAAAAATTTTTACTCTACACACACATGCTTTTTAAATTGTAAATATACCTTTTAAAAATAAAGAATCTTTCGAAAATGCTTTTAGTTGTTATTTTTTAACTTTTTGATATGAGAAAGAGGAAGAATCACATGCTCGCATGGAGCCTACTTTTAAACCATGTGTTAGGAGCGCTTATAGGAGGCGTATGTATTCACTAATGTCTCGCTAATTTCACACACTCAAATATTTGCATAGTAATTTCTCCGTTCTTTTTACACATGAATGTCGGAGAAATTTAATTGCAAGGAAATGCAAATTCGAAATTCTAAGAAAATATGTGATTTGACAAATTTCAAAATTCAAGTCTGTCAGACTAGTCAATAATATATGAACTACTCTTTGATTTGAATTATAAAGAATAAGTCTATGGCCTCATTTGATACACATTTTTTATAAAATGAGAATAAAAAATATAGTCGTTATGGGCCCCACACAAGAGATGTAAAGTCAAATATGGTAGCTGAATGTGATGGATAACGGTCATATTTTTCATTTTTATGGTGAAAAAATGGGAACCAAACGGGGGTTATGTGTACAGGTTTTATTTACAGAAAGCGTACAGGTTTTTGAAAAATCTGAGTTGGCAATTGATTGATTCTGCACATTCTGATTCTTCATTTTATTACGCTTAAAAATGAGAATAAGTCCACAAAACCGATCCAACACAAAACCGGGTTTGACTTATTCCACCGACCCATTTGGCCCATTCATTTCCCTCAAATCATCTCCTAGAATCCCCCGAAGTCTCCCATTTCCCCCCATTTTCTCCCAAATTGACTGCATGGAACGATTTACTCCGGTGAGCAATGTGCGAAGACGAAGTTAAAGGAGATCGCAAGCATATCTTTTCCATTGTGTTCACACGTGATTTAGAGAAACCCATTTACAGCCCAGGCACCGAACATCGATCTGGAGACTTCCCTTCACACACCAGGTTTCAGTTTACAAGGTTCGTTGTCTAATTTCTCATGTAAGATATATTTTTCGACCTTCTAAGCTTGATGTGTATGCTGGCTTCGTTCTGTGGATTGTGACTGGGAAAAAACAAAAATTTGTAGGAGGCTCTATGTCTCCCTATTATTGGGCAAAAAAATAATTTCGGCAAGGTTTTCAAAAATAATTTTCGAGGTTCAAAGTGCACTTGTGAAGAGGACTCCCTTCCTTTTTTCCGCATGCGGTTTAACCATAGCGAGCGTGAAGAGCACCGGTAGCCATTTTGATGTTTGGAGAAATTTTTTTTTTTTTTGGCAGAATAATTGATTATATTGGTTTATGTTTACATAGGATTACTTTAGTGCTACAAATCAAATATGAGAACATTTTAATGTTCAGCCTTGTTAGTATACTTTGGTTGAATTTGGCAGACTACCATTATTGTGTTTAACTGTGTTTTCAACAGATAGTTTAATTGTGGGTTCAATTGCATTTAATTTCACAGAGGTCCATAACTGTGTTTATATGTGGGTTTAATTGTATTTTCAATAGCTATTGAGTAGAATGAGAGGGGAGAATTTCGGAATTTGTCACGGTTGTAGAAGCACCACTCAATACTTTGGACATGCAAGTGTTGTGTTCTTCCTATGTGTTTCTCAATGAATTTCCTCATGTTGAGCAATGTAACACATATACTATCAAGTAGAAAGTCAACGTTCATAAGAACACACAAATTTTTTGGCCGAGACAATAAATCAAACACCTTGCAGGCACAATGTGAAGACCGAAATTTTGCATAGAATTGGAGTTGGAAATGTAACCAATTAAACACAAGCCACAACCCATTTAATACTGACTTAAAATGATGAACCATATTTCCACTGCATTCTTCATATTCAGCTCAGTACAAGCAAGATACCATTTTTCACTTGTACATTCATCTTCGACATTATATGTATACAAACCATTTTGTATATATAGAATGGTTGAAAAATTACTAACACATGGTATACTGATTCTGAAACTTTCGTACTCCTCAAGGAGCATTTCTAGTGAAGTTGTGGATTCTATAAAAGGGTGTTTCACGTCATCCTAAAATGCTTTCATAACAATGCAAATGATGGAGAACGTGAAAATCGGCTATTAACGCCAGAAACAAGATGCGAAATAATTTTGTCCTTAATCTATACAATGTATGAGCTAATCCAAAGTAAACCCAACAAGCAAAATATCTTTGTCCATCAATCTACTGGCTAATCTATTTAAAAACAAGAAGCAGAATATCTTTATCCATTGAACACGATTTTGAACAGGGTCTTCAGCCAACGATTTCAACGATATGTTTCGATGGCTTTTCCTCTTGGGTCTTCAACTCCGATTTCGACTTTAGGTGTCGGCTCCCTGTTCACATCTCCTTTAACTTCGTCTTCGCACGTTGCTCACCGGAGTAAATCGTTCCACGTAGTCAATTTGGGGGAAAATGGGAACAAATAGGAGACTTCGGGGGATTCTGGGAGATGATTTGGGGGAAATGAATGGGCCAAACGGGTCGGGGGAATAAATCAAACCTAGTTCTGTGTTGGACTTATTCTCATTTTTTAGGCGTAATAAAATGAAGAATCAGAATGTGCAGAATCAGTCAGTTGCCAAAACCTGTAGGCTTTCTGTAAATAAAACCTGTACGCATAGACTTATTCTAATTATAAAACCGTCCAAACTCCTGCAAAACACTGTTCGTTGCTATAGTAGCAAAATGTAGGATAAATAAAGGAAAAAATATATAACTACCATACTTCCTATATTAACTTTCAAATTTAACATTTCAAAATTAGCAAACTTGATGAAATCTTTCAAAAATCAGGTAATAATATTTTGTGACACTTGAAAAAATGTTCGGAAATTTTGTTTTTCAACCTGAACTTGAAGTCCTAAATGAAAATTTTAGACAATTTCCATTATGACAACCTAAGGCCCTGCTTGATTAGACGTCATTTTCCAACTTCCTGCAATTATTAGTGTTTGATGCTCTAAATTTTCTAGGCAAAATATTTTCCTAGCCCACCCTAGACGCTCATTTTCCCACAAATCATTGAACCTTTTTTTTCCACCACTTTGGTGAGAAAAGTAATTACAAATCAAAAATATTTTTTTTGAAACAAATTTTAGATTCAATGGTAGAAAAAATAATCCATTTAGCTCATGTTTGATTCACACTCTAATTTTCATTTTTAACCACACATTCTTCAATAAAATAATATTCTACATTACAACAATAACTTTTGTTTTCAATCACATATTCACCATCACATTACCAAAAAAAATACATTCTTTCCATTTAAATGTGCATCAAACAAGAGCTTAGTTCACAATTTGCATGAAAAATAAAGTTAAACGAATGATACTGATATTTTTTTTGGCAATTGGAATAAATTCTAAATTCAATGATAAAAAATATTATCCATTTAATTGAGAATTTGCATAAAAAATAAAGCCAAACGAATGATATTCGGTATGATAGTTTTTTTTTTTTTTTTTAGAAATTGAAACAAATTCTAGATCTAATGGTGAAAAAAATTATCACTTTAATGGACAATTTTCATAAAAAAAAAAAAGAGCCAAACGAATATAAAAAATTCAAATTTTCAAAAAAATTTTGGGTGAAAAATTATACCAATAAAATATAATTAATCGAAAATTTCTAATAAAATAAATTTTAGATAATTTAATTTCTTATAATTTATTTATTTTAATCCAAATTTCATTTTGTAATCAATTGTACAATTATTATTCTAAAAAGAAGAGAACCAATGATGCAATTTCCGTTAAAGCAAAAACCGTATAAGATATTTATCTATTATTCTAGCAAACACTTCTTTGGCTCCGGTCCTGTACCTCTGAGCCCCCGTTTATCTTCCTCCTCCAAACCCTCAAAATGTCTGGCGCTCCCCTTGACATGACTCTGGATGATCTAATCAAGAGCAATAAAAAATCCGGCCCCCGGGGCAGAGGCCGCGGATCAAGCTCCGGATCCGCCCCGGGCCCCAATCGCCGTTTCTCCAACCGCTCTGCCAATCGCGCTGCTCCCTATGCCGTCACCAAGGTCAGATCCGTCGTCTCTGAAATACAAATTTGTATTTTTGTTTGTTTTATTGCTAATTGTTTATATATTTATATTTTTCTGCTGAATTATGGTGGTGTGTGGTTTAGGCTCCGGAGTCTAATTGGGGACATGACATGTTTTCCGCTGCGGCTGGTCGAGGGTCGAATATTGAGACTGGAACGAAGTTATACATTTCGAATTTGGACTATAGCGTTTCTATTGAGGATATTAAGGTGATCTTTTCTCTGATAATATTGCAAAAATGATATCTTTGTTAATCAGCTGAACGGAGTCTGGTTCTTACAGAAATTTCATAAGTGTCTCTAATTAGTATTAGCTTTATAGGTAATTTATTTAGTTTCCAAATTAGAACTTGGAACGCTACTAGGTTCAGGACTTGTAGTCCATATAAAGCCTTTTAATGCTTCTAATTCACTACACTATTCAAGATTGGATGATTGAGTAGCTATGGACCTTTTGAAATTTTTCCGAGATTGAAATATGCAATCTAAGTTATCCAACTCTTAGATTCAAGAACTAGCTTACTTCTGCTTCCTCTATTCTTTCTTCGCTAATTTTGTTGTTATATCCATGCATCTTTGTCAAACAATCTCATTTCCTTTATGAGTTGAATTGTCAAGTTAAGCTCCTTGTGGAGCCCAAGCCTTAAACTACCGAAGGCCCACAGATCCATTGATTAGTGTTCTCAGGGTTGTTTTTCAGCCCCTGAAATAGAAACTCATTGCTATTCTGTTGATCCTTTTATGTTCCATACCTTAACTAGTTGATTACCTCAACCAACCCCTAATTTCCTAACAGTAATATCCTATATAGTAAATATTGCTGTCCTTTTTCCTTTTGAGACTTTTTTTTTTCATCCTTAGAAGTGTAGAAATATTTTATTCTTCTTCAAAATCCATGATGTTACCATCATTGGCCAGTATTTTCTTTTTCTTTCAGAACTTGATTTCCTACAATTTGCTTCGTATCTCTTTCGTCTCCTGATATCAAATTATGCTGGACATGCGGGAGAAGACGCTTTCAGTCTTTTACTTAAGTGTTGGTACTGGAACCATAGAACATTTAAATTTGATTATGGCTTATCCTGATTTTGGGACTGGGACCAAGATGAATAATGGATGGATAAAGATGTGGAGCTCAACATATCAAGAAAGTAAACGAATGTTGATTGCTTATGTGGTCTGATTAACACATTCAGATACATCTTGTCTTTTAGGAATTCCATTTCTTCTGTAATGGCAGGCACTAGGAATAGAACTGGTGGGACGTACATATGAAGTTATTACAGACTGTAATAATCTTCAATAAGATAAGTGTTGGGGGCTTGTATTAACTAAAAGAAAAAAAGGTAAGGGTAAAGAAATAAAATTTCTATAGATTGAGGGTCTACTATAAATTTTTGAACATGCAATTTCTCGAAAACCCTAAGGCAGAGAGCAGGGAAGTAGGTTGGAGGGATTATGTAAATACATGACAAAATCACATATTGAAATTTGAGGGTTAAGTACACACACGGCGGTTTTTGAGTGCGCGAGACAAAGACAGAAAAGAACTAGAAAATGGCACATGCATTCGTACATTGTGCATCGAGTGTTCTAGCTTTTTTATAGGGAGAGGTTGAGGTTGAGGTTGAGGTTGAGAGTGAGAGAAGTCTTATATTTTGAAGCTTATTGAGTTGATTGATTTTTATTGTCCGGTGGTTATCAATGAGTTTTCCAAACAACATTAGTGTGCATTTTTCTCTCTCTTCTACTCGTTTTTATTTTCCACATGGTTCTCTCGTTCGCTGCGCAATTTGGCAAATTTTTCCCCTGCATTAGGAGCATCTTGCATTATAACAAATCTAAACATGTTTACTTCGTGTCTCATTCTAAACCCTGGAATTTGTTTCGTGGGTGCTAAGCTATAGAGACTCCAAAAACTTGTTTGCTTTTGGAGGTTTTTTGCATGTGACACTTATTTTGGAAACATATTCTATTTTCTTCACTTTATCTATGTTGCGTTTGTTATAGATTACTCAGTCTCATATTCGTTTCCAAGCGCAACTTAAAATGAAATTATTATGATTGAAATCATTATTATAGGAAGTCTAGGTATCTTCTGAAGTGAAGCTGGTAGGATAACTGGGTTTCATGCCTTATGACACAAAACCAGTAAGCTTAACTTGTGGTGTCTGTTTAGGAGGTTATTGGAGTTGAGAAAGGATGTGTTTGATAGATGTTTAGTTGCAGAATGCATTGAGAAACAAGGCTGACAATTCTGGACAGCAAGGCCAGTCTTGAGAATTTTGAGGCCCTAAGTGACTAATTATTATGAGGTCCTATAATTTCATTTTTTTACACGTATAGCAATATTTAAATAAAAAATATATCTATATTTAAATGAAAATTTTGTACAATCTAGAAGTTAGAATTGCAAAATAAAATATCACTCACAACTCGAGAGATTAGGCTAGCATCGTATTTAGTCTTCTCACGTTTTGAGATGCAAAATTAGTAATCAAACAATTGAAATCAAGCTTTTTCTAACATTTTTTAAAATAGAAATCATAGCTAACAACTCTTCTTGTCTAGGTGGAATTGTGTAGTAAATTCCATTTTCAAGATCAAGAGTTCGAGTTGGCATGAACCCACATTCAAAAAAAAAATAAAAATAATAATAGTTAAGCCATTCAACATCTCTTGTGACATGGTTGATCGAAGATAAGGATTAATCAATTTCAACTTTGAAATCTTCTTTTCAGCGGACGCAACGGTGATCAGAATAGTTAATAATACTCTGCAAGCAATCCAAGCATTTGCAAAACATCAATTCATTCTCTTAATGTAAACACATCAGTTGCTTCATTAGTTTTTGTAGCTATCGCTTCTCATAAAACTTTCAACTTAGAAAATGATTATGTCCCTCTTGAGATTTAATCTATTGTTCAACCTTTTTTTTCCGTTTTCTTTTGGAATATCCAGATTCAAATTTTCTAATAGACATAATTATAAGCAAAGAATAGTAAAATCTGATTGATGAGTTCGAATTAAAATATCCCAGATTCCCAAATATTGCCGAGCGAAGGAATTCAACAATCAACCTATAAGAATCCTGAATCCCAATAATCAGTTGGTCAAGACAGCTAAGTCATGTATACTAAAATACCCAAAATCAGTATTTTCATTTATCATGTAGCGGGTCCATGTATGACAGTATAAGGCAGCCTTTTAAACAAATAGTCAAGTGATGAAGGAGACGTCTTCTCCAAATCTAACTCCCAGACCCAAATTTTCTATCCCTTCTAACAAAGACAGAATGTAGACGATCCCTATTCAGGACTGGTGTGACCAGTTTATAAATAAGCTCATCTCCAATACTGATTTAAAAATTTTAGCAATCTACATAAAATTAATAGTTTGAGGATGGAAATAGAATAGCATAGAGGGCATTAGAAATACAACTTTCAAGATGTGTAAACATGTATAATAACACTTACATTAGGAACACCTCCTGAAGAGTGAAGCCTGTTGCTCGATTCATTATTTGCCTTTATAATGGATCATAAAATCTATTAGGTCTCACTCAGACATAGTAATAAACTTCACACCTCTTTCCCTTTTTCTAAATCAATTAGGTCTCAAATGGAGGAAGTCGCCTCAAATCAAAGGAATAGAATTGAAAGTGAAACCCTAGGAAGTCAAACTGTTGAAACTTTGGAGAAGCGATTGGAGAATTCTGAAATCTTGAAACCTCTTCAGTTTTCTTCCTGCACACGGTTTGTGTAAAATCATTGGTATAATATATAATTCAACCCTTTTTTTGGGAGCCCATCAGAGTTTTGAGGCCCTAGGCACTTGCCTTGGTGGCTTGGGCCTAGGGCTGGCCCTGCTGGACAGCATGCTTTTGAACAGTAATTACAAAAATGTCGTAATTATTTTCTATCCAAGTACAGATCTTACATGTAAATATACAGAGCGAAAATAGTTGGTGTCAGATAAATGCATTCTTTCACTCCATACCTACCTTTTTTATACACAATAAAAAATTGAAGCTCTTGATATGCATTTTGGCACAAACTATGGCTTCATGGGATTCCACAGCATCTTCATTACCGTTATATTCCACTGTCTAGCAAGTGCTTTTGACTTGAGGACGTATTGAACACATGAAAACAAATGTGGTGTTCTTTTCATGACGAAAGCACACTCTTTAGTCTTTTCTATCCTTTTCTCGCTCCCTTCTTCTCACCAGTCTGAGCAAAAGTAGATTTGGGATGCTTAGCGAGAGTTTATGTTGCATTTTGTTTTCTTTCTTTTTCCTCTTGGGAATGGGAATGAGAATGGGGTGTAGTTGTCAAAAGACTATAATTAGATTTTCTCAGGGTTCTATTCATACTGAATTCTGTTGAAATCTTGCAGAATTCATTTGCTATTAACATGTCAGTGAGAGACTTGAATGCTGCAATCCCATGGGCTGTACTCGCTGTAGGCTGATGTTGCTATGCCTAGTATTCATATCAGTTGGACATAAATTATGTATAGTATTTTCTTTACACAAGGAAATATAGTATTGACATATGTAACTTCTTTCCTGAACATAGATTGTTTACACAGGAAATTTCATGACTGCATTTTTTTTCGAGCAGTTGTCTTAGTATGATGATTATTCTACTCAAGATTTCTGCTGAGGTCTATAGTCAGATCTTCAGCCATCCACATGTATTCCTCAAATGTCATAGTGTTCTTTTATGCTTTTTTTCTTGCTCTCTGAAATTGTGAAGTTAAGCGCATTTTTTTTTAATGGCATTGGCTTCCTGATCTAATTGTGATTTTATGCTTCTGGTTAGTTCACATTACCCTATCTAGTTTGTTTATATAGGTTGAAATATTCTGGTTGTAGTAGGAAATGATTCACCTTCGATTTAATCTTCTGCGGGAAGAGTTAGGAAATGAACCAGTTGACTAAGAATGTAGTACATTTTGTTGCTTCGTTAATTTGTTTATCTCTGACTCTTTCTATCGTGTACTTTAAGAATGGTTAATTGAGTATTCCTTACGGACCTTACCTGAAGTATACATTATTTTAATCTACAGGAACTCTTCTCAGAAGTTGGTGATATGAAACGTTATATGGTGCACTATGATAGGAGTGGGAGATCAAAGGTATTTTTCAAATTTGGCCTTGTCTAGTATTCTGGCAAAGTTTCCCTGTCTATCTGAGATTCAGCGAATGCTCTTTTCTTCAGGGTACAGCCGAAGTTGTCTTCTCAAGAAGACAAGACGCATTAGATGCTGTCAAGAGGTATAATAATGTTCAGCTTGACGGGAAACCGATGAAAATAGAGCTTGTAGGAACTAACCTTGCTACTGCTGCTGCCGTTCTTCCACCCATTGGTGCTTTTGGTGATGCAAATGTAGTTCCTAGAAGGTGGGTGAATGATTACTTGTATGTTTTAACATGTACTGTTGCCACTGATTTTACATGCAGAGTATCTGACTTATATATTAACAGCAAGTTCTGCATTACCAATCCTATGTTTGGTGGCTTATGTTTTGACATGTACTGTTGCCACTGATTTTACATGCAGAGTATCTAACTTATATATTAACAGCCAGTTCTGCATTACCAATCCGATGTTTGGCTAATGTTTATGAACTGTCTATACACAATCAAATTTCTTTTTGTCCTCACATTTTATACGACCCACAAGTAATACCCACTTGTCCATAACTTATTTTCTATTTATTTATAATTTTAACGGCTTATAAACACTTTCCAAACAAGCCATAGGTTGGGGTAGTGGTTGTTTTAGAAAAAGCCGATGTATAAAAGTGCGGAAAACACTTCTTCCAATAGGTTTAAACTTTAAACTCTTAAGGGCGGCTTGCTAGTTTTCCCCTCTATTTTTGGGTGACAATATTATTAGAGGTTGGGAAAATCGGTGCTTGTTAGTTTTTGGGGGCGTTGTATTGTAATTTAGGTTGTATTTCTCAACCTACCAATTCCGTAGTTTTTGGCCTGTTTTCAAAATTTCTTCCAATTTTACCCTCTAGAATAATTATTTCCAATTGAAAATGATTAGCATGCAAGAGCTTATTCAAATCAACAATAATTAGTTCATATAAAATACAAAATGATTGGATAAACTATGTAAAGCTATATTGAATTTTAAGGAGTGACATACTGATAAGGTTTTAACTGGAAAAATTAAGAACAAATGGATTTTTATTGATTTCTGAAAGCAATTACAGGAAAATGTAAAGTAAAACGGATACACTAGACTCTCTTCTACCACTCTTCCCCTCGACCACTGTGGTTTGCCCCTCTATTTATAGATCCTTTCTAGCTGCTTCCCCCATTCCCAACAGAATTCTGTTACTGCACATTCTTCTCAATTCTTTCGGAATCTTCTAGAATTGGGGGCCAATCAATATTCCCGGGTTCCAAAGACACCTTATCCTCAAGGTGGAAGTCAGCAAGAAAAAACTGATTCCCCTGAAGCCTCGGCTGTAGGACGATCATCCCCCTGTATCAATACTTCTCTTCCAAGTTGTTCTCCCAAGATTTGATCGGATTCAACATTCCCTTCTAATTTTGCATCATAACGGTAAAGGACACAGTTGGCTTCCTAGTTCGACCCATGCTTCTCTACCTTCTGGTTGTAAGTTATTTACCATGGTTTTAAGGGAAATCCCTGTCTTTTAAAGCTTTGCGTCTCCCTTCAAAGTAAACCATTTGTCTCCCATTCTAAATTGCATGGTTAACCCCTTCCAATTCACCTCCATATCTTCTAAAATGCCAAGCGACTGCAATCCTAGCACTACATCGGTACAACCTAGCCCCAGCAGTAGGAAATCTTCCACAATTGTCAATCCCTGCACTTCAATTACTACCCCTTTGCAAATTTCCCGTCCCTTAACAGATTGGCCTGTCCCCATTATTATGCCATAATTGGTAGTAGCCTTGGTTGGGAGTCCCAATTTCTGTACCAACACTAGTGAAATAATACTTTCACTTCTTGCGGCCCAATGGTACCTTTCAATTTCATAGTGCCTGGTGTAGAAAACCCGACCACTGTGTTAAGAGACAACTCTATTGTGTCCTTCACTTTAATGGGATCCTCCTCTGTTAGCCCGTAAGTTCCTTCTTTCTCTTCCTCTCCACCGTCCCCTTCTACCAACAACACAAGTAGCTCACAATTTCGACACTGGTGGCCCACCGTGTACTTTTCTTCACACCTAAAGTACAAGCCCTTGTCTTGCCTCATCTGTCACTTAGCATCTGTCAAGCGCTTGACTAGATATTCTCGCTGATTGCTGGAAGTTTTCTCCCCCACGGTGATCGTCTTCGTAGGAAACACGTCGAGCCATCTTGAGTCTGAACGAATTGGGGATGAATTGGGTTTAATTGTATTATGGGTAGTGGGCTCCTGGAAACTTTTTAATTTAATTTTTTATCCTCAACTTTCTGGGCTACCTCCATAATTAGACCCTTTGGGCCCAATAATCACAACTCAGCCCTTACATCTGGCCTCAATCCATTTACGAATGTGCTTTCAAGAACTTCGTCGGACACTCCTCTCAAGGGCGCGGCCAACAACTTAAATTCTTGTCGGAATTCTGCTACAGTACCAATCTGTTTTATGGCCAAAAACCTCTCACAGAGATTTCTTTCTTGGGTGGACTTGAATCACTGCCGAAAGTGCTGCCATGTTTGAATGGGTGATCGCGCCTCTACCCATTGAAGCCAAGCTAGCGCATCTCCATCTAAGCTAACCGCAATTGCCCCCAATTTCTCTTGTTTGGTCAATCCATTGACTTTAAAGTATCTCTCTGCTCGGAACAGCCAACCATTTGGATTTTTCCCGCAGAAAATTGGCATTTTGAGCTTTCGCACTCGTCGCCAATTGTCCTCCTCTCTGATCTAGACCATATTTGTGGTGGTTCTTCCGTTGCTAGCCTCCCCTATTCCCCCTGGCCATTTTTCCCGGTTTGCAACATGTTATTTTTCCATGCCCTCAGGCAATTTGTTCTGCAATATTGGCCCTTCAAAATTATTACTCGACCTATCTCCTCCCCTACTTTTGCTCAACCCAGTTTTCGAGCTGGAAAGTGCTGCCACTCCCCTTCTGGTTTCTTCCATAGATTGTAGCATCTTGGCCATGCTCTGAATTAATTGATCCACTGATTTCTCCAATCCAAGAAGGCGTTGCATCTCCACCTTCAACTCGTCCATTTCCTTTTCTATGAGATCCACCCTGCTGTCTGTCTTCTTCTGTGCCATCAGGAGAACCGCTTTGATACCAATTGATAAGGTTCTAACTGGAGAATTTAAGAACAATGGGATTTTTATTGATTTCTGAAAGCAATTACAGGAAAATGTAAAGTAAAATGGATATACTAGACTCTTTTCTACCACTCAACTTTTCCCCCCTACCACTATGGTTTGCCCCTCTATTTATAGATCCTTTCTAACTGCTTGCCCCCCCATTCCTAACAAAATTCTGTTGCTGCACATTCTTCTCAATTTTTCCGGAATCTTCTAGAATTGAGGGCCTGTCACATACACATTTGCTCTATATTGTTTCAGTGCTCCAGTACTCAAATTATTCTGAATATATTGAATATTTAAGCTATTAAAATCTAAAAATATATATTTTTTAATTGAAAAATGAGGGAAAAAAGAATAAATGATTGATGGAAAAAGAAAAATAAAAGGCAAAAAGTAAAGAGTTTGTTGGAGTGTATAAATTTTTTTACTCTATAAATTTTAAGATGTTTATTATGACCAAGATCCTCTTTAAAAATAAAGGGGATAATTGCAACGGCATTCTCAAATAAATTGTTTGAACAGTTTATTTATTACCTTCTAGCATTATCCTACACTTCCTAGCAACTTACCAGTTGAATAAATTGACATTGCCCACAGATACAGAAAAAAATGTTCTCAATGTTCATCTGAGCCTAAAACAAGATTTATTGTGGTTCTCTTGACTTCTGTATTTTAGACCTCTACCTAATTAAGGCTCTTGTTACCCACTATTTTTCTTACTTCTTGTCCATCAAATTTACGTTTGACAAATTTCCGGCCATTAGTATCTTACATTATACACTTTCTGGTCTTCACTATTTGTTGAGAGATTGTTTTGCATCTTCTTCACACACTGATGATGTCCTAGATTTGGTTTGGGTTGGTTTGGTTTAGTTAAGTTAGTTTGGGCTTGGGCCCAAAATAGTGGATTTTATTTGCCTGCAGGTTTGGGCTTGGGCCCACTTTAAAGTAAATTTCTTGGGTCTGCATATCATCGGCATAACATATGCACACATACAGTAAAGGCGAAGGCAAATTCCTCAATCATGTAAATGATTTTTGGGCCCATTTTAATTTTATATTTAGAGCCCGTTTGATGCACATTATTTTGAAGAAAATGCATTTTTTTTGATGTAATGATGGTGAATATGTGGTTGAAAAGTTATTGATGTGATGTAAAATATTATTTTATTGAAGAATGTGTGGTTGAAAATGAGTAGAAGAATGAGAATGGGAATGAGAATCAAACAGGGCCTTAAATGATTTAATAAAAAAAAAAGGGAAAAATTCCATAGGGGGTCGGGTAGGATTAGTTCTTAATTGCTAAAACCTGACCCAACCTGATTTGATCCTACTCGGTTTACAATTATAAGAATCCGACCCGAACTGACTTACTGGTGAAAACTGAGTCAGACTGACCCCAGTCGGCTCGGGTTGGTCCTGTTAGTCAGGTAGGTGGTTAATTTGCCCACCCATACTTGGGAAGATGGAATAAGTATCTATTTTAGTTTTTTTGAGCAAAATAGTAAGTACTATTTAGATAAAAATATTAACTGAAAGAAAAAAATGAAAATTCTCTGATTTGGTTGGTGGTGCAACTCTTAAACAGTAGTTTGCGACATATATTTATTCACAGTACCGTATTTTGCTCAATCCATAGTGGGTTGTTTTATCATATTTTGATGGAAATATGGCTGTGGAACAGTGGACAAAGAAGGGGTGGTGGGTTTGGAAACTCACGTGGCGGTGGACGGGGTCGTGGATTTGGAAGAGGCCACGAACGAGGAAGAGGCCGTGGTGAGAAGGTATCTGCTGAAGACCTGGATGCTGATTTGGAGAAGTACCATGCTGATGCAATGCAAACGAATTGATTTGATATATCATTTATTTGTTCACTTTCTGCATCTACAGTGACAGTCTGTTGATTGATGCAAAAAGTTCCAAATGTCTGGTATATTTGTCAACGTTCAGCTCTTTTGAAGAAGATAGTATGCTCTATGAGTCGAACCTTGGTTCCTGGAACTATGTTTATTTTCTTGATTGTACCTTTCATTTGGATATGTTACATGGGTGGATAAACAGGTGTGTATTATAGGGTTTCATATCATAAAATTTGACACAGTTTTATGCTAGTTATGAACCTGCCTTTACCTCCCTCCCTCAGGCTTGGGACCGCCTATGAGTATGTATTGATTATTGAATCAACATTATGTTATATTAGCTTGTAAAGCTTCAGTTCATGTATGGCGCAAAGGATCAGAATGGGATTTATATGTCAAATGTTCACAAGGTTTTACTCAGACGTTGTTCATAGTATGCAATCGAAGGCTGAACCAAAGTGAAAGCTATTAGGCAGGTGCAGTTTCGAAGGCATAGAGTGCTTCCTGCATCATGAAACTGCATGAATGTTCTTTGAGGGAGTCTCTTCATCGTTCTTTTCGTGACTGAATGATCTTACGTTGTAAGTTATGCCTTCTGTTTTGTGACGAGGTTCTTCGTGTGGCTGTTTGGCCATTCATTTATAACTTTTGAATATATAGATATGCTTAAAAATAATTTCCATACAGATAACATGATTTCAAATGTTTTGAATGAACATATTTCTAGTGTTTGAGTTTCTTGATCCCAATGAACAGGTACTAATCCATTTTTCTCTGTTTAGTTTGAAAATAGAAAAATGCTAAATGACCACTATGGATGGCTGCACGGATGATACTGTCCTCACGTGGAATGCGTGGATCTCGCGTAAATAAAATAATATTTCTCTCCATGTGTGGTGTCAAGAGGGTGTCAACCATGCGGGCACTGTAGCAAAACTCTTGAAAATATACAACAAAGTTGTCTGTACAAATGAGTTGTATAGACAGCTTTACATGATGACATGGCAGCATTTTGACAACTGAATTAATTGTGTTTTTTTGTTAGAAATGGTGTTAAATCTTGCTACCCGTAATTTTTGTAAACCAAGCGGTACATGCAAGCATTTCTCGAAAATATATTTATATTTAAACATTCTTTTGGAGTAATCAGAAAATTGAAAGAGTTGTCAGACTTTGTCTGTTCATTGACTTGCTCGAAGCACTAGATCGTCTGGTCAGTGGTTTAACCGAATTAGTAGTTCAGTTGGCAGGTCATTGTTGAGTTGACTAGGCTCCTTCCGAGTGTCTCAATGAAACTAGTTATTCTTTCGGTTTGCTCATGGCCTTACCAAGGGAGGATATGGACATCAGTGTGACTGTTTTCTCCACAATCCTTTATTGTTCAAGAGTATGTTTAGTGCTCAGTATTATATTAAGATTCTACCGTACAATTGATAAGATTTTAACTTTAGTTTCATATTTTAATATTGTTCATTAATCATTACTATCTAATTCAACTCACCGAACATATGTAAGTGCTCCCCAAATGGCAAATGAGATGCATTCTGGAGGATTAGAGTAGAAAACACAATATAGTCCCGACTCCAAGTCAAAAGTTTGAAGCACAACTTCAGCATTTCTGCTTTACTAATACAAGAACAATCTGTACGGAATACAACAGTTACAAACCAAATCATGTTAACAAAAGATAACAATCTGTTCCTAAAAAAACCCGACAACACGTCTTCAAGTCTACGAGTGCTTCGGTTTTCTCAATTTCCCCAAACCAGAAAAAATGAATCCAAACAGCGAAAGAAGTACAGCTTGTAAACAAGACAGTACAAAGTTCCAACAAGACGAGGGCCAGTACCACGGATAAAGCAATCTGAAGAAGAGACTTATAAGATGCCGAGGATATCTCCCAACCTGGAACACAGCATCCATGTCATATCATAACGAGAACTAAGCCATGTCAATGCAAACATAAATATGGAGCAACTCCGAGCATCTATATAAATGGTAATTAGTATCTGTACTCTCTCTTGCCTAGCAGATGTTTAGAACTGTTTTTATGGACATTATTATGTTTCATTGTCTACGTTTTTACTAATAATTTTCCAGCAATATTCTACATCTTCTTAATTTTTAAAATCTCTCTTATAATAAGGGTGCGTTTGATTGCAATGGTAGAATTTGGGTGGAAAGAAAATGAATTGCATAGAATTGAATTGTCTAGAATTTATTTTAGAGGGAATTGTAATTAATAGTGTTTGATTGGTATAATTTTCCACCTAATCCGTTTGACTTTATTTTTCATGTAAATTGTTACTTTTTGGGATAATTTTTTTCAATCTGTATTAAAATTTGTTTGGATTGCCAAAAAGTAAAAAAAAAATTAAAAAAAATAATTTTTGAAATTTTTTTGTGTTCGTTAAACTTTATTTTTCATGCAAATTGTCAATTAAATGGATAAAATTTTTTATCATTGGATTTAGAATATGTTTCCATTGCCAAAAAAAAAAAAAAAAAAAGAGAAGATGGAAAATCGCTTTCCCACCAAAACCATGGAAAAATAAAGGTGGAAAATGTGTTTTAAATGGTTGTACCTAGAAAATAGGTGAAAATGAATCCTATGAAAAAGTTATGCAATCAAACACCAAAATTAAGCATGGAAAAAGAATTTGTTTTCCTTTTCCACCCATTTGATGGCTATCAAATGCACCCTAATTGAAGTAGGGGGGGCAGATGCGCCACCCTACTTGCCTTGCCTTCCATCTTTGGCTTTTACAGAATTACAGGTCAGAGTGGCGATGTAAGCTCATCTCCAGGATTCAGTGCGGCATAAATGAGAAAGAACTCATGTACACAAAGATTCTGCAAGTTATAACTAGCTAAAAAAAATTCTTCGAGATTTAACAACTCACAGGAAATAGAAAATCTAACGCTTCCCATGCTGCATGACGAACAGCTCTTGTTGGATACATTGGGCCACCTGGAGGCGTGAAGCTATACAAACATGTTTTCAGTCTTGTACTCGTTGTCATTCTAAGTTCTAAGCCTGTCAACAATATAAAGAAAATTAACCTCCAGCTTATTGACATCAAAAAGGTCGAAAATTCTTAAATTGTTTGACACATGGCATTGACAATAATAGATTAGCAGTACCCTGGAGTGCTTTAATTTGTGAAAGATAATGCAAAAGCACCGGCTCCACCTTTAATTCTTGAATCTGAATAATATAATTATAGATCAATTTAACAGACAAAAGGGTAAAAGTTATTTAAAGGAATAACAAGAAAGGATCATAATCAAATGCTTGGAACAGAAGAACTATTCAAAAGGTATCTTGTTTGCCACCTGATCAGCTAATTCAATAACAAAAAAGTCTTCTGGACCCCCAATCAAGAAAGCATTTGGATAATCAGGAAATTGCTTTAAAAAGCTTTCGAGTTCGTCAACTGTGAGAAAACATCAGCAGTTGTAAGAATGACTATCGAAGAGAAAAACACAAAAGCTTGAGACTGTGGAGTTCACAAACCTGAATTATAGAAAAACAAGAACCTTGAAAGGAGAAGAAACAGGTCTTGCTGAGCCTGATGGATAATGAGAAGAACACAAGTTAGTAATGAATCAAAATGTCAAAATTTTAACAAGCTTATAGTCCATAGCCTACGAGGAATCCACAGATTATTGACTAGATAAATGACAGACCTGTAAGGGGATCTTCTTTAATCGCTCGGGAACTAGAGCAACATCTTTTAGAAGATACTGTCATCATTCAAAATATTGAGGGTTTACACAAAATGAGATGCAACATATTGCGTATTTAAAAACAAAAGCTCACCTGAAAGAGACTCTGGAAACGCCTTGCATTTGTTTGGATGTCGATCCTGCATGTAAGCAGTTATCCAATTGAGAAGCATTCCATCTCTAACTTGGGAGAAGAAAAATAGAGAAAAATGGAAGTATCTAATGGACTAAACATATGAAGTTCCTAAGATAGAATATTGACCACCTAAACCCCATTTGTCTTTTCCAGCCTATGTAGCATCATGTCAGCCAACTACTTTAAGTTACATGGAATTGACAAGCTTCTTACCAGAAGACATTCCTAGCACCTTGGACGAGAGCAGAGGAGTAACGTAGGAGGGCTTCCGGGTTATCAAGCTGAACTTCGAATAACTGGAAGAATAAGCTATGGAATCAAAGCAATGCAAGAAGAGTGCTCAATTTTGCAAGGTGACAAGTTTAAGTAAACAAGAATGGTGTTCAATATTATATACTTTTGCATTTAAAGGTAGCCAGCAGAAAGAAAGATGAAATTACATAAATCAAAATGGACTGGAGATATAGAAGCAATTTAAAAAGGAAATTTCTGTTCTCCATCAGGAGTTTAGCAGTACTACTACACCATAAACAGTTAAAAATAGGAAAGTTCACACAGGCATAAATAATACATACCCACTTGTGGAACAAGAGGGAAAATATATTAGATGCAAATAACTGGCTCCAAAGTTGCACAATCAGATCAAGAATTGATTTTACTATCTGTGGCATTTGAACAAAATGATCAGCAAGCACGTTGTAGAAGCATATTGGGCTCTGATTCGCATCCTCTGCCACCGAGATTGTATCTTCCCCACCAAATATGATCTCTGTTTCAATAAAATGAAGAAAACAGCAGAGAATCAGACATTACTGTCGGAGAATCTGTAAGATCCTCTGTATTCCAAAAGACTACAACTGTAGAAATTTGAAAAATTAGAGTAATTTTCTAATTAAAGCATTGTACTAATTTCTGTATATAATTAGTTTGGTTGATCCCTGATTCGTGGGGATCGATATTATTATTTAATCTTCCTTAATTAGGCTGTAATTGTTGTATATATACTACTTGTATTGGTTATAAAAATATACAGAAACATATTTCTCCTCAATTACATGATTGAGCTAATACCCACCAAAAGCATTGAAGGCAAGAATCACAGAATCGCCTCTTAAACAAAAGGAATATGATACATCAAAAGATATGACTAACTGCTAAATGACAAGGGATAATTAACTTCAGAAAGATATTCCAGAACTGTCACCCATTTCGCACTATCTACATCTTTATGTGCATGGAAAGTCTAAGGTATTCAACTAGTACATTCTCTAAGTTTAAAGATCATATATACTTTTATCTCTTTAGCTTTTATTGCTAGTTACCTTAATGAAGACAAGAAAACAATGGGTAATCCAAAGCTGGCAGTAGGTTAAAAGTCTGTGATGAAGAAAGACCTAGAGGGAATAAAATAAAACAAAACATAGAAGTCACATTTGGGCCTGACAGGGACCTCCTTATATGTCAAATGTTCTCATACTCACTCAAGGTCCAGGGAAATGAATTGATATTAGCTAGCCACCCTATTAATTCTACTGGGCCCTCAAATTTGATGATAATAATTTCATTCACCACTATGATGACAGAACAAGTAGATAGATACCTTGAGCCTTGGCAATCTTATTTCTGACTATGCTGTCAATGTAGTGGTTCTTTAAAATTAAACAACGAATACACACCTTATACTGTGATATGCACCCATCGATCTCAACAACATGAAAGTAGATACAATTATATGCTTGTGAAGCTCAAAAGAAAAAATAAAAGAAAAAAAAGGGAAATAGGATTAACTATCAGAAATTCAGGATAAGTTTGAAAGAAATCTTTGTCTCGAAAACTTTGTGAATGGATAATTAGCACAAAACGTCCCCACTTTTCAATGTTTTTGTGCAAAACGTCCATACCCTTTATTTTTTGGCAATTTCACCCTTAATTTCACTTTTCATTGCGGAAAATGTTAATTAGCACAAAACATTCCCACCTTTCAATGGTTTTTGTGCAAAACGTCCTTACCTTTTGTTTTACAGAGGTATGGATGTTTTATGCGACTAAGTTTTAAAGGTAGGGATGTTTTTCGAAAAGTATGTTAAAGGATAGGATTGTTACAAGTAAAACATATTAATAGGTAGGGATGCTTATCACAAGTCCAATTTCATGCTAAAAAGAAAAGAATAGTCTAATTCATCTTCTCCATTCGTATTTGATGGGTCATTACCCTTATTTACACCCTTAATAAGCACAAATGGGGATGAATATCTCCAGTTTATCGACCACATATTCAATTTCTTCTCTACCGTTCCAAATTTTATAAGTAACCCAGTATTATAGCAACCATTGTTCTTCTCAAGGTGAAATATAGCGTTCTTTACGTTATTTCTTATTTATTTAATGGAATAATTGTATATATTATTTTCATATTAATTTTAATTTTGAACAGTTAACTTTGAAGGTGAGAAGAAGGCGGGTAAAACTATTTTATGCTTGATTCTTGAAAAGAAAAATTGCATTTTTTGTTGAGTTAATAGAGTATTTGACGATGTGTGGATGAATGACTTTTTCACAATGAAAGGTGAAAGTGAGGGTGAAATTGTCAAAAAAACAAAAATTAGAAATGTTTTGCAAAGGTGGAGACGTTTTGTGCTAATTAGCCTTTGTTGAGTTAACAGAGCATTTGATGGTGGGTGGATGAAAGGACCTATTTTTCGCAATGAAACGTGAAAGTGATGGTGAAATTGCCAAAAAAAAAGAAAGGTATGGACGTTTTGCACAAAACTTGTACAAAAACATTAAAATGTGAGGACGTTTTATGCTAATTAGCTCTTTGTGAAACATGGAAACGTAATTTAATTCTTAAAGGAAGAGTGTTCCTTAAAAAGTAGTATGTGCCAGAAATTATCTTTTCCCCATTTTCCTTTGAACCAACAAAGAAAAAATGAAAAAAGAAAGAATTATGGAGACTCTATGCCCACACTCAGATGTAAAGAACATGGGTATTCACTATCATACTGTTAACAATTTGAAAATGATGTGCAAAAGTTGTGTTCTGAACTCATTGATGGGAAGTAGTAACATTGTAATAACTCGTACCTATACATTGAGTTCAAATTTAGTTTGAAATACAGGCATTCAATTGTCAGCATCTCTGCCTTCAACATTCTAAACCCAAAACAACGCAAACGGGCAAGCTTTCGGACCTTTCATTGTTAAGTTGAAAACATGCAAGACATACATCAGTATGGAGTTAAAAATTTGGATGGAGCTCCTTCGACTCAAATATGGAATCATGAAGGAACTGGAATCTCCTTCAATTATTACTGTAGAGAACATCTTCCCTGTGTATGGCACATGGTAATCTCCAAATGAATATAAATATGCATATACAAACTTGGAGAAGCAGAAGACCGCAAAAATCGTGTCAAGATCTTTTAACTTTTGCGATATCACAAGGATTATTATTTTTGACTTAGTATTACGAACTATAGTCATCACATCAGCATCACTTCCAATATAGTGGTCTGTATATGTCAGAAGAAAGAACTTCTGCAGCCCTCCAGCCAAGTAATGTTACAAGAAGTTTCTGAAATTGTTATCTATAACAGACTCACAAACAGATCCACCAGAATTCTATTCTTCCTTTACCCAAATTGAATATAACACTTATCAATTAGAATATTCATTATCAATAAGTATACTAAAAAATTGGGATACTCCACGAGAGCCAAAGTTGAGTACAAGTATAATAAGGACAATACTCTTCTGCTTAATGGATCATGACCCATGAATCACAAAGCTTTTAGTGACACTCTGATTCATAGGTCTCAAACCGGAAGAATAGGTTTCCTGTTTAGTTGCTCATCAAATGGAAGAACATACTAGAAACTAATCTATAAAAAGAATACTGAAGCCATTTCATGCTCCAAAATTCATTAAAAGCAAAACTACCAGTTTCTATGACTCTGACCTCCATAAACTACAAAAACAAATAAACATGCATCAATTCTTTACTCCTAAATCCTAATGAAATTAGAATCAGCTACATGAATCCTTATTTGTCATTCTTTCAATCCAAATCTGTCTCTACTAAAAAATCCAATAAAATCAATTTTGTGCAACCACTTCAAGCCATTCATTTTTTAGTAATTTTTTTTTACCTCTTCCTCTTCAATTCTTTCAGCATGTTTTACTAGATTGCATTGTTTAAAAGGTCTGAATCGGGTATTGAGGCACTTTGCCTTCCTGAAGCCATACATGGGCCCAAAGAACTAGAATCATAAGCCTCACTATTAACCAATAAAATAATTTAAAAAATTATTAATACAACATGAACGCATTAAGTAAACCATAATCATTTATAAATCCTCAAGACAATTCAATAAATCAAAACTCTAATTTGCAACCTAAACATAAAATGGATCAATAAAACAACAAACAATAAATTGATAACGTAGAAATAACATAAAAGACCGTTAATCCACAATTAAACTAAGCCTTTGGTTAGTATAGAGTAAAAACTTGCTGGAAATTTAAGTTAAAAATCAAACATTAATTTTAATCACACATGCGAAAAACCTAGATAGAAAAGCACGAAATCAACAATCCTATGAAATCCTACAATGTCATAGCATTCTATCCTACGACCACACATTTATTTGACCAACTATTCAAAAATCTTGCTTGGTTTGATTTTAAATGGGATAAAGCAAAATTACAGAGATGCTAGGAAGATAGAAGAAAGCAAAAAAGATGAAGTTATGTGTCGCTTGCCTTGTATTGCCGGTCATATGCTGTTTAAAAGTTACAATTTCACTTAGAGGGATCATCGGTTGTAGTATTAAGGGCTATGGCATATATGAGATCTCACTTGTTCTCTTCTCTTAGTTTTTAAGGTTGGATTGTGTATAAACAATCCAGGAAGGGCCTTAAAACATTCAGGGCTATGAGAAGTCCAGGCTAAAAAAAAATGGCATACAAAAGGGGCATTGCCTCAGCTGACATAAGGCATCTCAGTAAGTCAAGACATAAGCCTAGAAAAGGGAAATAAAGAAGTCAGTAGGCTCCTAACAAACATATTACAAGGGGAATGCCTTATTGTGTAATCCTAGGGAATTTTTGAAGCCATTGCTAGAAAGCATGGTTTTTGTGAACAAGAGCTTCTTTAAATTATATGATATAATAAATGATCCAACCATCTAAGTCATGTTTCCTTTATTTTCTCCTTATTTGGTGTTACTTTCAGTTGTCCCCGTAACTAATTTCTTAATGTATCAATTATTGCGTGGGCTTTACATTCCATCTTAATCTTTTTGTCTCTTATAAAGCTTTTGTTCTTCAATAGTCCAACATTCACCATCATAAAGTTAGCTGATTTAATGGTCATTCTATAAAACTTCGTTTCTAACTTTGTAGATAAAAATTTCAATCACATGATTTCCTATACCACATCTCCATTTTGGACAAACCTCTTGAATTATGGGCATAATATTCTCTTCAATTGCCTTTTTTTTCTCACTGAAATCGAAATTTAAGGTAATTTTGCTTAGAGACAACAGGTTGTTCTATTTTGATTCCAGGAATCATCCTTATTCCTACTTACTAAAAAGGGCAATCTAAGTATATTTCCACTTAACCTAAAATATCAACATCACATAGTCTTTGAGCATGTTTGGATGGGCTTACAGGTTAAGAATAAGCCCATTTTGTGGCCAACTTAAAAGATAGAATAATCTACCTAGGTGGAAATTATTTTCACCTCAAAGATCGTGGGACCCACAGCTTAAAAGCTGTGGGCTTATTTGCCAAACATGCTCTTTAAGGTCCTAGACTTATTAACTAAAAATTATTTCATCAATGAATAACACATAATAAGGGATCTCATCTTAGATATGTTTGGCGAGCTCATCTATCACTAAAGCAAAGATATCATAAATTCGAGCACAACCTCAGTTTGAAATCCTTAAAAATATTGTCAAATCTTTGCAACTCTTTAAGTATCTGGAAATGGTATGAAATGTAATTATATCCATCTCAAATAAAAATAAAGAAGATATTTGTGTATAGGCACGTGGCTTCACTTGCACTGTCCTTACCCATCTCTGAAACACTATCTATAGTTGCATTTTGTGTCTAGCCCTGTTGGAGTTAATACTATATTAAACTCAGCAGCAGGTGATTTAACCTGACCTTTGATCAACCTTCAAAAGCTTCACAAGCAATCTTAACAGCTGAAATTTATATAAAACACTTCTTTGTTACAAATGAAACTCATAGTGTCATCGGAGACAATTAAAATTTATCTTTAACAGGGCATTAAATGAATTTCAAAATCTCACATATACATCCTTGCATGGTGGCTTTCCTAGCATAAATTGAAATACCAGAGACATTGAAAAATGGCTTCAGTTCACCTTTATGCATCTATGCATCTTTCGCATTTTCGCATGTGGAGCAAAATTCAGGTCTACCAAATCTTAAATGTTCTGTTTCAAGTCAATTTAACATTCTATATAATCCCCATTCAATCATAAGCAGTACCAGGTTTCTCTAGCACTTATTTGGTATCTCCTTATTGAAACCTCAGATCCATCGACAAACGAGCCTTATGAGTTTGTAAATGAATGAGTACGTTGTGGCTAGTAGAATTACTCAACTAAATCAATAGGAGACAAGCCCATAATCTATGAATTAACTATCCATATCCGATTGTGGGAAATGAAAATTAGTTCCTTTTTTTATAAGCCCTTCTTTAAGGATAAAAAGAGAACCAATAAATGATCTTCTCCATGTGTTCCTAAATCACACTGCAGCAGTAAGAGTACATCCCGAAAAGCAATACAATCAATTTACTACCAAAAGAGCTCCTACGCAAACACTACATCTGGGAAAGAACTACTCACATGAATTACTCCGATGGTTAATAGTTTTCACTATTCAGCCAACAGAGTTCCTATCTCATTCATTTTTTTTTTCCTCAACAATTTTTACTAAAAAATTCATGCATTGAACAAAATTAACGAACATATGAATTGTTTCGCGATTTACCTCTAGCACGATCATCAACTTCCAGAGCTATATCCGCGAATAACTCCTGCAACAAATTGCGCCTCTGCGATGACGAAGCTAATGCCTACACCATTATTTCAACAAATAAAAAATCAATAATTTTTTTTTTAATTAATCGTTCCATATACTGCACAAATACATAATCAGAGTGCAATTACATACACGTTGAAGCTTCTTCTCAATTTCTTGAGTGAGAGCCGTGAGATAAGCCGAGCTACGAGCCGTCGACGCCGGTGGCATTCTTCTGATAAAAAATCAATCTCCGAAAATCCCGATACGTTCAAGGTTCATTTGAAACGAAAAATAACTGCCCTTTTCTTATTATTCAAATGTATTTTCTGGTCTGCGAAAATTTCTTTTAAGACAAGAATTACTGCAAGAATGTTAAATCTGGGAGTAATCCTGTTCTTTGCCGACAGAAATTATTTTCACGGCGTTGAATGAGTACACGCAAAAGTGAGTCAAAATGATTGGGAAACGTTATTATAAAATAAGCAAATATTTTGCAAGGTGGCGTGATTGGGAGGCAACGGTCGTGGCAGGAGGTGGATGGTTTCGTTCTCCATTTTTTTAACGACAAAGGCCATAAGGGAGGGCGTGCTTGATCCCTTTTTTTTTTTTTTTTTTTTTTTTTTTTTTTTTTTTCGTTTTTGGCTATGCTCAACTGTGAAACTTACTTTTAAATTACCTATTTTTATCAAATGGGTCGAGAATTTTATTGTTTTAGAAGGTGTTTGGTAAGAATTAAAATTAGATTTTTTAGTAGATTGTGATAGAAAATTTTAAAATGTATGGTTGAAAAGTTGTGGAACCCATGAAAGATGTAATTAATATTGATTGTTTGATTTTGATTTATATTAAAATCAGATTTTAATCTCTACCAAACAAGTTTTTATTTTTATCTTTATCTTTTTGGGTAGGTTTCTGGATGCTCAACCTGACCTACCTTTCGTTAAAGATCAACTCTTTGTCTACCACATTAGAGTCGTCGAATTTTGGTGCGAGCACGGTACCTTCCTTCTTAAACAAGATTATTTTTTCAAGAAGGAATTGATGTTAATTATTGTAAGTTTATATTCATTACTCACGTTCTCATTCATCAATTATTATTTATATCTTATTTTCGTTGTATTCATATTGACATATTCTATCATTTACTAATCTAGTAATTATACCTTAAATCTTATAATATCCCTGTTTGGTGAAAATTAAATTAAAATTTTAATTTAAATCAAGGTAACAATTAATTTTAACCACACATTTCATCAATTTCTATCAAAATCTACTAAAAATCTGATTTTAATCTTCCCAAACAAGAGCAATATTTATTCTAGTGCATGTAACTATATGTAAAAAGTATATGAATATTCTTGAAATAAAAAAAATGAATTTCATTTAAAATTTCTATAAACTGTTTGGTAACCATTTTTCTCAAAATGTATTTTTCTCTTTTTTCTTTTCAACCACACATTCTTCAATAAAATAATATTACACGCAAACTCAAAATTTTTCTTTAATTTTTAACCATATATTCTCTATCAATCAATTATTCAAAAATGTATTTTTTTTTCCCTAAAAATAACTACCAAATAGGACTAAGATTTTAATTTGTGGTCCCATGACATCCATTTAGGAATTATATTCCATCAACCCAGATCTTATCTTTACACAAAGACACATGCATCACATGTAAGCAAGTCTTTGGATATACCCCTACGCACCAACCAAGAGTCGCTCTCCGGTGCACGAGCACTTGCCGACGCATGTATGCATAAATTTATTTTGCAATTGTTTGGTGTAGCATAAAATTTTGATAAGAATTTAAGTCAAAGTCAATTAATTTTGGAGTAATGCTATGTAACTCCAATGAGATTGTAACTCCAATTTAAGTGGCGCTAGATAATATGTTAGATTAAATGATGATTCTCATTTTTTTAAAATATATTTTTTTCTGTTCTTTTCAACCACACATTTATCATTAAAATAATATTTCACGTAAATAAAAAAAAAATTCTTATTTTTCAACCACCCTTTCTCCATCATTCTACTATTTTAAAATACATTTTTTTCATAAAAATGAGGCTCAAACATGTGGTTGTAATTCTTGTAGGACTAAATTAGGGATGACAATGGGGCGGGTTCGGGGCAAGGCACTTTCACCCTGCCCCATCTCACTCCAACCTCGTCCCGTCCCGCCTTAGACGGGACGGGACGGGACGGGCCGGCGCGAGGTGAAAATTTACCCCATTTGTTGCTCCATTTAATTAATTAATTTATTTTTTTTTACATTTTCAAAATTTGAGTTGTTATTATTTAAAGTTCAACCCTTAACCCAAAATCTAAAGGTTATTCTATATTTTTTTAATTTTTTTTAATTTTTTCGATCAAGATATTAATCTGCTTTGATTAATTGGTATATATATTTCAAAAGTAAAGAATATTTATTTAACTATCGTGATTCAGAATTTCAAATTATATAATTTAATTATAATAAAAAGATTGAATGTTCGAATATATAAATTATATAAACAATTATTAGTTATGTAAAATTTTAAATTGACAATTGTATAATATAATTGTTGGATTAGAAACATGTTATAAAATTGTAAATAAAACTAACAATTTATTAAAATTCTATTTTTAATTTTTTTCACAGGGTAACCCCAGCTGCCCCGGCCCGTCCCGCCAACTCATCCGGACGTGTTTTTTTGGCCTCATTCGGGGCAAGGCCCCATCGGATCGGATCGGGTCGGGGTGGGACGAGGCGGGTTAAATTGTCATCCCTGGACTAAATAACATTACTCTTAATTTTAATCATGTATTTTATAAAATTCACAATTTTTATCAACTTTTCAACTAATATTTCATAATCTTCATCAAAATTAAATTTAATTATACCAAACAGGGGCTTAGTATGAAATATGGAACAAAAAATATATGGGTCTACAAAATTTTCTCTTCTGGTATCTGACTTCTCGATCTTCAATTTTGAAAACACTTAAAAAGTTCTTTTGAATAAGTTTGTTTGAAAGTAAGTTAAATTCAATGGTAGACTGTTTTCTTATCTACTTTAAATAAGAATTAAACAAAGAAGAAGAAAAGAAATCATGGTAGCGGCGAGGCCGGTGCATTTTTCCTTTTCATTTTTCAATGTTTACCACGAGGCCGGTGCATTTTTTCCATTTCATTTTTCAAAGTTTTCAAGGGAAATTTTAAATGTGGTTCAATTAATGAGGGACGGATTTGGAATGTATCTATTTTGAAAACATTTGTAAAAAGGGTGATTATAACATTTTTCATCATTTCACTTATATTCTGAACTCTTTTTTCTTTATCACATTCTTATTTTCAACATTTTATTCATCAGAAAATTCTGCCCTTAATCATGATTTTCGTTAAAATATATTGTTAACATACTTTGAAATGAAGGTCAAATATTTAATTTGATCATTTTTTGCATTATTATTTGTTTTACTTATTTAAAAATCTTATGAGGTAACGAGTCTTTTTACTCTATCTTAAAGAAAATTTTGAAGAAAAACTATAATAAAAAATACTTTATGTTAATCTAAGAATAAGAATGCGTCGAAAAAAGTGTGATATATAAATGTGATAATATATCAAAGTTATAAATCTTTATGCAATTAAAATGTAGTCAAGTTATTAAAAACTGGTATGTGAATATATTTTGGAACGGATCCTCTACTCATAAATTTGATACACTTATTTGGCAAATAATTGTGACATTTAATTTAAATTAATCAAATGCTCAATATTTTATGAATATTAAGTAGTTATAATAAACTCTTTCATCATCTTAGTGAAATATATATTGAACGTTATATTGACCTAAATCAAATATCACGATTATTTATCAAATAAATATGTCAAATTTATGAATATGAAGATCTGTCCGTATCCCCTAGGCCTGAGCACGGGTCGGTTCGGTTCGGTTCTGAAGAGAACCGAACCGAACCGAAAATTTTCGGGTAGTTAGTAAACGGAACCGTCGGGTCCAAATATAATTTTGGAACCGTTCGGGTTCAGTTCCATTCGGTTCAGTTCGGTTCGGTTCGGTTCTGTTCGGTTCCATAGTATAATTAATTTTTTAAACATTTATAACAATACTACAGTCTGACATGTTCAATCTTAACTTTTACAAATTAACGTATTCTAATTTAATAAGATATAAATAACAAGTTGTCCAATAAGATTAATTTACCAATATATACAAATAAAAAAATAGATAGTAAATTAGTAATACTAAAACATCGGTGATCCATATAAATTAAAAGTCATAGACTCGTAGAGATAAAATATTTTAAAGTATTGCTAATACAGTAGTACTTACTTAACAACTATTTGATTTAACCATCAATTACTTGACTTGTCATACTAGATACTAAAAAAACTCTACAAGAAAGATTGAAAAATCACAATTAACAAAC
Source organism: Osmanthus fragrans (assembly GCA_019395295.1). Taxonomy (NCBI): domain Eukaryota; kingdom Viridiplantae; phylum Streptophyta; class Magnoliopsida; order Lamiales; family Oleaceae; genus Osmanthus; species Osmanthus fragrans. The sequence continues at coordinate 9,870,848 of CM033361.1, forward strand.
ATAAATAAACAAAAAATTGTTCAACTAATAAAATTTAATAAGAAAAAATATAATATATTTTTTATTACATGTCTCAATGCCATCATAGAACCCAATCTCTTCATTGCAAACTCTATATTTGTTAATTTATTTTTAAAAAATTAAATAATTTGATTTATCCTATATATAAAAATTAAAAAATTTTAAAAAATTCGGTTCTTATTCGGTTCTTCGGTTCTGGGTCTAGAACCGAGAACCGACCCGTACCCGTCGGTTCTTGATTCTGATACCCGTTCGGGTATTTCATTTACGAAGAACCGCTCGGTTCGGTTCGGGTCCGGTTCGGTTCAGTTCGGTTCGGGATATATGCCCAGCCCTAGTATCCCCTATATATTGAAAGAGTGAGAGGTGATTTTACTGTAGAAACTCTCGTCCTAAACGGTGTCGTGTGTGGTTTTGAGTTTTTTTTTTTTTTTTTTTTTTTTTTTTTTTTTTTTTATATCCTATTTAAAAAAAAAAAAAAAAAAAAAAAGTCTATATCCTACTTTAAAAAAAAAAAATTATTTAAATTTTATTTTCTCTATACACTCCAAAAAAAAAAAACTAGATATTTTTGTAAAAAAAAAAAAAAAAAATGTGAGTGTCATTATAATAATAAATAAAAAAAAAAAAACTGTGTCTCGCACTGTGCGAGACACTGCCTCGCACAGTGCGAGACGTGCGGCATGTCTCGCAGCAAAACCCCTTCTTTCTTTCTTTCTTTCTTTTTTTTTTCTAAAAAATTTATGTTTTCGCCTTCATTTGCGGGTTTAATTCGGGATATCAAACGAAGTCGAAATATTACATTTTTAATATCATTTTGAAGAATTCACGGCCTAATATTTCACGACGTTAATCGTGTGTGAAACGGCCAATCGTAGCGAAAGTTACGTTACGTCAAAGTACGCCGTTCCAAACTAATATTTCGAAAATTTCGATAACAAATTAATTTTACAAATTCTTCGACGATTCTACGCTAGCCGAATCCATAAATCTTCTATATTATCTCGAAACTCATTTCGAGAACTATATCACAGATATATCAAATAATCTAAATGAATATCGAAAATAGTTAAACGGACATCAAACGCATGTGTTAAAAAAGACGTATAACTCGTCTTTTTGAATATATTACTTATATTTTTTTCTTCATTGTCAAGTTTATTACGAAACATCAAACGAAGTCGAAATATTACATTCTTAATATTATTTTAAAGTACTCACGGTCTATTATTTCACGACGTTGATGGTATGCAAAACGGTCAATCGTAGCGAAAGTTATGTTACGTCAAAGTACGCCGTTCCAAACTAATATTTCAAAAATTTCGATAACAAACTAACTTTACAAATTGTTCGACGATTCTACGCTAGCCGAATCCATAAATCTTCTATATTCTCTCGAAACTCATTTCGAGAACTATATCGCAGATATATCGAATAATCTAAATGAATATCGAAAATAGTTAAACGGACGTCAAACACGTGTGTTAAAAAAGACGTATAACTCATATTTTTGAATATTACTTATATTTTTGTCTTCATTATCAAGCTCATTACGGAACATCAAACGAAGTCGAAATATTACATTCTTAATATTATTTTGAAGTACTCACGGTCTATTATTTTACGATGTTGATGGTGTGCGAAACGGTCAATCGTAGCAAATGTTACAGTGCGTCAAAGTAAAACTAATATTTCGAGATTTTCGATAACAAACTAACTTTAAAAATTTATAGACAATTGTACGCTGGTCGAATCGATAATTCTTCTATATTATCTCGAAACTCATTTCGAGAACTATATCATAGATATATCGAATGATCTAAATGAATATAAAAAATAGTTAAACGAATGTCAAACGTGCGTGTTCAAAAAGACGTGTAACTTATCTTTTTAATAAAACTTATGTTTTTTCTTCATTTTCGGGCTCATTAGGAAATATCAAACGAAGTCGAAATATTACATTCTTAATATTATTTTGAAGTATTCATGGCTATCATTTCACGAATGTGTGCGAAATGGTCAATCGTGGCAATTGTTACGGCTATCAAAGTAGGTCGTTTCAAACTAATATTTTGAGAATTTCGATAACAAGCTAACTTTAAAAATTTCTAAATTATTGTACGTTGGTCGAATCGATAAATCTTCTATATCATTTAGATTTCGTTTAATATTAATAATATAATATTTCGACTTCGTTTGAATGTTTAAAGTTAGATTGCTATCAAAATTCTCGAAATATTAGTTTGAAATATTAGTTTGAAACGACCTACTTTGAAGCGTCGCAACATTTGCTACGATTGGTCGTTTTGCACACCATCAACGTCGTGAAATAATAGGCGTGAGTACTTGAAAATGATATTAAGAATGTAATATTTCGATTTCGTTTGATATTCCGTAATAAGCCATAAACATTCAGAATTTTTTCCCCTTTATCCTGTACTTTTAATCATTTTAATTTGAATATAGTTATAAAATAAAATGAAGCTCTACCCAGTTATAATGTTTCAAAATCGTTGGCTTCATATTCATTGAAATCTTCATTTTTTTTATATTTTGTATATTCGGTTCTTCAACATAATTTGTCTATTGATTATACAGTTGTAATATATAGTTGCTTTTCTTATTGTATACATAACATAAGGTACAAATATGTAGTTATTCACATTGAGCAAGTTATTATCTTTTCACTCATTCTATAAATAAAACACATTATTTTTCTTACTGCTTTAACAGAAATAAATTCAAAAATGTATTTATATGTTGTCTATCTTATCTCATGATAAGTGCGGTTTTAGCACTCATTTAGACCGTTAAACTTAGATAGTTGTTAGTTTTCTATTATTAGTTTTTGATTATTTTTGTTACTTTTGTTCCTTAGGTGAATTCCCGAGTTGTTGGTTGTCGATGTGGTATTTTGAGCATGAATTGAGCCAAAACGATTGAAAAGAAAATACTCCAAGATTTGGCAACCAAGTTTATCACAATTGGGAGGAAGATGTATGGTTTGAAGGGAGGTGAATTGGAGTGAAAAACCAGAAAATGAAGTTGGTTCAGAATTTGGCCTATGCGTACGCATAGGCCTGTAGAGTGTGCGTACGCACACTTGCCAAATTCAACTACTGAAGCTTAAATGTTTACACTATGCGTACGCATAGGCAAAATCTGGAGCAGAACCCGGGAAAACACGCGAAACCCGATTTTGAATTCTTATTTCACCCCTTTTATTCCAAACCCCTTTTTTCTCTTCTACACAACATAAATACACATTTTGGGGCTCATTCTAGGGCAAGCAAGAAGGGGAGGAGCCAACCACCAAAGGAGAAAAACTTGGGAGCTCCACCTCCATCAACAATGGTGGAAATGTGATGAAGGAGAAGAAGATGCCTTACATTGAAGATCTCATCTATCATTCTCCCCATCAATAAGCCATCTCTCTTCTCTAATTTCGTTTTTATTTATGTATTGTATTATTTTGTTAGCTATTTATCATTACATTATGGATAGCTAAATGTTAATGTGATTGGGGGTTATTTTGGAACCCTAGAAATGATAATTTAATCGATTTGTGTTTTATTGTGTTCTTGAGATTAATGTGGTTAATTCATTGTGCTTATAATGTTTATTGTTATTCTCGATTATTTAGCGGGCAACTAGATGATTGAGTTGTTTACAATTTATGCTATTTTGGGATTAATAGTCCGTAATTGCTTTTTATTCCAAAACCTAGTGGCAACTACATTTCAATTGATTATGTGGAATTTTCGATTGTATGTTTGTGGATTAACACTTAAGTTAGTAAACTGAGCTTTTGAGTTTGCGCTTAATTCAATTCGTCTCTTTCGCCGTAATGCTTTCGTTGAATTAATTCTAGCGAGCTTATCCTTGATTATTTAATGAAAAGGGTTGGGTAACGATGCTTATCTTATTCAACTAATATGTAAGAAGAGATTGAGGTAATCGAGCTTGTGATTATTCTCGAATTGTTGTTGATCTTTTGAACAAAAATCCTTTGCGAATATCGATTAGAAATTCATTCTAGCGGCGAAGAAATATCCCTCGATCACATTTCCATTACTTTGTGTTTTTCATCATTCTAGTTCTTTGTCTTTTATATTTTTCGTTTCCTTAGTTTAATTAACCAACCAACCCCCCCCCCCATTTACTTTGTGTGCATTTTTCCTTTCTTATTGTAATTGACATAATTGAAAACAATCATCTACGGGAATGACCCTTACTTACCATTTACTACTTGAACGACAAATTTTAGAAAATTAAGGAATATTAATTTTGACCCCCTTTTGGGTGTGTCAATTTTGGCGCCGTGTCGCCGGGGATTGTTCTTTCAATTTTGTTAATTGTCATATTTTCTTTTTATTTATATTTTATTTATTTTTGTGTTTCTTCTTTGTGACTTAGGTTGTGATTGAGCGAAACGAACACATCAAGAACGCCACAACCTAGGAGCAAGAGAAGAGGTTGGTTATTGAAGTTTGTGAGATGGAGGCAACTTCTCAACTTGATCGTCAAACTCATCCATGATTGTTATGCAAAATTTATATTAACAGTCAAACTCTGATTCCTTGAAGTCTCTCAAAACCTGTGGAAAGTACTTTACCATCACTTCATCCTTAAACTGCTCCCATGTTAGGTTACGCTGCTCTTCTTCAGTCCTAGTACGTGAGACAGATTCCCACCAATGAGTAGCTGATCCAACAAATATAAATTCTGCGCATAGTACCTTTTGTGCATCCGTGCAAGCAATGTGTCGGAATATGCGTTCCAGACTATTTATCCACTCATCCACTGCCAGTGGGTCAGAAGCACCGTCAAAAGTAGGAGGTTTGTACCTACGAAACTGCTCAACTATTGAGATAGCTCCGAGGATAAATGGGGGTGCATCCTGCTGTGGTGGCGTGTTTTGTGGAGGAGGTGCCTGATTCTGTCTGCTCAACTCTTGAACCGCTCGCAATAAATCACGCAACAAATTCGTGTGGGTAGGTGGTGCCATTTCCTAAAAATTTATTATTAAGTCACACGTCACGCACCAATTCTAAGTCTAACATGTTATACCTATATTATTGTAATGTCTATCATAAATTTAGCGGGGAAACCAACGTGCGTGTCTTAAAAATTTCAAAATAAGCAAATTTAAAATATTTAAGTTATGCAAAATATCTAAGTACATTCATCATCCTACCTTTTTACATATCTTAGAGTCGTTGAAGGGGGGTCGATTGGTTGTCGTTGAGTCTCAAAAATATTTCAAATTCTCATAGCAAACGCGTGTTTTTTTTTTTTTTTGGAAAGTAACAAATGCAAACTATTTTATGTGATTATTTTTTATACATATATGAAAACTAGCTCCACAATATAAGGACTTTGAATTTAAAGTTCTATTTTTTTCCCTTTGAAAATTCAACCGGATGACAAACAATCAAATAAAAAAAATGCACAGTAACAAACAAGGGAAAAAAAAAGAAAATACTATAAATATTAAATTGTACTATCAAATGTCATATATGGTGACACTTAGTGTGATATAAAATGCATACACAAAACAACAATTGCTTAAGTAAAATAAAATATAAAAAAATATTTTTTTTTAGCCAGTTGAACAGTGAACAGCGACGTTCACTGTTCACATGAGTAGTGAACAGTACGTGCAATGATTATTTTTTTTTTCAAAACCTAAATTTTAAAAATACATATGGTCTACAGAAAATTAAACCTGTGCTCTGATACCAAACTGTAACGACCCAAATTTTTAATTTAAGTCGTTACTAAAATTTCATTCAATAAATAAATAAACACATTTCTTATAATAAATTTCCAGCAACTGATATCTTAAAATAGAAACTTCATGCATATCACGTTCAATTGACAAAATATAAAGTGTATATCCCACCAATATAAAAATAAAGAAAAACAATCATTTGGAGAATAAAACCAAATAAACTATGTTCTCAATTCTAAATTACATATCCACATAATAATAATAAAATTAAAGCAATTTCTGAAATAAAAATATTTAATCACGTTACACCGGATTATTTATTGAGTTCCATAAATTCTGGCACCACGACTGCAGCAGCATCGCCCGCCAACCAACGACCCGTTCGAATCTATGAAAAGTGGGGAAAATGGTGAGTGTATGGGAATACTCAGTAGGACAAAAATATTGGTGCATCCCGAATAAAATTTTTAGAACATGCATCAAAAAAATCATACCGTCATCATATCTTTAAAAATCGATAAGGGCTCATATCATATCATTTGTACCGAAAAGACCATAATATCATATCATATTATATCATATCTTTCATAAGTATAAAGGTAAATAATAACAGTTTGTGCAAAGTGAGAAAACGTATGGGGGTAGGGAAGCGTGTGGGAGTGGGTATCTTTTAAAATATCATATCTGACCACTTCCCAAAGAATATACACGTGATGGCACTTTATTTACATAAAAGTGCAAAAAGAAAACTAAATATAATATTCAAATAAATTGGCAACTAACACACACGTGGCACAACACTTTAAATTCGTTAAATATATAATATAATTTAAGGCTAGTTCTTTCTATCTCGATATCTTGGACTCTGTTACTCTAAATTAACTTTTTCTCGAGCCTACTAGGTATAATTAATTACGATCTATCCAACGAGCCCAATATTCATATACTTATCATTACTCGATCAAAATCTAAATAATGACTCAAATGAAATTGAAATTGGCCATAAATCATTTTGGTCCCTAACTTTTCAAAATATAAAAATATAGTATACAAAATTTTAATTCTATTGTATGAAAGTTTTCAGAGTATTACAATCTCCCCTCCTTAAAATATTTTCGTCCTCGAAAATTTACCTTGATTAATCGAAAATTTCTAGATACTTGATTTTCTTCTTTCTCCCAAGTTGCCTCATCAAGTCCATGATTCACCATTGGATCTTGACTAAGGGAAGTTCCCTATTTCTGAGTTGATGCACTTTTCTGTCTAAGATCATTGTCGGAATTTCTTCATGTGTTAAGTCTTTTTGTACGTCCAATGTCTGATAACTTATCACATGATTTGAATCATGAACATATCTTCTGAGCATCGATACATGGAACACGTTATGCACTGCTGCAAGTTCAGGTGGTAAGGCAAGTCGCTAAGCCACAACACCAACCATTTCCAGAATTTCGAAAGGTCCAATAAATCCCGGTCTCAGTTTTCCCTTCTTACCAAATCTCAATACACCCTTCATTGGTGCTATTTTAAGAAAAACTTTGTCGCCTACACCAATTTCCATATCTTTTCTTCTACTATCGGCATAACTTTTCTGTGGATTCTGTGCTTTTTTATTCTAGCTCTAATCTTGTCAACTGCCTCAACTGTTCGTTCAATGATTTCAGGACCCAAAACTCTGTTCTCTCCGACCTCATCCCAATGTATAGGTGATCTGCACTTATTACCATAAAGAGCTTTGTAAGGGGTCATACCTATAGTAGCCTGAAAGATATTGTTGTAAGCAAACTCCACTAACGGCAGGTATGTCTCCCTATTACCGCTAAGATCCAAAACACATGCCCTCAACGTATCTTCCAGAGTTTGAATGGTTCTTTCTGATTGTCCATCTGTCTGAGGATGATAAGCAGTACTAAATTTCAGTTTCGTCCCCATGGCGGCCTGTAAACTTTTCCAAAATTTAGATGTAAACCTCGGGTCTCTATTTGAAATAATGGTGACTATAATTCCATGCAATCTAACTATCTCTTTGATGTATAACTGTGCGAATTGTTCTTTGTTGAAATTTACTTTAATTGGCAGAAAATGGGCTGACTTCGTTAGACGATCGACTACTACCCAAATAGCATTATGACCTATTGCTGACTTCGGAAGACCTATAACAAAGTCCATTGCTATGTGTTCCCATTTGCATTCTGAAATATCCAACGGTTTCAATAGTCCTGATGGTTTTTGATGTTCTGCCTTGACCTACTGATAGACAATACATTTTTCCACGAACAGACCAATTCCTCTCTTCATATTTCTCCACCAAAATGTATCTCGAAAATCTCGATACATTTTCGTACCACCTAGATGTGAAGCATACGGGGTAGAGCGAGCCTCTTCTAATATCTCGTTTCTCATACTTTCATCATTGGGTACACACAACCTCCCTTTAAAAATCAGCGCATTATCTGCAGATATTTCAAACCTTATACGTTTGCTTGAACCAACCTCAACCTTTATCTTTTGTAGAAATGGATCGTTATCCTGTGCTTCCTTGATTCGATCCCGGAGTGTAGGTTGAATCATGAACACTCTTATTGTCGCTGTAGTCTGAGTCAGCGGTGTAATGACTTCCAATTTCATTTTCTCAAAGTCCTTTATCAAATGTTACTGCACCATGGGTAAAACAGCTAACTGGGATCCCATCTTCCTGCTTAAGGCATCTGCGACTACGTTGGCCTTACCCGGATGGTAATGAATAATACAATCATAATTTTTCACTAGCTCCAACCATCTTCTCTGTCTCATATTTAGTTCCTTCTGTGTGAAGAAGTATTTGAAACTCTTGTGATCTGTATAGATTTCACACTTTCCACCATAGAGATAATGACGCCATATCTTTAAGGCGTGAACTATAGCTGCAAGTTCCATGTCGTGCGTTGGATAGTTTCGTTCATACTGCTTCAACTGTCTTGAGGCATAAGCAACTACCTTCCCCTGTTGCATCAAAACACAACCTAAATCTTGCTTGGAGGTGTCGCTATAAATCACAAATCCATCAGAGCCATTGGGTCTTGTCAATACAAGAGCTGAAGTTAATCTCTGCTTAAGTTCTTGAAAACATTTTTCACACTTTTCCGTCCGTTGAAACTTTACACCATTTCTTGTCAACTGAGTCATTGGCCCTGCTATTTTTGAGAAACACTCAGTAAATCTTCTATAATAGCCAGCCAATCCTAAAAAACTGCTAACATTACCAACACTAGTTGGTCTAGGCCAATTTGTTACTGCTTCTACTTTAACTGGGTCTATTGCAATTCCTTGTGCGGTAACCACATGACCAAGAAAATCTACGCGATCAAGCCAAAATTCGTATTTCTTGAATTTGGCATTTAAGTTTTCCTTCTTCAAAGTTTCAAGTACTACCCGAAGTTGTTCTTCATGCTGCTTTTTATCCTTTGAGTACACAAGTATGTCGTCAATAAATATTATGACGAACTGGTCTAAGTACTGATGGAATACTCTGTTCATGAGATCCATAAATACAGCTAGAGCATTGGTCAAACCAAAAGGCATGACGGTGAATTCATAATGTCCATAACGAGTTCTGAAAGCAGTTTTCGGTATATCACTTGTCTTGACTATCAGCTGATGATACCCCGACCTCAAGTCAATCTTTGAAAAAACTGTTGCACCCCTTAATTGGTCGAATAAATCTTTTATTCTTGGCAGTGGATATCTATTTTTGATAGTCATATGGTTCAATTCTCGATAGTCAATGCACATCCCCATACTCTCATCCTTCTTCTTCACGAAAAGTACTGAAGCGCCCCAAGATGATACAATCGGTCGAATGAAACCTTTCTCCAACAACTCCTCCAACTGTAACTTCAATTCTTGAAGTTCCTTTGGTGTCATTCTATATAGGTCTTTAGAAACTGGTGCTGCTCCAGGGACCAAGTCGATCATAAATTCCATGTGTCTATCTTGTGGAATGCCTGGTAGATCTTCTGGGAACACGTCTGCAAAGTCTCGCACGATGTTAATATCATTAATAGTCATTTCTGTATGTTTGGAACCGATGATATTAACCAGAAATCCTTGGCATGACTCCCTTCTTAACGTCTTCTCCGCTTGTATAGCTGATACAAGTCGAGGTAGAGACTTGAACTTTGCTCCAAAGAAATGGAACTCTTCATCTCCTTGTCTGTGAAACAATACTTCTTTCTCGTGACATCGAATGGTCGCATAATTAAGTCCCAGCCAATCCATGCCTAAGATAACATTGAAATCTTTCATCTCCAAAAGTTATAAGTCTGCCCGTAATACTTTCCCGTCAATCTCCAATTTCATATCCTTAGTCATCTGATTCGTGCAAAGAGTTCTTCATGAAGGGATGCTAACTTCTAATTTATTGTCCATTTTCACCCATACAAAGTTAGACCTAACGACGAATGATGCAGAGATAAAAGAATTTGTAACTCCAGAATCAAAAAGTACGTAAGCAGTTACATCAGATAATAACAGAATACATGTTTGTATTTATCGTATTAGACGTAGCGACTATGGGGCAGAAATAAAATAATGTGTGGTATTAGTTAAAAAGAAAATAAGCAGGTACGAAAATAATAATAAAATACCTGCTATCACATTTGGATCTTGTTCTGCTTCATACTGGTTCAGTGCAAGAACTCGGGTCTTTCCCTTCTTGTTATTGTCCTGGTCATCATCATTCTTCTTTGGAGGCTTTGTACAGTTAATAGCAACATGTCCCGGTTTACCACATCGAAAGCACACGTTCTTCCCGAGTAAGCATTCACCTCTGTGGGATTGATTACATTTAGGACAAAGGATAACACTCCCACTCGTCCCACCGATTACGTATGTCCTTACTCTGATCATTCCACTTTCTTTTTCCCAAGGACTCCGTGCCTTGCTGGGCATACTATTGAAATGTATTCCTCTGATACGAAATTGCTGATCCAACTAATATAAATTCTGCTCATAGTACCTTTTGTGCATCCGTGCAAACAATGTGTCGGAATATGCGTTCTAGACTTCTTATCCACTCATCTAGTGCCAGTGGGTTAGAAGCACCGTCAAAAGTAGGAAGCTTGTACCTACGAAACTGCTCAACCATTGAGATAGCTCCGGGGACAAATGGGGGTGCATCCTGCTGTGGTGGCGCATTTTGTGGAAAAGGTGCTTGATTCTGCCTGCTCAACTCTTGAACCGCTCACAATAAATCACGCATCAAATTCGTGTGGGTAGATGGTGCCATTTACTAAAAATTTAATATCAAGTCACACGTCACACACCAGTTCTAAGTCTAACATTTATAGCTATATTATTGTATTGTATATCATGAATTTAGCGGGGAAACTAACGTGCATGTCTTAAAAATTTCAAAATAGGCAAATTTAAAATATTTAAGTTATGCAAAAATGTCTAAGTACATTCATCATCCTACCCTTTTACATACATTAGAGTTGTTGAAGGGAGGTCGATTGGTGGTCGTTGAGTGCCAAAAATATTTCAAATTCTCACAGCAAGTGCGTGTTTTTTTTTGGAAGTAACAAATGCAAACTATTTTATGTGATTATCTCCGATACATATATGAAACTAGCTCCACAATATAAGGACTTTGAATTTAAAGTTCTACTTTTTCCTTTTGAAAATTCAATCGGATGACAAGCAATCAAATAAAAAAATGCACAGTAACAAACATGGGAAAAAAGAAAATATTATAAATATTAAATTGTACTATCAAATGTCATATATGGTGGCACTTAGTGTGATATAAAATGCATACACGAAACAACAATTGCTTAAGTAAAATAAAATATAAAAAAAGATTTTTTTTAGCCAGTTGAACAGTGAACAGCAACGTTCATTGTTCCCGTGAATAGTGAACAGTACGTGCAACGATAATTTTTTTTTCAAAACCTAAATTTTAAAAATACATATGATCTACAGAAAATTAAACATGTGCTCTGATACCAAAGTGTAACGATCCAAATTTTTAATTTAAATCATTACTAAAATTTCATTCAATAAATAAATAAATACATTTCTCATAATAAATTTCCAGCAACTGATATCTTAAAATAGAAACTTCATGCATATCACGTTCAATTGACAAAATATAAAGTGTATATCCCACCAATATAAAAATAAAGAAAAACAATCATTTGGAGAATAAAACCAAATAAACTATGTTCTCAATTCTAAATTACATATCCACATAATAATAAAATTAAAGCAATTTCTGAAATAAAAATATTTAATCACGTTACACCTGATTATTTATTGAGTTCCATAAATTCTAGCACCACGACTGCACATCATCGCCCGCCAACCAACGACCCGTTCGAATCTGTGAAAAGTGGGAAAAATGATGAGTATATGGGAATACTCAGTAGGACAAAAATATTGGTGCATCCCGAATAAAAATTTTAGAACATGCATCAGAAAAATCGTACCGTCATCATATCTTTAAACACCGATGAGGGCTCATATCATATCATATCATTTGTACCGGAAAGGCCATAATATCATATCATATTTTTTATAAGTATAAAAATTCATCAACATGAATAAAAATATTTTAAATGGGATAAATCAACTGCACATCTTTTCCTACCTTGTTAGATTAAATAAATTCTTGAACAACAAAAATCTCAAATCAACTTTTTCTCCTCTTCTCGTACTATAAAATACCCTTTTTGTGTTCTTTTTATCATATCATATCATGCATAAAGGTAAATAATAACAATTTGTGCAAAGTGAGAAAACGTGTGGAGGTGGGAAAGCTTGTGGGAGTGGGTATCTTTCAAAATATCATATCTGACCACTTTTCAGAGAATATACACGTGATGACACTTTATTTACATAAAAATGCAAAAAGAAAACTAAATATAATATTCAAATAAATTGGTAACTAACACACACGTGGCACAACACTTTAAATTCGTTAAATATATAATATAATTTAAGGTTAGTTGTTTCTACCTCGATATCTTGGACTCTGTTAATCCAAATTAACTTTTTCTCGAGCCTATTAGGTATAATTAATTACGATCTATTCAACGAACCCAATATTCATACACTTATCATTACTCGATCAAAATCTAAAAAATGACTCAAATGAAGTTGAAATTGGCCATAAATCATTTTAGTCCCTAACTTTTCAAAATATAAAAATATAGCACACAAAATTTTAATTCTATTGTATAAAAGTTTTCGGGGTATTACAATGCATCGCCAAAGGTAAAAGTTTCTCTTTAGATATCGGAAGAGTAATATAGGAGGGATTATACCTTGGTGGATCACTCGGTAACAACTCAAGTCATGCAACAGTTTCCACAATACTCTCACGAGCTAAGTTCTTCTCTTGCGTTGGTTCCGCAAGATGATCTTTCATCTTTCTTGGTGCCTCTTCTAACGTCTTCTCACTTCTTAGTGTCACAACACTAACATTTTCACTCAGGGTGATTGCTTGAGAATGAAGTTTTTCCGATCTTTGAGCATCTATTTTACCTACCATGCTAGCCAATTGACTCATTTGTGTCTCCAAATTCTTGATTGAGGTCCTTGTCTCTTGTTGAAATTGCATCGTGCTAAAACTTATGGACTTAACCATATCTTCAAGAGACATATTTGAATTTTGAGCTTAATTTGTTGACTACATTGAAAGTATTGTAGTTGATCTTGTTGATCGAAGCCCAGAGGATGATTAAACTGTGTTTGTGGAGTTATGAAATGATTTCATCCATAACAGATATTATGATGATCACCCAATCCATGATTATATGTGTTAGAATATGGATCATACCTCTATCTCTGTTGCATTGGAAATCCTCCAATGACATTCACTTGCTCTGCGGCTCTTTCTTGTAGTGTCGGGCATGCGTAAGTAGGATGTCCCGCAATTGAACAAATCCCGTACACTTTTGCTTGTTGAATTTTTCGAAGTGCCATTATTTGTAAAAGAGATGTAAGATCGGACAATTATCGTTCAATATGAGAAGTTGCTCCAATCTCTCTTACTTGTTTAACTTGTGTCTCTTCTCTTGATATTAGGTTGTAGCGTGTTGTATGCTTTTTGCTCATTCACAACCTAAATGACCAAGAAAAAATAACAAAAAGAAAAAGAAAAGTAATAAAAAGAAAATATTGCAATTAACAAATTGATAGAACATTCCCCAACGACACGGCGCCAAAATTGATACCGTCCAAAGGACGTGCCAATTAATATTCCTTACTTATTTTAAAAGTGTCGTCTCAAATAGTAAAATGACAAGTAATGATCATTCTCACAGAAGATTGATTCAATTTTATCAATTGTAAAGTAAAAAGCAAAATGCAAAATAGATTAAATGGAGGGTTTGGTTGGTTAAACTAAAGAAATAAATAAATTCAAAGTAGAAAAGACTTGAATTATAAAGTAAACAAAGTAGTTTGAAATCAAATATGTGAAAGTGTGATCAATGGGTATTTCGTTACCACGAAAATGATGTTCCTTTCAATTACCATAAAAGATTTTCGTTCTCAAGATTAACAACAATTCGAGAATAATTACAAGTTCAATTATCTCAATTTCTTCTTACATATTTGTTGAATAAAACAAGCTCTTTACTCAACCCTATTTATAAACAATTTAGAACAAGCTCTCTAAATTTAATTTAACAAAAGCATTACGACAAAAGAGATGAATTGAATTAAGGGCAAACTCGCAAGTTCGATTTACCTACTTAAATACTAATCCACATACATTCCCTTGAAAACTTCACATAATCTATTGAAATGTAATTGCTATAAGGTTTTAGAATAAATAGTGATTACGTACTATAAATTCCAAAATAGCATTCATTGAATCAACTCAATCATTTAGTTGTACAACCAAACAATCAAGAAGAACAACATAAACATTAATAATAATGGATTAAACACATTAATCAAGAGAGCTATAAAGCACAAAGTAATAGAAAACCATTCTAACGTTTGAAATCACCCACAATTACATAAGTGTTTAATTACCCAAGAAATATTCACAAATAACTAACAAAAACTTACAACCCATTAATGGAAAACAAATTAAAGAAAGATAAACTTATTGATAATGAGAGAAATGTTTGAGAAATTTTCAAAATCAATGGGTCTTCTTCTCCAAGTTATTCCACCATTACCAAGCTCCAAGTTTTTCCAAAATATCCAAGAGAATCAAAAGAAAAAAATGGAAAAATAAAAATAAAGAAGCAGCAGCCCCCGTTCCTAGCAAAAACAGCAGCCCAGTTTTTGTCCCCGCAAGCCAGTTTTAAAATTTATAACCTAACAAAAAATTGCAAGCCAAGTCCCCAAGTTTTGGAAGAAAATGCAAAATGATCCCCGAAAATAGTTTTCTTAAGATATGGCGCTGCAGCGCCAGGTTCTCTGTCCCAGCAAGAGAAAACGAGTTTTTTTCATTATTTGCAGATTAGTCTCTCAACTTTTGGCGCTTATACACTTCGGTCCTCAAAGTCATTTTTTTGTGCACTTTTGATCCTTTTTCTTTTCTTCTTCTTTTTTGGGATTTTCGTAATGGAACACCTACAAAATAGAATATAACTATATTAAGTAGAAAAAAATATTAATGAAAACTCACAAATATCTAAATTTAATGGTCTGAATAAGTGCAAAAATCCACACTTATCGAGTGCAATACCCCCAATGTATAGAACTATTGTCAAATATCCCTCATATTTTCAAATTGGTGGAAAATCCCCCTATATGAACTTTTAAGTGCCAAAGACTCATTATATTCTATTTCCTCAATAAATCCTTTTGAATGACAAATATAATTTCATATTCAAATAAAACAAAAAGATCATTGTTGAAGATAAATCTTCATAACCAAATAAATGAAAATCCTTGTTTAATCTGGTGGTAGCATCGTTGCCATCGATAGCGACAATGGTGGTGGGGAAGATGGGAAAAGAAGAGAATTTTTGTAGTTATTTATTTGAGACTCATTTTCCACTTTTTGAAAATTGGGACTTAGTTAAAATTAGTTCCTTTTTTTTTCCTTTTTGTTTTATTCAAATAGGAGGACATATTCATCATTTTGCAAAGATTTATTGAGAAAATAGAAGAAAATGGGGTCTTCCGCACTTCAAAGTTCACATAGGATTTTTTTTTTTTTTGTCAATTTGAAAAGGTGAGGGGGTAATTGACAATATGTCTATACATTGGGGATATTATGCCAATAAATTTTAAAGAAATATAGTAGATAGAGAATGAAAGGTTTTACTTTTTAAATACTCTGTTCATCCTATAAAATGGACTTGTTTATATTTTCACACTAATTAAGAAAATATAATTAATATATTTGAAAATACAATTTTTCTTTCATTTTTTTTCCATATATTCCTAAATTAAATAATGATTTAAATAAGTGTAGTTCATATTTGTTAATAACATGCACATCAAAAAGGAACATACTAGAGAAAAAAAAAAAGGCATCTATACTCCCAATAAAAAAAAGTAATTTATAATTTGAGACGATAAAAAAAGAAAGTAAATCTATCTTTATAAGACTGAGAGAGTATAGAAACGTAGAATCTCATGGCATGAAACGTTGAAACCCCAACCTTAATTTTCTATTTTTCTAATAACAATTATAATTAGGCCTTATTTGATTGCATAAGTTTTTCATGAAAAATGGAATTTAAGGCCTGCTTAATCAACTCGAAATTTTCAACTTTTTTTGTTGTTTGATGCACTTTTTTTCTTGGCAATTGTTTTTTCCTTCCCCCCTCCATCCACATGTACCATTTCCTCATTTTCCTTGAATTTGTTTTCCCACAAATTTGGTGGAAAAAATGATTTTCCACCTTTTTTTTGGTTTTGGTAATTGAAACAAATTTTAGCCCCAATTGTAAATATATATATATATAAAATTGAAAATTTTCATGGAAAATAAAGTCAAACGAATACCAAAAGATTTCGGGTGGAAAATTATACAAATCAATCACAATTAATTGACAATTCTTGATAAAACAATTTCTAAACAATTCAATTCTCTGTAATTAGTTTTTTTTTACACCCAAATTTCATTTTACAATCAAACGGACCCTAAATTTCATTTCCACACATTTTGCATGTTTGATACACAAAATTTTCCTTGAAATTCGTTTACCACTTTTTCTTGATTTTTTAATGGAAAACCTTTTCCAGATTTTTTATTAAAAAAAAAATCTTTTTAGCCCAATTGTAAAAAAAAAATATAAAAAAATAAAAAATTATCCCTTTAATTGACAATTTTCATGAAAAATAAAGTCAAACAAAGGTATTCTTTTTTTTTTTTTTTGCAATTGAAAGAAATTCTATTCCCAAATGTAATAAATTTTATCCCCTTAATGAACAATTTTCATGAAAATAAAATCATACGAACACTAAAATATTCAAAATTTTAAAAATTTTCAAGTGAAAAATTATATTAATCAAACACAATTAATTGATAATTTTCAATAAAATAAATTTTAAATAATTTAATTCCTTATAATTTATTTATTTTTCACCTAAATTTCATTTTTACAATCGAGCGTACCTTTGAATTGCATAGGCACGACTCACATCGCATGACGAATCGAGCCACACTAGTCTCGATGAAATACCCAACGGTCCAGCCCATCTTTATCTCAGAGTCCCACCAATGGCTATGAAGTATGAAGATGAACACACGGAAGTGGGGTTGGAGTCCAAATTCCTAACACCCAGATGAGGCCCCTCATTCGGTTCCCAAATTCCACCTCAAAACTCCGACCCACCTCCACCGCACCGTCCTCTACCACCACCGCTGCCTCTCCACCGCCCCACCACCACCACTTCCCAAAAGATAATGACGATAACTTCGTAGCAATGCTAAACGACATCGTGCGGAGCAAGCAGAGCTGGAATTTGGCCCTCAACAACCCCTTTATATCCACCAGCCTCAACCCCCGCCATATCGAAAGATTTATCATCCAAAATCAGCACGATTCAAGGTTAGCCCTTCGCTTTTTCAATTTTCTTGGTCTGCACAGGGACTTCTACCATTCTACGATGTCGTTTTGCATAATGGTTCACTCCCTTGTCCAGTCCAATTTTTACTGGCCTGCCTCTTCGCTTTTGCAGACCCTTTTGCAAAGAAAGGAGGACCCCAGTTCCATTTTTGAAAACTTGTTTGACTCTTATAAAAGATTCAATTTTTGTTCGGCTTATGGTTTTGATTTGTTGATTCAAAGCTATGTTCAGAATAGAAAAGTGTTGGATTCTGTGGTGATTGTGAAATTAATGAAAGGGTGTAATGTGTTCCCAGAGGTGAGGACTTTTAGTGCGATGTTACATGGATTGGTTAAGGTAAGGCAATTCAATATGGTTATAAGTCTGTTTGATGAGCTGTTTTCGGGTTCAGGACTTCAGCCGGATGTTTATGTATACACTGCTCTGGTTAGGAGTTTGTGTGAAATGAAGGAATATGATAGGGCGATGGAAGTGATGAGTTGGGTTGAAAAGAACTGCAATTTGAATGTGGTTATATATAATGTGTTGATTCATGGATTGTGTAAAGGTGGGAGAGTTTTAGAGGCTGTTGATATTAAGAAAACACTGGGGTTTAAGGGTTTAAGAGCTGATGTTGTTACATATTGCACGCTGCTTCTTGGACTGTGTAGGGTGGAGGAGTTTGGGATTGCTCAAGACTTGGTTGAGGAAATGCTGGATTTGGGGCTTGTTCCAAATGAGGATGCTATTTCAAATGTAGTTGACGGGTTGAGAAGAAAAGGGGATGCTGGCAGTGCTTATGTTTTGCTCGATAAGGTGGGGAGACTTGGGATGATGCCTAATTTATTTGTTTGTAATTCCACGATTCATTCTTTGTGTAAAGATGGGAAGCTGGATGAAGCAAACTCGTTGTTTGGGAAGATGGATGAGATGGGGTTGCTTGTAAATGATATAACTTACAACATTATTATTGATTCGTTTTGCAAACGAGGGAAAATGGATGAAGCCATCAGCGTTTTTGATAAAATGCTCCATGTTGGAATAAAACCAACTGTTTATCCCTACAATATTTTGATTAGTGGGCAATGCAAGTTGGGAAAATTGAATGCAGCAGAGTCTCTATTTGTTAAGATGAGTGATAAGGGATTGACTCCCACTGTTGTAACGTATACATCATTGATAGATGGTTACTGTAAGGAAGGAGAAGTGAACAAGGCTTTAAGGCTATATCGTGAAATGACAGGAAAGGGGATTTCACCAAATGTTCATACTTTCACGGCACTTATATCTGGTTTTTGTCATGCAAACATGATGGCTGAAGCTGGTCAATTATTCAGTGAAATGGTTGAAATGAAAATTATACCAAATGTGGTTACCTACAATGTTTTGATTGAAGGGAGCTGCACTGAAGGCAACATGGCAAGGGCCTTTCAGTTGCTCGATGAGATGGTGAAGAAAGGTCTTGTACCGGATACCTATACCTACAGGCCTCTAATAGCCGGGCTTTGTTCTACAGGTAGAGTATCCGAAGCTAAAGCATTTGTGGATGACCTTCTAAAGGAGCATCATGAGTTAAATGAGTTGTGCTATTCTGCACTATTACACGGTTATTGCAAGGAAGGAAGATTGAAGGATGCATTGAGTGCTTGTGGTGAGATGGTCAAAAGAGGTATCGCCGTGGATCTTATATGTTATGCTATACTTGTTCACGGGATTCTCAAACAGAATGATACGAAACTGTTAATATCAATTTTCAAGGAGATGCTCAACCAGGGATTGAAGCCTGATAGTGTGATGTATACTAACATGATTGATATGTATGGAAAAGCTGGAAATCTTAAAATGGCGATCAGCCACTGGGATATAATGGTAAATGAAGGGTGCATACCAAGTCTTGTGACTTACACTGTGATGATAAATGGCTTATGTAAGGCTGGTATTGTTGAAAAAAGCAGAGATTCTTGTAAAGAAATGTTGATTTGTGGCTTAATACCTAACGAGATCACATATGGGTGCTTTCTTGATCATCTTACTAAAGAAGGGAATATGAAGGAAGCTATGCAGCTCCATGAGGCAATGCTTAAAGGGTTTCTTGCAAACACCATCACATACAATATGCTAATTCGAGGTTTTTGCAGGTTTGGCCAAATTCAGGAAGCTTCTCAGGTCCTAGTTGAAATGACCGATAATGGTATCTTTCCAGATTGTATAAGCTACTCAACGATTATCTATGAATGTTGTCGGAGGGGTGACTTGCATGGAGCCTTCCAACTATGGGAATCCATGCTAACCCAGGATCTGAAGCCTGATGCCGTGGCTTATAATTTACTAATTTATAGATGTTGTGTTGCCGGAGAACTGAACAAGGCTTTTAAATTGCACGAAGATATGGATAGACGAGGTCTGAAGCTAACTCGGGCAACCTATGCTTACCTTGCTCATCGGACTTGCTTGACAGGGTCAGTCAGTCCTACCAGCAGCTAACATCTGGTGAAATATCATCTATATGATACGAGTATCACGAGAAGCATAGTTTTCTGTTGACGTCTGAATCTGTCTAGAATATTCAGTCAATAGAATGAGCCAAAAACCTCTGTCGAACGTGCATGCTCTGCAACAAGGTAGAATGCTTGGCCATTGGAGAGGGAAGGGTGGTGTCGAGAAGCACTCTGATGCCCAGGTAAGATCGAAAATTTATGAAGAAAAGTGATTGGACAGTAACTAGAAGGAGAGGGAGCAAGGACGAACAAGCCATAAGTCCCGTCATATCAATGTCACATCTCTGACTTGCCGCTTCAGTCACCATAGACTGTTACGCTTCTTGGAGGAGGCACAGATGAGTGCTTGACCTAGGTAAGTTGCGGTCATGTCTATGCCGAGAGCTGAATACAATTGCTGAGCTGCCGCCTGTATAGCTAGGCTTGTAGACAATTGACGCATCTTACCAAGGGTTAGTATTTAGGCGTCAATAGGTTGTTTAGTCTTCTTGGCTGGGTCGCTCTGTGCCACGACTTGAGGATAAGCGAATGACAGTTGCATTTCGATCTTCACTGGTGGGTGATCTCACTTAAGATCCTGAGTCGGAATTCTGAAGGTTTAAGGTCATGATTTTATTGAGGATCACCAAACGATTATAAGATATTGTTTTTGACATTAATTGTACTCTTTCATTATCCAATTGTGCAGAAGTAGGAGGAAATACCTGTAAATAGCTCTTCAAAAGAGTCATATTTCCACATTGGCCTTTAACCAAATAATATATTAAAAAAGAAAATGAAAAAACAAAAAAAATAACAAAAGGGGCGAAAATCCCAAAATGCCCATCAAAAAATCGGCTGTTTACAGTCGATTTTTTGGCTGTTAACAGCCGGTTTGAACAACTGTTGACTTTAATTTTTTTTTTTTAATAACAATAAATAATTTAATTGTTATTTTGTATTTTTGTATATAAAAGAAAATTAATAAAAATTAATATTTTAATATAATAAAAAAATAATTTTAAATTGATAATTACGAAAATGAAATAATATTATTTTTTAATATAGTATATTCCAAATGTAATTAAATAATATTTGTATTTTTTCTTTAATAATTTCTTTTTGTTTTAATTTGCATATATAAAATAAAATAAATAACTTTTTTAATTTGATAATTTACTACCAAAAATCAAACGTAATTAAATAATATTCGTATTTTTTTCACTTTAATAAATTTCTTTTGTTTTAATTTTTATATATAAAATTAACTAAATAATTAATTTTAAATTGATAATTACGAAAATGAAATATTATTTTGTAACAAATTAGCAAATTCTTATTTTTTTTCATTTTAATATTTTAATTAATTTAAAATTCTTCAATTTAATATTTTTTGTAAATAAATATTTATTTTTTTCAAAGTTAATTAAATAATAATAATAAAATTTCATTTAATTATATATATATATATATATATATATATATATAATTAAATGAAGAAATTTAAATTGATAATTACCAAAAATTAAACGTAATTAAATAATATTTGTATTCTTTTTTACTTTAATAAATTTATTTTGTTTTAATTTTTATATATAAAATTAAATAAATAAATAAATAATTTTAAATTGATAATTACGAGAATGAAATATTATTTTTTTTTAAAAATAGCAAATTCTTGTTTTATTTTCATTTAAATAATTTAATTAATATAAAATTCTTCAATTAAATATTCTTTGTAAATAAATCTTTAATGTTTCAAATTTAATTAAATAAAATTTATATCTTTTACTTACTTTTAATAGTTTTCATTTCTTTAAATTATTTATCTATATAATTAAATGAAGAAATTGAAATTGATAATTACAAAAAACGAAATTCAAACGAAAAATTTAAATTGATAATTCTTTTTTTTTCGTTTTTTTACTTGTAATATTTTATTTAATTCTTTTTTCCGTATAATTGTTAGAATTCGGTTCACTTAATTTTTTTAGATTATGTTGTATTCCATTATCTAATGTTTCATGTGCTAATAATTTAAATTTTTACAGTGTGGAGTACCATTTGGATGCAACATTGAGACAGATGTCATGTAAGGATACCTGGAACAATAGTCTTAACAGTTACAGATTAGTATTGGATATGTTGGGTGCAGAGCATGAAGATATGCTTCGTCAGTCCTTTTTGTGGCCCATGTACAAGTAAAGACACCTGCAGTTCTCGGGGCAGATCATCGATACCCTACTGCATCGATTACTGAGTCCAGTCGACGGCGATTCCCTTCACTTTCAAATTGTTTAATTAAATATTCTTTGTAAAGAATTTTCAATTTTGTTCAATTTTAATTAAATAATATTTATATTATTTATTTAATCTTTGTAATTTCTTTTTGTTTAATTTTTTTATATATATAATTAAATAAAGAATTTTCAATTGATAATTACCTTAATTAAGTATTCTATTCAACGAAATTAACAAAAAAAATTCATTTAATTTTTTTTACTACTTTAAAATAGTTTAATTAAATATTCTTTGTAAAAAATCTTCAATTTTGTTTAGTTTTAATTAAATAATATTTATAGTCTTTATCAAATCTTTGTAATTTCTTTTTGTTTAATTTTTTAATATATATAATTAAATAAAAAAATTCAATTGATAATTAAGTGTTCTATTCAACGAAATTAACAAAATTATTTTTTTTCATTAACCATTTTTACTTTAAAATTGTTTAATTAAATATTCTTTGTAAAGAATCTTCAATTTTGTTCAAATTTAAATAAATAATATTTATATTCTTTATTCAATCTTTTTAATTTCTTTTTGTTTATTTTTCTAATATATATAATGAAATAAAGAATTTTCAATTGATAATTACCAAAATTAAATATTAAATAAATAATTATATAATTAAATGTTACGAAATTGAATAAAATTTATATAATTAAATAAATAATTTTAATTTGATAATTATCAAAATTAAATATTTTATTTTATCAAATTAGCAAATTAAATTTATATAATTAAAGAAATAATTTTAATTTGATAATTACCAAAATTAAATATGAAATAAATAATTATATAATTAAATGATACGAAATTGAATAAAATTTATATAATTAAAGAAGTAATTTTAATTTGGTAATTATCATACCAAAATTAAATATGAAATAGATAATTATATAATTAAATGTTACGAAATTGAATAAAATTTATATAATTAAAGAAGTAATTTTAATTTGGTAATTATCATACCAAAATTAAATATGAAATAAATAATTATGAAAGTGCAAATACTATGAACTTGTTTCTAACCTTATGACGAAGATTCGAGAGTGTTAGATGTCAATTGGATGATGAAATGAGTCAAAGTGATGAAATATAGCTAAACATGATCACATCAACTTTCAAGTTGAAAAGTTTTGCATTGATTTTCAGCCTCATCTTGAAACCCTTTTTTGACATAGCAGAAGATCAAATTAGAAGTTGACATCTAAATCAAAGTTGTATCTCTTTAATTTAGCTTTCCAACATATCTTGAATCATCTTAATCGGATATCGGTAAAGAATGTTATGGCCAAAAGGAGTGAAAATAAATCAATTTTCAACCGTAGAATGATATCCAAATTTTTAGTTGGAGATTGAGATCCATTTTTGGCCTAGTAAACGTTCGAATTGAGAATGAGCTATTTCTAGAAAAGTTGTAGCCTTTTGAGTTATCTTTCCAACCCATTTTGAATCACCTTAATCGGATATCGAAAGAAAAAGTTATGACAATAATAATGAAACAGACGCATAATAAAACTGTCAAAACAGCCGAAAAGTCGTTTATTCATTTAAGGACAATTTTGTCTTTAAACCTCCAATAGGCAAAAGTGAAAATATGAATTTATGAGAAAATCAAAGTGAAAGTAAGACATTTTAACTGGGCCATTTTTAAAAGAACCCCCAGAAGTAGTCAAGAAATATGAACTTATGAAAAAGTCAAAGTGAAATTAAGACTTTTTAACTGGGCCATTTTTAAAAGAACCCCCAAAAGTAGTCAAGATTGTCAAAGAACATAACATAGGACTAATGAATTGCAGTATCCTCCAAGGAGAATGCTGACGAGGTTTATACATCATTGATTTGTAATGATAAATAATTTACCCATCACTTCTTGATGGGCTTGTAATCTTTAGACGGGTGTTTATTGTATTTATTCCTTGAAGTTCTTCTGTAAAAAAAAATTCTCACTGTTGACATTGCTTGCTTTTTATGAACAGCGCATTATAGCCAAGATCAATAGAGCATACCAATTTTGTAAGTGAAAGATTATACATTCTGCATTAGTCCCTGATCTATCTTCTTAGTAGCAAACGAGACCCCATTCTACTTTTTTGACGTATCATTCTGCTATATTTATTAGAAGAAATTACAGTATCAGTCCTTGATATATTGTCTTAATATCAAACGAGCACCCATTCTACTTTTTTACATTTTCGTCCCCAAGGTATCATTTATGTTGCATGTATGTCCTCGTTGGAGAAAAACCGTCCAAACGACTGTTAAAGTTTGGTTTTCATCAAAAAGGCCATTATACCCCTATTCTTAATTTATTTAAAAAAAAAAAAAAAAAAAAAACAAAATAAAAAATAACTGAAAGAAAAATAAATAAAATTATATCCTTCACCTCATTTAATTCAATATTCACGTGACCCACCATCACCACGTTTGTCGCCGGCGAATATTTTCTTTCCCAACCCATCGCAATCCCAACTCCCAAGGCAGTCTATACATTTTAGGAAGTTCTCATCTGAGTTAAAAATTCCTTATTTGCAATGAGAAGATAATTGGGTCCTTATTCTACCACAGATTTTTCAAATTTTGTTGGCTTTTTAATGGGTTTTCGCTTATGCAGGAGAGTTTCCACTTTTTCTTCTTTTTTTTCTTCTTTTTTTTTTGTTATTTTTTTTTTTATGACAACTAGTAGTAAGCATATGCATTACACGTCTTATATAGGAAATAAATTATATGCGTAATATTTTACGGTAAGCGAATTGATAATATTAAAGAAAAAATTAAAATTGTTGAAGAATATGTGTGTGAATAAAAGTTTTTGAAATATACATACATAATGTGAAAACGTTGAATAAATTAAAATGTAATATTTTGTTTACGCTAGACATTGGTTGGACCCTTATGTTCAACCATTATAGAAGCATCGGTCAGCTTTGTAGTATAGACAGACACGAAAAAGAATAGAATTAAGAAATGTACATTTGACTAAATTTAAAATGTTTACTTATAATTAAACTAAAGATACATAAATGACTTTTAAATTAAAAAATTATTCATTTTATCTGTGACATTAACTTTTTTACCTTAAAAAGTTTAAAAAAAAAAAATTTATTTTATCCAAACACATTTAGAAAAGTGAAAAATCATAAAATAAAAGTGTTTTTTTTTTTCTTTTCAATGGGGTTAATACAAATTGAGGAATAAAAACTCTCTTTAAATGTATCGAAATAAAAATCTTTTTATTTTCTTTATATATTTATATCTCATAAATAATTGGATTACCATCAATTTTTACACTTATACAAAAATGAACATGTAATAATAATAATAATAATCTCAGTACAATATTAATTATTTTTTAGAACACATAATATTAATTTTTATTAATGCTTAAAATTTTGGTTTTAGTGAAAAATGTGTAATTGAAATGTTTGTATTTAGTGGGGTGGGGTGGATACAAATATGAGAAGAGTAAGTAACTCTCAATTATTAGGAATAATTAGTAAGATTTTTAATATTGATGAATAATTTATCATTTCTTCGACTCTTTTCCTCCTAATTGTTAATCATATTTAAGCATTTTTTTTTTCTTTTCAATTTATTGTCCTTTGTATTTAAATAGTTATTTGTTAATTATATTAATTAAACGTGCAATTTATAATCTTTGAATGAAAATATTGACAATGTTATATAAGGACAAAATAGTAAATTGAACATGTCTCATATATCTTCACATTTTATTATTATTATTATTATTATATATATATATATATATATATATATATAATTATATAAGTAGATGAACATTGATTTTAAGTTAAGCTCACTCATATAAATAATAAATAATATATATATATATATGAGATAATATTATAATTATAATATATTAAATGTGGCATCGATGATATATTAATTACAATTTAACTTCATGTAGTCTATTTTTTAAGTATAGAGTTCATTTTTCATATTGGAGTACTCATAATTATATATTAATTAAATTAAGTTTAATCACTTAAAATCGAAGTTCGTCTACATAAATAATTTTATTAAAATTATAATAACTATTATTTTATATTGTAATTAATCTATCATTATAATAACGCAACTTTAATATGTCATATTATTATATAATTATAATAAAATTATATCTATGTATGTGAGGTTCGATTTTAGGTAGTAAATTAAATAAATAATGTAATTTAAGTAATTAAATTAAATTTGATTAATGTGTACTCTAATATAAAACAATAAGCATTACATTTAAATGGTTATTAAATGAAGTTAGATGATATTAAATAGATAAGAGTATATTTACCCTTATATAGCTAAATATATTAGGGGTAAAATTGGTATTCAAAAATTTCTCCTTAATTCACACTTTAATATCTACAAGATGTAGATATTCAAGGTCATATGATTATTGGATATTCATATTGATATTCATTTCTTCAAGGAAAAAGGGTACGAGTTGGGTCGGAGAAAATTGGGTTGAAGTTTGGTTGGTGAAGGAAGTAATTGGTGTTGAAGCTGAGGAGCAATAGAAATTATACATTGGGGATGTAAGTGACAAAAAATTAGAATAGGGATTCCCTTGTTACTAAGGCAATAGGCTAGGGACTGGTGCTGCAATTTTTCCTATATATTCACTGCAAACTTAAAATAAATATCACGGATGGTGGCCCTAATCCAACAAATGCATAGCAACATCTACACCAGTATATACGAAGTGAAAGGAACACATTTCCAAAACATAGAAACCAATTGAACCGCGGTTATCCAGAAACTCAAAGCATAAAGTCACTATCACAAGTCATAAAATACGATCAACTTCAACAATAGACCAATATAATAGCTTAGGTGTAACACAGTTTCAGGAGCTACTTAACATTTCTCGCAAGTTGAGCAAAGAGAATATAGCTTATTACTTTGCTGCAACTCTGGAGAACATTTAATTGCAACGACTTTTGAAAACATCAAGACCCATTTCAGTTGGATCAGTTGCTTGGAGCTCCACCTGAATGCCGTCTAATTCCCTCTTGAAGCTGTCCTTGGAGCTTGCGTAGATCATTTTGCTCCTAACTCTTGAAGTGTCGGGAGACCTTAGTCCATAGAAAATGAAGACACGCCAATAGTTAGCACAACGAAAAAAAGTGGTGAATGACATTTTCACAAAATCTTTTGGCAATGTATTTACCATGCTATGAAGAAAATCCTGCTCTTTTGGCAATTCTCTTCAGTTACGAAGTCAAAATCGTACACTGCATATCGGCACTCATCAGCAGGAAGGCTAGCAGTAAAGTCCTCATAAGTTTGACTTGGTTCACCAAGCTTTTCAACAATAACCTGTTTTTGCTCCTCCTCAATCTTAAATACTATAAAACGAAATATTCTTTTTGCTTTCAATTCCAAAAACTTCAGCTTACAGTCATCATGCACTGCCATTCCCGACGCTGCGTTAGCCTACACACACAAGTGATGTTAGGATCTAGGAACTAAGATATTGACTTCGTGCACAACGCATGATTTGATGGTAATAAATTCCAAGGACTTAAGAATGAGATGCACTACAGGCAAGTAAAAGAGAAGATCCACCTTTCGATCTAATTGACGAAATGCACAACTTCATTTTTAAGGACGAGCGGGAGAGGGAGAGGGAGAGGAAACTGTCTAAAAATACTAGTCTTACAAAACAACAAAATTGTTAAGCACGCTGCAAATGATGATTCTGAATAATATTAGGGTGCGTTTGATTGCGAGCATAAAATTTGCATAGAAAGAAAATAAATTCTAAGCAATTGAATTGTCTAGAACTTATTTGTATGAAAATTATTAATTAAATGTGTTCGATTGATTTAGTTTTCAACCTAGAAAATATTATACTAGTCCATTTTTTATTGATAGGCAGATGATTTAGAGAGAAGATAGATGAGAAAGAAATAGAGATTGCCTGAAAAATAAAAACCACATATTCCCAAAGAAAATATTTTCCTTTATTTTGAGGAAAATATGGTCACATGACCAAAAGTTGGAAAACATCTTCCATGAAAATAATGGTTAATCAAACATCTCAAAAGTAAGAATTTTGGTGAAAAAATGACATTTTCCATGGAAAATAAAGCCAATCAAACACACACTTAGCATTTTCATTCAAGGAAAAATAACAACTACTTAAAGCTCAAGTAGTGGCAAGTAGCAGTTCTTTAAACACCCAACTGCTGTCAAAATCCACATATGCATGCCAACTAATAAAATAAAAACCGAATGAATAAAACAGCAGATAATGCAAGTAAAATGGCATTTCTAAGTCCACTCCACAAAATCTAGAGCCAGAATCTAATATTGCATCACAGTGAGGGAGGCAACCAAACACATTTTTAGAAATTAAAGAAATGATTGTGGCGACGTTATGCATGTCCAAAAGAACTGCAGCATTTTATTTTATTTATTTTGCCACAATTAACTAGTTGTGAAGCTATTATCAAATATCAACAAAGAATTAAATATTGAAAGCAAAGACGTTGCTATATTAAATTTCTTGTGAAGCACAGCAATACAGAAAAAATTAGGTTGGCTTATTGTCAAGTAGTAACATATTGTTCATGGAGCTAAGGTCCAAAATATGGAAGAAAGAACCATTTTCATGACTCTACCACCCAGTCAATTCTGTTCTACTTAATCCCTCCCCTGGCTTCTGTGGTTTCACCCTTTTGGGAGTCGATTCAATTGTAGAAAGGAGTCACTAAGGGCTCGGTTGGATTCCAAAGCTGCAGCCCCCCTGCGAATGGGAGAACTGCGCGAATAATGAGACTGGCCTAACCTAAAGTAAAGGCTCTTCTTATTTATCATCTAATTCAATGTTTATTGCCTAGTCAAAGTCCCAGCATGGTTTCGTTGAGAAAGGAGAAAATTAATTATCTATGTTACACGAAAAGGGACACGAGACATGATCAAGACACGACAACATAACATGATGACA
Source organism: Osmanthus fragrans (assembly GCA_019395295.1). Lineage (NCBI taxonomy): Eukaryota > Viridiplantae > Streptophyta > Magnoliopsida > Lamiales > Oleaceae > Osmanthus > Osmanthus fragrans. Next base: position 9,900,339 of record CM033361.1, read on the forward strand.
CGTGATTTTTAGAAAAAGTAGGACATGGGCACCTTAATTTATTTTTTATAAAAGTTTAAATTGATTTATTATATCTTTGTTTTTATAATTTTTAATATAGGACATGGCACTTGACATGTCGGGCACTTGCTCAATGGGTGTCCCTCAAGTATCCCTTGAGAGTTAGTAATTAAAAAAATATAAAATAAAAAAAAATGGGACAAGGGCACATAGCTTGATGGATACATGTCCTTGACCGCCCTAATAAGAGTGTGCATCATAGCTAATGACTATCTTCTAGTTTAATGTTGCACGCAATTTGCATTTATAAAATCATATAAAAAATTTCTTTTTTTCATATATTACAACCATGTCAAATTCATGGGCTATTAATTAATAGTGTTCTATGGAATTCAGGAATCTCAAAGATTGAGATGGTAGAAGCAAAATTGGAAAGACATGGAAAAACATTTTGGAAGTAAGAAATGCTAGAACTTTTAAGAAGGATATTTTCGTCAGAGACTTAAAGTGAATCTTTTTGAGTGCTCTAGGGATTATAGTAATGATGATTGTCCATCTCTCAGGAACTTTCTGTTAGATGTTTATTATTGTAAACATAATTTATTTCTATCTCTGTTCAAAGAAAAAGAGAGGAATCTTTTAGCATGTAGAAACTAATTGCTTCAAGATCTAACTAGGATCAACATGACTAAATTGAGATCGTGCAGGCCTGTTTCAGAATTACTGGATCTTCCGTTAACATATGTTCCAATGATGAAAAGAAAGATTCAATTCATTGCTGTAAACAAGCTGATAGGAAAGACAATAACAAGCTTCTAAGGGACGCCTATTTAAAACAAACTGATATGCAACAAATCAAAAAGAAAAAGTATTACGATGCTCCAATCTAGTTACCCAGAATGGCAATCCCAGGAACACTATAATAAGACAATAAAAAGAAAATCACAGCAGCTCCAAATCATGTAAGATTCTTTGTTTGGATACGTATTAAGCAAGAACTGAGATGCAACGCCTTTCAATCATTTATCTTCTTTTTGCATAGGTAGAATAATAGATAAAACCAATCTGTTACAAATATTTGTTGTGTATGTCACAAATGGAACACAAGAAACCTGATGCAGAAGCTTAAAGGAAAAAATGTTCTCATATAAAAATTTCTCTAATATAGTTCTATTGGATAGCTTCACTCTTATAAATATTAATAGTATCTTCCAACTGAAAGCATGTTCCATTATATGCCAAAAAAAGATTGTCATTTGAAGAAATGGTGCTAATTAATTCAGATGCAAATCAAAATCTCTCAAATCAGTTGCATCAACTAATCAAATAATGTTCCCTGACATATTAGATCTGACATATTGTATACAAATCACAACAAATTGTATCCCACATAAATAATCATAAAAATTAATCTTTAAATATTAATTATAAAAAAATACCTCAAAATTTGCATATCATTATCCGATCATTTACCTTACAAAACAAGCAGGTATGTCCAATAATCTTAATGTTATGTGAATTCGTCTCAATATACCCCCAAAATCAGTAGAAACCAATCAGAAATTATAAGGCTCTACAAACTTTAACCAATGCGAAATTCAGAGAGCAACAACCAAAATGGACATAAATCAGATCTAAAATCTCATAAACAAAGAAAAGGACCAAATTGTATAATCAAAATGAACTAAAAAAAAATAACCTAGGGTTTCCAATTTCCACTCTATACTTCATAAACTCCAAAGATCGTTAATCAAACACCAAAACCAAATGTGAAAAAATAAAAAACTATAAAACAATTTCCTACAGAAGGATTTATAAACGCTCTTTTAACTGATAATGATACAAATTAAAAGTGCAAGGAAAAGAGTATTACCATTGTGAATGGAGAAGATCTAGGAGAATGGAGAGAGAAAATTTAGCGCTGAAAATGGAGTCGTGGTGGATATTTAGGGGCAGATAGTATAGCACGAGATAAGACTCGAACGACAAGACTTTTTGTTCACAGAGAAGTGAGAACCTATATCATGGGAAATGGGAATGGGCAACTATTATCGACAACAATTTTTAGAGCTCGTTTGACAAATATTATTGTAGAAAAAAGAATTTTGAATACAGATTTTTAAGAAAATATGTAGTCGTTGTTTGAGCTTATTTTTTTATCATATATATATATTTTTTTTTACTTTCAACCACACAATCTTTCATAAAATAATACTACACGTAAATTAAAAAAAAAAATCTTTCTTTTTTAACTACACATTTTACAAAAAAAAAAAAAATATTCCAAATATTGTTTTTGAGAAAAAGGGGATCAAACAAGGGTGTAGTTAAAAAGTAGAAAAAAATTATTGATATACGTATAGAATATTTTAGTATATAAATATGTTATTGAAAATGATCATATAGCAAATCATACAATAAAATAATGTGTCGAACATGAACTTAATTGGACAAGATGTCATTAATATTAGTTAATTGTCATTCTTATTTTTTTCACTTTTATCATTCGTATCTTTACACAATCATTCATTAAATCATTGCTTGGTAAAAATTAAAAAATCCAATGCTTCACATGGATTCCCTGTTTCTTTCTGAGTCGAAGGGAACATGAGTTGGATGACCTTTACTTTCTTTGAGATCCATTTTTTCGACCTTAGAGGATCGATTTTATCGGACAACTCAATTGTCCTTCACTTCATCTGCAGTAATCGGTGTAATAACGCAAGGGAATATGAGCAGATAAGTCGGGCTACTTAATTATTGTACATCGTTTTTCTTCTATGATGAACTTTTTCCATTTTCCAATTCAAGGAATGGTTTCAATAAGTCCGTCCACGAGCCTTCTTGCTCGTACAGAGCAAAAAATGGGCATTTTCGCCAAGTTAACTAAAAATCCGTTTGATTCCCATTTTTCCCAAAATTCATTTTTTTCCTCTTTTTTTCAACCGCACATTCTTCAATAAAATAATATTACACGCAAACCCAAAATTTTTCCTTAATTTTTAACCACATATTCTTCATCAACCAACTATTTAAAATGCATTTTTCCCCTAAAATGGGAATCAAACAGGGGATAAATAATGCTTATATGACTACGACTATCTGTCGACGTGTCAAGCTGATACAGTTTCTCCAACCACTTTATATTGAATACTTTGGAAGATTTATTTTTGCTATTCGACGAATCATGCCCGTAAGAGATCCGACTGCCTTAGGTTTTTACTGGTCCATTCTCGATATGCCTCTCCTAAGGTGATGTTGAATAGTGGTTATATAAATCTTTCTCTTGTTACAACTAAATAATCCAAGCCAACCCACATTATTGATGAACGATGAATAATCATTTTTCTTGGGCTTATTGTCCTCTCTCTCTCTCTCTCTCTCTCTCTCTCTCTCTCACACACACACACACACACCCATTTGTGCGCATCGATAATTCCTTCAGATCCAGCTAGCGGCAGCAAAATTAAAAGCGGGATGCAATAGAAAGCTAAGGATATCCAGCAAATCAAATCCAGACGAAACGGAAGTCTATTCTTTATATGAGTGTGAACAAGCCAAGAATGACTTTTGTAGGAATGAAAGGTTCGCGAAACGATCAGTCCAGCAAAACCCAAGATTACTGCCAATAGGATATAAGAAGCACAAGTGGAATGGGTAAAAGTTCTACGGTGAAGAGCCCGCTCAAGGGGACTTTATTAAAGATAAGATTCGGGATTCTTCTTTGAAACAAACTCTTTTAATATTTCCCAATTTCAAAGGCATAAAACATATATTTTAAAAGATGTAGAAAATACAATACGTCGGCCGAGCAAAAAAGATTTTGAAGTAAGGTCAAAAGGAAGAGGTAGAGACTGAGAGCAGATCTCTTAATTTCACAAAGCGAAAAAAGAAAGCACTAGCGCCTGAATACGTATCAGAAAGGTTTTTGGCCTTGTCTGTAGCGGATCAATTTTAATACGAACAACTCGATCGCTTCTTCCTTTACTGGGATTGCTATTTTTGCTGATCCTAACCTATTCTCTCTTATAGGACTGAATGATTTCTATCTCAACCACACATTTTCTATAAGTAAGGAAAGGTGTAGGTCCCGTAATTCGAGTAAGATTGTCATGGCACAAAAGCATAAATGGTCCGATATTCTCCAAACCTTATTGTGGTCTCATTCAAGTTAAAAAGTTATCCAATCGCTTCAATCACTCATATGTCAATTTTGGGTCGAGATCTTGCTACATTTCCCTCTCCCGAACCTCCGTAATATCTAACAAGTCGAGTCTTATGTTGATCATATAGAACACCAACACATAAAAAAGGGCTGAAGAAACTAGTCTATGACTAGACATCAGTAGACCTTTTTCGAAATTATTTGAGGTTGTACTCCTTTTTTTAAGGGAGGTTACATAGGCACTACTGCAGTTGCCTCTGATTATTTGAGCCCCTCTCTTCCAATAGTATAGCCAACCAACAAATGAAGGCTAGTCGTTAAAGGCAAGTAAAAGTCCCTTCTTGCCTGACGAGTTCTTCCTTATTTTCTTGCTTTGCTACCATCGATGGCATTGTCTTCTTTTTCTACCTCTCTTTCACTCTACATGTTTAGCTTTACATCCACCTCAAGATATCATTTCCAATACATCTGCGGGGACATTTTATGGATTATTTATCGATTGCGACAAAGATTTGAATAGAATGGATTGGATCATAAAATGCCGATGTAACTAGAATTCCTATGATTCCTCCATTCCATCTGGTTTTCAAGAATAAGCACTGCAAGAATGGAAAGCCTACAATCCCTGTAGAAAGAGATCCACTTCCTTATATGGCCTAGCGTGTAGCCCTACATTGCTCAACTCACAACAAGACATCATTTCACTTTTGATTTGGTACAGATTAAGGTCATTTTCTTAACTGTCTCGCCATTCAATCCTATCAGCTTATTTACCCCTTAGATGAAAAAGGTTGGATCTTACGCTATTCTATTCCTTAAACTAAGGAACCTATCACATTGCACATAGTGTATAGCGATTCTTTATCTACTACCCTAAGGTTTGGAACTGAGCTACAAGTATATAAGAAAACAGAAGTAGTTTGGATTCTCCCACTTGTTCAATCTTCTTTTAGTGGTTTCCATGAAAATCTTTATCATTATTACAACCTTCATTTTTCTCATTCATGGAGTTGTATTTGACTAGGTCTGGACGATTGTTTACCAAAAACACAGGTCTCTGCAAAGTCATTCTTCTTTTTGCTGACTAATTATGGACTCAGAGCTAAACAACTATAACTCGTATAATTTTCTAACACAACAGATAGTTTAGACAAAAGATCCTTAATATTTGTTAATTGTCATTCTTATGTTTTTGACTTTTATTAATCTCATCTTTACACAATCATTCGTTAAGTCCCTAATTGGTAAAAATTAAAATCAAGATTTTAATTTAGATTAAAGTCAACAATTAATTTTAACCACATATTTCATGAGATCCACAACTATTGAACCAAATATTTTATCAATTTCTATCAAAATCTACTAAAAATATATTTTTAATCATCACCAAATGGGGGCTAATTATCATATATAATTTTGACGATAGTGAGGAACAAATACTTTGTCATGTTTTTATATTTATTTTCATCAATTAAAAATGTGAGCGTCATATAAGTCTGTTTATGCTCTTCTTCTAACAAATACTTCGAATGTAAATTATTGGCAATGACAAAATGTGCTAATTAATGAACAGTTGTTGATAAGAAAGCAACAAGAAAAGTTTGTAAAATAAGTGCGACAATGATCATAGATTGAAAACATTTAATGCAATTAAAACGTGGTACAATAATTAAAAAAACTATGGTGTCAATATAACCGTGCAATGGGAAATGAATCATTTGTGATTCGAATCCTGACTGGATTTGTCTATTATGCCATTTAGCCAATGTTGTGTATTTGGCTAGCTCAAAGAAAAAGATAATTTTGGTTGAAAAATGTAAAAATTAAATAATATGCATATTGTTGACATTCAAAATTGAAATAATCACTTTTGATCAACTTAATTGAAGATTATAAATAGGTAATTAACTGGAATAGTGACAACATAATATTACGGATTTTGCTTTAAAAGTGTGATAATACAATAGTGAAAAGTCTTCCAAATCGTCATTCTAGGATAGGACCAACGGCCCCAATTTATAAATCAAATTTGGTAAGTTGGCTGCCATAGTCATGTTGTCTATAGTGTTTGGATCACTACCCAACGTTTGCTACAATATTTTCCTTATTAAATGTGCCAAATTACCAACTCGAAAGGTTTCTAAGTGGACAATGAGGTCGGCTTCTTGCAGCTCATCATATGAGGTTTGTGATAATTGCATTTATTTCATCATCAACCCTGCTTCCCGTCTAGGGTGCACAGCCCCCCCAATAATGGCGCCCCTGTTTTTCCTGTCTGTCCCCAAGCTTGGACAAGGGGCTTTATTCTTTCATCATTGCTAGTCTTTGATTGGTTGACCATGAAGAGTTTACGTTAGTTATGTCACGTGTTGTTATGAAATTGGTCAAAGTAAATGTGATGGACAGTCTTAGTCAAATCAATAATCATGATATCCTTTAATCACGACGGAGCTTATCGAGCTGATAAATGATGGGGTCGAGCTGTTTTAGGAGTGATGTGGAGCTGTATTTGTGGATTTTGCTTTAAAGAACTTCATTAGGGAGGAGATTTGTAATTAATCTTTAATTTAGGAATCTAATATCAACAGTCTATCCCCAAAGGTTGGGATTGCCAACTATTTCGGACTCTACTCAAAAAATCATCATTTGGCTTTTGACCTATCCTTTTGAAAAGTCCGCAAAAAGTCAACTCCTCGAGGCATTGATTTTACGAGGTGTCACTGAGATCAAATCTAGTCCCACATGGCCAGTATTAAATGGCAGTTACTCAGAAATTCAAAAGGTCGCCCGTAGCTTAATGAGGAAGCTACTCTTTTTTAGGGTTACAACCCTTGGTGTTTCACGCAACTTGGAGATAGTTATTAGGAAGAGGTGTCTTTTTATATTCATTTTTCTATAAAAAGGGGCAAGGAGTATTTGAGTTTGGCACGAAGCATCATTTAAGCCTTACGCCATTTTCTGAAAATCTTGCTTGTGACCGTTTAGTCCCAAGTATACTTCCATTCATAACTGTACCTTTTCTTTTTTACATCACTTTTTATAATGAGTTCAGATGACTCAACAGTGCATTTTTTGGGGGAAAAACCAAGAAGAAAACATAAGTTCTTCTCTGGCGCCTTCTTCCCAATACTCATCTACCGCTTCTTCTAGTTCTAACATTTGCGAGGTCAGCGCAATTTTCAGCCTTGTTCCGTTAGCCATGGCCCCCCACCATCTTCTATTCCTCTTTCATCTGCGTCTGGTCCTTCTAGAGCAATTAGTGTGGTGGTAGTAGTTCCTCCTACGAGATGTGTAAATTTGTCAACATAAGGTCTACGGTCAGAGAGAAAAAGTTGGAGAATGGAGGGTAGACTATAATATCATTGATTCAGTGAGGCATTCTTGCCTAGAGAGAATGATGGGGTTTGTAACCAATCGGAAGGGTATATTGCCTTAAACCCTGCGATTCTCCATGCTAGACTGCAACTTCATTTTCCTCGCGTGATAAGGAAATTATTTCTTGGGGGCTTGGCCCAACCCAGCTCTTCCCAAATTGTTGGAGGACCTTGTATGGCTATCTGTTGTTGTGGCACAGATTCGATTTCCCGGAGCTTACCGTCGAGCAATTCAATTCCTCATACATTTTCAAAGAAGATGGTAAAGACTCCGGGTGGTATTACACAAGTGTGATGGCCAACACAGATCTTCTATGTGAGGGGAGATTGGCAATTCAGACCGAACGAGGTGAACAAGGACGATGTAGTTCTAGTTCTATACCACAAAATCTGTAGGTGTGTCAATACTTCAAGTAATTTGTTTACTAATGCATTAGATGAAGATGAATATAATTAAATGAATGTTATTGTTAATTAACTTAGAATTAATAATAGGGATTTCATACATGAATGACAGTGCACAAGTGAAATGAATGTATCAAATTAATTCATGATAACATTTTTGAAATGGTTAAATAAATTAAATGCATGTTGAAAAATGAAAAACAGTGTATTGTTGAAATAATTGGATTATAATAGGGTTAGAATCGTCCAAAAAATTATTTTTGATTTGATATTTAATAGATTATAGATATAGATTACAGATAAGTAAAGTAGGGATGCAGCTAGCACTAGACAAGCCATGACAGTTGCCCGTGTTGTAGCTCTATCAATTTTTTTTTTTTTTCCATATATTGGGTGTCCGGTCATTCAAGCAACCATTGAGCGGCCGCATGCCGCAGTTTAGATTCGTCCTGGTTCACTCGAATTCGCCAATAAATTGATAAGAATATGATTCATATATTGCAATAAACATCAATTTCTCGATCATAAATTACAAATTTTATAAGTCACAAATTATAAAATTAATTGATCATAACTTAACAAATTGTAAGTCACGATTACAAATTTAGTTACAATCTCATATTCTTTTAGGCCACATATTACTTATTAGTCACAAATTATTTATTTTATCAGTAACATATTATTTATTGGTCTCAATCGCCCAAATAATTGGTCACAACCACTCTTAACCCCACCCTACTCCACCGTCGTTGTCGCTGCTGCCACCACCACCACCTCACCATCACCCCAACATCACCACAGCTACATTGCCCGTCAATGCCCATCTTGTCAAAACCCACTCAAAATCACCTATACATGCAAATCACTCTCCCACAATATGACAATCCACAACCACAAAACTCTCGTCGTCAGCAATCATCGACTATATCAATTAATCCACAACTATCTCCATCACCCACAGTCCACTCCTACAGGGTCAGCCACTCCATTAATCCACTCATAGTGGCAAGCGTCATTACTCACGAAGCTTAGTTGTGAACACTGCTCCGTAGTGCTATCAGTGACAAGTGTCGCTGTTTGCAACGCTCAACGATGAGCTCCACGTATAGCGACGCTCGTCACTGTGAGCTTTACCTGTAGTGGTTAGTTCAGTGACAGAGAGAGAAGTGAGAAAGAAGGGAAAGATAGAGGGAGGAAAATAATTTTGGGTTTGAGATGAAAGCGGGTGGATTGGGTATTTAGGTTAATTTAATTTTATAATTATTATTAATATTAAAAAGTTGAATTTTCACTATTTACAATTATCATTATGAAATTTGCTGAATGGTCAGATGGGGTGATCGAATCCTCCCAAATAGAGAGCTCTTAAATTGTACTATGGTCAAATTTTGCCACGTCATATCATTCATACCTATACATATACATGCACACAGAGCTGCTCTCTTCCCGAATAAAAAAATGGCCTAAGATCGAAATTTTTTTTTTTTTTTTTTGAAATTTTTTTTGGCAATCCTATCAAATACTATACTCAATTGTAAAATTTTTTTATCCCTTTTGGTGTTTATTTCGATAGAAAACAAGGCTAAACGAACCCCAAAAATTAATAAAAATTAGCTAACTTTTCGTGTTCGTTTGATTTTGTTTTATACTAAAATTTTCAATTAAAGGGATAAATTTTTTTACAATTAGGTATAGAATATGACGAAATTGTCACAAAAAAATTAGCATCTAGACCAACTTTCTCAATCGAAAAAGTTATCTCTTCCCCAATTCGGCAAAGAGATCTTTTCTGTACATGCACACACAATTCTGCTCACTGGACTATTGTTCATTCTCATCATAATTTTACTTTTCAAATATATTGAGATGATCTACCAAGGTCAAAGGAAGCTTTTGAATGGCTTCACGAAAAATTATATGTTGGATAATGAGCGAGATGGATGATCATACTCAGAGTCGATCCTGTGATTTTCGAGGCATGAGGCGAACTTCGTAAATTAGGCCCCCTAAAATTTGTCGGGGAGCACGGGGGTTCGCCCGAATTTTTTTTTTGAGATACCTTATTAACTTCTAACCAAAAATTTGAAAGAAATAAACAAAGAGCGACAACACGACAAAATCTGAAAGAATACACAAAATGACAGAAATTAGAATGTGACCTAATAGGGCATCTAATGTCATCATTTATATGTTTCATCTCCAGCCATTGATCTTATTCTTGATACAACGGTTCAAGACTTCTCAAAAATTAAGGAAAACAAAATTTAACTTGCTTTATGCAACATATTGCTAACTCCAAAATCAATTTGTGCACAATGAATGATCAAAGTAAAAAATCTCAGAAACATTTTACAATATCCATTAAAATGAAGTTACTCATTTTAACTAATTGTAATTTTCAAAACATTGATATTCATAAAAATTCACTATCTTAAATAAAACTAATTAAAATTACACAGAAAAGCTTAAAACACGACAGTCAGTTCGAAAGTAAGACAAGGCAGACATGGGCCACATCCCACATGGTTTGATTCAGAGACTTCAAACAAAGAATGTACATTTTATTAAAAAAAGAAAAAGATAAATGCTTCATTTTCACTACAGGAGATATCCAGTTTTCATTACATTAGTTAGATAATAAATTAATAATTAAGGTCCGCAACATAAGTACTGAAGTACATAACCCAAACAAAACAAAAAACGAAAACGTCCATAATAACTCAAAAAGTCTTAAAAGATAATTATATATTAGTTTTGGGTTCTGGAATAGTGTGTAAATCTAAAGTCTAAACCGTCATTTTCCATTTCTTTTCACCAACCTTAAGGCTGTTAACTTCTTCCTCTGGTGCCTCTTCCTTCTGGTCCTAGCCGTTACTGTGAGACGAATTATTCCGAGCAAAGTTATTCTCAAAGTACCTGATGGGAACGCGCAACCTCTTTAGAATGGCAAAAAACTCATCCACTTCCGCCTCTGTGGGCGGCGGCACCATCGGCGGCGGATGCTGGAGCTATCACGCTGAAATCGAGTGTGCGTCGCGAGGTCTTGCTCAATCCCCATCAATTGCTCCGCTGCCCTTCAAAATTGAAACTTGAAAATTAAAAAGGGAATATTAGATGCTTAATGGAGAAATTTTGATTGAAGAAAAACTGGGTTCTTCCAAAAGGGGTTTAGGGTTTACCATTTGGATGCAGAGTAGAGACAGCGGTCGCTTAGTGGAGGTTCGACTGTCGCGCGTTCGTGGGCCTGGGTGGGTGGAGAGGAAAAGAAACCCTTGTGTTCCTTCCTTTCCCTTTTACGGGTTTTAAAAAAAAATTTGGGCCCCCAAAATTTTTGGGCCTGAGGCGGGCGCCTCTTCTGCCTCAAGGCAGAACCGGCCCTGACCATACTAAAATATAAAAACTAATATTTGTAAAATATTATGTATGTTATAAAAAGAGAGAACACAGAAGAGAATAAAGAGAAGTCATTAAATTTGTATATTTTATTAAGAATCAAAGCCTTATATTTATAGGAAAGAATTAGGAATATAATAATAATAAACTATGACTGCAGATGTATAATTATCATTCACTAATAATCATATTATTTACAACACTCTCCATTGAGTAGCACATTTCAAAATATCCATCTCGTTAAAACTTTGTCAAGCAAACCCATTAGGACAACTTAATTGAAGGAAAAAGAGTACACTATTCTCTCCTAATTTCAATTTTTGTATCAATTCATCATTGTCTAGTACGTCAATGTCTTCAATATTGCAGTTTTTGGTAAAGTATATCTCTTGTTATCTTGTACATTACTCAAATAATATCGTCTTCATACGAATATTTATTAACATTTGATGACTATAATTACATCATTATTACGAAAAATAGCTATTGTTGATCTATTCGAGTGTCTTATACATATAAGAGTATTATTTTGAGAGTTAATGTCTTGTATGTTATGGATATTCATTACGCAAAGAGTATGCCTCGTTAAAATCTTATCAGAAAAAAATTTAATAAAAGAAAAAGAGTACATTATTCTTTTAAGTACCTTTCAAAATTTATCTCATTAAAAATTTTGACAGGAAAATTTAAGATAAATTATTGGTCAAGGAAATAGAGGATAACACTTATTTACTCTCACTCATGATAATATCACTTTAGTTACATGTTTCAGGCATAACATCCTTCAATGTAACATTAATAGTAATGTCAGATGAGTTGACTATAATTAAATTTATTTCATGCATATCAAATTTCATGCATTGTCAAGCTAACAAGATAGAGAGTTGTAATTGTATCCACCACATGATAATTTATCTATTTATATACAAGTTTTTGAATCATTCATTATGCTAAGAGTCAAATATTAAATATTACGACTTTATTTTTCCATTTTCATTTCGCACAAGTATATTGTATACACCTTTAGGTGTAACTGTAGATCCAGAAATTCCAAGTTTCTCTAGTGAATTCAATTTGTTAAGATTGCGTCCATTTATTTTGATCAATTATTTCTCGATCGATATACTTAAAAAAAAAAATTATTTTGATATCGTCACTATTCATAATAGAAATGGTACATAATGTACCAAGGTGTTATCGATAACCTTTTCTTTTCGATTTTACTTATTTTTCTATAATAACACAACTTATTGAAATATCCCAAGTTTCATTAATTTAGGTACCCGAATCTCTTCTGAAAATTTATAATTCAAGAGTATATGTATCATTAATGTGACTATCTTTGTTAATTGCTCAATTTTTGTTTGAATTTACTGAGTATAATATGTTTCAGCCTTCCATTTGAGGCTACAGAAACTGAACACAAAACCCCAATGCTGTGGTAGCAACCTGACGTGCTGAATATGAACTACAATAGGTTTTGAAAAAAAGGTCACCCCAACTTTAACATTAACTGCACAAAACTGAGTAGACTTGAGATTAGAAACTTATTCACATTACAGAATCCATTAAAGTTTATTGTAGAATGGGCTTTTCTTATGACGCCCTCCAAAATTTGAGGCCCTAAGGCTTAGGTCAAGACTGGCCTTGGTTATGTATGACTGCTTATCTCATGTCCATGCATTTATGCATGTGCACTAAATAACACAGTATATCTCATACACCATATATTAATATGAGTAGGGACGGATCCAGTTAGTGGCGAGCTAGAGCGGGCGCTCTAGCTGGATTTGTCGGAAATTTTGAGTTCCCGTGACTGTGGAGCGCTGACGAGGAGGTGAGTGGAGAGGGAGACCGGAGAAGCTGAAGAGGAATTTTTGTGACCGTGCATTTCTGCATTTCTGGGTCATTTAAAAAAAAAAATTGGCCCACGTTATTTAGGCCCAATTGGATCAAGTTTTAAGTTATCCAAACCCAATTACCCAATAAATCAATAACCCAATCCCAAAGTCCAAACCAATTTCATTCAATCCCCCAATCCCTAACCCATCGGCAGAAGGAGACGAGTGGAGACACAGGGAGTCCGATATTTTTCTAGACGGCAACGAACTCTCGAAAGGTAGAAGTCGGCTTTGGTAGTTTGGTTGGTTGGAGTTTTGGAGTTGGACTTGGAGACTTGGATTTTGGGTTCACAGTTCACTGGCAGTGGCTGCGTCGACCTGCGAGCGAGCTGCGGCGGTGCGGCTGTGAAGGAATCGAACTTCACCACTTCGCTGTGACTCTGCTTGGACCTTGGCCACCCACTTGACTTGGGTAAGTTCGGCTGTAACCCTGCTTCACTCTTCATTTGTGAGTCCTGTGTTGTGTCGTGTGTGAGTGCGACTGTGTGCGACCGTGTGTGATAGTGTATGTGTGTGAGTTGTGAGTCGTGACTGCAGTGATAGTTTGTGTGTGTGTTGATCAATGGCTTGATGCCTATTGCTTTGTGAGTTGAGATTTTAGCTATTGGATAAATTGGATTTAGGAGTTGGGGTTTTACTATTGGATAAATTGGATTTGTGTTTGATTTTGATTGTTATTTTTTTGATATTGGAATTGACTTTATAAATTATAAGTGTAGAAACAGTTGTTGATATTTTGGATAGGAATATTGGAATTGATATATTGGATATTGTAATTGTAATTGTGCAATTGTGAAATTGGAAATTGTAATTTTGAAATTGGACATTATAATTGTGAAATTGTTTATCAATTCTGATTGAAAAATTAAATTGGAGATTTTAATAAACGATCGGCCGGATCGAGCTATTACGATCGTTGATTGTCGACGATCAACGGTCAAAGTCACCTTCCGCTCTAGCTGAACATTTATGCTGGATTCGCCGCTGAATATGAGTTATAGTGATATACATACATACACGACACCAATGATACATCATTAACAAAAAACTACTTTTATTTTGTATTGGAGTTAAATCATTGTTGACCTCTCTCATGGCTGATCCTAGCATTCAATGCTTTGTTCTTTCATGATTCTCACAAATAATCCACTTGAAGTTCAAGCTACTAAGAACATCCGACATGTCATATTTGTGGTCAAATACCATCTAAATGAAGTCTATTGGGGTTAAATATACCAAATATAGAAATAAATCAATGTTTCATTTTAATAGAAATTTATAAACCGTTTATAAATATGTATCCAAATTGAGGCTAATCCCCCGTTTGATGGGGATTTTGTAGCTAAATTATAGACGTTGCACAGTGGACTGTGTGAGAGAGGTGGAAACTTTTTTGACTGGAAGACATAAAATTATCAATTTGCCTCTACACATAAAATTCATTCTTATGTAAATAATGGCAATCCGGTAATTTGGTTCCACCGCAATCAACATTTTCTGCAGAGCTGGGCCCCACTGACAAACACTAACGGTCACATTTTATATTAAAATGGGGTAAAATGGCTCCCAAACATAGCTTAATTATCTTTTCTCGCAAGGTTAATTATAAATGGTTAAAATGAAAAAATAGAATTCCAAGGGTGACAAGATGAAATAGAAAAAATAGTACTTTAATCCCCTTGCCCAGACCTTTCTTTGTGAAAATATTTGAAATAACGAAATAAATTTGGAGCGGGAAACAGGCACCATACAAGTTTCCAGAAAAAGGTCTCAAAAGTAATTTCAAACTCAACTTCTCAAATTCGAACCTTTATTCTCATTGGTCGTATTCTAATTGACGCGGATCAAGACTTCAAAGATCCTCACCGTTGATTACATATAAATCTAATGGTTACTAACGCCGCATTTCCCAAATCTAGATTCCATCACCACCACTATAAAGTCACAAGCACGATTTCAATGGCTGACGTCTGAATCAATTACCAGTTTTACCCACGTATATATACACATAATTTCTTTTCTCCAGGGCTAGTATTGTCATTTAATGGAATCCGGGAAAATCAAGAAGGGTGCCGGAGGGAGGAAGGGCGGTGGCCCAAAGAAGAAACCGGTAACTCGGTCCGTCAGAGCCGGTTTGCAATTCCCGGTCGGAAGAATTGGCCGGTACTTGAAGAAGGGCCGGTATGCTCAGCGGGTCGGCACCGGAGCTCCGGTTTACATGGCTGCTGTCCTTGAGTATCTCGCTGCTGAGGTAATTATCCCTCTATTGCAGATCTGTATTTAGGGTTTTATAATGTATCCGGACTTATAATTTATAGACTTGTGTTTGAATTTGATTACTCGATTTTTGCTTAAATTTTCAGAATTTGTCTGTTGATTTATGAAGTTTCATTATTTATTGTATATCTTGTTTGCTCAAATATATGATTATAGATCTCGATTTATTTAATCAACATATTTTATTTGATATTGAAGGTCTTCAGTTAAAGCTAATTACCTTAAATTATGTATGGAATCTTGATTGAAATGATTATTTAAAAAAAAAAAAAAAAAAAAAAAAACTGAAATAGAATTTAGATCTGAAATGAATGCAGAAAGGGTGTGTTTATATACTCAAATTATAAAGAACAAAATATCAATCCCCCCATTCTTGACACTCATTAGTGCTATAAATCTAATTTACCAAATGTATGAAAAGTGATTCTTTTCTTTTGTTTTGGTGTTTGATTGAAGGTGTTGGAGTTGGCTGGCAATGCAGCCAGGGACAACAAGAAGAACAGAATAATCCCTAGGCACGTATTATTGGCAGTGAGGAATGATGAGGAGCTTGGGAAATTGTTGCAAGGAGTCACCATTGCTCATGGTGGAGTGCTTCCGAACATTAATCCGGTGTTGTTGCCAAAGAAAACTGGTGGAGACAAGGCAACCAAGGAACCAAAATCTCCTTCTAAGGCTACCAAATCTCCTAAGAAAGCTGCTGCTTAGCACAATCTATATGTATTTTACCCTTATCTGACTATTCCTCTTGTATGAAAATTGTGGGCTTAGAATGTTCTCTTTTGATGGTTATTAGGTGTATTGTTAGGGTGAAAAGGAAGATTTTAAGTTGATGGTTTGTTTTGGGATCCTCTTAAATTAAATCAATGAAAGAAACTTCTGTTTTCCCATATCACTCTGTAGTAGATTTACTGCTGCTTTGGATTCATATATTGGAGATTAAAACGGATGGAACTTGTTTCGGCTTTCTGAAAAAAAGAAGAGGGGAGGTTTGGGAATTCAAATGCAACAATTAATTGTTTTTGAGGTCAAATTGCAGTTGTCTTTTTGGGAGTGGTTTTGTTGTATTGGATTGTACTATAGAAAATTCATAATTCTAAAGCAATTTTTGAATGTGGAGCAATCACCTTTAAACCTTTTGAAGAAGTTTGCTTCATGTGCAAAATTAAGATGCCCAGAAAATTCAACTTTTTCTTGGGATAACTCTCTTTAAAGAGTTTCTTTATTCTTTTTTGATTTTGATTTCATTTTATTCTTAACAAATTTGAAATTGATTACATGAATTTTGTTTACATCATTCTCATTTTTTCGGTTGGTTTTGCTAACCGGATTTTTAATAGATTTTGATAATAGATCATAAAATGTATGATTGAAAATTGATTAAAATTGTGGGTTTTTGAAATTATAATATATTGACTTTGATTTGGATTTTTATTTAATTTTATCAATTAAATCAAATAGGGGCTCAATAAGTATATAACCAACCAACTACTGTTTCTTCCATTTAGTGGAGAATAAGAACAAGCATTTAGCATAGAGAACATGCTCTTTAGATAACTAAAAATCAGGACTGTGCTGCTTTGTCGGATGGGGAAGGTTGGATTTTTTGGGCCTCATTTTTTAATGAGGTGGGTCTCGCATAGGACCCACCTCATGTGAGTAGCCAGAAAAAGGTCTTCGAATGTTGAGCATGACAGAGTAGAATTATTAGGGAGATTTTCATAATTAAGAAGATAATTATGACCTATTTCAAAAATAAGAAAATAAGTTTCAAATATCTAAAATCAGATTTTCATTCATTTTTATTTATAATTTAATTAATTAAATATATATTTAATTAATTAAATATATTAAGGTCACTGATCTATATAATTTGATCACAGATTCACAATTTAACTAGTCACATATTATTTTCGATCACAACTCAGAATTTTTGAATGTGAAAAATTATTTTACGTCACAATTCAAAAAATTTATAGGTCACAATTTATTTATCGGTCACAGATTTATAATTTAATTAGTCGCATATTATTTTTCGGTCACAAATCAAAATTTTTAAATGTCAAAAATTTTTTTACGGTCACAATTCAAAAATTTTAAAGGTCACAATTTTTTCCTTGGTCACATATGAAAAATTTATAAGTCACAATTTCTTTATCGATCACAGATCATGAACATTATAAGTCACAATTTATAATCACAACTTATAATCGGTCACAAATTAACAAATTTTTAGATCACACGTTATTTTTTAATCACAGTTCATATTCTTCATTAGTCACATATTATTTACTGGTCACAGATTAAGTCACACATTATTTTTTAATCACAGTTCATATTTTTCATTAATCACGTATTGTTTACTGGTCACAGATTAACAGATTAACCAATTTAATGTGACTTAATGGTCACAGTTAACCCAAATATTTGTGACGACCAACACCGCTAGTGACCATCACCTCATTATCGCCTAAAAGACCACCACAACCAACCCACACCACCAGCACCACCCACACGCACACCACCAGCCCTGTACCAACAACCAACCCACACCATCCCACCCCACCCAGCCCACCACCACCACCAACCCACACCACCAGCACTGCCACAACAACACTGTCACCAACACCGTCGCCCCCACCACAACCCTGCCCAACCAACACCATCAGCACAAATATGAAAATTACCAGCCGGACTTGAAAATCGCCACCACCACCACCTCACAAAACCCCACCCAACACCGCCACCACTACCACCACCACCACCACACAGCACCACAACAAAATCGCCACCGCACAAAACACCACCCACACCACCACAACCGCACCTATTCCCACGACAACCACCACCACCGCACGCACACACACCACAGCCGCGAACACACCAAAATCGCACGACTCACCTCACCAACCACCAGATCTACCACCGCACACACACCATCCACCTTCGTTTGGATCTGGTTCGATGGTGTTTGTGGATCTGCTTCAGAAGCGAGCTACTGCAGATCCACCGCGTCACAAGGCGGCGCAGCAGCTTAAAATCACGATTGCGCCTCCGATGCCGCGACACAACCCCTGCTGCCGGCTGTGGTTTGTTGCCGGAGAAGAAGGAGAAGGTGTTGCGGTGAGAGAAGTGAGAGATGGAGAGAATGAGAGACGGGAGAGAGTGATAGAATTAAAATAGGCTAGGGTTGGGTTTGGTTTAATTTTGTGTTGAATTAAATAATTTTTAATATTTATTTTAATAAAAATATTAAACAAAATTTCTGATTTTTGAAAGATTAAACTTTCCATCTTATTTTAGAACTCTCAATACTTAAAGTAGGGATTTATGTAATTTCCACTTATTAAAATTAGGAGTCCGTTTAGGTTACATTTTAAATTTTCATTTTCATTCTTCTATTTATTTTCAATTACACATTTTTTAATAAAATAATATTTTTTATTACATCAATAACTTTTCATTCTTTTTCAACCACACATTTTCCATCATATCACTATTTAAAATACATTTATTCTTCAATAATTTTCATCAAACACACTTTAGAATTCTATGCCATTTAGGAGTTAAAAATTATTTGTACAGAAAAATAGTTTACCATCTTAGATAGATTATTCAAATATCACGTGGGACCCGTGTGAAAAAAAGATAAAAAAATGCTCCATTTCCCCTTAATATGAGGCATCTGTGACATCCTCTCTGTACAAACAACAAGATCCTTAGAATGATCATCTAGTGATATTGTCTATGGGCTTTGCTACAGGTGTCAACAGGCTGAGTTGACATGAGCTCGCGAGTTGAGCTTAGGCTCGTTTGGGCATGAGTTGATAGTGTTAGTGTTTTGGAAGCTCGAGATATAGTTTGATGGCAGGCAAGCATAATTTCGACAACCTTTTCATTTGTTCCATAAATGACCCTAAGGATTTTTAACTCATATATACAACCTATCAATAGATTCATTGACTTTTACAATTATTTTATAATAATTCTTTTTTCAAAAGAATAGACAATATAATTAAAATTTAATAAACTTTTTATTTGGTATTTTGTGACAAAATTATACAATATAAATAAAGAAAATAAAAATAAAACTAATTTACCCAATTTAAACTGGATGTCTTTTCTTGTATTTCTTGTTAAATCTGTTTCCTGAAATCAAATAGTTTATATAATAATTGAAACAAACTATCATAAATATATTACATAGATTGAGAAGTATTACTAATGTTAATTAAAATATCAATTAAAACATTAATATTACAAAATATTAAAATTAAAAAAAAAAAGTTCGGTATTATGATGTATTATGATATGGAATGCTATGAAATACTATCATCTCTTCCTTATTACTAACTCTTTTCCTTTTCGTCACTCAAAATTACCATGCAAAGAAAATGCCAACCCAGCATCTTTTCCTCTTTTTGTCACAAATGACGAATGAAACTATATCAAATGTAATTATCATAAACAACAACAATATAAAAGAATTCAAAGTAGTTGATAGCAAGTACAAGCAAAAATAATGACCAATAAACTTTTTCACATACCTAGTTCAAGTTAAAATGGACAAAATTGTATAAATAACCTATGTGTGTAAAGTGTCACTAACTTTTTGTAAGTATGATTTCAAACTTTAATTTTGTGAGAAATGATATATTAAATATCATTGTCAATAAGTTTATCCCTTTATTTATGAAAGTCAAATCAATAATATTACAATAGGACCTGTAAAGTTTGTTTTTATGTATACTTTAATATTTCCCCTTTGAATTTGAGAGCCCCGCGCGCGCGTGCACACACACATTTTGAAGCTCATCAATTTAGGGATCTCATTTAGGCCTTGTATAATCTACATTGTTTGTAAAATGAGAATAAAAAATATAGCCATTGTAGGCTCTACATAAGAGATGAAAAGTAAAAAATGATGGCTGTATGTGATTGATAATGATCATATTTTTTATTTTTATGAAGAAAAATAAGAATCAAACGGGCCCTTTATATGTAATCTTATATCCATTAAGCGACTAAAATGATTCCTGTAATGAGTTTTGGGTCGATTAATCCAAGTTAGATGATCAATGACACCGATTATGAGAAACTCCTCGAATTTAATTGCTCAAACTAAATAGACTCGAAAGAAAAGTATAGGATATTTAACTTTTTTTTTCAAGAGATTATACTCAAGTTTATGTCCACTAGACTAAGGTCAATTCATGTTCAAAGTCATTTTATCAACACATGACTGCCATCCCAAATATCACACACATAGTCAAGTCCTACTCACATATCATAGTGTGTGCAATGCAGAGGGTACATGAAAAAACCTATACTAAGTACTCCATAAAAACGTAAACAACTAATGGAAAATATGCTTCAACACCTCTATTAAACTCATATTTGGTCATAACATACATGTTCAAGTAACTTACATATCATGCTGTAATTTTGTTTTTGTTTTTAATAGATAAAACATAAATGAGCCAAATACACAAAAACAAAAAATATGCAACAAAAATAAAATAAAAAATGCATATGCCAATGCAAACAAAACAAG
Organism: Osmanthus fragrans; assembly: GCA_019395295.1. Taxonomy (NCBI): domain Eukaryota; kingdom Viridiplantae; phylum Streptophyta; class Magnoliopsida; order Lamiales; family Oleaceae; genus Osmanthus; species Osmanthus fragrans. Next base: position 9,921,408 of record CM033361.1, read on the forward strand.
ATGCACGCTATTAAGAATAAGCACAAGTATGCATCAAAAATACCAATTCACCGAGACATAAAACTGCTCCTCCCTTGAAGAGCAACACAAATAACATAATAAGTTAGATCATCTTTCTAATCATAGAGATCATTCTTCTTAACCTAGACTTGCCTAGTTGAAGACTTATTTCGAATCATCTGTGTTATTAACTCGATCAATTGATTTACCTAATTAGTAAGGAAGTCAATCTGGCCCTCGAAATCCTGATTTCTATTTCTAGTGAAATTTTAATTTCTAATTATGTTTAGAAATTTATAACACGTAGGCCTTATATGTGTTAACTCACCAAAATTAAAACTAGTAGGGATAAACTTAGGTCTAAAATTATGAGGTCACTGATATTTATTCTTAGGTTGGTAGGTCTTATGCTATCTAGTAGGCTTCTGTCCTACGATACCCTTGTTCTTTAGTTGAGGATAAGGAACGTACTTAGGCTGGTTGGTAGCAGAGACAAAAATGGGTTTGGAAGTATTAGCCCTATTATAATCGGTCTGTCTATAACTTAGACCTCTTTGTAACTAGCAGGATTGTTCAACCTTAAAATACTGTCCATCTTTTGAGATCCACTCAAGAAGGGATGAAGTTAAATATTGGATTTCTCAAGGTTGCTTGCTAGGGTTTTAACCTTAGCTTAGTTTTTCTTGACTAATCATAACTCACTAAGTCTTTTGGTTGACTCCATAAGTTCATTTACAAGTCTCTCTCTTTCTAGCTCAAGTGCATTAACATTTTTAAGCACAATTTTATTTACCTTCTTAATCTTAAGGCTCTCTTCAAATAATTGATGATAAGCTTTACGTATATCTTTCTTATATTCAAAATCTTTCCCCAGAGTACTCACAACTATCTACTTTCTCAATCTTCTCACTGTCCTTATCATATTCACTCATAATCCTAGCAGTGAAGACCATAAACTTCCCACTCTCATCATTAGTGGATCTTTCACTTTGATTATCCGAGCTAGACTCGTCACCAGTAAGAGTTGCATTTATCATTTCTCCTATAATGGCCAAAACCTTGACACTTATGGCATTTCATAGATTAAGATTTCTTTCTAGACTCACTAGGAACACCTTTATGTCTCTTTTGAGGTTTTTTCTTATTTTTAAATATTTTTTGAAATTTCTTAGCAAAATAAGCTATATTCTCATCACTAATGCTCTTTGTATAAGAAGAGTTATACTCTTCTTCTTCTCTAACAGTGTTCGAGGCTATATATTCGTTCTTTTTGGCTTGAGATATAGTAAGTTCATAAGTTTGGAGAGATCTAACTTGTTCTTCAATTATAAACATATTTAAACCATTGCTATCCTTGATAGCCATAATTTTATGCCTAAATATCTCAAATAAGGATCTAAGGATTTTTTTGACAATTTTGGACTCATGATTTCTCTTGCCTAGATTGAAACTAGAGTTAACTATGTTATTCAAGTTCTCATAAAAGTCAATGAAGGTCTCATCATCCTTTATCCTAATTCTTCAAACCTAGTGGTCGACATCTGTAACTTAGAGTTCATAACAGCCCGAGTTTCCTCACGTGTGGTCTGTAAAATATCCTAAATCTCTTTAGCAACCTTACACATAGACACGCTTAAATTCTTCTGTGACAAAACCATAAATAAAGCATGTAAAACTTTACTATTCCAATTACACTTATCTAAATTAGTTTTCGACCAATTAGCTATAGAAGTGGGGGTGATAACACCGTCAACGGTGCTAGAAAGTGCAGTCCAACCATTTACTAAGCTCAACCAAATGCGCTCATCCATCGATTTCAAAAATGTTCTCATTCTAACTTTTCAATAAGCATAGTTATTGCCATCAAAATATGAAAGAATAAACAATGAACTACTCAACTTGAAAGTTTGGGTCAGGAATTGAATTTGAGCTCTGATACCACTTGAAAAGTACTTGTTTGATCCTAAAATCACCTAGAATGGGGGAGGGAGGGGTGAATATTGCTGAATTAGAAATCACCAATTAAAAGTAACAACTCACTTTTTAATTGTTTCAGATGTTCAGTCAATCAAGTTAATTTTATCTTATGTTAAATTGCCACAATAGTTAATAAAAAAGTAAATAACGCAGGATTTGTTGACGAAAAAGATCATTTAAGGATTAAAAACTCTGGGACCAATTTAGTGATTTCCACTATAGACAATAAGAAGTTACAGTATGATCCAACTTAGAAAACTCACTATACTCGGTGATATAATTCTTACAATCTTCAAGAACTGATGGAACGTACTTCACTCAAACCTGCTTCAGATCTTCTGGAATTGTTTATCTACTATGGATCACCAAGAACACCTTGTTGTTGTACTCTTCTTGTGCTTTTGGTCCAACATCCCTCAATTTTCAGTAACCTCTGAAAGTTATTGAGAAAGTACTTTTCTGATGATGGTTAGGAAGTGGGTGTTTTGAATTATGTGATTTTGATGTTTTTCCCAATTTGTGATTGATTTGATCTCAAGATGTAGAATTGTTGTATTTTCTCTCCAGAGAATGTTATGAAGGTAGAATATAATGATCAACCACCATTTCACAAAGTGAGGCGTAGGTATATATAGTAGAGAGGTTCTGGGTAGAATGAGTCAGATAAAATTCTTGAAACGCGATTTAGGGTTTTTCGAAAAATACCGTTGCTCGAGTGAAAGCCCAGCGACAGCAATAGGCAGACGGTAGGCTAGTGATAGTGTTACTGTTTTGGACGCTCGAGCAACAGTTTGGGGGCAATCTAGCATAATTTCAACAACTTTTTTCTTTTTTCTTTGTTCCATAACCGATCACAATGACTCTTGACTCATCTATACAACCTACTAATAGATTCTTTGATTTTTACAACTTTTTTATAATATTCCTTTTGTCGAAAGAATAGCCAACACAATTAAAACCTAACAATTTTAATTATGTATGTTGATGCAACCACACATTCATTTTGTTACATGCATTTTATTGTTTCAACTTTTTATGTCAATGGATAATTGTACATAAGTTTCAATCTATTATTCCAGTAGAAGGTTGGTCGTTACCCTTTCATTATAGTTCAAAACTTCATTATGCTATCTTGTGAATTTCACAAAATCACGAATTACTTTAAATTTTTAGACACCAATCCAAATTATAGTGCAATGCACAATCATGCAAAAGAGGGGAAAAAAATAGACACGAAAAGACCGTATAACGATTTGAATTAGATTTTGACAATTTCTCTCGTTAAAGATTGGTTACTTAACTATAATGAAAAGTTGATAATCGATGTGACACATTTAGCCTCGTTTTAGTGTAGTTAAAAGCATTTTTTTAGTAAATTTTGATAAAAATTGATAAAATGTGTGGTTGAAAAGTACGGATTCCATAAAATAAGTGGTTTAATTGTTGATTTTAATTTAAACTTTTATCAATTTTTTAAGCGACACCAAACATGAATTTAAAATGTTGAAGATTAACTTGTTACTAAAATAATAAATTAAGGACTAGTGATGTAATTTTCCTATACATTACCTTTTGGTGAGCGTGGGAGTGGGGGATTTGTACATGTGGACCAGTAATTTTCATTTTTTAGTAGAGTAATGCTATTCGTGGTAAGACTATTAGTAGTTGCTCTTCGTGGTATACATATGATAATTTGTGATTTGATACACGAGTCAATAAAAAAAACTATCATATTAATACATCAAATTATAAACTATCACATGTATATCATGTAGGACGATTATTGATAGTCTTCACTACAAATAATACTACTCTTTTTAGTATTGGTCGATTTTATTCGAATGCATCAATTTTGATGGAATTGCAACAAGAAATAATGTCCCTCATGGGCGCGCAGTCAAATGTCGGCTATTGAGATTCATTTATTATTTTGTATAAAAAGAATTTGGAAAGTATAAATATAAAAGAGAAAATAATAGAGGAATAATTGAAGGAGATTTTGCATAGATGTTCCTACAATGAAAATGGATAAAAAAAAAAAAAATGTATCACTTTTTGAAAAGGTTATAAAAAAATGTCCTTTTTGGGTGTAAAAAAGTCTCATTTACCATTGTAATTACTTTTTGTATACATTTAATGCTTAATCAATGCAAAAAATTGATATTTGGCTCGTTGAAAATGATACCCATGAATTTAGTAATATATGGATAATATAATTGTTAACCAGACAAAAAATTATTTCATAACATTTTTTTAGAAGATTAAGTGATATTTTCTCTCAAAAAACATAAGTTTATATTATTACTCATTGAAATATCGAGCTTGAAATCATAGTTGATTCATCTTCCATTCTGAGATTAACATTAATAATTTGTTGAATAATTTTATCTTATAACTTACTATTTTGAAATTTTAAATACAATACGCTCACATTACTTTTCAAATTATTCTTCATTCATTTTATTTTGTAACCTATTTTGACAAAATATAGCTGCTTCGAAGCATATAAAATTTTGAAATATTCCCTATTTAATATAGCATTGTGCATTTTTTTTTTTAACATTTAGTGATTTGATAGTTGAATATTGATGAACATACTTAATACTTCATCAAAAATATTTTCCGTCGTACACTAAATGCGATGTCATCATATACTAATTGTCAACACCAACAATTCAAATATCTATCTCAAAATTTGTTAACTGGTAATATAGACATTGTAACTTTCCATCTAATCAATTTGTAACTCTTCAATCGAATTTATTCATTGGTGCCTCATATATGCATTTAAAGTCCGAATATTAAATTTATATAGAATGCTTACCATTTCATTTGCTTAATTTCAAGTATGAGTGACAATTTAAGATTTCATAGTCTTCCAAAAACAATACAAAACATTTAGTCCATACAATTGAACTATAGTTCTCGACAATTTTTTATTGACTTGACAGTAAGGCCTCCGAACCAATTATTTGGACACACAATTTTTGGGTTCACATAAACAACATTATTTAAAAACATAACATAAATTGAACATATCGGATTACGTTAAACATCCTTCTTCTACATCAAGCATCATCTATATTTGACATGTCACTACCGTTATCTTCCATCTCATCGTCGAAATTAATGGCAATAATATCAGATGGTGAGACATTTGAAATGTATTTGTCATTAACTGAATCGTCTTTGTAAGGGAGCATGTAGGCAGACACATTGTCAACTTCTTTGTTCAATAATGGAGAGGATGGGAAGGAAACCTCGTTCAAGTCCAGAAAATGAACCGGTAAAAGGATCCTCCGACATTAGGTTGATCCACATTATCATCATCTGAATCGATTATAATGTTGAACAAATTGGTATTCAAGAAGGGATATGGTGGCACACTAAAATGTTGTATGTAAATTGTTCTTTTTGCTAAAGTGTAGAAATATGTTTGAAGTTGTAGGCTCATTCTGAAAGACTAAACCTCAATTTTGTTTTAATGTATTATAGAATAAAATTGTTTGCAATTATGTTCCATTTATTTACTTTTTTTTTGTCAATGTAATTAATCTTACATTCATATGGTACGACCTTTTTATCAACACGTTTCAGTAATTCATTTTCGTTCATCGATATTGCACTTCACTATGGCATTAGTGGTAGTATCATTGATCATCTAACTTCTTTACAAACGATTCCTTTAAAATGACAACTCGATAGTTTGACATGCTATACAATAAAAAAGTCTTTGTACCCATGAACATGAACATGAACTAAACAAACATGAAAATAAGTTGTTTGACGTACACATCATGACATAGCTTTAAAAGAATATGATAAATTATAAGTCCAAAAGCAACACATAGCTGTCCGGGTTAGTGAAGTCCTATTGCGTATTATTTGTCCCTCTTCTGGACACTCCTAGTGTAGGGGGTTGAAAATCCATCTACATTCGCTTCTGTCATTTTTTTGATTAATGCAACCTCAGCAAAACCATATACCTTAGTACTAAATAGCACAATTCTTCCTAATTTTGGCCTAATTCTTCTTCTGATTCGTTGTTCCTTACATTGCTTCATCTTAACTGTTATTTGGACAAGTTTTGTCCCTTTCTTATATATTTTTCGAGAACGAGGATTGATATATGACCTATTCAATCTCATTCAATTCTTTCGAATTCATTGGATCCTTTTTCGTGTTCCAGAATCCCTTCTTGCGTGCGTTCCAGAATCCCTTGTCGCATGGGGGGTTTGGTGTGATATTTTTCAACTTTTTTGTAACTTTTCCAGCTAATCAAATCATATTTAATGAAGGACATGCAATGTATTTTAAATTTTTATAAGGGCAAAAAAGTTCAAAAGTGACAAATTTGACAAAATTATTAAAACGTGATATTTTTGTTGTTAAAAATGTAAAAAGTGACATTGGATATAATTTTCTCATAATTGAATTGAGAATTAAGTGAGAAATATAATGAATGATTATGAACAATTAAGTAATATTGAATAAATTGAATAGCATAAGGAATTGAATTGTGAATAAGAAATTTAGATTGTAGAATGTAGAATGTAGAAGATAAATTTTAAAGAATTGGTGTGAAAATTTTGGTTAAATTCTTGGGTATTTATAGAGTTTGGAAAAATAAAAAATAACTAATGTCATTCAAAAAAAAAAAAAAAAACCAAAATATCACTTTTTCAAAATATAAGAAATTATTTTTTAATCAATTTAAACGTTTGGCCCAATTGTAATTATTTAAATTTTTGAGTATTGTTGATTTGAGATTATTTTATTTTCAAAAGTCATGATCTTCTTTAGTAGGATATGCAAATACATGTAGATTATATCTCTGCTCCACATAAATGTAAATCACAAACAGCATATGTGTTTACATGTGGAGGAATAGCTATATCATGAAGATCTGTGAAGCAAACATTGACATCATCATTTTTAAATCATTTTAAAATTATTGCAATCCATGAAACAAGTCAATAACGTGTATGGTAGATGAACATGACCTATCATATCCAAGTATCATGCCCATTAAGTTCAACAAAAGATAATCTAACAATTTTGTATGAAAACAGTGCAATTTGTATTGAAAATCAAAGTAGGCTAACAAAACATATTTCTCTAAAATTCTTCTATATACACGAGTTTCAGAACAATGGAGATATCAATGTTTTACAAATTCGTTCAAGTGACGATGTTGTTGGTTTATTGTTAAAAGGAATGTCAATATCTACAATCAAGACTAGTGGTGGGCAAAACCCAATCCAACCCACGAAACCCGATCGATCCAACCCAACCCAATCCGAGCGATTTGGGTCGACTTTTAGCTGTTATTAGGTGGGTTTCGGTTATTGAGTTGAATGGTTGGGTCGGGTTATAGGTTAACCAGGAAAACCCGATATAACTCGACCCCCTACTAAAAAAAAAAAAGATATAAAATGAAAAAAAGCCCTAAACTTCTCTCACTACCCTAGTCTCTTCTTCACGCCCTCCGCAACAGGTAACAACGCCTCCTTTGTCTCCCATCATTTTCTCTCAAATCGCCAAGCCATTATGTATATGATCAAGCAAAGATGGTGAAGAAGATAGCGATGGCAACGTAAAAATCAGAGGAAATGAGAGCTGCTTTGGAAATGCATTTTTCTGGAGGAAGAAGAAGATAGAGTGAAATTTTCTTCAAAAGATAAGATTCCTTCCTATTCTTCACGTATTTAACTCCTCTTCTCCTCTTTTTTTTTTTGTTTTTTGTTTTTTTTTTTGGTAAAATTACTTTAACTTGTTTCAAGTTTCAACTAGTTTTCATTTCTGTACTGTGTTTGTTATTTCAAGGATGGATATATACAAATAGGATTTATATGTGTGTGTTTACATGTACACAAACTCGCACCTGTATGAGAGTATCTGGTTTATTGTTGGGTTCCTTCTCTGTTATGAGAAATCGGAACCCTAGAAGAGCTTTTGGTTCATTTCTAGTTGAGTAGTGGATGGTTATATTGTTGTTTATTTACTTTCCTTTTGATTTTATAGTTATTATTGATTTGGGGGTCTTTTCTCATTTTCTTTATCGCCCATAATGGCAACTCTTGAAGAACTTGTTACTGCAACAAAAATCCTACCAATGAATTTTATGGAAAAACAATGAATTCATTATAATTTACAGATATGAGTATATGCGTATATATATGTTTTGGACTATGAATTCTTGGAACTTGGAGAAAATGCGTTTGAGGTTTTGAGTTTAAAAAAGTTGTTGGGATTCTGGGAATAGTGATCACTATGGTGAGCTGTTGAGACCCAAAAAACTGACGAGACTACTTTTGTGGGCGAGGGTTAGCTGCAATTTTCTCCCAAACACTCCCGTCATTTTCTCTCAACCCGACCCGACCCGACCGATACTTGACTGAGTTGGATTTTAACATTTATTTGGGTTGAGTTGGTTTGATTTTAGATCAAACCGATCGTGTTGGGTTGGATTTGGGTTGGGGCAAAAACTGACCCAACCCAACCCACGCCCACCACTAATCAAGACTTTATTGGTATGCGAGATTAAAATGCTTCGACTCAAAGATCTTCAACGATTAACATCATGGGGATAGCTATACTTTTTTTCTTTAGTCTATATTTTGTCCTATTGGATTTTCCTGATAGGGTTTAACGAGGTAGCATTTTTTTAACTGTACTCTTTTGTTTGATTTTTTTCTCATTGGGTTTTTCTCGGCAAGATTTTTTATAAATCAGTAATTGTGCAAATAATTTTTAAAGTGAGAGTGTTGTAAAACAATGAGATAATTATTGATGATTATTTAGTTTTATCATGTACATACATAAATCTTATTTAGTCTAAAAGAGTCTATTCTGCTCTGATTGTAACTCTAATTTTGAACAACCTCGGTTATCACTTATCAGTAAAATATACAATTGAGTTTTTACTCATTTATTTCTTTTCTTATTCCTTTAATTTCATAACGACACTAATTTCCCAACATCTCATAAACATTTCAATAAAAAAAAAAAAAATCAGTAAAAATAAAATAAAATGGCAAGCAGACCTTTAACAGTCATAATTAGTTTTTATTCTTTCATTTTTGGCCAAGGTGAAGTGTTGATATGAACATGGAATGAATAATGCAATCTGTACATAATGAAGTTACATTGTTCACATACAGATGAAGTGCTAAAAAGAGAGTGAGTTTTTTTTTTTTAATCGATTGAAGAAAATCTGATCCAATCATATCTCACTATGTTATGTGTATGCAAATCATTATATACACGTAGCACAATCGATACTTTTATATGTGGCATTCACATGAGTCCACCTGTGGTGAAGATTAACAAGGTCAAGCTTATTGGTCAGACAACTATTTCATGACAGAACTTTGTGCTCAGTAAATCCCTTTTGTTTTTTTAAAAAATTATTCCGTTCTTCCTTTATTGAAGGCAACCCTGCAACGAGGACAATTTTTATGAAGTGACTAATTGTATCCAATCTTGTGTTCCATAACAAAAGAAAAAGAAAATTATATAATTAACTCCAAATTTATTCATTACTTAATTTTTCTATTCTCTATCGTAGACTTCTTGTTGTAGACTCTTTCTTTTCAATGGCCTTTAAATCATTATACATGTAAATTACACAATTTTAAGTGATAATTATCATGATACTAGAACCAATCATAAAACATGTTTAAGTTACAATATTATCTATTTATAAAAAAATTGTCACGATCCGACATGTTCAAGACAAAATTTAAATAAATAAATTAGTTCTTTACCTAACAACTACAAAACTTCCAATGCACAAATTGCTGAACTTGAAAAAAATATTCTGCAAAACGTCTATCAATCAACTTTTTCATTCAAATTACATTATGGAGTCATTCAGATTAATATACATATAGAAAATAAAATCGCAAATCACATACAGACATCTCTATGATGCTTTTATTTTTGATATTCCATAATAAATACTGTAGATTAATTTTAGAGTACAACAGAAATCTCCAGTGCAAAAAAAAAAAAAAATTAATAATAATTAAGGAGGAAAGGAAGCTTAACTAATTTAAGCTTGAACTGCATTGCCAAAGGATCTATAGTTGCCCACCGGTTCGGGGGACGTAGAGTTGTCAAAATAACCGGGCAAACCAAACCCAAGGCAGCCCAGCCCATTTGACAATTCTACTGAGGATTGAATTATCCTTCTTTCTCTTCATATTTACCACTGCTATTATCGTTGAAACTTGCCCACAGAAGCCCGATGGAGAAAGCGGACGTCCTCAAAGAAAAGGACCTAAACTTGAAGAATAATTAACGGTTTTAAAGGGTTTGTGAAATGGTTTAGAATTAATGGAGAAGGATCTTCCAAGCATATGCCTTGAGCATTCACTTTTGCTTTTCATTTGGTGACATCTTTCCTTTACTTTGAGCCCCATATTAGGAAGAATATATTTTATAATAATGATTTTTTAAAGAATGTGTGGTTAAAAATTCGAGAGAAATTTTGAATTTACGTGCAAAATTATTTTATTAGGAAATGAGTAATTGAAAATAAGTTTGAAAAAAGAATGAATTTTTAAAGAATAATGGGGTCAAACAGGAGGCTAATATCCCTTAAAAGAGTTCGATTCAAACATACGCGCATGAAATTTTTTGTAGTTGCCCAATACGCGGTTTCTTATGGGATGTGAAATAAGAAATGGTCACATTTTTTTATTATATATTTTTTTCTATTTTATCATTTTCCTATCCATTCTTAGTCTAATTGTTTATGATTACATTTTCCTGTCCATTCATAGTCTAATTGTTTATGATATATGGGAAGAGGAACAAACATAACTTGGTGGACACTCATTCATCACTTATACTTTCAGTAGACAAGCGACACACTAATGAATAATGGCTCAAATACAAGTGACCCTAATCTAAAAGAATTCATCAACCATAATGCATCATTTCAAGTTTTCACCAAGGAAAATGCCCCTTGTCCAGGGTGGGGGACATACCCAAAAATAGGGGACCGAGGTGGCACCATCTCGGCCCTTGATCTGAATTTTTGAATTTCGGATAAAGGGCTGAGGAGGTGTCATCTCAGCCCCCTGTTTTTGGGTCTGTCCTCCACCCTGTTTGAATAGCAGTGTTGTTTCACCAATTATCCAAGATGTCCAAAACAAATTGATAAAATGCGAAAAATTGTTTTGTGCTATATTCATCCCCAGATATGATGCATTTAATAATATCAACACTGAACTGGTAATTAATATTTTTCTCCATGCACAAGAAAATATAATGATAAGTGCGTTTTGCACACTTATTTAAGTCACAAAACATGGACAATTGTGAACGTGTATGTTGAAATATGACTTAATTCGGTGCAATTTGTGTTTGTAGGGTTACATTGATGGATGAAACGAAAAGTATGCGAAAACGAGCGAAAAAGAATAAAACGGAAGAAAACGAAAGTCCAGGGACCAAATTGCAATTTTATAAAAGTTATCCCGAAGGTCGAATCAAGCATGGAGATGGACCAAGTACAAATTGGTGAAGTCATGGAATGATTGAAAAAGGGAAAAGAAGAAGTGAAGTCAAAATAGGAAAGAATGAAATTTGGGGACCAAAATGAAGGAAATTGAAAGCAATTCCTTCCAAGCGATCGCTTGGAAGAATTCTCAAGCGGTCGCCCACGTATATGCAGGGAATTCGATGGACCATTTTGAATGAACTAAGCGATCGCTTGGTATGTTTTCGGCGCGAAATTTTCTGGTTTCCTTGTTTGAACAAAAAACATTTATGGAAAGGTATCTAGGACCCCTTTAAAAGCCCTAATCTTGTCCAGAAACAAGGGTTATGCATTATTACACACTTTTGACATATTGGAGAACAAGAAGAAGGTGAAAAACGAGAAGATTGATTCCAAGATTCTAGATTTCACTTAAAGAATTGATAGGGTGATGTCTTCTCTTATTTATTTATTTTGTTTTCTTAGTTTTTCCATGCTAGGCTAGATTTGATTGTGTTAGGTGAACGATGAACCATGTGATGTGATATTTCAATTTCTAGTTTTATATTTTTGACGTTAAAACACGTTTTGAATTGATGAATGATTATATACATTGAATTGAGTCCATAATTATTACGCATACGATTATGTGATTTGTGGTGGTTTATTTCATCCATTCGAAAGATGAGAAATAGATTAGACAGGGTATAAATCATCATAGGGTCCGATAGGGGATAGAGATATACCGCTATGCTTTACGTGAATCTCCAAGTGTTCATATATATTCATGCATTTTATATATTTGTTCCCGTCATAGAGATATAGTCCGTGTCGTATATGAAAATAGGTTCAAACTTAATCCAGAAAAAGAGTCTTGAATAAAAGAGGAACACTGATTCGTCATAATTCAAATGTGTTGTCAAATTGTAGAACTAGGGTTGAAATAGATTGTTGTATGGGGATTCGCGAACCTAGTACGCCTTTTATTCGATTGTTATCTCAAACTTGCATTTAGCTATATCATTGCATGTAGTGGAATTTGTATTTAATTAGTTAATTCATTCACTTTTGCATTTTTAGATCACTTAGTTTTATTGCAATCTAGTTACAAAAACTAAAACCACGTATTTTGTTTCGGTTAAGGTCGAAATAAGTATAGTCAAACTATTAAATGTCTGTGGGAACGATACTTAGACTTAAAAATCCACTTTATTACTTGAAACGAACCGTGCACTTGCGGTACTATAAGTCGAACACATTTTCGCGTGTCAAGTTTTTGGCGCCGTTGCCGGGGATTTAATCTAGTTTGATTTTATTTACCTGACACTAATTCAAATTTTTTTTTGTTAATTTTCTTTTCTTTAGTTAGTTTAAATCTTTTTCTGTTAGTTATCTGATTGTTACTATTGTTCATCTCTTAGGTCTTATATGCGAAGATCGATTGACGGTGAGTTGATTCCAACTGATCCGGAGATCGAGAGAACCTTTCATCGTAGACAAAGGGAAGTATCAGCAGCACAAGAAACAGATCAAAAAGAGCAAGTATCAATGGCAAACCAACAACTCAATCCGGCACCTCTAGCAAATGCAGAGGCAGAAGATGAAGGAAATATGCTACTTAGGAATTTTGTGGCACCATTCGTCGTCCAAAGACAATCAGCATTGTTTATCTACCATTTGGACAGTCAAACTTCCAGTTAAAAATAAATGTCATCCAGCTTTTCCAGAATGGGCATCAATTTCACGGGATTGTTATTGAGAATCTACACACACATATCCCGATTTTTGGATATGTGCCAACACTCCAGGTATCAATGAATTTTGGATGACGCTATCAGACTGAGATTATTTTCACACACCTTACGAAATAAAGCTCTAGAATGACTGGATTCACTTCCTGTTGCAAGCATAACCACTTGGGATGAGCTAGGTCACAGGTTTTGTACAAAATTCTTATCACCAGCCAAGGTAGCATAGTTGAGACATGCCATATCAGTGTTTACGTAAAGTGACTCCGAATCTTTTGATGAGGTGTGGAACAGGTTTAAAAACATGCTATGAAAGTGTCCTCAACACAGTTTTGACAATGTTGGACTCCTCATCCAATGGCTCATTAACTACAAGAACAGTCGACGGAGCTTGGGAATTGTTTGAAAGGATGGTAGACACTTCAGCGATGTGGTCATTCGAGCGGGTAGTTCAGAAGAAATCATCCAGCGTCTATGAAGTAGACACCTACTCAGCTTTATCTACCAAGATAGATTCATTATTTCATAAAGTAGAGAATATATCACATTTGGCAAATGCAGCACAAGCGAGAAAACTGAATTGCGAAGAATGTGGAGCAAAACATAGCACAACAGAGTGTCCAATCCTTTCACAAGGGATGGAACGGATAGATTATGCACAGTGAGGCCAACGCCAACAAAACAATCCACACTCTGAAACTTTCAATCCCGGGTGGAGAAATTATCCAAATTTATCTTGGAGAGGAAACCAAAACAAGTTCCAAAATCAGAATAAACCTCCGGGACAGTTTCAACAGGAGAAGAAGATCTAGCTGGATGAGATGTTTGCAAAATTTATGGAGAAGACTATAAGTACATGGAGAAGACAGAAACAACCATCCAAAATCAAGGTGCAGCAATCAAGAACCTTGAGACTCAGATATGACAGATAGCACTTGTGGTGAATGGAAGGGCATCGGGTGTCTCTTGCCAAACAATATGAGGTGAACCCTAGGGAACAATATCAAGCCATTACTACGAGTAGTGTGATTTAGTTACCAGAAATCAAGGTGAAAAGATTGGATGCAGACAAAGAAACACTATTGCCTTTAGAAAAGGAAAACTCTGAACATACAAAAGAAACATCTACAAAGGAAGGTTCAGATACATCACAGAATAAAGACCTGCTCTTGTCAATCCATACGAGCCATCAAATTTTATTCCCTCAGAGGTTGAAACAGCATAAATGTGAGCAATAATACAAGAAATTTCTTGAAATCTTCACGAAACTCCATATAAATATCCCATTTGCAGAAGCACTGTTCAAAATGCCTAGCTACGCCAAATTCCTGAAAGACATTCTCTTCAAGAAACGAAAGCTAGAGGAATATGAGACAGTGATACTAACAGAAGAGTGCAGTACCATAATTCAGAAAACCTCCCACCAAAACTGAAAGATCCAGGGAGTTTTACTATACCTTACACTATTGGCGAATGCTATTTTGATAAAGTTTTTATGTGATCTTAGTGAAAGTATTAATCTAATGTCCCTTTCTGTTTTCAGGAAACTCGGTTTGAGTAATGCTAAAGCAACCACGGTGATACTACAATTAGCTGATCGATCAATGGCACCGAGGGGGATAATTGAAGATGTGCTAATCAAGGTGGACAATTTCATTTTCCCGGCCGATTTCTTTATTCTAGATATGGAATAAGACAAGAGCGTTCCACTTATCTTGGGCAGACCATTTCTAGCTATCAGCAGAGCTCTGATAGATGTTCAAAAGGGGCAATTAAATTTGAAACTTGACGAGGAACAAATCACTTTCAATATTTTTAAGGATTTGGACTTTCATACCGAGCCAAATAAGTGCCTCCAAATTGTTGTAGTAGAAAATGTGGTGAATGACACAATTGTGGTTCAAAACCATTCAGACAATTTTGAGGATCTCAAGGTGCATTCTCAACTAAAACAAAAGCATGAGAAACAGGGAACCTACATTGTTGAGTTTGAGGGAGATAATGAGGGAAAATCAGATGACGTGGATAAGGGTAAGGTTAAAGTTTGGAGGAAAGCTGTAGTAAGAAAGAAATTATCGTCGAAAAAGTTCATCAGGACCTTCAAGGCTATATTCAACGTACCTTATCTAGTACCCCTTTAAAGCCCTAATCTCGTCCAGAAACAAGGGTTACACATTATTACACACTTTTAACATATTGGAGAGGAAGAAAAAGGTGAAGAACGAGAAGATTGATTCCAAGATTCTAGATTTCACTTCAAGAATTGATAGAGTGATGTCTTCTCTTATTTATTTTTTTTATTTTCTTTGTTTTTCCATGCTGGGCTAGATTTGATTATGTTAGGTGAACGATGAACCATGTGATGTGATATTTCAATTTCTAGTTTTATATTTTTGACGTTAAAACGCGTTTTGGATTGATGAATGATTTATATACATTGAATTGAGTCCATAATTATTATGCATATGATTATATGATTTGTAGTGGTTTATTTCATCCATTTGAAAGAGGAGAAATAGATTATACAGGGAATAAATTATCGTAGGGTCCGATAGGGGATAGAGATATATTGCTATATTTTACGTGAATCTCTAAGTTTTTATATATAATCATGCATTTTTATATATTTGCTGCCATCATAGAGATATATTCGGTGTCGTATATGAAAATAGGTTCGAGCTTAATCGAAAGAGAGTCTTGAATAAAATAGGAACCTTGATTCATCATAATTCAAACGTGTTGTCAAATTGTAGAACTAGGGTTGAAATAGATCGTTGCATGAGGATTCGCGAACCTAGTACGCATTTTATTCGATTGTTATCTCAAACTTGCATTTAGCTATATCATTGCACGTAGTGAAATTTGCATTCAATTAGTTAATTTATTCACTTTTGCATCTTTAGATCACGTAGTTTTATTGCAATCTAGTTACAAAAACTCAAACCACGTATTTTGTTTCAATTAAGGTCGAAATAAGTATAATCAAACTATTAAATCTCTGTGGGAACGATACTTGAACTTAAAAATTCACTTTATTACTTGAAACGAACTGTGCACTTGTGGTACTATAAGTCAAATACATTTTCGCGTGTTATATTACATAATTCACATTTCAAGTACATCTCTCATAGATTTGGCATTTCCATCCCATATATACACTGAAGCTTGCGGGTTGCTACTTGGAATGATTATGGAATAAGGAAAAAGAAAAAAAAATTCATTAGACATAAAACTTTCCATTGGGAGGATAAGAAGGTAAGTTGTAATAAAATATTAAGTGCATTGTTTGGTACAAAACACTGGAATTTCTATATAAGACTAGACGTTATAATTAACAAGACTTTAACTTCTTTTCTTGCTTTATTACTATCCGAGTTCTTTTCAATCCTCCTACCAAACATGCCATACCATTTCTTGTTGGAAAATACGGGTCATTGGGTAGTCTATGTGGGATTATCCGACCTGCAATATTTCAAAAGTGGATAGGAGAGAATGTTTTGAATGGAATTCAAATCTATAACTTTCCTAAATCCCTACAATTCCCAAAATAACTTCATGCAACCTCCTAATTGAAGTTATGAAAAAAGAGGAGGAAAGAAAATAAGGGTCCGTTTGATAGCATTGAATTACATGAAAAATGTTACATCCGAGGAATTCGAATTCTACTTTGGCTGTCTGATACGAAAGTGAAAATGGAGTTCGAATTCAAAGGTATAGCCACTTTAAATTTGTTTTCAACAAATTTCATGGAAAATGATTTTCTATGGTTTAGGTGAGTTTTTATTTTCCAACTTACATGAAATTTGTTTGCCTTTTCATTTTTGCTAATCAAACAGACACTAACAGAAATTCGTATGTGAAATTACATCAAAATTGGAAAGGCCATAAAGTTGCTATTTTAGCATGAAAACTCACAAAATAAAGTACTTAGATTGTAGATAATAATCTCCTTCCATTGTGATTGAGATTGACACCACTGGATTGCTAGAAAATGCAGAATTTGATGTTTGAAAAACAAGGTAATTCAACTACACAAAGATCTTGGAATTCGTCAATTCGAGTAAAAAAATATTTGACCCGAAATTAATGATTATGGATGCTGCAAATTATTACATGGTATCAGAACCTCAAGGTTGAATTCCTCGCAATAATTTATGCTTAAATAAGTCATTGATTCAATGGAGTTATGAATTTTGTATGTAAAATTTTCAAACTTTATGTGGTTTTTATAGCATCTTTTGATATTTTATTGCTTTTTTATATTGATAATTATGCAGTAAGATTAGTATGGTTAGAAAAGTATTTCAATAAACTTTCAAACCATATAAAGAACTTAAATTTTGGATTCAAAACGAAGAAGTTATGAGGTTTTGAAGTTTGGGTGAAACTTTGATTTTTGTAAGAAAATTGGTAAAATCTGAAATTTCATCATATCATAACTTCTTCTACACTTCATTTCATTTCAAACTTCCCATTTGATATGGTTGGATAGATCTTCTGGAGACTTTCCTAACGGTGTAAAGATCATTAATTTTGGCATTGAAAGGAATAAGCTATGCCCCCGAAATTTGGATGAAAATATGATTTTTTTTGTATGCAAATTGGTAAAATCCGAAATTTCCTCACATGATAACTTCTTCTACGTTACGTTTCATGATTCTCATTTAGTATGGATGGATAGATCTTCTCGAGACCTTTTAACGATATAAATATCGTTAATTTTGACATTGAAATGAAAAACATTATTACATCTAGAAGTTTGATCAAAATTTTGAAAATTGTGCATGGAATTTTTTTGCCATTCACTCTTGGACAAATTTGTTAATGTCCCAAACGCGACCTTAAAAATTGGTTTTTTAAAATCTAACCATACAGATGAAGTAGTATTTGACTAGTAGGATAATTTTTTTGAAGCACTCTCATTTTTTTTAAATGAAAAAAATACTCCGAAAATATTTACAATACCACATTTTATATACAATGAGTGGTGTGGGTCTTTAATTAGGTTATGTGATCCATTATAACTTGTTTCAAATTTTTGTGCTCGATTATATACTATTAGATCTATGCACACTTGTAACATCCTTAGAGGGAAGGCTAGAAAAGTAGAGGTTATGGAACTTGTTGGAAAGCTATGTGCTTATTTGAATTAATAAATAGATTTGGAACATGATCTAATGGGACACCTAAATATTTTTGTGACAATTTTTTTGTGATAAGCAGAATAAGAGAATTACGATGCCACTTCCCATTTCTTAGGGTTGTGTTGCAACAAATATTAAAGTGAGGTTGCGAATCTGTATAATAAAACTTAAATGATGTGAGTTTTATTCTTCGATTGTTATTGAAATTATTTTTTGGAAGAATTAATTTGTGATATCATGGTATATATGTCATAATTAGATAAATGTACATGTTTATACATTTATTACACATTATGTAATTAGCTCATTGAATTACATGATATCTATTAATTCTTGAATTGTTATGAATGCTAAGCTCAATAGAATTAGTGAAGTTATTATTTAGACATATTGATTGCCAGTTGAGTGATAGTTCGATTGTTGGAAGATTTAGAGAAAATATTACCGAAAACTATTTGATTCACCAATTGAATGGGAGTTCTCGAGCTGAAAGAATTAATGTAATTCTCGCTTAGAACTTATAGAATTTTGTATTATGAAATTAAGTCTATGATAGTGTAACAATAGGATTGTGAACGATGATTGAGAACATAGTGTAATTTTGACGTTAAATTATTGTATACATTAATTTGTATTAATGCAAAATGGTAAATGTGCATAAATTGGCATTTATTGAGAATAAAATTTCTTTAAATTCTGATAGATCATGGCATCAAAATCTATAATAGTTGATAAGCTATACGCAATAACATTTGGCATGATAAGACTTTGAGTGTACTAAAAGAACATTATGCTTTAGAGAGCACCAACCACGTAATAGTAGACTTGATGTGGATCATACTACTCTAAAGAATAAAGATCGAAATTTTGTCAAATATGGGAAAAAATATATGTTCTAGTGCTTGAGCATTTGAATTGTTAAGTTCTGTTATAGATTATCATTTTCTCAAATGTGACTTAGTTGAGATAGTTAACATAGTGTTGACATTTCTGTTGGTCACTTTTTTTAGATGAGTACTAAATTCAAACTAGTATCTTCTTAATAGATAAAAACATTGAGTTGAAGCGTCAATTTTCTCTATTGACACTATCCGATATGTGAGTTGAAAGACATGCGACTTGATGTTGTTAAGTCTCGAGAACTTGCTTGTGTAGCAATGTTCTAGTTTGCATAAGACTTCAAATCTTATGTATTAAATGAGTTAGAACAAATATGGGATAGAAGAGAAGTCTAGAAAGGAACCAAGATGAACATATCAGATAGTCAATACATGAAAGCGATTTTGGTATAGGACCATTATTATAAAAGTTCAAGTGTTTCAACCATACGATTTAAATCTCCTAGCTCAAAAGTAGTTAAGCTAAATAATGTTGCATATGAATATGTTCCTCTTAGTATTGTTTACATGTCAACACTATACATATTGAATCTTATCTTGTGTGGATATTTGATTCAAGAGTTAGAAACCCACTTTATATAAGATCAAGAAGTGTCTTTAGTCTATTGTCGAGTCTCCGACTTCATACAAAATGGATATATACAAATAACGAACATGAAGTGGAGGTTTATATGACTAGTAGATGCAACTTACTGTTGCAAAGTGGAGAAACTGACATCCTATTTGATGTCAAGATAGTATAAAAGACTACACTAACTTGATCTCAGTTATTGTTCTTCTTCTAATAGTGGTCTATTACTTGAACTTATATGTGGTGGTTCTATTCGTACTCACACTGATGATGTTTATTATGATTCTTGATATTTGTGCAATGGTTTGATATTTTGTTAAGAAAACCATTCAAAACTATAAGAGCTAAACTTCCATAGAGTAAATCTATCTGAATTTCTTTGCAAGCTACTATTAAGAGAGATAGAGATGAAACTTCATTTTTCATTACATCTGTAGATGGATTCACATATTTTAGTTGTGCCTATGATTTTCTTAAGTTGAAGATATTGTATTGATTTAGACTTTTCTGAAGTGGAGTAGAAAATCAGGTTATGAAAGTGAAAACTTTCAGAATTGTTTGAGAGCGTGAATCTCTATCATGAGAGTTCAGTGATCTAGGTAATGGAAGAGAAATTCTTATTGCATGACTATTCCTTAATCACCAATAATTATATGTTCTATTTGCTGAATGTGATAAAGCTTGAGATAATACAGTCCAATTTATGTGTTTGGTTAACTACAACCTGTCACTTAGTGAAGTTTTCTCTATGTTATACCTTCAGAATATATAAGTTTTGGACACGTAGATAACTAAATATGTGTTATCTTAGATTCATAATCGACTATTTAAGTTCTCGATAATGAGTTTGGAAACACGAGTCTATTAAGAGCAAGATGTAACTCTAAGATACACATGACAATCCAAAAATGTACTTAAGTGAGATTTTGGATGGATATTGAGTCCCAAGATGTCACATTTGACATTTTTTCTTAGTATTACAGAAAATTTTGGAAAATATTATTGAAATTGATATTATGTGTATTGATGAATCAATTTTGAATATATAAGAGTTAGTTTAAACTTCTAATTCAAATGGGAGTAATCTATTTTGAGCGGGCCATCTAAGAATTATCCAATTTCAATGATTCTTGATTTCGAGTGGGAGCTAAGAACTATTTAATTTCAATGTTTCTTAGTTCAGAAAACCAGTAGAGAAATTTAAAGAAAAAAGTTATGGAAGTATATATGAAGTATAGAATTTCAATCTAATTTGAGATGTGACAAAAGTTCTAATTGGACATTATGTTTATTGAGAACATTTACGTTCTTAAAAAAATAAGTGAAAGACTAATGAGTTTATGATAGATAAAACTCAATTTTTTTTAGAGAAAAGTTATAATCAATATGGGTATATCGAGTTAAATAAATATTTTTCTTAATAGTGAGATTCACTTCTATATGCCGATGCTAACCATGATATTGTGTTTAAATTTAGATTACACTAAATAGACTTAAAGACTGTATTTTCATTCTCATTCTCAATTGAGAATTGATTGAAAAGAACTAATCCCCGTTTGAACCCAATTATTTGATGTTATAATTTTTAGAATAGTATTTTTTAAGAATGTATGATTGAAAAAGAAGAATTTTTTTGGTTTATGTGTAATATTATTTAATTGTAAAATGTGTGGTTAAAAAGAAGAGAGATAAAAAATGTATTATAAATTTAATGGGGCTCAAACGGGAGCTAAATAAATCGATTTGTAGGTTTCATGTTGAAGACTTTTATAGTATTGTGGTAGCTTTAAAGTTACACTTGTAGCCTAATGTAGTTATCTTGAGAGTGGAATTTGAGTTTTTAAGAGGATTTAAATCTCGTATAAAATTTCATCATGTGGATGAAGATCGCCGTATTTATGTAAAGGTCTGATGGTAAGTTGTAATTCTAATTTTGATATTAATAACATTATACTAACTAAGCATGTGAATGAGTGTATTGAGACCATTTTGAAATGGTTGTCCTCAATCTTTAAGACGAATTACATTTGTTTAGCAAACTGTAATTTTGTATTAAAAAAATTATTCTAGTCTTCTTACTCTATTTCAAGAGTTATATACTTTAAAAACTCTAGAATATTTTTAACTGTGGAATTGTTACATTCTTTGTACTCCTGTATCGAAAGGCGACTGTATGAGTTCTCATATATGTCCAAAGACTCCATGAGTACGCAAAGAAATATCTAGAGAACTATATCCAATACAATAATTAGGAGTCAGAAGTATGCTATGATGTATACTTGTACTAACATTTGTCATGCTATGGATCTAATCAGTAGGTATAAATATTATCATTGGAAAGGGTATTGTGATACGTGAATTGTGCTACTGTTAGTTATTCTATTTTGTTGTTGAGAGAATAACTTATTATTGGAATATATATGCAAATATTGACTAAAGATGAGAGTTTATCGAGCACAAATAGTCACTAGACTTGCGTACTCTTACTATATAGAGTAGCAAAAAAACATATCTTGTAGTGTATATCTTGGCAGTTGAAGAAATTATTTGGTATAGATGTATTTTGCATGTAATGATACTAATAGAGAATATAAGATTCATGATATTTATGCGGTTACCTCATGTATTGAGAATTTCAAGTATCATGATAGAACCAAACACTTGATCGTATTTTCGTGAGAGACGTTAGTAAAGAAAGTGTCTTTGCGATATATCTACATAAATGATGACACTAATCATCATACTTTGAAGATGTCTAGAGATATACTTGTTAGTAATGTCAATCTCTAAAATTACGTAGGATATGATACTCAGTGTGTCAGAAAACTCTTGATTGAGTTTTCTGTGCCCATAGATGAACAATTTTAAGTTCATGTGTAATCTATCATTGGGATTACAAGATAATGATTTATATCTACATATAAAGTGTGACGAATAGGTTAAGATTGGTTTACTCACACGAACAATCGTCTCATACATTTTGGGGTGTGCTGGAATGAGACAAAATGATCAAGTTGTATACATGATCCGATCGCCTTGATGAGATTACAACAAATAATCGATAGTGATTTCTTATCATGTAGACCAGTTTTATAGCCAGATCAAGTTCTCAATTGGAGATTGTCTAGTTGAATATTTATAAGAAGAGCTCAAATTAGGTATCGGGGAATACCCGAATTAGGATATGTATGGTGCTATTTGTTTATAAAGAACATGACATAAGCCCTAAAAAAGTGAGAAAACATTGTAGCACGTGTTTCATACCACATGTGCTGTTACGATCAATATTTGGTAAATGAGTGAATGGATTCCCTACTTCCTCATTGTGTGAGATCTTGGGGTTTATATAACCTCATATACACCTTTATGACTTTTGACTGTTTCTTAATATTTTATTTTAGTGTTGCCACTTTAGTATGTTACCAATGACTTATTAATTCGGTTTAATGGAACATGTCTAGGAAAGCAGCCAATTTAAAGTTGAAGAATTCAAGTAAGAAATGAAAACTATTTTGACCAACATTTATATTTGTATTCACTAGCCAGATAATTGTGCTTAATCATTTAGGGTATATAACAAAATTGTGAATATAATAATATGATGTGGGGTTCAAATATGTTCCATAAATACTCGAGGGATCGAAAATACTTGAATTAATGTTGGAAAATAAATTTGGGGTATAGCAAGATGTAATGTTCCTCTAATAGAGTTACTATATATCTCTAATAGGTTTGTAGTATCATAACTCTAATATTACTCGCTGGTTGCACTATTTGTTTGCTATATTAATTTTTGTGAGATAGACCTTGAGAATGATTTAACGTGTGATATTTTTCGTCACTTGTGGTTCAGGTCAAATTCATCTTGTACGAGTGGGTGATGTTGAAAAATACGAGTCATGAATCGCCCATGTGGCGTGACCCGATCTAGAAGATTTCTAAAGTGGATAGGAAGGAAATCCATAACTTCCTTAAATCCCTACAACAACAAAAATAACTCATTGCAACTTTCTAATTGAAGTTGTGGTAAAAGATGAAGAAAGAAAATTATAGAAATCCATATGTGAAGTTACAACAAAATTAGAAAGGCCATAAAATAACTATTTTAGTATGAAAACTCACAAAATAAGACACTTAAATTGTGGATAATAATCCCCTTCCATTGTGATCGGATTGAGACTATTGGAGTGCTAAAAATGCAGAATTTGATGCTTGAAAAGTAAGGTAATTCAACCTTATCTTAGACGTTGAACTCATTGTGTGGTAACTTGCTCCAATTTCTTTGTTGTGAGTATTTGGTAATATTTTATTTCCTAATTTTTGCAATTAAAAATTTCATTGTAAAGGAAGTAGTCTTCCTCATTTATGGCTTTGAGTATTTCTTAAGTGTAATCACGGTATTCCTCTGCCACAAGTGAGAGCATTTTAATAAACTATCGGAGGTGCCGCTCTCTTTCTACTAAAAAAAAAGTAAGGTAATTCAACCACACAAAGATCTTGAAATTCATCAATTCAAGTAACAATATTTCACCTGAAATTTATGAATATGCATGCTGCAAATTATTATATTTCTATTACCTTTCCAAATACGGAAGGCTTTTAGATTTATTGGAGAATCAGTCACAGTCTGAATTGCATCAAATAACATATTTTTTAGGAGTGCTTCTTAACTCTTGAACTATCTGATAAATCGTCTTCCCGTTCTCAAAGTAGATGTTGTTGTTCGGGTGCTTTGTCTTGCATCTAGCATGACGCTCAAACTCATATGCATTCAGGGCCTTTATCAAAAGAATAATTTGAGAAGCAGGTTAGAGGGTTTAAAAGACAGAATCACCTTCATTTTTTAAATAGGAAGAAAAAAAAATGGATGGCTTACCTTTGAATATTCACAAGTTTGACACCTGCAAAGATAGCCAGATCCTTGAATAATTAATTCCACGAAGCTCCTTGTTACATGCAATAAGACTCCCATGAATCACTAGAAAGGGAACTAGAGTTACTTTTGAATAAGCTCAAAAGTTACTTTTTAATTAACTATTTTGCCAAATATGTTTGTGTTTTTTTAAACTTACTCTTCTTTATTCGATTTTTAGTAAAAAAATCTTACTTTTTTTTTTTTGGCAATTCGTAAATTTAACACTTTTTTTTTCTGCTTAGCCAAACATGCTGAACCTGATTAACTTCGACTTTTCTAATTGCACCATAGTTTATGCACACTTCTGGATCTTCGATAATCGATACCATAAGTTATTGATAGACCAACATATGAATCATTTCCAAACTGTTCATCAGCAACCTTCTTCCTCATGTTTGATCCATCCCATCCGTTCCAACAGTGGACATATTTCTTTCAGTTAAGTTTATAGACCTAGTCATCTCGGGTCCAAATAGCCTATCAATGAACCGGTTTGGCACCAACCGAAAGCCAGAAGAATAATCCCAATTGATGAGGCGATAAGTGGTCACCCCTGAACACAACCACTCGATGAGTCTGCAAGTTGCAATCCCCGAACACATAGGCCCGACCTTGACCCCCATTAAAAATCCCCACGGTGAGTTCGGGGTAACCAGGTTGGGTCACAAGGTCATGCACTTTGTGTCCTCAGATCGGGCTCAGTCCTTCGTACTAATCCTATGGTTCATCTCAACATTCTCCTTGTTCGAATACCTTTCCCGATCCAACTCAAACACAAGTAGAACAGTTTAAGTGAAACACAAAAACTCTTTACAAGATAAGGATCACAAGCGATAGAATTCTTCTACAACGCAACCACTAACATGTATGAATAGGTGATCCAAGCTCATTTTTTCAGGTTACGAGAATTATTATTATTATTTTTCCGTTTTATAGTCTTACGCAAATTTTTCCTCTCTAACTTAAGTATCGGAGGGGCCACGAGGACAAACCTCGACGCCTTTGTTTCAGGTCATTGGAGATCCTGTTCGCGTTCGATCATAGCTATCCGGTTTGGAAATCATCAGGTACTATTTTTGGTATCATCATTGGCGCCATCTGTGGGAACCTCTACAAAAAGTCATGGTTAATACGCGATCAGGACACCTTCCAGCAAGCTCGTCCGCACCCGAGCAACCACCTGTCGGAGACCCTCCAGTTTTGCAGGAGGAATCATCGAGAGAGCCCGTGCATTTGCCGGCTTCCGTAGCCCCTGAGGCATTTGAAGAGCTCCGTCAGCAGGTTGCTACATTGACACAACTGTTAAGTCAGAGAGAACATCCTACACTGCGGCCACAGGGAGACTTTATGACTGAAGCTCGAGCTGGGCCCTCTACAACCGGGCATGGTAGCGCCGAAACACCCATCGTACCTCACACGGCCTTAGCCACAAGGTTGGTAACAATGGACTCAGCTGAGCTTATGAAGATCATTGAAGAAGGAATTGCAACTGGGATAAAGAACACTCAGACAGCAACACGATTCATCCTGAATACACCTTTCACTACGGAGGTCTTGTCATATCCACTGTCAGATAGATTCAAGTACCCCCGAGTGAAAGAATACGATGGAACTACCAACCCCATCAATCACCTCAACATTTATACCGATGTCATGAATCTGCAGGTAGCCCCAGATGCCGTCATGTGTAAGGCCTTTCCTCAGACACTCACCAGTGCGGCCAGAGATTGGTTCTCCACACTTGAGCCGAACTCCATCGCCTCGTTTTCAGGTTTGGTCGATAAATTCTCTGCTGCTTTCTTCGCTAGTAGCAAGGGTATCAGGAAGATAGCCGCATCACTCACTCATGCAGATGCGTCAGGGGCCCAACGAAACCCTGCGTAACTTCATGACCAAGTTCAATAAGGAAAGACTTCAGATCCCTGATCTTCATATAACGGCCGCGGTTTTAGCCCTAACCTACGCCGTCAAGTGTGAAGCTTTCAAGATGTCTCTTTCAAAGACCCCACCGAAATCGGCAACGGAACTTCTCACTTGAGCCGAAAAGTACATTAATATGGAAGAAACGATGTTCCCGAAGAAAGAGACACCGTCGTCAAGCAAGCCCGAACATAAAAGACCACACGAACTAAGTACAAGGCCAGACCTTCCCAGAAACAGGCCAAAGCAAGACCAGTCCCCAACATCTTTCACTCGTTTGAACACTTCAAAGTCTAATATCCTGATGGAAATCAATGACCACAGGGAGTTGAAGTGGCCTCCTAGAATGCAAGCCCCACCTGATACACGAGATAAAAGCAAGTACTGCGATTTCCACCGAGATCATAGACATACCACCGAGACTTGTTTTGCCCTGAAGCGGGAAATCGAAGCCCTAATCAAGAGAGGGTTTCTAGGTTCTTACGTCAGTAACGACAAACGCCAAAGGAATAATCGAGACCGAGAAAAAGTCCCCGAAGATGTGGGGGGCAAACAGCCTACGGTCGGTACCATAAATGTCATCATTGGGGGGACGATCTCGGGGAGAAATTCGAACAGTATCCGTAAACAGTATGCCAGACAGTGCACTTCAATTTCCAATATAAGTACCGACGCCACAAGAGACATCACTTTCGAAGCGGGGAATTTGGAAGGCATATCTTTCCCCCACGACGATGCCTTGGTAATTTCTGCTATTGTTGCAAATTTCGAGGTAATGAGGATTTTGGTTGATAATGGAAGTGCGGCCAACGTGTTGTCCCATGAAGCTTTCCTACAAATGGGAATTTTTGCAGAAAAACTAAAACCAACAAAGACCCCCCTCCAAGGATTCGGCGGAGGAATTATCACCCCAGAAGGTCTTGTTGATCTACCACTGACATTGGGCTTGGGGGGAAAACAAGTACTCAGATAACGACCTTTGAGGTCGTCCGTGCCCTGATGGCCTACAACGCCATACTTGGGAGACCCCTGCTTAACGGGATTAGGGCTATTGTATCAACCTTTCACTTGGCCCTCAAGTTCCCAACAAAAGACGGAGTCGGCGTAGTACGAGAAAGTCAGAAAGTAGCGAGATAGTGCTATGTTACCAGTGTACGGGAAATAAAGACGAATGTCATGCAACTGTCGGAGCTTGAACTCGAGCTTGAAAATCGTGGTCGCCTAGCTCCGGTGGAGGAATTGAAAAAGGTCGAGCTCGAGCCTGGTAAATTTGTGACTGTTGGGCATGACCTCGACACAACAGTCATGAATGAACTCATCAACTGCCTGTCTCGAAACATAGATGTGTTCGCCTGGAAAGTAGAAGACATGCCTAGTATTGACCCTGCGGTCGCTGTGCACAAGCTAAACGTGAATCCCGATTTTAAGCCTGTGAGCAAAGGCGGAGACAGTTCCCGTAGGAGCGTAAGGAAGTCATACGGGAGGAGGTCACTAAACTCATTAATGCAAATTTCATTAGGGAAGTACAGTATCCAGATTGGTTGGCGAATGTAGTACTTGTTAAGAAGTCCGACGGGAAATGGAGAGTCTGCATCGACTTCACCGACCTGAACAAGGCCTGCCCCAAAGATAGCTATCCCTTACCTCGGATAGACAACCTCGTAGACAATACGTCGGGCCACAAGCTATACAGTTTCCTGGATGCTTTCTTCAGGTACCATCAAATTCTCATGGCCGAGGAAGATCAAGAGAAGACCTCGTTTATGGCGGATTCGGACATTTATTGCTACAAGGTTATGCCTTTTGGGCTAAAAAATGCCGGGGCAACATATCAGAGGCTCGTCAATAAAGTCTTCGCCAACTTGATTGGAAAGAGCATCGAAGCGTATGTAGACGACATGGTAGTCAAGAGCAAGCAAGTGGAAGATCATATCTCAGACCTGGAAGATGTCTTTTCTACATTGCGGAAGTACAGAATGAAACTCAACCCTACAAAGTGTGCATTCGAGGTTGCTTCGGGGAAGTTCTTGGGCTTCATGATCACACACAGGGGCATAGAGGCCAATCCCGACAAGATTCAGGCCTTGATATCTATGGAACCGTCTAAGGATAAAAAGGATGTCCAGAGGCTAACAGGTCGGGTAGCGGCCTTGAACAGGTTCGTCTCTCGAGCAGCAGACAAGTGCTTTCCTTTCTTCAAAATTCTCAGAGGTACCCATAGCTTCAACTGGAATGAGGAGTGCAACTCCGCCTTTGAAGAACTGAAACAGGCCCTAGCATCGCCTCCTGTTCTCACAAAACCCGAACATGGTGATACACTGTTGCTATATTTGGCCGTTTCTCATAACGCCATAAGTGGTGTACTGGTGAAGGAAAGAGGAAAGGTTCAGCAACAAATCTATTACGTGAGCAAAGTACTCCTCGGTGCAGAAACGAGATACGCATTGGTCGAACAGCTCGCCCTTGCTCTAGTTGTGACTGCCAGGAAGCTCCGGTAATACTTCCAGTCTCATCCGATCATCGTGCTCACTAATCAACCTTTAAAGCAAATACTCCAGAAGCCAGATGTATCCGGAAGATTGCTAAAATGGGCTATCGAACTAGGGGAGTTCGACATAGAGTTCAAAGCATGACCCTCGATCAAGGCACAGACTTTAGTTGATTTCATAGCGGAACTCACACCAAGGCCTCGGGGGCCAGTGACCCAAATACAGCGTTGAAAACCTGGGAAGTCTTCGTTAATGGAGCATCGAATAGTTCGGGTTCGGGGGCAGGCATAATACTCGCAAACCCGGAAAAAACTGTGGAAATCCAGTGCGCACTCAGGTTCGAGTTTGAGGTCACCAATAATGAGACGGAGTATGAGGCCGTCGTCATAGCACTAGAACTCGCAAACAACCTCAAGCTCGAACATATAAAAATCTTTAGCGATTCCCAATTGGTCGTTGGACAAATGGATGGGACTTTCGATAGAAAGGAGGAGAAGATGAGTTTGTATTGCTTGAAGGTGCACGACCTCCAAAGGAAGTTCAAGAGCTGCGAAATTTTGAAGATTCCCCGATCTGATAACTGCAAAGCAGACATTCTATCCCGACTTGTGTTCATGGGAGTGGATGGGCTTGACAGGACAGTACATATCAGGTTTGTAACGGA
This sequence comes from Osmanthus fragrans, assembly GCA_019395295.1. NCBI lineage: Eukaryota > Viridiplantae > Streptophyta > Magnoliopsida > Lamiales > Oleaceae > Osmanthus > Osmanthus fragrans. Next base: position 9,951,225 of record CM033361.1, read on the forward strand.
ACCAAGTATAGGTCAGAAAGCAAGCGTCATGGACATCGACCAAGAGCCTTCTTGGTTAGATCCCATTGTCGAATTCATAAGCAATGGGGCCCTACCAGGGATCCCCGAACGGCGAAAAGCATAAGGTCTAGAGCATCAAGATACAGTATCATAGAGGGGGTGTTGTTCCGTCGCAGTTTCACGCTCCCTTACTTAAGGTGTCTCAAGCCTTCCGAATCACTTCAAGCTCTTACCGAAGTTCATGAAGGCATTTGTGGGAATCATCAAGGAGGTCGAGCTCTTGCCTACAAACTTATAAGGTATGGGTATTACTGGCCCAGCATGAAGAATGAATCGTCAGATTACGTAAAGAAGTGTGATAAGTGCCAGAGGTTCGGCAACATCATACGAGCCCCCGCAGAAGAGCTTACTTCGGTTCAGCACCTTGCTCCGTTCTCACAATGGAGAGTGGATATTCTTGGACCTTTCCCCATAGCTAGAGCCCAATTAAAGTTTATTGCCGTAGCAGTTGAGTACTTCACGAAGTGGCTTGAGGCCGAAGCCTTGGCAACAATATCTGAGCCTAAGCTCAGGTCGTTCATATGGAAATCTGTCGTATGTTGATTTGGGATACGAAGAGTGCTCATAACGGATAACGGAAGACAATTTGATAATGCTAGCTTCAGAAATTTCTGTGCCAGGCTCGGGATTGACCACCACCTGACATCTGTCTCACATCCCCAGAGTAACGGCCTTGCAGAAGTGACCAACCGAATTATATTGCATGACCTTCGAACAAGGATTGGAGAAGCAAAAGGATGTTGGCCTGAAGAATTGCCCGCCATACTCTGGTCCTACAGGACTTCACATAAGACGTCAACTGGCGAAACTCCTTTTATGCTAGCCTTCGGCATAGAGGCCACTATACCGATCGAGGTCAGCCTTCCCACGTGGAGGAATCTTGAGCATATCTCGGAAGGGCAGACAACCGAACATCTGGACTTACTCGAAGAAGTTAGAGAGCAGGCTTCACTGAAGGCCGTGAGCTATCAGAGCCGGACAGCTAGATACTTCAACGGGATGTCACAGCAAGAAGGTTCAGGACAGGAGATTTGGTTCTCAAGAGAACTGAAGCTGCAGGTCATCTTCCAGGAAAGCTCGGGCCAAAATGTGAAGGACCCTTTGAGGTCATACGAAGGATAAAGGGCGGGGCATACAGCCTCAAGGATACTCGGGGAGACCACTCCCACGACCATGGAACGCCGATAATCTCAAAATTTATTACAAGTAATAAGCCCTAGATCCGTGTCTCCCAATTTATTTGCTTATTACCTCTTATCAGGCCTACGTGCCCACTGTTTGTTTACATTTCCATTATAGGGCTTGCACTTTCACCTAGAATATAAATCCAAGTCCAGTGCGAAAAATTAATAAGCTAATGACTCCGGTTATAAGCCCGACCTTAAAAGGCCCGTTCTTGGGCCGTAAAAAAAAAAGGAAAGTCGAGGTCGAGTCAAAACCTAGCATAAGGCCGTGTCTCGAGTACGCAGCTAGTCAAACTAGTCTAAGGCCGTGCCTCGAGCACGCAGCTAGTTAGAAACCTAGCATAAGGACATGCCTCGAGCACGCAGCTAGTCAAACTAGCCTAAGGTCGTGCCTCGAGCACGCAGTTAGTTAGAAACTTAGCATAAAGCCGTGCCTCGAGCACGCAGTTAGTTAGAAACTTAGCATAAAGCCGTGCCTCGAGCACGCAGCTAGCCAGACTAGCCTAAAGCCGTGCCTCGAGCACGCAGCTAGTCAAACTAGCCTAAGATCGTGCCTCGAGCACGCAGCTAGTTAGAAACCTAGCATAAGGCCGTGCCTCGAGCACGCAGCTAGTTAAAAACCTAGCATAAGGCCATGCCTCGAGCACGCAGCAAGTTAGAAACCTAGCATAAAGCCGTGCCTCGAGCATGCAGCTAGTTAAAAACCTAGCATAAGGCCGTACCTCGAGCACGCAGCCAGTTAAAAACCTAGCATAAAGCCGTGTCTCGAACACGCAGCTAGTCAAATTAGCCTAAGGCCGTGCCTCGAGCACGTAGCTAGTTAGAAACCTAGCATAAGGCCGTGCCTCGAACACGCAGCTAGTTAAAAACCTTGCATAAAGCCGTGCCTCGAGCACGCAACTAGTTAAAAACCTAGCGTAAAGCCGTGCCTCGAGCACGCAGCTAGTCAAACTAGCCTAAGGCCGTGCCTCGAGCACGTAGCTAGTTAGAAACCTAGCATAAGGTCGTGCCTCGAGCACGCAGCTAGTCAAATTAGCCTAAGGCCGTGCCTCGAGCACGCAGCTAGTTAAAAACCTTGCATAAGGCCGTGCCTCGAGCACGCAGCTAGTTAAAAACCTTGCATAAGGCCGTACCTCGAGCACGCAGCTAGTCAAAATAGTCTAAGGCCGTACCTCGAGCACGCAGCTAGTTAGAAACCTAGCATAAGGCCGTGCCTCGAGCACGCAGCTAGTTAAAAATCTTGCATAAAGTCATGCCTCGAGCACGCAGCTAGTCAAATTAGCCTAAGACCGTGCCTCGAGCACGCAGCTAGTCAAACTAGCCTAAGGCCATGTCTCGAGCACGCAGCTAGTTAGAAACCTAGCATAAGGCAGTGCCTCGAGCAGGCAACTAGTCAAACTAGCCTAAGGCCGTGCCTCGAGCATGCAACTAGTTAAAAACCTTGCATAAAGCCGTGCGTCTAGCACGCAGCTAGTCAAACTATCCAAAGGTCGTGCCTCGAGCACGCAGCTAGTCAAAATCCTAAGGCCGCGCCTCGAGCTTAAAACGAACACATGACCTTGATTCGATACAAAGCAATTAAGACAACACACGACTAGCAGGCATCGATCTTGAGAAAGAAAATTTCATTAAAAGGCCCAAATCGGGCTGTGTGCAGTACAAAAATCCTCGAGGCCATGCTCGGGCAAAATACATGTCGAGGTCAGGAGGCTTAATCTATGTCAATTGGACTATTGCTCCTATCCTCGGGGTTACCAACCTCGTCCCCTCCATCATCCCCTCCGTCGTCGCCAGCATCATCGTCACCCTCTTCATTCTCGACCTCTGATGCAGACAGTTCGAGGTCGTTTGCAAGATCAGCAACGGTCTTCAGACCCTTGATGATGTGCTTATGCTCTTCGGGGAGTTGGGTCCGCAGGAAGGATCGAGCAAGCCTCAACCCGTAGGCGTAGGATCCCGGACCATAGTCCCCAAGCATCGACCCGAACTCATTAGACTTCTTGAAGTCTTCAACAGCCTGAGCCCTAGCCTGGGCTAGCTCCTCCTCGAAACCTTTCTTTGCTTCCTAGAGGTGCAGCAAGGTCTGCTCGACGTCTTCCCTGGCACCCTCGGCCTGCTTGTTGGCCGCCTCAGCCTCCTTCCGAGCTTGTTTCGCCTCTAACTTGGAGGCATTACATTGTTCCTCGAGCTGGAAGAGACGCTTACGGTGATGTTCGTTCTGGACCTTGAGCTCGCGAACGTTGTTTGCTAGGTCCAATCCATTGAGGGTCAGTCCCCGAGCAATGCTCAATGTCTGGGTCAAAAAGGGAAAAGCACGAGGTAAGGTCGATCACAAAACAATACAAAAATCAGAAATAAAAACAAGTCGACCATGTGACCATACCTTTAACGTCAGCATCTCGAGGACTCCAACCCCTTCATGAAGGTTCACCACCCTCTCGTACTTTTCAACAATGTCCTTGATCAAGGAACATTGTGAGTACTCCCGCAAATTCTCGTCCGTCATAAAGGCCTCATCCGCGTCGTGAAGCTCGGGGTATTCTGCATGAGGATCACGAGCTGCCGAAGCCCGACCTTGAGTTGGAGGCACAGATCCTTTTGGCGAGGTCGGGCTCTTAGACGTCTGCCCCGACCCTCTTGGGATACTCTTCGGAGTTTCAACTCGAGTTCTCTTCTTTCCCTTGGGCTGAATGGGGGCCTTTGCCTTCGGGCATTTGGCCTTGTGCTGAACCTTCGACAAGAACTTGGACGGATCGAAAGACATTTCTAGATCTGCCAGACATAAACAACAAGGAGTTAGCACGACCTATAAACGATACCGATACGAATAAGTGTAATGACAAGAAATCGTACTCTCGAGGCCTCTCACATTTGCAAGGTCGAGGGTGTCATCATCGAGTATGTAATCGATCTTCTCCGCAAGGGGATCGTGGCTCACTAGCCTCAACCTATCCCTCTCCAAAACATCGAAATAAGCCTGACCCTCATTAAACATGTCCTTAAGGAGTATCTCCCATTTCGGGCTAAAAGGGTGGTCGGGGTCCTGAGGCTTGATAAAAAAGAAACGCTCCTTCCAACCTCGAAGTGAGCTAGGGGTGCCCGATACCCTAAAACCCCCTTTCGTGGATAGGTAGACAAAACAATTGTAGCCCGGGGAAAATTTAAGGTCGAATACCATTTTCAGAAGGTCGACTCTAGGCTCTACCCCGAGGCATCTACACAAAATAAAAAAGTACACGAGAAGTCTCCACCCGTTCGGGGCCAACTGGCCCGGGCAAATCAAAAAGGAGGTCAGGAAGTCTATGAAGAAATGGTGAAGAGGCCACCTAAGCTCGGCCTTAAGGGCGTCCCTGAAAATTGTCATCTCCCCTTCCCGAGCTCCCAACACCGTCTCATTACGCCCGGGGGCCCTCACATCATAAACGGGCATTACCCCGAACTCTCTCGCGACCTTAATAACTACGTGCTCTTTGTACTTACTCGGGTTTTTTAGGTAAGTGAGTTCGACTTTTTCCCCGTGGTGGGAGCTTATAGGTACTGCCATTGGTACTATTGAAGTCCCTATATCCTCGGGGCTAGGATTTGAGTCCCTAGAGGACTAACTGCTACTGCTACTACTCGACCCTGAACTACTGCTAGTGCTTGACATTATACTAGTCAAATAATAAACTGAGAAGCCCGAACACTTACCTCTTAGTATGGTCGCTCACAAACCTATTATCCCCGAGCTCGAGCTTCTTGCACAGAGAGTTGAGAGTGAAAAAGTGAAAAATGAGAGTGAAAAGGGAGACTATTTATAGTGGTCCTTGGGAGTGCAACAGTCACTTCATCTAGGCCATTGAATCTGGACAGTTGGCGACAATCAAGGGTCGGGTTCTGACAACTCCAAGGGGCACGTGACACGTGTCCTCCACGCGTTAACTCTTGGCGTTTCGTCTCTCACCTCGTGAATATAATTTTCACTTTTTAACTCGCACCTATCAACTAAGCTCGTGCCTTCATCTTCACCAGTGCCCCAAGTACACGTCGTGCAGAAGACCCTTCTCTGCATCCAACCTCGACGCTCATGCGTGCTATCCCAGCTACGATGTTGATGCACGAGGGCCTATGATGAGGCGATAAGTGGTCACCCCCGAACACAGCCACTCGATGAGTCTGTAAGTTGCGATCCCCGAACACATAGGCCCGACCTTGACCCCCATTGAAAATCCCCACGGTGAGTTCGGGATAACCAGGTCGGGTCACAAGGTCATGGACTTTGTGTCCTCAGATCGGGCTCGGTCCTTCGTACTAATCCTATGGTTCATCTCAGCATTCTCCTTGTTCGAATACCTTTCCCGATCCAACTCAAACACAGGTAGAACAGTTTAAGTGAAACACAAAATCTTTACAAGATAAGGATCACAAGCGATAGAATTCTTCTACAACGCAACCACTAACATGTATAAATAGGTGATCCAAGCTCCTTTTTCAGGTTACGAGAATTATTATTATTTTTTTCGTTTTTATAGTCTTACGCAAATTTTTCCTCTCTAACTTAAGCATCGGAGGGGCCACGAGGACAAACCTCGACGCCTTTGTTTCAGGTCATTGGAGATCCTGTTCGCGTTCGACCATAGCCATCCGGTTCAGAAATCATCATGTACTATTTTTGGTATCATCACCAATGAAGAGCACTTGACATGGCAATTCCTGCAGTGCTGCTGGCTCGATTCAACAGTTTGCTTTTTGTTAGGAAATAGCTCTGGTTCAGCAGCATCAGAGAACCATTGACAGGCACGCTTGGGCTCAATACTAGAGAAGTTACCAAAAACTTGTCTTGGAAGTACTAGAAAATACAGAAAATTATAGAGTATCTTGGCCAATACTTCACTAAACCAGATCTTGTAATAATATGATGAACTAAGCATATCTTTGGTGAACATGGCTACTAACAAAATATTAGACTCAGTTTAAAATTACAGAAATCAATAGCAGTAGCAATTAATACTCGGGTAATTGAACTAATGCTTCAAGTTCTATTAAATTGCAAGATTCAACATGAACCTTAACAAAGATAAGTCACGAGGCATAGTCAATCACCAGAATGCTCTAATCTTATAAAAATATAAGCTCCTCTGTAAAATTAGTATGATGACTTTTAAGGAAGATTCATCTTGCCAACTTTTGATTCCAGAGACCTCATAATTCTGCATGTGAATTCACCCACTAACTTAAAACATCCAAGAATCCCAACTCTTTTACATTTTCTTAAATTCGACCTTTAAAATGTTTTAGGAATCCAATTTGCCATTGAAAATCAAAATTTCAACTGATTTATTGCAATTTCACACTTTGCATAATACTACAGCAACCAAACACCCCCTCCCCCACGAGAGAGAAAGAGAGAGAGGAAATACATGAAAATAACCTAAATTTAAACCCATATTTCCAAAGTAACCTAAAAATGAATCAAAATTTTCAAAATGACCTTTGACCATTTTAACTACCAAAAATACCCTTAACCTTAAAATATTGCAACCAAAAAATTATAATAGAAAAAGAAATACAATAAGGTCCTAAACTATGAATTCAAAACCTTTAAATCCAGATATTATACAAAATTTTATTGATCTAAAAATTGCAACAAAAAGAGAATTAAATTATTTAAAGGAAGATTTAAAAAGTTTATTTTTAGATTATTTAGATCTAAAATTAAAATATAAAAATACTTATATAGATAGTCAAGCAATTAGAATTGAAAATAATATACATAAAGAAATTATCAATTTAGAAAGAAGAATTGAAAAATTAAATATAATCATTGAAGAAAAAGTCATAACAAAAGATAGTGAATTCTATAAATTTTATTGCGATTTATTAACTATTTACGAAAAAAATAAACTTTGAGATTTTGAAGACGGTCTTAGTACCCCCCCCCCCCCCCCACTCTAATTGGTATCAGAGCCATAGATCATAACATGATAATAGAAGATTTAGGAAATAGATATAAAATTAAAAAAGATAGATTTGGGATAATAATAGGAAAACCTATTACAAAGAAAGAAGTCTTAAAAATCATACTTATAAAATTAAAAGATATAAATTTAGATATTAGAAAGAAAATAATAAAAGAAACAGAAATTAGTATAATAAGAGATCTTATGATATGGGAAACTATTCTAGAAACTATAGATCAAGAAGAAATAACTGCTATAATAGAAAATAATATAAGTAATTATGAGAATTAAAATTAAGAAGATAGATAACTATTATAAATTAGAAGAAGAAAAAGGATATAAAATATTTTATGAACTTATTCCTAATAAATAAAAAATATTAACATTAAATATAATTAAAAAATTACCTAGAGAAATAAAAGAACAAATATTACATAAATTAAGTATAGGATCTATAAAAAATAGATATATGTATATGAAATGATTAATAAAAAATTTGAAAGTATTTTATATTATAGAGAAATATATGAATCACCATAAGTTACAAATGAGTAATGATAAAGTAGCTAGAAAACTTAATAATATTGTTAAAAATCTAAACAAAATACAAGAAAAAACCTCAAATCTACTAGGAACAACAGGAGAAATAAATAAATCACAAGAAAAAATGTTAGGGAAATTAAAATCGAAAAACTAGAATTAAAAGAAAAATATTTTGAAACTGTAAGAGATTATCAATTACCTGATAATGAAATAGCAATAGAAAGTCTTAATAAAATCATCAATGAAAATAAAGATAAGAAGTGCAGATTATCATACTTATTAGAAGTAAAAAGTGGGAAAATATAATGGTTTTTTTCAGAATCATTTGATGAACTAAGGAAATTAATAAAAGAATTAATAAATGAAACTAAAAAATTAAAAGATGAAGTAGGAATGTTAAAAATAGAAATTAGAGAAATGAAACAAAATATGAAACCAACAGATAAAAAAGTAGACAAAGATAGAATAAAAAGAGAGATGACAAGAATAGGAAAGAAACATGTAGAAACAGAAGGATATTATGAACTTGGAAGTATGGATGATAGATTTAGAAAAAAAATATTACCAATAATCCTAGAACAAGAAAAAGAATTTGAAAAATATGCAGAAGAAAGAGGAAAAAATAAAAAAAAATGATGAATGAAGAAATAGATAATCTAATAGAAAATTTTGACCAATTAAGTATAGAAGAATTAGAAAATTATGAAATATTAATGAATACTGGTGGAGGACCAACACCAGCACCACCAGGAAGTACAAGTAATAATCCAAAATTAGAATTTCCTGAATTAGAAGGAGGATATGCACCAATGTCACATAGACTTTATAGACAGTACTATGATAGAATTATACCACAACATAGAATAGAAAAATATAAAGATCAATTTACCCCAAATTCAGACTACAATAAACCAATAAATCATGGAGGAGTAAAACTAAACTTAGATTGTAAAATAGATACTAAAAAATCCTTGTTACAATGGGCAGATGCAATGATATTATTCTTTTTATATAACCAAGATGATATATGGGAATCTAAGGATAGAAGAATTGACTATTTAATAGTATCATTTGAAGGAGATGTAAGAAATTGGTGGGAAGGAGTAACTGAAGATACTAAATTATTAATGAGAAGAAATATACAAACAAAAATGCGAAAAACCTCACAAAATGGAATAAAAAAGTTAGTAGAATATATATCAGATGAATTCCTAGGAGAAAATTGGATAAAAAATTCAGAAGAAGAAGCTAGAAGAGAAAAATTAAAAGCAAGATTAGGATTGATAAACATGATGATATATGATATGTGTAAAATAAAAGAATATACACGTCAATTTAGAAATTTCTACTATACCCAATTTTATAGTAACGAAATCAAGAACCATACTTAGAAATGTATTTTGCTAAATTACCAGGAACATGGAATATATATTTTAAAATAGAGTATGAAAGATATATAAAGGATAATCCTGTACCAGATACATTAGGAAGTAGAATAAAATTTCTATTTGAAAGATTAGCAGAAATATGTAAAAATAGACAACTAATGAAAAAATCTAGAAAATTAACAAGAATCTGTTGCGAAAAAATAGAGAGACCTATTAATTGGGGATGTGGACCAGAAAGAAAATATAAAAGAAAATTCAAACCAAAAAAGTATAAAAAAATATAAACAGTTCAAAAAGAAATATCAAAAACCAAATATGAGATATTATAAGAGAAAATATCAACCAAAAAGAAAAGAGTTTAAAAAGGATAAAAAAAAAAATGCAAATGCTGGAATTGTGGAGAAATATGACATATAAGCTCTGATTGTACTAAAAAGAAAGTTATAATTTTACAACAAGAATATGAAGAAATAGAAAGTGATTTAGAAGAAATTACAGATATTAATAATTATGAAGGAGAAGAGGTTTATATATCAGAATCAGAATGAATCACGAAATAGAAGAAGCTGAAACGATAGAAGAAAAACAAGAAATAGAAAATTCTGAAGGATATGGATTAAAAGTAACATTCGATAATAATGCATTTAGAAAAATAGAAAAATTATCATTAGATTTAAAATTAGGAGAATAGAAAATATTCGATAAAATATTTAGAAGAGAGAGAGTATCTATAAGCGAATATCATAAGATAGAAAAATCAATAGATATAAGAACAGTTTCAGGAAGTCATAAATTAGCATTACTAACAAAATTCACAGTTGACCAATTAATGGCAAAAGTAAAAGGAAAACAAAAAGAAAATATACAATATGTTTATCTAGCAGGAATACAATTAATGTTCAAATCCCTATTTAGAGAAGGAATAGATTCACCAATAACAGTAAGTTTACATGATGGAAGAATACTAAATACTAATGATAGTCATTTAGGAACTATAGAAGGAAATTTAGCATATAAAAAATTAATATTTACATGTTATCTAAAATATTGTGTATCAATAAAAGATAAAAATTTTAATGAAGTATTAGGATTACATTTTAAAATATATAGAAAAGATATTATGGAAGAAGGAAATCATATTATGACCATAGAATATAGAGCATTATATACATTTACTAACTCAAACTATGGAAACATCTACTCTAAAAAACCCTATATAGAAATTCACAAAGAATGTAAAGACATTAAATATTGTAGAATCAAATAAACAACTAAACCTATTACCAGAAATATATGAATTAGATATATCTAAAATAAAGCCAGATGTAACAGAAAAAATAGAAAATAATTCTTTAATAGAATTTAAAGATGGAAGATTAAGAAAAAATAATAGTACATCTATAATATCAAGAAAGAGCATAAATCGAGAAATAATGGTAAAAAGGAATATAGGAAGTATGCAAATTATGAAGAATATTTTAATGGAATAGAATATATAAAAGGAAAAAATATCATAATTGATACAGGAGCAGCAAACTGTCATATATCAAGAAATAGAGATAAATGATTAACAAAAAGAATGGTAGAACTTATAATTATATCAATTTTGATGGAAAAACACATACTAGTGAATTAGAAGTAAAAATACCAATAGTTTTAGATGAAAAAGAAATGATGATACCATGTTATGTAGATAATAGTATAGGAGATCATTATCATATATTATTAGGCATGAGTTTTTTACAAGCCTTAAATCATTATAATATTAATAAAGAAAGAATCTATATAACACATAATAATAAGATATTGTTTTGTCCAAAAGAATGAATAATGTAATAACATTTTCATTAGCAGTATATATACAAACTACTATTGTAGAAACTAACATAACAACATGTGCCTTAATAGATACAGGAAGTGATATAACTATTATCAAAATATTTTTGTTAAAAAATTGGAATAATGATAATACTATAAAAATAACAGGTGTCACGGGAATATCGACACCCATTACTAAGAATAAAGAAAAGGTAGAAATCTTATTAGGAAGTAAACAAATAAATATAAACAAAATATATGCATATGATGTATTTAGAATGTGATATATTATTAGGGAATGACTTTGTTCAACAATTTCAATATTACCAACAAAATAACTATATGATTATGTTAAAAACATCATGTGGACATTTACTAAAAATTTCAAGAGAATATAAACCATACAGAGTTCAGCTAGCCCAGCGTGGTGAAAGGACAATAAAAATACCAATAAAAACAACTGTTAAAATACAAAAAATACAAACAACAAAAAAATCAGAATTAATAGAAGAAATAATAAAAAGATAGGAAATGTCTATAATGAAAATCCATTAGTTTATTGGAAACCTGAACATCCAAGGGTAAAAATAGAATTAACTGAAAATATAATTATAAGAGTAAAATCAATTATGTACACTATACACGATACTTAAGAATTTAGAAAACAAATTGAAGAATTAAAAAATTTGAAATTAATCAGAGCTAGTAATGGACCACATAGTAGTCCAGCCTTATGATAATGAAACACTCTGAACAAGTACGAGGAAAACCAAGAATGGTAATAAATTATAAAGAATTAAATAAATACACAAAATTTGATGGATATTTCTTACCAAATGAAGATGTTTTAATAAACCTTACAAAAGGAAAAGAATATTATTCAAAATTTGATTGTAAGTCAGGGTTTTGGCAAATCAAAATGGAAGAAAAATCAATACCATATACGGCATTTAGTACACCTCAAGGTAAATACGAATAGATAGTTATGCCATTTGGATTAAAAAATGCACCTCAAATATTTCAAAGAAGAATGGATAATATTTTTAGAAAATATAATGATTTCTTATTAGTATATGTTGATGATATACTAATATGTTCAGAAAATAAAAATGATCATAAAAATCATATTATAAAATTCCTAAAAGAATTTCAAAAAGAAGGAATAGTTTTATCTGAAAAGAAAGCTATCATAGAAAAATTAGAGATAGAATTTTTTGGATTAATTATAGATAAAAATGGAATAAAATTACGGTCTTATATATCTAAAAAGATAGAAAGTTTTCCTGATAAATTAGAATCTAAGGAATACAAATTTTTTTAGGATGTTTAAACTATGCAGAAGGATTTATTGAAAATCTTTCAAAAAAGAGACATAAAATACAAATTTTACTTAGAAAAACTAATACTAAAGGATGGAATGAAGAACATATAGAAATAGTTAGATTGCTTAAAGAAGAATGTAAAAATTTACCAAAATTAAGATTACCAAATGAAAAGGATAATTTAGTAGTTAATACTGATACCTCAGATAAATATTGGGCAGCAATATTAAAAACAGATTTAAATGAAATATGTAGATATTCAAGTGGAACTTTTAATCAAGCAGAAATAAATTATACTACTCATGAAAAAGAATTATTAGCAATTATTAGAGGAATAAAGAAATTTTCATTATTTTTATTATCTAAAAAATTTATTGTTGAAACTGACAATTCTCAAGTTGCAGGACTTGTTAGAAATAAATTACCAATTGAACCCTAATACAGAAGGTTACATAGATGGCAAGCATATTTATCATTCTATAATTTTGATATTATTCATATTAAAGGTACAAATAATTATCTTGCTGATTTTTTAAGTAGGAACATTGAATTTGGAGATGGATAATATCAAACAGATGATATCAGAAATGAAATCTGCGGCAGCCTATGCCAAAGAAGAAGCAGATGATATAAAAATTGGGATGGAGACATTAGCTGAGCTCTTAAGTCATAATATTAAATTATTACTTGAGATCAGTGAATCCCATGCCAAGGTTACAAACGAGATGAAAGACAAAATTGATGCTCTTGAAGCACAATTAATGTCTACTGATACAAATAAAAATACAAGGGTTGATGTCTTGGCATAATCCTATGATACCAAACAGGGATACCAACAGGTACCAAGGAGTGATCCACAATGCGGAAGCAGTAGTGGACCCAGCACTATCAAAAGAGATACACAAAGTCCTAGAAAGTTGACCATAAAATCCAATGATGAACATACAAGGGTTATTAGAATCAGAACTGATGAAGATGATAATACCCATTTATCAACAAAAGAAGAATAATATAGATCTTTTACCAAAATTGTTTATGAATTACAAGAGAATGACTCCTATTTCATATTTTCAGGAGATCATGTTTATCCAAGGTTACTAATTACCAATAATGCAGACCCTGTCATGGTCAAAATGGCAGTAGACTATGAATTTTTAGATCTTATCTATCTTGGAAAAGATCTAAAAGAAATTGAAAGATTTGATGAAATTTTTAAATTTGAAGTATCCAAATTTGCCAAAGGAAGATCCATATACATAAAATTTTATTCAGTTAGTCCTGAAATTGATGGAATGATATTTTATTCTACTGAACATATTATAACAATCGGATATGTCAGTAGAGACTTTCAGATTGAAGTCGGTCACAATAAAAAGTCATTACCAAAAATCACCAGATCATGGATAAAATCTCGAAGAGTTTTAGGGATGAAAGTCTTATATAATATGGCAAAAAGCTTGTATGACAAAAAAAATTCAAATGTTTGTATCAGTATGAAGGATGGACTCTTCTCACCAATAATGGAGGAGAGAAATCAACAATTCTGAAAGAATACATTGAAAAATTTGACACTCATCGAATCAATGGACCTATCACAATCATATAAGAGGCATGCAGAGTAAGAGAATGCCCCACTTGTTGACAGGATTAAAGATAAAAAAGATGAAGATGATAAACACATGGAGAAAAGGTGTCCAAAATGCTACAGGAGAATCTTACCAGCTGTATGTAAAAACAAGATTTGAAAGACAATTATAGAAGGAATGTGTCCTTTATCAAAAAAAATAACAAAGGATAGAGGGGCCATGAGGCTCTTGAAAAGCACGAGGCAATAAAATATTATTAGTATGATGTAAGCAATGATGTAATTTATCTTCAGATTTGTGTATAAATAGAAGCCTTTGGGCTAATGAAAAAGGCAGAGTTGGTTGAGCACTCAAACTGTGAGATAGCCAAACAATTACCTGTCTTCCATTGTAATCATATTTCAGTTTTTAGATATCAATAAAAAATTCCAAGTTATTTCATATCCAAATTATCTTTAAAAGATATCATTAGTTTCTAAACACTTCATCCCATAAATTCTTGAAAGATTGAAAAAGAATTTCTTTCTTACTTTAACAGAAAGAAAGTTTTCTTTAGTTAAAATCTATAATCCGAATTCAAAGACCTGACACAGTGAAAATGGAAAGCTGTAATAACAATTATCCCGTAGAGGCAGGAGGCCATTGAAGGGAGTCATTTGCAGATCCAGAACCTGAAGGTTACTCGATTCTAAGAATAAAGATTTGAGATCAAAATTAAGGTAAAACTATTATTTTTGTTAAATTTAGAAAGATAATTTCTGAAATCTTAAAGAATCATTGAGATTACTTATCTGAATATTTGCATGGCTAAATTATCTAAATGTTTGTATTTAATATTTATTTTATTAGTATTGTTTATTATGTTAGGATTTATATAATATGCCAGGATATACAATTGAACGATTAGGTAATTTATTAGAAAATTTATTAAAAAAAATAAATAATATTATCTATCAAATGGAAAAAATAGATCTTTCATCATCTGAGGAATATTATATACTTGGAGAAAATTTTGATAGATATATGGAAGATTATGTCAATCTATTAGATCAAATGATGTATTATATGCTAAAAATCGAGATAGGAATAATACAGGACAAAATTGAAAAACTATTCTAAGATAGGGATATATCCTGCAATATATAAAAATTCATTTCATTAAGGGTAATATAGACATTTTACCACTTTTTAGTCAAAGAGGTCAATCTTAAAAATCCTCCATTCTATCAGGTCAATTTTAAAGGTACCCCGAGAGAGAGAGAGAGAGAGAGAGCTATTGGACTGTTCACTTTTTCCCTTGATCAGGCGTATAGGTCGATCGTCCCAGGTATTTTTTTTCTAATCATCTTCTTCGTTATAATGACATGGCAACTGGACGTAGGTCTGAATCACTCCAAATAAATTGTGCGCTCTTTACTACACTTCGGTTTTCCATTTCGTGTTATTATTGCAAGGGAACAGACGCTGAATCTATAACAAAAACTTACCATTTAACGACTTCTACTTGAATGAGTAGTACGAAAGCTCCCTACAAAATACCAATTCAATAATTAACTCAAAGATCAAAACTTCAATTATAAATTCGCCAACAACTAATAACATCAATCAATAGTCATAAAGAAAGCAAAGTTCTTCAGATTCAAATAAAAAAACCTAGCACTAACGAAACTCTAAAAGTTCTAATCTAATACAAAATGACGTTGTACCTACCTTTAATTACAATCCAGATGGCGCCGATGAACTTCCCGGCGGCGAATGTAATTAATGGTTAATTAATCAGTCTCAAATTTCTAGGGTTTTGTTTTTATTTATTTCTGTATTTTTGTTGGTGATAGTTGGGAATCAGCAAGATCCGAGGAGCACCCGATTTTTGCTCTACGAGGAATTCCGAAGGTACGGGTGAACATACAATGGTGCAATGCTTTTGTAGACGTACACGTGGCATAATATGGTTAATCTACGCCGTTCATGAATCCAAACTTGTGTGCCCATGAATCTTGAAATCTGGGTCAAAATCATCTGGCGGCTAATATTTTGAAGGATCATGCTGGGTGTACCCCTACCAGACACACACATGAGTGGGCTCCATGCAATTTTTTTTTTTTTTCCAATAATGCTATGGATACATGACAATTTCACAAAAATGGTACAGGATTTTGAATTTTGTGACATAATATTACAAGTAAAGTCACATATTCTTCAAAATATATTTTTATCAAATTATGCATCGTACCCATGTGATATGATAGGTGAATGAGGTGAGATGATAATATTAATTAGGAATGTGTTTGATGAAGATTATTGGGGAAGAATGAATTTTAAAATAGTGATATGATGGGAAATGTGTGGTTGAAAAAGAAGAAAAAGTTATTGATGTGATAAAAAATATTATTTTATTGAAGAATGCGTGGTTAAAAATGAGTAGAAGAATGATAATGAAAATGAAAATATGGGTCAAACGGGACCTAAATGTATTAATATTTTATTATTGATTTTATTTAATCCTTTATAATAAATAGACTATTTTTTTTTTTTTTACATTATGCGTCATTACTCGCGTTCATACTTGTCCGTTCTTAGGTTTTGATGTGTGGGTAAATCAAATGATATGTCCAAATTAATCAAGGTCTGAGTACATTTTCATTGAATTACCTCAAATTCTCCTGCTTAAAATTCAAACTCGAAACGTGTCAGTTGTATAATTTTTTTCTCCCATTATTTGCCAACTTGAATGTACCTGATGGCTAAATAGACTATTTTTGACTTTCTAGGTGGGCACATGAGATGTTGAGAAGAAGACAAATTCCATGTACACAAATAGTCAAACACGTGACACACAACATTCTTCCGTCCATTAAAGGTTAGATCTTGTTATTAAGCCCATATTTGACAAATTGTTATTTGAATTTTTTATATATTCATTTTTCACAACATATTCACACGATAAAATATTTTATACGTAAATTTAATTTTGTTTTATTTTTTAATTATATATTTTCTTAAAAATTACTGTTCAAAATATTATTTTTTTCAAAATAATAATGATCAAATAGGGTCTAATATAAAGACAATAAACTGTCTATCGTGCTGTGGGACACTTCCCAGTAAAGTTTCATAGTCAAACGTGAAGTCCAATTCGTTTCACAAAAATTTTGCAATTTGTTAGAAACAAGAAGAAATAAAATCAGATGAATCACCCTTGTTGGGAATTGAGAACTAAAATAAAGACATTTTTCCAATTAATATCCATTCCAAACTCCCAAGTCAAAGCACGATTTGATTGGGGCAACTCAAGAGAGTTAATGCCACCAAATCCAAAATACAGAAAATTCATCGAATATGAAACATATGAGCAAATCCCAAAAAGCAAAAATGTAACACCAACTAAAAGAAACCTTTTTGGATAAAATTTGTAAACGAGTTCTAGGTAGAATCGAGTCCTATCAGATGTGTGTTACTTAGGGATGGCAACAGAACAGACGATGCTATGACGGCATTCCCCGTCCCTTGCCTGGCTAGGCGAGATAAGGATTTGACGAGACTAAAACTGAACTTACCTATCCGCATTGTAAGAAGAGGATCTTTTGAGAGCAGGAAATTCCTCTTTCTTTGTCTCTACTAAGCTGCCACTGAAATATTGTTTTGCCTCCAGTTTTGCTCTTCCAGTTCCTGCAGTCAACTCACCTGATCCTCTGCTACGTGGCACCCTCAACTTGTAAAGGGAGATCAAGTTCAATCCTTGCCCAGGACCACAGTCTTTAAATGAAACTGATCCGCAAGATATTAATTGCATCAGAATTGATGACGTTTTGGACCTTTGATTGTTGGCCTTTTGACCTTCGTTGACTGTCTCTGGTTGGAGGATAAGACGGCCGTCGGCTTTCATTAACGTTTCTAAGGTTTCGGAGCTTGAATTCGATGATGGTGGTGAAATCTCGATCTCACTCTTCTCTTCTACGATCTCGTGATGCTGTTTTGCTTCAGCTTCTCCGAGTGGTAGCCGGGAGTGGTGGCGCCGCCGCTTATCGTCGGTCTGAGTGGATGCATCGGCGGAGGCGCTTCCGGAGGATTCTGTTCTGTATACACAGTACTCCTGTAAGTTGAGGTCGATCGAGCTGCAAGACTGGTTCCGCCTCCGTCTGTGCATTGCCGGAATATCTACCTCCCCCTCGCCGTCCCTGGCGCTTTCAAGCGGTGGCGGTGGCGGATTCGTTTTCGAAACTAAAGAAGAATCCGTTTCAAATGATGTATTGTCTACAAGCTCCGATCCTTTGAGAATGTACTCTTGACCATGCGCAGGGTAGATTAAATCGTTCTCAGATAAATCGTGCCAAACGTATCCATTCTTATACATCCTGAATCAAACAATCCCCGGATTCAATATTTCACAAAAAATTACAGAAAACAGAGCGAAAATAGATTACAATTCAAACCAATTACCGTTTACAAGACCATGAATACATAGAAGCCATGCCTATTCCACGAAGAAAATTCAAGCGATTCATCACATCTGAAGAGACAAAAAATCAAAAATTCCAACCGGATACCAAAATCGGTTAGTAATTATAACAAAAACGTAGAGCTCTACCTACCTCTGAGATAGAGGCCATGATTAGAGGAAAGAGGAACCTCCATGAAATGGGGATGTTGGAGCTGCCCATTTCTGGAAAGGTAATAAAGAACTGGAACTCTCCGGTGCTTGCTATTTGGAGGCTCCTTCCACACCTTAGTTCTCTCCGGGCTAATTTCCCTTTGCTCTTTCAATTTCTTCGACACCACCGCCATTAAACCCTCAAAACAACAACCAGAAATTGAAATAACTAATATACAAATTTACAGTAAAATAAAATTTATTTGATTTTGGTAGGTGAGTGCTGTCAATGGCTTGGTTTGGGGGATTGGGAAGTGGACTGTAGAAGAGAGAGAATGTGGATTGACGTTACTCTTTATCAAGTGGGAATGGGAGCAGAGATTTCAAAATTGGATGCGCCAAAAACTGCTACCAAACTTTAACACGAGCCTGTCATACTTTTCATCACACTGAAATTTCTGCAAAATTTCAATTGGATGACTAAGCCCTTATTTTGTAGAGAATAAAATTAAACATTTTGATAAAAGTTAATGAAAAATATAATCAAAAAATTAGGGATTTATAAAATATGTAATTAATTATTAATTTTGATTTAGATTAAAATCAATCCCCACGAAACAGAGGTTAGATTTCATTTGATGCATTAATTTTCTATAATTATGTTGTTTTAAATAAAAAGTTAATTTCTCAAAAAATTATGGTGACTACATATTTATAATTTGTCCATAATTTATTTATAATGTATCGATTTAAGACTCAAATATTTTCCTCAACAGTTAACTCGTTGTCCTTACAAATTCACCATTCCCCCGATAATTTAAGGATTATTGTTTTTACAATTGAGGTAAAGAGTTTAAAAATCAATACCTCGCTTCTATCCACTTTCCTTGTATAAAACTCAATTCCCTTTCATTCTTTTTGGAACAAAAATCGTGAGCGAGGACGAAATGCACTTAGAACTAGATATGTCATATTAAGATTAATTCATTTGGTAAAACGTCTTACTAAGATTGGTTGAATACAAGGACATGGAAACATAAAGCCAAATTATATATCAAATAAGTCATTTTCAACTCTTAAATGCTTTTTAGTTTTTATCAATTTTTGATCACTATTTGAATTATTATGTTTCATACTGTCAAACCCAATTGCCAAAAATTGTGCCTTAACTAGGTCTTTCGGAGTCAAATCCAATTCTCGAACATGACTAGTCTTTAAGGTTGTCAGGTTGATATTAGAAAACTTCTAAGAATAAATTGTAGAACCGAGCTTGATATACACTTCGGTGTACCACTCGGTACACAGCCCTCTCACAACATGGGGTGGGGTCTGAGCTTAAAATAACATTAAATCAGCTCGAGCCCCACCCCATGTGAGGGGGCTGTGTACCAAGTGGTAAAAATAAAGCTGTACAATCAGCTTTATTCTAAATTGTAACTTGGGTCAAAGAGTTATGTGAAGACGTGCTCTTATGGCCTTTTTACGAGGTGAATTAAATAGTAGTAATCGATATTGAATGGAAAAAAGATATTTAAAAAATTGTTTATTGTATTGCGTAGTATGATTTAATAACGCACAACAAATATGCACTTATAGTTTTACTTTTAAATATTTCTTGAACTTGAACTTCATAACTAGGGTTTTTATTTATTTATTTATTATAATTACCTACTTTAACTAGTTTTAAAATTTATTTACCCATTGTTAACTATTTTATAATTGTAGTTAATCAATTACATTTGATTACGTATAAGATAAAATATTATTTATGTATTCTTCAAGGGATGACTTAAGGAAGAGTAATTAGCACAAAATGTCCATACCTTTCATTTTTTTTTTTTTTTTGATATTTTCACATTTCATTGTGGAAAATATCTTTTTCTTTTTATCAAACTTCTCAATAAAAAATGTAAAATGATAAATATACCCTCCCATTTAAATAAAACAAATAAAAATTAAAAAAATGTTATTATACTCTCAAACTTTGAAAAAAAACTCTATGTGAGTCCAAATAAATTATTAAAATGGCAATTAACACAAGTGTTCCTACTTTTTAATATTATTGTGTAAAACGTCCATACCTTTTATTTTTTTTGTTTTTTTGATATTTTCACCATTATTTTCATATTTCACTGCGAAAATTATAATTTTCAACCAATTTTTTCAATTAAAAGATATAAAATGATGAATATACCCTCGTATTTAAATTAAAGAAAAAATAAAAAATAAATTACAATTATACTCCCAAAATTTTCGAAAAAGTACAAATGAATTTCAAAAAATAATTAAAAACAAAAAAAAAATCACTTTCTTATTTCAATTATTTATTCGAACTTTCTTTTTACCTTTTTGAAAATTTTGGGAGTATAGTTGCAATTCTTTCTTTATTTTTATTTTATTTATATAGGACGGTATATTCGTCATTGTACAGTTTTTAATTGAAAAAATGGATGAAATAAATAAAGGTAAAAATGTCAAAAAATGAAAGGTATGAACGTTTTGTACAATAATATTGAAAGATATGAAAGTTTATACTAATTACCCTTTTAATAATTTACTTGGACTCAATTGCAATTTTTTTTTAAATTTGGTAGTATAATTGTAATTTTTTCTTAATTTTTTATTATTATTTAAATATGAGGGTATATTTGTTATTTTACATTTTTTTTGTTGAGAAATTGGATGAAAAATCACATTTTTGCAATAAAAATTGAAAATAGGGGTGAAAATTTTAAAAAATGAAATGTAAGGACGTTTTGCATAATAAAGTTGAAAGATAATCACATTTCGTGTCAATTATCCACTTAAATAACATACTAACCACTTAACCTTTTATAACAAGTAGTGAAATGATATCAAAGTAGACAATAGCTCCAATTCAAGTTTTATCGCCCCTAACAAATTGTAAAATGATATCAAAGTAGACAAGAGCTCCGATTCATGTTTCATCACCCCTATTTAATGAAATTAGGCACGTCTTAGTCTTTCATAAGAGAAAAATGAACTTTGCCTACACACGAAGGGACATATTAAAAACAAGATTTAAATAATATACATGTTATTTTTTCTAATAGTTTAAACTTTTAGAACAAATAATTCAACATGGATATATATATATATATATATATATATATATTATTTTCTCAAATTCATTAAAATCTCTACTATCTAGTTCGAAGTATTGATAGTGATTTTTAAAAAAATTAAATTTCATATTTGTTTCTTGTATCCCTTGTTTACATATTAATATGTAATATTCAAGTAGAGAGTAAGGAGGAAGCAGTTATGAGTTCAACTAGGGACGGATCCAGCTGCTCGAGTGAGCTAGGGCGGAGCGTCGAGGGGTCTTTGAGTGATCGTCCAATATAACGAGATTTTTTATTAATATTTAATGAATTTATATTAAAAGATTTTTCAATCAATATATAAATGTATTAAAATGTAAAAATTATATACATATAAAAATATAATTCAATACAACCCAAAATAATAAAGAATAAAACTACATTTTTTGAATAATATACGTATGATCAAGTTTATAATTTTTATGAACTTAAGCGAGACAAAAAGTTTATATGTAAATCATGATTAAACGATGAAGACAAGCTTCGAACTTAGACGAAGCCTACGCAATTTTTTATTTTTATTTTTAATTGGTGAATTTTAGAGCTTTTTTTTTTACCCCCCAAAAGAGAAGTATTTTTTGAACTCTTAAAAGAATAAAGATCAGTACTTAAATTGTCTAAATATGAATTTTACAAAAATAAATTAATAAAATCTAACAATAAAATATATATTATGAAGTTTTAGAGCTATTTTTTAACCCCAAAAAGGAAAAATATTTTTGAACTCTTAAAAGAAAAAGATCAATATTTAGATTGCCTAAATTTGAATTTTACAAAATAAATTGATAAAATCTAAAAATAAAATATATATTATGAAGTAATAATTTGAATCTACAAATTTCTTAAAGAATTTTTTTGTTTGAATCAAAAACTAATAATATAGATTTGTTTAGTTATTATTTATTGTGTTAAAAATTAAAAGAAGTGGAGGTGATGGGAATATAACTCCATCTAGGGCAGGGCAAAAGTCCCAAATCGAACTGAACCGAATCGGATCTGAACCAAACCAAGTGGTTCTTCGTAAATGAAATACCCGAACGAGTATCTGAATCAAGAATTGACGGATTCGGTTTGGTTTTCGATTCTAGAACCGAAGAACTGAATATTTTTTAAATTTTTATATATGGGATAAATCAAATTATTTTAAAATAAATTAGCAAAGATAGAGTTTGCATTAAAGAGACTGAGTTCTATGAGAGCATTGTGACAGATAATAAAATATATATTATATTTTTTTTATTAAATCTTATTAGTTGAACAATTTTATTTTATTTATGTTTGTTAATAGTGATTTTTCAATTTTTCTTGTAGAGTTTCTTAGTATCTATTATGGCAAGTTAAGTAATTGATGGTTAAATCAAATAGTTGGTAAGTACTACTATATTAGCCATACTTTAAAATATTTTATCTCTATGAGTCTATGACTTCTAATTTATATGGATCACCGATATTTTAGCATTACTAATTTATTATCTACTTTTAGTTATTTGTATACATTGATAAATTAATCTTATTGTATATGTTATTAAATTGGAATACATTAATTTGTAAAAGTTAAAATTGAATATGTCAGATTGTAGTATTATTATAAATGTTAAATTTAATTATAATATGGAACCGAACAGAATCGAACCGAACCCAAATGGTTCGAAAATTATATTTGGATCCGACGGTTCCATTTACTGACTACCCGAAAATTTTCAATTCAGTTCAGTTCTCTTCAGAACCAAACTGAACCGTGCCCGGACCTAACTCCATCCCTCTTACATATGTAGCAAGCAATTTACAATACGATCTTCACTCAGTAAATGAAAACTATATAACATAGAGTTGTTTAATAATTATTTATTTTTTGAGAATTTTTTTTAATGTAATCGAACCGGGTGCCTTTCATATGCAAAAGCAGAAAAACAAGTGCTCTACCATTTTAGCTATAAACACTTTTCTTTTAAATAAGTACAGTTAAACATATTAAACTTTAAAACTTCATTAATATGTAATTTTTTTTTCTTGACGGAGTCAGAACAGACGATCGCGCAAGTTCATCGGGTGCTGACTCCGTCCCTAAGTTCAACATCATGCAATTTTTAATAGGATCTTTCATTTTTATTGCTTCTCTATTCCTTGCACTAATATCTAGACCTAAATTGATGGTGAAATTATGTCACCATCTCTAAGTTTAACAAACTAAATTTGGTCTATCCTTGTCACTCTTTGCTTATGCTATAATACTCATTACTAAATTAAAATTAACATCGAGAACTCAACCTGAGGCAAAGGTAATTTACAAGGATAGTCACATAATGTGCAATCTTTATCTGAAAAGGATGTGTGGGGGTGTATAACACTTTTTAGATAAAATGTCTGTTAAAGTTTCGTCTTTCTAACGTAATTTGTTGGATTTTAGAATTGACGTGAGACTTCAAAATCCACTAAACCAACAAGACAAAAAGACAACAAATCGACTCAAAAAGACTCTTGTGTTTGGAAAGTCATGTTAAAAATGCCGAGCTGAACTTGAGATAAAATTTTTTCAATCATATGCGACAGTCACATTAAGATTCCAAAGTCTAAGTATACATCGTCAAATTCTCAATCAATTTAAACACTGTCAACATTCTGTCGTATAAATAGTAACCAACTTAGAGTAGAATCGACAACAACTTTGACATATAGTAGATGATGGAACTCACTAAAGATCTTCATTTTGCAAGTCTCTTCGATAACTTCAACATCACGTTGATAAGCGGAGTTGTTTACAATTAATTTAAATTACAAGTAGATATTAGAAATGAGTGATACATAATACTTGCATATTTTACGAAATGTGTGAATAAAAAAATGATTAGACGAATTATAAATAATTTATAAGTTAATGTCAAACATGAGATATTTAAATTATTATTATAGGGAAAATTGCAACATCGATCCCTAATCTTTTCAATTTTTGTAGATTTTACCATAACCTTAATTTGTACCAGTGAAGGTCCATAACATTTCAAAAATATGCAGTAGAGGTCCAATTGGATGGAAATAATCCATTTGACCGTTAGTTGACCAAAAAAGTCAAATTTCGATCAATTTTGACCATCTTAAAAAGGCCAAAATAGTAACTTTGCATATTATCTCTAAAATAAGTTAAAAATTAAATTAAGAAATATAATAAATAAATAAATAGATAAAAATTCTCATCTTCAACCCCCACCACACTCCACAAAAAAAAAAATATAATAAATACAAACACACAGAGAGGCATCCGCAGGCCACCCAATCCACCAGAATTTCATCCCTCATTCAACAAACATCTCACAGAATTAAAATTAAATGGACAAACACTATCATATGGATATCAAAATCTGCCCTTAAAGCCATGGGAGTCGCGTGGTCCAATTTTGGCTTCATATTCTACCTAGCGGCCTTTGAGTGGTGGCGACTATCTTTGGGAAGCGGTGTTGGCGTTGTGGGTGGCAGTGACGAACGGCCTTTGGGCCCCCATCGATGTGGGTGGGAGTTGGAGAAGAAGAAAGTGTCGACCATTAACTTTTTTATTTTCATGAAGGTGGCGTGGGGGTGGGAGTGGGTGGTTGGGTGTAGGGTGTTGAGGTGGATTTCTTTTATTTATTTATTATTTAATTATTTTATGTAAAAAAAATATATAAAGTTATTCTTTTGTTATTTTAAAATTAGTCAAAATTGTTATCAAGGTCAATTATTTGATCAACTAATAGTCAAATGAATGATTTTCATCCATTTGGATCTCTACTGTTTAATTTTGAAGAGTTAAAGACTTTCGTTGACATAAATTGAAGGTTACGATAAAGCTTATAAAAATTGAAAACGTTAGGAATCGTTGCTGCAATTTTCCCTTTATTTTATTAAAATGCGTTCATAAAAGTATTTCCATCTTCTAGATGTTACATAGGTTTCTCTACGTAATAGTTGAATTCGAGAATACATTTATTCCGTTAAGAAAAAAACAGAATATAAGTTAAAAGAGTTGACTCAAATTCCTCTCTCCTTACTAAGTAGTCTACTCGGTTTACCAAACATTGACCATTAGTAACCCGAGGATTGCGGTGGGAATATTTAACGAACTGTGGGAAAGAGAACCCAGTTGACCCGTGACGAAGATGATTCATGTTAATCAACCAACTTTATTTTTATCACAAAATGATAATTAAATTTTGTTTTTATTTTTTCAATTAGATTACTCAATTAAATTTTATCGGTTTACTATTTGAGGTGCAAGAAATCCACGTCAGATCGCTGTCTATCATGTCAAGCATTTTTTTAGAATAATTAACTAATTGATGGGCAGGTTGTTTGGAATTTATTATAAGTTGTTTAAATTTTAAATTGATAAAATGAATGATGAATAAGTGAATAATAGTTATAAATTCTACAAAATGTATGGATTAAAAATTGATTTGACAAACATAATTTACAATTGGGTAATTAGCAATATTATTGTGCAAAATATCATTATATTTCATTTTTTGATATTTTCACCATTATTTACACATTTGATTGCATAAAACATTATTTTCCTCCATTGATATCCAACTTTTCCGTTAAGTGAATAAGTGAGAATCATTTATCTTTCAAAATGGAAGGTATTATCTCTTAGAAAAATTTCCCCTTTTCGTCCCTTATCTTGAAGGAAATTGGTGGAATTGGCCGATTGATCCGTGGGTATTTCCACTTTGACTTTTGACCCAATAATACATTATTTTTTTTTTCTAAAAAGGAAAAAGCTAAAACTAACAAAATCCAAAAATACCCTCAAAGGAGAAAATGAAAAAAATCTAACAGTCTCTCAAAGTTGGTCCAGCCATTGAATAGTCAATGCAATCGATAACCAATTGACCGGCGCCGATTATCACATAGAGAACCCAATCACCGACAAAAGAGGATGTTAGTTTTTGTGGAATAAAATGAATTTTTCATATAATGTGTATAGGGAATGAATTTGATATTAAATGTCAACATTTGATAGTTTATTTTTTTTTTTTTTTATATATAGGTAGAGATGATTAAGTAGTAATTGTGGAGATTTTTTGATGTTCAAGGACAAATTTGAGTCATTTTTTGACCTCCCAATTGCTGAAAATGGGGATTTTCAGAGATTGGTAACAGATTGGTAACACTGATTGTTAATAGACGACCTAGTGGGCCAAGACTATTAACAGTAAAGGTCGTTTGGGCTGACTGGTAGCAGTCGACCCAAACATAAACATTGGCCCACTGTTTTTTTTTTACATTTTATTAATAATTCAAAATTTTTAATTTTAAATAATATTTTTATTCTTTATTTAATTTTTCACTTTATTCTTATTTAATTTATAATTATTATTTTTTGTTTCTTTATATATACTTTACATTTTTTTGGTAAATATCTTAAATTAAGAAACATTAATTCAATTTTTAAAATTTTAAAAAAAAATTAACAAATTATATAATTTTGTTTGACTTAAATTATTTTTTTCCTTTTATTTTTGTATGTTAAAAATTTGTTCAATTAAAAATTATTTATAAACAAAAAATTTAGTTTGTTTCAATTTTAATCAAATAATATATATATATGTATTAATTTTTTTATAGTTAATTTTAATTTTTAATTTTTTTTCTTAGTTTTGTTTTTTTAATGATTGTTATTGGTCGATTGTTAATTTTCTTTTTTTAAAAAATAATAATTTGTAACCTAAATAATATTTATATTTTTCCTTTTATTTAAATATTTTTTAATTTTAATTTTACTTTTATTATTAATTTTTGGTAATAGGGTAAAAAAATTTCCTTTTTTTTATTAATTTTAATTTTTTCCTTAATTTCGTTTCTTTTTTTTTTTTAATTTTTTAATTTTTTTTTGCGTTTTAGTAAATCATTTATTTTCTTATTAGTGTCAATATAAAATGAATATGCATCTTGCGTATATTATTTATAATTCACTTCGTTTAATTTTCTGCTATTGTGTTTTATTCTATTATCTCTTGTACAATGTGCTAACATTTGGATATTTGTAGGATGGGTAATCTAGACATAGAGTTGAGACAGATGCTAGAAAAAGTTACTTGGAACAGTAGTTTTGATAGTTTCACTACTATATTGGAACTGCTGGATGATCAACATGCATATATGCTAGTGGTGAATACGTTTCGATTTGGGCGGTTTATGCTATATTTTCAACTCAAACCATTTCATGTGGTTTGAAATTTTTTCAAACCAAACCAAATCATTTTATTTTTCAAACCAAACCAACGTTTGGTTTGGTTTTAATCCGCGATTTACCTATCGACATTATAATAATATTTTAAAAATAAGTTAACATATAAATTTAAACGAACACTAATAATGTTAAATATTAAATTACATTCATATTTGTCTAAAATTCGATATATAACAAAAAGATAAAAAAGATAGTATTAAGTTAGCATCACTCAAACTTTTACAAGCAACAATATCAGAATAAGTATAAAAGTACTAACCTCTCAGGTACCGGACGTCACTAGATGAGTACAATAAACCATAATCCATTAAACAAATGGAAATTAAGAGATTCATTGTTTGATGTTCACATGATGATTGATTGAAACAAAGACAACTAGGACACAAGATAAATCAACAATCACTTCCGAAACATGCATAGTAAAAGCAGCATCAAATATTTACTCGGACAATGTTTGACCCATTAAACAGAAAAAATTCAACATTCCTTGACACGATGACTATTGGACAAAAAGGTGGCTGTCCACTTGGATTTCTTAGTGGTTTAAAGCAAGAAAATTCAAATTCTAGATGACAAATTTTCATCATATCGTTGTTTGGTTTGGAAAAAAAATCAAGTTTTAGTAGATATTGATATAAATTTATGAAACATGTGGTTGAAAAGTTATTAGTCGACTTCTTAGATTTTAGTTCGCATTTATACCTAACCCAAACAGAGACATAATATTCTCTTTCGTAGATGAACTTCTCATGTCAAATATATTCCTATATGAAATTTTTTTCAAACTTATCTTATTACTATAGATTTTCCCTAAATCAACAAACTTAAAAGAGAGCCGATGATTGATTACTAGGGAACAAACTCACAAATCCTAATATTTTGTCTCAAATTGTATTCCCAAGGCTCATGATTTCACGTAAAGACATTTATAATTTTACAACATAAAATACACACGTATGCATATCTTGGTCATTGCGAGCGGTAGTATCAGTCTCATCGTCAACAAGGCACTCAGTAAATTCGAAAATTGAGTTCTTCCTCATTTTTTGGCTTGGACTTGGACATAAATTCAAAAATTGAATTTCTGGGTCTACTTTGGAGGTATCATTTCTAATTGGTTTAAATTCTTAAAATTATACTTTAATAAAATTATGTATGAAAATTTATAATTACATAAAAAAAATTAATTAAAAAATACGGTTCGGTTTGATTTTTTGCGATTTTTGAAAATCAAAACCTAAACCAAACTATTTTGAAACGGGTTGGTTCGATTTGAGGAAAAATAAATCGCGGGTCCACGTGGATTCGAACCAACGGTTTCAAACCAACGGTTACGGTTCGGTTTGCGGTTTTGCGATTTTTTTGTACAACCCTAATATATGCTATGTCAGTCCTTTTTTTGGCCCATGTACCAGTTGAAAGATGTGCAATACTCATGACAGATTATCGATGCAATACTATATCGGTTACTAAGTCTAGTCGACGGTGATGCCACTACTTTGACCTCGGGGGCAAAGTTGCCAGTTTCTCCATGTTTGAGTCTGCCATGATCACCGAACTAAAGATTATGGGTGATTAAGCAGCTCGTGATGGTACTCAGAGAAGCAACAGACTGCACGATGATTATTTTCAGGGGTAGGGAACTGTGCTTTTGCCACAATTGTTAGACTCGATCAACGGATGTAACAAGATGTTAAATAGACTGAAGCTAGAGCTGGTTTACATCCTAGAGAGCGTGTTGCAGTATCACCATAAGAAGACTGCAATCGATATCTTACATTTGGAGATCGTCGACGACATCGATGTCTTAACAACTATCTATGGGGCCGAAGTTATTTCGAGGAAACCGTACATGTCTTCACCAAATCGAACTCGAAGTCCAATGGGTCCATGCGTAAGTATGATACCTATGGATTGCCCCTGACGGTGCAGATTAATGTTTAATATAATCAACGTTAAAATATTTTTTTTACTGAATTTATATATAATAATTGTATGTGTTGTAGATCTGGATGTATGAGACCATACCTCTATTGGGTACCCGCTTTGAGAGGCGAAGGAAGACATACTGCCTTCGGATGCATCATTGGCGAGCATCTCGAGCGGACGGATGTTCCTTTGGGAAATAGTTGTCGTCTCTCTTCGACGACCCTCATTTGATTATTATACATTTGTGATTTACATTGTACGTAGTTTAAAATCTCATTACATGATCGTTAAAGGGTCAGCTCAAGCAAAACCTGGAGTCGGTGACTATGATCATTCCCATGATGGCTAGATGAGTGAGGATTACCGTGCAGGATAGCCTAGTATCTTACGGGATAGGACGATGGTGAGACGTGTCATATCGTAAGTGTTTGTAATATTTTAGCTTTAAAACATAGTTTTTAGTTATACGGTACTGAACTAACGCATTTTTGTTCAATTGTAGGGACGAATGCAACATATTCATCATAAAATATATTGAGTTTTTTAGTATAACACATAAGATTGATGAAATCAACAAATCATGGATACAAAATTGGATGAATAAGTTAGCGACTGATTTATAAGAATTTAATTGTGATCCGCAAATATTATAGACGTACATCATTTTTTTATTTATGAAATAATTGTAAATATTGTAAAATCTATGTACACATTGTAAATTGATTTTTTTATTTATAACTATGAAGTAATTGTAAATATTGTACAATTTATGTAAATATTGTATATTTTTTTTTGTAATTATAAAATAATTGTGAATATTGCAAATTTATGTAAAAAATTGTACATTGATATTTCTTTTTGTAAATATAAAACAATTGTAAATATTGCAAAACATATGTAAACATTGTACATTGTTTTTTTTTGTAAATATGAAATAATAGTAAATATTACAAATGTTAAGTAAACATTGAATATTGTACAATAAATGCAACTATCATTTAATACATCGGTCTAATTGTCATTTATGGAAATTTGACTGGTACAAGTTTGACGAGTTTGCCCTATGGCTCTACACCTGCTGCACCTGCGCGATCGAGAAAACTCCCCGATAGATGATATTCTTGATATATGTGGACGTCTAGGACCACACGATTCAACTTTTGGTGGCAACAAACTATTAAGTGGGAGAATGTGATCGGGAACTTCCTACTCAACTTCATTTGATAGAAGAAATATGGTCTCAACATACGTCGTTCTTCAAGAATCAGCCGTGTAATAATGAGAGCATAATATTCTCGATGCAAAGTCTCAATACATAACCACCGCGACTGCATGCTCACATGAAAAACTCTCCAATTGAAATCGACTACAAGTACATGTGTTATTAGTCAAGTTCACCGTGTATGCTATATTACGTGCATATTTCACGGTGAAGCGCAATTCATCCAGTGGTTCCATATTCAAATTTCTCGCAACCTCTGTAGCCTTGAAGAGTTTGTTCTCTTGAGCCTGGGTGAGCACATTCGTGTAACTTTGTGATTCTGTACGTCGGTCGTGAAACCACTACTGCAGCTTGTTACGAAAGTTCTCAATCATTGCTAGAATGAGTAACTCTCTATCCTTCTTGAACAATCAATTGCGAGACTTCTCGTTGTTAGACGTCATCATATTGTATCGACTTCTTTGAAAATGTGACCGCACCCAATGTTCAATCCTCATATTTGTTAGATAATTCCATGTCGGGATTGATTTACTTCATATTTCGACCATAAACTTATTACACTTCTCAATACTTTAAGCTTCGAACGCTCTCCTAAACAATGAAACGATGCCTTTGCCCCGATACCTAGTTTTCATATTGCCTTGTATATGGTACATACAATATCCGTGATGTGTCTCCGAAAAAAAATTCGGCGATACCATTTATTATAGATTGTCCCGATCAATTACAAAGGAAATGTCCTCGACTTCCTCGATCATTTCTCCCATCTTAGTAAAGAACCAACGCATTAACAGATCATTCTTGCTGTCGACTATATCAAATGTAAAAGGGTAAATTTGAATGTTGTTGTCTTGACATGTAGCAATAATCAATTTGTCTTGATATCTAACTTTCAGAGTTGTATCATCGACTAGAATTAAGGGTCGCATCACATTTCGAAATCCCCGAATGCATTGTCCAAGAGCCATAAAGAAAAAATTAAAGCAATTGTCGCCATTTGTCTCAATAAAAGAATGTCGAGTCAGGATTAATTTTCTCCATATTATAGCAATACTCGACCAACTTGGGGTAGCTCTTCTCGCCCTAGCCCATTAAATCCTCTTATTCGCTATGAAAATGAAAAATCGCAAATGCACGGGTCGCGTTCAAGTAATAAAGTGGATATTTTGAGTCCGGATTGTTGACCACTCGAGGAATGTTTACTTTAGATTAAACAAATCTAATTAATTTAATTCTATCAATAAAAAGAAACAAACACACAATAAAATTATGATTTTGGAAAATAAGGAAAAATAACTAAAATTTTACAAACTAAGAAAATAAAAAAAACTTTAAAATTTTGGAGGAAAATTTTGGGATTCATGGTTTCGTTTAATCGTCACCTAATTAATTTATCTACAAACAAATTAACAAATCCCTCATTTACTATTTTAGACCCGATCTTCCAAATTTAATTACTTACCTCTCTCAAGTGAAATTAATCATAATTGATTAGTTTAACCAACTATATCTCTAAGTCCATTAAAACCAAACAACCGCATTAATCTTTATGAAAATAGCTCAATAGGTCACATAAGTTTATGAATATATCTCTATCCACTACACAATCTAGGATTTCTACTATTTAATCTAAAATGCACAATCTTCTCTCGAACGATGTACAAATCACTAAACACAATCATTTATTGCCACATAAATGAAAAACGCAATAATAATAATAATAATAATAATAATAATAACAAAAACACATGAAATCAAGTAACTTAACATCAAAAAGCAATTATTGAAATTAATAAAAGTTAGGTTAAACTAATACCATAAATCCCAACACAATAAATTAGCCATATTAAATATATGATAAAAATGAGAATATTTTATGTAATACATTGCAAATATGAGATAATAATGAAGAAAACACAAGATTCAAGATGCAATCCTTTTTTTGTTAGATTTGTGAAGATAATGACTAACTCTTGATTTCTCCAAAATGTCTCCATTCCTTGATTGATTCTCCTTTGCGTGCTCTATATTTGCCCCAAAAATTACCAAGAAAAAGAAAGAAGAAAGAGAGAGAAAATAAAACAAGGAAGAAGCAACCCACATCTAGTAGAAGACGGAACTCCCAGGAAAAAGCCCAAAATTCAATTTAAAACCTAATAAGAAATTGCAGCTTAGGTCCTTGATGTTTGGAGAGAATGCAAAAATGCTCCCTGTGATTTACAAGAGGCACCGTGGTGCCGGAACAGTGGCACCATAGCGCACAGCGTCTATCTAGCAACAAAAAAAAAAAAAAAAAAAAAAAAAATCCATGTCATTTGCACCTAAGTCCATTAGATAATTGCATGATAGGTCCCTCAACTTTAAAATTGTACAATTTGATTATCAGATTTGACTTTTATATCAATTACGCCCTTGATAAATTGAATCTCGGATCCTCCAACTTTTAACTTGTTCACTTTGGTCCTCAAATTCACAATTTTTTGTACGCTTTTAGTCATTTTCTCCTCATTTTGCCTTATTTTCTTACATTGGATAATATTTACCTACAAAAGCAATAAAATACATAATTGTGAGTTCACTCATTTCATTCTCAATAAGTGTAGTTTAAGTATTAAATAAGTGTGCAAAAACACACTTATCACCTCCAACGCGCATTGTTTTGCCTTTCAGGCCTTCTGGTAGCTCATAACTACTTCGTACTCTCGATTGATGTCGTTAATGATGTTCGAAAGTTTGTAGATTGTCTGTGGGTCCTAATACTTGTGCATTATCTGTCGATCAATAAACTATGCTCGAGCTTTCCTGTGATTGTTTCGACGAATTTTCACTTCCTAAGTATGTTCTCGTGTATACTTGCGAACCACAAAGAACTCATTCGTGTCCATCTTAGTAGCTCGCAAGCGCCAACGACAATTATTGTCAATGCAGACAATCGTCAACAATGTCTTGTTTGATTTCTTTACTTTGAACTCGAAATTGTGTTTTAATGTCATCATGTGCACAACTTCCTACAAATCTTTCTTTGTTTCAAATAGTTGCTCGACATGCAAATCCTCATCATCGGGATCCACATGCGAAGAATTCGATGACGGTTCACTTGATCTAGCCCTTGAGCTCCCAGCTCACTCATGTCTTTGACGGAATAAAGCAATCAAATCCTCATTTGTAAATTCATTTTCTCACTCATTGTCTCGAACTACTAAAGGAATTCTGTGCGTAACAACGAGATCAATATAAGGAGAAACTATCTCGGGAATGACTACATTATCCTCACGAGCTATCTCCACTGTGTCCCAAAAATTATTGGCATTATTGTTCACCTTTGACGACATCTTTCCTTAGTAAAATCATACAAAGAGGAGTTGGAGCCATGTGCATCTTGTTCAATTTTAATAGATAATTCACTTCAGCATTAGAAGTAACCTTTATAGGTGGAATCAGAATAGATGAATTCTCGTTGAATGGAAATCTAAATTCCATATTGTACCAAGAGAGATCGACATTCAACTTGTTTTGTAAATCGAGGTACATTCCAGTGTATGATATACTATCTGTTCCGAAAATTGGAATACCACCACATATATCTCTCGTTTATCTCCATCCCATCAATCATTTTCATCCAATTTGAAATTACCAAAATAACAAATCGGGATTACAACCATATCTACATGACGAAACTTAATTTTTAATTATAAGAAAAAATAGTCAGAAATTTGGTAGAATTTATTTAAAAAGAAGTAAAACAATCGAAAATAGTTTCCTGGTTGAAAACAGCCGGCTTTTCCAGCTGTTTAACAGCCTACCAATGATTTTTTGGCTGTTTACTGGTCGATTATTTCAATATGCAGATGAATTTATTTTCTTGTTCATGCTTAAAAAAATTATATAGATCTGTTACTATTTTTCCTACATCTTAATCTGTTTTAACATATGATTTATCAATTACAAACATATTAGTCTAACAAAAACTTTATATGTACTTTTATATACTCATTAATTCGTTTAATTTATGAGATTTTAAGGTTGAAGCAGATGAGAAATGAGAGATATTTTATCTGTGTTGGAATAAACACATAACAACAGTTAGCTGGCTTTGAAATTTTATATGGAAATTGTTTGATTTTATTTTATTAATTAAAAGGGTAGTAATGTTTTTTAAACAAAATAATATTTGTAATTGTATTGTTTACGTAAGGGTATCTTCGTCTTTTAACATTCAAGAGGCCATTATGGAAATATTCAATTGTTCAAAAGTCAAAATGAAAATTGGATGGTTTAACTGTGTCAAACTCAAAAATATCCCTTTATCTTGACAGTTTACCCATTTTTTCTTCAAGAAAATTTCCCCCCTTCTACCCTTTCCGTTCATTTCCTTTTTTTATCCTCTCATCTCCTCGCCGTAGGTGGAAACACACAGCGAAATGTACATACTGAAGTTAAGGTATTCTTTTTTGGGTCAAGTATTTTTGTTTTCCTTTAAAAATTTTGTTCTTTTGAATGATTGAGGGTCTATGGGGATTGTTTATGGTGGTTATTGATGTTGCACAACTACATATCATATTCAATGTGCAAAATATTTCCTCCACTTTTGTGAGACACTGACGGTGACCCACCCATTTACGATATTGTGTGCTTTCCTATAATTTATGGATAGAGCCTATAATTTTGATTTGTATTCTCTATAATTTATGTCAGCGTACATACCCTCAATCTTCAGTGTTCATTGCCACCTATTACTTCATTCTGATGTGTATTTCCTATAATGTGTTTGCAAGTCGTAATTTACCCTATTTCATTGTTGATGTGCATTATGGAGGCCAATTCTATAATAAGCCAAACAATTTGGCGTACGAACACGTATTCGTGCTTTTCTTGGATTTCTTTCATGCTGCATGATTTACCTGATAATTTGAGGAAATTCTTACAAGTAGTTGGTGATGAATCGGCGTTGGAATTCTATAATAAAAATCAAAAAATAAGTTTATGGAAGGGGTCAACTAGATTGGAGAGTGAAGATGATATTAAGAAAATGCTTATGGATGGGGATTGACATCCAGTAGTAAAGATATATGTCATGGCCTAACCCAGGTTTCTACCCTCTCAATCCGCTAGTATACACCAAAAGCAGACCCGACCCTGGTATTTTGGGGGCCTTATGTCAATTTCAAATATGGGGCCCTATATGTATGCAAAATTACAAAAAAAAAAAAAAAAAAAAAAAAAAATTAAAACTTTCAAATGTCTAAATTAAATTTGCTCTTTTAGAATTTTTTGATAGAAAGTCATAAATTATACTATTACAATCAATCTGTTGTAGAACTTCTTTTTCAATAGATACCATGACAAACACATTCAATCTTTCTTGTGACATTGTTGATCGAAGATAAGATTTTATCAACTTCAATTTTGAGAAGCTCCTCTCGGCAGATGCAACCGTAACTGGTATAGTCAATAATATTCTATAAGCAATATAACATTTGGAAAACAGTCCATCATTTTTATGTAGTCCAACACTTCAATCGCTTTTTTAGTCTCTTCTGACAAACTATTTCTTACAATTTGTAGCTTAGAAAATAACTCCGATCCATTAATGTCAGAATCCACGCCGTGTTTCAAAAATTCTTCAAGCTTATCACACCAACACTTCAGAATCCATGCCGTGTTTCTAAAACTAAGATTCTTCCAGTCATTGATTCCTTCATTAGCTAATTGAATATTGTTTCCTTCTTACTTAAACAACTTACAACAAAAGCAAAATACTTTATCCAATGAAATTGAGTAGACCAACCATTTTCTATCACTTTTCTTACCATTTGCTAAATGCCGAATATAATATGTAGAAGAGAAATGTCTATTTTCTGAATCTTTTGGAAAAGTAAAACCATCCTCCCTAAGGGGGCCTCTTTTCACTAAGAAGTCTATCAAGTTTTGATCAATAGTTTTCCAATTTCCTGGATGACTAATGTCGAAATGCAAATGTACACATTTTTCAATTTCCTCCAAATTTTCTTGCTCATGGTCCACTAAAATTTCATGCTCTGTATTCACATTATCTTCACTTTGAACCTTTTCATTTTCAAATTCTTCATTAATCAAATCTTTCATCGAACTTTCTTTTTTATTATCAATATTACTACCAAGAAACTTGTCCATAGCTCCTACTTGAGATTGAATAAATTCTTCAATTTTTTTTTTTTTTTTTTTTTTTTTTCTTCATGTCCAGACAAATACTTTCTAGTAGACATACTAAAGCAATATAATTTTTTTTTTTTTTACAAGATTTAACTTTAAAATAGTTGAGGAACGATAAAACTTGGTAATTGCTATTTCAACAATATTGAAAAATGTGGACTGTGATTACAAAACAAAAATAATTGTCAGAAGATAAATTTAAAATAACAAATTTAAGCCATTGGAAATTATAAAATTAAACAACTTTAAGCAGTGAAAAATTATAAAATTAAAGACAACAGCTTTAATAAACTAAAGAGTAAAGAAACTAAGGCAGCTACTTGGCAGAGAGAGAGAGAGAGAATTGAAAACGTAATTGCGGTGCACAGGTGGTGTTGGGACGACTACTTGAGGTAGCTTTTGGTAGGCCAAAGAAGAACAGAAGAAAAGAGCCAAATGAGGTAGCTTTTTCAAGTCGGGGAAAGAGGTCTAGAAAGTCTTCGAGCAATGTAAGTGCCTCAGAGTGCATTTCAGGAGCTACGGCTGGTCGAGGAAAAGGAGTGGACCCTGTAATGTCATGTAGGAAATGTGGTAAATCAGGATACAATAGGAGCGGTTGCAGAGGGACACCACCACCAGCACCAAATTAAAGACTTTCAGAAGTTATGTCTGCCTACATGTAATTTCTGTAAAAAAAAAAATTCCAATACAGAAGTAGTGCGTAGATCTTAGGGGCTTAGTTTAAATGCACATTATTCAATAATGTTAAGATTTTTTTTGATGTGTTGAATTGTTGAACAGAAAAGAGCCAAATGATGTGTCCGAATTGCTAAATTACTGTAATGGATTTTGTTGAACAGTTGGTTTTTCTAAGATTTTAAGTGCACAGTTGGTTGTGAAATTTATAGTTGGTTTTGCTGTGTCTGAATTGCCATCTCATTGTTGTGTCTGAATTGCTGTGTTTAGTGTCTGAGTTGCTGTGTATAAACATGTTGCATACACAATGACAGGGACATAATCTTCCAAATACATATATAGGTAGGGACCATTTTCACAATTATCGTCAAAGGTAGGGATGCTTTATGTCAAACAATTTAAAAAGTAGGGATGTTACGTGCCAAACATATTAATATGTAGGGATGTTTATCATAACTTTAACTTCAGGCTAAAATGATTTTGAACAAACCTAGTTCATCTTCACCATTGAATTTTGATGGACAA
Source organism: Osmanthus fragrans (assembly GCA_019395295.1). Taxonomy (NCBI): domain Eukaryota; kingdom Viridiplantae; phylum Streptophyta; class Magnoliopsida; order Lamiales; family Oleaceae; genus Osmanthus; species Osmanthus fragrans. Next base: position 9,989,550 of record CM033361.1, read on the forward strand.
TTTACAACGTTACAGTTGCCACTGTTCTTTGCATTTTCACTTTTAGTTACTCTTAATTGCAAGGTACAATGGCGATGAACATCTCTAGTTCATTGACCACACATTTAGTCTCTTCATCCACCATTCAAATTTGATGGGTCTCAAGGTAAAATACAAGGTTCTTTATATCCTTTTTATATATTTAAGGGAATAATTTATTATTATTATTATTTTTTTCAAATTACTGATACTGTTAGTTATGGAGAATCTGTTTATGGTGGGAGTAAAAATAAGAGGTTTACATTAAGGATGAAAATGTCAAAAAAATGAAAGATAGGGACATTTTGTAGAATATTATTGAAAGGTTGAGACTTTATATGTAGCGACCAAAGTCTTGGAATTTGAAAGTTGTACAAAAACATCAATGTTCCTTTTGTTTCTTTAAAAAATTCGAGTTAAATTAAAATTTTCTTTTAACTTTGTAGTTACCCTTGCGAATTATTACAAGTTTTTAAAATTTATTGAAAACAAATGACTTAAGGTAGATAACTTTGATATGTTAAATAACGAAACTAAAACGAAGGGTTAAAATGAAAGTTAATGTGCATTAAAGGAGTTAAATTCAGCAACGCACTACCCAACGATGAAGCTTAGTTGGACCATTTATCGAATACATAATTTTATGAATTTTTTACAGTATTTTCTACACTCATTCAAGTACAATATAGGAAAATTTCAGAATTTTCTAAGATTATTTAGGCACTCGAATAGACACTCAACACGTGGAAAAAAAAAACTGTTCTCATGTACACCGAACATAGCACACGGAAAATGACAAAACTTATCCTACCGACCTTCAATTGATTTAATTCCAAAGCCAACGGATAGAGGACTCAGGGCTTTCAAACCTTACTAATTTTGTCCAAATATTCAAAGAATTCTATCCGGAATGATGTGACAAAGTTCAATCAGTATGCTACAAATTTTTTGTTTACAAGTCTAACGTTTAATCTTAACTTCTTTAGCAACTTTAATTATATGCCTACTTAAACCAAATAACAATTTAAATATTCACATCAAGAAATAGAACCAAGAAATCTTAAAGAAAGATAAACTTACATCTTTTAAAAAATTAAACATAAGTTGCATAACTAATAAAAACCCGAAACTCTTCAAATGTGACAAATTACACAAATGAAGCTCCTTCTTCTCTTTGGATCCTCCGCAATCCACGTAAATCTCACTTCTTCGACCAATCCTTTAATCTGAAAAATTTATCAACATTAAATGTGTGAGCTTTGTACTCAATAGGACTAATATCACTTGATGTACTTCGTAACATATGAGACTAAAGTGCAGGTAAGTTCTAAGGGTGCGTTTGATTGCAATGGTGGAATTTGTATGGAAAGAAAACGAATTGCAGGGAATTTGATTGCCTAGAATTTGTTTTAGAGGGAATTGTAATTAATGATGTTTGATTGGTATAATTTTCCACCTAATCCGTTTGACTTTATTTTTCATTCAAATTGTAACTTTTTGTGATAATTTTTTTTTTACAGTCTGTATTAAAATTTGTTTGGATTGTCAAAAAGTAAAAAAAAAAAAAAATTTTAATTTTTTTTTTTTTTGTGTTCGTTTGACTATATGTTTTTATGCAAATTGTCAATTAAATGGATAAATTTTTTTACCATTGGATTTAAAATATGTTTCTATTGCTAAAAAATATAAAAAAAAGATGAAAAATCATTTTCCCACCAAAATCATGGAAAAATAAAAGGTGAAAAATATGTTTTAAATGATTGTACCTAGAAAATGAGTGGAAATGAATTCTATGAAAAAATTATGCAATCAAACACCAAAATTAAGCATGAAAAATGAATTGATTTTCCTTTTCCATCTATTTTGATAGCTATCAAACATAGCCTAAGTTCTCAGGCATTTTCCTTTTACCCAACTATCATTTTCACCTTCTAAGTTCTTTGGTTTCGATGCTCAAACTTGGAGCAAGAGGGAAATAACTATTTGAGAGAAAATTATTTAAATTGCATCGTTTTTCTTTGAAAGAAGGGGTATTTATCGATTTCCCTCCAAGAATTAGGAAAATTCGGTCATTTTAGGAAAATGACAGATGACGATATTTCATTGACTAATTCATAATTGATTCTATTATAACGTTCTCTTCATTAATGTGCATGTCATGTTTTAGCCTTGGACAGTGGCGGATTCAGGATGTTAGAGCTGGTGGGTCCTAAAATGAAAGATATTGAGATGAAGGAGGAGGGAGCACGAGGGCTGCCCCCGAATATTTTTTTTTTTTTTTGGAGTTGAAGGTAGCACAAACATTCATAATGATTAAAGAACCTGTACAATTAAAATGATAGAAGTTTGAAATACATATTATTTTTCATTATTAAATTGCTGCAAAACTGAAAAAATTATTAACTCGGAAACGCTCATTCGACCAATTACAGCAGTAGGCTGACAAACTGAAATTAGAACTACTTTTTAATTGTGTTAGGCTGCTCGAAATCAAATTCAAATATGTAGACAAGAATTTCTATCCAATTTCGAAGTCTCAACCCATGCTACCAAACAGTTTCTTCAACAATTAGATGGATCTACTACAAGAGGTGAAAGCACTTCGTTGCTACTGGCAATTAACAACCTCAGGAAGAACCAAACATACAACTAAACCAGCAAAACGGATAAAAGAATAACACCTTAATATCAAAACAAATCACAACCTTCAACAACTCTCTGAATTCAAATCTTAATTAACTAAAATTCATTTTCAAAGCCAGATTTTCGATTTTCCATATAGTTCTGTACTTATATCTAACATGTTATAATGAAAAATTACAGTATACTTTATAAATGTTATATCCCAAAATTTGTACTTATATCTAACATCTAACATGTTATATCTCAAAATTGTAAAATATTTAAAAAAAAAAAAAATGAAAACGAAAAAAATAAAAATAAATTCTTGTTGGTCCTAGGACCCACCAGGTCCACTGGTGGGTTCGCCTCTGGCCTTGGATTCATGCGTTTAGACATTTTTCTTGTGTTTTCGTAGTAGTTCTTTGCTAATTCGGGCGGGGATGGGTTCGCCTACTTGGCACGAGCGTTTAATATTCTTTGCATGTGGCTTTTACTTCGTCAGTATTGGGTTAGATTCGCGGAGTATATTTCAACATTTGGTAAAGCACGACATATGTGGAATATTTTTATTTTTCTCTATCTATAATGATTTAGAAATTTTGATTTGATTACCGCTAAGGAAAATAATTACGAGTACACAACTAAAAAAGACTATTGTTCATTCAACTTTGAATGAAGTTTCATTTAAGTCTCTTTAATTCGTTCCAATTTCACTTCCGAACTTTTTCATTTCAATTAGAGGATTTCGTTATATGTTCACCAACTAGATGGATTTTATCACATTGCAGATTGAGCATTTCGTTACATGTACAATTTGTTAGACTTTATGTGACTCAACATGCCATATTGAGGAAATACACTTTTTAAGTGTTAGCCTTTTGAACTTCCATGCATGTTCCAAACTTATCCTTGAACTCAAAATGTTCTAAATTAATCCTTGCACTCGTTTCTCGTATGTCCTTCCATCCAGGGGAGAACCCAAAAGACTTGGGTTAAGGAGTCACAATCAAAATTTATAGTTACCTTCTAATAAAAAAAAAAAAAGAAGCTAAAAAAAGAAAAAGAAAAAGAAAAAGTGTTGGGTCACTTGACCCCCAGAAATATTTCGATACAAGATATTGGAATGGTTCAACCAGAAATATTTCGTTAGTTGTCTTTTGAACCCTGTTTCGTCGTGTCTCCCTAGAAATAGATTTTAACGGGCTTCAATAAGTTGGGAAAAATGGACTTCACAAACAGAGCCCTCTGGGCCTACATTGGCTGAGTGAGTAGGCCCAATGAATTATGTTATAAATTTTTATGTTTATTACTATTAAAATCTGTCTTTTATTACTAAAATTTATGTTATGATTTTTTTTTTTATTTGAGTACAAAAGTAGACCATGATTAATAATTTCGTATTTTATTATAATACAACGTGGTGAAATATTTTCCTAGCACTTAATGTATGTTATTTCATGATCTCTCTAATGCGTCATTCTCTAATTTACTTTCTTCCGCATGTATTTATTATTTATCAAAATCATTTTATTGAAATAATGTGTACCATCTCTATTGTATTAATTGTCAAAATTGTGTTATCAACGTCATTAGTGTCACGTAACATTATACTATCTTTCACTGATGAAATATATTAGAGTAATGTTATTTAGTACCACATGTGTTAAACAATAGTTTAGATGACATTAATGTGATAATAATTAAAAGTTACAACTAAATAAATCATTTAATTCTACATTTCATTGAGGCTGTCACATCGCATTATCTAGACGAGTATTATAACACCAGTGATAACAAATATAATTATTCAATATATTAAAGAGAAGTTAGCTTATTTCAATTTAAACCTATATGATAATTTTGGAAATACATTATCCCTTTGAATAGCATAAACTTATATATATATTTTCTTTTTGAGATAAATATTTTTTTTAAATGATTTATGGTTGAGTATTGCAATGATGAATTTATTTATTCATATTTTATACCAATACAAAAATAGTATTGATATCTTTCTTCTCCTAAACTTATTTAATTACTATTAGAAGTTGATGTTACAAAAGAAAATAAATTAGGTTCGTCTAAGTACAAATTACCACCACTCATTGCTTTTGTCGAGTTCACTGGTTGAAGCTTGTTTAGAAAACATTTCAATATTTCCAACTGTAAGGCCAAGACCGCACAATAAGATTTAATGAACAATAATAACTCAATCAAATAGAAAGTAAATTGCAGAAATTAAAGTAGAACACAAGAATTTCTTTCGGCCTAAGCCCCGAAGGTTCGACGACCACATCTAACGCCTACTTCCCCTGTTGAGCATCTAATTTCTTGGATAACGCTCGATTGCACTAACTGGCCAAAAATGGCAACAAATAGTTACAAATATTCAGAGAGATGAAATCGAATACTTATCTATCAGTTACAATGATAGATCTGCAAGGATTCACCAACAATACTATACAGAAACGCCTCGAACACAAACCATAACCAATAACAAAGAAATCACCAAGTTTCTCACAGTATTCAGAAAGAATAATATACCACAAAGGTATACTCTACAATCATTACTCAAAATCAGGAATTTTGAGTAAGGATATACGAAAGAAAGCCAAACCCTAGCCCTTTCCCTCTTTCTCTCACTTAGAGAAGAATGAATAAATGAAACCCTAACAATCAATCATCCAAGTCAAATAATAATGGAACCTTCTGGATCCAAAATCAATAGCCAAGCCATTGCCATGTGTTAGTCATCCAACTGTATCAAATATTTAACAAAGTTGCATTTCCAGAAACACGACTTATCATATTATGGCAGCACCATTTAAAACAACTAGGGTTCGATTCCAACACCAACTTTAGATTATTTCTAAGATATACGGATCAATGGACGATGACAAGGCATAGCTTAATTTTCGTCGTCTACAACAAATCCTGTGTTTCTGTTTGCCTTGTTCGTCATTTTTCTTCGCTCTACATACATGATAATATATGTAGATGTGCTGAATTTATAAATGGCAGAGGCTGCACCAAGACCGAATGGATCATTACGAAATAATCGCCGGGACGGAGACGCCGGAGCAGCTTTTGTATTGGAGTCCAAAGGAAAATGGTGGCATGAGGGTTTCATTTGACGACGGCGATAGTGGGGCCCACAATACTGACCTTGCCATACCCATTCCGGGAGCTGGGATGGGGACTAGGGTTCTTTTGCTTTACGGTGATGGGGGTGGTGACTTTTTACTCCTACTATCTAATGTCATTGGTGCTTGAACATTGTGAGAAGGCTGGGCACCACCACATACGATTCCGGGAACTTGCTGCCGATGTATTGGGTTCTGGCTGGATGTTCTATTTTGTGATATTCATTCAGACAGCAATCAACACAAGTATCAGCACATGAGCAATTATGCTTGCAGGAGAATGCCTTCAGATTATGTATTCGAACCTTTCTCCAAATGGTTCACTGAAATTGTATCACTTCATAGCAATGGTGACTGCAGTTATTGGAAGTTTGATCCCGGATATAGCAGCAAATCTCTTCGGATATTTCAGCATATTTATCTTTCCATATTTTAGCTTTACAATCAGTTTGTAATCTTTTATTTACGTCATTGCTGTAGACTCTTCCTATATATTTCCCCTATGTGGTCATAATACAATTGAGTCTTTTATTGTCTCCCTATAATTTATCACGGTATCAGAGCAAGTTCGATCATAAAGAAATCAACTTTTGAATTTTGTTTTCAGCGAGCGGTCTTGTGCCGCTCGTCCGGCTAGCAATTTTTTTTCTCTGCAGAACTTCTTTTTGCACGTCACAATTCCGCAAATTTATTCACCGTTTAATATCCAAATTTATATTGTGGATTCATTTTATTGAGCGTCTGCAATTCCTTCTATGGTCAACAGAATATGGATCTTCTGCCCTGCCCTTCCATCCAATATCAGGCCTTTTATCAATTTCACTTTGCACTTTGTTAAGTAATGCGTAATCCAACCCTTTCACAATTCCGCAAATTTATTCACCGTTTAATACCTAAATTTATATTATGGATTCATCTTATTGAGCGTATGCAATTCCTTCTGTGGTCGAGTTTTCTGTTGTTTTCAACCTAATTCTTGGCAGTCGGTGACTGGTAGTATCAACAGAAACAACCCATACATACACAATACCCAACCCGACCTTAGCCACCGCCTGCAATCATGCATCCATACATAAAAATCCAACCAAGCCCATCTCCCAAAATCACGCCGGCAACTTTCAATAGACACATACAACCCACAAAACCTCCAATTGACAGCAACCCCACCAGATCGCTTCCTCCAGAACACACGACCTCCACCCGATGTCAATTCAGAAATTTCATAATCCAGATTCTAATCCCCTCTATCCTCGTTTGCTCGGTCTCTGTATTACGGCACATCAGGCTCTTCCACCTTCTCCTCTTTACTGCAACAACCAATTTTAAGCGACGAGCTATCTTCTCCTTGTGATGACGCTTGTTCGAAGACATTGGTGGCCTTTGACAGCCATTTTCTGGTTATAAAATGCAGCCCTCCGCCGCGCCATCTCTGCTGAACTGTCCTTTCAACCCCTCTGCCGGCATCTTTGGGGAGTTATTTGTTCCGGCCTTGGGCTTCTTCTTCGCCGGTTTCTTGTCAGCTGCAGGCTTCTTCTCCGGCTTCTTTGTGTGACTACGGCGGCATGGACTCTTCTTTGGAGTAGGGCTTCTGTGATTTGCGTTTGTTTTTGGGCACTCTCTACTCTTTGTTTTTGAATCCCATTTTGTGCAGGCTACATTTGTTTTGTGAAACCCATGTACGTGGGTTTTTTTCTTTTTTTGGGCCAATTTATTTTGAATTGTTTATTGGGCTGTGAGTTTGGGTATTAACAGGGGAGTTGGCTTATGGCTTATTGTGCTCTGCATCTTGAGGCCCATTTCTCTGTGTGCGTATTATTTTCTAGTGGGCAGCAGTATTTTTATTTTCTTTGGGTTGCTTTATTTAAAAAAAAACCTTTGGATGTCAGTATCTTGAATTTTATCGACACTCCCCCTACCTCTTAAATTAATTAGAGGATTTTTAAAATTTTGGAGGGTCGGTACCTTGAATTTTATCGACACTCCCCCTACCTCTTAAATTAACTAGAGGATTTTTACAACTTTGGAGGGTCGGTACCTTGAATTTTATCGACACTCCTCCTACCTCTTAAATTAACTAGAGGATTTTTAAAACTTTGGAGGGTCGGTACTTTGAACTTTACCGGCACTCCCCCTGCCTCTTAACTTAACTAGAGGTTTTTAAAATTTTAGAGGGTCGGTACCTTAAATTTTAACGGCACTCTCCCTGCCTCTTAAATTAACGAGAGGTTTTTTAAAATTTTGGAGGGTCGGTACCTTAAATTTCACCGGCACTCCCCATGTCTCTTAAATTAATTAGAGGTTTTTAAAGTTTGGAGGGTTGGTACCTTGAACTTTATTGGCTCTTCCCCTGCCCCTTGAAAAATTCGGGGTTTTCTTAAACAAAAAAAAAAAAAAATTGTTAGTGTCATTCGTTTTCTTGGTTATTTGAAGATGATGACTCGACAGCGCAGCTCGCTTGTAATGTCAAGTTGGGCATTTGTAATCTCCATGCTCCAACCTGAGGGGGCGTATCGGAAGTTAGATCCCGGATATAGCAGCAAATCTTTTGGGATATTTCAGCATATTTATCTTTCCATATTTTAGCTTTACAATCACTTTATAATCTTTTATTTACGTCATTGCTGTAGACTCCTCCTATATATTTCCCCTATGTGGTCATAATATAATTGAGTCTTTTATTGTCTCCCTATAATTTATCAGCAGTTATGATAGCTCTCTCTCAGTTCCAACTTTCCATTCCCTCAGGCACATTAACCTCGTGTCTCTTCTTCTCTGTTTGGGTTATATGTTCCTTGTGGTCGGTGCTTGTATTCGTGCTGGTACCTCTGAAAATGTACCTCCAAGGGACTATTCTTTAGAATCTTCGGAATCAACAAGGGTGTTCAATGCGTTTATTTCCATATCCATAATAGCTGCCATTTTTAGGAATGGGATACTACCCGAAATACAAGCAGCTCTTGCTCTACCAGCTACCGGGAAGATGGTAAAAGGATTATTAATGTGCTACACAGTAATTTTCTTCACGTTCTACTCTGCTGCAGTTTTTGGATACTGGGTTTTTCGGAATAAATCTAATTCAAATATACTCAAACGCTTAATGCCAGACGAGGGACCTTCCTTAGCTCCTGTACCTGTTTTAGGTCTCGCTGTTGTATTCGTTCTCATTCAACTTTTCGCCATCGGCCTGGTTTATTCTCAAGTAGCTTATGAGATAATGGAAAAGAAATCGGCTGATGTGAATGAGGGGATTTTCTCGAAAAGAAACCTGATCCCTGAGAAATGGTTGTTCAAAACAAACAAAGAAGAAGAAATGGAAAGGCCGGATTTCGTTTATTCTCAAGAAGAAATGGTTGTTCAAATCCTATGCGGCCGCATAGAATGGACAGAAGCTTAAATTTTTGTCCGAGTATAACTATGCGACCGCATGGTTTTGTACTATGCGGTCGCATAGTACAAACTTTGTGACCGTTGGAGAACGGTTTCCTACCGTTTGTCACTTGAATTTGGTGCTCTTTCAACATATTTTTGGCACCAATTCGTGTACAATACTGAGGCCTATAAATAGAGGAGCCATGTTCTTAGTGAATTCAATTGAAACACATTGATATATACTCGTGTTCATTATATTCTCTACAATCAAGATTAAATCTCCATTTTCTACTCACATTCATATTGTTTCTTTTGTGTTTTTGAGTTTTGGTTGGAAATACTTGTACTTTGGTATTTTCACAACAATGCTTGATTAATCCTTCAAATCATTTGCCGGAAAACTTTTTAGCATCCCAATTTATCGGAGAAGGGGCAAATATTGTTTGAGAACAACGATTACGTGTTTGGGGCTTTTCTTCAAGTTTGTTTTACAAGATTTGTTGCTGATTCAAAGTTGTTTATCTCCTCCTTCGATTGAAGTTTTCCAACAATCTCAAAAAATAATTTCCTACAATGGAGAGTGAAACAACAATGGCTACCATAAAGTTGATGAATCAAGACTTGGTTCATTTGGATCGCTTTGATGGTACAAACTTCACAAGATGACAAGATAAGTTGAAATTCCTTCTTATGGCGCTAAAGATTTTCTATGTGCTTGATCCAATCTTGGAAGATCAACCCGAACCATCTGACAAAGACACCGATGAATCAAGGGTGAATAGGAAGAAGCGTGAAGAGGATGAATTGATATGCCGCAGTCATATTCTGAACTCTTTGTTGGATCGATTGTATGATCTATACACCAACACAACGTCGCCAAAAGAAATGTGGGATGCATTAGAAAGTAAGTACAAAGCGGAGGAAGAAGGTACCAAGAAATTTTTAATTTCTAAGTATTTTGAATTTAAATTTCTTGAAAATATCCCCTTGCTTTCCCAAATTCATGAATTGCAAGTGCTAGTCAACAAATTGAAGGCGGTGAAAATTAAAATCCCGGAGACTTTCAAGTGGGGGCAATTATTGCAAAACTCCCCGATACTTGAAAAGGATACTGGAAGAAAATCATGCATAGTTCCGAGGACCACTCCTTGGAAAAATTGTAAAAACATTTGCGCATTGAGGAAGAGTCAAGAGTGCGTGATAAGAGTGAAAACTCTTTTGAAGGCACTTCCAAAGCAAATGCAATAGAGAAAACTGAACCGCCAACAAAATCCAATAAAAGGAAGCTTTCAACGAACTTCAACAAGTTCAAGAAGAAGACTAAAGGAGGTTGTTTTGTGTGTGACAAATCTGGTCATTATGCAAAAAATTGTAGACACCGAAAACAAAACAACTTCGAGGACAAAGTGAACTCCATCAAAGAAGATAGAATTGTGGCCACCATTTGTGAAATCAAGGGAAAGGTTCCCGGATGGTGGTATGATACTTGTGCTACAATACATTTATCATATGATAAATCTTCCTTCAAGACATATCATGAAGTTGATGAAAATCAAGAGATTCAAATGGGTAACGAGGTTTGATCTAAAGTGATTGGAAAGGGAAGTGTGGATATCATCTTCACTTCCGGTAAGACCATTATCTTAACCAATGTACTACATGTTCCCGACATGACTAGAAATTTGGTTAGTAGAAATCTCTTTGGAAAATCGGGAATCAAAAGTGTGTTTGAATATGGAAAACTTGTATTATCCCTAAATGAGAAATTTGTTGGAAAATGCTATTCTAGTGAAGGAATGGTCAAATTATGTACTGTTGACAATTTGAATGAGAATAAAAATAACTTTGCTCATGTTGTTGATTTATTTTCATTATGGCATGCTAGATTAGGACATATTGGAAAAGTACTATGAAACGTATGATGAAATGTGATTTAATTTTATATGATGAAAATGATGTTTTTAAATATAAAACTTGTGTAGAAGCAAAAATGATTAAAAAGCCATATCAAAGTGTAAAAGAACATCTAGTATCTTAGAGTTAATTTATACGGATATTTGTGAATTAAATGACATGTTAACTAGAGGTGGAAATAAGTATTTTATTACCTTTATTGATGATTGTACTAGATACACCTATGTTTACTTAATGAAACATAAAAGTGAAGCTTTTGATATGTTTAAAGTATATAAAAATGAGGTTGAAAATCACCTAAACAAGAAAATAAAAACTTAAAGAAGTAATAGAGGTGGTGAATACTTTTCTAGTGATTTCAACAATTTTTGTAAACAACATGACATAATTCACCAATATTCGGCACCTAGAACACCGGAACAAAATGGTTTGGCTGAAAGAAAAAATAGAACTTTAGTTGAAATGATAAATGTCATGCTTACCTATGCTAAGTTGTCATTTAATTTGTGGGGTGAGGCCTTGTTAAGTGCATGTAGGATATTAAATAGAATTCCTTCTAAACAAACTAAGGTTTCTCCTTATAAATCTTGGAAATGAAGAAAACCTAACATTAGATACTTCATAGTGTGGGGGTGTCTTGCTTATTGTAAGAACACAAACCCTAATAGGACCAAGTTGGGTCCAAGAGGCATTAAATGTGCCTTTGTTGGATATGCTAGCAATAGCAAGTCATACAAATTATTAAACTTGGAGACCAATGTGATTATTGAATCAAGTGATGTAGAGTTCTTTGAGGATTCGCTATCTTCGGATAATGAATTGAGGGAAATTTTTTTAGATATCCCTAGCTCAAGTGGAACACATGATGAAACATCTACTAAAGGTGTTGATGAGTCAAGTGAGCCACGAAGAAGCAAAAGAACTCGAATTGAGAAGTCTTTGGGACCGGATGAAATTGATTCTCAACTTATTTATTTTTACTTAGTATAAGGAAATGAATTGAATGTAGTAAGAACAATTCCATTTGTTCTACATGTTGAAACCGATCCTAAAACTTATAGAGAAGCTATGACTTCTCGTGATAGTATGTTTTAGAAAGATGCAATCAAAGATGAAATGGATTCAATAATGTCAAATAATACTTGAGAACTTGTCGATTTACCACCCAGATCCAAACCTATTGGATGTAAATGGGTATTCAGGAGAAAATACAATATTGATGGTTCTCTAAATACCTTTAAACCTAGATTAGTAGCTAAAGGATATCGACAAAGAGAAGGAATATATTATTTTGATACATATGCACCGATAGCTAGAATAACATCGATAAGGATATTATTTGCACTAGTTTCGATACATGACTTGCATATTCACCAAATGGATATCAAGACGACATTCTTGAATGGGGATCTCGACGAGGAGGTTTATATGGAGCAACCTGAAGGTTTTGCTCTTCCCGAAAATGAACATAAAGTGTGCAAGCTAGTAAAATCGTTATACGGTTTAAAACAGGCACCTAAAAAGTAGCATGAGAAATTTGACTTAGCTATAATTTCGTTTGGTTTTAAACATAATAGCGTAGATAAATGTTTATATGCAAAAGTATGTGATGATTATGTGATATTTATATGCATATATGTTGATGACATGTTGATTATGAGTAATCACATGGATGGAATAAAAGAAACAAAGAAGTTTCTATCTTTCACATTCAAGATGATGGATCTTGGACAAGTGGATACCATTTTGGGTATCAAAGTCACAAAGACTAGTGGGGATTACCATCTAAGTCAATCACATTATATTGAGAATGTGATAAACAAGTTCAAACATTTGAACATAAATGAAGCAAGTACCCCAATTGATCCAAGTTCAAAACTTGTAAAGAATGATGGAAAGACAATTGCTCAATTCGAATACGCAAGTGTTATTGGAAGTCTTATGTATGCAGTTCAATGCACAAGACCAGACGTAGCATTCGCAATTAGTAAACTAAGTAAGTTTACTAATAATCCAGGCAATGACCATTGGAAGGCTATTGGAAGGGTTCTTGGGTATTTAAAGAAGACCAAGGGCTTAAGCCTACAATATACTAAATTCCCGGATGTCTTGGAAGGATTTACCGATGCTAGTTGGATATCTAGCACGGGTGAGAATAAATCCACTTTCGGTTGGGTGTTCACTCTTGGAGGAGGAGTTGCTTCTTGGAAATCAAAGAAACAGACACATATAACACACTCGACCATGGAATTCGAATTTGTAGCATTATCGGATACCGGGAAAGAAGCTGAGTGGCTTAAGGATCTCCTTTATGAGATACCTTTGGGACCGAAGAATACATCTTCAATATCTATCATGTGTGATAGTCAAGCCACATTAGCAAAAGCATACAACGAGGTATACAACTGAAAATCTAGACATATGAGTTTTAGACACGACTACATAAGAAAATTAATCAAAGATGGAATAATTTCCCTAAATTATGTTAAGTCTATCGAGAATCTAGCGGATCCTCTAACTAAACCTCTAAATCGAGATTTAGTAACATCTATATCGAGTAGGATGGGGTTGAAACTCTTAAAATAGAAAGATTCACCAATGATAGCAACCCTACCTGTCATTACTCAAAAGGTAATCCACGAGTTCAAAGGGTAACAACAAGTCATTTGATATGTGGATAGCTTCAGCATTATTCAAATCCGCGATAACCCTATCCTAGTTAAATAATGCTGGTTGTTACTGAAATGAGGGTTGAGCTTCAAGCTCTTAATGAAGTTCAGTGCTAAGAGCACAAGCATCTTAAAAGTAACAAAGATGCTGGAAGAATTTCACCTAGACGAACTTCAAGGTGGTGCCGCCTTAATAGAGAGCTAGAATTACTCTCTTAAAAGTTTGTCGAAAAGGATGAGCGCAAGGCCATAAAAGCGCTAAGCGAGTTTGAGGAACTTGAGAACACGTGGTACTTGTGTGTGTGTTCTTACCGGTTTTGTCACATGGAATAACTGGTTCAAAGCTTCACGCTACCTTTGATTCCGACTTTTCCTTGTTAGAATTACACTATGGTTAGATTCAAATCGAAAGATAACTAATCCTTAGGCATGAGTATCGTTTACGATTGAATGTGAGACTTGTTAATTTTGAACAAGTGGGGGATTGTTGAGAAATGGTTGTTTAAAACAAACAAAGAAGAAGAAATGGAAAGGTCGGATTTTGTTCTATGTGGCCGCATATAACAAATCCTATGCGGCCGCATAGAATGGACAGAAGCTTAAATTTCTGTTCGAGTATAACTATGCAGCCGCATGATTTTGTACTATGTGGTCGCATAGTACAAACTTTGTGACCGTTGGAGAACGGTTTCCTACCGTTTGTCACTTGAATTTGGTGTACTTTCAACATATTTTTGGTACCAATTCGTGTATAATACTGAGGCCTATAAATAGAGGAGCCATGTTCTTAGTGAATTCAATTGAAAAACATTGATATATACTTGTGTTCACTATATTCTCTACAATCAAGATTAAATCTCCATTTTCTACTCACATTCATATTGTTTCTTTTGTGTTCTTGAGTTTTGGTTGGAAATACTTGTGCTTTGGTATTTTCACAACAATGCTTGATTAATCCTTCAAACCATTTGTCGGAAAACCTTTTAGTATCCCAATTTACCGGAGAAGGGGTAAATATTGTTTGAGGACAACGATTACGTGTTTGGGCCTTTTCTTCAAGTTTATTTTACAAGATTTGTTGCTGATTCAAAGTTGTTTATCTCCTCCTTCGATTGAAATTTTCCAATAAAAGATTATCCTTTGCTCACTATACGTGGTATTCTGTGGATTTTTTTTCTTTGGCGATATCAACGGGGTCGTGGGAGCTGTCAGATTCATCCCTCTCGACTTTATTCTCCCAATGCTTCTCTATAACATGACCTATAAACCACCAAAATCATCCATCAGATATTGGATAAACACCTCTATTATCATAGTCTTCACAGGAACTGGATTAGTGGGAGCCTTTTCTTCAACAAGGAAACTGGTTCTTGATGCTAAAGAGTTCAAACTTTTTAGCAGTGATGTTGTTGATTGATTTACACTTGGAGTATATTTTTAATTTTTTACACATCGTCTATGATTTTAAGCGGTCAGGGTGGAGACAAGCGTTCCCTCGCATGCACGCTAGATTCAGTTTTTCATTCACATGTACAACTTTCATAAATGAGCAAACGTTGGATGAGACAATTGCTCTAGGAAGAGTAACATTTCATGTATATGTTAGCAATGTTGTGTCAAAATAGAAAGCACATAAATCTTGTGGGTTAAAAAAATAAAAATAAAAGAATATTTCTAAGACGCTCTTAGCGAAAGCTACGTATAGCACATCTAATTATTAAAGTGATCGATCATCTTTTACAAAATTTTATATTTTAAATCTTATAATATAGTAATTCTAAAATTTTCTGGCATCATAGAGCTAATTTGATTAAACTTTCTAATCTTATGTTTGGTTTTGTAATTGAGTCCTAAGTTTCAATTTAAAATGCAAATTTTATTGGGAAAATAGAAGTGGGGTTCCTATACTTAGACGTGCGTTGCACCTTTGCCCCTATTCTTCAACATGGAGCATTTACATCCTCAATCTGTCATTTAGTACCACTTAAGTCCTTAGTGCACAATTTTACAAGCTAATTTTTTTTTTTTTTTTTTTTTTTTTACTAAAAAGATAGATTTACCCTTATTATCTAATAAACAAAAAATTAAATAGAAACAAGAATGAAAAAAATATAAAGAAATTATTCTTATTCTTCTCCAAGCCCACGACATACGTGACCGACGATAGTTGTAGTTGTTTGCGCATAAGGCCAGTTGGGTTGGAGAGTAAAAGAAGAAGAATTTCGTTTTTTTTTCATTCAATTTTTTGTGGAAGGGAATACTGTCTTTTCAACAAAATTTTATCTTGTAAAGGAGAAGAAATGTCCAATGGAGACGTAAGTACTACTAAAATGAAAGATTAAGGAACTAAATGTTAAGTTTTGAAAATTGGGGACCAAGATGCAACACACATCAAAGTTACATGACTTCTACTTTCATATATTTATTACGAGAAGTATTCAAGCTATTCTACGTTGATTATTATTTCATATTTCAGTAGTGTGAGACTTTACCTTTCATATGTTTCGCGAGATATCGTCTTATTCAAGAATATTAGGGGGTGTCTAGGAGCACTTAACATTACAATTGGATTATTGATAATTTGGCATGTTGCTTTTCATGTTGACAATACACATTTTGCAGAATGTTAGACAAGTCAGCCGCAATTTTGGACCATTTTAATGTATAATGACATTTTTGTCCTTAACATTTAATTCATTTTGTATGATAGACAGATTTTTTTGGTACTTCAATTTTTTTGGCCAAAATTTGCTGCCAAAATGGGAACCATTTTGCAAGGAGCAACGGTCAAATAATTGCTTCATTTGAGAGAAAATCTCACCCAAACACAGCCTTAATCTTGAAATCTAACTGCTCGTTGAGTTTAGACGAATCAAATTGCTAATATAAGTTTTTAGCATTTGATACCATATTCAAATCTGAAGCTCCATCTTAACACGTTAACGTCATCAAGAATTGTAACTTTAGTATAAAAAATTGCATTTATATATTTGAACAATATAAAATTTTACCCTTCACCATATTATCACCGATAAAAGTGTTGATAGTAAAGATTTGAAAAGTGACAGAGCTCAAAATCTATCAATCCGAGGAAACCTTAATTACTTGTCATATTACGAAATTGTAATAATTAAATTCGAAAAGTCATACCATACTAAATACTAGTGGAAGTGGCCAACGTGAATTCGATGCTGTCTCAATCATATTCTAATCTTCATTGCACAGCTAATATTCCATTAACATGTTAGTCTATAGTCTATATTCTCCACTCTCTTTCTTTTTCTTCTACCAACAAAATTAGGAAAGACCCACATTACAAAGAATGGCAAACAAAAGGTTTGATTTAGTGGTCAAGATATTTTGAGATTAAATTATTTCTTTTCTTTTTCTATTCTTGAATTCAAATTTTTGCCTTTTTTTTTTTTGACTAGTTGCAAGTTGCAATTGTTTTTTCTTGAAGGTTTTGCTGTGCAATTGATAATTAAGTGTTAAAAAGGGAAGTGTCAAAACCTATTATAACGAAAACCTTTTGGTGTTCAATTCAGATCAATATTGATGAGAAAGATAGATAAAGAGGTGATGTTGAGTGGTTTAAGTGAATTTTACGCGTCCCACTGATGCCTTATATAGGCTTTTTTTTTTGTCCCCCCTCTTTGATTTGGTGCAAAATCTTACCTTCATTTTGAGTTTGTTTCCTCAATTGGGGTCATCATGGACAAAGAGTAAGCATAATGGTTTGGACTTACTCGAAATTAAGGATTCACGATCCCAATCAATGTCTCTTAATTTGGGCCACCCTTTAGATATGGATATTGTGGAAATTACACAGTAGCCGGCACTTGAAGATTACATTACAAAAATCAGGTCCAAACTTTAATTAATCACAAATCAAGTAATAATTATATATTTTAATAATAATAATAATATTAAAATTAATCAAAACCAAAATCTCTCTCTCTCTCTCTCTCTCTCTCTCTCTCTCTCTCTCTCTCCCTGCTTCCCGATTACAGGTGCCACCGCAGATTCGCCAACGACGCGGTAGTGGTAAGCCCTGTGCGGTGGATCTAGGTAGCAGTGTTGTGTGGTATGGTGAGAATGACAAGCGGTAGCGGTGGCGGAGGTGACGACAGAGGTGGTGCACCGATGTTGCTGCGCGACCTGCTTTACTGTATTGTTCAACTTGTTTGCTGCCCTGAAACGCAGGCTCAAAACACGGACGAAGTGACCGATAGAGGTGTCATCTCGTGCTCGAAGATGAGAGGTTTTCAGCAGCGGCGACGTCAGGGTGTGGTGGTGGTGTTGATACTGCTCGTGGCTTTAGTTTTGGAGTGGTTTTCGAGTCGTCTGGTTTGTTGAAATTTGAGCCCCACTCTCCTTGCCGTGACTGCTATGAAGTCGTCACAGCATCGATCTGAGCGCTGATAGGTGGTGGTGGTGGCCGATCTGTGGTATGTGTGCTGATTTGTGTGGTGGTGGTGGTGGTGGTGGTGGCTGATTGATGTTGTGGTTGGGTTGTGGCAGTGATGTTAGGTGTGGTGGTGGTGTGGGTGCGGTGGTGGTGGCTTTGCCGGTGTGTAGTGTTTGTGACGACGGTGCGGTGTTGATGTATTTTGTGGGATTTGTGGTGGTGTTGTTGGCGGTGACGGTGGTGGTGTGGTGGTGAGGTAGTGTTTGTGAACAATTATTGGATTGGGTCGGTGTTTGGTGAATGTGACCAACTATCTAGTTTATTGTGACTAACTAATAACGTGTGACCACAAAATTCGATAATATGTGATTAAAAAATTAATTTGTGACCAATAAATTTGAAAATATGTGACCGATAGATAAATCGTGATATATAATTTTTTTTTTTATTTGTGACCAATGAAATAAACTGTAACCTATAAATTTTTTGATTTGTGATATCGACATAATCAGTGACCTATAATTTTTTTGATTTATGACTTCGAAATAATCAGTGACCTATAAATATTTTGATTTGTGACCTTGAAATAATCCGTGACCTATAATTATGTAATTGTGATAATTAATTGTATAATTTTGATTTTATTATAATTAATTAATAAAATATTTTTAATTAAAAAATAAAAACCTATTTTTTGCATTTTGAAACTTTAACACGTGAAAATTGAATTGTGCATACTTAATGCCTTAAATGTGAAAATATTTGGTAATTCAGTTAACACATTATTCCATATTGGGTAAATTTCATTTTAACTTTCAACTTAATTTCAATTAAGTTACTAAACTTTAATTTGTTAAAATATTCTCAACTTTAGTATAGTTTCATATTTCATCATTTTATCACAATTTGTTGCCTATCGTCTATCAAACTAACATAAATTGCTTAGTTGACAGTCATACAATAACTAATTTTGCACGTTGTCAGTATGTCGTAGTCTAAAAAATGAGTGGCAAACGAGAGTTATATCTTTAGATTAAAAAGGGTAAAATGTTGGGGATGATGACTAACAGGTCCAACCCTGAAATTTTTGAGGACCTAGGCGGCTTACAATTACGAGGCCCTTAAATTTTGTACATGTTCGGTCACTCCCGACAACTGGCCTTCTTTTTCTACTATATAAATACATGTCCTTCTCTTTAGCACTATAAAAAGAAAATAATGCAATTGGTTTAATTGATTTTTTTGTCCAAGCCTATTTTCACTTATTGAAACATTTGCTTTGACAGTAAGATTATTTCTTAGACAACATGTTTAGAATTTCTCCATTTTTCTTTGATAAGCTAAAAGCAAGCCAATAAACTAAGTAGAGACAATTAATCTTTTGGAATTGTAATTTCGAAAAACAAAAATCAATGTAAATCTGCCTTACAGTAAGTTAAACTGGGTCTTTGTTATGAAAAACACTCACTAAAAGATCATATTACAGGAAAGAGGTTCCTTATCATTAAAAATGGTTCCCCAGTCTTATATTTTTTAGCATAAAAAAGAGACGGATAGAAAGTAAAACAAGATATAAATCTAATAAAACAAGAACATATTACTTGTGAGTTGTAGGCCGTAGTAGAATAGGTCAAAGTTTAACAAAATAGTCATGGAAAATGATGGGTCTCCAGATTAGGACGGTTTCAGACCAACATCCTTTTATGAGGCCACTCAAAACCTTGAGGCCCTAGGCAACTTCCTAGTCTGCCTTGGGCTAAGACCGGGTTCGATGACCAAGGACGGGAGGAGAGCATAGGCAATAGGGTTGAGTTTGGTCGGGGGTGGGTCATTAAATTGAATTGTGATGTAGTTATGCGAGATAAGGATAGTGTCATTGTATTCCGAGATCATATGGGAAATGTGTTTGTAGCCTGGTCAATAAGGGTTGTGGGCTACTGCTCTCCATAAGATTGTGGTTATAACACTTTGAGGTTAATCTTGATAAGGAGAGTGGATTCATGTAATTGCATGTGAAGAGTGATTGCTTACATCTTGTTCAGAGCTTATATACTGGCTTTCATATAGTTACTAATGCATTAGTTTTATCCGACATTGTTACCTTGTTTAGGGAGGTGCACTGTGGTCCTTGTTTCTATATACCAGTGAGGGAAATACAGTGACCAACAATTTACCACTTTTTTCTATTTGTAGTCATCTTGTTAACTCCTAGATTATTGTATTTCTCTATTTTATCACCCGTTGCCCGGGTTATTTAAATTAGTAGAACGATTATTGGTAGTAAAAAATAAATGTTAATATGAATGTTTTTTTCCTGGAACACTTTTATGATGTGCAGATATGAAATATTCATTGCAGTATGGTTCTCAATTGATACCAGTTGTTGTAATGCGGAAGCAGAATTATCCAGAAATTAAAATTATACTTAATTCAATAAACAAGATCGTTTAGATGTTTGCGTATATGTTAAATCAAGAATAAAGGATTTGAATTTTTACCTAAATTCGATGATCAATTCTTTATCTTCAATTCTGAATCACGAATTTCCAACTTTTTGGATCACGAACTTCCAACTTTTAATTCCAAGAACTTGATACTTCAAACCTTCAAGTCTTTTATGGTATTATCCAAAATCAAGACTACACCGGTGGGTGGACGTCTTCATTTAATTAAATCAAGAAACTAATTTTTGAACTGGACAATGAAAAAACAAGAAAAATAGTTTTTTCTTTCTTTTTCACTTTCTCCAAATTTGAATACTAAGGAATTATGAATTATAATTATTGTATAATCCCATAGGATATCTAGTTTCCATCTAATCTCTATTTATAGAGATACAAGATTTACAATCATTATATAATAATGATTTCACATTCAAATAGGAGTTCTAATTAAAATCTAATTAGGAGTTTTAATTAAAGTTCAAATCAAATTAGTTTACATTTAATTATATGTGTAGTCCTAGAACTTTAATTATAATTATAATTAAGTTTACAACTTTCATAGTAATTACAACTAAGTACGAAACTATATTGTAATTACAATTAAGCCCAAAACTATTATAATTACCATAATTAAGTTTCAATACTTTATGGAGCTAATCAGACATATATTATCCAAGCTCAAATAATTAAATCATTTCTAGTCGACCCTAGACCATCCAATTTAATTATTAGTCATTATTTTTTCCACTAAAGGTAAAAGACTGAACTCTTGGAATATATAAAATCACCGAAACCAATAAATCTGTAATACTTTCATCTGACCTGTTGTATATGTATTTCATCCCTGTCCGAGATCCAATAATTAAGTACGATCGTAAATGACTGTTTTACCCTTCTAATTATTCTCACTAACTCAAGTATCATTTTCTTCAATGGTCCTACGAACTAATCACAAATGTCGAAGTTTAGCCGTCGCTAAACACTGAGCTTAGATTTTAACCGTTCAACAAAAAATACTTAAGTAGTCACTCTCTCCATCTTTCAGGGTGACGGTTCTCGACATGAATTCATGTTCTCTACTTCGCTCATTCTTAAGTTCCCAATTCATCGAGATATTTGACCAATCAAATCGATCTCACCTATTGATAAATCAAAGAACAATTAAAATCACGAAAAGATATATATAACCATGTCAAGGGATTTAGATAAATACACGATGGTCAAGGGGAATTCAATTCTCCGCATGGTTATGGTATAGAATTAAACTCGACACGTGGTCCGTTCAATACACTCCAAGTATACTAGTGTCACCTTTAACTATTTTTGTGATAAGGACAAATCACAAACCTGAATAATGAATCAGTCAACACTACAACCTTCTGGTACAAGATGTCAACCCTTATACATTGGTTGTGAATAAATTATTTATGATCAAATTATAAGTTGTGTCGTAATGTATTTCTTAATGCAAGTACCCAATTTGTATTATCTCAAGTAATTATAGACACTTTAATTTGCATGCTCAATAATAAATAATGCAATAAATAAATAAAATTACTATTTATTTATTATAAATCATTATTTTTATCATAGCAAAATATACTGTATGGGAACACAACCCAATAAATCTCCCACTTGCCCTAGAGTATATATGTCATGTCTTGCAACCTAGTGTCTTGCAGATGTCCCTCGAAAACTTTAGCCGACAGGTTTTCAGTAAACAAATCTACAAGTTCATCCCAGTGGCAATTTTATTGACAACCACATTTTCTTTACCAACTATCTCTCTTAAGAGATGATATTTTCGTTCAATGTGTTTACCGCTCTAATGGCTCTTGGTTCTTTAATATTTGCCACAGTCCCACTGTATCTCAATACGGTGTAAAAAGGCTATGCAGATGCAGGCACCATCTCGATGTCTATAAGGATTTTCTAAGTCATACAGTCAATTTAGTAGCTTCACAAGTTGCCAAATACTTGACATCAATGGTGGAATCAGCAATGCATGATTGCTTGATATTTCTCCAAGTAATGGCCCCACCATCAAATGTAAACAACACTGATCTAGACACGTGATAGTCTTTATCACTCTAGAAGTTTGAATCCTTTTACCCCATCAGAACAAGATCTGGTGATGAGCATATTATTCCTTGTTTTCCGAAGATACTTAAAGATATGCTTTATCACCATTTAATGTTTCGATCCTAGGGTTAAATGGATCTTGACTCACCACACCAACAACATGACAAATGTCAGGTCTACTGTACAACATATCGTACATGAGACTACTTATTGCCAACGCATAAGGTATCCTACTCTTGTACTCAATCTCTTTAGGATTCTTAGATGACTAATCCTTAGAGAGTTGGATTCCATGCCTGAGGGTAGAATCTTGCATAGAAAATCTGACAAATATCTTGTCAACATATGAAACTTGAGTCAAAGCTATTTTCTCATTCTTTCGATCTTGTAAGATCTAAAACCTAGAACATAACTAGCTTTATTAAGTCCTTTATATTAAACTGTTTGGACAGCCACGCTTTCGTAGACTATGACGCTCCCATATCGTTTCCAATGAGTAGAATATCATCTACATAAAGTATCAGGAAAAATACAATTTTGACTCGTATCTTCTTATAAACACATGATTCGTCAAATCCTGATTAAAACCATATGTCTTAATCACTTAATCAAATCCATATTCTAAGATCTCAATGTCTGCTTCGATTCATAAATGTATCGCTGCATCTATATCATCCGAAGTCTCCTTATATAAAGTCTGATAATCAACTTGTACTATGGAGATCACCGTACTGGACTCTTCACTCAAAAAGTACCTTGACAGTGAATTGATTATTATTATCTAACTTTGTCTAAGGGTCGATTGATCTAGGACTGTGGCATCATTTGGAACATAATATTTTTATCAATGCTAGTGCTACCACTAGGTGATGTCATTACCTTCAACGTTCTATTGATCTATTGTTTTAGATGACAACTCATCTCTCCCATTTAGATCACTTTGTCCAGGTATATTTGATACCATGAGATATATGTCCCAGGTTGTGTTCCGGGAATTGATGAGATAGAATTTCTCCCAACTCATTTTTACCAACACGACCTTATTCTTGGACTAAGGATCATTAATATACTTATCCCTCATGAAAGTTGCATTTGTGTTAGCAAAAACCTTTCTATCTAGAGGACTATAAAAAATTATACATTGGTATCTTTAGGATATCCCACAAATAGGCACATCTCTGACCTAAACTCCAACTTTACTGACTTCTTTTTCAGCACATGAGCTGGACCTCCCCAAATCCTGGATGTGATGCAAGCAGGACTTGAATCCATTCCAAAATTTCAGGAGAGTCATCAGAATAGACAAAGGAACTAAGTTAAGAATATATCCAACTATTTTCAGTATATATCCCAAAATGAGATAGGTAGAGGTGTGGAACTCTTCATTGATCTAATCATATCTATTAATGTTGTGTTTCTTCTTTCTGAAATGCCATTCTATTTGGATATGCTAGGTATATTCAATTAAGAAACATTACTATTTTTTTGTTAAGTTGTCCCTGAACTCTTCTGAAAGGTAATCACCACCTCGATAAGATCGAAGTATGTTAAAACTCTTACCCAAATGTTTCTCGAACTTGGTCTTATACTTTTTTGATTTCTCAAAAGTATTTGACTTTCAAGCCATTAGGTAAATGTATTTGAATCTAGAGTAATCATCTATAAAGAAATACTCATAATTCTCCTTCTCAAGTATATTCACATGTCCACAGATATCAGAATCACTAGTTCCAACACATTTTTGGCTCCGTCCTTTTGTCGAAAAATGATATCTTAGTCATATTGCCTTCCAAACAAAACTCAAAAAACTGTCAATGGTTCGATCTTAATCGAGTTGAGAGAACCATCTCTAGTCAGTTTTATATTCTGTTAAGGTTGTTTTGTCCAAAACGCCATAGATATGTATTACTAGTATGGTGCGACATTTTATGGTATACAAGAGTAACCTTTTTATTTCATATGTGGAATAGTTTAAAATATAAAGACCATTAATCAAATGTCCAGTGCAAACATGAAATTTATTCATTAAAATGCAAAGCATTTCGTAGACGACCAAGATTATAATGCTAAGTTTATCGTAGACGACCAAGATTATAGAATAACATTATCCTATTAAATCGAAAAAAGAAATAAATTTTTGCTTCATTCGCTAGACATAATAACAGTCTCTAAGAATCAAACTGCTACCACTATGGAAATAAAATTGAAATACTCATATGCTCTTGGTAAAACTATTAATCTTGTGCCAACGATAATTTTAAACTGGTATTCACTGAGTTTCTGCTTTCCTGAAGCACCTGCATTGACATATAGATATGATTAGTGGTTCTAAAATCTACAACTAAGGAATTTGTAGTATCAACCACTGAACAATACTCTGTAACGAAAAACCTCACTCGCACTTTGCTTTCTAGCTGGTGCATCTGACCAATCTTTCTCTAGTGTCCTTTTCAATCATAGTTGGAACACTTGCCTCAAGGCTTTCCATCTACGTTTGATATTTTGTTGCTTTCATGCTTATTGATAGTTTTCTTTCTATTTTTTTTCCAAATCTACCTTTTTGGCTTGGAACCAGATGAGCCACCAAATGATGCACAAGCATTGCCATTATCCCATTAATATCGCTTTCTACATTACAACTCTATTACTAACTCAGTCAATGGTATCTTCATCTTGTGAAAGTATAATCCATAGTAAACTATGAAAATTTATCAAATAAAGAATTCAATAACATGTCAAAAACTAAGTATCCTTGATAGATGGTTGCATCCAGACTCTCAACCATGTTTGAAGTATGCAATCATAATCAAACTATGAAACTTCACAAGCACTCTAGATTTCATGTTGATGTGCTATGAGGTACAAAGAGCTTCAAAAGAACCTTCCTATTTCGATGACTAAACATGCCCTAAAGGGTATGTAGTATGTCATGGGAGGTACTTGACTTTCATGCCTTTGTTGTAACACATTTGACATCAAAATCAAAATGAAACAACTAGCCATCTTGTCTGCAGTGTCCCACTCAACATATCAAGCCTTTTAGACTAGTCACATGATCTTAATAGGTTCATCAGGACATTTGTTAAGCACAAAATTAAGTTTTCCCACATTAAGCACAAATATTGAATTACATTTCCAATCCACATTACTTTTCCTGATTAGTTGGTTTTGTTTTAGAATAATGGAAAAAATTGGTCAAGTGATATTTCGCGGTCATACATTGTATATTAAAATTGAGTAGGAAATAACAATTTAGCATATGATGCATGAATGCATAGATAGATCCATCTAACTACAACAATGCAACAATTACTTGATCCTTGTGATCCAACATGCCTCTCTCTCTATAGGAAATGTCACCGTGTTCACTAATCAAGTTGTGACCTTCCCACTAGACAAACCATATCTGATAACAAATGTCTATATAAGTCCAGTATCATTTTATTTGGCAATCAATATCATAAATGAGAGCTTTTATAGGATGTTCGTAGATGATACCTATTTGAGTGTATAACCTTTGTCTAGACCTCTAGATACTTGAAAATAATTTCGCCATCTATAAGATGATCACAAATTATATTCTTATCTAGACGATTTTACCGTAAAGAAATCCAATCAAACAACTTGAACTGTGCGACCCTCGTATAGGGAGTTCGTTGCATTATCGACATGAGGCAAGTGCGTTACTTTGCTTATGAATTGACCAAAGGAGACTATGGTTTTTTTTTTTATTTAAATAAACACCCGCTCCCACTCAATATTTTAAAGTAATGGATTTTAATTAAAATAATTACCAACTAATCATATTAATCAAATTAATATACAATATAATTATTACAAATTTTTCTTCCAGAAAATTTAATCGAAATTAAATTAATCAAGAAAATTTTAAATAATTATCATCTGTTCATGTTAATCAAATTAATATACAGTTAAATTATTATGATTTTTCCATCCAGAAAAATTTAATCTAAATTAAATTAATCAAAGAAAAATCAGTGTTCAATGATATGCATCATATTCACAGTTTCACGAGAAATGTCATAAATAAATCTATATGTCATGATAACTAGAACGATAATATTTTGAACAATAATTTAAAGCTTTCATAAGCGATAAATTAACAATTAGTTGTTGTTCAAGAATTAAATTAAAAACTAATTGGACTCAAACCCAATATTTAATCTAAATCTTCAGCCCAAAATCTTCAAGGATTCAACAGTAGCACTCCAAAATTATGAAATGACTCTGCCACTGTACCTGAAAAAATTAATTAGTTTTGAACCCGACTTATCCATATCTGATCCAGTCCATATAAAAACAAACACAAATCAAAGTCAAGTAATCCGCGGCGCCAAAGGTGACAAACAACTGTCTGGACAGTTGCATGACAGCAAATTGCTGCGCGCAACAACAATATGTTGGACGGTAGGTGCATAATTAATTTTTTTGCTGTAAATCTTGAATCAATTTGTAGATTTCTTCGTCGTCCGATCTTCAATCATCAATCAATTTACAAGACACAAAAATTTCAAGAATTGTAATGATTACATAAAACCTATGTCCCGTAAGCTCAAAATTTTTAATCTAATTGAATAGAAAAATAAATCAAGATGATGGAGTCGTAATCCACTTATCTTGTTACAAACTCGAAATAACGAATTACAATCAACAACTGACCACAAATAATTGGTTCACAGTTTAAAATAATCTAATCATTCAATCAACATATGATAAATTATTCCTAGACATCGCTCTACTAGAACATGTAATCAAGATTCAGAAATAACAAGAACGTGTAGGATCTAGATTGTTCTGATACCAATTGTTGGAATGCGGAAGCAGAATTATCCAAAAATTAAATTTTTCTTTAGTTCAATATACAAGATCGTCTAGATATTTGCGTGTATATTAAATCAAGAATAAAAGATTAAAATTTTTACCTAAATTCGACGATCAATTCTTTTTCTTCAATTCCGAATCACGAACTTCCAGCTTTTAATTCTAAGAACTTGATACTTCAAACCTCCAAATCTTTTATGGTATTCTCCAAAATCAAGATTACACCAATGGGTGGACACATTCTTTTAATTAAATCAAGAAACTAATTTTTGAACTGGACAATAAAAAAACAAGAAAATTATTTTTTCTTTCTTTTTCTCTCTCTCCAAATTTTAATACTATAATAATTCAACATTCAAATATGAGTTCTAATTAAAATCCAAGTAGGAGCTTTAATTAAAGTCCAAATCAAATTAGATTACATTTAATTACATGTGTAGTCCTAGAACTTTAATTACAATTATAATTAAGTTTACAACTTTCATAGTAATTACAACTAAGTACAAAACTTTATTGTAATTACAATTAAGCTAAAAACTATTATAATTACCATAATCAAGTTCCAATATTTTATGGAGCTACCACAGAGACATGATCACACATATATTATCCAAATTCTAATAATTATATCATGTCTAGTTGATCCTATATTACCTAATCTAATTATTAGTCTTTGTTTTCTACTAAAGACAAAAGATTGAACTCTTGGAATATATAAGATCATAGAAACTAATAAATTTGTAATACTTTCTTCTGACCTGTTGTATATGTATTTTATCCCCGTCTGAGATCTGATAATTAGGTACGAGCATAAATGACCATTTTACCCTTCTAATTATTCTTACTGACTTAAATATAATTTTCTTCAACGGTCCTATGAACTAATCATGAATGTTGAAGTTTAGTCGTCGCTAAACACTGAACTCAGATTTTAACTGTTCAACAGAAAGTACTTAAGTAGTCACTGTCCCCATCTTCCAGGGTGACAGTTCTCAACACAAATTCATGTTCTCTACTTTGCTCATCTCAAGTTCTCAACTCATCGAGATATTTGACCAATCAAATCGATCTCACCCATTGATAAATCAAAGTACAATTAAGATCACGATAAGATATACATAATCATGTCAAGAGATTTAGATGAAATGTACGATGATCAAGTGAAATTTAATTCTCCAAGTATACTAATGTCACCTTTAACTATTTTTACGATAAGGACAAATCACAAACTCTAATAGTGAATCGATCAACACTATAACCTTCCAGTACAAGATGTCAACCCTTATACATTGGTTGTGAACAAATTATTTATGATCAAAATATAAGTGGTGTCACAGTGTACTTCTCAACGCAAGTACCCAATTTATATTATCTCAACTAATCATAGGTACTTTAATTTGCATACTTAATAATAAATAATGCAATAAATAAATAAAATCACAATTTATTTTATTATAAATTATTATTTTTTTCATATCAGAATATATTACGTGAGCATACAACCCAACACCATTTTCATTAAGTTTTAAGACAAGTACCATAATGATGAAATTTTAAATTAAATTAAAGTTCAATGACCAAAATTTAAAATTAATTTGAAGTTCAGTGATCCAATTGAATTAGACCGTTCAATGACTGCATATGAGATTTATCCTTTCATATTTCAGTAATATTTTACCTATTACATTGTGATTTACACACACACGAAATAAAATTAATTAATAATTTAGGTCAGAACACTCGTGCTTTATTCGGTAAAATGTATTGGAATGTAGAGTGCCAGAGAATGTCAAATAAAAAAAGAGTTGGTTTTGTTGCTTATTCAATACGTACACCAAACGTGTCATTAGAAGTATATATTGTTAAATCAATATAGAAAATATAGAGAAAATAAAGAATAAAGAGGCTAAGGTTTCTTAATGAATTGCGAAATGAAAATATACGAAAAATAAGTTTAAATAATCTTACAAGCATATAAGTAAAATGACTAATCTATCCATAAGATAAAATTGATATATTTAACATCTCACCTTAAGCTCGTGATGATATTGCAAGAAGCATCAGGAGTTTGTCAAACATAAAATGAAATCGCGAAGTATAATGTGATTTTGTAAACAAGTTAGCAATCCGCATGGTAAAAGGAACAAAAAGTAACGTGATAGTGCCAAGCTGATGAACATGTCGACTGATATGACAATCAATTTTGATATGTTTAACCCTTTTATGGAATATTGAAGTTCGCACAGCCTGAAAAACACTCTTATTGTCACAATGCAATAGAGTAGGTCAACAAAGAAATACTCCCATATCTACAAGAAACAGACCTAAACAAAAATCTCACAAGTAATAGAAGTCATGGCATGATACTTTGATTTTGTGTAATATCTAGAAACAATATCTCGCTCTTCCAAGAAATAAGAGAATCATAAAAAAGATACAAAAACCAGTGGTAGATCGACAATTTGTAGGATCACTATCCCAATCAGCATCAGAATATGCTCACAATTATAAAGATTAAGTAGATGAAAGTAAAAAATTCTAAAACTGAGTGCCTCGGAGATACCTCAAAATGTGAAGAACAACAACTCAATGAACTGTAGTAGGCAAGGTAATACACTGATTAACTATATATTAGCATACGCAACATTTGCATGAGTGATTGTGAGATAAATCAAACTACCAGTATTTGTACGATATAAACTAGGATTCGACAATGGAGAACCATTAGAAGAAGAATACTAAGCATTAAGCTCAAAATGTCTATCAGCAATCTTACTATTTGTAAGATGAGCACAAATATATCAACTATGTACTTAAACTGATATAGAAGAGAACCTTTTGAAGAGAATGCAACTTTAATACCCAAAAAGTAACGGAGTGAACACAAATCTTTTATTTCAAAACAATGAGGTAAGTCTTGACTTTAGTGCTACAATTCTATCAGCATCATCACTAGTAATAGTCATATCGTTAACATATAAACAGAGCAAAACACGATCGATGGCTGTATACCTGCAAAATAAAGCTGAATCATGATGGCTAGGATGGGAACCAAGTGAAGTAATCATAATAGAAAAAATCTCAAATCAACCCCAGGTGCCTATTTAAGACCGTAGAGATCTTTTTGGAATTTGTAAACTTCACCAAGTTGATGAGAATCACTAGGAGGGAGAACCATGTAGACTTCTTCCTATAAATCTCCATTCAAAAAGACATTTTTAATATTTATTTGAAATATACTCCATCGACGAACAGAGGCAACTACAATAAAAGTGCAAACTATAGTCATTTTTACAACAGGTGCAAAAACCTTCTCATAATTCATGCTATACTCACTACGCCAAAAATGAGCTTTTGCAACACATAAACGGCAACATTCGGTAGTTTAGTGTTGCGAAAGGGGTTTATTGCAACATTTTAATAAGTGAGTGTTGCAATTGGTTAGGAAAATTGAGTTTTAGCAATATTTTGTAAATGAATGTTGTAAAAAAACACCTTTTGCAGCGTTCAAAGAACGTTGCAAAAGATTCAGCCTTTTGCAGCGTTCAAAAAACGTTGCAAAAAGTTGAACCTTTTGCAGCGTTCAAAGAACGT
Organism: Osmanthus fragrans; assembly: GCA_019395295.1. NCBI lineage: Eukaryota > Viridiplantae > Streptophyta > Magnoliopsida > Lamiales > Oleaceae > Osmanthus > Osmanthus fragrans. The sequence continues at coordinate 10,020,655 of CM033361.1, forward strand.
TGCAAAAGGTGTCTTTTTGCAATATTTTTTGAACGCTGCAAAAGGTGAGACGGGTTAGTGGGCTACTATACTGGGCCCATCAACTTAAAAAAATGGAAAATTATCTAGAAACCTATTTTTAAAGATTAATTTTCAGAAATAAGGGTGATTAAATTTTATTTCACAAATCAGGTGATAATTAAATTTTAATAATTATAATTAATAAAAATTTAATTAAATATAATCAACATATTCTCGTTATCCAAACCCCGCCCTCCACACACTTATGTGCCCCTCATTCATTTCAAAACCCTTAAGAATAATTTCTCTCACTACTACTCATTCTCTCTCTCTCGCGTCTCTTCTCACCCACCCACGCACCCAAATTCCAATTTCAATTCGATTTCAACCCATTCCAATTTTCATTCGATTTCCACCCAATCGAACAAATTCCTCTTCCACTTCGTCTCCTCTCGTTTGTGCCAGACCGCCACCGCCGGCTTCCAATCGATTCGCTCCGACACTCGAGTTTGAAAAAAATTCGTACAGTGAAGGGGTGGGGAATGGGGGTGCGGGTGCGTGTGAGGGTAATAAGAAATGCCAGTTTTCCTTGAAGTTGCTGGAGGTGGCCGAATTTTTCATCTAGTTCGTGCTCTTCCCCCGGGTCCCCACTTTGTGTGACTTGTTTTAGAGCTCGAAATTATCATATCCTTGCGGCCATGGAGCCCATGGGTACCCCTGATCCACCCAGATTCAGGATTTTATTCTTTCATTTTTCCTCGTGAAATTGGTACTAACCATTTTATGTTTACTTGAGATTTGGTTTAAGTCAATTTTCATCTTCAAATGTTGTACATTTTTGTATTCACCTAGAATTCTAAAGACGTCTCTAGATTATAATATTTTCATGTGGCCTTCACTCCCCATTGGTTTGATTTCTACTGATGTTGATATGGTTTACTTGGCGTTATTGTCTCTTTTTATTCTTGGTTGTTCATTATTTTTCCTGTTGACTTAGATTTCGGGAAAGATTCTCGTATTGAATTAGATTGTGTATCTTGGTGGGATTATTGATTATTTACCTGAAAAGTTAAAGGGGATTCTTGAATTCTTGTTTGCTTATATGGTATTAGATGTGGGAAAGCTAGTGCAATTTTTGTTTGTTATATAATTGGATCCTAGGCGTTTAAGATTATGAAGTTAATTTAGGACAAGTTGTAATAACATTTGGCTTCATGTATATGTTATTTCTGTTGAATAAAATTCTGTAATTTGCCGGTGAATTTACAATGTTTCAACATTTGCTTCGCACGAGAAAATTTGAGCAGGAGTGACTGAAGAAAATCAATTTCAAGTTTTCATTTTTTTTTTTAAATTTCTTCTGCCTTGCATTGAAGAAAGCATTGCCTCTTGTATGGGTAGTTGTAATTCTAAATTCTATCGGTTTAATGGATATCTCTTTTCCCCCTGCTTTCCACTTCAATTTCATGATTACTTAAGGTGGCTAAATGGTAACTTATACAGCAAACTTTATGCAGGTTCTTTACAAACAATTATCTTTGAGAAGAAGCTCCAAACAGCCATGTAGTGGAGCAAAGGGTAGAATGGTAAGTTCTCAGCTTTTCCATTCTCAAGGTCAGTTTGTTGATTTTTGATACACTTCTAATGGGCTGAGAAAGTTTCAGAATATGTGTAAACAATTCTTACATTATATGAAATGAGAATCATTAGTAAATTTTTAGGACTACAATCTACTAAATTTTCTATGACTACTACCAGCCTGAGGATCTTCCATTATCATTAAAGCATTCATTTCCAATTATAGTTGCAGATCCTCCTTACCTGGTAAAAGTTTATCTTGTACTACCAAATTGAATTTTTTTTTTGGGTGGTGATGAACTCTTGATGCTAGTATACTCACTTTTGGATGACAAATTACTATGTGAACAGTCACTTTTTTTGGCTGCACATTTGATATTTTTAGCTTCTGTTTATTTGATCAAGGAATACCAGGCACATACTGTTCCAAATGAGAGGTTCCATGATGAATCAAGCACTAGCAGAGTCACATACACTGTCCATTTATAAGAAAATGATAAAGGATACAAAGAAAATGAGGGAAAACTAATCAATATGCATGGAGGTTTGATTGCTCATGAAAGTGGATTTTATTTATTTATTATGATGGTGGAAGTAGGGATGGAGGCAGTTGGAATATTTTTCTGTTTTGGGGCTTACTGTTTATAATATTCATAATAAATTTCTTTGCTTTTTAAAGAGAGCTAGATATAAATGGTTGGGGCATATTACGACATAACTGCTTGTATCTAGCCTGTGCGAACAGCACAAACAGCCTATCTGGACGAGTGTTTAATTCTGGATTTGTAAGTTCAAAGGATATAGTGGGACAAAAATATTTGAAGCATGATAAATAATATGAATTTGAAAAACTCTTTTACCTTGCTTCAGTTGGTATAGGGTTGTACAATCCACTTAATAGCTTACTGTACTGGGTACTTGGTCAGCCATGTTTGCATGTGAAATTGTGAATGGTTGGCTTTTTGAATGTCATGAATGGAAACAAGTTGGATCATGAATCAAATAAATCCAACTTTGTAATCTATATAAAAATATGTTCTCCTTCTATGTTAGTGTCATTTTGAACGGTAATTATATTATGAGATGGATGACTTGCGCAGCTTTTGGCATTAGAGATGTTCTGTTGAATTGGAAAATTCACCAATATATGTACTGTTATGCATTTGCCATTTTTCGCAAGGTTGCTATAGCGAGAATAATATTTCTCTCTCTTTGGTCGAGTAATGATCAATAGGTTTACTTCCATTTTCATATCTCAAGTCCCTGGCAGAAATTTTATAACTGTACCTTCCTCTTTAACTTTATTTGAAAACAGATGAAATATCACTTCTGAATTGTTTCAGCTGTAAATTAAAATTTGTGTGTGTAATATTCATGACGTTGATTATCTTATTCAATGGATGGCTGCGGCAACAGAGCAAGGAGTGCTTGGAGAAAGTTACTGAAACAATTTCATTTCTCTCAAGACCAGGGCAATCTTACTTGCTTTTACTCACTGGTAAGACATTGATTTCTGATCAATCTCTCTCTTATCATCCATTCCAAGAAAAAGTTAACTAAACTTTATGAAGAAAAAAGTTTTAATTGTTCTACAAGCGTTCATGGTATTTGAAAGTCTGTTTGCCCAATTCTTGAAGCTTGATATTATCATATACCAGGCGACATTGGTTAAACTTTTCATTGTCTAGACAGAAGAATTTGTTTGGTATAACCTATACAATCATTATATGAAATGAGAATCATTATAATATTGGCAAGTAGTCTACAATCCTCCGTGTCCGCAAGCTCTACTAACGTTTACACTTCGCAACTTGAGGACTTTTGGCCTTAATTGAGGGTTGAAATGGGAAAAAGTAGCCTCTTTAAATGCTCTAAGATGTGAAATGTAGAGACCTCCTTTTCAAATTTCAATTTTAACTTCAAAGTCTGTTTCTTTTTTGTCTTTGTTTATTTTTTTATTATGGAACATCAACAAAAGCATTACTTGTGAGAATTAAGAAAAGCTCAGTTTAATGGAAGGAAAGAAATCAAGAAAATGCTTTCTAATTAATACTTACTACATCCTTATAAAATCACCACTATCCTGGGTATTGAAAAATGGGTTAAATAATTAAATTGTCTGACTTGAGAAAAGCTGATCTTCTATTTGTGGGAATTTTGAAGAGATTGGGCCTTTAGACACTTTCTCTCTTGATTTCTTAGTCCAATTCCAATATGTGTAATAACTAAATTTAGTCATTTAATGCAGGTACACATGTTGATGGCGGTGACGGATGGGCTTAATTTCATGTCGGCACCAACGAGCTATTCATTTTTTGATGCTATAGAATGTCAATTCAAACTTGATGAGCACTAGGAAAAAATCTAGTATGAATTATTGCACCTTTTGTACTCATCGAAATAATGGAAAAGCCTTTTTTGATCGCTGGGTTGATATTGTAAACTTGAAGTATAATGAAATTATTTTGAATATTGCACAATCAATGTATAGCACTCGTATGGTTTTAATTATATGATTTCTTATATTTGTGATGTTTTCATATCTTTATTATGCAAATTGTTAGTTTATTATTCGAATTATTTGATCAAAGAATAGGACTAAAAATGCGAATTAATTTTTAAAAAAAAATTAAATTGACCAATGGCAACGTTTGTAAAAAACAAAGGATTAGTCTTTTGCAGCGTTTTTTGAACGTTGCAAAAGACCTTTTGCAACGTTCAAAAAACGCTGCAAAAGAACCTTTCGCAACGTTCAGAAAACGTTCAAAAAACGCTGCAAAAGGTCTTTTGCAACGTTCAAAAAATGCTGCAAAAGAGTTTTTGCAACATTTTTTGAACGCTGCAAAAAGTCTGCCCTCAACGGCAACACCGACCTCCGCAACAGACACTAAAACGCTGCAAAAGATCTTTTGCAGCATTTTTTGACCGCTGCAAAAGGCCTTTTTTGGTGTAGTGACTTCTTACCCCTTGGCAACTAATTGAGCTTTATATATTTCAATTGATCAATATGACTTGATTTTAATTTTATAGACTCAATGAAAACCAATTGCTCTTTTTTCTGGTGGTAGAGATACCAAGTCTTAAGTGTGTCTGATGCAGAGTAGTAAATTCCTCATCTATAGCCTCCTGCCAAAGTGGGTAACAAACGCAAATTGTGTGAGGTTGAGATCCTATTAATCAAATGAGTATCAATAAGAACTTATTTTTTTTTTCACAATTCACTAGGAATAGAAATAGAGAGTAAAAAAAATGGGTTGTTTCAACATGATGTCCATGTTTTCTTTTGGCAACACCATTCTATTTAGGAGTATCTGTACAAGCAGTTTTGGTGAGTGCTTCCATCAAAAGCAAGCAAATAAAAAAAACATTAAAGACATATTCTTCACCTAAATTACATGAAAACCATTTGATAATACAGAATGTTGAGTTATGCACTAAAAATACTAAAGAAGTCAGAGTGATGTTTCATAAGAAAAATCCAAAAATAATGAATGTAATCATGAATAAAGGAAACTTAGTATCGTGAATTCCCTTTAGTGGTAATAGACCATATTAGAATGAACAAAATCAAATGGGACAAGAAAAAAGGAAACACTTCTATTAAGAAGAAATATTATCAATTTACAATCACTACAATCAGAATATCATGAGTTTTTCAAACTTTTAATATTCCCGTAGAAACTAAAAACTATAAGCGAGAAGATGAAATATGATCAAGACGAGAATGCCATAAATAAAAGATAGAAGATCAACACTCAAACAAAAATATGATCCAAAACATAGAGTCCATCTAGCCACAGTCAATCCCAATCAGTTTATAGGATTGCACACAATAAGTGGAAGAAGAAAAAAAGACTAAATATCCAAATTCACAAAATTGACTAACAGAAACATGATTTAAGGTAAGATTAGGAATATGGTAGTTATCATGGAGAGACAAACAATGTGTATAAAAAAATAAAATCAACACCTGCTATAGGCATAGGAGTACAATCAGCAGCCATAATTGACACGAAAAATTTGAGAGATAATAAAACAAAAGATGATAAATTAGGTGACAAATGATGGGAAGTATCATAATCTACTACCTAAAAAGAGGAATGTATACCTGAAGAACTAGAGGATGACAAACTTACATGAAAGGCAGACATTACATGTGAATGTGTTGCAAGGAATTTTAGAAATTGCTTAGACGTGAGTGGATCCATTGCAGTGTTAGGTTGAAGTGGTTGGTTTCCAAACTTCCATGGTGAAGGAACCTGCCTTTGCTATTATTGTTAGGGCTGTTGTCATTGTCGTTGTAGGGGATGCCATTGTGTAACTCTATTCAATAATAGAGAACACTGTCCATTCTAGTAATCAACATTCATAAAAAACAACATTCAAATGTGATTTACTTTAATTATTGGCATGCGATCTCTGAGGTGTTGCAAAGATAGATGAATTGGATGGTAGAACACTCTCCTCGTTTGTGTGAGGTGTATCTTCTTAGTCAACAATTCTCTGACCACAGAATCAACAGAAGGAATGACAAAAGATCGTCCTATGAAATTCCTCAAAATCATCACGTAGGGCCATAAAAAATTGTACGTGTCATTGTTCTTCCCTTCGGGCGATATAAGAAGGAAATTCATTTAAATATGTAGAATTGAGTGCTAATCAATCCCATAAATATGTCATAGTAGAGTAAAACTCCTAAACATTTATACTCTTTTATTGAAGGGTGCTGATAAGTGCGCTTTTGCACACTTATTAGACACTTTTTGGGATTTAACTGTGATAAATTTGAGTATATTTCTACCCATAATTGTGTACTTTTTGTATTTATAGGCCAAAACCCTGAATTGGAATGAAACGGAGGCAAAACGAGTGAAAAAGGACTTCAATTGCACAAAAATGTGAAGTTGGGGACTAATTTGCACTTGACCAAAATATGGAGGGCTTTGACTGCAATTTGGTAGGGGCTTAAATGAAAGAAAGTTCAAAGTATGAGGACCAAATTGTACTAAATCAAAGATGGAGGATGAAAACGCGCAAGGACGGAACGTTCAAGGACCTAAGCTGCAAATATGGAAAAATTCATGCGACCTCATGGATTATAACCATGCGACCGCATGACTTGCCCAGAGACGTGAAATGTTTATTTTGTTTCTACCATGCGATCGCATGGAATTACACCATGCGGCCGCATAGAGATAAAATTCTAAGGCGGTCTATTTTTCTTTCCACGCATTTTTGGTCAACTTTGGCAATATTTTTGGACTTGTTTAATGGAGATATTTTGGGATATTTTGGGGTTGTCTCACATAGCATTATATATCCCATATCTCTCCCATTTTCAATGTATGAGGAGTTAGATTAATTTAGTTTAGCTTAGGTTTTCTCTCTAGCTTTCCTTTCCTTTTCTTTATTTTCTTTGCTTTTCTTCTTTTAGTTAGTTGTTTCTTTGATGTTTGGCTCATCTTGGCGATGAAAAGTGATTAACAAGGTGATCAACAACAAGGAATGCTTGGTTAAAATGGAGGAATTCAAGACTTGATTCTACAAGGGTTGTATATCTATATCTTGTTTTTCTTTCATTTAAATATCAAGTTTGTAATGTTATGTAAACATGATTTCCTTTGTTATAATTTATTTATGATGAGTTAAATATATTTGTGTTGGAGTTTATGTTGAATCTTAACTTTAATTTCATTAATATCGATATATGTTGTTAGAAATGTATTTGTTATCAAAATAATGGTGTATTGATTATTAGTTTAAAATCACTTCATTTACTTGATCATTAGATGTTGTGGTTAGGTTGTTTGGGCAATTATTGAAAAATAGTTGCACTTGCTAGACCGAAATAATTAATACCATAGGTTTGTATGGTTCCGACTATACGCATTTAGATGATCTAGAAATAGACATCTACCTTATGTGACCCGTTGAGTATTTTCACAGCAATTTAATGCAATTGGTTAATTTTGTATCGACATAGAAATATGTGGTATAATTTGATTAATTAGGGTTAATATCGCTCGAAAGAGGATATTAATTTAAAATTGGAGAATCGGGTCTAACTATGTATTTTGGTAATTTGCATGTACGTTATTGAATTGATGTTAATGAAATAAAGGTTAAGTGAAATCATAAATCCCAACCACTTTCAAATCAAAGATTCAACTATCTTTTTAGTTTGTTAGTTTAGTTTTATAATTATTAGTTTATAATTTAATGTCAATATTAATTGTGTGTGTGTCAGTCGTTGTTAGAACTAAAATCGATTAGAGTACGTAACTTCAAAATAACATTCCTCGTGGGATCGATATTCGGACTCAAAAAGTCCACTATATTACTTGTTCACGATCCGTGCGCTTGCGGTACATTTTTCAGCGAAGAAGTTTTTGGCGCCGTTGCCGGGGAATGTTTTCACTTTGATTACTGCTTTAGTTAATTTTAGTTTTAACAACTTGTAATTATTTGTTTTTATTTGTTTTTACTGTTTGTATACTTTGGCTTACCTCGTATTGCTAATCCATTTTGTATATTTGTAGTCTTTTCTGCATTAGTCTGATATTTGCAGGATTCTAACTTTGGTGAAGTAACATAATTTGAGCAATGTCTAATCTCTATATGGACGATAATGATGTGCTTGGAGAACTTCCAGGCTGTGATATTTGTTACGCGAGGCATCGTACTGAGAAATGCCGGTTTTCGTACACCACTATGTACACGCCTAAACTCGTGGAGTTTAGAAGATATTTGATGTGTCGAAAACAGGCCATTGACAATAATGATGAAGTGTACATCGATTGGGATGAGGACGTCAAACCTGCAGGAGATGGTCCTCCCCTACTGAATGAGAGGGTACTTGCAAAGTACTATAAAGAACTTGCCAAGTTTGATCCAGATGATATAAAAGTAGGAGACTACATGTACTGGGATGGATTTAAGCAGTGGGGTTATGATCCACTCGAGAGAGTCATTGAGACCGACTTCTCACCGCCTGTGGATTTGAATTGTGGACCAATACTTCCATCCGATGAAAATTCGACAGTTGAAGAAGAGTCTAAAATATATGAAGGTGTAATCACAATGGAGTTAACGAGGAGATGGTGATCAATGAGAATGAGAGTAGCATGCACTCTTTAGATTTCATAGATTGCTTAGAAATAGACTTTGTGATTAGGCCCAATGAAGTGGTAAAAGTCTTCATAGTTGAGTTTGATTTGGATAGAATGAGATGGTTCTATGTTGATAAGGGCAAAGATGAGTTTTGGCGATCAAACGAGGAGTGGATCAAAGCCAAACGAATAAAGATGGGCAAAGCATCCAGAGCTTACTTGTTGGGCCCATAACATTTTGTATAGTCGAGTTAAGACTATAAAACAGCGCTTGTTGGGAGGCAACCCAACTTTTCTAAACTTTTGTGCTTTTATTTTCTTTTATGTGTTTTTATGCTTTTAGTTATATTTTTGTTTAATAGTTTAACTTCTTGTAGGTAATGCTTTTTGGAAGTCCAAAGTTGAATAGTTCCTCACGAGTCTGGAGTTGAATTGGAGTACAATGAGGTTTGTTGCCCAAGCTACTCAATTGCATTCCGAGTCCAGTTCATGCATTAGTTCTTCTTCACAATGGATTCAGGGAAGTTTCCTTTATTCCTCTTTGCTTTATATGTTAATTTACACATCGAGGACAATGTGTGAGTTAAGTTTGGGGGTATTGAGCCTTGCCGGCTATTGTGTGCTTTAATTTGATGTTACAGCCTTGCCGGCTGTTTTGAGCTTACATTGGTGATTATGATTGGTATGTTGATAGCCTTGCCGGCTCAGAATTGCATGAGTTGAAATTGTTATTGATTCATGAGCTATGCATGCGCAAATCCAAATATGCCAAATATGCTATTGGTGCGAATTTTTTTCAAAAATGGCTTATTCATTATGAGGTCATACGTTACATTGAGCACATAGTCACGATTGATTATCATTTAGATGCGGAAATAGGTGTTAGATGTGAAAATTTTGGATTGGTAGAACTTAGGTTGTGAGTTGTTTTAAAAAATTTTATCAACATATACTCTTTTATTCTCTTTCACTTTACCATAGTCTGAGAAATTTTGGATTAGCTAGTTGGTTATTTTCATTAAAGATTGTAGTAACTGAATAGTGTGAACACAAAAACTGGTGAGACTTTGAGCCTATGGACTGACATTTATTACAGTCTCATTTCTTTCATGTGTGATTATTCCATAATTGTGTTTCTCTAGAACTTGCGTTGCTTCTCGTCAAGATCACATTGACACATGTATGCATGAATATGATTAAGGCCATCTTTGACTTACCACATTATCCAAATAGTTTACCCTGATATTACTCTTTCCTTTGATAACCCCTTTGTGCCTTATTTGCCTTTTCTTTGGTTTACCTACATTTCAAACTTTCATATACTGAAAAACAATATTCTTAACCAGCCCTTGAAGCTAGTGGAGTATTGTTAGACATCAGAATGTTGGGTGGCGATAGAAAAGAAGTTTGGGGGTATCAATTGTTTTTGAGGTACTCTGTTTGGTGTAGTGGTTGAAAGATTGAAAAAGAAAGAAATGAAATGAAATGAAAAGAAAAAGATGAAAAAAATGAGTGACAGGGAAGAGATGTGTTGAGGAGATTGACTTGTAATGTCTGAATGTATAAGTTCTCCTGTTAAAAAAAAAAACAAAGGTGATTGAGTTGATTTGATGCTGATTGAGAAGTTATTGTTTTGGAGTGATAGGATTGTGTATAGATCCTATCTCATTTGAGCTGAATTGAATATATGTTACTCCGCTGATTTATTTGAGGCTTCTTAGTCACTTATCCATATATTTCCACACCTTTACCTTAAGCCACATATTAACCCTGTAAAGTCCTTATGATTTATGTAATGCATGTGACCTAAGTGGTGGCGATTGAGATAATATGCAAGCTTATGGTAGAACATTTTCACTAGAATGATATTGAGTGAAACAGTACCTGATCTTATACACTTGAGAGTTGAGTGTTCATACTACATTATTCTGTGAGGTTCTACTTGTTCGGTTACTCTATTTTCACTTGAAAATGCATGCTAGTTGATTATATTTTTGAGCTTTTAAAAGAAAAGAGTGATTGAGAGCAGCCTTAAATTTACACTTGGGGGATTGAAATGAATTATCTATTTTAGTGTGAATCTTATGAGCGTGTAAGAATATATTTGACCACTGAGGGTCGGGTTGTGACCAATTTACATATTTTTCCATCTTGTCATTCTTTTCCTAGTTTAGATAATAATTGAAAGTGGCTTTGCACACATACACAGATCGAACTTTGGATAAGCTGTTATTATTTTTGATAGCATTATTTGGAAGTATGGTTGTGAATTGGTATACAATTTTAAACTCTATTATATATCTGGCAAGTATCTAATATGTTAATTATTTTCACATTTGCATGATTATGTTAGAAGTAATCTTGCTCGAGACGAGCAAGAACTCAAGTTTGGGGGTGTGATAAGTGCGCTTTTGCTCACTTATTAGACACTTTTTGGGATTTAACTGTGATAAATTTGAGTATATTTCTACCCATAATTGTGTACTTTTTGTATTTATAGGCCAAAACCCTGAATTGGAATGAAACGGAGGCAAAACGAGTGAAAAAGGATTTCAATTGCACAAAAATGTGAAGTTGGGGACTAATTTGCACTTGACCAAAAGATGGAGGGCTTTGACTGCAATTTGGTAGGGGCTTAAATGAAAGAAAGTTCAAAGTATGAGGACAAAATTGTACTAAATCAAAGATGGGGGATGAAAACGCGCAAGGACGGAACGTTCAAGGACCTGAGTTGCAAATATGGAAAAATCCATGCGACCGCATGGATTATAACCATGCGACCGCATGACTTGCCCAGAGACGTGAAATGTTTATTTTGTTTCTACCATGCGACCGCATGAAATTACACCATGCGGCCGCATAGAGATAAAATTCTAAAGCGGTCTATTTTTCTTTCCACGCGTTTTTGGTCAACTTTGGCAATATTTTTTGACTTGTTTAATGGAGATATTTTGGGATATTTTGGGGTTGTCTCACATAGCATTATATATCCCATATCTCTCCCATTTTCAATGTATGAGGAGTTAGATTAATTTAGTTTAGCTTAGGTTTTCTCTCTAGCTTTCCTTTCCTTTTCTTTATTTTCTTTGCTTTTCTTTTTTTAGTTAGTTGTTTCTTTGATGTTTGGCTCATCTTGGGGATGAAAAGTGATTAACAAGGTGATCAACAACAAGGAATGCTTGGTTAAAATGGAGGAATTCAAGACTTGATTCTACAAGGGTTGTATATCTATATCTTGTTTTTCTTTCATTTAAATATCAAGTTTGTAATGTTATGTAAACATGATTTCCTTTGTTATAATTTATATATGATGAGTTAAATATATTTGTGTTGGAGTTTATGTTGAATATTAACTTTAATTTCATTAATATCGATATATGTTGTTAGAAATGCATTTGTTATCAAAATAATGGTGTATTGATTATTAGTTTAAAATCACTTCATTTACTTGATCATTAAATGTTGTGGTTAGGTTGTTTTGGCAATTATTGAAAAATAGTTGCACTTGCTAGACCGAAATAATTAATACCATAGGTTTGTATGGTTCCGACTATACGCGTTTAGATGATCTAGAAATAGACATCTACCTTATGTGACCCGTTGAGTATTTTCACAGCAATTTAATGCAATTGGTTAATTTTGTATCGACATAGAAATATGTGGTATAATTTGATTAATTAGAGTTAATATCGCTCGAAAGAGGATATTAATTTAAAATTGGAGAATCGGGTCTAACTATGTATTTTGGTAATTTGCATGTACGTTATTGAATTGATGTTAATGAAATAAAGGTTAAGTGAAATCATAAATTTCAACCACTTTCAAATCAAAGATTCAACTATCTTTTTAGTTTGTTAGTTTAGTTTTATAATTATTAGTTTATAATTTAATGTCAATATTAATTGTGTGTGTGTCAGTCGTTGTTAGAACTAAAATCGATTAGAGTACGTAACTTCAAAGTAACATTCCTCGTGGAATCGATATTCGGACTCAAAAAGTCCACTATATTACTTGTTCACGATCCGTGCGCTTGCGGTACATTTTTCAGCGAATAGGTGCGAAGATCTGTCTTTAACCGTACTATTTTGCAAAATTACACTGTATATATAGTGTTGCTAGGTGTTCTCAAATTTCCTTAACATTGTTATACTTAGCCAATTGTGTGCATATTGACTCCACAACAGAATTATTATTCCAAGCAATAATTTTTTAGTTATCGGATTCCTAAATATCTAACAATTCAATATAATTGATAACCTTATCATTTTTAGGTTTAACACAAGTGCCCAAAACATAACCCCACATATTTTTGCCTTTCAAAAAATTTCACATCACATAACTCCAATAAGAATAATACTTTCCATTCAATTGCACACTAATAGACTAAAGGGAATCATCACAACTTTCAATAATTTTGAAATGAACGAATAATACCAATAAAAAAAACAAATTAGTGAGATGCGAAATCAAATCAGAATCGAACGAGAATTAGCGATGTTGGAAAATACAGGTTATGGGTTGCCAAAGTGTGATGACCCGACCCACAAGTTATTAAAGTGAATAGAATTCAAACTCATATCTTCCCTCAACTTCCACCAACTTTCATGATTTTACAAGACTCTCATAATTTTGTCTTCCACTTAGGAGAGAGAATGATGGCAAGAAAATATGGTGAAACTCGTATGTGAAAATACACCAAAATTGGAAATGCACTAAAATTACCATTTTGGCAGGAAATTTCACCAAATAAGGTACTTAGATTTTGGATAATAATCCCATTTCATTATGATTAGGATTGGGACCATTGGGGAACAAGAAAATACAGAGTTTTTAGATTTGGAAAGTAAGGTGATTCAACCATTCAAAAGATTTTGGAATTCACCATTTCAAATAAGCATATTGACCCAAATTTTATGTTCAAGCATGCTGCGATTTATTACATTGGTATCAGAGCCATAAATTTATATTTCTAGCAATATTTCATGCTTAAATATGTCATTACATGATTCAATTGAGTTATGAATTTTGTATGTAAAATTTTTATGGCATCTTTTGATAATTTTTTTTTGTACATTAATAATTATGCAGTAAGATTAGTATAGTTAGAAAGTATTTCAGTGAGCTTTCTAACCATGTAAAGACTTAAATTTTGGATTTTAAATGAAGAAGTTATGAGATTATTTACATGATAACTTCTTCAACACTTCATTTCATGTTTTCCATTTGGTATGATCGGATAGATTTTCTCGATACCTTTCTAACGATATAAAGATCATTAATTTTGGCATTGAAATGCAGAAGTTATACCCCCCAAACTTTGCAAGAAAATCGGTAAAATAAAAAATTTCATCACTGGTAACTTCTTCTACGCTATGTTTCATGATCTCATTTATTATGGTTGGATAGATCTTCTCGAGACCATTTCAACGGTATAAATATCATTAATTTTAGCCTTAAAATAAAGAAGTTATGACCTCTCGACGTTTGGTAAAAAAATCTCGAAATTTTGCATGAATTTTTTACTATTTTCACTCTCGAACAGATCTGTTGATGTCCCAAATGTGACCTTAAAAATAGATTTTTTTAAAAAAATCTGACCACACAGATAAACTTAGAACGTCAAAATTAGTCAGGATGACCAATCAGAAAAAAATTAATGACGACATGGCGACGTTGACGTAGCCAATTTTTTACAGATTGCTCTAGCACATGAGGAAGCATTCGGGGCCCAATTTCAATTTTAAAAATTGTAGATTGGTCCTTGAATTATTCTTGATTTTCAATATAATTAAATTAAATTTTGGACAGTTAAAAAAAAAAAAAAAAAAAAAAATATATATATATATATATATATATATATATTGTATTCAATGCTTAAAATAAATTTGTAAAATGCATTAAAAATATTCTTAAACTTGATGAAATTATGATTTTTTTTTATAAAATCAAGAATACTTATTAAGAGACTATTTGGTAGCTATTTTGGGGAGAAAAATGTATTTTTGAATAGTTGATTAATAGAGAATGTGTAGTTAAAAATTAAGGAAAAATTTTAGATTTACGTGTAATATTATTTTATTGAAGAATGTATGGTTGAAAAGAAGAGAGCAAAATTTATTTTGAGAAAAATGGCTACCAAACAGGGGCTAACTGATATTTGACTAGTATGAGTTATTTTTTTGATGTGCTCTTATTTTTCTTTTAAAAGAAAAAAAATACTCCGAAAGTATCTAAAATACCACGTTTCATATACGTTCATTAGTTGTGTGGGTCTTTGATTAGGTTATGTGATCCATTATAATTTGTTTTCTATTTTTGTGCATGATCAGATATTATTGGATCTATGCACACTCATAACATCCTTAGAGGGAATGTTAGAAAAACAAAGGTTATGAAACTTGTTAAAAAGTTACGTGCTTATTGAAATTAGTAAATATATCTGGAACATGACCTAATGAGACACATAAATATTTTTGAGACAATTTTTTGTGATAAACAGAATATGAGAATTCTGATGCCACTTCCCATTTGTTGGGATTGTGTTACAACAGATGTTAAAGTGAGGTTGAGAATCTGTATAATAAAACTTAAATGATGTGAGTTTTATTCTTTGATTATAATTGAAATTATTTTCTGTAAGAATTAATTTGTGATATCATGGTATATTTCATAATTGGATAAATGTGCATGTTTATACTTTTATTGTATTTAATGGAATTACCTTATTGAATTACATGATATCCATTAATTCATGAATTATTATGAATGTTAAGGTCAGTTGAATTAGTGAGATTCTTACTTAAACCTATTGATTGTCAGTTGGGTGATAATTCTATGATTAGAAGATTTAGAGAAAATCTTACATAGAACTATTTGATTCATCAGCTGAGTGAGATTTTCCAAGCTGGAAGAATTAATGTAATTCTTCCTTGGATCTCATGAAATTAAGTCTATGATAGTGAAACAATAGGATTGCAGAAGATGATTAGGAATATGGTGAACTTTCGACTCTTTGCCTAACGTTGAATTATCGTATATGTTAATTTGTATTAATGCAAAATGGTATATGTGCTTAAATGGAAATTGATTGAAAATAAAATGTCTCTAAATTCTGATAGATTACAACATAAAAATCTATAATAGTTGACCTTAATAAAGCTAATAAGCTAAATGCGATAATATTTGGCATGATAAGTTTCAGTATACTATAAGAACATGATGCTTTAGAGAGCATCAACCACGCAATAGTAGACTTGATGTGAGTTATTCTACTCGAGAAAATAAAGATAAGAACTTTGTCAAGTATAGGAAAAGATAGATTCTAGTGCTTGAGTATTTGAATTGTTAAGTTATGTTATAGATGATCTTTTTCTCGAATGTGACTTAGTTGAGATGGTTAACATAATGTTGACATTTTTGTCGGTCACATTTTTTAGATGAGTAATAAGTTAAAACTAATCTCTTCTCAATTGATAAAAATGTTGAAGGTCAATGTGACTTACAAATTGAAGCATCAATTTTCTCTATTGATAATACCTGTTGTGTGAGTTGAAAAGACTACGACTTGATATTGCTAAGTTTCGAGGACATGCTTGTGTTGCAATGTTCTAATTCTCATAAGATTTCGGATCTTAAGTATTAAATGAGCTATAACAAAAGCGGGATAAATGAGGAGACTAGAAAAGAACCAAAAAGAACATATGAGATAGTAAGTACATGTAAGTGGGTTTGGTAGAGGACAAATATTCTAAAAGTTTAAGTGTTTCAATAATACGGTTTGAATTCCTTAACTCAAAAGTAGTTAAGCTAAATGATATTATACTTGAATATGTTCCTTTTAGTGTCGTTTACATGTCAACACTATACATATTGGACTTTATCTTGTGTGGATAATGATTCAATAGTTAGAAATCCACTTTATATGAGATCAAGAAGTATCTTAAGTCTATTGTCGAGTCTTTGACTTGATACAAAATAGATATACAAATAATGAAGATAGAGTGGAGTTTATATGATTAATACTGCAACTTAGTGTTACAAAGTGGAGAAACTGACCTCATATTTGATATTAAGATAGTATCAAAGACTCTACTAAACTTGATCACAGTTGTTGTTCTTTTAATAGTGGTCTGTTACTTGAACTTATACATGGTACTTTTGTTCTTACTCACAGTGACAATGTTTATTGTGATTCTAGATATTTGTGTAATGGTTTGAGGTTTTCAAGTTCAAAAAACATTCAAAACTGTAAGATCTAAAATTCCATAAAGTAAATCTATTCGAATTTCTTTGCGGTATATGATTAAGAGAGATAGAGATGAAACTTCATTTTTGTTACATCTATAGATGGATTCACGCATTTCAGTTGTGCATATGATTTTCTTAAGTTGGAGATATTGTATTTATTTAGACTTTTCTGATGTGAAGTAGAAAATTAGATTATGGAAGTGAAGACTTTGAGAACTGTTTGAGAGCGCAGATCTCTATCACGAGAATGCAACAATCTAGGTATTAAAAAAGAAATTCTTGTTGAATTACTATTCCTTAATCACCAATAATTATATGGTCTATTGGGTAGAAATAATGTAATATTGCTGACTGTGATTAAACTTGAGATAATAGAGTCCAATTCAAGTGTTTGGTTAACTACAATCTGTCACTTAATGGAATTCTCTCAATGTTTGTACATTTAGAATATATAAGCTTTGAACACGTTGATAACCAAATATGGGTTATCTTAGACTCATAATTGACTATATAAGTTTTTTTTTATAATGAGTTTGGGAAGATGATTCTATTAAGAACAAAATGTATCTCTAAGATATACATGACAATCCAAAAAGGTATTTAAGTAAGATTTTAGATGGATATTGGGTCATAAGATGAGTTTGGGGAATAATGAGATCTAATGTTCAACTAGTAGAGCTACTATATATCCCTAGCAGGCTTATAGTACCATAAGTTTTATTACTCGTTGGTCGCACGATCTATTTGTCATATGAATCTTTGTGAGATAGAACTTGAGAATGATCTAGCGTGTGATATTCATTTCACTTGTGGTTCGGGTTAGGCCCATCATGTGTGAGTGGAAGATGTTGAAAAATACGGGTTGTGGGTTGTCCATGTGGGGTGACCCGACCCACACATTATTGAAGTAGATTGGGGGGAGTGATTTGATTAGAATTAAAACTTATAACTACCCTCAACTTCAACCAACTTCCATGACTCCCATAATTTTGTCTTGCACTTGGAAGAGAGAATGATGACAAG
This sequence comes from Osmanthus fragrans, assembly GCA_019395295.1. NCBI lineage: Eukaryota > Viridiplantae > Streptophyta > Magnoliopsida > Lamiales > Oleaceae > Osmanthus > Osmanthus fragrans. The sequence goes on from CM033361.1 coordinate 10,038,612, forward strand.
AAAATATTGTGAAACTCGTATGTGAAAATACTCCAAAATTGGAAAGGCTCTAAAACCACCATTTTGGCATGAAAACTCACAAAATAAGACACTTAGATTGTAAATAATAATCTTCATTCATTGTGATCGGGATTCTGATCATTGAAGAACACAAAAATGTAGATTTTGTAGCTTTGGAAAGTAAGATGATTCAACCATTCAAAAGATCTTGGAATTCACCATTTCAAGCATGCACTTTGACCCGAAATTTATGTTCAAGCATGCTGCGATTTATTACAAGCGTAAACCCAAAAGCAATTGTACTATCGTAAAAAAAAATATAACGTTCTTCAACATGATTAACAAATTTAATGAGATGATGACTCTAATGCCATATCAAATCAATATTACAAAATATAGAAAGAATAAAGAAAAATAGGCTAGAGTTAATTTCTTGATATGAATCGCATAATGAAAATATAGGAAAAATAAGTTTTAAATAATCTTACAAGCAGATAAGTAAAATGATTAATCTATTCCTAAAGATAAAACTAATATATTTAACATATATAACACATTTTAATTGGATATGATAGGACGATGATCAAACATATCATTTATTTGTCTTCTCTAATCCTTTTCAGTATTAATCAATTTAGCAGACTTGAGTTTTAAATTGAATTTCCGATTTGACTTTGTTTAGGTTTACAATGGTTTATAGCCTCCCCAAAAAGTGGCCTTGGACAACTGTCCAATGGGTGCTATCATCTGTGCTAGATCACTAATAAAACTTAAATCAACTCTAAATAAGCTTTAATTAATCAAAGTAAAGTATAAGTCCATAAATAATAATGGAAAATTGGGATATCTCATTTGATTTTATTCCCATTCTCCATTATTTGGGATACGTCATCTTTCTCGAGACAAGATAATTCTTCATCCTTGAAAGATTTTTTTTTTTTTTTTTATATAAGGGACTGCTTGTGTGGCAACCCTCTGGACGTCCAGGGGTTGTTCAAGGGGCTTTCCCGCTTTTATACATCACTATGGATTGATTTTTCTTTGTTCATTGAACAATCTCATAGTGATTATACCATACTACTCACGAGCACAAATCTTGACATGAACTAAACTAATTATAATTAAACTTAACTAATCAAATTAAACTGGCAAATCTACAAGTAATATTAATGGAAAATTAGGCCTTTCTCTTGTTTGTACGGCCATTCTTCATTATTTAGGATTGACAACTCTTTTTTCTAGATAAGTTGATTGTTTATTTTCGATAGTTGTTCTATATTGCCAAGACTCTCAAATTACTAAACTTTTCGTCTTTGTTTGTTCGACTAATGAGTGCTTGTTTGATTTTGTTAAAATAAGTTATTTAGTAGATTTTGATAAAAATTGATAAAAAGTATGATTAAAAAGTTAATAAAGTTATGGATCCCGTAAAATATATATTTAATATTAATTATTAATTTTGACTCAAATTTTTATTCACTTTTTGAGTAAAACCAAACACAGGCTGTCTCATATTAAAAATGCTAATAACATACCAGTTATGTACGAACATAATCTCAGCATGCAGTTACTTACTTAAATTATTTATGATTGAACTTTGATCAATCAAATTACATTAGCAAATTAATACACAAGTATTAATGGGACCCATCTTTTGTTTGCTTTCCTATTTTTCATCATTTGAGATGTGTCTTTTTTGTTTTTTTTTTCCAATAGCCCTGTTGCATGTACAGAAAATGGCTGACATAATTCATATAGAAGACATTTGGCAACAATCTGTCAGATAATGGCAAAAAAAGAAAAGAAATAAAAAGACAGACTAACCAGATGCTGCCACAAATTCTGGTAGCAATTTTTCTGTACAAGAGGAATTGCTGTTTTTCGACAGTTGTACGCGAGGGATGCTTCAGTGATATGCTTAATTTTCAACTTTATTCGACTAATAAGTTTCATATTCAGATGGTTTTGTTTGCTTTCCCATTCTCCATCATTAGGAATGTGTCCTCTTTTCCAAAATAAAGTAATAATTCATTTTCATCAGCTGTATCTGAACAAAACATTGTACTTGACCTTAGGCACGGATTCTCCATTTATGAAGCAACGATATCCATTGCTACAATTCTTCACCAATGAAAAATTATCGATTGTTAAAGTTTGAAATGTTTTTTTTTAAATTATTTATATCACCTATGAATATTTATTGGTAAAGAAAGATACAAATGTTAAACGACTATAATAGGCACGAAATATCCGTTGATAAATGTTATTTACCAACGAATATTTTGTAAACTATAGTTTAATGTCTATTACTTTTACCAATGAATAATCCGTTTTTTAATATCAACAAATACCGTAAAAAGCTATTTTTAGTAGTGATAGTCATATGGCTATACCCTACCACCACGGATGACCGAAAATCTTGGATTAATTTAAATTAAATTAGCAAATACACAAATGCTATTGGAAACAATGGTGGACCTCTCTTTTCTTTGTATTCCCACTTTCCTTTGATGAGATATATATATAATTTTTTTAATTCGTATAAAATAGTTATTCATCTTCAAGAGCCTTTGTTTATCAGACTCTCGAACATCATACTTGACTTTCGACTCCATATTCTTATAATGGAGAACTCTTAGCTCTTACTTACCCACTTAGATGAATTGTAATTGAACTTTAAATTATAATATAAAATTAGCAAATCCACAAGTATATAATAATGAAAAGATTTGGGACCTCTTTATTTTAGGATTCCATTCTCCATTGATTGGGATATTTCCTCTTTTCTCACATAAGACAATTGTTCATCTTCCCTACCACAAATTAGCCATGTAGTGCATAATTAATGCAACATGGAAAACGAAACAAGTCCACCATTTTTCTAGCCATTTCTTCCCACTCAGTCTTCTACAACCCAAACTGTCCACCATTTTAATATCTTATCATGTGTATTGGATTATATTCTACAACAAACTTTAAATAAATAAAGCCCTCGTTTGATACGCAGTTCAAATACAACTCAACAATATAATGCATAAAATTTTAATTTCCTTCTGTTTCTTCTTCACACTATATTCACTGTTTTGTGATATTTTACTTTCTAATCCCTACCATACATGGAATAAGAACTTTGCTTCAAGTATATTATTTTTAATATCATTTTTGACACTCTACTCACATGTGGAGTGGTGGAGAGCACGATTAAAATAATCGTGGATCTCACATATGTGAGTAGAGTCTCAAATATGATGTCAAAATTGAATGTAAAACAAGCTTTATTCGTGGAATAAAAGTAGACAAATTTATTGAGCTTAAACTGCACTGCTATCATTTATGACGACGATACAATTATCTATTTCATGTGTTACAATTTAAAAAATATTTTGTTCAAGAAATTTAACTTATCACACTCTTGATATTTTATGCCATAGGTGATGTTAGATTATGTTTTAATAGTGCAAATGATGTAACATGATATACTATTTTTTGCTACGTGGAATGCCATTTTCGGATATGAATGTATTTTAAAAATTTAAAAAACTAATTTATCTTATGCGAGAAGATTACCCTACGTCAATTCCACAGGTCTCTTATCTCTTTATTGAATAATTTTGAAAAGTACTTCAAATTTGCACAAGTCTGTCCATCTCTAATTGGATCTAGTTTTTCATCCCTTTATTCCCTAATGTTACTCGAATTTGCGCGAGTGTACATATGTGTTTGTCCGACTTCACAATGGATATATTCTCTTGAACAAATAAAAAGATTATTCTGTGTGTACAGATAATTCTTTGCCAGAGGGTTGCTAGACAAGACATATGAAGTGGGCCTCATACAAATAGAATATTGCCAAAAAACCACCCTACTCCCACCCACCCCACCACAATTGTGTCTATTCTGTAAAACATATGTGATTTTCCTTCTAGACATGTAGGTTGGTCCCCAATAAAATTCCTTACACTCCTTGAAGCATACCTTTGAAACTCAAAATATTGATTTGACTTAACCCTAAATCTATAAGCTCGAGTATTCTCTCTTTCATTCTTGTATACTGAATTTCTCAAGTAATCTTTTTAAAAAAGTCAAAGTATAGGTCCGTTTGATTCTTATTATTTGTAGAATGAGAATGAAAAATATAGTCATTATGACCCTACACAAGAGATGAAAAGTCAAAAATAGCGGTTGTATGTGATTGATAACGGTCATATTTTTCATTTTTATGGATAATTAATGGGAAACAAACGGGGTCATAATATATACACTAACAACCTCTTTTTTTCTTCATTTAAATTGCCTTGTTTTACAACAAAAAATCAATTTTATTTACAATAAAAAAAATAATTTAATATGTTTCTTCTTTTCAACTCCCCCTCCCCCTCTCCCTCTCCCTCCCACCCGCACCCGCACCCGCACCCGCACCCGCACCCCCACAACACCTCCCCACGCCAACATTCTCAATTTTTTGCCCTCTTCATCGCCTCATCCCTTTTCCTTCTATTGTTACCTTAATCGGGATTTTGAGGGTATCTCAAGTATCTAGTTGAACGGTGCTCCCAAGCAAGCAAGAATAGGAGGAGGATAAGGGACATCTAGATAGGGGAGAAGGGGTCGGATAACTAAAAAAGCAAAGGTGAAGAATGAATCGAAGAAAAGAGTATAGTAATTTTTTAAATTGAAAATAGCATGTTTCCATAAATTTCAAAAAGTAAGTTCTTTTTGAGTTTTTTTTGTCTCTCATGGTCCTTTTTTAAACAATGTCCTCTTCCCTTTTTAGAAAAAGGCATCAAGTGGGAAAGTATAATATCCTCCAAAAAGTATAGTAAATTTTTTTTTTTTTTTTTTTTTTAAAATTGAAAATAGCAAGTTTCCATAAATTTTAAAAGTAAGTTCTTTTTGAGTCTTTTGTCTCTAACATGGTCCTTTTTTAAAACAATTTCCTCTTCATTTTTCAGAAAAAAAGGCATTGAGTGGGAAAGTATAATATCCCCCAAAAGTCACAATCTTTTTCCTGTATATAATAGTGATTATCATATAAATTTGGTGGCATCCACGTCATTTTGATTTCCCTATGCACCATTAAAAAAATGAACTGCCATTTTATTTCCACTTATTTTAAATTAATTAGCTTATTACTAATTAAGCAATATCTTCTATTAGCTCCAATACTTAATTTTCTCAAGTCACTGCGAATTGAACATCGGAATATCTACCATCCATTTCTCAAAGTGCTATTATATTACATGTATACATGCGCCTACTCAATCATTGTAATTTAACTTTCAATGAATCTCAATTAGGTTACTAAATTTTAATCTGTCTCCGTTGAGTCATTAAACTTCATTTCAATTTTAAATTGAACCAGTGTCAATTTCGTCACTTATCTTCCCTAACACATGATAAAAATTGCTTAGTTGACAGTCAAACCATAACATCGAAATTGATGATTTAAAGGTTATGACAATGCCTTTAGATTAAAATTCATTTTTTTTTATTTAATATTTTTATGAGATGATATTATTCTAAGTTGACATGCCATGCAATGATTAAATGGAAGATCCTTGCACTATCAATTAAAATGTGTCAATTTTTCAACTAAAATATAGATAAATTTTAATTTTATATCACTTCTTTCGATTGTATAAGGACCTTGTTACTCTATTTTGTAAAGGCCTAGAAGGTTATACTTTAAATGAAATTTTAAAAAAAATATTGTTTTCAAACTAGCTAAGATTCTCTTACAATTTACATATCCTTTTAATTTATTTATTTTTCAAATCAATAGCGTCCCCCTCGCATATCCTTAAATATTTGAATATGTTCAAGAGTCAAGGCCACTCTCCTTTTGGGCGTCTATTTTTAGGTAACTAAAAGAATAACAAAGGACAAAATTAATTGCAAGAAAATTGAAAGAAAAAAAAAAATTACTTCAGAAAGTGTCACAAAAGAAAAAAAAAATTTCATTTCCAGAAGTGTTATTTTATTAAATGATAATTATCTGTCATTTCCTCTACTTTTTGAATTGAAAAAATAAAGCTTGTTACAGCAAAATTATTTAATAATAACAATGCCGGCCCTGACTATAGGAGGGGTAAACGATCGTCTAAGGCCCTACCTTGGTAAGGCCCCCAAAAAATTCTTATTAGATAATATAATTGCAAAATAATAAAGAAAATTTCTCAAAAAAAGAAAAAAAAAAGTTTTACATTCTTACACTTTGTGATATGACAAATATTTGAATAAAAGTTGAACATATTTTGAAATAATACAATGCATATATATTGCTTTCATCTTTTATAAAATAATGGAATTTTTTTTCAAGATAATATGAAAGATCTAAGAATTAAGCTACTATAAAATATATATATGTTAAGAACGTTAAGTAAAAGGTATTAAAACAATAAGATTTTAATCGCCAGAAATAAAATCTCTTTAAAACATTTAATGGAAACATGTGATTACCCTAACACATTTACAGATGCTAGAAAAGTTATATTATGACATTGTGAATTCTTGTTTGGTATGATTATTTGGTATAATATATTGTTTGTCATTAATAGAGTAAGAAAAATGTTACAAAATGAGGATAGATAATTCTGCACGTACAGGTCCTGTACGTGAAGCGCGGCCCTGTGAGGATATGTTTTGTAGTGCTACCATTAGTAACATAAAAGAACTTATTTCATTTTTTAAACGTATAAAGGAATTGAATTTGAATCTAACAATATTACTCTTAAAGAAATTGCTGTTCGAGTGGAAGTCAAACCTACATTTCATGTATTATCCATAGAAATAAGCACTTTGATCAAAATGTTAATAATGAGATAAAACATTGTGCGAAAAAATCTTTTAGAGTTTGTTATTTATTATTTAGAGTGAATAGTTTCTTTTTTTACCCAGGTTAATATTTGAACAATTTTAAAAATTTGAAAATATTTTGAGTTTTTGTTTGATTTAAAAAAATTGCAAAAACTTTCAGATGATAATTGTTTGAAGTGTTGATATCTCAAGGTTGAAAAAAATTTAAGCATGAAAAGGATTATGATAAGACAAGTTTATTTTTTGACCTTCAAATGTTATAAACTGTTTGCCGGAAGACATCAAAGAGATAATTGAAATTTTAGACTGTATAAAATGACAATTATTTTTCAAATGCGTGAATTGCGTATAGACTATTATTGATATATCAGTTAATTTGCATCAGTTGAGAGAATCTTCTCAAAGTTGATGTTGATAAAATCACGCTTTTGGTCAACAATGACACAAAAAAATTGAATGAATTGATCATAGTGTCTATCGAAAAAGAATTTCTAAAATAAATTAATTGTAACAATATAAATGTTAATTTTCTATACAAAAATAAATAAAATAATAAACAAATAAATCTAGAAAATAAATTTAATCTAAACATTTAAAAGTTTTAGATTATTATTATTGTAATTTTGAATTTTTTATTTAATAAATATAGGGCCACATATTTAAAATTCGTCTAAGGTCCCCAAAATTTCCAGGACCAACCATGAATAATAACAATTAACATAAAATCCATTATAAACAGAGGTCATATTGATGCAATAAGTTGTCGTTCTCTAAAAATGCTTTCTATGGACCTTCATTGTGTTTGAAACTTTGAACTTCTTCTACAAATTAGGCCCCGTTAGTTTGGGATTAAAATTAATTTTTTAGTAAATTTTGATAAAAGTTGATAAAATGTGGGGTTGAAAAGTTGTGGATTCCATGAAATATGTGATTAAAATTAAGGAAAAATCTATTTGTACAACGTTAGATTACAAAAATTGAATTACAAAATGTGTTGACAAAATTCAGGCTATTGATTTCAAATGAATTAAAAATCTGTTTTTGAAATTATTGGTGTAGATGCTATTTTGTCAACCTACTTTGTAAACCAACTTTGTACATGTAGCATAATTCTAAAATCAATTGTACATTTTGACTTAGATTGAAATATACATTTTAATCTATACCAAACAAGAACTATGTTCATTATAGTCTTCTTCACTTTACTTTAATTTTTTTTCTGTGTGTGTGACCAGCTGAGCTTAGAATAACCCACTGCAAACATAAGCCAACCATCCATTTGGAGGCTCTATGATCGATCGACATAACTTTAAAATATTTCTCCTCAGAATGTAACGTTCGAACACAGTCTTCAAGATCAATGAATTCCACGTTTCAACATGGAATCCAAAGCAAAAGCTCGACCATCAACTGTCCCTGTCGCGTTTGCAATATTTTTTGTTTCTACACTACGTGAGTGGGAGTCACACTCCCACAGTGAAGCAACAGTGCTAAATGAACGGTCAGTTATGAAAGCTACACCAACATATCAACCACTTATCTAAAGCACTATATAATGGGCTTGCATCATATAGCCATATTGTCTTATCATCAAATCATCATCAAGCCACATGTAGGGTAGAAATTATCACTTAATGCCAAGCCAGTCACCACTATATATATAGCCCTTGTAAGTATAGGTGAAAGCATAAAAGAGAGAGAGAGAGAGAGAGAGAGAGAGAGAGAGAGAGAGAGAGAGAGAAAATGGTGCAGAAGGAAGGAATGATGAGAAAAGGTCCATGGACAGAAGATGAAGATTATCAGCTGGTTTTACACGTGAACTTGTTTGGTGAAAGGCGATGGGATTTCATAGCAAAAGTATCAGGTTTGAAGGTTGGCGGGAGACAAAAGTACTAGGTAGGATTTATCTGGGCAATGAATCCAATTTGCAATGAACCCTATAATTTAACACAATATTCTACGTATATATTGTTCTTCTTGTTGTAGGTTTGAAAAGAAGTGGGAAGAGTTGCAGGCTCCGCTGGGTTAATTATCTCAATCCTGTTTTAAAAAGAGGCAAGATGACACCCCATGAACAGCGACTTGTTCTTCAACTTCATTCTAAATGGGGAAACAGGTTAATTTCTCTCTCTCTCTCTCTCTCTCTCTCTCTCTCGTTAGTAGTTCCAAGCGTCTCTCTCTCTCTCTCTCTCTCTCTCTCTCTCTCTCTCTCTCGTAGATAGTAGTTCCAAGCGTGTGACACAGTTATGTTGAACTCGACTGTACTAAACAGTATATGAAAAGTAAAAGAAGTTAAAAGTCGACTTACTTGTGTTGTCCAGTTCTCTGTACAGTTTGCAGTGGTATAAGTATTTGATATGTTAGGCATCTTTGGCATGTTGGAGTGAATTAAAATCGACTTGTTATGTGTATAATAATGTGTGGTGCTGAGATTGTACGTCATAATATAGAACTATATGAAGCCTATTCTTGTTCAAATTTTGAATCATGTAGGTTTAATATATAGAGATAACTACATGCAGATGGTCAAAAATTGCTCAGAAATTACCTGGAAGAACAGATAATGAGATCAAGAATTATTGGAGAACCTATATGAGGAAAAGTGCTCAAGAGAGGAAGAAATCTGCTGTACCTCCATCATCATCGTCCAAATCTTCTTCATGTAACATAATTGAAGAGATCAAAGAGCCCAGTTTTTATGATACTGGAGGTCTTGATGTGGTAGCAAGCACAGAAAAAAAACTCGATGTGCTAACGCCCAACTCAAATATGGATCGACCTGTCTCACGACGTTCTGAATCCAAGAATGTTCAAGAAAAAGAAGAAATCACAAAATTCTACTCCATGGATGAGATATGGAAAGACATTGAATTGTCTGAAGAAAATTACGATTTCCCAAGTAAAACAATGGCATCTCCAATGTGGGATTATTGTCCAGACTTTCTTTGGCCTATGGCTGAAGAAGAAAACAAGACGTTTCTGCCAATGAGTTATCAGTTTCATTCTTTCAATCAGAAGATGACTGGCTAATTAGACCTTTTTTTATTATTATTATAGAGTTTAATTAATTAGGTTGAATAATTAGGAAGTAAGTTCTAAGTTTGATTAGCTTCGAGTCTTATAACGCTTGGGGTGTACAGATGCACGTAGAATAACTAAGTATGGTAGTCCGGCACACTATAGGCCGGTTCAGTCCTCAAACGTATAATCAATCTAGTATGATGTGAATTACAACTCTATGTCACGGTTCTTCTTGATTATGAAATTACTTATAATGATCTAATTATGTATAATCATGCATCTAACTACTATTTCGTAGATACCTTTTAATTTTTTTTTTGGTCAAAAACATTTTTGGTGATTTATATTTTTACTTCCAAGTAACAATGTTTCTTATTTTAAAATATTTTTTGCTTCTCTTATAATTTACTTATTTTAAAATTTGATCAATAAGTTCATTTTGAAAGTTAGTTATATATAAGTAAATTCAACCCATGTTTGGTTCAACTAAAAGTTATATTAAAATTTTTAAGGTAAAGTGATGTGATTCAAGAGTCGAACCCAATGCAAAAATCACAAAAAAACCATCAACCACTAGTAACCACCATAATCACAACTTCATAGCATAAATCAAATTCAGAAAAAAAAAAAAAAAAAAAAAAATGGTAGAACCAAGACTGTTGCGGTGTCACTACGTTGCAATTCAGAGGGAAGGCGATCGGAGTTGCAGATTCGGGTGGGGCAGCGACGTGGGAGAGAGCGATTGTAGAGAGAGAGAGGCAAATCTAGAGAGAAGACAGAGAGATCGTTTTTAGAGAGAGAAAATGGTGGGTTGAAATTGAATTTAGGGTTTGGTTGATTAAATTTATATATATATTAATTAGGTTAATACCTGAGTTTTGCTTAAAAATTCTTTACACCTGACTTTTGCACTTGGTTCTTGAAACACCCGGTGGGGTGTAATTTCCTCTTTTCATAAACACATAAGAAAAATATACTATTAATGTTCCATAATTTTAATTGCAAAATTACGGTATTGTATCTATAATATAGTGTACTACACTTGTTATACACGATAGCATACATTACACTTTTTGTAACATGTGAAACATATAATGTTATACCTTTCACGGCATGCAATGCACACCGTAAAAGGTATATACCGTGGAGGCCTCCATGGTCACCCCATTTCCTCTGAAATCCCCTAATCCTAATCCTTTCATCACTTGTCTACCAATGCCACCACTAAGTCGCCTCCTCACCACGCCATCTAATAAGTGTGAATATTATATTTATCTTGAACATCAAAACATATTTGGAAGTTATTTTAGAATTGAAACACTTAACTTCATGTGTTTGTTGATTATTTTCAAAGAAAATCAGATAGTTTACAAGAACGAATGATATTTTAAAAAATGATTAAAGTTGGACATATTCTATTGGGACCAAAGATTTTATGTTTGGAACTTGAAGGACCTCAAGTGCAATATCTAATAATTCAGTCTGAATAAAAAGAGAAAATAGTAACCAAACCCCTCAAGTGAAATTATATTTTTCAAAAAATTGGGATATCCTAATTTGACTAATATTATGGTTCTCTATCATCTTTGGACTTTATTTTAGACCTAAATTGAAATCCACAAAAATATGAATCTTTCATTCAATTAAAGAGGAGACTAGAGATACAATCTTGAGGCAAAATTACACATCAAAGTAAATTAAATTCTTAAGATTTGTATCTTAATTTACAATTGAACACTGTTACATGTATATGAATTTACATAGTAATATAATAAATTCAGGCTTATAAATATGTTTGATTTTGCTCGCGAAATATTATTCTAAAATTGGTTAATTCGACTATTATTACATATGAAAATGGGTTAAATGGTGATGGATTGGATGAATATTAAACAGTTAATTTGGTTTGGCTTATAGCAATATTATCTATCAGAATGTGAGCAAATGTTAGCGAAAAGAACTTTCATATCACTACATGAACTATGTTTAAATTTTCATTCTTCTGCACTTTGTCTAGTTATAATTTTTTATTTTATTTTATTTTTTGGTCTATGGCTACGAGAGAATTTTCCATTACAATAATAATTAATAAATAAATTTATTGGGCATGATGTACATTCCAGTTGTGGAATTATATATGTTAGTCATTGGTAGCTGCCAAAGTGGCTCATAAACTAAAATCTAGAATTTCTCACAGTTTTATTTGGGATGTGTGCTTTTAAATTGAGATGCACAATTTTCTGCCCAAAGGTGTTAATTATGTATTTTAATTTGGAGAGCGTGAAGCAATTGTGAAAAGAATTATTCCCTAAGTACAGAAAAAATTCACAGATTTGATACAAAATTTTGAAAAGGCAGCATTCTGTCCATCAATTATTTATATGGGTCATCTATGTTTTAGATCTTGTCCATCAAATTTAAATTATTGTACCAATTCTGTATTTATTTCCTGTATCCATAACATGTTTCTTGTGAAAAGTACATTGTGACTTGTAACTTTTATCCCCAAAGGAGATCGCTTTAAGTTACATGTTTTTCATTAATTGACTTGTTAGATAATTTGAGTTGAATATTATATGTTCTGCCCAAAGGTGATTTTATAATGGGCATCTTAAATTATTGTGAGAATAAAGCTGTAAAAAAATTTATTTTTGCTTATTCTTGTTCATCTTTTGCCCATATTCGCGAATGTAATATTTAACTGGACAGCTCTTTGCACCTTTAGTATAAATAATCAAACCACGACCATTGAGACTTTGACTGGAACCAATTTTAAGAGATGGAAAGAAGATATTGAGATTCAACTTGGTTTGATGGATCTTGATATAGCTTTGCGCAAGGATGAGCCCCCTATGCCAACTGAACAGAGCTCCATTGATGAGAAAGCTAAGATTGTTTGTGTTTAACGATAATTAAAAGGTCACTTTCTCACAATCTCATAGGTGCTGTACACAAGACAGATAAGGCTAAGAATTTTTTTGATTATATTGCCGAAAAGTACAAGTCATCTGAAAAGGCAGATGCTGGAGAGCTCATGGATAAGTTAACAGGGATGAAGTATGATGGCGTGGGTGGTGTTAGAGAGTACGTACATCATGGAAATGGTCGACATAACTTCTAAGCTGACTAAACTCAAAATCTCCATTGCTGAGTCTTTTCTTGTCCATCAGGCTCTTAATTCTCCGCCTTCACAATTTGATCAACTGAAAACATCATATGATTCTCAGAAAGACAAATGGGATACTAATGAACTCATCTCCATATGTCACCAAAAAGATAATTGAATTCTCGGAGATTCTAGTGGTAGTGTGAATCTAGTTGTTCAGCCATAATAAAAAGGATCTTCCTCTGTCCACAACTATAGCAAAAACAACAAAGGTGGTAACAAGATGTGTTGGGTTTTGATACTCAATAAATTCGGGCGATGATATAAAAATCGATGTTGGATAAGTTATATCGACACCTTAGTGATAACTCGACCCGGAAACAATTTGGGGCTACTAGAAGCAACTTAATTGAGTTAATGTTGCTCGTGGTCCAACACTCGTGAATGGTCCAAGTTATTAAGCTGGATGACGATATTAGTTAGCCCATTTAGTGATATGTTTTGCCCAATTAAATGACCTAACTAAAGCTATATATTTTATGTTTATTCCAGCCATGTAGAGTGTGTGAGTGATTGTGCAAGAGAGGAGAGAAGAGAGGCAACCGTGAGAGAGGAAAAAAAAAAGAACAGCCGTCTTTGGGGTGGTTTTCTTAGTGATTTTTCAACCATTGTTTTCTCTTCTCCTTTCCTTCCTATGTGGCTTGCAAATCACCATCACCAAGTGTCTCCTTTGTGGGGATGAAAGTTTGTGGCAATTGGAATGTTAAGTTGTGGGTCGGAGCCTCCTCGGTTGGTGTTCGTTTGGTTGATTAAATTGATTCCAGATCAAGAATTCTACGACAAATGGCATCAGAGCTTGTGTTGTTGAGAAATATGTGATTTTTTAGGGGCCAAAAATGAATGGAAAGTGGCTAGAATCAACCTGAAAATCGGCTGTCCAGATTTTTTGCAAACCAATCGGATCTGTTTTGTTGATTTTCTAGCAAATCAGTGGCCGGTTGGAGATACGAACACCACTGACAGACTGTGGCGGTGTTGGGTGTACGGCGTGTGGTTGTCGCGTGAGGCTGATTCCGACGCCGACTCCATAAGATATAATGTTTCTAGTGGTGAGACGGACCCTGCGGTCTTGTCGAATTTCAGTTTCAAGCAACACGGTAAAAGCTGGACGATTTTTCCCTTGAACGTTCAGGTGCTGTTTTGTGTTGTCGCGATTACTGGAGACTTTAGGATGAATAATGACGATTATGAAATGGTGAATTAACATCTCTCGATATATATGGACCTTCAGACGTGGTCCGCTCGATATCGTGTTCTTTGTCATTTATTATTGAAGTTAAATATTGTTGTGTAGAGTAATAATTTATTTTTCATATTAGAAGTTATCAAGTGGGGTGACGTTAGGTTTGGGGTTACTATGAAGGGGTAACCGTTGCCTATTGCTAGACCTAAGAATTACTTGTTAATTATTTATCCTAAATTCTTTGTGAATTTGTTGCCCATCTTTTTTATATTGTTAGAATTGCACGTGACCTTAGAAAGGTTTGTTAGACTATTTCATGTGAATTATGTCTCTGCTTTGCTTGTGGTCATTATTTGATATTGATGACATATGTAGGTCTAATGCAAGTGCGAAAACTAAATATGTTTTAACTGTCGTAAATTTTGGACATGTTGAAGAAGATAGTCCTAAGAATGATAATAAAAGGAAAGATAAGATGAGAGGTGAGATGAATGTTGTCATTGGGTTGAGTGATGACCCGTGTCAGATTTATTGAGAGTAAACCTAGTTACTGCAGGTGCATCTATGTGTAATCCTTTTTTGCATGTGTGATCACTTAATTCTATTGTAATGTTATATGTTTGATTTTCAATATGTTTGATGTGAGTAATTGCATGAATTTGAGTGATCTTATTACTTTGTGTAATATGTTTGCATGCATATTGGGTTGAAATTTATGGCGTACTCTACTTGCTCTGTGAGTAGATGTGAGAGAGTGTGGTAGTGAGAAGAAAAATGGAGCAATTGTTTTCTCCTTTATCTTTGTGAGCCCGTGTGGCTTGTGAGATTGTATGAGGCAGCCATATAGGGTTATCTTCTTTCTCTTTGTGGGCCTTTTTTTTTTAGTGTAGTGAAATAACAAACTCTTTTTTCTATTCTTTTTATGAGTGTCACCTTCACAATTTCCTTTGTGGATTTTTTGAGCATTGGTGATTGGTGTAACCTTATGGTGTATGAGTCAATTTAAATTGAGCCCTAACATTTATGGTCGTTGAAATGTATTGATTTGTTATAGTGAGTTTGTGATGCACTTACAGTGAGGATGTCTGTTGGTGATGTGGAATATAGATGCCTAGGGGCATATTATGGTTTGGTACCGGGGATGTGGAATGTGACATTTGGATCACAAGTGGAAATGTGATTAAATGTTTGGAATCATTTATCTGTGAAAGAGACCTTGTACATGTAGAGTGTGAGAGAGACATTTTTATCACATCTATTAGGTGGAGACCCATTATCCACGTAGGTTGGGAGAAGTGATATGATAATAGAGGATTATCTCGAGGACTTAAGATTTATTGTGATTTACCAGTTAGACATTAGTTGAGTAATCCGTCTAGTGAGCATGATGGTCGATGAGAGGAGATATGTATTCTCGAGGTGGGAGCAACACGGAATGTGATATAATAGTGTGGTGAGATCTTTTCATGGGAATATTTATGCATTTGTTACATATGTGTTGGCCGTGTGTTTGATTAACTTAGTGTTAATTTGTCGTTCTGTGTGAACATGCTTGAAAATATCTGTGTGTTATCATATATTATATCTTTATCGCATGTTTATTTGTTCTTGACTGATTGCTGTGAATATTTGCTTCGACTTGGGTGTTATTGACCTTAGCCCTGGTGAGTATATGAAGCAAGTATGGTATATATTTCGGGTCCGAAACACAAGGTAAGGTCTGTAACATTCCAAATTTTATTGGTTACCTTGATTATGCAAGTATAAACTGTGTGTTTTGTGTGTTTTGATTGTTTGCATATTTATTGGGAATCAAGGTAGAGATTTGTTTGATTTTGATACCAAATAAATCCGGACGATGATGTAAAAATAGATGTTGGATAAGTTATATCGATACCTTAGTGATGGCTCGACCCGAAAACATCTTGAGACGACTAGAAGCAACTTAGTTGAATTAATGTTGTTCATGGTCCTACACTCGTGAATAATCTAAGTTATTGAGTTGGATGGCGATATTAGTTAGCCCATTTAGTGATATGTTTGGACCAATTAAATGACCTAACTAATGCTATATATTTTTGTGTTTCTTCCAGTCGTATAGAGTGTGTAAGTGATTGTGCAAGAGAGGAAAGAAGAGAGGCAACTGTGAGAGAGGAAAAAAAGGGCATCCGTGTTTGGGGTGGTTTTCTTAGTGATTTTTCAACCATTGTTTTCTCTTCTCCTTTCCTTATTGTGTGGCTTGCAAATCACCATCACCAAGTGTCTCCTTTGTGTGGATGAATGTTTGTGGTAACCGGACTGTTCAGTTGTGGGTCGGCGCCTCCTCGGTTGGTGTTCGCTTAGTTGATTATACTGAGCCCGGATCATGGTTTCTCGAAGATTTTCACAACAAGAACAATAACCAAAAGAATAATGGCCCGAAACCTACTATTAAGAAGGATATCAGTTGCAGGTTTTGCAAGGAAAATGGTTATAGAAAAGCCGATTGCCATAAGTTTATGGCTTGGTTATAGTAGAAGAAAATGGAGGTAATCCATTTATTTTTGTTTGTTTTGAATCCAATTTGATAGATGCTTTTTCAAATCTTGGTAGTTTGACTTTAGGGTACTATTAAGTTGCCAATGTCTTATAGGGATTCAAGAGCAAATGAAAGCCAAATTACCATGAGAGAATGTTGGTGGTTGGAAATGGCATTTGAGTTCAAGTTGAATTTGTAGGAGTAGTGTGTTATACCAATTAGGCAAAATTCAGACAAGTTTCGACTGAGCGGTGATCGACCGAAAATTATGGTTCAATCAACCGAACTAGAGTTCCGGTCGATCGGAATAAGCTGAAATCCGGTATTAACAAATTAAATACCATATATGCTGCTGGTACTCCAGAAATTCGGTATACGCGAAATTAGGTATGCAGTTTAGCAATATAATAATGACGAGGAACGCAAATTCAACATACATATATCATGCTTAATACTATACACGTACATAATGTAAACATAAACAAAGAGAAATCGCAGACTGAGTAATAGAATCGAAAACTTTTAACCCGAAACCTATGTTGCACACAGTTTTCTTAAAACAGATTCGCCCCCTCACCGTTTGTGCTTGAGATTTACAACGAGCGTCCGTTTCCTAGGATATAACAGTAGAACCAGTGGCTTCCGAGCACCACGGGAACCACTCCGGCGAACTGAACTAGTGCCTGAACTACACCACCACCATGACTGAAATGCAGAAAAATAGAACTCTATGCAAATGAATTTCTTATGTATTCTAAACTTGAAAGCCTTTGCTTTTGTGTATTGGAATGAGAAAAATGAGCCACTATTTATAGGCTAGGCTACCATTAATGGTAATGACCTTTGGAGTTTCTCATCTTTTTCCTATGTGGGACAAATACATTTTTCCCACATAAACTCCCTTTCGAGTGGTACACTTTGAGCCTCAATTTCTCATTCACCCGAGCATCAATTTTGGCAAGTATGATTTCGATGTACTCATGGAGGAGAACATAAATCAACTTTCATCTTACAAATTGAACAACCGGGTCCCACTCAAAATCCATGCCAAAGTCAGCCCATAAACTCAATTTTTCCAACAATCCCCCACATGAATGAAAATTGGGAGCGACTCATGCATGTGACACATGACGACTTATGAATGTGACACATGACGACTTGGTGATATAGTTCAACAGTTGAAACCTGCATAGGATAGATAGGTGTTACCCTTTGAACCTTCCCTTGTGAAAGTATATTTACTTTACTGGCTGATCAGTAGACGCGATGTCCTTGAACTGTTCTGCTGTTTATGTAAACGATGATACACTTCACACAAGATTCTTCCTAACACATTTCAATTCTCATTATTATGTTCGTTTTGGCCATGAACATATGCCTGGTTCTGTGAGAGATCACTAGAATTGCGTCCCACACAATTCCCTTAGAAGTGGCCCCACTTCTCTCTCACATAGGTGATTTTTTATTACAAGTAACCCACATTACTTGGCTCGATTTCTGACGCACAAGAATCATTAAAAGCCTATTGCTTATCCTCCAACTTCACGGGTATCATTGTCGCATCACAGGAATTGACATGAGATAATATCCCCCACAGTGATTATATCAAGTCTTTACAATTAGGTTGTCCCTTTGAACCTAGATCTTGGGATCTCCAGTCAACTAGATTGGGTTTTCCTTTATATTGACTTATCCATTCAAGGGCTTAAGTCCCATTCCTCTTAATGATTTCTCAACTAACTCTTGATTTAACCCTTTGGTTAGCGGATCCGCAATGTTATCCTTTGACTTTACATAGTCAATAGTGATAACTCCAGTTGAGAGTAGTTGCCTTATGGTGTTGTGTCTACAACGTATATGTCTAGACTTACCATTATACATTTTACTCTGTGCTCTTCCAATTGCTGATTGACTATCACAGTGTATGCAAATTGTTGGCACAGGTTTTGACCATCTTGGAATATCCTCTAAGAAGTTGCGTAACCATTCAGCCTCTTCACTACTTTTATCTAGAGCTATAAACTCAGATTCCATAGTGGATCGAGCTATTACTGTTTGTTTAGAGGATTTCCAAGAAACAACTGCACCTGCCAATGTGAACACAAATCCACTTGTGAATTTTGAGCCTTTCATATCAGATATCAAATTAGCATCACTATATCCTTCAATGACCGCTAAATATTTGGCATAATGCAACCCATAATTACGAGTCAATCTTAAGTACCTTAGTACTCTTACTTAGTTTACTAACTGTGTAGGCTATGTCTGGTCTTGTACAGCTCATTAAGTACATCAGACTTCCAATGATTCTCGAGTATTCTAGTTGAGAAACACTTTCACTTTTATTCTTGGATAGGTGTTGACTCGTATCTATCGGTGTTCTAGCTATACCAGTATCATCATTACTGAACTTTTCTAGAATTTTGTCCACATAATGTGACTGGCTTAGAGCAAGTCCGTCTGATGTTCTTGTAATTTTGATTCCAAGTATAACATCATCCAAGCCCATATCTTTCATGATAAATCTTGAATTTAACATATTCTTGGTGGATTTGATCATCTTATTGTTGTTACCAACAATAAGCATATCGTCAACGTAAAGACATAAAATGACATAACCATTTTCCGTGTCTTTGACGTAAACACATTTATCACACTCATTGATTTTAAATCCACACTCCATCATGACACTATCAAATTTCTCATGCCATTGTTTTGGTGCTTGTTTTAAGCCATATAATGACTTCACCAATTTGCAGACTTTCTTTTCCTGCACTGGAGATGAAAACCCCTCGGGTTGTTCCATATAGATTTCTTCATCTATATCTCCATTCAAGAAGGCAGTCTTAACATCCATTTGATGTATTTCAAGATTCCGCAAAGCAGCAATCGCAAGTATCATCCTAATAGATGTTATTCTTGCTATTGGAGAATATGTATCAAAATAATCAAAGCCTTCTCGTTGTCGGTAACCTTTTATTACTAACCTGGCCTTGTACTTTTCAATAGTTCCATCTGTTTTCATTTTTTGTTTGAAAATCCATTTGTAGCCTAGTGGTTTACTTCCTGGAGGAAGATCCACTAGCTCCCATGTATGATTTTGCAAGATGGAATCTATTTCACTTTTAATTGCCTCTTTCCATTGAGGTCCTTCTGAGGAGTTTACAACTTCTTGATAGCTCCGAGATTCACTTTCTAGCATATAAGTCAGAAAATCTGGACCATAAGATTTTTCTGTCCTTTCTCTTTTGCTACGTCTTGGTTCAACCTCAACTTCCTCTTCTAGTTCTTGGTCCTGACTATCTTCAATCATAGTCTCATACGTCCGTTTAGAAGAGTTTGCCTCTTCTTTGGACTTATATGGAAATACATGTTCAAAGAACGAAGCATTTCTCGATTCCATTATAGTATTTTTGTGTATATATGAGATTTTCGATTCATACACAAGAAATCGATAAGCACTACTGTTACGAGCATAACCAATGAAGATGCAATCTACAGTTTTCGGGCCTATCTTCACCTTCTTTGGTGTTGGGACAGCCTCTTTAGCAAGACACCCCACATTTGTAAGTATTTATAGGAAGACTTTCTTCCTTTCCATAACTCATATGAGGTCTTTTCCATTTTCTTTCGGGGCACCTTATTTAAAAGGTAATTTGCTGACAACACAGCCTCCCCCCATATGTTCTGAGGTAACCCAGAACTTACTAGCATTGCATTCATCATTTCTTTTAAGGTGGGATTTTTCCTTTCAGCAATGCTATTTTGTTGTCGTGTTGTGCACAGAATTCAGCAAACAGTGCTTCATACTTACCACCTCAATCGCTTCTCAGCACCTTAATTTTCTTGCTAAGTTGATTTTCAACTTTCGTCTTATAGAGAATGAATTTCTCTATCGCTTCATCCTTGCTTTTTAGTAAGTACACATAACAGTATTTTGTGCTATCGTCGATAAAAGTAATGAAATACTTATTGCCACCTCTCGTTTGTACAAATTTTAATCACATAAGTCACTGTGAATTAAATCAAGTGGTTTAGTATTCCGTTCAATTGATTTGAATGATGAACTTGTAAATTTTGCTTCAACACAAGTTTCACACTTATGTTTTAAATCAAATGGAACACGGGTATGCAATTCAAGTTAACTAGTCTACGTAAAGAATCATAGTTAACATGTCCTAGTCTACCATGCCACACATTGGAAGACTCAAGCAAATAAGCAAAAGAGTTCACTTTATTCATTTTTTGCTTAACAACCATTACATTTAGTTTGAACATGTCATCAGAAACATACCATTTTCTGACAAACATTCCACTTTTGGACAAAATAACTTTGTCTGACTCAAATACAATATGAAACCCATGCTTATTCAAAAGCGACCCGGACACTAGGTTCTTGCGGATTTCCGGCACATATAGCACGTTGTTAAGAGTCATCTCTTTCCCTGAATTCATCTTTAGAACCACCTTCCCTTGTCCTTTGATTTCAGAAGTTGCTGAATTTTCCATGAATAACTTCTCTCCATTGTCAATTGCTTCGAAAGCATTAAACATCTCTTTATCAGAGCACACATGCCTTGTAGCACCAGTGTTAATCCACCACTCTTTTGGGTTAGAACCCACCATGTTTACTTCAGAAATGACGGCTGCGAGATTCATCTCTGACACGTCATTTGCCATGTGATCAACCACATTTGCTTCCTTCTTCTTCTTTGGCATTCTGCACTCCGAAGACTTGTGACCTACTTTGTCACAGTTGAAGCATTTTCCTTGAAATTTTTTTTTAGAAATTCCACCTTTTAGTCCTTGCTTGGTCCATTTGCCACCGGATGACCCAGCCTTACTTTTGTAGGCCTGACTGCTTTGACCATGCTCTACCACATTGGCTTTAGCAACATCAGGACTGAACCACTTCTTCTCCGAACCCTTGTTGTCTTCTTCAATGCGAAGTCTAACAATCAGTTCTTCGACGTTCATTTCCTTTCGTTTGTGTTTCAAATAGTTCTTGAAGTCTTTCCACGCAGGGGGCAATTTCTCAATAATTACTGCCACTTGGAAAGTTTCACTCACAACCATCCCTTCGGCATGAATTTCGTAAAGAATCACTTGGAGTTCTTGCACTTGACTGATTATTGGTTTGGAATCCACTATCTTATAATCCAAGAATCTGTCGACAATAAACTTTTTTGCCTCGACATCCTCAGTCTTATATTTTCGGTCCAACGACTCCCACAGCTCCTTAGCAGTTTTCATATTACTATACACGATGTATAGCGAGTCTGCTAAGCTGTTCAATATATAGTTTCGGCACAGAAAGTCTGAATGTTTCCAAGCATCAACCGCACTGATCACTTGAATATCTCCTTCACCCTTATTGAGTATTGGAGCAGTTTTAGTCAAGAATCTCGCAAGATTCAAGGTGGTCAGGTAAAATAACATTTTCTGCTGCCACCTCTTGAAATTCAAGCCATTGAATTTTTCCGATTTTCCCCATGGTTAACCGGAACATTAGCCACATGTTGGCTCACAACACGACTTGGCACCTGAGCCACAGTCGGAGCCAAAACAGAGCTAGGCCCTGCACCTATAGTTGCACCCATACCCACAGTTTGGAAAACTTAGGACACATCCATGTTGGTTAGTTCGGTTGTCATTTCTGAAATGAAACACACAAAAATTAGTTTCTAATAAACTAAATATTAACTTGTCTTTAAAAAAAAAAAAACCTGTTTCAAACTTGTTATACCAATCAGGCAAAATTCAGGCAAGTTCCGACTAAGCGGTGATCGACCGAAAATTATGGTTCGATCAACCGAACTAGAGTTCCGGTCGACCGGAATAGGCTGAAATCCAATATTAACAGATTAAATACCATATATGCTGTTGGTACTCCAGAAATCCGGTAAGTTGCATAGAAATCCGGTATACGCGAAATTAGGTATGCAGTTTAACAATATAATAATTATGATGAACGCAAATTCAACATACATATATCATGCTTAATACTATATACGTACAGAATGTAAACATGAACAAAGAGAAATCGCAGACCGAGTAATAGAATCGAAAACTTTTAACCCGAGGCCTGTGTTGCACACAGTTTCCTTAAAACATATTTGCTCCCTCACCGTTTGTGCTTGAGGTTTACAACGAGCGTCCGTTTCCCAGGATACAACGGTAGAATCAATAGCTTCCGAGCACCACGGGAACCACTCTGGCGAACTGAACTAGTGCCTGAACTACACCACCACCAAGACCGAAATGCAGAAAAAACAGAATTATATGCAAATGAATTTCTTATGTATTCTAAACTTGAAAGCCTTTGCTTTTGTGTATTGGAATGAGGAAAATGAGCCACTATTTATAGCCATTAATGGTAATGACCTTTGAAATTTCTCATCTTTTTCCTATGTGGGATAAATGCATTTTTCCCACATAAACTCCCTTTTGAGTGGTACACTTTGAGCCTCAATTTCTCATTCACCCGAGTATCAACTTTGACAAGTAAGTATATGATTTCGATGTACTCACGGAGGAGAACACAAATCAACTTTCATCTTCCAAATTGAACAACAGGGTCCCACTCAAAATTCGTGCCAAAGTCAGCCCATAAACTCAGTTTTTCCAACATAGTGGAGTTTAAATTAGAGACTGATTATATTCTTGTTTTGAATGATGTTGCCTATGTACAGTCTTACAGGCAAAACTTGATTTCTATTTCTAGGATGGATCCATGCTGGATATTTTTAATTCGGTTGTTGTTGGCACTGCGATTTTATGTGATGGATTGTATAGATTGAATTTTTCTTCCATAGCTACTTCTCTATATGTTGAGAATATTAGGCTGTGTTTGATAGACAGTAAATTGCCAAGAAAATGGAAAAGCAATGGAATTCACTGCCAAAATCAGTGTTTAATTGCCACATTTTTTACTGGAATTGATTTACACCCTACAGGCCTGATGCGCCTAAGTCCTTGTGTGGAGGGAATTTCATTTCCCACCTTTCAAGTGGGAAAGTGATTTTTCCAAGTTTGTTGTTTTGTTTTTATTTTTTAATTTTTTTGGTAATTGGAACACATTTTAGATTCAATGGTAAAACAATTTATCCATTTAACTGTCAAATTGTATGAAAAACGAAATTAAACGAAAAAAAAAAATTTGAAAATTATTATTATTATTATTATTACTTTTTGGTAACTGGAACAAATTTTAATATAAACTGTTAAAAAATTAATCCCAAAAATTAATAATTTGCATGAAAAATAAAGTTAAACGGATTAGATGAAAAATTATACCAATCAAACACTTTTAATTACATTTCCTTCTAAAACTCATTCTAGACAATTCAATTCCCTGAAATTCATTTTCTATTCACACAAATTTCATTCTTCCTATCAAACAGATCTTTAGTGCTAAAAGGACATTGATTAAAGAAAATTCCTCCACTTTATGGCACAAACGTTGAGGTCATATCTCTAGAGAGAGAATAGAGAGACTTGTAAAAAATGAAATACTTCCTGCTCTAGATTGTGTTGATTGCATAAGGGAAAAGCTTACCAAGACCAAAAAGACGGATGCAACTTGAAGTAATGGACTTCTGGAAATCATTCATACTGATATTAGTGGACATGTTTCCACACTGTGAAAATAAATATTTTCTCACCTTCATCGATGATTTCTCACGGTATGGATATGTGTAACTAATTGTAAATAAATCTCAGCCACTTGAAAAAATTAAGATTTTTAAAATTGAGGTTGAAAAGTAGTGCGAGAAAATTACAAAGATTGTGAGATCTGACAGGAGTGGAGAATATTACGGTAGACATGGATCTAGTGGACAATGTATAGGGCCTTTAGCCATGTATTTACAAGAATGCGGAATAGTTGCTCAATATACTATGCCATGCAGACAGATCAAAATGGAGTAGTTAAAAGACATAATCGTACACTAAAAGATATGATGAAGATAATGATGAGCAGGTGTAACTTACCTATTTCCCTTTGGGATGAAGCCATAAAGACTGCGAATTACATTTTGAATAGAGTTCCCAGTAAGTCTTTTCCCACAACCCCTTTTGAACTCTGGGTTGGTCAGAAGCCAAGCCTGAATCATTTTCGTGTCTGGGGTTGTCCAGCTGAAGTAACCCAACATCAATACACTGTGAATGGTATGATTGGGCCAGTCCATGTGGGCCGTAAGCGGGCCTGAAAGGCTAGACCGGGCTACTTAAGGTTTGCAGCCCAGAAGACCACACCCTTTAGAAAAAGGAAACTGACACAAGTAGTATTATAATTAGTCGTATTAAAGAACAAAATCTTCGTAGTCTTTCAAATTTAACACCATTTTTTTTATTTTCCTTTTATTTTTCTCTTTTTTGGCCTAGTTTGACACAGGTAAACACTTTGGCCCACATTTTTTTTTTCCAAATAATTGTGTTTTTTAAAAAAATATGTGGTTGAAAAATAATGAAATTTTTTCGATTTATGTATAATATTATTTTATGGAAGATTTTGTGGTTGAAAATAAAAGAAAAAAAAAATGAAAGAGAATGGGGGTCAAACGAGGGTTTAAACTCGATGAGTAAGGGTAATTGTATTACCACTACAAAATTTTATTTAATACACCAAAAATTTCTTATTTACTAAAATATAAATAATTAGAATTTTAATATACTTCTTAATTAAATAAATTATTGTTACACCACAAATATAAAACTTAATTTTTTTTCTTTCTTTTTCCTCAACATCTCATTGCTCATAGTTTTCTGGCAGCTTTTGCCTTTTTCCACGGCAGCAAGATAATTTTCTTTTCTCACGGTAAATGAATTTATACTCTATTTGACCACGATTTATAGATGAATTTTTTTTTTTTAAATTTATTTGTAAATTTTGAAAATTAAGAATATGAGTTTTTGTTAAGTTGAACAGATTTATTATGAATTTGAAGCAGGTAAGATTTTGATTTTTAATTGTTAAGTGGGTTTATGAATTTACGCGTATATACTAATCAAAATTCCATGAATTGCATTATTCTTTACGGGAGACATACCCGTGAGCATATTCATATGTACTGCACCATTTATTACCATGAATTTGTGTGTACATTGGTGATATGGTCAAACCAGTATTAGGTCTCGAGGACACTCTCAGATCATTCTCGAGGACTTTTCCTCACTGCCTCCCTCGAGGACCCTCCCGTAGGTACCCCGAGGACTCACTTCTACCATCCAGTGAATGTGTCCTCGAGGACATGTACTTACTCGAGGACATACACTTACTCGAGGACTGTATCCGCATCTTCCGAAGGTCGTTGTTGTCCTCGAGATCGCTCCTCGAGATCAAAACCTCCGTCTTCAGTAAGGTTCCTTTGCCTAGTGAAATTCTATCACGAACATGTTACCAACGTTTCCTAGAATTATAGTACGAACTAAACACTTCATTCAAATAGAACTCTTGTAGGTAGAGACATCCTAATCCCACATGGACTGTACTACCTACACCCTATAAATACAGTCACAAATTTAGAATTCAGGTACGCATATTTTTACATTATTTTCAGTCCATAGCCTTACGCTAAAATTCTCTTTCTGACTTAAGCATCGGAGGGGCAACGAGGAAAACCCTCATTGCCTTTGTTTCAGGTATTCGAAGATCTTGTTCGTGTTCATCATTTTTCTTCTAGTTCGGGAATTGCCCAGGTACGACTTTTGGTATCATCATTGGCGCCATCTGTAGGATTCGAACCTACGACCACATGGTTAACACACGATCCGGTCTTCCTCCTGCGAGCTCTTCTGCTCCAGAACATCCACCACCTCTGGTTGATCCTCCAATCCCACAAGAGGAGTCGTCAGGCATGCAACAATCGCAACCCGCTGTCGTTAGCGCGGGAGCGTTTGAGGAGCTCCGTCAGCAAGTTGCGACATTAACTCAGCTACTCACTCAGAGAAATTCGTATCCGTCTCGTACGCCGACACCTGAAGGCGGGTTCATGGCAGACGCTCGACGTTGGGTTCAACCTCTAGTACATGATAATTGAGGAGTCGGGACTTCGGGCCTACCCAATGTGGCCTCGACCTCGGGACCAGTAACAATGGAGTCCACGAACTTGGCTAGAATCATCCAGGATGGAATTACAGCAGGTCTAAGACAGAAGGACAAAGGGCCAACAGGTTTTGCCCCTAACACTCCGTTCACCCCCGAGGTCTTGTCATTCCCCTTGCCAGATAGGTTCAAGTATCCTCGGATAAAAGTGTATGACGGGTCTACAGATCCTACCAACCACCTGAATATCTATACTGACGTCATGAACCTACAAGTTGCTCCAGATCAAGTAATATGCAAAGCCTTTCCTCAAACGTTGACAAATGCTGCCAGGGATTGGTTCTCCACTCTAGAGCCCAATTTCATAGCCTCATTCTCAGACCTAGCCGATAAATTCTCCGCCTTCTTTGCGAGCAGTAAACGCATCAGAAAAATGGCAGCATCTCTGATGCAACTTCGCCAGGGTCCAAACGAAAGCCTGCGAGATTTTATGAAGAGGTTCAATAAAGAGAGACTCTTGATCCCCAACCTCCACATCACAGCGTCGGTATCTGCTCTAACATACGCGATAAGGTGCGAAGCATTCAAAATGTCCTTGTCAAAGACTCCCCCAAAATCAATAACCGAGCTCTTGACAAGGAGGGATAAGTACATAAACATGGAGCAGACTTTGAACCCGAGGAGGGTCGGCCCAGCACATGATAAGCCAGAACAAAAAAGGCCTTATGATATGAATCCCCAACAGAAAGCTCCTAGGAACAAACAGAGACAGGACAATCCATCGACATCATTCACCCGGTTGAATGCCTCTAAGGCCAATATCTTAATGGAGATAAAGGCTATGAAAGAGCTTCAATGACATCATTCACGCGCGATCGAAACAAATATTGTGATTTTCATCGTGATCATGGGCATACCACAGATAGTTGCAAAGCATTGCAACGAAAGATCGAAGCCCTTATCAAAAGAGGGCTCTTAGGTTCTTACGTTGGTTACAACAAGTGCCCGAGGAATGAAAGGGACACCGAAAGGGCCATAGATGAAAGAGGTCAGGGTCAGCCAACAGGAAGAATTATTAACGTCATCATAGGAGGTATTGCGTCGGGGGGAGATTCAAGCGCTGCTCGTCAATATACCTCGGCCCCGGGAACAGCCCACTACGAGTCCGAGGACATCACATTTGGGGCAAAGGACTCGAAGGGGGTATCGTATCCTCATGACGATGCCTTGGTCGTTTCAGCAATTGTGGCTAACTTTGAAGTTAAAAGGATCCTGATTGATAGTGGAAGTGCGGCCAACGTGCTATCTTATGAAGCATTCACCAAAATGGGAATCTCAGCCCAACAACTGAAACCAGTCAAAACTCCCTTTCAAGGATTCGGCGGTAGCGTCGTCCTTCCGGAGGGCATCGTCGATCTCCCCCTAACATTGGGCTCAGGTAACAGGCAGGTAACAGAAATTACATCTTTTCAAATTGTCCGTACCTCCATGGCCTATAATGCTATTGTAGGTAGACCACTCCTCAATAAGATCAGGGTAGTTGTATCCACCTTCCACCTCGCCATGAAGTTTCCCACTTGCAACGACGTTAGGGTTGTTCATGGGGACCAGGGCATAGCGAGGCAGTGTTATGTGGCATGCCTCAAGGCGATTGGCACTGACATCATGCAACTTGTGGACACCGAGCTCGAGGATAGAGCCCGCTTAGCTCCGGTAGGGGAAGTGATAGAGGTCGATCTCGGGCAAGGGAAGAAAGTTTTCATTGGTAAGGGTCTTGATGAAACCCTCGTGGCCGAGCTCATTCGTTGCTTATCAAGAAATATTGATGTCTTCGCATGGAAGGTCGAGGACATGCCGGGCATAGACCCCGAGGTGGCGATACATAAACTTAGTGCGACCCCAGATTCAAAACCCATCAAACAGCGAAAGAGACAATTTGCGCCGGAAAGGCGAGAGGTCATTCGCGAAGAAATTAATAAACTTCTAAGCGCGGGGTTCATTCGGGAAGTCCAATATCCCGAGTGGCTGGCAAATGTGGTGTTGGTGAAAAAGGCAAATGGGAAGTGGAGGATGTACATCGACTTCACGGATCTTAACAAAGCATGTCCAAATGACAGCTATCCTCTACCTAAAATTGACAACCTTGTGGACAGCACATCAGGGCATAAGCTGTACAGCTTTTTGGATGCGTTCTCTGGTTATCATCAAATCCTCATGGCTGAGGACGATCAGGAGAAGACATCTTTCATGGCAGATTCTGCCATATATTGTTATAAGGTCATGCCCTTTGGTTTGAAGAATGCAGGGGCAACATATCAAAGGCTTATCAACAAAGTATTTGCTAATCTGATTGGTAAGAATGTTGAGGCATATGTCGACAACATGGTTGTCAAGAGCAAGAAAGTGAATGAGCATATAGCCGATCTCGAGGATGTCTTCAACACTTTGCGGAAATACCGGATGAAATTGAACCCCATTAAATGTGCTTTCGGGATGGCCTCGGGAAAGTTTTTGGGATTCATGTTCACCCACCGGGGAATAGAGGCCAATCCCGACAAGATACGTGCACTGACATCAATGGAATCGCCCAAGACTAGGAAAGAGGTCCAGAAACTGACAGGTCGCGTAGCAGCCTTGAACAGGTTCATATCTCGGGCAGCTGACAGGTGCTTCCCTTTCTTCAAAGTGCTAAGGGGTAACCGAAGTTTTGATTGGAATGAAGAATGTGAGAAGGCTTTCCAAGAACTCAAACGAACGTTAGCCTCTCCACCCATTCTCACAAAGCCCGAGCTTGGTGATACTCTACTTCTATACTTAGTAGTGTCTCAGAATGCAATAAGCGGGGTACTAGTGAAAGAGGCCGACAAGTCCCAACAACCGATCTACTACGTGAGCAAGGTATTACTTGATGTCGAAACAAGGTATACACTGGCGAAACAGCTTGCTCTCGCTTTGTTTACAGCAACCCGAAAGCTTCGACAGTATTTCCAGTCCCACCATATCGTCGTGCTCACGAATCAACCACTCAAGCACATCCTACAGAAACCAGACGTTTCAGGTAGACTACTAAAATGGGCGATTGAACTTGGAGAATTTGACATTGAATTCAAGCCCAGGCCCTCCATAAAGGCTCAAGCGCTAGCGGACTTCATTACGGAACTCACTTCTAAGGCTCGGGGGCCAGAAGGGAGCTCGAGCATGAGCACTCCAGAAGTGTGGGAAATTTTTGTCGATGGAGCTTCTAATTCATCGGGCTTGGGTGCAGGGGTTATAATCACGAAGCCCGACAAGACCACTGAAATTAGATGTGCATTCAGGTTCGAATTCAAAGCTACAAACAACGAGGCAGAATGCGAGGCAGTCATCATTGCCCTAGAACTCGCTCAGAATCTCGAGCTTGAGCATATCAAGGTTTTCAGTGACTCCCAGCTTATAGTTGGCCAGATAGAAGGAACGTTCGAAAGGAAAGATGAAAAGATGAGTTTGTATTGTTTGAAAGTTCATGACCTTAAGCGACGATTCAAGATGTGCGAGATCATAAAGATTGCCCGAGTAGAAAACTGCAAAGCAGATGCATTATCCAAGCTCGTGTTTATGGGTGTCGACGGACTTGACAGAACAGTGCACGTTAAAATTGTAACAGAGCCCAGCATAAACTCCTCATCCACCATCATGGACATCGATCATGACCCTTCATGGGTCGACCCTATAATAGACTTCTTGGCAAACGGAAAGCTTCCCGAGGATCCACGGGGGGCGAGGAGTGTCCGGTCAAGAGCACCGAAATACTGCATGATTCAAGGAGCGCTGTTTCGTAGGAGTTTCACCCTGCCATACCTCAGGTGCCTGAGACCATCTGAATCAGCCCAGGCATTGGCCGAAGTGCACAAGGGCATATGTGGAAATCACCAGGGAGCTCGGGCTCTTGCTTTCAAACTCATAAGGTACGGATATTATTGGCCCACCACGAAGAAAGACGCCCTGGAGTACGTCAGAAGATGTGATAAATGTCAAAGGTTTGGCAACATCATCCATTCACCTGCCGAAGACCTCACCAACATCAGTATTCCGGCTCCATTCGAACAGTGGGGAGTTGATATCCTCGGCCCCTTTCCAATAGCCAGGGGTCAAGTAAAGTTCGTAGCAGTTGCAGTAGAATATTTCACCAAATGGGCAGAGGCCGAGGCACTGGCAATAATCTCGGAGCCCAAGCTCAGGGCCTTCATCTGGAAATCCATCATTTGCAGGTTCGGGATACCTAAGGTCCTCATAACAGATAACGACAGACAGTTTGACAATCTTCAATTCAAAAACTTTTGCACCAACTTCGGGATCAACCACCTCTTGACGTCAGTCGCACATCCCCAGAGCAATGGCCTAGCAGAAGTCACGAGCAGAATCATACTTCAAGACCTCAAGACCAGGATTGGTAATGCTCAGGGTCATTGGTCCGTCAATAGGAACGGCCATGGGCACTATCGTTGTTCCTACGTCCTCGCTACTACTCGAGGTGCTAGAACTACCCCTATCGCTCGACATAGTCCAAAGGTCTAAACTAAAAGAAATAACTTAAAGTCTCGATCACTTACCTTAGGTTTCTTTGATCAAGCAGAACCTTGCACAGAGGAGTTTTTACAGCAGTAAAAGTGAAAAATGAGGAGTGAAAGAAGGTATTTATAGTGGGAGAATGTGGAAGGCCAAGGATCACGATCTACAACCGTTGAAATCAGACAACATCCAAGCCCATCCCTCCAACGGTCACATCGTACTCGAGCATGATCTCATTACAAGTATATATCACTCGAGGTGCACCTACTGCTTGAGGTTGAGCATCAAGCATAGGTGCACGGGGACCAGTGATATGGTCAAACCCGTATTAGGTCTCGAGGACACTCTTAGATCATTCTCGAGGACTTTCCCTCACTGCCTCCCTCAAGGACACTCCCGCAAGTACCCCGAGGACTCACTTCTACCATCCAGTGAATGTGTCCTCGAGGACATACACTTACTCGAGGACTGTATCCGCATCTTCCGAAGGTCGTTGTTGTCCTCGAGATCGCTTCTCGAGGTCAAAACCTCCGTCTTCAGTAAGGTTCCTTTACCTAGTGAAATTCTATCACGAACATGTTGCGTATTTATTAAAAATGTATTTTAATTGTGGTGTAGTAATTAAAATTTATAGTGATAATATAATTACCCTATGAGTAACGAACATCTGTAATATGTTACCCGTCAAATACATGAGCAATGTCCAACCATTTTACATTTCTAATGTGAAGTAATAGTTGACGTCTCTCTAATGCGTTACTGTTAGAATTTTTCTAGCGTGCAATATTAATTTGGGATTTGTTTTAAGAAAATCAGTTGGACTTTAGCTTAACATTGCCTGAAGGCCCAATAGGATATATGTGATCATAATTGGTTTTTTGGGCTAGGTAAATCTTTATGGGCTTAAGCCCATTTGTCTTTATTTGTGGAATAAGTGTAGGCCCAATAGAATTCTATAATGGGTGGGATTATATTTGACGGTTTATAAAAATTAAAAAGGCTCCTCTTTTCTCTCAACAATGTATCAGATTAATTTTACCCATTAAAAACATTCTTGCACGATAGAAGAGAAGAGGATGATTTAGGGGTCGTCCTCTTTGCTATTTTTGGCACGTTTTCTGTTCTCAATTTTTCAAAACATTGAAAAGGTATTCTTTTTCCCATTTTCGAAAACGAGTTTTTGAAAATGGCTGAAAATTTTGTGAAAAAACAGAAAACTTTTTTACTTTTTGACTGTTTTCTTCACAAATTTGTCAAAACTCAAAAAACACGGGTTGTGAAATATTTTTTTTTAAAACGACAAAAAGAACGAGTTTTCAACAATTTCAAAATGGACACTCAAACACAAAACACAAAACGAATTCGAAACTCAAAATATAAAATTGAAATACGAAGAGAATGCCCCCTTAGCTTTTGGCTTGTACAATTGTGCTTGCTGTGAGATTATCGAACCGACTCCTAAATTTTAACGTCGCAATGGAGTCATTGAATTTCAATTTAATTCAAATTTCAGCACTCTATCACATTTGCCACCTATCATTTCCTAAATCAAAAGAAATTGTTTAGTTGACAGTCATATTGTAATTCAACTTACAAATAATTGTTACATGGTAACATAGAAACGAAAATGGTAAAATAATGTGGTTATAACGATGTCTTTATATTAAAATATTAAAATGTATTTTTTTTAACACTTTTACGATGTAATATAGTGGTAGTTGGTACGCCACACAACGATTATGTGGGACATTCATTGTAGCATGAATGTCAATTAAACAATTTTCATCAATTTGAGAGATATTTGGTTAAAAATACGTTAAATTAATTTAAAGTTTAGTAACCTAATCAAGACAAATTAAAATTTAACAAGCCAATTAAATTTTCCTACCCACATACGAAATTTACCCAGTCATATATAGAAAATTTCGTGTACTGTGACTAGACCAATTCACTCGAGGACTTCATGAATCCATTGCTAGTTGATGTATATAATGAATGTCATATTGTTATGAATATCGTCAACATCATACAATTTTAAGGCACTGTCTCGAGGAGATTTACATGTGCGGCTGGCAACGGTTGAAAAATTGCTCATAGTTTAGATTATAATTTCTCCCAGACAAGCTCTAAATTTTGTCCTCGACGCTATTTTACTTTTCATCAAGTTTGGTGTGGATTGAACATTCAGTTGATCTTTTCCAAATTCTATGGTCGAAGAGTTTAAAAACTTGCAAATTGACAACTTGACACTTGAATAAAGATACAACAACTGATTCCCTCCACACACCCAAAAAAACACAAAAATACAGACTGACGACAATAAAGACAGCAAACTTGATTACAAAGACAAATTTTCTTAGTTTAAACTTAGTACTCATTGATGGGGAGTTGTTCATGAGTGGTCTGGTTTATGAATAAGATTTCATAGACAACAGCAGCAATTCCAGCACCAACAAATGGGCCAAGCCAGTACACCCATTGGCTATCCCATGTCCAGCTAACGACAGCCGGGCCGAACGACACGGCTGGGTTCATGGATGCTCCGTCGAAGGCACCGCCAGCCAAAATGTTGGCACCCACAATGAAGCCAATGGCAATAGGGGCTATGATACCTATATCACCCCTCTTTGGATCCACTGCTGTGGCATAAACTGTGTAAACCAGGCCAAATGTCATAACTATTTCGAAAACAAGGGCATTCCACGACGAAACCCCGGATGAAAGTGAAAATGCGGACGTTTCCTACACGATGTAACAAGACAAAAAAATTGAATTCAAGTTACACACTAAGAGCACGCAAATAAGTAAGTTTTGTAATGGACAATTTTTCATTGATGGAAATTGGAAACATGCAAGTTACTTATACGTAAATTTTCTTTCAAATAAATAATTCTTTTATTAAAATTAAGAAAAATAAGTTCTATTAACATGTTTGATAAGAAAAAGTAACTTTCACTTCTTTTGGAGCTTAGCCAGCCAAACGTGCTCTAAGCCTAGGATTTTAAAGGTCTGTTTGGCATGACTTTTGCCTTTACTTTTGTTTCCTGTACACGAATTTTTGGAGAGAAATACTTTAATTTTTGTTACTCGGAAGTATTTTTAAAGGAATCCATATTGAATCAGTTTTCTCTAAAAGCTCTTTATAACTACCAGAAGAACTTTAATAAAATTGGTTAAACGGGTCCAAAAGCAATTATTGGATCTTAAAAGCTCCTTTTGATTTTTCAAAAACTATGCCAAATAAGCCCTAATTAAGGTATTGGTTTCATAAATCATTTTTCACTCAGATCATTTCATTTTTACGTTGATGTAAAGCAACTCAATCCTTAAACCCGCAACAATTCAGATTAATTTGAATTTACCTTATGTTTATTATTATTATTTTCAAGAATTCTAATGAAATCGCATCATCCATTCTTCTTCGACATTTTAGAAAAATGATCAAGGGATACTTTTATGTGTAATAATATAGCTTTGATGTTTTTAATTACTTACCAAGCCACCAGTGGAGAACTTTAGGAGCAAGCATGCAACAACAGATCCAAGCAATTGGGCAATCCAGTACAAAATGGTTTTTAACAATGATAGGTAACCAC
The DNA here is from genome assembly GCA_019395295.1 of Osmanthus fragrans. Classification (NCBI taxonomy): domain Eukaryota; kingdom Viridiplantae; phylum Streptophyta; class Magnoliopsida; order Lamiales; family Oleaceae; genus Osmanthus; species Osmanthus fragrans. The sequence continues at coordinate 10,073,505 of CM033361.1, forward strand.
CAAGAAAGGCACCAAAGGTGACTGCAGGGTTTACATGACCCCCGGAAATGTTGGCAGCAATCGAGACTGCAACAAAAAGTGCGAAAGCATGGGCTATCGCAGCGGCAATAAGGCCGGCCGGCGTGGTCGAGCCACCATCTGTAAGCTTGGCTGTAGAAAATTTGATAATACATGAGATTGAATAGAATAGAGGACAAGTGTTTAAAACTTAGGATTTAGTCATTTGTACAAAAATTTTGCCCACCTACTTGATAGATATATTGTTGACAACAGATGATTGAGTGAAAAAACTTTTCAAAAGTTCAACGATAGAATATCATGTGACATTTTGTCAAAAATGCACGATTGTAAAACTTATATGAGGGCTTGAGTACTTACCAAAAGCCATGCCAGAGCCTTCACCGGCAAATACGAAAATTACCATTGAAATGAATTCGGCTAAGGCAGCTTTGAGGGCATCTGGATGGCTGGCCTCCGCCGGACTTCCGATCGAAATTTTTGAAAAAGGCATTTTCTTTCGAAGTTTTTGTAATTTTTCCTTCTCTCTAAGAGCTCAGGAAAATACTTATTTTGTGCTTAGTTTCTTAGTTTTGCTTCCTCTGCTAATCTTATTTGGTGGCAGCTATTTATAGTGGACTGATGCAAATGCCTTATACGAGGTTTACCAAGTTGAATTATGAATGAGACCCGTCGTATTGGGAGGATGAAAATTGAGAATTGGGCCCACAAATTATTGTTCATAAATAATAAATATTTAATTAACCGACCATTTTAATGGTTGTGACTGGTATTTGTTTCATTGGTTGTTCCATTAATTTATTTGTATATTTCCTTTCTTATACTCGTAAGGATCCTATTTTATTACGAGGGCTCGTAATAATAATAATCTGATGAATTCTAATATAGTGTTTCTCCTTTAATAATTGCTTGTGCTCTCCAACTTATTCTGAAAAAATAATTTTTCAGGTCAATGTATTTTTTGTATTCAATAATTGTTTTTATTTTCATTTGGTTTTGGATTTTAGCTTTTGTTGAAAAAATTAAAAAATTAATGTTTATCCACTTTTGTTCCCCTACAAGATAGAAATAAAACCTAAGGCCCTGTTTGATCAACCCACTTTTTTCAATTCTATTTTCCCACTTTTTCTTCTTTGATGGACCTTTTTTTCTTGGAAAATGTTTTTCCCTTTCCCCCACCCACGCGCCCTAGCCTTTCCAGGATTTTTTTATTTTTATTTTTTTGCAATTGGAATATATTGTAGATCTTGGTAAAAGAAAATTATCACTTTAATTAACAATTTTCATGAAAAATAAAGCCAAACAAATAATATTCGATGTGGTAATTATTATTATTATTTTGGCAATTGGAACTATTTCTAGACCCAATGGTAAAAAAAAAAATTATCACTTTAATGGACAATTTTCATGAAAAAAGCCAAAGAGATACTAAAAGATTCAAAAATTCAAAAAATTTCGGATGAAAAATTATATCAATCAAACACAATTAATCGACAATTCTCGGTAAAAGAAGTTCTAGACAAATTAATTTCTTGTAATTCATTTTTTTTCCACCCAAATTTCACATTTGCAATCAAACGGACCCTAAAATCTTATATTTCGAAACTGAGAATTAAAAGGTATAAATAATCTTCAAATTGAGTCGAGCCAACACTATCATATGTCAAAGTATATATTTATTACATTGAATTTTTTTAATATCGATATGATCAAAGAAGATAGTGAAACTTGAATATAGTGAGACGAAAAGACTCTTTAAACGCGAACGTAGCACCGCCCAAACACAGGCAGATGGTTACACAAATACTTTGATCTGTTTCCATTGTCACAGAAAATATTCTAACTAATTCTTTAATTATATTCAATTTCTGGCAATCATAGCCACAAATTATTATTTTTTAAGACAAAAGATAGGACATAAAAAATATGATTATTATGTTTTTTTTTTTCCACTTTTTCGAGTTAACATTAATTAATCATAATTTTGTCTATAATCATATTCTATATATAATAATTATCTTTAGTCAAAGATGCTTTGCAAATTACAATTAAAATATAATTAAATTAGTCCCTTAATGAGCTGTTAATTGTGTTAAAATATTTAGTAGGTATTGCAGGAGATAGTGGACATTGGTTTTGTATGAATATTTTTTTCTCTAAATTCTTTTTAATCTCATCCCTTAATTAATTATGTAGTTTGGACGGCTAAAAGGATAGGATGACCAAAAAAGGTCTAGTCTAGATTATTACTTACTGGGAAGTGATGTGTACATGTCACATGCCATAGTGGTGTCCATAACATGCCCGGCACCCCCCCAGTAGGGGCGTGCCGAGCTGGACACCCTTATGGATTATTCTATGTACACATAGAATAATCCTTACTTTATTTCTTCATTTTTTTTTCAAATAATTTTTCTTCGATAATTTCTATTTTGGTGCATGTGAATAAAAAATTGATTGCTTTTATTTTAGTTGTTCACGTCACTTCTAAAATACAGATGTTAGTAAAAAACTTATTATTTTTCAAGATGTACGCTTGAAATTAATATAGAATAAGAAATATGAAAATAAGAGTATCTTGTTATAAGATTTGAGAAAAATGTTGACTAATTCGCAAGTGAAGATGTATTAATACAATGTGTTCGAACAATAGACATAAATGAAGGCAAAGATAATCAAATTCACTAAATGAGTTGATGCATCCATAACTGTTTTCAAAAGAAATTTACAAGAATTTTCATTTATTTAATTCTTGTATTATTAGAAAATTCAATGGAGAATTTAGATTGAATTTCGACATACCATCGTTCGTATAAATGTTGCGAATTTAGACCAATTTCCTAATTCTTCCACATGAAGCCAAAAAAAAAAAAGATGGGAAAAAAATAATCTTATAATTTACATGAAAATTCCAAAAAATGAGAGAGAGAGAGAGAGAGAGACCTACAAATGGTTAGTGTCATAAATATTCCACTAGAAATTGTTACAATTATATGGAGTTTTTACTCGCCTAAATCTCAAAGAATTTTTCCATGTGTACAGAATGCAGCTCACAGAAAATTACCAGAAATCTCACATGGGAGGTGGGTCCCACATGAATAAAATATTGCAAAAAATTGACCACTCCTGTTGTTGTGAGTGTTCTGTACCGTTTATGTGCCTCCATTTCTATACGTTTAGCTTTGCTGAATCTCAAATATGTTAGGGAAATATTATTTAGGCTTTACGACACCTAACTCTGTGTACAAATTGTTAAGAATTGATATATATATATATATATATATATATATATATATATATAATAATAATAATAATAATAATAAGTTCTGAGAAAATATTTTCTGAACAATCTCCACTTTGACAAAAAGAGCCAAAACTACTTTTTGTTCTACAGCATATATCATCCTAAGAGTATATTCACTTCAAATTAACAACAAATTCAAAAAAAAAAAATTATTGACTCATGTTGAACAAACTTGTTAAAAAAATTTGGTGCAACCCCTTATTTGACTTTCCTAAGAGCCCATGGCATATTTGTATTAATGTCCAGCCAATGCTAGCATGCAAACATGTGACTGCTATTGTAATACATCCTCTATCAAGACAATTAATGCATGCCATAAGGATGTACATATCTTATTCAAGTGAAATCATCGTCTTCCCACAAAGAAAGAAAGACATGTTTAACTGAGTTTGAGCAATTAACTGAGTCTACCCCACCTTTTGAACGGTTCTAACGCAACCATGTTATTTATACTTGATTTGGGTTGGTCTTCCTTTAAAAATTATGTGTTAGTACATAGTGAATCAACAACTCCGTGACTTTGTAATTGTCAAATGCCAAAATTGATCCTTCGAATATTAATTTATCCACTTCACATATCTTCTTCGTTTTACAACATTCCAAACAACCTAACGCTTTGATACCACATTTTAAACTTGTCCACAAGATCCTTGTTCAAAGAAAAATAATGAGACAAAAATATATAAATTGATAGACAAAATTATGGACTATCAAAACTTTTCCATTATATAAAAATTTGTACAAGCAAACGTAATTTTTACTCACTCAAAACCCCCATAAGTATAATAATAAGAAAAGTACCATAAGCTTTACTACACCCACTCATCCCTACTCTTTGAACAACCCACAAAGAGAACGAGAAAAATAACGATGCTAGGCTTATAATTTTTCCTTTCAAATCACGTCCACAAAAAAAAAAAAAAAAAAAAAACCACGTCAAGTTATGGAGATAAATTATTTCTTTTTAACCTAAATTTTCCCTTGCAAAACATGCGCACAAACGTCCAAAGTTGTCAAACAACTTTTAATTTTGAGAAGGCAAGGACAATTTGCGTAAGGCAACCTTATATCACCTAAAATTTCATTTCCTATAAGATTTTTGCTTTTCTTTTCATTTTTGTTTTGGTAGTACGGTGGAAATATTTTCCAAAAACAAACAAGTAAGAAAGAAAAATATTCTTAAGATGCTAGACTTAAAATTTTCTCTTTGTCACGTACCAAGGACAGGAGCAAGCAGCGTCAATATATATGAGACCGTTGCTTAATTTTTGACCTACGATTTTCCCTAAAAAATTTGCAGACACCATGAGAATTTGTCAACTTTACTTTCCAAGTTTTCCTTTATAGATTTAAATTATTTTGGCGTCTTTTCTTCACTTTGAATAAAATTATCTGATTTGCAAGGATTCACCACTTTTATTTTATCTCTTTTCTCTACAAACATTTTATGCTCTTATTTTATCTTGGCAAAGATTTTGCGAAAATCCCAATGTACAAATAGCCAAACCCAATGAGTTAAGTATCATTTCTGAGGATTGCATATTGAATTTTAAGATCAATCACTCTTAACTTTAACAGCTTGGATTTATTTACTAAAGACTACTAAAATTGAATAAAGAAAGCCATGTAAATGAGATTCGACAATCTAGAAGAAAATTTAATTTTTAAATGGCACTATGACTTTGACTCCACCTATATGTTTTTCATTTTTAATTCTCAAATTTCTGCATTCAACCATTGCACAATTGATTGATTACCAAAGATCCTATTTTGTTAAACGTTGCATCTCGAGTAGGGCTAGACATCTCTATGAAAGATACAAATTTATTAAAAAATTTAAAAAATGAACCTTAAATAAAAGATCACATCAAATATTGAAGTGTATCTTTATCCACAATTATTCAAATATTTGTCAGAGTAATTAAAAGCATTGAGTACTTAACAAACATTCACAATCATAAATTTAAAGTCCAAAACGAGAAAAGTCAAAATAAAGTCTCAAAACACGATTACATCGTTGTCCTAACTGTATAGAATTTAGCATAACATCGTTAAATTACTAAAACACGTAGTTGACTTAATTAGTAAACATCACACGTGGAATAGACAAGAATAAAGAAAAGTGATACTTTGTCTTGAATCTTCAACCACTTTTGAAAAATCCAGAAAAAGCTTCAAGTTAATCCTCCTCCTCTCATTCAAAGTTAGGTTTTCAACGTCTTATGTGTTTTCTTACAAGAGTCTAACCTGATGAAGGAGACCCTTACTAAAAGGACGAGGCCCTTGCTATGAGGGCGAACCTGTTGATGAAGTTGAAGCCTGTGATTAGACTGAAATTCATGAAGATGAAACTCATGCTAAGAGGACGATCCTATTGGTGGAGTTGAATCATGTGATAATGCTGAAATTCATTAAGACGAGGCCTTTGCTAAGAGGGCGAGCCTGCTGATCAAGTTGAAACATGTGATAAGGCTAAAATTCATAAAGGCGAGGTCCTTGCTAAGATGGCGAGCCTATCGGTGGAGTTAAAACCTATGTAGGCTCTTTTGGCAGACGCAAAGCATAGCTATGAAGAGACATTGATGGGACGCGTTCTGCAATGATTTGAAAACTTCTCATCTTTTCAAGATACGGCAGCGAAGCAGTTTTCCTTTTTTCAATACTCGTACTGTGTGCACATTAAATATGAAATGATGACAATCTGTTACAACTAGTAGAGGCGACACAATCCACAAGCACGTGCTAAGCACGATATGATCCAAATCGTCAATTGAAATTTGAATGGGCACCCTTTGGTTTTAATGGTTTAGATCAACGTCACAGATATACTTCTTAGATTGAGCAATGCTCATCTGACAACTAAGGTTCATCTTGATTTCCTATAAAAAGTTACGTTAACTACTTGTTATGCCTTTTATTTTACGAAAAAAGCTTCAAGCAATCAGAAAATCCTTTGCATTTCTTCGGCAACATCTGCACTTTTTTAGGTGAGCAATCAAATTTCCATCTTCTAGTTGCTCTGTTTGATAATTGTGAAAGTGACAGTCAATTTTTCTTCAAATTTTTTATGTAAAAATTCATTAGATGGCCTCTTCCACCAAACCAAACACCAAAAGGCGTTCTTATTGGAAGGCTGACATGGTGATGATATACGCCGAAGCCGGTTTGCCTCCAATAATTCCTACTGAGAGGATTATAAAAGCGATGGGGGGTCTCCATCAGCGGCGAATCCAGCATAAATCTTCAGCTAGAGCGGAAATTGACTTTGACGGTTGACGGTTGACCGTCGACGATCGTAATAGTCCGATCCGGCCGGTCGTTTATTAAACTTTGATTAAATAATATAAAAAAAATTATTGAATATATATATATATATATATATATATATATATATATATATATATATATATATATATATATATAAAATTAAATTTACCACTTCCTGTAAAAAAAAAAATTAAGTCCAAGACTTCCAATATCTACGCTTACAAGTTACAAAGTCAATTCCAATATCCAAAAATAATTACATCACCACCACCAACCACCATGATGAATTTATCCAAAACGTATATATTTACGAAAAAATATTCGATGAGTATAATCATTTTTATTGTAATGGGAGTATATTCTCATAAATTAATTACCCACAAATGAACACTAAATCAACATTCACCAATAGACTATAGACACCATCTAATATCTATCCAATAATCCAAAAAACAAGCACAAGCACAATTCACAAATCACAACTCACAACTTACAGACAGTCAAGACTAAAAAGAAGACAAGCACAACTGCACGCCACGAGCACAAGCAGAAGCACACAGTGAGGCACAACTCACAAGCACAAGCACGAGGCACAAGCACAAGGCCACAGGCCCACAAGCACAAGCAGTCAAGCACAAGGCCACAAATGCACAAGCACAACTTCACAAACCGCACAAGCCACAAGCACAACCGCATTACAGCAGCAACCAGCACGGCACAACCAGTCAACCATTCAACCAACTGAACCAATATAAAAAGAAACTGAAATTACCAAAAACCAAGTCGAAGTGGCGTTGCGAAACGGAGGCAGTCACTGGTCAGTTCACTGGCGGAGCAATCGCTCGTTGCAAGCGTGAAAACTGAAGCGTCCAATTGTCCAACACAAACACGCGGTCACCACTTCGGTTTTTGCTTCTACAGTTCTACCTTCGAGGCTTCGAGTTTGACAATTGACAGTACTTCCTCAATCTGCCCTCTTCCTGGTCCTGGAAATTTTGAATGGAAGATTGGAAGTTCAAATTTGGGACTTGAAGTTGGGAGTTGGGGACTTAGGGTTTGCCTCTTTGCGAAATGCGAAGAATGCTCCCTCTCTCGCCTCTCGGTCTCTCCTCCCTCAAATCAGCCACCGAAAATTGGGGAAGGATTTTAATGAAAATGGATTTGGTCATTTGGGTTGGTTCACTTACGAGCTGGACTTTGCACCCAAATAATTTGGGCCTATTTTTTTTTTTTTCTAACTCGCCCCAGCCAACTTCAAGCCTGCCTCTACTCCTCCTCCTCCATGGCCGCCAGTGCTCCAGTCCAGCCTCTCCAGTCTCCACCCCCAAAGCTAAAACTTCCGGCAGATCCAGCTAGAGCGGCCGCTCTAGCTCGCCGCTAGCTGGATCCGTCCCTAGTCTCCATTGATTACAGTATGAGATAGGGGACCTCTTTGTAGTCGACTTGCATAGAGGAGAGCGAGCTAAAAACCTTTAAGGAGCGTTGTAGGATCCCTGATAAGGTTGAAATGTTTATCTCGGCCCATCATGAACAAACCTATTTCCCCAAGGAGGGGTGTGTAGCTATGAGTGAAGCGAAGTGCTGAGATGATGTTGCTTTTACATCCATTCTTTATATATACTTAGGTAATATAACCTAGCCCTTACCTAGTTTCTTCCAAATGCATGGAGGCAATTGGTAGGGCTTTCTTCTGTGGAAATAGGCCACTCTTGGCGAGGATATGTCTCCTTACGTATTTTAAACCTCTTCCGACCTTGCGCCTCTAGTGGGGGAAGATTTTAAAGGGTGGTATTACATGAACCCTTGGGCTCGTATTTTCCCTCCATCTAGGGTACTCCGACCTCAATAAAGAACTGATAGTCGTCTTGGTTCTAGGTGAGGGATGGTCGTTGGTAAACAATGGAGGAAGATGCGGTCCTAGAAATAATCGTGCCGACCCAGTATCACGAGTATAGTAAGTTTCTATTAACAAGAGCCTCTATTGGTTATTTTTCTTCCTTAACCATTTTTGCTAACTTAAATTTATGCAACTGCGGTCAATCGCTTGGAGCTAGAACAGACAAAATGGGCTATTGTTAGAGTCATCTACAAGTTGTCCATTAAGAAGAGGTCTTTTAATATTGTTGTAGTGAAGCAAGCTTTCTTGTTACTCATTCAATAATAGCTATCAAGGGAAAATAGCCTCGATATCCATAATTTTTTGCTTGTAAATTTTTAACAAGTGTTAACACTTCATCTTTTTCGCAGAGAAACACGACAAAGGCTCATAGGATCATTTAAATTTCTTTGCAGGAGGTAGCTCTTTCGTGCAACATGATTTTTCATAGAATCATTTAAATTTCTCTGCAAAGTAGTGGTTTTTCATGTAAAGACTTCATCCATGATGTTTGGTCCATACATGGAAGGGGTTCACCTTGTAAATTTCAAGGTTGGCCCCATAAGGGTGTTTCATACCTTTCATTCTAATGCATTCTTTGCAAGGGGTGCTCTTACGTGCAAGGATTTTCTTGATGATGTTTGGTCCATCCAATGAAGGGGTTCACCTCGTAGATTTCTAGGTTGACCCCATAAGGGTGCTTCATACCTTCTTTCAAAGGCTGATGACATTTTTTGCAAGGGGGTGGCTCTTTCATGTAAATACTTCATCCATGATGTTTGGTCCATCCATGGAAGGGGTTCAAGTAGGAACGAAATCACAGATGCAAAAAATATCTTTATTGATAGGATAATTACATAAGTTGGGAAAGAATATTTAGCCAGATAGATGGGCCATGTTTACTAATAGTACATTCTCAAATGCTCAACATTTTAGGGCTATGCCTTTCAATCCAATTCTTCAATTCTCCAGGTGCCAGACCTCAGTTTCTCAGAGACACGGTAGGGGCCCTCCTAATTGGGGCCCATTGTTGCCACGCTTGGCTCTTTCGAAGATAGAAGAACCCTTTTTAATACAAGGTCTTCCATTTGAAATGACTTATTCTTCACCTTTGCGTTGCAGTATCAAGCCATTTTCTTTTGATAAGAAGAGAGCTTCGTTTGGGAATCATCCTTCATTTTTTCAAGGAAGTGCAGTTTACATCTCTTCAACTCGTCGTTAGATATCTCATTAAATTGCAAGTGACAAGGAGAAGGCAATCCTACCTCAATGGGGCTTGAAGCCTCCACTCCATATGCCTTAGAAAATGAGGTCTTTCCTATTGTAGTTTAACTTGCGGTGTGAATTGTCCATAGTACTTGGGAAAGCTCATTCACCCAAGCCCCCTTCAATGCATTAAGATTCACTTTTAGGGTATACTTGATGGTTTTATTGACTACTTCTACTTGGTCGTTTGCTTGAGATGATAGGGTGATGAGAAATGTTTCTTGATTCCCAACTCTTCACATAAATCCATGACCTTCTTGTCGTCAAACTGCCTTCTATTGTGTGATACAAGCGAGTGGGAAATCTCGAACTGGTAGATGATGTTCTTCCAAATAAACTTGAAAGTGTTGGCCTCAGTTAATTTTTCCTAGGGTTTAGCTTCAACCCATTTGGTGAAGTAATCAATGGCGACAATTATGTCGCTAGGACTATCCTTTCCCTTATGAGTTAGTTCTTAAAAGGGCTGCCTCTGAATTTTGTAGAAATGTTGACCTTTATCGCACATCCTCACGAACTAAAGTGCATATTTCTTCAAAGTTGGCCAGTAGTACCTTGTCTTAGTACCTAATGTGCAGTGCTATCCCTCCTATATGGTTTTCACAAACCCTTCGTGAACATCGCAAAGGAATAAATAGTAGCTTCTTCACTAGTTTATTGGAGAAAAGACGAGAAAAATCCTCTCTTATAATACGTTATCTTGGAGCACAAAATATGCAGCCCTTTTTCCTCTTCTTTGTTATCTGGCAGGACTTGATCTTTGAGAGAAACTATAATTGGCTACATCTAAGACGGGGTCCCTTTAATCTATATGACCTATTCTCCTTTAGAGATGGAAGGTTTGGTGAGGGGTTCAATTAGGAAAACCTTGAGCTGTTCTAAATCCTTGCTACTAGCCAACTTTAATAAGGCATCGATGTGGACATTCTCAATACATGAGATTTTATCTAACTCAATTTTTTTTTTTAAAAAGTGAGAAGATCCATAATCTGCTTGAAGTATGTTGCCATACTTTTGTCGCTTGCAATGAAGCTATTATTTCCTTGGCTCACCACTAATTGTGAATCCCTATTAATCACCATTCTCTTCACTTGCATCTCCTTGGGTAATTTGAGGCTAGGTAATAATGCTTCGTATTCAACTATATTGTTGGATACCTTGAATTCAAATTTCACTGCACAATTAAGCTTGTGGCCTTCTGGGTTGACCATTATCACTCTAGCCCTTGCACATGTTTCTCCTGAGGAATCATCGACAAACAAGCTCTCCATGGAAGAGTTTCACTAGTTTCATCACCACCTCTATGTTTAGAGCATTGGGAAATTTTGCTACAGAATCCACAACTGCTTACCCTTTAATAGAAGCCCTTGGCTTATAAACAACATCAAATTCACTTAGTTCCACAACCCATTTCATCAATCTCCCTAAAGCATCAGGTTTCTAAAGCACCTGCTTGAGCGAGAAATTGGTGGCACCTGTATAATATAGTCCTTAGATTACAGCCTCAACTTTCGAGAAGCGATAAACAAGGAGAGGACGAGCTTTTTCATGTTAGTGTAGCGAGTTTTTGTTGATAAAGGGCCTTGCTCAATAATAAATAGACAGTTGTAAGTTACTTTCTTCCCTTATAAGCACATAGCTTACACTCTTTGCAAAAACAACCAAATACAACAATAACGGTTCTCCTGCCTTAGGCTTCGAGAGTGGGGACATGTCTCAAATGCTTCTTCAACCCATGAAAACCCTCTTTACACTCCTCATTCCATTGGAACCTTTTTTTCCTTCTTTAAGAACTTTGATAAATGGAAGGCATTTATCAGTAACCTTCAAAACAATCGGCTCAAGGCTGTCAATCGACCTATGAGACTTTGCACTTCCTTTGGTTTACTGGGAGACCTCCTATGCATCAACACTATGATCTTTTTAGGGTTAACCTCTCTACCTCTTTGAATGACCATGTAGCCTAGGAACTTTCTAGAGGCAACAACAAAGGCACATTCGAGGAGATTAAATCTCATTCTATAACTCCTCATTATTTGAAAAGTCACATCAAGGTACTTCACATGGTCCACAGTCTCGAGGCTCTTTACTAGGATGTCATCCATATAAACTCAATAGTTTTGCCGATGAGGTCGGCAAAAATTTTGTCAACAAGCCTCTAATAGGTTGCCCTGGCATTTTTCAGGCCAAATGACATTACCTTGTTGCAATAAAGGCCTTTATATGTGATGAAGAATGCATTTTTCTCATGTGTAGGGTGTTTAAGGATCTGATTATACCATGAATAGGCGTCCATAAAGCTTAATAACTCATTTCTCGAAGTGAAATCCACAAGTTAGTGTACTCTTAGAAATGGAAATCTATCATTGGGATATACTTTATTAAGGTTGGAAAATTCTATACATACTCTCTACTTGCTATTATGTTTCTTCATCCGGATTGTATTGGAAATCCACTTCGGATAGATGGCCTTTCTGATTAATCTGTTAGATATTAATTTTTCCACTCTTTTTTCTGAGACTCGTACCTTTCTGAATTAATGGCCCTCATATTCTGTCTGTGATGAGCAAATTTTAGATCAATGTTGAGATGGTGGCAACTGATCTTTGGGTCAATGCCTACCATGTCTATATTTCTCCAAGTGAATATATCCAAGTTTTTGAATAAAATGATTTTGAGCTTCTGTTTGTCTCCCAAATTCAGTTTTTCCCCCACTTGGAGCATTTTTGTAAGGTCTTAAGGTCTACTGGGAAGCATTTCAGTTCTTCCACTGGAGCCATTTGATAATTGGACTCCATGATTTATGGATCCAGTCCATCATCCATAGCCCATTTCATATGGGCTATCTCTTCTTCAGAGGTCTTCCCATATTTAGGGATATCTATCATTTCGATATTTTTCTTTTGTTTAGGATTTTCGATTCTCTAGGTGCATCAAGCATTTCAGTGCCAACCAATACCGTGTTAACACTTCGAAATTCAACCTTCCTCAAAGAGTTGAGATAACATTCTCTTGATCCCATCTAATCACCTCTGATTGTAGCAATGTCATGTTCAATAAGGAATTTCATGCATAAATAATGGATGAATGCAATAAGAAACTCCATGAAATAATGGGCCGTCAAAGAGGCGAATATATTTCCACTGCAAGGGTGATTTTTCCCCTTAGAATGATGATATATCCAGTGAAACCATATAAAGATAAAGTCATAGGAGTAAGTTCATGATCTATTAGTATTTTGTCATAAGTAGCAAGCTCCAAACAAGATATTAACGGAGTAAAATGTTATCCACCAACATACGCTTCAAACCATTTTGTACCATCATAGCTGATATGATCCGAAATAGGGTTATTTTTGGACAATTATTTTCTATTTTTGCGAGAGTTTTATTTAGCCTAGAATTCATATATTTTGGTTAACTTTCCATATTTTAGGACTTTATTTTGTTTTTAATTAGTTTCTTGGTTTTTCATATAAATAGTTTATTATTTCATTGTATTGGACAATTTATTTGACATTATGAATTGAGAATTTTCTCTCCAATGGTTCTTGATGAACTTTTCGAACTTATCAAATATATTTTTATATTTGTGCATTCAACTCTTAGAACTTATCAAAGGATTAGGCACCCTTTGTGACGTTTGCAAATCGAGTTTCGTTGGTTTTGTAATCAAGAGGTCATTTAAACTTCGTTTTTGTTTAGTGCTTTGTTCAATAATTTACGGGTCGAAATCCTATGGTCTACAACCTGAATTTGGGCTTTCCCGGCGTTTTCAAACTAATTCTGCGAGTTCCATGAGATTCTCCAACCGGGATCTCATCAAGTGATATCAGAGCTTGTGCACCAAATTCAGGTTATATTTTTTTTACTTTGTTTTGAGTCTTTTGTTAATTGTTCTTCACGTTCTTCGAGTCAGTAATATTTTTTTGTCTTCGATCCACAAATTTCCAAATTGTTTTTCAAAATTCGTTTTTGGATTGATCTGGCATCCAAATCAACTTCCATTTGTTTCGTTCTTATCGTAGTCAAAAAATTTATTTTTTTTCTTTTTTTACTGTTCACGTCAGGTACTGTTAATTCTCAAAATTGTCAATATCATACTATCTTATCTAAATCCAAAAATTTGTTGTGTTCATTCCAATCGAAAAATTCAAGAACCACTTTTTTGAATTAAAAGAATTCTCATTCGAAATTTCATTAAATCTTTTTTCTTCTTTCTTAAGTCTTCTTGATTACAAAACTCAATCACAATCGGATCGAATACCACAAGAAATTGAGTGATACACAAGAAGATAAAAGTGAGGCAGAAATATTTTATAGGATGTCGAATGAGGTGATCCGACGGTTTGAAAGATTGTTTGGGGATGTGAACGACAAACTGGACAAGCTGGACACAAAAGTTTCTAATCTTCATAGGGGACAACGTGCAGAGACATTCAATGCAAGAAAACAATTCCTTCATTCAAAGGGAGAAGTGATCTGGAGGCATACATGGCATGGGAAGAAAAGTGGAGTTTATATTTGATTCTCATGATTACCCTGAGGAGAGAAAGGTAAAGTTAGTTGTAACTCAATTTGTAGATTATACTATGATTTGGTGGGATCAATTGATAATATCTAAGCGAAGAAATTATGAGAGACCTATTGAAATTTGGGGTGAGTTAAGGACCGTTATGAGAAAATGATATGCACTTAATCATTATTTTGGGTATAGGAGTGATAGGCATGAAAGAGGGTTTCGAGAGGATCTTAGAAGGTGTGGTGAAGTTGAGAAGTCAATCGGAGGGGGGGTAAAATACCTATTGTGAAGCATGTTAGTAGTATGTCAAATAAACTGACTAGTTTGGATTATAAACTAGAATTTTCAAAGATTTGGGACATGATTAATTCTCAAAATGATCATACCAAGAAGCAAGTGAGAAAAAAGAGAGAAGATTGTGAGGTGGCTATGTGTGATGAAAAAAGAGTAGAGTCACATGAGAAAAATGAAATAAATAGTGAAAATGAGAGTGGAGAGGTGGCCAAGAATGAAGTGGAACCACAAGAGGGAAAGAGAGTTAGTCTTCAGAAGAAAAAGAAAAGTCAGAAGAGAGCTTGCATGAAAATGAGAGTGAAGTTGAGAAGGCTTTAGTGAGAACTAACAATTCCCTCCCTAGTTTTGTTACTTCTGTTTTGCAGGATTTTAAAGACTTGGTTCATGAAAACAAGCATATTGAACAACAATTTGTGGAAGAAGCTAACCAACCCTACATTAGTTTGGAAAGCTCTCTATTACCGAAGGTTGACTTTGGTATCACTTACTTCAGAAAGGAAGATGGTGGATCGATCACAAATTTGTTATTATATGTTGATGATATGTTCATAGCAGCTAAGGATAAAGCAGATGTCACAAATGTGAAATCTTAACTTAGTAAGGAGTTTAAGATGAAAGATTTATGTGGAACAAGGAAAATTCTTAGTATGAAAATTTTGAAGGATAGAAAGGCTGGCAGATTGTATTTGAGTCAGAAATGGTACATTGAGAAGGTGCTTCAAATGTTCAATATGCTGAATGCTAAGGCAGTTAGTACTCCATTGGCTGCCCACTTCAAATTATCATCTAGATTGTATCCTCAATCAAATAAAAACGTTGATTATATGTCTCAGGTTTCTTATTCCAGTGTAGTTGGTTCGCTTATATATATTATGGTTTGTAACAAAACCTGATTTGGCACATGTAGTTAGTTTAGTTAATAGGTACGTGGCAAATCTTGACAATGAATATTGGAAAGCAGTACAATGGAAATTAAGATACTTGAGGGGCTCTACTAATGCTTGCTTGCATTTTTGGTAGAAATACAGATGAAATCATTGGGTATGTGGACTAAGATTACGCAAGGAATGTTAATAAGAGGAGATCACTTATAGGGTATTTGTTCACCCTTGGAGACTGTGCTACTAGGTGGAAAGCTACTTTGCATAATACAGTAACTTTGTCCACAACAGAGGCAAAGTACATGGTCATTAAAGAGGCATGTAAGGAAACTATGTGGTTGAGAGGATTGATTGGTGAAATTAGTGAAGACTTGCAGATTTCTACAGTATAATGTGATAGTCATAGTACTATTTTCTTCATAAGGATCAGATGTTTCACGAGAGGACTAAACACATTGATGTAAGGTATCATTTTGTGTGTGGTGATATTGTAGTAATAAGGATTGATGCCAAGGATAATCTTGCTTATATGATGACAAAATCACTTCGCATTGCTAAGTTTGAGCATTGCTTGAACTTAGGTAGTATTTGTCATTAATTAGCCCATTGGAGCTTGTTTGGAAAAGGTAGAGTGGTGTTTACGTGGAGATGTATTTTTTTGAATTCTTTGTGTTGAAATTTGGTTCAAGGTGGAGATTTGTTGTGGTGTGACCCAAATTCCATGTGATTTGGTTGTATAAAAGAAGTCAAGGAGTTTTGGCTTTGAGAGCCCTAATTAATAAAGATCAAATTTCATCAAAGATTGAGAATTTGACTTGGAAAAGGACTTTAAGATGAAAAAAAATACCTTGGAAGCGTGTTTACCGAAAATGGACGCCGCGGCGCCAGGTTTGGGGCACCGCATGTGTACGCCCCTGTTGGTTTTATTGCCTTGGGCGTCGGGGCTCAGCCAGGAGCCACCATGACGAGTTTATTTCGATTTTTTCATATTTTATGTTATCTTCTTCATTTAGAACTATAAATAGAGGCTCCTATATATATTCCACATTGTTGTATCTCCATATGTACATTAAAAATGTCTTGAGAGTTGGAGAACTTAGATTTCAATTGAGAGTACTAAGATCTTGATATTGTAAACACAATTACTATTGATTATAGTGAATTTCTCCTCATCTGCCGGTGATTTTTTCTCATGTTGGTTTGCCACATAAGTCTTAGTGTCTTATTTTTTTCTTGTTCATTTCATTATTATTATTATTATTATCTTACGATCAATTAATAACAGCTATTTCTAAGCATTGACTATAAACCGGATAGATCATGCAAATGAATAAATTCTTAGGTTTCTTACCAACCTCAATAGTCAAAATTTCTTCGTTTTCCTCTCGTGGACTTCACATCCTATTCATATATATAAACTAATTCTTAAATGTCCTCTGCTAAGGATGAAGCTCACTCACTTAACTCTCGCTTCACTATCTCTCTTAAGTTGACCAAGATGAATTGTCTACAATGAGTAGGTAGATCGTTAATGATTCACATAGCATATTTTGATCCTCCTAATTGCCAAAAACTAGTTCACTTGAAATTTGCACGTGTAGAATATTACTGACGCGTAATAAAGTAGTGAATACAATGTCGATCCCACAAATATTTATATCTAGCTCCTGTTTGGTAGCCATTTTTGAATAGTTGATTGATGGAAAATGTGTGGTTAAAAATTAAGGAAAATTTTCGGGTTTGCGTGTAATATTATTTTATTGAAGAATATGTGGTTGAAAATACGAGAGAGAAAAATGCATTTTGAAAAAAATGGCTACCAAACAGGAGCCTAATTATGAAATCAATTATATGTAGCCTTAATCCAGTTATCCCAAATTTGATATATTTTGATTTAACTAAAAATTAACTTATAGATGCAAAAGCATGTTGATAATTATAAATAAGTTTGGAATATGAGAAAAGAACTAGGACTTCGATTTCACCTACACTTATCCACTTTAAATCAAATAATCATATAATTGACAATATTCATTTGCGTTTGACACACCAAAGTTTTTCATGTATATGAAGGTAAATTCAATGCAAGAGAATATACAGCGTGGGGTTTACTTGAACACAGATATAATGTAATGACCAAAGAGAGAGAGAGAGAGAGAGATCATAAGCTAAATTAGAGAGCATAAGCTAAATTTTCACTTCACACTAATTTTTCATAGTCCATTACATAACTAGAGACATCTCTAATATGACCAAATAACTGACTTGTATTTTCACTCAAAAACTAAGGAGTATGGGTTACTGTACGTAAAGTTGTCATTTTTACAAAAATATCTTTTTTATTTTTATTATTTATTTTTTCTGAATTTTGCTAGGATTTTACTATTTAAAGCGTTGTAAGTCCTTTGAGGCAGCAGTTTATTGAATTGAATAAAATTTCTCATGAGTTTTTTCATCTTTGTGGGATTGTTTATCTTTCCCATAATCTTTCGCTACGTCACACGGGTACCTTTAATTTACTAGAACTATAAGAGGACAGGTACGGATGCCCCTGGTTTAGTATTATACCAACTAAGAGCATCAGAAACTCCATTAATAAGGTTTTTCATGCTCTCTCTTTCTTTTGTGTCCAAAAGTTTCTTTTACAATTTAATTTGTCTTTCTGGAATCCTGGTTTTGAAACTTAATTATCTTATAAAATTCTCCTTTGATGAACTTATATTCTAGAAATAAAAGAAGAATATATTTCATTACCTTTGTTAGGAAATCACTCCTAGAAACATACCTTAACGGGTATTTGAAACAGATCATTTGTTGTGAAAACCCAAGAAAAGAAATAATTTTGGGAAAAAATGAGACTTGGGGAAAAATGAGATTTCCAATATATATGAAGGTCAATGAATTTGGATTACTTGAACAAGCCTCAAGTTAATCCCCAAGAAAGAAAAAATAGGTTTGAATTTATACCCCAGAAGAACAACCTCTTACTTGTGAAATTCTCTCCAAGCTCTCTGTATTTTCTCTCTCAATTTTTGGACCTAAAACTGAAGGGTTTTGCACCAACTATATACCTAATATATAGCTGTATGAATGGCGCCCAAGCGCCAGAGTCCTACCTCTTTACCACCTTCACCTGAACTGACGTGGCGCCTAGGAGCCCGGAGCTAGCGCCAAGGTCCTGCCAATTTTTCCTGTGGCTGAAATACTCACAATTCTCCACCTCGTACATCATTTGATAGACCTCAAATTTTGGACGAACACAAGAAGAATCAGCAAGCACCAAACTCGGCTGCACCATTCAAACCATGGTTGCCTATGTACCCTAAACCGGGATCAAGCCTCCGTAGTTCACCTCCACCTTCATATACTCTCCACCTCATTCCAACCCCGCCCCGAAGGGCCATGCCTTCTTGGTCACATCAACACTCACTATTGTTGTTCCGCATAGTTTTCTTGAAGGTGATAGGCTCATCATCTTCCAATAAGAGTGCGTACTCAACTACATTGGTCTACCCAAAGTGCCTCAAAGGCTGGTCTGACCCCAACTTCTGAACTTGCTTGTAAGCTCGCCTTGGCCTAGTAGAAGCCAAACTTTCCTCGAGCTGTATATTCTCTTGCTGAACCATCTCATGTTCAAGCTCATCACCACTCTCCACTTGAGTGTTTCCATGATACTCCTCTTGAACACGACTAGGACCAATTTGGTCCCTAGATTCTATCTCAACAACCTGAGACTTTGAACCCCCAACAGCTTCAACACCGGGCACCGTAGTTTTCAACCAAGCTACCATGGAGTTCTCATCAAAAGTAATATCCCTGCTGATTATGAACTTGAAATCCTCTACACACCAAAGGCGATAGCCTTTTACACCTGCTGCATACCCCAAGAATATTGCTTTCTTGGCTCTAGCGTCAAGCTTTCCCTCGTTGACGTAGTAGTAGGCTGTGCATCCGAATATTCTGAGTCTCTCATAATCTGCATGTTTTCCTGATAACACCCTGTAAGGTACATCTCCATCTAACATTGAATGTGGGGACCGGTTCACTATGTAGCAAGCATTTGTAACTGACTCTGCCCACCATTCTGTGCCCAAACCAGCATAGGATCGTATACACATCGATTTCTCTCGAAGTGTGCGGTTCAGTCTTTCCGTGACCCCATTCTGTTGTGGTGTATTCCTAACTATCCAGTGTCGGGCAATACCTTCCTTACCACAGAACTCCTTGAAAGCACCATCTGTATACTCTGTACCATTATCAGATCGCAATGTCTTCAATTTCATTCTTGTTCTGTTTTCAACCATTGCTTTCCACTTCTTGAACGTGTCGAATACCTCATTCTTATGCTTCAAGAAATAAATCCAAGCATACGGAATCTCAAATCTCACTCGACGCCGAGAATTTTTTATGTGTCTAGGTTGATTAGAGGTTCGGCTTCCTTCTCCCCCACCTTTTAGCATTCTGGGCCCCTGAAAAAATAAAGAAAGCTGAAATACTTAGAATAATCATCAACAAACGTAACAAAGTACCTGGAATCTCCTTTGGAAGTGACCGAAGCTGGACCTCAAACATCTGTATGCACATAGTCTAATATCCCTCTGCTTCTATGTTTGCTTGACTGGAACTGAACCCGATGTGCTTTACCGTACACGTAATGCTCGCAAAAATCCATGCAAGGCTTCTTCAAGTTCTTTAGCAAACCTTCCATGACTAGCAGATCTAGACCCTTTTCTGATATATGCCCAAGCCGCCTATGCCATAACCGAGTGCACTCACATTGGTCTCCACCACTTCCACTTGTTCCAACCGCTACATCTTCTGTAACTGTAGTACCCTGAAGAGCATAGAGATTGCCTTCACGAATACCCTTCATCATAATCAAAGAACCACGAACAACCTTCTTTACTCCATTCCATGTTACAATCTTGCAACCACCGGAGTCTAAAGCACCAACAGAGATAAGATTCTTCCGCAAGTCAGGAACATGTCTAATATCCATCAATGTTCTAACCACTCCATCATGCATCTTGATTCTAATTGAACCAAGCCCCACCGTTTTACAAGAATGGTTATCCCCCATCAAAACGGTTCCACCATCAGTGCTTCTATAGGTTGTAAATTGCTTCCTATTTGGAAACATATGGTAAGAGCAACCAGAATCAAGAATCCACTTACCAGAGGTTTCTTCATCACAAGAGATGGAATAGCACTCATCATTTTCTCCTCCTTTCGAGGCATAGCTAACCTCTTGCTTGACTTGCACCTTCCCGTTGTTGTTGTTCTTATTGTTCTTCTTCCAACCCCTTTTGTTAGTACAATTCGCCTTGAAATGCCCAAGTTCTCCGCATTTGAAACAAGGCCTTTCCGTAAGGGGTCTAGAACTCGATCTAGACTTTTCTCCCTTGCCCTTTGCTCGTTCATTGCACCTTCCTCTTACAAACAACCCTTGAGCTTTCTCCTTGTTACCAATGGTAGACATGCCACTAGTTGCAATCTTTCTAAGACCATCCGCTAGAAGTGACGGTCTAGTTTCTTCCATCACAAGTTTATCACCCACAAGCATCAATGTTTGTACTAGGTTCTCGTAAGACTTTGGCAATGAAAGAAGTAATAGAAGTGTTTGATCCTCATCATCTACTTTCACATCAATGTCCTTCAAGTCCGATATGCACCTATCAAACTTGTTGACGTACTCCTGGATTGGTGTACCTTCGTCCATCTTGCAAGTATACAATTTGGACTTTAAATAGATCCGATTAGTTAGAGTCTTCGTCATGAAGTTCGCCTCCAACTTTGTCCTCACCTCCGCCGTCGTTACCTCACCATCAACCAAGAAAGCAACATCTCTTTCAAGGTATAGAATGATAGACGCTCGTGCCTCAAGATCTAGCTCTTCTCAATCCTCGTCAGACATATCTTTGTGCTTCTTCTCCTTTCCCGCCAAGGCCTTGTGCAACTTTTGAGAAATTAACAAATTTTTTATTTGCATTCTCCAATATGAAAAATCATTCTTCCCATTGAATTTCTCTATCTCATACTTCCCAATATTCACCATTCCACTAGTAGACATGATTTATCTACTTTTTTACCGGAAATATTTCAACAAAGTTCACTTGAGAATTTTTACAAACACCTAGGGTGCACAACAAAGCTCAAACCAACCACAAAAATCGAAGCTTTACCACCTTGATTTGAGAAGAGGCTCTGATACCAAATTGTTAGGAAATCACTCCTAGAAACATACCTTAACCGGTTTTGGAAACGGATCAATTGTTGTGAAAATCCAAGAAAAGAAATAATTTTGGGGAAAAATGAGATTTCCAATATATATGAAGGTCAATGAATTTGGATTACTTGAACAAGCCTCAAGTTAATCCCCAAGAAAGAAAATAGCTTTGAATTTATACCCAAGAAGAACAACCTTTTACTTGTGAAATTCTCTCCAAGCTTTCTCTATTTTCTCTCTCAATTTTTGGACCTAAAATTGAAGGGTTTTGCTGGTATATATAGCTGTATCGGGGCGCCTAGGTGCCCATGAGTGGCGCCCAAGCGCCAGAGTCCTGCCTCTTTACCGCCTTCAGCTGAACTGACGCGGCGCCTAGGCACCCGAATCTAGCGCCCAAGCGCCAGGGTTCTGCCACTTTTTCCTGTGGCTGAAATACTCACAACCTTTAACACTTAATTGTTTTTTTTTAGTGCACTTGAACTGCTTGAATTTTTGTAGGTTTTCTACTGTGCAGTGAATGCCAATTAATACTGGTTTGATGGTAGCTAAAGGGCAGTTTTTCATTTTAATAATGATTCCTTGGTTAGTAAGTTTCACCCCTATAATTAAAAACCTTACTCATCATTCCAATCTCTAGCATCTCAACCCACTTTATCTCCTGCCACGTGAAGATGACTCATAAGAGTAATAGTTATCAGCTAAAATTTTAAAGTTAAATATAGGAGGATACAATTTCTCTTAGTCCTCCAAGTTATACTCATTTTTACTATACCTCATTTATTTTATAGTTTTCAAAATTTGAACCTTTTCCTCAATAAGTTTCAAATAATAGAACTTTATAATTTTCAAAATCAATTTTCTTTATCACTAAAGTTAATCACAATTTTCCTTAACGTTTTAAATCTTGAATTCACAAGAGGTTCAATAATTAACTTAATAAAATATCGATCATTTCAAGGATGGAACTAATAATTAAATTAATTGTAAAATAAAAAATTAGCGAGATGTTACAATTTCCTCTCGTTATAAAAAATTTCATCCTCAAAATTTACTTAAATAGTTCATGGTATTTTTCTCACATGTCTGACTTCCGTTCCCCTGTTGCTTGCAATAGTATCTTCACAAGGGAAATTGACTTGTTTCATAGTTGCTTTGTTTCCCAAGCTAGAATCTCAACTAGTTTTCTTTGTAGGTTAAATCTGTTTATAATTCGTTGGGAACTTCCTTCAGTGCATTTGATGGGTCGAGAACATATTTCTATATCATCGAAACGTGGAATACATTATGCAATGGATCCATTGAATTTGGTAATTCTAATTTATAAGCAATATGTCCCTTTCTTTTGAGAATTTTGAATGGCCCTATAAACCTGTGACTAAGTTTTTCTTTCTTTTTCAAATCTCATTGTTCGTTTGATGGGTGCTATCTTCACAAAAACTTGGCCACTGAATGCAAATTCTAAATCTCGTCTTCATTTATCAGCATAAATTTTCTGTCGACTTTGAGCCATTAACATGCGTTGAAGAATTTACTCTACAGCTTGAAGCATATTTTGAACAATTTTAGAACCAATTAATTGTCGTTCTCCAACATCGTCCCAATATAAAGACAATCGACATCATCTTCAACATAAAGCTTGTTACAACAAAGTTTTTCTAGTCAAAAGTCAAAAATTGACTAGTCGAAATCAAGTCAAATAAGGATTAAAATGAGAAATATTAATTTATTGGGATTTATCTTATAAATTTGCAATATTTGAGGGTTTAATTGAATATATTTTAGGTTGTGAATCTATTTTTCTATTAAGGAAAGTAAAAGGACCAAGGGCTATATTAATTGATGTTGAGGGACTTACTTTGCAATTGTTGGATAGTGAACCACAAATTAAACCCAATCCCATTTCATTTTTCACACACACACGCAGAGAGGGCAGTTGACAGAGAGAAAGAAAAGAGAAAAAAAAAAAAAAAAGGGGAAAGAAAAGAAGAAGAAAAAGAAAGGAATAAGGAAGGAAGGAAGTTTTGATTCTTCATGCTTGAGTTTAATTATTTCATTTCTTTAAGAGATTAAGAAGTACGAGTTTTATGGTTGTTTGATGTTAAATTTTAGGGGTTTAACTTGATGTATAAAATTTTCAGATTTATGACATAGGAGTATAACTTGGAGGTCAAGTTTCTTGGTTATTTGGTTTTCAGTTTCATTAAGGTAAGAAATTTCGATTTTGCCAAACCCTAGATTTTTAATTGGATGCTTGAGTATGGATTATTTGTGAAAATGGTTATGTTGATGGAATATTCACATGGAAGAATGATTTTGGGGAACAAGATATATATATTAAATTTATTGTAGTGTGATTTCTAGTTTTCACTAGATTGTAAATGGGGATTTATTTTTATGTTTGGAATGAAGATTATTTCGATGAATTAGATTTTAGTGAAAGGACTAGAAAATGGAATTAGCTCCAAGTGAGTAAATAAAATTTGGGAAAAATTATTCAAGTTTCGAGAAATTAAGTTTTAGTATTCGATTATGAATATTTAGAGCTACTTGGGAGTGTGATTGTAAATTGGTTATCTGGTATCATATTTCAGGTAGTGATGGGAAAAACTCGAAAAGGCTCGTCAGTTTAATCAGATTTATGTCCATAGACCAGTAAGTGGATATCTACTTTTCAAAAATAAACATTTATTTAAATTCTAATAGTTCTCAAGTTTATATAAAATAACTGTTTATTAGATTTCTTATGGTAAATCATATAAGCTGCAAAAGTTATTTATTTCAGATGATTGATTTGGGAAGCATAATTTTTCAGGATGAAGTGAATTTTATAGCAAGTTCTTTTTAAAGTTAAATTTCACTCAGTTAAATCATTTCATTAGCATGTTATATGAGTATGACATAATTCAACATGTTTCAAGTTATTTTTAAAACCACCAGAAAGTACCTAGGTGATTTTACCCTAGTTTGCACTTGTGTGAATGTGTTTCCACAGTGTATGGTTGTTATTGTGATTTTACCCTAGTCTGCACTTGTGTGAATGTGTTTCCATAGTGTATGACTGTTATTGTGATTTTACCCTAGTCTGGATTGATGTGAATGTGTTTCCACAGTGTATATCTGTTATGGTGATTTTACCCTAGTCTGCATTGGTGTGAATGTGTTTCCACAGTGTATGGCTGTAATGGTGATTTACCCGCTCTGCACTATTGTGAATGTGTTTCCATAGTGAATGACAGATTATAGCTCTGCGCACGTACGACTGAATTTGAGAATTACAGAATTTAGTAGTTTTTCCATGTATACCGGTACTAACCTATACATGAGTAAGGCTGTTACGGGGTACCTTTTTGGTGTGATTTTTCAGTGTTGCTTATCAGATTACAGAATGCAGAATTTAGTTTATACAGTATACAGAATAAATGTTTTTATGATTTCATGATGGTTAGTTCTAAAAGTATTATCAACTTCCAGAATATTTTTAAAGTAGTCAAGATGTCGGAGTTTTTCATAAAGTTATCATTAATGGAAAGTTATATCTAATTACGAAATTATCCACTTACTGAGTTACAAGCTCACATTTTTGTTAAAATTTCCTTATCAGATAGTAGCTGAGTTAAGCCATTCAGAGCCTAACGATCTGTCAAGTTGAGCTACCAAGTCTTTAATTGTATGGTTCTTATTATGAGTTTATGGGGTTTATATTTTGGTGATATGCATCTTGGGTAAAGATGTAACTATATCAGGGGTTAGTCCACTTTTTGTATCTTTTGAAAGTATAGTGTAATTATAGTATTCGAGGTGTATAGTAGTGAAGATTTCATTCCAGTGTATGATATGATGAATTGTTTGTGTTGGTGGGGGTTGATATACCCTATTTTAAAATTGAAGGTGCATGTTTGAGGAAATTAATTTTGTTCAGGTTGTTTTAGTTCATATTTTAGAGGGAACTTTGTCAAAATTCTTTTAAAAATATATCACAGTCAAAGAAGGTCAAGTTGCCTTGGTGGTGGGTCCGTTGTTTAGTTGGAATCTACCATCGTCGCATGACACATGTTGGGTCAATTTGGTTAACTCGGGGCAGGTCGTGTCAAAGCTTCTTACGGAGGCATACGTACTCATGGAATCATGGTAGTTGTTATTATTATAGGAGAATTCTATCAATGGTAAATATTTATTCGAACTTCCTTGTAAGTTCATAATGAATGCTCTTAACATATCTTCTAACATTTGGATGGTTCTTTCAAATTGACCATCTGTTTGAGCATGGAATGAAGTGCTAAAATCCAACTTAGTACCTAGTATACTCTGAAGATTTCTCCATAATGTTGAATGAAATCTTGGAACTCGATATGATACTATAGATTTTGGAATGCCATGAAGTCGAACAATGTTACAAATGTATGACTCTACGAATTGTTCCAGTTTGTATGTGGTTTGAACTCATAGAATGTTGGCTGATTTGGTTAATCTGTCAACTATAACATATATAACATTATGATCGTTGATCATTTTCTGTTCGAAGTAATTCTATCATAAAGTCCATAGTTATTTTATCCCCTTTCCATTTGAGGACAATCAAAGATTACAATCTCCAGCTAGACATTAATCTTGTGCCTTAACTTGTTGGCAGGTGAGGCATTATCCCACAAATTCTCCTATATATCGCTTCATTTTGAGCCACCATTATAAGGTCTTGAGATCATGACACATTTTTGTCGATCCCAAGTGTACAGAGTAGGGTGTTGAATGAACCTCACTTAGAATGGTATGTCGTAATTCCACATTTTTTGGGGACATAAAATCAATCCTCAAATCATAATATATTATCATTAAATTGTTTGAACATAGTAGGTTTTGATAGCCCAAGAATAACTAACCAATATAGAGGTGAATTGGTTATTAAAACTTTTTCGAAAAATTAATTCAAGTTTAAGCAAATTTAGGATGCATTAGTCAATCAAACAAAAAAGCACAAACGAAAGAAATAAGTAAAATGAAAGAAAGTGTGCAAACAATATAATTGTGGACGTTAGATCCCAATCAATGATCTACATCATCCGTTACCAAGCTCTCCGTCACGAGTAAGGCATTTTCACTAAATTTGACTGACTTGTGGTGCAATCCAAACCCTTATAATACTTCTGGTGACTTACAAACAAGTAGAATCTTCTCTTATACAATATTGAGCTTTCCGGGAACTCAATAAAACTCGCAAATTTAAAGAGAAATAATTTTACAATTTGAAACTTCTCTCTTAATAAATGATATAATCAAATCTAAGTATAAAGAGAGAATTATGCTAATACTTTAACAAATACCAATGAATGAAGCTCAAGTGTTAAGTGAGAAAAACTTTGATGAGAAGAATGACTTTCAAAGGTTGATTCAATCAAAAGTTTTTCAAAGTAAATGAATTGATAGAGATAAATAAGATGTATAATCAATAAAATTTAGCTTAAGAATATCTCACTTAAATGTTCTCTCCTTGTAATGAATGCATAGTGAAATGATATTTATAGTAGTCAAAACGCAAATTTTTTTTGATTAAACGAACAACTCATCCAAACGTCCGCAACCTGAGCTAGACAACCAAACTAGCCGCTGTGTTTCAGAATTAGGAACGGTTAAAAAAAGTGAGCGTTGGACAAATCGGATGTCCGCTTGGACATATTTTTCTAAATTTTTCTTTCTTAATTGTTTTGAAAAATGTAGGCTTTTGAATAACGTTTTTCACTTTACTTTTCAATGTAAATGACATTGTAAAAAGTTTAAATATCAAGTTGAAATTCTTACATTCTGAAAAATAATTTTTATGCAAGTGTTTTTATGAAATAATTTTCTCGTACATAAAAATTCATTCATTTGAGCTTTTACTGAATCATTACTAAAGATTGAAGCATATTGCTTATACATATGAATTCAAAACATCTAAATCTAATATCTTCGATGTTTAACTGTTGAAGTTCTCGTCTTCGAGCAATTTAACATAAATGCTTGGCTACCATCTCGATTTTTATTGATCGCCAATTGCGAGTTTTCTAGTAGCAATATTTTTGTCTCCAATTAGTAAACTATGCAACTATACCTATGAAGACTCTAATTCAATTCTTAGAAATTAAAAAAAAAAAAATTTGTTAAAATCAAAACATAAAGTCAACCATAGGTCAACAATTTCTCCCATTTATTATTATGACAAACAAATCTGATTTGCAACACATTTGATAAGGGAAAAAAACTTTAAATATCCCGTATGATTCGTTATTCTCCCCATCTTATATAAGTCAAGCATATCACATTTGCTAAACATATATGCATATCATCTTTTATATATATATATACACACACACACCTTTTGGCATAAGCAAAAAACACGAAAGTGGGGATCCAAGCCATACAAGATCAAGAAGACAACATAGGCACGAGTGAGATCAAACAAATTCCATCAAAATTAACACAAGATGTCCAAAATAGAAAAGCAGCTATCATTCATAATAAAATAAGCTAGTCAAAATAAGCATAAAAAATTATCTAAAATACATAAATGTAAAACGAAATCTATGACTATGGCTCCAGAGGAGGCGGTGGAGCAAAGCGATCATAGAAGTGAGTGTAGAATGCATTCTGATATGCCTGCATCGCTGCCTCTTGCGCTTGAATGGAATCCCATTGGGCTTGAATGGCAGTCTATTGAACTTGCAATCAATGAAGCATTTTGTCAAGGTTGTCGATGGAGGAAGTAAGCGAATCAATGCATCTGTTGAGGAGATTGTAATGATCTTCGGTGAATGTTAAACCTCCGATGGGACGTGAAGTATTGGAGCTTGAAATTTGGTGTGGTACAATGCTATTCTCATCATCATCTCATCTTCTTCATCATCCCCATCAAGTGGTGAGGTCGAGGAACCAGACTCCACATAAAATCCCTTAGTCTGAACTGATATGATCCAGGAAGTGCCACAAATCATCAAGAATTTGGCAATTGTTGGAGAGATTCTAAAGTCATGTTCGAGTCTTCAAGGAGTCAATACAAGCTGCACAAGTACTTGTTTGAGCGGCGGAGTCCATAATGTTGAAGATAACAAGCCAAAGAGTAAGTTTGATGTTGGGGTCGAAGGTCGAAAAGAGTTAGATCAACTTGGTTCAAGCCAACGAAACCGGAGCTGCAAAGCAAGAGCCATGCAACTGCAAGGTTGTGGGAGCTTGTGGCCGCATAGCTCCAAACAGAAAAATTGAAATCCGGAAGAAGATGTTCTATACGACTGCATAGATACCTTCTATGCGGTCGTATAGAGTATTCTGAAGACAATTTTTTTTCTTTTTGCACGAGATTATTTAGTTTGGCTAAAACACTTATTTTTGGTAGTTTTTATATTCTAGGACTCTTAATTTCCCTTTTTACCATATTTTTATGATTTAGTATAAATATGGAGTTTCATTCATTTTTAACAATAAGACTTTTGACATTATGAAATTGAGATTTTCTCTCCATTGTTCTTGAATGAACACCTTATCGAACTTATCAAAAATTGTTATATTTGTGGCGTTCAATCCTTAGAACTTATCAAAGGATTAGGCACCATTTGTGGCGTTTGCAAATTGAGGTTCATGTTTCCACACATCAATGGGTTTAAGGTTTAATATACCTTAGGTTATTTGATTAGTGAGGCTCAGGTCGAGATTTCATCGTCTACAACCTGAATTTGGACTTTTCCAGCGTTTCGAACTAATTTCACGAGTTCCATGCTATTTCACTACCTGGGATCTCATCAAGTGGTATCAGAACTTGGGCAACAGATTCACGTTCTATCTTTTTTTATTCTTTTGAGTCTTTTGTTATTTGTATTCTTCATGTTCTTCGGGTCAGAAATAGTTTGAGTTTTGATTCAAAAAAAAGTTAAAGTTGTTTTTTAAGCTATTTAAGAATCCAAATCAATTTACGTTTGTTTCTCTGGACTTGTAATCGAATTCCCGAGTAAAAACAATTATTTATAAATTCCGAGAATTTCCAACAATTTTCAATTTTCAAATCTTTGAGTAAAAAAAAATTAAGGATGGATGATGATTGGAGGCATATTTTCCAAACTAGGTGTTTTGTGGGTAGTACGGTATACAGTCTGGCTATTGATAAGGAATACATATCAAACTTGGCTAATATCACGATGGTTGAAAAATCTGTGTTACCTATACAACAACACCCTAGTCCTTATAGGATGACTTGGTTGAAGGAGTGTGAGAGGATAGACGTAACCAAGAAGGTTCTAATGAATTTCACCCTTGGGAGATATAGAGATGAGGTTTGATGTGATGTAGTGCCATTAAAATCTTTTCATATCTTGTTTGGGAGACCTTGAAAGTATGAGATAAAGGTTGTTTATGATCAGGGGAGGAACAAGTAAATGTTTCTTCGAGATAGGGAAAACATTACTCTGGCTAGCTTGACATTAGAACAATCCATTGCAAACCAATGGAAAGTGAGAGGTGAGGCAGAAAAGAAAAGGCAAGAGAGAGAGATGACCACATGAAAGAAAACACCGAGGTTGAATTGCAAGAGGAGCCTAGAGATAGGAAAGTAGAGATGGAAGAAAGTGATTTGAAAAATGCAGTTGATATTGGGGAGAGTGAACAAACAAAAGTGGGGGAGGAGCACGAGGAGGAGAATAAAAAGGTTGTAGAAATAGTTCAGCAAGAGAGTGAGGAAGTTGGGGAGAAGGTTGAGCAGAATGTTGACAATATTGAAGAAAGTGAAGAGAAGCACCGGAAGGGTATCATTTTTTAGTGTGATATGGTGAAGGCGATACCTCATGAGTACAAGGACCCATATTTTGTTTTTGGAGAAACTAATAGTTTTAACCGTGTTTTGCTTAATTCTTTCTTACAAGTTGATATTTGTACTTGGGAGTTCATACCACAACAAATATAGCTTATTAAGTTCGTGTTGCAATACATTCATATCTACAAAGTTGATGGGTGCCATGCATTGATCATCTGCTAGGAAAGGAAAATTTTTCCATTTGATCCAGGTGGTACGGTGGTAAAACTCGTAGTAGGTTGGTTATTCCCTACGCGATCACAATGTACATATTCGAGGATGAATCCTTTCGAAGAGAGATGGGATGATATGGTCCGGAAAGCGCCATAAATCATCAAGAATTTGGCGAATGTTGGAGAGAGTCTAAGCCGGGTTCGAGTCTTCAAGGAGTCAATACAAGCCACACAATTACTTGTTTGAGGAACGGAGTCCATAATGTTGAAGATAGCAAGCAAAGAGTAAGTTTGATGTTGAGGTCGAAAGCCGAAGGAAGTTAGATCAACTTGGTTCAAGCCAACGAAACCTGAGCTGCAATGTAAGAACCATGCAACTGCATGTTAGTGAGAGCTTGCGGCCGCATAGCACCCAACAGAGAAATTGAAGGCCGGAAGAAGATGTTCTATGAGACCGCATAGAAACCTTCTATGCGATCGCATAGAGTATTCTGAAGACATTTTTTTTCTTTTTGCACGAGATTGTTTAGTTTGTCTAAAACATTTATTTTTTGTAGTTTTTATATTCTAAGACCGTTAATTTCTGTTTTTACCATATTTTTACGATTTAGTATAAGTAAGGATTTTCATTCATTGTAACATTAAGACTTTTGAAATTATGAAATTGAGATTTTCTCTCCATTATTCTTGAAGGAGCACCTTATCGAACTTATCAAATATTGTTATATTTGTGGCGTTCAACTCTTAGAACTTATCAAAAATATTAGACACCCTTTGTGGCGTTCCCAAATCGAGGTTCGTGATTCCACACATCAACGGGTTTAAGGTTTAATATACCTTAAGTTGTTTGATTAGTAAGGCTCGGGTCGAGATTCTATCGTCTACAACCTAAATTTGGGCTTTCTTAGTGTTTCGAACTAATTCCGTGAGTTTCATGCGATTCCACTACCCGGGATCTCATCCCGAACTATCCATTGTCGATGCTTTGACAATTTTCATACGCTTGAAAGTGTGAATGTTTATAGTATTGGTAGAAAGAAGAGACACAGAAGCCTCACCATGTAAAGAGACATCAAAATGTTTAAAGATCTTGGTAAGAAGCATGTCATAGTATAGGGCTTTGATTTTTCGAGTTGAATGAACAAGTTTCATATAGCCAAGAGCAATGGTCGGAAAATCCAGTTTACATCTAACCATGGAGGAATCGAGAAAAAAAGATATCAAAGTTATTAACTTCGTCTAGATGACCTTTTCAAGGAAGGATGATATTGGAAATAATATTTTGTAAAAAAATTGCAATGTAGGATAAGTTGATTTACACTAAGTTTCGTGGGATTTTCAAAAGGTTTGCCCGTTACGCAACCACAAGCATAAACGGATCATATCCTTCAAAAGTGGGATGGGTTTTGTGTAGAAAAACTTGATTTGCACATTCCTCGAGTTCGAATATGATCCGGACAATAGGTTTGGTAATAATAATTTGTTTTCCTTTGATCATGCAAGAAATATTATCCAAAGTGCAACTCGGGTGCATGTTTTTGTAAAATTCTTTTATAAGGTTAGGATAGGCACGCTCTTCCATGGTCGTAATCAAGACCCATCCCATATTTACAAAATATTCTTCAATGCGAAATGCGGATGCTTTAAGAGTAAACTTAAAGAAATCAATATTCTTACCAATGAGAATGGGTGATTTTTTGAATGGATTTTCTGCACTTCGACTTCCATATTAAATTCTTCATCAGATGAAGGAAAAAGAGATCTTCTCACGATTTTCTTTAATCTTTTTCCCACTCTTTTAGACCCCAACATTGTTGACAAAAAGAAAATGAAAGAAAAGAGAGGCTAGGGTTTGGATTTGGGAGAAGATGAAGTGTTAGTGGATGAAAATTTAAAATTTTGGGAGATTTGAGATGTAAAAGTGATGGGTTTTTTTATTTTGGGGGGGGTTATTTGAGGATTGGAGATGAAAAGATGAAAGGTTTAAGAAAGGTTTAGGAAGAGAAAGGAGAAAGAAAATGAGAAAGAAAATGGGAGAGAAAGAGGCTATATCACATTTTTTTAAATCTGGTTTCCGTCGAGCTGGATGTCCGAGTTAGCAAAACCATTTTTGCCTAAACTCGTTCTATCAAGCCGGACATGGATCCAGATAGTCTGGTTGACTCGTCCAGTAAAAAAAAAATTAACATACTAAATCAAACATATAATAAATAATAATTATGCTATGTGTACATAATTCTTTACACAATACATGACACCCCCCTCACATGGGGGGTGGCCCACACACAATAAAATATTCATGGGTCCCCCTCCATGTGAGGGGGTGTAATGCATTGTGTACACCATAAGGTGTACACATAGCATAATCCAATAAATAATGTTACATATAGAAATAAACATGTATGAACACATAGTATAAATTTAACTTAGTTATGCACTTCAAATTCATCAATAATGCCCAAATCTCTTCGAATATGTGAGAATCGATCAAACGCTAGAAGTTTAGAGAAAATGTCGGCCAAATGATTTTCCATATTCACAACTTCTAACACAATATCTTCCTTTTGTGCATGATCTCGTCTAATTTCAATATTCTTCGTTCGAGAGTACAAATAGGATTTTCAGACAAGTTTATGGTACTAGTGTTATCACACATAATAGGTATATGATCAAATGATAAATGATAATCACTAAGAGTTTGTTTCATCCATAACACTTGTGCACAAAAATTAGCGGCCGAGATATATTCGGCTTTGGCGATAGACAATGCAACGGAACTTTGTTTCTCACTAAACCATGACACAAGTGCAAAACCTAGAAAATGAAATGTTCCGCTAGTACTTTTGCGATCAATTGTGTAACCGGCCCAATCGGCATCCGAATAACTAAGCAGATCAATTTGAGTACCATTTGGATACTAAAGCCATAAGGTTCTAGTGACATTAAGCTATCTAAAAATTATTTACACGGCATTAAGGTGTGATTCTTTAGGATGTGATTGGAATTTAGCATATAAGCACACACAATAAACAATATCGGGTCTACTAGCGGTTATATAAAGAATGATCTGATCATACCTTGATATTATCTTGATCGTCTTTGTCCAATTTGTGGATGTACTCATAGGAGTGTTCATTACCTTCAAGTCATCCATTTCAAACTTCTTGAGAATGTCCAATATATACTTATTTTGATTGATGAATATTTCATCACTAATTTTCTTAATTTGGAGACCAAGGAAAAATTTAAGTTCTCCTATCATACTCATTTCAAATTCCAGGCTCATGCATTTTAAAATTCTTCACAAAGATAGATATTAGATGCTCCAATTATAATATCATTAACATAAATTTGAACAACAATCATATCATTCTTTTGAATT
The DNA here is from genome assembly GCA_019395295.1 of Osmanthus fragrans. NCBI lineage: Eukaryota > Viridiplantae > Streptophyta > Magnoliopsida > Lamiales > Oleaceae > Osmanthus > Osmanthus fragrans. The sequence continues at coordinate 10,107,519 of CM033361.1, forward strand.
TTGACGAAATGAGTAGTATCCGCATTTCCTATTGAAAAACCATTTGACAGTACAAATTTGCTCGGTTTTTCATACCAAACTCTAGAAGCTTGTTTTAAACCATAAAGAGCCTTTCTAAATTAAAAAATATAGTCCGGATTAAAATCGGCTAGTTGCTTAACAAAGAATTTTTTTTAATAAAACAATTTAGAAATACACTTTTGACATTCATTTGATAAGGAGTGAATCCATTATAACAAGCAAATGCAAGAAGCATGTGAATGGATTCTAATCTAGCAACTGGTGCAAAAGTTTCCTTAAAATCAATATCTTCTTCTCAATTGTAACCTTAGGCCATTAATCTAACATCGTTATGCACAATAATCTCATTTTCATCTCTCTTTTTTTTTTTTTTTTTTTTTTTTCTAAAAACCCATTTTGTGCCGATGACGGTTTGATCATTTGATCTAGCGACTAAATCTCAAACATAATTTCTTTCAAATTGATTTAGTTCTTATTACATAGCTAGAATCCAAAATTCATCAAACTCAGCTTCCTTGAATTTTTTTTTTCAATTTGCAAAATGAAAGCACAACTATTTAGATGATTTTTAGTAGAAGCTCTGGTAATAATACATTTGGATGAATCACCAATAATTAGTTCTTTTGGATGAGAATGAACGAACTTCCATTCCTTTGGTAAAGATGCATCATTTTGTACTTCAGTAGGTTCTTATTTGCTTAGTTGAACGTTTGCTGTCTCCTTGTGTTCAACTTTTAGATCTTCATTATTTTGGTCTTGAATAATCATTTATTCCAAAGGAATTTCCAACCCTACATCATTAGCAATACCTTTCTCGCAATCAAGAGGATTAGTTTCATCGAAAGTGACATGCATTGATTTTTCAGTGACTAGAGTTCTTTTGTTAAAGACTCTATAAGCTTTGCTAGTCAATGAATATCCTAGAAAGATTCCAATATCGGATTTTGAATCAAAATTTTCCAAATTTTCTTTTGTATTCAAAGTAAAGCATTTGCAACAAAAAACAAACTTTGAAATAACCAATATTTGGAATTCTATTTTTCCAAAGCTTATAGGAGATTTTAGTTTTCTTTCCACTAACTAAAACTCTATTAACAATATAGCAAGTGGTGTTAACGGTTTTGGCTCAAAAGTATTTTAGCATGCTATTTTCATTAAACACGGTCCTAGCTATTTTCTGCAATGTGCAATTCTTCCTTTCTACTACACCATTTTGTTGAGGAGTTCTAAGAGCCGAGAAATAATATTGAAATCCATTTTCATTGCAAAAATAATCAAAAGCGATATTATCAAATTCTCCACCATATTAATGTATTTTAAGCGAGTACCCTTTTGCAAAAATGCTTGAATGTATTTTAAGCTTCATCTTTAAGATTTAGGAAAAGAACGCGAGTGAAACTAGAGAACGCATTGACAATGACGAAGCATAATATTTTTTACCCAAGTTAGAGGTTCTAGAAGGTCAAAAAGATCTGTGTGGAGTAGAAGTGGTTTTGTAGTCGAAGAATATAGTTTAGGTTTAAATTAAATTTTCACTTGTCTTCCAAATTGACATGCATCACAAATTTCATTTTTATCAAACTTCAAATTTGCTAAACCTTTCACGAAATAATTTTAGGAGAGTTTTGAAAAAAAGATCCATGCTAACATGACTTAATCTCCTATGTCACAACCATGTATCATCTTTTAAACTTGATAAACATTTTTCATCACTTTCAAATTCAATATTTATGATATAAATATCTTTGCTTTTGACTTCCTATTAACATTACCTCTTTTGATGTAGCATCATGAATAAGACATTTAAAATAATCAAATTTAATATGACAACCTTTATCAAATAATTGACTAATAGTAAGGACATTACATTTGAGGTTATCTACCAGTAGCACATTTTTAATAGAATGAGAGAAATGATTACCAATGTTTCCAATTCCAATATTTTTTCCTTTTACATTATCTCCAAATGAGACATGACCTCCATATTTCGTTTTGAAATTTGATAGTAACATTCTATCTCCAGACATGTTATTTAAGCATCCACTATCAAAGAACCATTTGCACTTCATCTTTTTTGGTACCTCATCTTCAATCGCCATGAGGCACATGTCGGCAATTTCTTCTTTACTGTCATTTTCATCATGATCATCATTGTCGCTCGCATCACATGTTGTTTGTAGTGCCTTTTTCTTGATATTCCTCTTCTTGTTTGGGCATTCGGTCCTCTTATGACTGGGTTTGTCACAATCATAGCAAATGACTTTTTTTGCATCTTTTTTCACCCTTTTATTCTTTCTTTTGGAATTTTCGAGTATTTCGAAAACCTCTCCATTTTTTGACAAGGACTAGATCATCAAGCTCTTCATCACTCATATTTTTACTCGTAGTCCCTTCTTCCATTGTCGGTTTAAGGAAAAAAAAATTGGCCTTTAGGAGGCTCCTTTGATTCCTCTTTGTTTTTCCTTGTTTTCTCCTTAGTTTCGATGTTGTTGAGCTCATATGTAATCCATGTTCCATATTATTCTTCAAAAAGATATGAGTTGATATCTTTGGTATTATCTATCAACATCCTTAATGTGCTCCAATCTTCCGATAGTGACGTAAGCATTTTACCTACAAGCTCACCATTAGTAAAATTGCGATCAAAGTCTTTGAGGCTATTAACTATATCGGTGAAGCGAGTAATCATGTCAACAATAGGTTTATCCTGTTTCATGAATATGTTTTCAAATTCTTTAACCAAAAAATTAATTTTGGTTTCCTTTACTTTACTAGTGTCTACATGAGTAACTTATAATGCATGCTAAATATCATATGTGGAATCACACGTGCTAATACGATTAAATTCATTTTTATCTAATGCACAATAAAGTAGATTTTTGGCTCTATCATTCAAGGATAATTTTCTTTATCACCTTCGTCATAGTCCTCTCTAGGTTTTGGAATGGTTTAATCGGGTTTGCCATCAATAAAGTAGATATTTGGCTCTAGCTGTTGTGCGTCATAAAAATAAGAACGATTAAAAAAGTGATATTTGGACAAACAGGACTTTCGCTAGGCTCAACCGGACATCCGCCTGCACAAATTTTCTCGAATTTCTTTCTTGATTGTTTTTAAAATGTACGATGTTGAAAGTATGTTTTTTCACTTTATTTTTCAAGGTAAGTGACATTGTAAAAAGTTTAAATATCAAGTTGAAATTCTTACATTTTGAAAAATGATTTTTATGCAAGCACTTTTGGAAATAAATTCTCGTGCATAAAAATTCATTCATTGAGCTTTTATTGATTCATTGCTAAATATTGAAGCATTTTACCTTTACATATTAATCCAAAACATCTAAGTCTAATATTTTTTATGTTTGACTGTCGAAGTTCTTGTCTTTGAGTGATTTGACGTGGCTTCCATCTCGATTTTTATTGATCGTCAACTGCAACTCTGATATGATCCAGGATGCGGGAGTGTCCAATGTAAGCTCAAATCGAGACCCGTTGATTATCGATAAAGGGGCAATGATGCGATCGAGAGCAAAACGAGTCAAAGAGGCGTTGGGGATGCTCGTCAAAGCCACTATTGATGAAACTATGTTCGGGACACAAAATGGAGCAAGTTTCATGCTTGGGTCGAAGTCGGGAACCAATTGGATCAACACGATACAAGCAACCGAAGAAAGAGGTCTGCCGGAACAACTAAGCGATCGCTTAGAGTAAAATGGCAAGCGATCGCTCAGTCCACACCGAAACCCAAAAGGCGTCAAAGTGATCTTCCAAGCGACCGCTTAGAATAAAATGGCAAGCGGTCGCTCAGTCCATACCGAAACCCAAAAGGCATCAAAGTGATCTTCCAAGCGATCGCTTGGTTATAAAATTCAGCGAATTTCTTAATTTTGGCAAGAGACCACGTTTCCTTAGAATTCTATTTATTTTCCATATTTTGACATTAATTGTTGCCTTATGCACGTTTTTTACTAGATTTAGGGCTCTAGTATAAATACTTGAACACTTTGTTATTTTACAATTTTTGACATATTGAATTAAATTAAAAGCTTTGCTTTTTTCCTCTGTTCTTCATTGAACAACAAATCGAACTTCCAAGATCAATTCTTGTGTGTTCAACATCGGTACAAGAGTTCTTCATTTGTGTAATCAAGGGGTTCAGCACATCTTGCTATCGTTGGATTTTTTTGGTTCACTTTGTTGGGTTTAAGTCCAATTCAGGTTTTATTGGTATTCTTGGGTTCCGCATCAATCTAGTTGTGGATTTCGTAGTCACCGTTACTACGGGGTTCGCATCAAAGTCTTTTAGTAGCAATCTTTTTGTCTCCAATTGATCAACTATGCAACAATATCTATGAAGACTCGAATTCAATTGTTAGAGATATTAAAAAAAAATATTGTTTTTTATAATCAAAATATGAAGTCAACCATAGGTCAATAGGTTTTCCACTCTTAAATTTTTTTTGTTTGGTTTTTTTAGCCAATTTATCGTTTTTCTGCTTTCCCCTAATTTGATCTAGTAGACTAGGTTGTAGAGATATAGCCATCAACTTGGCTTCACTTGGTTTTTGAGATCAAAGTTGCAAATTTGTTTATCTAATTCTTGGTCATGGGTTTATGTATGGCTCCCTTCAACTAATGCATCAGCTACCACATTTGCTTTTCCTAGATGGTAGTTAATTGTGCATTCATAATCATTTACCAATTCCAACTAACGCTTTTATCTCAAGTTCAGTTCTTTCTGTGTGGAGAATATTTAAGACGTTTATAGTCAGTAAATATCTCACAAGGCTTGCCCTAAAGGTAATGTTACATATCTAAGCAAATACGATGGTCGATAACTCCAAATCATGGATAATTCTTTTCATATGATTTCAATTGATGAAATGCATATGCAGTCAATTTTCGTATTGCATTAAGACAACCCAAAATGTTTCTTGAAGTGTCACTATAAACAGTGAAATCACCACTATTTAATGGAAGAGTTAGAAATATGGCTTACGTCAGTATTTCTTTCAATGTTTGAAAACTTTTCTCACATTCTTCTATCCAATTAAATGGAACACTTTTTCAAGTCAACTAGGTAAGTGGTGTAGCAATTTTAGAGAACTATGATATGAACCTCCAATAATATCCAACTAATCCAAGGAAACTTCAAATTTTCGACAGATTACTTGGTCTTGGTCAACCCCTTATTACTTCTAATCTACTTTGATCTTCTGCTATTCCTCCTTTAGTTATAACATATCCTAAAAAGGAAACTTGATCAAACTATTTTTTAAAAAAATTAGCATATAATTGTTTCTCTTTAAGAATTTGCAGTACAATTCTGAGGTTTTCTCGATGCTCTTCTTAGGTTTTAGAATAGATCAAAATAGTCAATAAAAATGATAATAAATTTATGAAGAATTTTTTTTAAAACTCTGTTCGTCAAATCCACAAAAGCTACAAGTGCATTGGTCAATCCAAACATCATAACTAAGAATACATAGTGTTCGTATCTAGTACTGAATGCTATCTTTTCCATATAGTTAAAATTCTGAGAAAGTTTATTTTTGAGTTGAATTACACTGATCGTTTCATTTCATTAACATATATACAGCATGATCTTTACATACAATACGTACAAGAAGACTCTAGAATGAATTGTCACATGGCTAACAGAAAAGAGAGGCAGCATTCCTGAATTTCTGGCACTAAGGCAGCTCTAGCTGAATAGCTGAATTCTGTTATTGTTTGTTGGAGGAGTAACAAATTCTAACACCCCCCCCCCCTTCAAGGTGGAGTATGTTCAACAACTCTAAGCTTGTCTCTAAGTAGTAGGAATCTTAAATGAGTGAGAGGTTTGGTCAACAAGTCTGCTGTTTGTTCAGACGTCGGCACATAGTGTATTTCTAGTTCTCCCTTTAGGACTTTGTCTCTTACAAAATGAACGTCTAGTTCAATGTGTTTTGTCCGTGCATGATCGACGAGATTTGAAGCAAGAGCACTAGCACTTAGGTTGTCATACCAAATATTTGGAATTGATTTTTGAGATAGTCCAAATTCATTCATCAATGATTAGATCCACGAGATTTCTGAAGCACTGTGAGCTAGTACCCTATACTCAGCCTCTATGCTCGACCTTGCAACAACATACTGTTTTTTTGAACACCAAGACACCAGGTTGTCTCCAAGATACACACAGTAGCCTGCAGTCGAACGCCTATCATCTGGACACGATGCCCAGTCTGAATCAGCAAAGGCAGTTAGGTTGAGACTGTCACTCCTTCGAATGGCAAGTCCATGATTTAGTGTGCCTTAAGTACCTGAACACCCTCTTTAGTACCTTCCAGTGAGTATCAGTAGGAGCTTGAAGAAACTACTCAATCTATTAACTAAATAAGTGATATCTGGTCTTGTGTGGTAGAGATATTGGAGTCCACCTATTGCACTCCTATACAAGGTTTGATCACTCATAGGTTGGCCTTGAGTTTTCGAAATTAGTTTGCCAGCAGCCATAGGTGTTGGGATTGATTTTAAGCTTTCATATCCAAGTCTTTTTAACAAGTCTATGACATACTTTGTCTGTGTTAGATATAGGCCTGTTGCATCTCTGTGCACTTCTATTCCAAGGAAATGACTGAGATTTCCCATATCCTTGAGGGCGAAGCTTTTGTTCAGTTTGTCAATGAATTCCTGCATCTGCTGAGAGTTGTTTCCTGTTATTACTATGTCATCTATATAAATCAAGGCAAATAGTATATCCTCTTTATTTGCCAAGAAGAATAAGGAATTATCAGCCTTGGATTGCTTAAACTTCCACTCCAGCAAGGTGCTCTTGAGCTTCTCATGCCAAGCTCTTGGGGCCTGTTTCAGCCGATACAAGGCTTTCTCCAATTTGCATACAAAGTTAGGATTCCTCTTGTCTATAAAACCCTGTGGCTGGCTCATAAAGACTTTTTCATTTAACTCACCATTTAGAAAGGCATTGTTAACATCTACTTGCCTAATCTCCCAATCCTTAGATACTACAAGTGTTAAGATAATTTTTAGAGTTGAAGCCTTAATGACAGGGCTAAATGTTTCCCCAAAGTCAGTACCAGGAGTTTGAAGGAACCCTTTTGCAACCAGCCTTGCCTTATGTCTCTGTACACTTCCATCTGAATTATATTTCAATCTGAATACCCACTTGTTGCCAATGACTTTCATACAAGCTTCCTTAGATACTAGTGTCCATGTTTTGTTCTTCATCAGTGCACTATATTCTTCCTGCATAGCTTCCTTCCACCTGTTGTTTGTCAAGGCTTCTTCAATAGTGAGTGGCTCAGTTTCTGTTGGTTCTACCATTATCTGATTTGTGTAAACCTTTGGCTTATAGATACCAGCTTTGCTTCTAGTGATCATCTGATGTCCTGTGCTCTGAATTGCGTCTGTAATCTGAGCATCAGTTTTATCTGCTTCTCCATCAAAATTGTATTTTTCCATCTGTACTTCAGTTATCTCAAGATCATCATGTGCTCCTTGGTTTGTTCCAACATTTCTGTTTTCCAAACTTTCCTCACCTCTACTTTCAATTCCCAACTCTTTATTAAAGAGGCCTGCAGTGGGTGATGCATTAGGATGTACTATATCAGTGACAGGTCGATGAATTATCTTATGAGTGCACTCTATAACAAAGGGAAGAAAACCTGTGGCCATTTCAGAATTCTGTGAATTGATTTGTTTGTTTATGAACCCTGTTTTGAAGGGAAAATCAAGTTCATTGAAAATGACGTGTCTGGATATATAAACTCTACCACTTTGACTTAAACACTTATATCCTTTGTGTGAGTCACCATAGCCAAGAAATACACATTTTTTGGAGTGAAAATCAAATTTATGTCTTTGATAGGGTCTGAGGCAAGGATAGCATGTACAACCAAAGGTTTTTAATATTTTGTAATCGAAGACTTTTCCAAAGAGTGTTTGATAGGGTGATTTGTTTTGGAGTAAGAGAGTGAGAAGTATGTTTATTAAGTAGGCTGCTGTTTTGAATGATTCCCACCAATAATAAAGTGGCATTTGGGCTTGAGCTAGGAGTGTTAACCCGGTTTCAGCGACATGTCTATGCTTCCTCTCAGCTCTCCCATTTTGAACAGATGTATATGGACATGAGTGTCTGAGTTCAATGCCAAAATCTGAAGCAACCTTGTTGAAGTTCCTAAACTCACCACCCCAGTCTGATTGCAGAGTTTTAATTTTCTTTTCTAGTTTGTTTTCAACTAATGTTTTGAATTGGATAAAGATATTTAATGCCTCAGATTTAAGTCTCATAGGATATATCCAAGTGAATCTACTATAGTCATCAACAAAGAGTATGTAGTATATAAATCCAGTGGTAGAATTTAGAGGAGCTGGTCCCCAGACATCGGTGTGCACAAGTTCTAAAGGCATTGATGCATGTGATGAGGACAAATTAAATGGTAAGGCATGAGCCTTTCCAAGTTTGCAGGATTCACAGAAATTTAGCCTTTCATTAGTGTTGATAAGTTTATTACAGGACTTGAGAACTTGATTCAGCACATGATTGGAGGGATGTCCCAACTTTCTATGCCAAGTATCAAGTTCTGACTCTGAGACTTTGACACTACAGGTTGACTCATTACAACTGTGGCTCACTGTGAGGCAGTTGGGATTATTTGGAAGGATTGACTCTATGACATTGGTTCTTAACTTTGGACTTGGTGGTACCAACTGATACAGTAGCAGCAGTGTCTTCCTCGTTTGCAAATCCTTGACAACACAAGAGTTAGGAAAGAATTCCATAAACACATTATTGTCTTTGGTAAGCTGAGAAACACTAACCAGATTTTTTTTAATAGATGGCACATGCAGTAATTTATGCAATGCAAGAGGTCTCATATCCATTGTGGGAATTTTTCCATTTCCGGTATATGTGATATATAATGAGTTTCCATCACCAACCATCAGTTTTTCCTTACCTTCATATCTTTTGATAATTTGTAGGTTGCCTTTGTCAGCTGTCACATGGTTGCTCGCACCTGAGTCCACAAACCAAGCTGGATCGTCAACCACTGTTGGTGAGGCAACATATGCTGATGGTACTGTGTTGATGTTTTGATGACCTTGGTTGTTTGGTCTGCTCCCCATATATCTCTCATCGTATCTGTTGAAGCACCAGCTAGCAAAGTGATTGTTTAGTTCACAAATTTGGCAGGGTCCTCTGTTTTCTCCTTGCTTTCCAATTCTTCCTCTACCTCTGGTTCTTCCTTTGAAGTTCATTCCTCTGCTACTGCTGAATCCTCTAAAGGTTCTGCCACTGCCTGGACCAGTCTTTTGAGTTGGTTGTACACTTACTTGATTAATACTCATAGAGGTAAAGTTGTTCTTGACTTGGTTCAAGTACTCAAGTCGACTTTCAAATGTCATCAATACTGATGACAGTTCATGTCAAGATATGTTTTCCCTGCTGTGGATTTGTACCTTTATGGGTGTATACTCTTCATCTAACCCTGACAACACTTGAGTTACAAGATCATTGTGATCTATAATCTTCCCAGCTACCTCTAGATTATCAGCTAATTGCTTGATTGTTGTGAGGTATTGATCTATAGACATAGGCCCTTTCCTAGTTCTTTGCAGTTCACCAGTGAGAAAGACAATTCTCGATTTGTTCAGTACACCATAACTCTCTTCAACTGCAGTCCAAAGCTTGCTAGAACTCGAGCATCCCATGACTCTCATTGCTATTTCAGGAGTCATGGCTGAGTATAACCACCCCATCAACAGTTGATCAATTGAAACCCATCTATTATGCTTAGGATTCTGAGTCATTTCAACTGCTTCTCCTTGACCAACACTGGTCTGTGTAGCTAAAAAATCTGATGGGCATTCCTTTGTTCCCAGAAGATAACCTTCCAGATTATGCCCTTTTATTATAGGCATAATCATATTCTTCCACAATAGGTAATTGTTCCTATCGAGCTTAACTGATGGAGTTTGATTGAGAGTCATTCCAGTTGGTGAGAACTGATTTACAGCAACCTGGGTGACTGGTGATATGCCTGAATCTGTTGGTCCAGATTGATTCCCGGAGCTGGTGTTGGCCATATGGCTCTATACCAAGTTAAAATTCTGAGAAAGTTTATTTTTGAGTTGAATTACACTGATCGTTTCATTTCATTAACATATATACAGCATGATCTTTACATACAAGAAGACTCTAGAATGAATTGCCACATGGCTAATAGAAAAGAGAGGCAGCATTCCTGAATTTCCGGCACTAAGACAGCTCTAGCTGAATAGCTGAATTCTGTTATTGTTTGTTGGAGGAGTAACAAATTTTAACACATATCTTCGAGCTTAATTTTCATTTGGTTATAGCCTGAATAAAGGTCAATTTTTGAAAACACTGATGCTCATTTTAGTTGAGAAAATGGTTACTTGTCCATTATTGGAACATTGTTCAATTCTTGATAGTATATGCTTAGTCGTATAAAAAATACCAATCCATTCCTAGGATTATATCAAAATCCTGAAGAATTAAATTGGCTCTAAAATAATTTTTTCTTATTTGAATTGGAATTTTTTGGATTTGAAACTGAGCTTTCTGTTTAGGTCCGAAGGTATAATCGTTTCAACTTCAATTTTTCACAAGGACATGTTAAAAGTTATGCATTTGCATAAATTGAATTGCTACAAATACTTTTGTTGACAACAATTTAGTATGTTTTGAAGGAAAATCTCGTATCATGTGTCCAGGTTTTCCATAATTGCGACAAACTTTGTCCATATAGACATTCGCCACTATGAGGTTTCCCACATTTATTGCAAGTCGGAACATTAGTTGATGTAATAGGATTTTCAATTTTTCCTTTCTTATTTGGAGGATTTTAAGTATTTATTTTGCCTATTATTTTGTTATTGCTCTATCTTGGTTTAGCTTACTAACATTTATCTCATGTCCTAAGAGAAAAATTATTGGATTAGCTTCCTTGATCTTGACTATTTTTAGTTTCGCTTGCTCTGCAATTAGTGCTTGACCAACTATATACAAATGAGACTCCCTAAGTTCCAACCATTCTAACATCTCGATTAAGTTTTGGATGTAGGCCTTCTAAGAAACGTTCTACTTTTAGCTTGTCCTTACTAATCATATGAGGTACAACTAGGATAGTTCGTCTAACTTCTTGATTTGATCTATGGTTGTCTTATTACCTTTGACGTAGTTGGATGAATTCGTTCAATTTTTGGGAGCAAATGAAAAGTTTCAAAAAAAAAAAAGCTCAATTCATCTAGGTTGTATCCTCGATAGATTGAATGGTGTCCCATCAGTACCCTACGTTGCATCTAGCATAAAATTGGCACAATTGACTTTGTCTTCCTCTGGAATTTGACAAATAAGTAAAAGTTCTCTCTATCATCCTAAGCCAATTCTCCATTTGGATAGGGTCGATCACATCTTCAAAAATTGGAAGGTTTAGACACTTAAGGCGTTCACCACTCTATCCTCTCTCTCTAGCCTAGGTTCTATCTAAATTGGGTTCGGTCGTTTGTTTAACTAATATGTTTGTTGTTCTACTAGTTGAGTCAGTCATTCAATCAAACAATCTTTATCACCTCAAGGCATTTTCTGCAAAATATGATCCGATTCCTATTTAAGTTCATCATTACTAGTTTACCAATTTAAAGAAATGGGAAAACTAAGTGTAACAATTTTTAAACATAAAATCATATGAAAGTTTTTGGTATAATGAGCAATAATAGTCCCTAACATTTTCAATTTTAGTAGATTTATCTTAACCTTCTATTTATGCCTGTGAAGTCTTCTAACCTTTCAGAAATAAGCAGTAGAAGTCTAAATGGATGGTTTCCATCCAATTGACCATCATTTGTGATGAGAACCATATAGCAACGATCACTACTCAACCCTGCAAAAAAATTGATAATCCCAAGAAAGCCCAAAGAATAATCTGGTTTTGAGTTTGAATCAAGAACAATGAACCAAGCAACCAAACAAAATGAAATTTGAATGACCACTTGATTACACAACCCATGATCCACACCAAATGTTGAACGCCACAAGAATTAACTTGATAAGTTCGATTTGTTCAAAAGGAGAACAAGAATTGAAAGCACAAAATTGCATCTCTAATTAATTGATAAATTGTCAAAAAGTCCAATACAATGAAAGTAGAAAAGTATTTATACTAACTCATTAAACCTCACGAAAAACGAAAATAATCCTTAAAGATCACAAAAAATATCATTCAAACAAAAATTCTATGGAAACTAGGATTCTCGTGCAAAATGAATGCTTTGCTAAAAAAGTGGTCTATGCGACCACAAGGTATATACCCATGCGGTCGCAAGGAAGCCCAAGATTCACCCCTTGAAATCTCGGCTGATGGTTTTGTGGTCGCACAGGTAGAAAGCCTGTGCGACCTCATGGCTTTCTCGTTCGGTCCCTTCTTCGGTTGCTTCTACCGCGTTGATCCAATTGGTTTCGGACTTCGACCCCAGCATGAAACTTGCTTATTTTCTTACGTAGATCATGACATCGTCCACCGTTGATTGCACAAGTAACCCCATCTCTTGATTTACCCTTTTTTTTCTCGATCGCGTTATCGGTCCTCCTTCAATAATAAACGGGTCTTGTCCTGGGCTCGACTCCTGGATCATATCATCTCCTCCTTCTTCAAGAGGATTTGATCTCGAATCTGTACCTATATCAAAGAGAGGGAGAGAGATCAAATATATTAAAAGTAGCTGACACATTGTACTCACCTGGAAGAACTAATTTATATGTATCGTCATTGATCTTCTCCACAACTTGAAATGGTCCATCTCCTCATGGTTATAACTTTGATTTCCTCTTCTCTAGAAAATGCTCCTGATGTGAACCCGAATAACGTCAAACTATCACATCCACAATGAATTGATGTAGAACCCAAGAAAGTCAAAGTAAATCTCGATTTATGGATTGATTCGTGAATTAACGAATCAAAATAACCAACAAATTCAATAAACAAAGTTGTCGACTCTTTTGATTGAATTAATTGATGTGAACCCCGTAGTAATGGTAACTACGAAACCCACAACTAGATTGGTGCAGAACCCAAGAACGCCAATGAATAACCCGATTTTGGATTTGACCCAACGAAGTAAAGCAAAAAAAACCCATCGATAACAAAGATGTGTTGAACCCCTTTATTATACAATGAAGAACCCACGATCCGATGTTTGAACACTACAAGAATTAGATCTTGAAAGTTCGATTTGTTGTTCAATGGAAGAATAAGGAAGAAAATAAAGCTTTTCAGTTAATTCAATGCCAAGAGTTCTTAATGTAAAGAAAAAGATAAGTATTTATACTAGACCCCTAAACCTAGTTAAAAACGTGCATAAGGAAATAAATATTACAAAATATAGAAAGAATTAGAATTCTAGTCAAAAACGAATAAAATCGCGTGAAAACAGGTCGTACAGGACAATCCTTTCGGACGTCCGGTAGAGTGCGTCCGATTGAGCGGTGCGCGTTCGATTTGGCAGAGATTTCATAACTTTGGCTACCAAACGTTTGGTAGGGCTCGTCCGATAGGCCGTTGTACGTCCGGTTGGCCAGACTTTTTTCAGCCAGCTTTGTCACATTGATCCAAGTCTTTTCGGCCTTCGACCAACATGAAACTTTCTCCATTTTGCGTCCCAAATATGGTTTCATCAATAGTGGCTTTGACAAGCATCCCCAACGTCTCTTGGACTCATTTTGCTCTCGATCGCGTCATTGTCCCTTCTTCGATAATGAACGGGTCTCGATTTGACTTGCATTCGTGACTCCCGCATCCTGGATCATATCATCATCTCACTCTTCAAAAGGATTTGACCTTGAATCTGATCCTACACCAAACGATGCAACATTAGAATCATCATTGAGAAAAATTATTAAATGCTTACCATGAAGAAGACCCATGTTATAGTCCTTGTTTCCAATCAAGGCAATGATGTGACATGGCTCATCTCCTCTAGGGTATAGTTTGGACCTCCTTTGAGTTCGTACCACCCAATCACCATCGCATGGATCAAATAATACATGTCTCGACTTCACCCTTTTGCAAGTTTGAGATGTACTAAAGAAAATATCATGTTTCTATCTAAGCAACCACTAGAATCAATAGTCAAAGGAGTTAAACCCATCAAAGTTAACGGATTAAAACCAATCACCATATCATAACATGAGTAACAAGTAGTAGACAACCTGGGATATATTGAGCTAGTTCCTAGCATATCCCATCCAACTTTCCACAAGTAGTTTTGTAAATTAAGATCAATGTATCACAAGTACTTGTCACGCACATCTAAATTCAAACAAAAATATTCAAGGACTTCATGATTGAAATAAAGACACTCATGCCTTAAATCACCAACAAAGGCACCCACATTGCCTATCATGCTCGATCCATATCTTGCAACATACGAAAGCATTACCATGTAACACGTAACCTCTCATTTTAACATGCATACATCAACTCTTGCAATACACTAGTTTATCATAAACTAGTAACAATTTTCCTATAGATGGATGCAATAAGCGTTTATTCAATCTCATGAAAATGTTAGGTAGATTAGTGAATTCTAACGACCTAACTAGCCACCTATATGTTCTATAGTCAATCTTATAATCTAGTTTACAACATACATATGACTCATGCAAGTGTTCAAGTTCATCACTTGGTCTAGATATTGTTGTGAGTTTTAATTACAAGCCCCATGTGAGGAACTATACCTACATGCCAGACCATTATCCAACCTATATATGAAATGACGATACCTTACCATTTGTGAGTCATCGAGCATCCTCCATGTCATATCATTCAACCCCCTGCATATGAACTCCTTCTATTGCCTTTGAAGCTTTGTTGTCTCCTTAAGGATCACATAGTCATCATCCTGTAACAAAGGAATATCTAAACTGGGGTGGGATCGGTTAGTTTCATCCACAAATCGATGCTCGATGCCTGGATGGAGCTTACTTCTGACTTTTCTTTTCCCTCCGAAGACTCTTCTATTTCTTTTCTCTCATGTGGCTCCACTCTCTTTTGCTCTCTATTAGCCACCTCGACATTTTCTCTCGTACTCCACATCTCACTGTTTTCTCTCACCTTATCTAGTTCTCTCCCTCTCTTTTCTTTAACTCTTTCACTCTCCTTTCTTTCTCATTTTTCAATTTGATTTGGTCTTCATAAACCTGTGTCGGTGTTAATGGCACAAGAGTAATAGACATTCCCTCCTTAACAAAGCTATACCGATTTATGTACCCATCATGGGTAACTTTTCTATCATATTGTCATGATCTCTCCAACAAGATATGAACTACTTGCATAGGCACCACATCGCATACAAGCTTATCACTATAACCCCCAATCGAGAAAGCAATCATTACTTGTTTATTCACCCTAACTTCTCCACTATCATTTAACAATTGTAATTTATAATGCCTAGGGTGTTTAAGTAATATCAATCCCAATTTCTCAACTAAGGTCGTGCTAACTGCATTTGTACAACTACCTACATACATTATCGTTGATGTGGCATCGTGTATGAAATATGTTCTCTCGCTGCTGCTCCATATCATCCGCCTTGACTTGAGTTTTAAGAGATCTCATTGTGGCCAGCAACTCTCCAACAACAACAAATTCCACTATGTCTCCATGATCACTAACCTCTTCCAATGCCAGCTTGCCTTCAAATTCATCCTCACTATCAGTCACTACTTCTTCATTGCGCAGAATCATGGTCCTTTTGTTTGGACACTGAGAAGATATATGTAATTTTCCAAAACACATAAAGCACTGGATATCTCGATTTCTGATTGGTTGTGATTCTACGTTTGGTGTCGTCCTGCTAGTATTTTCATCCCTTCCTTTTGGCACTTCAGTTCCCCCTCTCGAATCAGCTCCATCTCCCTTGTCATCCCACCTCGGTTTCCAATTTGAGTTAAAACCCGAAGTACCCCAATTGTTGTCTAGTTGTTCCCTTCCTCTTCAACTGTTTCTCCACCTTTATGGCGTGGATACAACATGTCTTCCAACTCCACATAATGCTGCAATTCCACCAAATTAGCGATCTCTCTGTGAAACTTATTCAAGAATCTAGCCATAGTAGCTTCTCGATCTTCCTTTACATTTGCTCTAATCATTAAAATCTCCATCTCCTTATGATAGTCTTCTATGTTCTTCGACCCTTGATACAAACTCTGTAGTTTCTGATGGAGTTCCCTGTAGTAATGACTGGGTACAAATTGTTTTATCATCACCGCTTTTAATTTATCCCAAGTACTGATAGGACTCTCTCGATTCCGACGCCGTGAAGTAACCACTTGATCCCAACAAGTGATGGCGTAATCAGTGAATTCCAACACCGTAACATTCACCTTTTTATCCTCTGAATAGTTATGGCAATCAAAAATCAACTCCAACTTCTTCTCCCAATCTAAGTATGCCCCGGGATCACTTCGACCCTTAAATTGTGGAATTATCATCTTTACATTACCCAAATTACCATCAACTTCATCTCCATGATTATTCCTACCCCGTCGTTCAAACTTATCTCCTCTATGTCTCATCTGCCCCATCTCAACCCCTTCATATTCATCTTCACCCCCATTCACTACCGATCTCGTGCTCATCCATCCTAGGAACTCGCCTACCCGTCCCCTTATCATGAGGTACATCTACCGGTTGTCCTTTACTAATATTTGTCAATGAAGTACTCAATTTCTCCATCTTTTTCCCCATATACGACAATAAATGCTCAAACTGATCCATCATGTCATTCTGCTTGTTGGTCTGATTACCGTACCTGCTGGAATTGGAGTATTCCATATCAGACATTCTCTCAATTTCTGCCTCACCAAGTTCGCTCGGAATCACTCAATTGGCTTTTATCATTTAATAATCTCACTCTCTGTCTTTTACCACTCAATACTTTCACCAAGTGTTTCCAAAGACAACAAAGAACTTACAGGATCAAACTTGTGAATTCAAAAATTGAATATGAGAAGGAATGTGACCCAAAAGAATTATAGAAATTGAAATTTAGGAATAAAGAATTTAAGAAGTAAGAAAGTGTAGAAATTGAATTGAAGTATATATATATTCTCAAACTTGAAAATTAATAATGCTAAAAAATTTCGTAACAATAATAATGAATCTTTTTTCTTTTTCTTTTGTTCGGATTTTTTTTTTACTCTTGGGAATATGAATAGAAAATCAGCAAAACAAACGAAATTTAATTCGAACTTTTAAATAGTCCAAAAACAACATTTGAAATTTTTTTTTAATTTTTTTAGATCAAAGACCCAAAAATTATTACTGGACACAAGAATACGAAGAACAATGAGAAAAAGAAAAAACACAAGACTCAAAAATAATAAAAGATATAAACTTGATTATTTTGGAGCCAAATTCTGATACCAACTAATGCGAACCCCGTAGCAGCAGTGACTACGAAACCCACAACTAGATTGATGCAGAACCTAAGAACGCCAATGAATAACCCGATTTTGGATTCGAACCCAACGATAACAAAAATAAGTTGAACCCCTTAATTACATAATGAAGAACCCACGATCCAATGTTTGAACGCCACAATAATTAGATCTTCGAAATTCGATTTGTTGTTCAATGGAAGACTAATGAAAAAAGAAAATCTTTTCAATTAATTCAATGTCAAAAGTTTTTAATGTAAAGAAAGAGATAAATATTTATACTAGATCCCTAAACCTAGTTAAAAACGTGCATAAGGAAATAAATATTGCAAATTATGGAAATAATTAGAATTTTAGTAAAAAATGAATAAAATCGCGTGAAAACAAGTCATACCGGACGATCCTTCCGGACGTCTGATAGGTGCTTTCAGATGGACAGAAATTCTCTACCAGACGTCCGGTAGAGTGCATCCGATTTGGTAAAGAATTCATAACTTTGGCTACCGGACGTCC
This sequence comes from Osmanthus fragrans, assembly GCA_019395295.1. Taxonomy (NCBI): domain Eukaryota; kingdom Viridiplantae; phylum Streptophyta; class Magnoliopsida; order Lamiales; family Oleaceae; genus Osmanthus; species Osmanthus fragrans. The sequence continues at coordinate 10,125,516 of CM033361.1, forward strand.
GGTTTGGTAGAGAATTTATAAGCATTATTTCTATTCGACTAAGCCATGAATACTTAATTTGGGATTAAAACTTCTTAGTTATTATCTCAGTTAAAGCTTGAAGGTTGGGACATTCCAATTCAGGAAGAATCATCACATATCAAGATAGTAATTTTCATTGGTGAAACCCTACTAAACTTGAGGGGAAAAGAAAAAGTATTGTGAAATCAATGTTAGAATAAACATCCTAAATATGTAATTGGAAAAAAAAAAATTGTGTTGTATAACTCACAAGAGAGTAAGAAAATATTGGATAATTAAGAGTCGAGAAATAAGCAACTTAAAAACTCATGATAATTAGATTGTCTATACACACACATTAGTCAAGCACTAAATAAGTAAAAACTAAGTTTTAATTTATAATTCTTATAAATCTTTTATAAATTGTTAGTTCGGAAAAGTTATTTAATAATTTTATCATTGTACTTATTTATTTATTTGTATGATCAGTATATAGTTTTGTTCGAAACGAAAAGAATTTAAGTTGGGGGTATTGATAAGTGCATTTTATACGCTTATTTAGACTTGTATTATTGTTTATTTATTGTTGAACTAAGCATATGCCTATCTAATTTTAGATCGAATTAGATTAATTATAGGTAAACCCTCAATTTGGATGCACTTGGATTAAGTTTGAGTGAATAGGCCATTTTAAGTAAATTTGAAATTGGTTCACAGCAATTAATGATTAATCGGATTGCACAGGTGTGAAAGAAGTATTAAGAGGCCAATTGAAAGAAATCGCAAGTTTCGAGGTGAAATTTAACTTTTGAAAAGTTTAGGGACTAAATTGCATCCTTTTAAAACTAAAGACGGATCAATTTTGAATGATTATAAAGTTTCAGGAATAGGAAGAATTTGGAATTTTCAGCAATAAAATTGAAGATTAGAAAGAAAAGGATCAAAATCGAACAAAAGCTTAATTTCAGGACCAAAATGCAACTTTCTTGAAAGTTCAGGGAGAACCACGATCAACCGCGGTGGGGACCACCCACTGTTTGCCCCGATTAAGCTATGGTATGCAAACCCGTGGTGGGCAGTGGTGCAACTCGGTTCGAACTAGTGCTATTTTTGTTGTTTTTATGATTTTTTTTTTTTTTTTTTTTTTTTTTTGTAAATCTGTTTTAACTCCTTTTTGAAGCAAAACTGCCAAATTCTTCCTCCCCTAAAAGTAGACATTGTTTAGGTCACCAAATAAGACCCTTTAAGGGATACAAAATTCATATTAACCACAAGAAAAGAGAGTCCAATGAAAAATCAAGAAATCAATAAAAAAGTTTCTAGGTTTTTACAAGAAGAATACGAATTCTAGGTATAAGATCTTCACGTTTTTCAATTTTTTCGTGAAGCCACGTGATGTGCTTTAGTTCCTTCTCATATTTTTCTTATGCCGTGATGTGTAATTCAATAAAGGGTAATTGGCGCAAAACGTCCCTACCTTTGAGGAGTTGTGTGGAAAACGTCCTTACCTTTCATTTTTTGGTGGAAAACGTCCCTACCTTTCATTTTCTTGGCGCAAAACATCCCATCCTTCATTTTTTGGCGCAAAACATCCCTACCTTTCACATTTCTTTGCGCAGAACGTCATTTTTCAATAATTTTTAATGCAAAATGACCAATATACCCTCCTACTTAAATAAAACAAAAGAAAAGAAAAAGAAAAAGAAAGAATAAATTGCAACTATAGACCCAAACTTTTGAAAAAGTGCAAATAACCCACTCGCAAATAACCAACTATAGGCCGGATGTTCTTGAGTTCAATCCCAAAATTGTCAAGTTTCTGGGCGAAATTGGTGAAGACCCATATGTCCATTAGGTGCGCCTTGAAAAGACGGTTCAGGTAGGGGTGGTCCGCCGTCGCCGTTCGTGGCTCCGGCGCCGGAAAATGGCAAAGAAACTGCCGAATTCGCGCTGCCGGAAAGGCCGGATGTTCTTGAGTTCAATCCCAAAATTTTCAAGTTTCTGGGCGAAATTGGTGAAGACCCATATGTCCATTAGATGCGCCTTGAAGAGACGGTTCAGGTAGGGGTGGTCCGCCGTCTCCGTTCGTGTCTCCGGCGCCGTAAAATGGCAAAGAAACTGCCGAATTCGCTGTAATTTTCCGGCAGAGCGAATTCGGCAGTTTCTTTGCCATTTTCCGGCGCCGGAGACACGAACGGCGACGGCAGACCACCCCTACTTGAACCGTCTCTTCAAGGCGCACCTAATGGACATATGGGTCTTCACCAATTTCGCCCAGAAACTTGAAAATTTTGGGATTGAACTCAAGAACATCCGGCCTTTCCGGCAGCGCGAATTCGGCAGTTTCTTTGCCATTTTCCGGCGCCGGAGCCACGAACGGCGACGGCGGACCACCCCTACCTGAATCGTCTTTTCAAGGCGCACCTAATGGACATATGGGTCTTCACCAATTTTGCCCAGAAACTTGACAATTTTGGGATTGAACTCAAGAACATCCGGCCTATAGTTGGTTATTTGCGAGTGGGTTATTTGCACTTTTTCAAAAGTTCGGGTCTATAGTTGCAATTTATTCTTTCTTTTTCTTTCTCTTTTCTTTTGTTTTATTTAAGTAGGAGGGTATATTGGTCATTTTGCATTAAAAATTATTGAAAAATGACGTTCTGCGCAAAGAAATGTGAAAGGTAGGGATGTTTTGCGCCAAAAAATAAAGGATGGGATGGTTTGCGCCAAGAAAATGAAAGGTAGGGACGTTTTCCACCAAAAAATGAAAGGTAAGGACGTTTTCCACACAACCCTTCAAAGGTAGGGACGTTTTGCGCCAATTACCCTTCAATAAATGTTAGGACAAACTATCATAACATTGTTTGAACTTTCATTTTCATTTTCATTTTCATTTTATGCTTCTAAATTGTTTTTACAACTATGCTTAATGCTTCTGGACACTAGTTCAGCCACTAGTGAGCGACAATTATGCCTAGAGCTAAGTTATTTATTTATATCACGTAGTAAAAACCTTCCATTTGGATAAAATGGTAGAATCACGCTTTTATGGTTGTTTTGTTCATTAATTGAATTTTTTAGTGATTGAATGCTCTTGATTAATGCTTGTTCGAATTCACATAAAGATATGATACTTTAACTTAATTGAATAGGATTGATTTGGACTCAATAGAGTTGAAATCAATTAACTTAGAAGAATCAAACATTGTATTTGTAATTAATTATTTTCAAAAATTAATTGAAATTAAGGAGATATCTATGATGAACTCGTGAATCCTAACACTTAAACTATCATATGAAAAAATATATGCATGAACAAACAATTAGATAGTAGTCATGTCGGAATAGTAATCCGGACATTTAGGTCCATTATATTACGTGTCGGATATAAAATCAAAAAAGGTTTTTGACGCTATTGTCTAGGACTGTTTTTCTTTAATATAATTATAAATTATTTCTAGCTTTTATTTGATTTCTTTTTCTTATTTTTTTAATTGATCTAATTTTAATTTTTTTCCATTGATTGTAAACGAAAAGAAGTGACCAGTAACAATATACAATGATCAATTCCGATATTAATGGCAGTGATATGCGTGTGGAAGATGTCTTATTCATATAACAATTTCACATGATGGGATATAATTCACTTGCCGAACATGATGAGCTTGAATTGTCGATGGGACTATTTCTCCAAGAAATTGCTGATGAGAACCTCAAACTTCATTAACATGCAAACCTCAAACTTCACTAATTTTGTGATTAAAGTCGATGAGCAGATCGAAGTATTCCTAGTTAAGTTTGAATCGAGTGATTTAGGCTAGTCATATCATATTGAAAAGAACAAAGTAAGATTTTGGAATATATGCAAAGTATGATGTTAAGGTAATTTACACAAAGCTAAGCAAACTTTCAAAACCTTAACCAAAGTGGCTGGACAACATCATTGCCCAAAAGTCGAGGTCAAGACTATAAATTGAGTGCTTATTGGGAGACAATCCAAATTTTTATCTCTTTTTTTATTATATTAAAAACATTCTTAAAAATATTTTAATGGAAATTCGAAAATATGTTTTACATTAAAAATTTTTAAAAAGAATACTTTTATTTTAGTTTTTTTCAAGATCATATCTAGATTACGTAAGTCATTCGAAACTAAATTAGTCTAAAGTCACATGTGAATATATTGATAATTATTTTTCGTGTCTCTTCTCAGGTATGATGAAAATATCATACAAGAATAAGGAAGGGAAGGAAAGGAAAGGAAAGGAGAGTAAAGAAAGATAAAAAGCCAAGTGCTAAAGGAGAGACTAAATATACACAGTGAGTATTGCACCTCTTTCTTTAAGCCTATTTTGTGCACACATTAAGTACAAAGTGTATAAAAATATTATCTTATTTTATTTGGATTGTATGAGTTGGATAGGCTTGCCGGCCTAACGATTATGATTATTTGAAATTTCTTATGATGCATAAATTGTGACTAGGTAATGCAATTTTTTTGGCTAATTTGATACTTATTCATATAGATTTAATTAAATAGAGTATAATAATCATGATAATGAATACGAATTTTTGAATTGGTTATGGTAATAGAATATGTTGAATGAACTTAAGTCTTTAAAAATCAAGATTATAAATAAAATTTAAAAAAAAAAACATTTGACCAACTGAAATGACTAGTTTGGTGATGATTGATCTGGTATTGAAAACTATTAGATAATTGTTGATTCTATGCTTGTTGAATATTTTTGTCTAACAGGTAAAATTTAGACAGTAACTGTACACTAGGATTTTGATACCGATTACTTGTCCACAAAAATATAAAGCATTTCAATAATCTTGGCATGTAAGAAAAAGTTACTTATATTGTTGTGTAAAACGAGCCTTGGGTAATATTGTCAGCCGCCAACCTCTACCCTTAAATTTTTTTTTTTATCGTATTATTTGATTAATAGTTTTTATAACATACTAGAATTTAACTCAAATAAGCATAAAATCAAGACATATCACGAAAATCAAATATAAAGAGTTAAAAGAACCGTTAAGTTTTATATTATATCAAAAAGAGAATTTGTTTTACAAAATACATCCCATCACAAGTTAGTCATATAGTCTATCCAAAAAATTTGGTCAAAAGAAATGCCTACAAATTTTCAAAATATTTTTCCCTATATTTATTCCACAGTAGGCGGATGTGGCGGTACATCAAAGTCAGCCAAATCTCTTTTATTTTCTCCACATTCTTTTCCTAAACACCATTTTCCCTTTTTTACATAATATCACATCTCTGTCTATTCCACGTACATTATGGTATTTACATAATGACAAGTAACTAGATCATAGACATTGATCATAACCATCACAAAATCCTCACCGTCTTCAAAAGTTTCGATACCTTCATCCTCTTCAACAATTGTATAAAAACGTGTGTAGTGGGTTCGTCTATATATAACATGTATAGTCGTGAGGTCCTCAGTAATTTCGGCATGTTTGGTAGTTCGGATAATCCCATTTTCTCGTGAAGCCATCTACAGTACAAAATACAAAACATGAACCATAAAGTTCAGTAAATATGATGATGCAATGATGTATGCCAAGCACGTAACGCCCCGACCCTAGTGGATCGGAACGCTACTTACTTTACTTCATTACCGGTAGCTCAATAACAAGTGTACACGTTTTCTTAGCTAAAGCTTAAATCTTACAATAACAATTTTAAAAACAATACTTCAAATACTTTAAACAAAAAACTCAATAATTTTCTAAAACTTCGAAATATAATTTATTTGAAGAAGATATAACGTATTCTCGCATTCAGCGTTATTCAAATATTTTAAAGACATAACATTGGAAACGTTTCATAAAAATAAACCTTAATAACTTGTTCACCGGTTTCCATGGACTCGTTGCAGCACTCTCCATCTTCTCCTTCATCCATGTCCAATATAGCAAACATTGAACCTGTAGAGAAGGAATTAAACCCGTGAGTTGAAAACTCAATACATGTCATTGGTGCATTCGTGATTAAACTATACATTTCAAAACTTGTAACTTTAAAACCTTTTCATAGCAGGATTTTCGGTAGAATCTCAATCACGTAGATTCATGACTTAACACGACGCCTCGACCGGACATTCATGCCGTATCCGAAGGCACCATTTGATATGGAAGGGTATGCCATACCGAAGGTACCGTTTGACATACAAACATTAACATAGATCATGTGGTACCCGAATGCACCATTTGACATGGAAACATCATTTGCAAGAAATTTACAGCCTAACACGAATTAACAATTTTGCACCTCTACCTACCTTGATTGATACTTTGAAACTTGTTGAAAAATGCATTCCTTTGGTGTTTGAAAACCTTTGAGAATTCAAGCTTGGAAAACACTTCTTGATAATACTAAAACTTATAGGAAAAAACTAGTTTTTCTCCCTCTCTTTTCTCGCTTTCTTTCTATCTTTTCTCTTACTTTCTTTCTTCTCTCTTTTGAAAGCTCTTCTTGTGTAAAATGGTGTAGTGAACCACGAAATTACCTCCCTCTTATATAGGACAATGTAGGTTGGGGTCACTAAATGCACTCTTAAAGGTGGAGCCTTTTCACTTTCTTGAAGTTATGTGTGTAGGAGTAATTTAGGTGGTTAAATGCACCAATTGGTGGGGTTTAACTCTCAAAAACGTGGGTGGCCACTCCTTGGACATTTAAGAGGGTAATTGAATAGAGTAAAAGCTTAAATTCTAGAAAGAGCACGAGAATTCTTCATTTTCAGGCAACTTCGGTCGACCGGATCACATCTTCGGTCGACCGAACCCCTGCAAGTTCTAAACCAATTAGTTGCAGGAGCTTTCCGCTGACGGAGGGTCGATCGAACCGACCAACCGGTCGACCGAACCTACGTTAAGTGCCAATTATGGTATTTGTCAAATAAATGCAAAATTTGAACCTTCATGACTTGAAAACATATTGGACCATTTATTGGGCTTCCTTACCTTATGTAGGCTGGGCCTAAACTCTTCATAAAAAATTATTACAAGCCTACTTCAATTAAATGTTCAGGTTTCTACATCCTCCACACCTTAAATAAAATTTCGTCCTCGAAATTTACCTTGTGATTGGGCAAATAATGTTGGATACTTGACCTTAGCTTCTTCTTTTCTTTCCCATGTGGCTTCTTCTACTCCGTGATTATTCCATTTTACCTTTACCAAATGAACTTCTTTGTTCCGTAATTTATGTACCTTTTGATCCAGTATCTGAATCGGTAACTCCTCATAAGATAAGTCTTTTTGCACTTCCAAGGATTGATAGTTTACCATATGCTTAGGATCATGTATGTACTTCTTGATCATCGATATATGGAACACGTTGTGCACTGTCGATAGTTCCGGCGGTAACGCCGATCGATAAGCCACATTTCCAACCTTGTCAAGTACTTCGAAAGGTCCGATATAGTGAGGTCGTAATTTGCCTTTCTTGCCAAATCTAAGCACACCCTTCATTTGTGCCACTTTTACAAAAACTTTTTCTCCTACTTGAAATTTCAAGTCCCTTCTTCTTGAATCGGCATAGCTTTTCTGTCTATCCTGTATAGCCTTTATCCTAGCATGGATCTTGTCAACCGCCTCGACTGTCCTTTCAACAATTTCTGGTCCCAAAACTCTCTTTTCTTCAACTTCATCCCAATGTACGGGTGATCTAAATCTTCTATCGTAGAGAGCTTCATATGGTGTCATTCCAATGGTTTCTTGGAAGCTATTGTTATATGCAAATTCTACCAACGGTAGATATGATTCTCAGCTTCCACCTAGATCCAAAACAAATGCTCTTAACATATCTTCCAAAATTTGGATGGTCCTTTTAGACTGACCATCGGACTGAGGGTGATATGCCGTGCTAAAGTTCAACTTTATTCTCATAGCTCCTTGTAAACTTTTACGAAATTTCGATGTAAATCTTGGATCTCTGTCAGATACAATGGACACAGGTACGCCATGTAATCTCACAACCTCCTTAATGTACAACTGTGCCAACTGGTCTGGACTGAAGGTCATTTTCACTAACAGAAAATGAGCTGACTTTGTTAGCCAGTCTACTATTACCCATATGGCATTGTGTCCTCTTGCTGACTTCGGAAAACCTACTACGAAGTCCATTGTTTTGTTCTCCCACTTCCATTCGGGTATGTCCAGTGGATTTAACAATCCAGCCGGTCTTTGATGTTCCACCTTAACTTGTTGGCAAACTATGCACTTTTCCACAAATAGTCCTACGCTCATTTTCATATTCCTCCACCAAAACGAATCTCAAAGATCTCGATACATTTTCGTACCACCGGGATGTGTAGTATACGGGGTGGAATGAGCTTCTTCCAGTATATCATTCCTTAGAACTTCATTCTTAGGCACACAAATCCTTCCTTTAAACATCAGTGCCTGATCCGAAGCTATTCCAAAATCTCTTCTTTATCAGTACCAACCTCGTTCTTGATCTTTTGCAGGAATGAGTCTTCACTTTGTACTTTAATGATCCGCTCTCTAAGAGTAGGTCGAACTACCAAGGTTGCTAACCGGGCAGTAGCTTGCTCTGGTGTGGTAATTGCTTCGATTCGCCGACTTCTCAAGTCTCTGATCAACTCCATCTGAGTAGTGGATAGTGATGCCAACTGTCCTATCGACTTTCTACTTAGGGCATCGGCAACTACATTGGCCTTACCCGGATGATAATGAATAGTACAATCATAATATTTTACCAATTCCAACTACCGTCTCTGTCTCATGTTAAATTCCTTTTGTGTGAAGAAATATTTGAGACTCTTATGATCTGCGTAAATGTCACACTTCCCTCCATACAAGTAGTGTCGTCATATCTTCAAGGCGTGTACTACTGCCGCAAGTTCCAAATCATGCGTCGGGTAGTTCTGCTCATGTTTCTTCAATTGTCTTGAAGCATAGGCTACCACTTTTCCATTCTGCATCAGCACACATCTCAATCCTTGCTTGGATGCGTCACTGTATATAACAAACCCTTTCGTTCCTTCAGGTATTGTTAACACAGGTGCTGATATCAACCTCTGTTTAAGTTCGTGAAAACTTTGTTCGCATTTATCCGTCCATTGAAATTTTACTCATTTCCTTGTCAATTGCGTTATTGATCCAGATATCTTAGAAAATCCTTCTATAAACCTTCAATAATACCTGGCCAAACCTAGAAAACTTCGGATTTCACCAGCATTAGTTGGTGCTTTCCAGTTGGTTACTGCTTCTACCTTCGCTGGATCTACTTCAATTCATTGGGCAGTGACTACATGTCCAAGAAATTCAACTCGTTCCAGCCAAAACTCGCACTTCTTGAATTTGGCGTACAGGTTCTCCTTGCGTAATACCTCTAGGGTTATTCTTAGGTGTTCTTCATGTTGCTCCTTACTCTGGGAATATATCAGAATGTCATCAATGAAGACTATGACAAACTTATCCAAGTACTAATGAAATACACGATTCATCAGGTCCATGAACACTGCAGGTGCATTGTTTAAACCAAACGGCATCACTATAAACTCGTAGTGTCCATAACGAATTCTGAAAGTTGTCTTGGGTATATCCTTTAACTCTACTTTCAATTGGTGGTATCTTGATCGTAAGTCGATATTGGAAAACACCTTAGCTCATTTCAACTGATCTAACAGATCCTTGATTCTCGAGAGTGGGTACTTATTCTTGATGGTTATTCGATTTAACTCCCTATAATCAATGCACATCCTCATACTTCCACCTTTTTTCTTCACAAACAACACCGGCACACCCCATGGAGATACGCTTGGCCGTATAAAGCCCATATCTAAGAGTTCTTGCAATTGCTTCTTTAACTCTTGTAGTTCCTTCGGGGCCATTCGGTATGGGGCCTTAGATACTGGTGCCGCTCTGGGAATTAGGTATATTGTGAATTCCACTTGTCTATCTGGCGGAATGCCTGATAGTTCTTCTGGAAACACATCTACAAACTCTCATACTATTGGTACGTCTTCAACCTTCATCGTCTCTTGTTTTCCTCCTGAGATATTTACTAGGTATCCCTAACATGTTCCTTTTCTCAACATCTTTCCAACTTGTAAAGCCGATACTAGTTGAATAAGAGGTTTCATGGTCATTCCAAAGAAAGAAAATGGTTCTTCTCCTGGTTTCTGAAATACTACCTCTTTTTCTTTACATCAGATGGTGGCGTAATTACAACCCAACCAATCCATGCCTAGTATTACATCAAAATCATTCATCTCTATCATGAATAGGTTAGCTTCCAATGGTTTTTCCTCAACTTCGATACTTACTGACTTGGCTATTCTATCAGTACTCAAAGGGTTGCCTGTAGGAATGCTAACTTCTAATGTTCATTCCGACTTATTACAGGTAATACTAGATTTAGCCATAAAAGTTGTTGATACAAAGGAGTGTGTAGCTCCTGAATCAAATAATACATAAGCAGGCGTATTGGCTATCAATAGTATACCTACTATGACATTCGAGTTTTCTTCTGCATCTTTCTGAGTCAATGCAAAAACTCGTGATTTTCTCTTCTGGTTCTGGACATTGTTATCATCCTTCTTCGGGATAAATGTGGTACAATCCCTCGAAATATGCCCTGGCTTACCACATCGAAAACAGGCATTCTTCCCTTGCGACCGCTGCTACAATTATCCCTAAAATATATGCATACTTACCCTAGGGGGTAAAAGTGCAATTTGATAAATTGCACAATTAACCTCTAGCATCCACTATAAATAGGGGATGATTGTGAAGTGGAAAATGTCTCTCATCCCTTTCATTCCTTAAGGTATGTTTTTTTAAAAAAATAATTATTTTGTTAATTAATTATTTGTTTTAAGTACTTAATTGATTTATGAATAGGAAATTAAATTTTTGCTTTAGGGTTTTTCAATAATGGAGGAAAGATAAAGTTAGAGTTAAGTTTAATTAATAATAAGAATGATTAATTATAATTTTTCTATTTCAAAATCTTAACTCTAGAAGTTTTAGTATTTATAAAATATTTCAAGAAATATTGAGTTTAGTTTACTTAGCTTGCATTATTAAAGATTGTGATTGAAGTAAGTAAAGAAGTAAGATATGAAATCATTTGGTATAATAGTTGCTAATTATATTGATTATGGTTAGTGGGCCACTAATGTATGTATACATGTGGACGTGGTAAATTCAATTGGAGATGAAATATTTAGCACTTGAGACTTAAACTTAAATTATTTTGATTTGGTTATATGATAAGATGAGAAATAAGGTGTTATGATGCATGGTATCAAAAGTGAGGTATGTTGGAAATTTAGTAAAGAAGAATATGGGATGCATAAGAAATTGATTAATAAGTATATATATATGGATACTTGTGTGTTAAATGAAATGAAAAATGGATCAAACATGAAATGAAAAATAATATGGTAATTTTTACATGTACTATATAATTTTATTTTAGAAATTATGGAATTTATTTAATAACGATAACGAGAATTTTATTATTACTATTTATTGGTAGTAAACTAGTATCATTATTAGTATTCTTATTGGGGGTGTTTTGTTAAGTAACCTATATTATCTTATATGTTTAGTTTATATTTGATAATTGAGAGGTAATATGACAAGACATAATTAATGTAGAGATTATTGTATTAATGCAATTACTGATCAAGGAAGTCGTGAAAAAGGTGAATAATGATGTTCTTCAACTGTAGTACAATAGACGTTAATATGTGCAATTATGTGCTTATATGTGTTTGTTTGTTTTACTATGTGACATGGTAGCGTGATACGTGTGCATTAAGTTTATTTGGAAAACGTATGGATAATTACATTTTCAAAATCATGCATACTTTTGTTGTCATTCTGATTGAGTTGCGGTTGAACATTTTGAGTGTGAAGCCCATTATAGATACACCGTACTATTGTGTTCGAATAAAGATACCGCTTAAGGCTCCTGACGATCATTAAGGATAGCCAAAGATAGGGTATTAGGAGTTCGGCACCTGTATACAGACAGTGTCAGGAGATCCTTTGGTGGCCTTGGGACTGCAGATAGACACTTGGAGCACTGTATATATGTAGGACAGACCTTGAATTTGTATATATATGATATACTGATGATGCATCCTGAGTCTCAGTGGGCAACGACGGATGTAATGATATTGGTTTGCGAACAAGAAGTGACCATGTTATTGTGAGCTCATACGGTACACTATAATAAGGATTTGGGCCCATGTGTGCTTTGTAGAAACCCGAACATTTAATTGAAGTAGGCTTGTAATATTTTTTTATGAAGAGTTTAGGCCTAGCCCACATAAGGTAAGGAAGCCCAATCAATGGTCCAATATGTTTTCAAGTCATGAAAGTTCAAATTTGCATTTATTTGACAAATATCATAATTGGCACTTAACGTAGGTTCGGTCGACCGGTTGGTTGGTTCGGTCAACCCTCCATCAGCCGAAAGCTCCTACAGCTAATTGGTTTCGAACCTGCAGGGGTTCGATCGACCGAAAATGCGATCCGATCGACCAAAGTTGCCTGAAAATGAAGAATTCTCGTGTTCTTTCTAAAATTTAGGCTTCTACTCTCTTCAATTACCCTCTTAAATATCCAAGGAGTGGCCACCCACGTTTTGGAGAGTTAAACCCCACCAATTGGTGCATTTAACCACCTAAATTGCTCATGCACACATAACTCCAAGAAAGTGATAAGGCTCTACCTTTAAGAGTGCATTTAGTGACCCCAACATACATTGTCCTATATAAGAGGAAGGTAATTTCGTGGTTCACTACACCATTTCACACAAGAAGATCTTTCAAAAGAGAGAAGAAAGAAAGTAAGAGAAAAGATAGAAAGAAATAGAGAAAAGAAAGAGAGAAAACAGAGGGAGAAAAACTAGTTTTTTCCTAGAAGTTTTAGTGTTTTCCAAACTTGAATTCTCAAAGGTTTTCAAACACAAAAGGAGTGCATTTTTCAACAAGTTTCAAAGTATCAATCAAGGTAGGTAGAGGTGCAAAGTTGTTAATTCGTGTTAGGCTGTAAATTTCTTACAAATGATGTTTCCATGTCAAATGGTGCCTTCGGATACGGCATGATCTATATTAATGTTTGTATATCAAATGGTACCTTCAGTAGAGCATACCCTTCCATGTCAAATGGTGCCTTCGGGTACGGCATGAATGTCAGGTCGAGGCTTCATGTTAAGTCATGACTCTACGTGATTGGGATTCTACCATAAATCCTCTATGAAAAGGTTTTAAAGTTATAAGTTTTGAAATGTATAGCTTAATCATGAATGCACCAATGACATCTATTGAGTTTTCAACTCACATGTTTAATTCCTTCTCGACAGATTGAAAGTTTGCTACCTTGGGCATGGATGAAGGAGAGATAGAGAGTGATACAACAAGCCCATGGAAACCAGTGAACAAGTTATTTATGTTTATTTTTATGAAACGTTTCCAATGTTATGGCTTTAAAATATTTGAATAATGCTGAATGTGAGAACACGTTTTATCTTCTACAAATAAATTATATTTCGAAATTTTAGAAAATTATTAAGTGTTTTGTTTAAAGCATTTGAAGTATTATTTTTAAAATTGTTATTGTAAGATTTAAATTTTCGCTAAGAAAACGTGTACACTTGTTACTGAGCTACCGGTTAATGAAGTAAAGTAGCGTTCCGGTCCACTAGGGGTCGGGGTATTACAGCGTGGTATCAGAGCAAAGGTTTAACCGGTTCTGTAGACCAAGTATGTTTTTTTTTTTAAAAGAAAAATGAAAAGTCCAAGGTACTCTATGGCATCGTGCATCTATCTATCAATCTCATCCTACGGCCCAGGTATGTTTAAAAGTTTATGTTTATGAAAAGTTTATGCTTATATGATGCTTTGTTATGTTATGCCGTATTTTGAAATTATTTTTCAAGTATATGTTAAAATCAAGGATGTACTATATAAAAAACATGTTATGGACTTGAGCTAGTAATTAAAGGGCAAAAGAATTATACGATATGACATGAAAATGTATAATTGGGCTTTATGTGGCATATATGGTTAGGACTTATCAAACTGCTAGAAAGACCACGGCTCGTGGAACTGCTAGGGCTTATAGAACAGCATTGAAACTAAGAACTGCTATTCAATCTTACCAAAACTATATGACTGATCCACTCCGTCCACTTGACGAACAAGTACATGACAGCTATGAGAGATGCATGGTATCGGTGAAAGACGGAATGGAGATCACGCATGCGGAGGCTATAGATAACCTCATACACTCCCTCCCACCTCAATGGGGAGATATGGGAGTCATGGTTAGGGATACAATGTTAGAGGAGCACCCAAATTTATTCGAGTTTGAAGTATATTTCCATTCACTCCTAGACCTATGGAGGGAAAACTTAGAATCTCAACTGGAGGTAGTAACATAAGAGCCTGAAGAAAAGAATGATTCGGAGCCCGAGCCACAGGTTGAGATGGACATAGGTCCGGACCTGAGGCGGAAGATTCCTCTGGAGATGAGGCTCCACCAAAGAAGATCCGTAGAACTTATAGGGATTAGATTTAATTCCTTGTAATAGTTTCCTTATGTCAAGAAATAAAATTTTATCTTCTTTGTTGGTATTCGAATTGTGAAACTAATAAGAACCATACGTTTTGTCTAAAGGAAAATGGTCCGCGCAAACCAAACCAACTTGATAAGAGATCTCCTCCGAGCGGTTCAAGACCTTGGCAGAAGAATGGCTTCGCAAGTGGGAGAGAATATTCCGATTAATAGGGTGCACGGATGCCCAGAAGGTCCAGTGCGCTGAGTTTATGTTCTCCGGTTATGTAAGTCACTGGTGGGACTCGATGTCAAGGACAAGGACCCCAGAGCAACAAACGGCATTGACTTGGGAGTCGTTTAAAAAGGAAGTAATGGATAAGTATTTCCCACAATCTTTGAGGGATCACAAAGAAGGTGAATTCTTCCAACTCAAGCAAAGGACTATGTCCCTGACTGAGTATGAAAGGAAGTTCGATCAACTTTCAAGGTATGCTCCACATCTGGTGGATACGGAGGACAAGAAAGTCAATAGGTTTGAACAAAGGTTGAACCCAGATATAAGCATGATACTTATGTCCCGACATTTCGCCTTCTGCAGTGAAATGTTGGAAAGAGCTCATGCCATCTGGTATCAGAAGACTAACGCCGAGCAACATAGTCAACTGGTCAAGCAACCGGACAGTAGTAATATGGGTAAAAGGAAATGGAATGGCCAGGACAAGGGAAAGGGCAAGGGCAAGGGCAAGGGCAAGTGGCAACACAAGAAAGCTAATGGCGGAGCCAATGCCAACAAGAACATTATGCCGGTTATAAAGCCATGTCTTACGTGTGGAAAGACGCATCGTAGCTTTTTCACCTTTTTACAGACCTTACCTTAACTTTCACTGTGTGCCACCCACAGTCTCAAACCTTTCAAAAATATGCACCCGAGGTTCAAATGGAATCCATCCATTTGACTATTAGTTGACCAAGAAAAGTGAACTTTGACTATTTTTGACAAAATTAAAAAGGGTAAAATAGTAATTTTATCATTACTGCATTAAATAAATAAACAAAAAATTAGAAATAAACAAAAAGGCCATCTCTTCCCTTGAAGCAGCAGTGCCGACACACTGTTGGACGGTCAGCGCATCCCGCTACCGCACACAATAGCGGCCCGTAAACCGCCACCACCACAATCAAACCAAAACCAACTACGTTTATCTTTTTCGACCCTATACCCATCTCCTCCAGCGAACAATGCCAGTAACATGCTCACCTGCTTGAACACGTTGAAACCTAGGTGGACCGGGTCAAACCTGGTTGAGTTCATGAACCTTTCCCGCCACTGAGACAACGTCTCGTGTCGCTCAATTCGGTCAGGTCCTTCACACGCCACACATTGCAAATTTGCCTCCCATTAGCCTCATCTTCGACAATAGTCACAATTTTAGAGTTCATTTCTTTGATTGAATTTAGCACTTTGTCGATTCCACCGAGTCAGGCCAGTAATCTATGCAACTCGAAAACTGAATTCACTGTTATAAGCATATAGCTTCCACATTCCACATTAATGTCCAGCATACTGGGATCAATGTTATAGGGCAATTATATGCGAATGTGAAAAGCATAGGAATGAAGCTTCCTCCAACTCTTATTTTTTGGGTGGGTGGTTGTGGGGTAACCTTTTACCAGAGTTGTTGATTTCCACATTAGCCGACACTGCCAAATTTCTCTTCTTGGACATGAAAACCCACTCTTTAAACTTAACCTTTGTAGCCAAACCCAACCTGAAAACCACTGTGGATCCGTTAGAAATCATGTTCAATGCGTCTAACCAATGAATATTGTGAGTCTCCAAGCGATTTTTGAGTTTGAGGTTGAAGATGATAAAGTTGTTGATGGTACTAGCGTTGGAATTATCAATCTGTTGAGAGCAGGAGAGGATAGGTTTTTTGGGTTGGGTTGGGTTGGGTTGGGTTGGGTTGGGTTGGGTTGAGTGAGGTGTAGGGTGGTGTAGGAAAGAGAAGATGAACAGTGATTGATTTTTTATTTTTATATATTTTTTTAATTTTAATTCAAATTTATAATTTTACCCCTTTTGTGGGTGGCACAAAGTCAATTTTTTGGTCAACTAACAGTCAAACTAACAAAAATCATTCATTTGGACCTAAAATTAAAAACTTCCTAAAATACTAAAAATATTTACTAGAAAATTTCGGGATGTTACAAATATGACCCTACTCATCACTAATATTTAAGAGATGGTCTATAAATAAATAAATAAAGGTTGTCTATAATGTGGAGGAAAATTACATTCAATAATCTAACAAAAGATCCCAAAAATGGAAGATGGGATACAATGAAAAACAAAAGAAAAGAAAAACACATCAAAATGTGTTGAGACAATGACAAAATAATTATAAGTCCCTGTTTAATGGCCATTATTTGAAAACGTTTTTTTTTTATATATATTCATTTTCAATCACAAATTCACACGATAAAATATTCGACACATAAATTCAAAACTTTTTTTTCCTACTTTTTAACCATACATTCTCTTAAAAATCACTAATTGAAAAAAAAAAAAAAAAAAAAAAAAAATCCCAAATAATAGCCATCAAACAAGGGGCTAAGTATTGTTTTTGTCAAGCTAAACCTCAGATACTCAATTTGGGATTTTAGACTTCTCATGAGGGTTATTGTATTAGTTGAAATTGGGAGTTTGGGATATTCAAAGTTAGGAAGAATTAACAACCGTGCTACTTATACATCAAGGGCTATCGAACGGGTGCCATAATAGACACATGGAGGCCCCCTATTGGGGGGGCGCCCCATTATGTACCACAAGAATAATTCAAGAACTAATACATAACAGGATAGTAACTTTTATTGGTGATATCCAGTTAAACTTGAACGGGAAAGGAAAAAGTATTGTGAAATCAACATTAGAATAAATACCCTGGTTATGTGATTTTTTTTTTTTTTTTAAATGTGTTTAGAGGCCTACATCCAGGAGAGAGTAAGAAAATATTTGGCTATAACGGATCAATAAATAACCAACTTAAAAGCTTGTGACGATTATATTGACTAAACGCACACATAATATGATCAAGCATTGAATGGGTAAATAATTAGCTTTATTTTCCACTCTTAGGAACATGTTATGAATTATCAAACGATTTAAATATTTGAAGCAAGTTCAACGAAGTTATCTAATTTTGTTACATTCTTTTGTTTGCTTGTGGGTTTAGTAGATAGGAAAAAGTTTTGAGTTTACATGTAAAATTATTTTATTAAGATGACGTGTGCTTAATATAATTTTAAGGAAAAATGAATTTTAACAATGAAGCTAAAATAGGGGCCTAGTTTGAACCTTAATTTTAATTATAAAAATTTAATTTTCAGTTGATAAGTGTGAATTTATTACTCTTATTCTTAATGCTTTTGATTAATTCACCACTAGTTTAATGATGTGAGCGATAATTATGTTGAGGTATGAGTTATTTATTTATACCATATAATAAAAACCTTCAATTTGGATAAAAGGGTAGGGATACGCTTTTTATGGTTATCGTAGTCGTTAATTAAATTTTTTAGTGATTTGATGATCTTGATTAGGCTTGTTCGGATTTACATAGAGATATGTTGAATTAACTTAATTGGGTAGGATTGATTTGAACTCAAGAGAGTTAAATCAATTAAATTTGAAGAATTAGATCAAGTACACATAATTAATTGTAAAATTAGTGATTATGATTAAAGGGATATCTATGGTGAACTCGTGAATCTTAACACTTAAAACCTCATATGAGAATTCATGTGTGCACGTTTAATTTTTTTATGCTTAAAATAAAAATCACAAAAAGAAACACGATTCATAATTTTAATCGAATTGAAGTTAAGAATATTTGTACCAACGGTTAGAAAGTAGTCCATGTGAAAACAAATAATTTGAATTTTTAGGTCCTCTATATTAATTGTTCATGATTCGTACACTTACGGAATATAAAATAAAAAAACATAAAACATACATCTTATTATTAAAAAATTACATCTAAATTTAGTGAATGTGTTTATTTGAATTTATAAATGACACCATAACAAATTGAATGTGAGTTTGATGTTCAACAGTGAAATGAAGAAGGAAGAGTAAATGGTCGGTGCATTGCACCAGCCATTGTTTAAAACAGAAACAGAAACAAAATTTTCGAGTTTTTGGTTCTTGATATTAGAATCGAATTGAAAACAGCTGATTCTATATTTTAATATCTAAAATCGATTAGAAATTGAGTAGAATCGGACCGACTTGACAAGTTTCATTCCTGGTTTGTTTCGGTCCAACAGTTCTGATAACTTTTGTTCACCCCTAGATTCAAGCTTTCTATGGGCTATACTTATTTCATTTTATTTTTCTTTCGAGTCTCACTTTGAATTATTTATACTCCAATTGAAAATTTTATATCATCCTACTTCTATTGTAACACAATATTTCCATCTTGAATTATGACATTTCATGTGAGTCAAACTTATTTAGCAGTTTTATTACGCTGCCGTTCATCGGAGCTTCGATTATCCACTTTCTTTTTTTCGGGTTACCAACTTCCATGAATTATGTTTTCAAATGATTATAGAAGTGATGATGTTTCTTGGATTTTTATTTTTAAAATATATTTTTTTTTTTTCACTTTGTAAATATCTCCCATAATGAATCACAAATAGAAATTTACTGGGTTGAATTGGTCTAATGATTCGATACTGCATGTGAAGCCGGAAGCCCAAATGAAAACAAAGTAAAGAGACCCTAAATATGCACACTAAAGCCCATCATCAGCTTTGAGAAATACAGGCCCATTTCCTTTGCCTTTTATAAAGTATAGAAAAAAATCGAAATATAGAAAATTTCCCGATTTTCATCTAGATGTAGAGAATCTATTAGGTGGAATGAGTCAACAAAATTTTAAAAAAAAAAAAAAAAAAATTCTCTCTCTCATGTTTATTATTTTTCATCTCTCCTATTCGTTATTTTTTCTTTCATTATACATCAATGTCATGTGCATTGAAAATCATTTTATTTATCTACCAAGTATACTGCAATCCATAAAATGTGTTGAAAATGCTTTGAGTCCTATAAGACGCACAAAAAAGGAACCTTACTTGATACCAGTTGAGTAGAAAAATTGAAAAATAACTTTGTAAGGGAACCCATATACTTAAGCGCTACAAAATCAATTCATCGACCAACATGTAATTAAAAATTGTTGGAGATCGATGTACTATATTTTATGTAAGAAAATTTTCAATATGACTATCTTATATGTATATGTAATAGGACCATCCTCTAAAATCACAATACTTTAGACCCGGAACAACTCAAATTATGACACGTCAACATTTGATTTGTCGTGGTTTGAGTAATTAGAATTTCAAAATGTAGTGATTTGAGTAGTTCGAAATTTTAGATGTAGTGATTTGAGTGAACAATCAACCACGTGCGCATATAGAATTGTTCCACTGAAATCATTCTCAATTTTCCAAGGTAGAAGATCTAGCTATAAGTTTTCATTTTAATGATTTTTGGGACAAAAATTAGAGGAATTAATGGAAGCTGGCCATCTTTCCAAAATGAAAAAAAAAAAAAAAAAAAATATGTTTAAAACTTTTAAAACTAATGAAGTCCCATTTATACCCTGAAACTGTGAAGAATAGAGAAAATAGTGAAAATTTTACTGTAGGCAAATCGACTCCCAGACGTCAATCAACACACGAAGAAACCAAAGATCCAGATCGGAGAATTTTAGGTGATCATTGAAACCATTGTATACAATTATTTTTTGAAATAAAGCATGCTTATTCTCGGATTTATTGAAAAATGTATACAAAAAAGGTTGGTATATGATAGTCGAAAATGTTGGTATAGGTTTCGGTAGCAAAGATCGTCGGAAGCGACGATCTCTGCCATTTCCAATCGTGTTGTTAATCGCCGTCTCGATCCAGACGGCAGAAAGCCCAACGTCTAGGCCCAGTCTTTTTTTTAATTAATAAATTTAAATGTTTATATGTTTATTTAAATAATTACTTTAATTGTTTATTTATATTATTTTAATTAATATTTAATTGATTATTTAAATATTTAAATATTTAATTTAATTGTTTATGTATATTATTAGTTTAATATTTATTTTTTTATTTAAATATTTCATGAATTATGTTAATTGTTTATTTAAGTAAAATGATAAATAACTACTTTAAATAAATTAAATAAATATGAATAAAACAATTGAAATAAATTAAATAAAACAAGTAAATTAAATATTAATTAAACAATTAAAATAGGTAATTGAAATAAATAATTGAATATTAAATAAACAATATACATAAGCAATTAACATAATTCATGAAATACTTAAATAAACAATTAAATTAATTATTATAAAAATAAACAATTAAAATAATTATTTAAAAATTCAAAAAAAATTATATTAAATATTAAATAAACAACTAAAATACGTAATTTGAATAAATTAATTAAATAATTCAGTAAATAAGTAAATAATATACATAAACATTTAAAATATTTAATGAAACATTTAAATAAACAAGTAAATTAAATATTAGTTAAACAATTAAAATGAGTAATTAAAACAAATAATTCAATATTAAATAAACAATATAAATAAGCAATTGACATACTCGTACAATATTTAAATTAAATATTAAAAAAAATACACAAACAATTCAAATAATTATTTATAAATTCAAATAAACAATTAAATAAAATATTAATAAATTAATTGAAATAAATAAATTAAATAACTCATTAAATATTAAGTAAATAATATACATAAACAATTAAAGTAATTAATGAAATATTTAAATAATAAATTTAATTTAATATTAAATAAACAATTAAAATAATTAACTGATTAATTAATTATTAAATAAATAATATACATAACCAATTGAAATAATTAATGAAATATTTAAAGAAATAAGTAAATTAAATATTAATTAAACAATTAAAATAAATAATTAAATATTAAATAAATAATATACATAACCAATTAAAATCATTAATGAAATATTTTAATAAAAATTAAATTAATTATTACATAAACAATTAAAATAAGTAATTTAGTTGTATAACATTTTTTTATGTTCATTTCCTTTATTCCATTATTTGTTGATTCTTACGTATAAAGTTACAGTTCCATTAATTTAATTTTCTAATATTATGCTTCATCCATTCTCTTGTACAGGATTTTAACATTTGAAATTTTGTAGGATGGAATATCATTTGGACGACATCCTCAAATATGTCATGTTGCGCCGTACCTGCCACACTTACGAAATTGGAAAAAATTCTCCAATAGATGGTATTTTAGCCATACGTCTACGTCCAGAAGTACGTGGTCCAACTTCATTTGGTACAGAAAATATCGTTTCGGCATACAATACTCTTCAATAATCAGCCATATAATAATAATTGCATAAGATGTGTGCTCGAAATCTTCTATGCATAGCCACTGTCACTGATGCGTACATAGAAAACTTTCTACACGTGTACGTATTATCATTAAAATACACGATGTATCTGATATTACGTCCACATCTCACGGAGAAGCGAAACTGGTCCAGTAGTTCAACACGCATACCTTTCTCGCCACCTCTAGAGTTTGGAAGAGTTTATCTTCTTGAGTCGGAGTTAGTATACTTGTGCAACTCTGTGATTCCTCATGTCAATCATGAAATCACTGTTGCAGCTTGTTATGAATGTGCACAATCATTGCGACAATTGGTAACTCTTGATTCTTCTTGAATAATACATTGAGCGACTCCGCATTGTTTGACCTCATCATGTAGTATCGACGTCCTGAAAAATGTAATCGTGCCCAATGTCCGATCTTCATCTCTGTTAGATGCTCTCATACAGCATGTAAGCCTCTACAGCTCTCCTAAACAATGCAACGACGTTACTGCCCCGATACTTAGTCTTTAAATTATCTTGTATATGGTACATACAATAATCATGATGTGCCTCCAGAAAGACTTCGGTGATACCATTTATTATTGACTGCCCCCGATCAGTTATGAATGCAAGGTTCTCGACGTCCCCAATTACTTCTTCAACTTGATGAAGAACCAACGTATCACTAGATCTTTTTTTCGATTATGCCGAATGTAAGAGGGTAAAATTGAATGTTGGGATCTTGACATGTTGCAATAATCAACTAGCTTATGTATTCAGGGTTGTACCATCGACTAGAATTAGGGGTCGCATCGCGTTTCGAAATACTCGAATGCATTGTCCAAGGGCCATGAAGAAATACTTAAAGTGATTCTCGCCCTCTGTCTCAATAAAAAATGTTAATCCAGGATTAGTTCTCCCCATGTTATAGTAATACAAGGCCAATTTAGCATAATTGTTCTCGACCAAACCCATTAAGTCATCTAATGCGCATTCCTTAGCCTTCCAGGTCTTCTGATAGCTCATTATCACAACATACTCTCGACGAACGTCGTTAATGATGTCCGAATGTCTATAGATCCTTCGTGGGTCCTGAAACTTGTGCATTATTTGTCGACCAGTGAATCATGCTCTAGCCTGCCTGTGATCATTTCGGAGAATACAAACTTCGCAAGTATGTTCCCGTGCATATTTACTAATTACAAAGAACTTATTCTTGTCCATCTTCGTCGATCGTAAACGCCAACAGCAACTTTCGTCAACACAAATAATTGCGTACGTCGACTTGTTTGAACTCTTTAGTTTAAATTTAAAGTTGTGTTTCAAAACAATCCGGTACACAACTTCCTGCAAGTCTTTCTTTGTTTCAAACAGTTCCTCGATATACAAATCTTTATTATCGAGAACTACACGCGAACAATTAGAGAACCCTGCACTCATTCCAGTCTGTAAGCTCCTACCCGACTAATGTTTCTGACAGGATAACATAATCAAATTCTCATTTGTAAATTCATTTTCATTTTCATTGTCTTGAACTATCAAGAAAATTTTGTACGTAACAATGAGATCATGATGAGAAACTATTGTTTCGAAAATAGTCACATCATCCTTACGAACTATTTTCACCGTGTCCCAAAAATCATTCACGTTATGATCCCCTTCATCTGCATCTTCGTGTTAACTCTCAACGACGTTATTTTTAACTAAAGTTACACAAATAGGAGTTGTGATTTTGGTTCAACTCAATTAAAACCTTCATCTCAACTTCAAAAGTAACCATTACTTGTGGATTTGAAATTGATGTATACTCACTGAATAGAAATCTCAATTTTATGTCGTACTAAGAGGGATCGACATTGAGTTTATTATGTAAATCGTGTTACATTTCTGCATACGATGTATTCGATCTTATTACAATTGCAGTAGCACCGCATCTTTCACTCGTCCATGGAACCTATTGATCATTTTCATTAATTTCAAAATTACCAAAATAACAAATCGGGACTACAGCTGATTCTGTATTTATTATGGAACATAATTTGTTTAAAAAAAGATAATTAGAAGATAAAAAGGGGAAATCGATGACTGGATCCAGCCAGTTGGAAATCGACATCCCAGCAGTCGGCCAGGTCTGTCGGCTATTTATCTATGCAGATGAATTTTTTTTCCATTTTTGCTTAAGAAAATTATAGATCCTTTTAAGATTGTAAAATTTTATTTGTTCATTTAAAAATAAGATTTAACGATTAAAAAAATTTACTATTTCAACGAAAACGATATTAAAAATACGTAATTATACCTACCGATTCAAAGTGATGGCTAGAAGTAATATTTTTTTTCTGAGCATTTGATAAATTTACGAGATTTTAAGATTGAGACAGATAAAAAAAGAAACAATTTTTATCAGTGTTGGAGTAATCAAATAAAGAAAGTGACTTCGTTTTAAAAATTTTAAGTAGAAAATGTTTGATTTCTACTTTGTATTACTTGTAATTTAAATGGTGTTATTATCTTTTAAATAACGGCATATTTTTGTAATTGTACAACTTACTTAAAAATATCTTTGTCTTTTAATCAATAAAGAGTCATTTTGGTGAATTGCAAAAAAAAAAAAAAAAAAAAAAAAATGGCTCATGTGAAAATGGTTATATTAAATATGCCCAATTAAAAAATTACCTCAATTAGAAGTCTTTCCCTCTCCTTTGATATCAAATATGGTTAATGTGGGACATCTAAAACATCTTTCCCTGATGGCCTTTTCGATGGGAAAAAGACTGTTAATAACAATACAAAAAAGTCATCTTTGACCAGACCACACCCTTTTCTCTTCTTTGCCGCCATGGCACCAAACTCACCTACACGCCATTAATGTATGACAGGACCTTCAAC
The DNA here is from genome assembly GCA_019395295.1 of Osmanthus fragrans. Classification (NCBI taxonomy): domain Eukaryota; kingdom Viridiplantae; phylum Streptophyta; class Magnoliopsida; order Lamiales; family Oleaceae; genus Osmanthus; species Osmanthus fragrans. The sequence goes on from CM033361.1 coordinate 10,150,429, forward strand.
ACTAATGTTCAGTCATATTTTTGGCCTTTTTAAATAAATAAAAAAAAATCGATATTATTGAAGCAAATAAATGTTATAAGTTCAAGTCTTATTGATGTCCATTTAAATGAATTGAGCACGATTTAGATTTTAATTAAAAAAACCAAAAAGTAATCATGCCTACATGTGGGGGCGTATTATCTATTCATTAAATTTTTTTTATCAAATGATTCAATATAATTTTATTTAAAAAAAAAAAAAAAAACTATATATAAGAAGGTACGTGCAATTAATGGGTGGCATGACCATATTAAGTGAAGTGTGTGACTTTCTAGACTGAAAGGGAAGCATCTTTAACTAATTAATTGTTCATCATGGCGGGCAAAAGAATAGGAATCCTATGGTTACACATTAATTATGATGTTCCGTTTCAAGGTTATAATTGGCATTTCGACTCTTGTTATGGTTGCAAAATAGATGTTGCCGCTAAGACTTGATAGAATTAAGGAAGAAATGTTTAGTGAAAAAAATATATATCATTGCATATTATTGTTCACTAAAACGATGCCTTTTTAGATTCAACTTTTATTCACATTTTTGGAATTACTATCAAATTTTCTCTCATTCTGACTGACTCTAAACAAATCTCACTTTCTACAAAAGCAAATCTTGAGGCAACTTCATGTCTTATTCGATATTTCGGTTCATTTGACATTTTTATGTGGTTTTTCAAGGTTTGTGAAAGATTTATGCATTTTTGTGATTCATTGTCCTTTGGAACCTCCCTCTGATAAGCTTGTGCTGGCATACACAAGTTTATGCTTCGACAACGATATCCATAAACTTATCCAATTGAGTATAAGTGGCACATTGTAATTCGTACACTTAGAACAATATTTTGAAATTGAGTCTAATTATTGATTCGGAAAAAGTAAACGTTCAGGAAAGAATCGTGAAAAAAGTAAATCAATCAATCAATTTTTTCCTTTTTAAATTTTTTATTTTTTACATATAAACTGGCAAAACTCGACCCAGTCATCTCAAAAGACATCATATACTTGATATAATTTTAATAATATGGCACCCAAACAATAACGTGTAATGAAAAATGTCCTATTTCCTTTCAATAAAATGTCATATTAATGATATTCACCATGTTACATAACATGTGGTGTTATATGAAATGATAAGGTGGATAAAAAAATATATGGACAAATATTTTATTAAAATAAACAACTAAAATATCAAATCACATCTTATATATTTCATTATTCAACGTTTTGCATACTATTTTATTTTCCATCAAAAAAAAAATTCCTTTAAAGAATTTTTTAAGATTTATAAAATATCAAAATATATTATCTTCTTTTCTTAACTCTAACTTCAAATCAATAAAAGTTAATTAATTAACTAGAAAATGCTTCATTTGACTCTTTCAACATTTTAAAAACAAATAAAAATTCTTAGTTGTCATATTCTAATTAACAATATATGTTCAATGAAAATGATTTTAAAAATCAAATAAAACAATTTTTAATGTTAATTGTTATTCTATAGCTAAAAGTCAATTTCCTATCCATTTAAAGTTGTAATTCAGCGACTTAAAAGATTGTTAAGACTGCTTGCGTATATTTATTGGTATCAATTGCGGATGAATTTTTTTATTTTTTATTTTTATGCAAGAAAGCAATAGAAGAGAATAATTTATTATATAACTAATAAAAATATATCATTGTGTAATAATGAAAATGGAAAAAATAATGCATATGGTGCAATTAGACTCAACTGAATGTAGAAATGACAATTTGGCTCACCAGTTTGAGCTGCCAGTTACTCGACCCGAAAAAAGCTTGAGTCAGCCTAGCTCAAGGCTCAATCCAAGCCCTATGTTGAGGCACTGGGCCGAGCCCGAGCCGGCCTGTGTGGCTCGTCGGGTCAGCTAGGGAAAAAATGAAAAGAGGCAACTACACAGTTGCCTTTAAATAGGCAGCACACAACTGCCTTCTCACTGCTGCCTTTTTGGAGGTAGACTATGTGTTATATTTATATTAAAAAAATCGAGCCGACCCAAACGCTCAAGTCGAGCCTCGAATTTCGACTCGACTCATTGACATTTCTAACTGAATGTTATATTAAGAGGGATGGATGAATGAGAAAGAAAATATATATATATTTTTAGATTCTTGAATGAATATTTGGAAAATAAAAGAATAATTAAAATTTAATTCTTAAAGTGTTATGTAATGAAATACAAATGTTGTAATTTGTATTTTCAAATAAAAATATTTTGATCTTGTCGTAAAATTATAGAATAATTATTGATAACTATTTAATCTTATCAAGATACTTAGATAAGTTTTATTTAATTTGAAATAATATATTTATTCAGCTTGTAACTTTCATTGGAACCCTATAAATATGGATCCATCTTTATAATAAAATTACATACTTGAGTTTTGAATCTCTCTACTTTTTTTTTTTCTTGTTCTTTATTCTTATTCTTGTCTCTTAATAACTTTATAGCATATCATCAGCACAAGAATTCACCGAAATAGAGAGAACGTTCGAGATCAACATTGCAAAAAATCTCAAAATCTAGATCACTTGTATAGTTGTGTTCAAACATTGATATTTCAACGTTTTGTAATCTGATCATTGTGAAATTTTGATTTTAAAAAAATCCACAACTCATTGTTCTATAAATCCAATGGTTAGGATCAAAATTTAACGGTTCTTTCGTAAAAAATTGTTATGCGAACAATAATAAATATTTAATTGGCTTGAGAATCGTTTATTTTTAGATAACAGCAAAAAAAATTGAATTTGCACTTTTAAAGAATTTGAGAACATTCAAAGTTATTTAAATCTGTAGAATTCAAGTATCATGTTCATCAAATAAGTATCTTCCTATTTCAGTTCTTGCATATTATGCCGTTGCTCCTAAACAAGAAAGACTTTATATTTGATCAATATTCTAGGATAATATTGCATTGTTACTCATCTACTTATAAAGATATTCGATGTAATAAGTATCACATTGAGACAATAAAAGAAAATAATATTGAATATCTTCGCATAATTTATTTTTTATTTAGCCGGAAGCAGGTAAAAGAAAAACTCCCGCATTCTTATTATATTACATGTACTATACATTCATAAAAATGATTGAATCAAAACATTATCATGAACTCAAAGTTCTTTGACTAAAAAGATTTTATTATTTGACATCATTGATCAGGCAATAAAATTATTGAAAATTCACATATGATACTTGTTCTCTGTATTGAAAATTAGCATTGACCATCACTAATTAAAGTTGAGACTATATCCTATAATCTTAGAACTTAATTAAGTTAATATATAGGCCTAGCCACCTTCCATTTTGACCATTTAAATATAATTAATATCTAACATATGCATCTATTAGATGATTGCATGTATTGTTATAATATCTGGTATACTAGCTATAGATGCTCCATTTCGTATTGATTTCTTATAAAGACAAAGTATTAACATTATATAAATAACAAGCCTGAAGCCTTGTCATATTCGATTCTAAAGATAGAAGTTTTGGAAAAAAGATGGTAAATAGGGGAGACGATCGCAATTAAAAGATGGCAAATAAGGTCCAAGTACTTTAAATTAAAAAATGAATATATCTCGGTAAGTTATGTCTTAAAAACTAATTATAAAACATGTATCACCTCTATTAGATGAAGACGTATTATCTACTTAGGTTGAGAGGGGTGAGGTAGTGAAAAAGGAACATCCAATGGATTTGAAATCTATTTTGGTTTATCAGTTAGGCATGAGGAGTGATCAATCTAGCGAGCATAATTAGCGATGAGAGAATATATATGTTCTTGAGATACGAGCTATATGAAATGGGGTAGCATAATTGTGGTTAGATCTTTTCACGTGTCATTTATGGATTGGTTGTATGTGCTGGCCACTTACTCGATTAACTTGTTGTTTGATGTTCTTTGTATATATATTGACCATATTAAAAAGATTTATGTATTATTATATTAAGTGTGCACATTGCACGTGTGCAGTTATATACTCTTGATTGATTATCGTGATTGTTTGTACTTGAGTTATTGACTTTAGCCCTTTATGAGTACGTGGAGGAGGTAATGTATGTGTTTCGAATCTGAGACATAGATTGCTGAGCTTACTGTATTTGGGTTATACCGGATTTGGGAATGTTAAGTGAATATCGGATATTGAGTGAATACCGGATTTGGAAGTGTTGAGTGAATACCGGATATTGAAGTGTAAATACCGGATTGAGTGCATGCCGGATATTGGAAGATATTGTAAATACCGTAAATTGATTCCTTTATTACCGGTATTTGCCTATAAATACCGGTGCTTGTAACTTACATTTAGATTATCGAATATACTTTTAGATCTCAACAGATTTCCCGCCATTTCATATCTTCATCCTCTCATTTCTTTGCAACTTAACATGGTATCATAGCTATAATTGAAGCTTCCGTACAATGGCAAATGATTCAAGTGTTGCAGTAGATCTACAAAATCCATGTGATCACACGAATTCGTCTGGTGATTCATCTGTTGGAGACATGGCTTCCGGAGACAACAACTCTCCTCTCAGTCGATCGATTTCTGATCCTGCAAGTCCTCCTTACTATCTTTACTATGGAGATAACACAGGTATGCATATCATATCGATTGTTCTCACTGAGGACAATTATTCGACGTGGAGTCGAGCTGTGGTTATGGCATTAAGTGTCAAAAACAAAGAAGGTTTCATTGATGGAACCATAGGTAAACCGAACAAGGATGATCCACTATTTAGTGTGTGAAGAAGATGTAATCATGTAGTTTCTTCAGGAATCATCAATTCTATCCCCAAAGAGCTTTATGCTAGTGTGATGCATAAGGATTCTATCAGGGAAGTATGGATCGAGCTTCGAGATAGGTATAGCCAAGGAAATGGCACACGCATCTATGAATTGAAGAAACAAATTGCTTCAATTTCACAGGAAAATGGTTCTGTTAGCTCCAATTTTAACAGGTTCAAAGGATTTTGGGAAGAGTTGGATAATTACAGACCTGACATGAGCAACAATTGCTACAAGTAGGAAGATCAAGTTATGCAATTTTTAATGGGGCTAGACAATCATTTTTCTGTTGTTCGAAGTCAAGTGTTGTTGATGGATCTATTACCTTCTTTAAATAAGGTATTTGCACTCATTTTGCAAGATGAAAGGCATAAAGATGTTGCTGCTAAAAGGCAAGAGCACTTCGAGGCAGCTATCTTAGCTGGTAAAGTAATTAATGGATCAAGTGGAAATCAAAGGTTTAACTTATACAATTCATTTCAGAGGAAAGATAGACCTATATATAGCTATTGCGGTGAACGTGGACATATCAGAGGGAAGTGCTATAAACTTGTAGGTTATCCTCCAGGCCACAAACTTGCTAAAGGAAAAACACCTATTGCCAATGCAGTGGCTCATGTTCTAATTAACAGGAAATCTGAGGAAGTTAATTCTCAGTCAAATGTTCATTTTACTCCAGATCAATGCCAGCAAATCCTCGCTATGCTTGTTGCACAATTACAAACCCAGTTATCTACCAATAATTCGAAATCACAAGACATTCCACTAGCCTCATCAGCTATTCCTGATCATTCTAGTTTTTCAGGTAATAAATTCTGTCACAATGATAAAACCAATGGAATCAAATGGATCATTGATACTGGAGCATCAGAACACGTGGTTTGCTCCGGCACATATTTGACTATTATCACGGCTAAGACAGATGCATCTGTTAGACTACCAAATGGAGATCATGTGGCTGTAACTAACATTGGCACTGTGAAGTTATCTGATTAATTGGTTTTGACTGATGTTCTCGTTGTGCCATCATTCACATTTAACCTAATATCTGCTAGCAATTTGGTGCTTAAACATAATTGTTTTCTAATGTTTGTGTATAATTCTTACTTTGTGCAGGATCTTTCCACGTTGAGGATGACTGGTAGGCAAACTTAAGGATGGATTATATAGCTTTCAACCTCTTGATCACTAGTCTACATTCATTGAATCTCATCGGTTCCCTTCTCAAAATTGTAAACATATTATATCATGTTGCAGTCATGTTTCTAATCTTCATTGAAATAAAGTTATTGCTACTTCTTGTAATTCTCATATCACCAATAATATCAAAAGTAATATTGATATATGGCATTACCGATTAGGTCATGTGCTTTTTTCCAAATTTTCTGCATTTCATAAGTATGGTCCTGATTTGATATTCAATAAATCCTTACAATGTTCGATTTGTCCTTTGGCTAAGCAACATAGACGTTCCTTTCCCGTTAGTGAGACAAGGGCTTCCAGACCCTTTGACATCATTCATTGTGATATTTGGGGACCTTACTCCACTCATTCTTTAAATAGATCACAATACTTTCTCACTATAGTTGATGACTATAGTTGAGTGACTTGGACATACCTAATGAGATATAAGTCTCAAACCAAACATATAATTCAAAATGTTTACTCTCTAATTCAGACACACTTTCACAAGAACATAAAAACACTAAGGTCTGACAATGGAGCTGAGTTCTCTCTGACTCATTTCTTTAATTCTAAGGGCATTTTACATCAAGTCAACTGTGTTGAAATCGTACAGCAAAACTGTATTGTTGAAAGGAAACACCAACATATCCTAAATGTTGCTAGAGCTCTTAAATTCCAAGCATCTTTGTCACATAGGTTCTGGAGTGACTGTGTTCTAATTGCTATACATCTCATTAACAGAACTCTCACTTCTATTCTTGCTGACAAATGCCCTTATGAAATCCTCTATAATGTTGTTCCTTCATACTCTCATCTCAGGGTATTCAGCTGTTTATGCTATGCTGACACATTGAAAATAAACAGAACTAAGTTCGATCCTCGAGCTACACCCTGTATATTCATTGGTTATCGTATTGGTATGAAAGCTTACAAACTCCATAATCTTCATACTAATACCACTTTTTATTCCAGGGATGTTATTTTTCATGAAAGCATCTTTCCATTTCATCATCCTTCTTTCCTTCAGTCATTATTTGATTTTCTTACATTTCCACAGCATAATCAAACTCTCTTCCCGCCTCAGATATTTTCATATCATGATGTCTCTAATTCATCTCCGGCTTCTGTTTCTACTACCATTTCATCTTCCTTTCCTGACATTTTTGCCACATCAACTCCTACTTCATCTGAAGTTTCATCTCTTCCACCTTTGGTACCTATTCGACAATCAAAAAGAATAATCAAACCACCCTCTTACCTCTCAGATTTTTACTGTAATCTAGCCTCTCAGTTACCTACCTCTACATTAGACTCTTTGGGAAAAAGTCATGTTTCAGGTACGCAATATCCCATATCCAAACATCTTAATTTCACTCGGCTATCTCCTGCACATAGAAATTATGCTTTATCTCTCTCCACTATGTTTGAGCCTCAGTCTTTTCAAGAAGCATCCAAGCTTTCAAAGTGGTGTGATGCCATGGCTTTGGAGTTTAAAGCATTGGTTTCCAATCAAACCTGGGATGTTGTTAAACTCCCAAAACATAAGAGGCATGTAGCTTGCAAATGGGTATATAAAATCAAGCTTCATTTCGATGGCACTGAGGAGAGAAAGAAAGCTCGCCTAGTTGTAAAAGGGATTTACTCAGCAATCAGGTTTAGATTATGAGGAAACTTTTTCTCCTGTAGCAAAGTTGGTCACTGTCAAAACCATGTTTGGCTGTTGCAGCCCAATTGTAATGGCATTTACATCAATTAGACATCAGTAATGCCTTTCTCCATGGTGAACTGAATGAAGAGGTGTATATGACAATGCCTCAAGGTTATGAGCAGCAGGGGGAGAATGGAGAACGATTGGTTTGCAAATTAATTAAGTCTATCTATGGACTTAAACAAGCCTCAAGGTAGTAGAACACTAAGCTTACATCATATATTCTGTCACAATGTTTTAAGCAGTCAAAGGCTGACTATTCATTGTTTAGCAAACATAATGGCTGCTCATTCACCATTTTACTAGTTTATGTAGATGATATCATAGCTGGTGGAAATGATTTGACATATATTGATCAGTTTAAGAAAGGACTGAATGATAAATTCAAACTGAGGGATTTGGGGATCCTCAAGTATTTCCTTGGGCTTGAGGTTGCTAGGACTACAAAGGGCATCTCCATTTGCCAAAGAAAATATGCCCTAGATGTCTTGTTTGATGCGGGTATTTAGGGGTCAAACCAGCAGCAACTCATCTACCACATAACTTGAAATTAAACAAAGATAAAGGAGAGAGTGTCCTGGATGTTAGTGAGTATATGAGGTTAGTAGGAAGACTACTCTACTTAGCCATAACTAGGCATGATCTATCCTATGCCGTTCAGTTGTTAAGTCAATTCTTACAATCACCTAAGCAACCTCACATGGAAGCAGTACATCATGTTCTGAGGTATTTAAAGGGTACACCAGGACAGGGTTTCTTCTTTGAAAACAAACCAGACTTACAACTCAAAGGTTACTATGATGCGGAATGGGTTGCTTGCTCGGACACTAGAAGGTCAATCACCGGATATTGCATCTTCCTTGGAAATTCCCTGATATTATGGAAGTCCAAGAAACAGCATACGGTATCAAGGTCTTCTGTTGAAGAAAAATACATATCAATGGCAGCAGCCGTATACGAGTTGAGTTGGTTGAAGAGCTTGCTGAGTGATTTAGGTGTCAAGCAATCCAAGGCAGCATTACTATTATGTGACAATCAGTCTGTTATCCATATATCAAACAATCTGGTGTTCCATGAAAGAACAAAACATATCAAGATAGATTGTCATTTGGTTGGAGATAAAGTTCAAGAATGTGAAGTAAAAACGCTATATACAGCATCACAAAATCAGGTCGCTGATCTGTTGACAAAAGCTATAGGTGGAACCAAGTTTAAATTTTTGTTATGCAAGATGGGAATATTGAATATATACTCCTTATCTTGAGGGGGGGTGTTGAGCTTACTGTATTTAGGTTATACCGGATTTGGGGATATTGAGTGAATACCGGATATTGAAGTGTAAATACCGGATTGAGTGCATACCAGATATTGGAAGAGATTGTAAATACCGAATATTGTAAATACCGTAAATTGATTCCTTTATTACCGGTATTTGTCTATAAATACCGGTGCTTGTAACTTACAATTAGATTATCGAATATACTTTTAGATCTCAACAGATTTCCCGCCATTTCATATCTTCATCCTCTCATTTCTCTGCAACTTAACATAGGTAACATCTGTGATTCTAATTTTATTTGTTTACCTTGATTAAGCAAGTATAAATTTAGTGTTGTTTGCTTGCAGGTTTATTTAATATCAAGATGGAGATTTGTTGGGTTTTAATTCTCAATAAATCTCAGACAATGATGTCAAAACGAATTGGATTAAATATATCAATACCATATTGATTGGCTCGACTCGAAAACAATTTGAGCTATCGGAATCAACTTATTAATTAAGATTGCTCGTGGCCCATTTCACTTGTGGATTGCCCATTTATCCTATTTCTTAGGCCTATTTTGGTTCCCATACCTAACCTATATATGTGTCATTTCACTTTGTCTGAATCGTGTGCTGAATTGCAGAGAAAATTGTGAGGCAATCATTTTTGGTGCTTTCTCGCCCTTTGCGCTTGAGTTTGCTAGAAAACGGCAACTAAAGTGAATAAGTTGTGGGTTCAAGCCTCTATTTTGGTTGGTGTTTGATTGGATTTTATAGTTGAAACTACTCGGATTTTGCAAAAAATGAAGTAATTCCACTACAAACATGTAATGCACAATTCTCAACATAATGATTTTGTAAATACTCGTATAAATAGATTAATTATATTGTGGTGGATGTAAACACAAGTCTGTATCATGTTATCTTGTACTAAATGAAATTTGATATTTTTATAATAAGCAAGGTTATATTCAGCTTATCTAGCATGACTATTAATACTATCACTGAAAAAATAGTATACCTCAAGTATATAACTTAAGTGATATTATAGTGAAGGAGTAAATACACATTGTACTCTTTCTCTCTCTAATTAAGATTTTGTTCAATTAAATTTTCATGTCAAATTTTTAGTGAGACAAGTTTTGTAATGTATTCAGAAGAATAATCCACTCTTTTTTCTTCACTAGAAAATTTTTTTACAAGATTTTTTCTAGAAAGGTTTTAACGAAATATATTATTTGTGTAATAAATATCCATGACCTATAAAAAAATTTCTTAAAATAATACTCTTGTGTGTTATAAATTCTATATGAAACTTTTGAAGAGAACTGCAGACGATTTGTACATTATTGATCCATCATGCATACTAAAGTCGAGTAAGGATAGGAAAATATTTTGTATGAAGACAATATTATTTGTGAAGGATTTAACAAAACATTACGAAATATACCTCATCAAAATTGTGATATTGAAGACATTCAGTACAAGTGGACCTAGCATGGTTTAGTTTGAGTTGATTTTGAGCTCAACCCTAAACTAAAACTAACTTGACCTGTTTGGATAAATTCCAAATAAATTGACCCAATTCAATTGTTGAAATCGAATCAAACGAAATCAAACAAAATCGATTTGCATAGGTTTGATTTGGGTAGTCGATTTAAACATTTGTTTGAATTAAAAAAATTTGCTCAACTATTTTGGATAAAAAAAATATTTGCATATATATAGATTTTTTTTTTCTTTTGCGCTTCCATAGTGTGTGTGTGTGTGTGTGTGTTAATATATATATGGATAAATGGTCGATATTTCCAAAATCATCTTATATATCCGATAGTTACCAGCAAACAATTACATCAAAATGAAAAAAAAAAATGCTGAAATATAATTTGGAGTTTACATATACCATTCTTCTCCTTGCTTTTCTTTTCTTTTGGAATTTGAAGTTTTAGTAGAAAAACTGTAAACGATACAAATTATTTGAGAAAGAATTGAATTTAAACTTTTATTATTTTATTTGTCAAGTTTAAAAATATGAATTTTAAAATGAAAAATAAAATTTAAAAAATGTATTAGCATGTTGAGTCGATTAATTGACAGGTTGGTTGCTTAAATCACAATCAACCCAACCTGACTTTTTAATGGTTAAAATTAATAGAATCAAATCGATTTTTTTGGTTCAAAACAACCCAAACCGACTCGACTCAATTTGGTTTAGTCGATTTTTCTATTTGTTTTGCTGACCCCTAAGTACAATAGATGGTTGAATCGATACAATGAGTTTTATTAATTGAAATTAGGGGAGTAATTGTACTCTCTTTTTTGTTCGCTCATGTTTTGTCCCATTTTGTGACTCCAATTTTGTTATTATTATGTGTACTTTTTTTCGCCTTCATTTGGTATTTTTGTTTCACTGAACTTTTGCCAAATTAAGATTTTTACAAGATCATTATTATGCAAATAATCATCAAAGGGGAGTGTTGTAAAATTACTGAATAATTATTGATTGCTATCTTTTTAGGACACTTTGATAAGTCTTATTTACTCTACAAAAGTGTTCAAATTGTAACTTTCATTTGAACAATAAAAACATGTTTCAATCTTTATAATGAAATCACACGAGTTTTGCACATCTCTATTTTTTCCTATTATTCTCATTTCTTATTATTGTCTTTCTCTATAGTTTTATAATAGATATTTTTAATTATTTTTAATTTTTGTTAATTCCCTTAAAATAACTAAAAAATTTGACAATTAACTTTAAGCGTGATGCTACATGTACACTTTTGATGTACATAATATTTTACGCAACCTCACATGGAGAGAGGCTGTATATAATTTATTATGTGTGGACTTCCTCCATGTAAGAGGGATGTAACTCATTATGTATATCAAAAATGTACAAGTAAACTAATCATAACTTTAAAATCAATCAATCAACAACAAAGACTATTGAGTCCCTAAAATGGTAGGTTTGTGTAATACTATTTAGCACAATTTATGTTACAACACGAGGTGCCACTAAATGTCATTTAATGAAAGGTACAATTAAATAAATCACTTAATTACATCTTTAATTGAACATATCACATAATATTATATAGAGTGGTGCTCTAATATCAATGATACTATTTAACATTATTCTTTTTTTTTTTAGGGGTAATTGGCGCAAAACGTCCCTACCTTTGTATGTTTTTGTGCAAAACGTCCCCACCTTTCGTTTTTTTGGTGTAAAACGTCCCTACCTTTCACTTTCTTGGCGCAAAACGCCCTTTTGGCCAATTTTTAACTTAAAATGACCAATATACCCTTCCTTTTAAATAGAAAAAAAGAAAAGAAAATGAAAATAAAGAACAAATTTCAAATACAGGTCCAAACGTTTTAAAAAGTGCAAATAACCCTCCAAACTTCAAATTCTTCCCCCACCTTACCCCCACCTGCCGTCGCCTGCCAGTCCACCTACAGCCGTCAAAGCCGTCGGACTTGGACACCGGTCGATAGCCCTTAACTTCCTCTTCAACTCCCATCCAACCTCTCCCAACTTCATAAAGTATTTTGGCCGAAATTAATGCTCAAAGTTCGCTGCCAAAAATTTTGAAAATCTCCGGAAACATCATCTCCGGGCGCCCCCCACGATCGCATTTGACCCTGACCCATGGTTGGACTAGGTGCGCCAGGTGAAGGCGAACCCAGCCCAGGTGGTCTGCCACCATGGGTCATCTGGAGGGCGTCGAAATCTGGCTGTTTCTGTGGCATTTTCGCGAGCGCATGCGACTGGATTTTTTTGCTTTGAAATTGGTGATTGTTGGTTGCTTGTTGGAGGAAATTGTTTTCATAGGTAGCTTCGACTTGATGAGGGGAGTCCACCAGTAGTGGATTCCGGCCGGTTGGGTGGCCAGACGGCGAGTTGTGGGTGTTTGACCAATTTTCAGGCTGCAATTTTTGAATTTGATTTCAGGCCAAATTACAATGAGTTATGGGGATTTCTTGGGATGTAGTTGTAAAGGGTAATGAGGAGAACATGTTGGGACCAACTGTTAAAAGTTTGGGCGGCCGGAAGTCGCCGAAAAATGAGCTCATGCATTCGGCTGAAAAGGGGCAAGAGATTTTTTTTTGTTCTTCATATTTTTAAGTTTTGGATTGATTTGCATTTTTTAGAAAGTTTAGGAGTAAGATTGCAACTTATTCTTGATTTTCCTTTTCTTTTTTTTTGTTCTATTTAAAAGGAAGGGTATATTGGTCATTTTAAATTAAAAATTGGTCAAAAGGGCGTTTTGCGCCAAGAAAGTGAAAGGTAAGGACGTTTTACACCAAAAAACGAAAGGTGGGGACGTTTTGCACAGAAACATGCAAAGGTAGGGACGTTTCGCGCCAATTACCCTTTTTTTAGTACCACTCTATATATCAATGATACTATTTAATATTATTCATTTTTTTAATGAGTAATCTCATATAGGCTTACTGGGGTTGCAATCTCAGTTTAGATTGCGCTAGATGATAGACCAAATCAAATGTGAAATTAAATAACTTATTTAATTTCACTTATCATTTAATGCTATATTAACGTCATATGAATGGAGGTTGCAACCCCAATAAGGTTAAATAACACTACTCTTTTTTAATTATGTATTCGACTTTAATTTGAGTCTTTGACTCTAGATCTCTCTTATTTATTTTTTTAAGTCGGGAATCCGTGGAATTTGTTAATACATTGAATTTATATTGAATGAAGATGTAATTATTACAACAAAACACAGTTGGGGATTTGTAGAAAATGAAAAATGATAATTTAAGGTATTCTGATAGTCTAAGATTATTGGTAGCACGTGGAGGATACGTCTAAAACGCATGTTCCACAGGGCACGGCCGTCACCCGTCACGACAGAGGAGTCTGCACGCAATTGAACTTCAAACTGTGTAAATCATTTTCAGCGTGTTTGTAGTTTGTACGCGTGGCGTTACACGAGCGGCAACCCACATGACAATTTACCTACTTACCATGTGCCGCTGCGCAACACGACAACATTGTATTGCCCTTTTTCTATAACCAAATTCTAAGCTCTAGTGGTAACATTGACGTTTGAGAGGGAGGGACAACAACCTAAATGCGTGTTAAAATGGAAACTACGACTTCGAGGAAGGATCGTAGATTTAATGTTTACCTGGATACAGGACATGGTGCGATTAAGGATCTAATAGTACGATATCATAGATATAGATTAAGTCCATGTTTGAAAAGTGTTTATCTTATGCGGATGCGGGATAGGGTATGATTAATGTCTGTCGGCACGGTAAGATAAATATAGATTAAATATGTGTCTAAAATGTGTTTATCTTATCTGAAAGTATGATAGGTGACTGATGTTGTTTGTAGCACAAGGGAAGGGTATTGATGTATATTAAACCTCAATGAAATGGCTTTCCATTGGAAAAGTCCAACGGAAAGCATGGGATTGGAAAATAAAGCACAATTAGACCCCCTTGGATGTGATTAAGGTCTAACAGCACGGTATGCCAGATATAATTTAAGTCTGTGTTTGGGCAATGTTTATATTATAAGCGCTTTTCATTAAACTAATTCTTATTCATACATTTGATAGGATTGATAAATATTATTCACTTTTCTATCACTTATTTTTATCTACCAACTTCTTCATTACTCATTACTTTTCAACCGTGCATAAATATTGTTTAACAAGATAAATTGAGAAAAAAATTTATAATTTTGTATGTTGTAAGGTTTTCATTTCTAATACTGCATATTGAGAATGCCCCTGTAGTGTGTTTTTGTACATTAAATTGAATGGCTAAGTAAATAACTAAGAAATTCCGGCACTTATCATTCTTTTCTTTAGTTATTAAATATCAAGTGCAATGCACCAACCTTGTTCCACTTATTTTTATGCTATCTGATGAAGTGCAGAAGGAGTTAGAGTTTATGTTGAAGTGGGACCGACGTAAGCAAAATGGTTCAATTCCATGATTTCATGATAACTTCGGGGTTGTTCGTTTTTGGCGAATTTCTAGTCTAATTCGATTGGAAACGGGTTAATGATCACAACTCACAGCTTTGTCATGACGTGTGTCGAATTTTGGGCAAATTCCATCGTTTAAGCCCTCAATTAGGCGTTTTTGCTATTTATGGTAATTTCAATTTTCGCAATATCTCATTCAATAAAATTCGGATTCGAATTTTGTTTGTTGAAGGATGATCCTGATTCTTAGAAGTTTCAATTATAGTTGCAAGTTCAAATTTTTTCATTTATGGAATCTTTTTTTTAATTTTATTATTTATTTTCCGAATTTTGCTAGGATTTTACTATTTAAAGCATCATAAGCCCTTTGAGGCAACGATTTTTGAATTGAATAAAATTTTCGTGAGTTTTTCTCATATTTGTGTCGTTCATTTTTCCTATAATCTTCTACTGCGTCACTATCCATATAACAATTAGTAAAATTTTGTCACGTCTTTATCTTCTTTACTCACATAAATCTTATATGTTTGGTATTGTTTTTTAAAATTTATAAGTTGGTCAAATATCATTTTTATTTATACATTGTGTAGGATTCATAACTTTTATCTACATTCATGATACTCGCATCTTATAGTCAATAAAATACTTTAGCAAATGCTCTTCTATGCATCAGAGTTGTCTTGAAGTGGTTCAACTTGGGATGCATATTATCAAAGCTCAATTCCAATACCAATAATCGATGATTTGACAATCATTAAGTGATTGTTGTCACATATTCATTAATAGTTGAAGTAAAATACTTCAATAAAATAAAATAGTGGACATCGTTTATAGATTGTTATACCATCTAGTTAGTCGAAGTGATGAAATTAGATAGAGTTACCTGATTGAAATGAAATTAAGGTGTAGTTATCTAATTAAATAAAATTGAAGCACAATTATGTGATTTGAATATAATAAAAGAATACTTTACCACAAAAAAATCATCATTTTACAACATTACTTAGAAAGAGTGAATCGGAAATTATGAAACCTACGTCAAGTGGTGTATTACCTATTATGATATTATCCCATTAAAATGAGATAGTCATTAAGAGACATGTGGAAGCATCATATGAACACAGTTGGTATCAAAGTTAAGAAAAGGCCGAAATCTACTTTGGTCGAAGTGCCCAATGAAGGGGCCGAAGTCCCACCTCTTCAGGTCGAGCCGCCTCTATGTTCAAGCCGAGCTGCTGAATGACGAAGTGCCTGCTGTAACTGTCAAATCATTCTACCGAACTGCTCTACGTCCAATACCTCACCTCATACATCAAGGTTCTCAATACAAACAAATCTGGAGAACATCTTTGAGAGTGATTAATGAGACGTTTTGTATTAATTAGCTTCAAACTAGGAATTGTGCGGCTGACCCCTTGTCAGTGTAATTAATTTAATGAATGAGTGATAGAAGGTCTAGGTAGATAGGATATTGTCACGTGGATATGATCCCACGATGGACACCTCGGCTCCTTGATATAAATAGCAAGTCTTATAACATTATTGAGGATACTTAACTTGATATTTGAAAGGGCTTATGCTAGAACTCTTTACAATACAAAATACATCTATTGTCTAGAGAATCCTCACATCTTACTCTTACATTTATTATTAAATTACAATCTTGTTTAAGATCAAACTCATATCATTGACAAGCAATAACTTGTACGACAAGACAATCACACGTTGGTACTCCAACTCATCATTTCATATCATCGTTCCAATCATTGTCCCCAGCTGTCTTGCCGAAGTTCATCCATGTGTGCGAGTCCGATATCGACATCTGTTGACAACATTTTTTGGGGTCAACATTACCTTAACGTGTTATAATTCACTCAAAATACATATTTGTACAAATTGATACATGAAGACATAAAAAAAACACTTGCACTTAAAATTAGGGACTTGCTTAATTGCCAAGAAGTGGTGTTGTTTTTTGGGTGTCCAAAAAGTCACAATGAAAGAAACATTGTCTATGGTTGGCTCATATTTATAAATTGAACGTAAAAATTCATATTTATTTTTTATCTACATATTTTAAGAAACTCATAAGTACTATCGATTTTGTTACTCCTCGTATACAAAGCTCTCAATAAAAACCATGTAGAGGTAAATTTGGCAATCAACCAAATCAAAACAAAGAAAGACAAAAACTACCTTTGAGATCGAAATGCCCCTCAAGACCGAATTATTTCCTTTTAAGGGAGAGGCCGAAGTGCTTCATCCTAGTCAAAACAACTTCACATCCAAAGCTCCATACTGTCAAAGTATTTGCTGTCTTTGAGACAGATTTTAGGAACGATTGATGTAACGTTTGTATAACATGTTAGACCTGTCAGCTTAGAATGGTAAGACAGCCGACCACTTGTCAATAAAAGTTATCAATGTAATTAATGTATGATAGAGTGATGTATTAGGTCTATTAGATGGAGTCACGTAGATCTGATCCGACGATTACCACGTTGATCTGATCACTATAAATAGCAACTCTTGTAACATTGTAAATAGAGTTCTTTTTGACAAACAAATATACAAGTAAATTTTATATACTCAAGGTTCTAGACTCTCATTAATATTTTAATA
This sequence comes from Osmanthus fragrans, assembly GCA_019395295.1. Classification (NCBI taxonomy): domain Eukaryota; kingdom Viridiplantae; phylum Streptophyta; class Magnoliopsida; order Lamiales; family Oleaceae; genus Osmanthus; species Osmanthus fragrans. Next base: position 10,168,029 of record CM033361.1, read on the forward strand.
CTAAGTTGCGTGAAAAAAACTTATTTATTACTTCATCCTTCTTCCTTTCTTTTGATTTTAATACGTGTACACTTGTGGGTTAGATATCTTTTGACGCGTTTTTTGGGTCAATAAATTTATTTATTACTTACGTTTATTTATTTAAAATTTCGGTGCACTTGTTAATTAAGAATAATAGATTAAAACTACATGATTTGGTCGACAGGTAAAGTCGTTACCCGTTAGGGAACTTTAAGGAGGGATAAGGTAATTGGTCTTTTCTTTTTCAGACAGTTGCTTCGATTGGCTCAAACCAAATTTAACCTTATTTAAATTGGATATTTTACATTACCCTATTGCGGCTGCATATGCCTCTATATAGTAGGTCAGCCTTTATTTCCTTGGCCCGAAAGCACCATACCCCACCCCCAAAATAAAAAGAAGTAAAAGAGGGAAAAGAGATCCTTGTAGTACATTGGTCATCAACTTTTGACTCAGAATATTAGTTTTTTTTTTTTTTTTTTTATACATTTTGCTCATATTTGGTCCCTTTAAAATTTAAAATTTTTATTACAATATCATTATTCACCACATACTTACACAATAAAATATTATACACACGAACCAATAAAATTTCTTTACTTTTTAACAATATATTCTCCAAAAAATACTATTTAAAATTCTTTAATTTTTCAAATAATGTATATCAAATAAGGGCCAGTAGACAAAAATACATTCCGTTAAAATATTACGTGCAAAGCATGCAGAGTGACATTTTGATAATAACATAGCTAAACATTAATAATAAATAAATAACGAATGAAAGAAAAAGAATATATATATATACTAACTCCTTCCCATCCTACACCCTGGTGTGGTTAACCTCGTTATATTTTATCTAAAAGATTAATAGCACAAAACGTCCATATATTTGCATTGTAGTGTGCAAAACATCCATACGTTTTAATTTTTTGACATTTTCACCCCTATTTTCACGTTTCATTGCGAAAAACGTCATTTTCACCAATTTTAAAGTAAAATGATCGATATACTCTCCTATTTAAATAAAAAAAATAAAGAACAAATTTCAATCTTATTCCTATACATTTTAAAAATTACAAATGAGTCAAAATAAGTTATGAAAATGTTTAATAGCACAAAACGTCTCTACGTTTGACCTGTAGTGTGCAAAACATCCCTACGTTTTAAATAGGTGACAAGGACGTTTTACAAAATGAAACGTAGAAATATGGATGAAAATGTAAAAAATTTGAAACGTAAGGACGTTTTGCACACTACAGGGCAAATTAAAGGACATTTTTACTATTAAGCGTTATTAAAATATTAAAAATAACAAAAAAATTATTAATCTCTTCTCTTCTTCTCCAAATGGGGCCATCACTTTAGAAGCCAAAAAATTTCGGCCAACTAACGCTCAAACCATTGGATCTCCATACCACCGGAATGCCATCATTTTCCTTTACACAGACCACCGAACATCCAATTTTCATGTCAACGGATTTGTTCCCCACCAACAGTAGTTTCCACCATCGCGGATCACCCATTTCGGCTTCGTCATATCATGCTACACCTACTACACAATGGGCTTCAATCAATTTCATTCTAATATGTCTCAAAATTTCTGGTCAATTATTGCCCAATAAGAAATTGAAAGTTGTTGCCGTAGATTTTGATTTTGATTTTGTGCATCTGTTGATGTTTTAAGACCATGAAGAGATGCGTCCTGGTAAATATAGTCGATTGGTGTATTAGGTGATAAGTGTAGAGAGGAGTGAGGGATTTTCGATGGTTGGCCAAAGTATTTTGGCTTCTAAGGCGACGACTCCATTTGGAGAAAAAGAGAAGAGAGAAATAATTTTTTTTGCTATTTTTAATATTTTAATAATACTTAATAGCACAAAATGTCCCTACGTTTGGCCTGTAGTGTGAAAAACGTCCATACGTTTCAATTTTTTTCCACTTTCATCCCTATTTCTACGTTTCATTGCGGAAAACGTCATTAGCGTCAATTTAAAACGTAGGGACGTTTTGCACACTACAGGTCAAACGTAGGGACGTTTTATGCTATTAAACCTTTCCATAACTTATTTGGACTCATTTTTAATTTTTAAAATGTATAGAAGTAAGATTGAAATTTGTTCTTTATTTTTTTTTATTTAAATAGGAGGTTATATCGATCATTTTACTTTAAAATTGGTGAAAATAACGTTTTCTGCAATGAAACGTGGAAATAGGGGTGGAAATGCCAAAAAATTAAAACGTATGGATGTTTTGCACACTACAATGCAAATGTAGGAACGTTTTGTGCGATTAAGTCTTTATCTAAATCATAGTTTGTAAAAATAGTAAACCACGTAGAAAATAAGAATAGGCTATATTCGCATCACAATTTTTTAACAACTAAATTACATTTTAATCTCATGAAAAGGTCCATAACCTTTACAAATTATAACATTTATATTTCAAACTTTTTTTTATCGCATATTTATTCTCAAGTTAATATAAATAGTTCGGATTACGATTTCTCTCCAAAAAATTTTTTAGATAAAGTAAAAAGACTTATTTTTCCATGATACATTTAAATAAACAAAATAAATAATAATGTAAAAATGCAATTAAACATTTGATCCTTATTTTAAAGCACTTTAACAATATTTTTGGACGAAAATTATGATTAAAGACTTTTCTTATTAATGAAAGGTTAAAAATTAAAAAATAATGAAGAAAAAAGTTAAGTATATAATTGTGATAATGAATAATGTTAATGACTTTTAATGTAATTAAAATGTGACGTATTTATTAAAAAATATTGTGTGAATATAATCATCCATAAGAATATTTTAATCTTCCATACTCACCTGCCTCTCGAAAGTCTTCATGAGATTGGGGAAGGAAGGGCGGCCCTTGCCATCCCTAACTTACCCTCTAGTTTGAGTACCTCTGTCCCTTGATTTACCCGTTTGAGCCTCAATAATTTATAATACATTTTTTCCATCTTCTTTTTAACAACATATTTTTCAATAAAATAATATTACACATAAATAAATGAATAAATAATTCCTTCTTTTTCAACCTTATATTTTTCAAAAAAAAAAATACTATTTCTAAAATTATAATATCAAATAATGAGGTTCAAACGGAGGTTTAGCCATTATGTTGACCTTGTCCCCTTTATCTTATGTGCTATTTATTCGTTTTTCCTTTTACTTAAAAAAGAAGATTATAATAGCATTTTCACAAAAAACATGACATTATAATGGTTGAAAGTAAATGACCTGTGTCTATTGGGACCACTATCTATATAACATAATTGAAAGGTTTAGAATTTAAATATACTAAATTAAATGATAGAGACCAACTTATACATAAGCGACAAATTGGGGACCTCCATTGCAATTCTCCTTTTTGCCCTTCCTTTCCTTTACTTATTTCTTGTCAATTTCAATTTTACTCCTTTATTTTGTTCTCTTAATTATTTATTTTTTATTTGCTCAAAATTAAGTAGTTTCTTCAACAAAAATATGACATTTTTGCTGGAGTGGATGGTTTCGTCTATTAAGAAAAAGTGTTCAATAAAATTGAATGAATTATGATGCTCAAACAAGGTCATGTGATAGGGGTCGAGGTGGCACCACCTCAACCCTTGATTCGAAATGTGGTCCCTAGATTTGAAATTTGAAATTTCAGATCAAGGGACGAGGTGGTGTCACAGGATCCTGTTTATGAAGCATGTTTCAAATTGAATGGTTCTAGAATTGAAATCTTCCAAATATGAAGTTTTAGATCAACTTACTACATAAGTTAAACACTGAGAACCTCCATTGCAATTCTCTCAATTTTTTAAAAAATGATTATTCCAATAAAGTTAATTAATAACGCAACCTTCGTGAGAATAATATCCTACTATATCACTTTATTAGTAATAATGATATTGTACATTTGATATTTCATCGCTAGAATAATTTGTACACTGGGACTGGACCTCCATGGCAATTCTCTCAATTGAAAATGTTTATTTAAAGGAGTAGGTTAGCTTCTTGGATCCACTTTTTTGGGGAAACCTAGGAACAGAAGAACAACACAGTATTGAGTGCATGTGTGTGTTTTTTAGCCCTTGTTTGATGATCATTAGTGTAAAAATGATATTTTGAATAATGATTTTTTGAAAAATGTGTGATTAAAAAGTGAGAAGAAATTTTGAATTTACGTGTAAAATATTTTTGTTATGAATATGTAGTTAAAAATGAGTATGAAAAATAAATTATTTTGTTTTAAAGGGTCAAATAGTAAAATGCTATTTGCAATCACTTACTATCGCAGTCGCACTACATGACATACATGTGATGGTTAGTGATTTGATGAATGAGACAACAAAAAAGCTATCATTTTGATGCATTAGATCACAAACTGTCATATAAGATATCATATAGGACGACTATTGCAGTGAGTGATTATGAATAACATTACTCTTTAATTATATATAGAGTGTATATTTAGCACACGGAGAGGTCTAGATACATTGTATAAGTTGGGGTCCAAGACTCCAAATTATTAAAAAGATTGGAGGTTTTGTCTTCAAATGGATAAATTTCAAATATTGTCACCTCTGTCGGTTTCTTCCCAGTGTACACCCTCTTCCTCTTTTAAATGATTATATAGTTATTAATGATGTTAAACAAGAATTGTTTCATAAAAACAGGTTGTATCATTCAATTTTCCACTTTCCATATTTTTACATTATCTATTTAAGTTAAAGCATGTTTGATATTTTATTTATTTTTTTTAATTTTCAAAATGCATTTTGGTATAGTATTTTGATGGAAAGTGTGTGTTAAAGAAAATAAGAAAAAAGTATTGAATTTGTGTTTAATATTATTTTATTAAAAAATATGTGGTTGACAAAAAGAAAGAGAAAAAATGTATTTTGAAAATAATGGGGACTAAACAATGGCTTATTTATAACTACCAATTCATTTTTGAGGAGAAGAAAACTTCGAATAAGTAGTTTCATCTTCTTTCTTGGGGACCGATAGCATGCTGAAGGTTACAAAGAAGACAGATTTAAGCAAGGAAGTATATAACAAAGTTCTTTCTTGTAAGAAAACCGATAAGTGACGAAGACAATATTTTCACATAGGAAGCGAAAACATATTAAGACAAATATGTGTTATGAATGTATTAAAACAATTAAAATTTCTATATAATTTTAGAAAATTTTGAAATGTTGCGGGAGCATTCGTCACTTCACCCCCTTTCCTTCCACCAAAACAAGAGGATGAGTAGAAATAAATAAGAATGGTGCTACAGTGACAGAATTTGGGATAGGGAATGGGGACGCTATCCCATTCCTTGTCACAAACATGTCACTTTAGCTTTATTCAATAAATAATTATGAGAATATGTAATGGTTTCAATATGTAGATTAAGGTGGTATGGATTTTTTATGCTACAAAGGCTACATTATGAAAACCTAGAAAAAATAATAATATTAAAAGGTATATTAGAAATCTAAGGAAACGGCTTGTCTGGGGGATAAAGTAAGAAATATTCCTGTTTATCAACGGGAATACATCATCCACGTTCAGTGTCTTTGTCTGCTTGGAATTTTTTTTTTTTAATAGAATATTTTACGAAGTAAAATAATCTTTGAACTAATAATTTGTTGAGAAAACTCATATATTTAAATAAATAGTAAAAGAAAATGACGAACACAGTTAAATGATGAGACTTATCCCGCTGATCAGTTATATAACAAGACAATGAGTTTTCGTATATTTAGGCCATGTTTGGTACCCATTTTCTTTCATAAAAATGAAAAATATGACCGTTATTCATCACATTCAGTTACCATTTTTTGACTTTCCATCTCTTGTGTTGGATCTATAACAACTATATTTTTCATTCTTATTTTACAAAAAATGAGAATCAAACGGGGCCTTAAAAGTGAATCAACTTATCCCATTTTTGTACCTCGAAAAAAAAAATAAACAAGAAAAATACTAGCAAGACAATGAGTTTTCGTATACGTGCACGATTCAATTAAAAGTGAAATAATATGTAATTAATTAGATTAAAACTACCAAAGAAAACAAGGTGCGAAATTGGTGTTTAGAAATAAAATGATATTTTTAACAATATTTAAAAAAATAATAATAATGCTTTATATTGACATTGACAAGAAATAATGCAGTCCTCAAGCTTAAAACCGTGTGCCAGTTGGATTCGAATATGAAAGCATATAAAGCAAACTCAATCAAGTAAAGACAAACAATTTTGATATATTTCAGTTTCTTTGGACACAACAAAAGGCAATCTAGGACTCCCCCCACTTACTATTGGCCAATTGAATCTTGAACTCCATTATAAAATTTTAAGAGGAAATTACACTAGATGTCAATTTTTGACTTGTCATTTACAAAAATGTCACTTTTTGAGTGTCTTTGCAAAATTGTCATTTTTGGACATTTTTTGACATTTTTGCCCCCCGTAAAGAATTTAAATACCCTATACTTCCTTGAGTTGACAACATAAAAAATTGTACAAAAAGTGAAAAAATTGTACCAAAATATGACAAACAATCACATCACAATTGTACTTGAAAGTTTTAGTCCGTCGCTACAGTAATTCTCGACAGATGGGTAAATCTCGACAGATGAAATGTCGTTTTCGACAGATAAAATGTCGTTCCCGACAGTTTACCTCAATAATTCTCGACAGATGAGTGCATAAAATTAGATAAAATTTGACTTATTAATCAAATGGGTGCATAAAATCAATCAACATTACAGTTAAATAATAATTTTAATTGTTTATGTATATTATTTTTTTAATTGTTTATTTAAATAATTATTTAAAAAGTAAAGAAACAATTAAATTAAATATGAAATAAGTCATTAAAATAAGTCATTAAAATAAATAACTAATTAAATATTAAGTATACATAAATAATTAAAATAATTGATGACATATTTAAATAAAAATGAAATTAAATATTAGATAAACAATTAAAATAAGTAAGTTAAAAAAATAATTAAATAAAGTAATGAAATATTAAGGAAATAATATACATAAACAATTAAAATAATTAATGAAATATTTAAAGAAATTAAATTAAATATTGAATAAACAATTAAAATAACTAATTATATGTGAAGTAAATAATATACGTAAATAATTAAAGTAATTAATGAAATATTTAATTAAAATTAAATTAAATATTACATAAACAATTAAAATAAATAAAAATAAATAATTAATTAATTAAACAGTAAATAAATAATATATGTAAACAATTAAAATAATTAATGATATATTTAAATAAACAAGTGAATTAAATAATAAATAATATAATATCTTATTTTTATTATGTCAAAAATAAATTATCAAATCAAAGCATTAATTAGGTTGTAAGGTTGTACTAATAAGCATTAAATGCTCCTAGAAAGTTGAGACTAAGGGTAATTTGGACATTTCACGACAAAAAGTGACATTTTTGCAAAAATCAAGTGCCAATGTTTTTTTTTAGTGCATTTTAAAAAACAATGACATTTTTGTAAATTCCCCAAATTTTAATTTTGCTACATGTGCTCGAAGTTTGACACTTCAAATTATTCGACCTCACTCAACCTCTCACATTGGGGGCACACATTTGTCGAAAGTGGGGTTTGATCCCATGTGAGGACGTCGATGAGATTAGGTAATTCGGAGTGTCAAACTCTGAGTATAAATGACTTAATTCATAAAATTTTAACCTTGTTAAAAAAGTAATACAATTTTTTATATTAAACTATGATTTCGTTATTGAATCAGTGTGATATTTATCCTTAACACAATGAATCCTGACCTAAAGAGGAGTCAATTTTCACGTGTTTGCATAAATATTTACCCAAAAAATAAAAGAAGTTAGGCTATGTTTGATAACCTTGAAAATGGCAAGAAAAAAAAAATTCCAACTTTATGTAAAAGCCATTGTTTGAATGTCCAAAAGTTCCCTGGAAAATGAATTGTCCCCTTCGCCCCCCCCCCCCCCCCCGCCCACCACGAGCGCGTATTCCAGCAAAATGGTGAAAAAGATTTCCGACCTTTTTGGTGGGAAAGTCTTTTCCACCTTTTTTTTTTTTTTTTTTTTACAATGAAAACAAATTATATCCTCAATGGTAAAAAAAAAAAATTATCCATTTAATTGACAATTTACATGAAAAACGAAGCCAAATAATGATAAAAAAAAATTATTATTTTAAATTATTTTTTATTTTTATTTTTTAACTTTTTGACAATCCAAACAAATTTTAATACAAATTGTAAAAAAAAAAAAATATCCCAAAAAGTAACAATTTGCATGAAAAACAAAGTCAAACGGATTAAATGAAAAATTATACCAATCAAACACCATTAATTACAATTCCCTCTAAAACAAATTACAGATAATTCAATTCCCTACAATTCATTTTCTTTCCATCCAAATTTTACTCTTACAATTAAACAAACCCTTAATGTATCTTTGAATGGTAAGTATAATAACGAAGACCACAAATGATAATTAGTGCGTGTAGTTTAGTAATTTTAACATTCTGTGGAAATTTTAGTTCTGTTACTAATAGTTGTAAAAACTGGATTGAACTAATCGACTCGTTCTGAAAACTGTCAAACTAACTTTGGAACCTTCTAGGTTGCCATACTTGACAGTCTGGTCAAGAAATGATCATGGGATTGGAATAAATTTTTCAAAAAAGTTGATTGTACACCATACTAGACAGCATGATGCACAGTCTCTCTCACAAGAGGGGGCCTCACAATGAATAAAAAATTCGCGAGTCTCCCCTCTTGTGAGAGGGCTATGTATCATGCTGTGTAGTATGATATACACATAGTCTCTCTCTAAATTTTTTTCCTATCGATAAATAAGTAATAAAATAAGTTACTAACGGATTGCTCCTTACATAAATCTTCAATGACTTATTATTTTTTTCAATGATCATCGATAGAATTTTTTATTTATGAATAAAACCACAGTGATTTTTTTTAAAAAATATCGTGGATTAATTTTTTTATGCTCATTGTCAATTATGGTACATTTGATTGCGAGCATAAAATTTGCATGGAAAGAAAACTATATTCTAGGCTGTTGAATTGCCTATAACTTATTTGCATGAAAATTATTAATTAAATATGTTCGATTGATTTAGTTTACAATCTAAAAATATATATTATATTTGTCCTTTTTTTTATTGGTGAATAGATGAGAGAGAATGAGAGAATGAATTATATGGTAAATAAAAATCACATCTCCTTAAAAAAATATTTTCATTTTTTTTCAAGAAAAAATATGATCACATAACCAAAAATAGGAAAATATTTTCCATAAAAAAAATTATCAATCAAACAACACAGAAATATGAAATTAAGTGGAAAAAAACTCATTAGGCGTAAAAGAGCATTACATATTTGTATTATTATTCTAAATAGTTAATCATTTTAACAATCATTAATAATTAATAAATATTAAACATCTAAAACTATAAGGTACTACACTTAATTGGTAATTTTTACAATTAATCAATTATATAATTTTCAAGTTTCTGAAATACAAAAGTTAGACTATTTTTCACAGTTTCAACTTTCAAGTAAACAAGTCCAACTTAACAAATTTATAGGAACTTTATACGTACTTTCGAAATTTACAACAAAACTATAAATTTCAAAATCATAATTACATAATATAGACAACATTGTAGTTTAAATCTTATCTAAATCTTTATCGAATAAATTTATTTTTGACCTTTGTACAAATAAATTCATTTAAAAATTTGAAACTAAAATCAAATAAAAGTCTTTAAAAATAAAAAAAAATAAAAAAATTAATAAACTAAAGTCAAATAAAATATTATTTTAAAAAATTAATAAAACGCACCCAAGCACGTATTAAGCGATCAACTTTGCAGTTGACCACTTAATTTGCGCTTACTGTCAAGGATAAGAGTTTTGTCCACGCCTCAAGTCTAGATGATGCCCAGGGTCGCCAAAGCATGCTTTTTAGAACACTATTGTCAATAATATTGCAAACAATACAAAATAATGAGTTACCGTTGATAATCCCCCGCTCTAATTCCGACAAAACCATTGAGAGTAATATCTCGACTATCATCAATGTAAATTTTGTCAACAATGACCTTCAAAAAAAATCAATATTTGTCATTAACCTTCACAATATTCAAGAACAACTCTTACGTTATTCGTCGACTATAATATATCACCGACAAAAATGTTGACATCAACACGAAAAATTATTGTCGGTGATTGTGCATTTACTATTATTCTTCAAGAGGAACCCTTAAGAGATTTTTTAAGGCTCCTAAATAGCTTAGTGCTCCCTCTCTCATGTTATCTAATTTAATGTACTAAACATATTAAAAAGTTAAAATATAAATTGACAATATTTTAACATTAGACACACTATATAAGATTAAAAAGAGAGTGGTAATTTTTATCACATTTTCTTTGAACCATCACTTTTAATAGCAATAAAAGTCTTTAAAATAGCTCATTAATTCTACCACTTGTATTTTCAACTTTTAAATTTTTATTAAGTAGTACATTTTGTTCCTAATGACAGTTTTCTTCCTAAAAGTCTGTTACGAGGGGTAAAAGGGCTCACCCTTTTTTTGGCAAATTTATAAATAGTTTATAAAGAGTATAGTAATGAATCTCATAAAATATATTAATAATAAATATGTAGTTAAAATTAATGTGTTATTTTGATTTTGTCTGAATTTATAAATTAGTTGTGAAATAGAGGCGTATCTCTCATATTTTTAAATAAACAAAATAAAAAGCTAATACAAAAGTAACAATATATTTGTCTCACACTAAAAAAATATTTAGACAAAAACAATTATCATGGATCAAATGTGCTAATCAATGAAAAGTTAAAAATAAGAACGTGACCCAAAAAAAAGAAAAAAAAAGAAAAAGAAAAAGGTAAGGACGTGTTTGTGACAAAAGGGGGTGGGGGATAAGACTTCGTGTAAATACGAAGTATAACAAAAGGAAACAAAATTTGAACATAAAATTAAGGATAAGTTCAAAAGTCAAGGAAAATTAACATATTTTATGTGGTAAATTGCCTTGGTTAAATGCACGAATAGTACATGTTGATCCCAAAAAAATGTTATCAACAGATGTCAGTATCGAACTCGTGACACGTGTATGAAATCCGGCGGCATAGTCGGAGTTGGTGATCGAAATTGGAATACGGGATATCGAGTCGGATTACTAACGATTGATTATTGTGTCAAACGAATAGTGGCTTGCAAGCGGTGTAAATTTGATCTTTAACCATATTGTAAAATGCAAGAAGAAATGTAATTATATGAACAAAATTGATGTTCTTATCACAATATATAGAGTTCAAGATTATGTTTTCTTCAATCTCAAGTTAAGCATCCTTAATAAAATTACAGGACTTGCTGTTTATAGTCAAACTGTCGAACTGCCTATCGTTGGATCATATTCATGTGGCCTCATCCTAACAACTTAGACATCTCATCACTCATTCATAACATTAATTACAATGACAAGGGACCAACCGCCCTATCTTCCTAGCTTGATATTGAGTAAAGGGAGTTGTCACGTCAATCATTCTTAAGGATATTCTCTAGATTTGTTCCTTTTGAGGGTCTCAACGTAAGAGGCGTTAGGCAGCTGGGAGATGAGACTTCGGTATGGCACTTCGATTTCTTCTAATCAGGCGCTTCGGCAATGACTTCTACCCTTTCCCTTTCTTTGGACACTTCGGTCAAAGCGAATTCTGGCCATCTTCGATTTGTCTGCCAAGTGTCTTTCCATAGTACTCCCACGTGTCTTCCAATAGTAATCTCATTTTAATGAGATAACAGTACATAAACTTTATCCCCATTTACTAAAATTATTCATGAACCCAGCTCTGTATTAAAATTATGTATATGAACTTACAAATTTGTACTCTATTCATACATGATTTAACTTCCATTGTCAAAACTAATAGATTAATCTACATCACCAGTGGAGTGTCTATGCGGAAATGATGTAGAAGACGCTTGACAAGTTAATTACATGAATGGTACATGACTTACCTCCTTAATCAAAACTATACATAGCCCCAGTTTGGTAGGGATTAAAATCATATTATTAGTAGATTTTTATAAAAATTGATGAAGTGTGTAGTTGAAAAGTTGTGGGTCTCATATAATGTGTGGTTTAAAATAATTATTGACCTTGATTTAGATTAAAATCTAAATTTTAATGTCTATCAAACAATGGCATAAACTTTATCGCCTGTATCAAAATCATATATGAAGACAACTTTGTATCGACATCATATACGGATTCACAAATTTGTATTTCATCCATACATGAACTAAGTATCGCCTTAATACACGGATTCACAAATTTGTATTTCATCCATACATGAACTAACTTTCATCTATCAAAATTAATGGAATAATTCACATTAAAACGAAGTACCTACGTGAAAGTGGACTGTCAAAAGCGTAGGATTACGAAACAACAATATATAAATTGTATTTTTAGAGAAATGTGAATCTTTTACAAACGAAATTTTCGTTGGTAAAGTGTAAATCTTTTACCAACGAAATTTTCGTTGGTAACAATTTTAATCATTAGTAACCGAGTTTATGTTGTTAAATGTCTATTGTTACAATTGGTAAAAATCAGTATTGGAAATAACCGCATAAGTGTGAGGCGTGGTAAAAAAAATATTTATTTATTATTATTATTATTATTTTTTATTTAATAATTATAATTTTTAAACTTTTAGTCAATTGAATTGAAAGACCCAAAAAATTGTTTAATCACTTATTGGACACAAAAATTATTGAGGATAACTCCAAAAACTTTATTGTGAACTTTCGATGTGGGATAAAAATTCTTTTGAATTTGATTAATATTAGCAACGACAATTCGGTTGGTAATATGATCTCCTCTTTACCTACGGAATATCCGTTGGAGAAGAGCTACCACTTTTATCAACGAAATTGCATCCGTTGATAATTTTCGGTACGTCACCTACGGAATATCCGTTGGTAAAGAGATATCGTCGTTACCAATGGATATTTCGTTGCTAATTATCGTAGTTGAAAGTCAATTACTTTTACCAACGTATAATCCGTTTCTAATTACCGACGGATTGCATCCGTGGGTAATATTTGATATGTCATCTATGGAATATCTGTAGGTGAAAAGTTCAAATGTTAAACGGTTACATGAGGCACAGAATATCCGTTGGTAAAGAGATATTGTCGTTAATAACGAAAAATTCGTTGCTAATTATCGTAGTTGAAAGTGAATTACTTGTACCAACGGATGCAATTCGTTGGTAATTTTTCGTCGGTGAAAAATTGTTTTTTAGTAGTGTGTATTTAACTTCAAAAAATAAAACATGTTTCAAAGAGTTTGAGGCACGTCTGAGAAAAAATCGTGTCACGAGTTGGGAGGAAGAATGTGGTTCATGTTTTGATAGTTATATATGTATGCGTTAGATACTTTTAATTTCAAAATAAATTTAGCTCCTATTTGGTGTAGTTAAAAAATTAGATTTTTAGTAAATTTTGATAAATTTTTTTTTTTGATAAAATGAGTAGTTGAAAAATTGCTAAAAGTTGACAATGCTTGGAAACTTATGATTAAAATGAATTTCAGGAAACAAAAATTTCAAAATATGGGAGCCAATCAACACCTTAATTAAAGAAAATTTGATCTAACCTGGTGGGAAGATTTGACCTAATTGAATTTGAAACCTAAAGTTGTGTAATTATCTTGTAATGTGGTCAAGGGTCGACAAAAGTACCAGACCTGACCACAACAGAATTGAACCCCTTGGTTCGGCGTGATTCTATTACAATACTCATAATGAGCCACTTTTTTATTTTTAAGAAAATAGAGATAGGTGAAATGCTCCAAGAACTTGAAAAGAATTACTCATTTTAAAGGAAAGAAATTGTTCTACTGTCCACACGGACAGAATAAGACTGTTCACTTGTTGATGTGAAATGAGAATTTTACTTACGATTTTCTCATTTTAAAAGAAAGAAATTGTTCTTTTGTCCACGGTGGTCAGAATAAGACTGTCCACTTGTTGATATGGGAGGAAAACTTTACTTATAATTCTCTCCAAATGTGAGAATCGTAAGTAAAATTATCTCCAAAGTGACCAAGATAAAACTTTACATTGCGGATAGGAGAACATGAGTGTTTAAAGGAAAATGACATCAATTATTCTATATGGGAAAATAAATAATATATCACAATGGTAAGACTTACTTAAGAATTAAAATATATTTTTAATTATGGAATCGAGCATTTTTTTTTTGTTGTTTGATTTCATTTACAATTAGTCCCATTTATAAGATTTTCAATGGTTCTTGATTTGGATTTTTTTTTTCTCGGAACTAGATGGAATCGGGTTGTGCTCAAATCTAAGTGTGGTAGATAAAAAATATTTAAATATTTATTTTTTAGATTTGTAAATTCTAATTATTTTTAAATAAAAATATTAAAAATTGAAAAATTAATTATATGGAAAAACATGACAAGAAATGGGGATTTTTCCATAGCCTTTATTCCAATTCCGGTTTATTGCCATCCCTATTTGAATGGAATAGAAGAGAAGGAAACTCGTAAAAGATGACTAGAAGAGCACGTTTTTATAGTAAGAGAGAGTATACAAGTTTCGTGGGAGAGTGAAAAAAAAAAAAAGGACACTTTTTGGGTATTAATTAAGTCCCTATTTAGCAGGGAATTGAAATCAAATTTTTAGTAGATTTAGAGTGGGAGGGAGAGAAATGGATTCAAAATTTCTAGTCTGAAGGTCTATTAAATAACAGTCTAGTCTATTAATGTGTCAACGAACCTTACTAATTTATTGTTTAATGAATTTAGATGAATATCAAGCACGACAGCCAGTGTTTAGCTACGGAGGAAGGTGGCGGGTTCGGTGAGGTCATTCATCCCACTGAAATTTGAAAAATATTTTTACAAGTTTCTTATTGTCTAACTTTTTATTTTTAATATTTTGTTCTTGAAATTTTTTTAGTAGTGTAATTAGACCCTTACTGAATCAATGTCCTAACTCTGCCACAGTCGATAATGTCACATAGCACTATTCCTTCTAGATTGCATATTTAATTTTCTTGTCAATTATGAGAATTAATTGTGTGGGTGAATCATTTAAACTAATAAAGATTAAAATATAATTAGAATTTACATAGATGGGACTGTAAAACTTATATTACATAAATTCCCATGAGCAAATAAGGGAATTAATTGGACGGTGTTGACATTCCTTTGATCGTCCGTTCCTTAAATCCAATAGAATGAAGGCACATGTCATTTATATCTGCCGTCCAATAACAGCTCCCTTGGCCCATGACAATATAAATTTGAATAATACTATTTACAATTGTTCACTACGACGATCATCATATTTATCATCTGTCATGTGTATGTCACGTAGAACGACTGCCGTAGTGAAAGACTACTAATAACATTACATTTCACTATGAAAATGAAAATACTCCCTTCAAAAAAATAAAAATAAAATTAATATCGAGTTAGGATCACAATATCTCAATTTTCTTGCTTGTTTCTCGATTTATTTATTTATCGAGTTTTATAGAGGATGGGCATGATATGTAATTGATACCTAAATTCAATTTAAATCTATTTTAAGTGGAGATTGGCTATTTGAATCCTGAATATCGAGATAGAAAGTCGTAAGAGAGTAAATTGACAAATACTTATCAAAACGGACAATAGTTATGCTATAACGACTAAGGCACGAGGCCCTAGTCATTATTGAAGTAACTAGTAATGTACTCAACGTTAAAATAAATATACACGATCCAATTGAACCTAAAAAAATTATATCCGTTATTATTCGACCTATTGATGATGCTTAATTAGTCAATATTGATTATTGGAAAAGGTTAAAAAAGTTACCTTTTTTAACGAACAAAACCGCGTTTGCAACAGCTTGCTTTTATATTCATAATTTCTCATTCACTTTGACATGGAAAAAAGCTCTTTCCCCTTCTCTCTCTCTATAATTGAAGGGGAAAGAAACTTATAAAAGGCAGAATATGATTTTATAGTAAGACAGACAAGATTCCGCAAAAAATGGAACAATAAAAATGAATTTATTTATTTTTCATATTAATTGAGAAATGGGTTTCCAAATTTGCAGTTGGAAACTCTTCTAGATTCCATATTAATTTTTCTTGAATTGAATTTTGGAAGCTTGTGAGCGGGGGAAAAATCACTTATTTTCTTGTCTTTTCTTGACATTTTTTTCTATTTAATCCTTAGTTTTTCTTACTACAGACTCCTCTTTCCACCAAGATTTTCTTCCTTACTGCTTGAAAATAAAAGAACAGTCGAAGAAATGGAAGAGATGGCTTCTCTTTGGAGTTATCAAGAGGTGGGTCATTTGATTGATTATTTCGGTGGCTTTTTTTCAGTCATTTTACTCGTAATTCTTGCATTTCATTGTAAAGATACTTGGAAGTTTGTTTAAATTGCATTCAAACTGGGTTTTCAATAGATTTCATAACATTTATTGCTTATTTTTCGCAGATTTTTCAAAGAGAATTCACTTCTAATTCCATTTTTGGTCAAGCATATTTTTAGCCTTGCCCTTCATTGTAAATATTCTTGGAGTTTTGATTAACTCAACTCAATTTTTCTTCTGGATTTTCATTAGATCCAATTTTGTTATAGAATCCGTGGAAAATTTGTAAAGCCAATGAATGAATTATGCGTGTATGTGACATTTTGAGTGTTCGTTTAATACTGTATGGTACATGTTCTTCGATTTCTCGAAGGTTTCTGTTTCTTGATTGCTCTGAAGAGTTTCTTTTACTGATTTTGACCGTATCTTGAATTTGCAGAATGCTGATGAATTGAATCAGAAGCTTCTATATACTACTCTTGAGCTTGAGAAATTAAAAGCAGAAACAAGTGAGGAAATGGTAAAGAATAAGGAATATGTGAAGCAATTAATTCAACTTCTAAAGATTGCTATCCAAGAAAGAGATGAAGCCAGAATTCATCTGCAGAATTACCTCAACAGGTCTCTGCCTTTAACTTCTCCAACCGAAAATTTAGCCGTCCTTCCTCACTTTCAGGCCGATAGCTCGCTCTTAAAACCTGGCAAAGCGAATTCGAGTGTCACTGAGTCTAACAGTCTGTCAGAGACGTACAATTCGTCTCCTATCGATTCCCTTTTCGATGCTGTCACGTCCCCAGAACTCTCGAACATCAACTTGGTTGTGAATCAGCCTTTGTTTCAAGACTGCAATGTGGCTAATATCCCTGTTTCGACCAATCAGGTTAAGTCGTGTGCTCCTAGAATTGATCGGGCCTCGATGATTATAGACAACCTTGTCGTGGGACGAGCCCTGCCTCAGAAAGGGAAATTCCTGCAGGCTGTCGTTGAATCAGGGCCGCTTCTTCAGACACTGCTTGTGGCTGGATCGCTTCCTAGGTGGCGTAATCCTCCTCGACTTCAACCTTTTCAAATTCCACCAGTGTCGATCAAAGGCCCTGAAACCGAGGTTTTTGCTCAGAAACCGGAATCAAATTTAAACCAACTTGCTTCTTCCAGGGGAATGAATTCACAACCTTATGCTATGATGGCCTGTGGATCTTCTCAAATTCTTTCACCACCTATGTTAAATTTTGCTAATATACCTTCTGGATCGTGTCTGGGCAGTGCAGGTACAGCTACTAATAGTTCTTTCCCTCTGGTCAAGAGGCAAAAGCTGTACTGAAAATTCATTGGAGTCAATCCTTCCAATTTTTTGTATAAATAGGGAGCAGGAATGGTGGTGTAAATGGCAGCATTGATTTTGAGTTTTTAGTGAAATTGTTTCTTGATTGTCATTCGAATTCCTTCGAATATCAATTCTCTGTTTTAATCAATGATATTAATCCCCTCCTGTCTTCTTTTCGTCTACAGTTTCAATGATTCATTACAGAATGTTCGTCGTCTATGTATTCCTTGATAGAATCTCTACATTCACTTTGAGAATGATAAGAATTTTCAGTCTCAAGTACTAAAAAATTCTTATCCAGTTGAATATTATCTGTTATAATCCCTACTTAAGAACAATAAAAAATAAACTGAAATCAGAAATACATACATAAAGCACACAGATGATGTCGATCCACAGTCGTTCACAACATGATTAGACTCCACTCAGTCCAACATGATATTACCGATTTGTCATCATATTGGGGTATCTTTTACTTAAACAAGGCAGAGACACAGTCTCAGCAACAGAGGACAAAAAACTTGCAACCATGCCAATTTTCCCATTGAATACAGAAGAAGGGCATTTGGCAGAATTGAGATTCAAAATTTTGATAGAGAGAACAAAGATAATGTAAATTTTTACAATTCTGTAAATTGATATCTAGAAATTGGTATATTCAGTTTAAAGAATGTGCACAAGGATAAATGAAATCAGGAACAGGATCAAACAGTTTTTCTTAAAGAAATAGACAGACACAGTTTAGATGAAATTAGTCTGGTTACCATCACATTGAAGTGACATATTCGACTCAAATTCTGAATTATGCTGGATATATACCAAGGAGCTCCTAGTTATACAAAGATCGTATGATCAGGTGCCTTTGTTCTGGTTTAGCTGTATTTCCCTCGGGGGAACTTGTTTATCAATACTTGGTTTGATGAATTCGGGTAATGATCCTTGTAGGTCAGATCCATGTACATGGCGCATCTTTATTAGTTTTGCTTCAAGATACCTCTTGTTTTCCTCTGTGATGGGGGCAGCACGGAACCGTCCAACAACTGCCAAACCATAGCCGTTTAGACCAGTGAAATTGGCAGGGTTGTTTGTGTTACAAAATATTGCAGAATATAGCAATGGTTTATTGTTTCAGAAAGAACACAAACAGGAAATATAACTGCAGAATTTGTATAACACGCAGTCCTTAAAATAGATTCGCCTCCTCAGCGTAGCTACTTGAGGTTTTGTGTGAGTGTCTGTCACTACTAGAATACAATGGAAAATCAGTAGAGTATGAACTGGATTTGTATATGAACACGACCACCAAGACTTAGATAAAACTAGAAAATTTTCGAGCAGACAGTAACTAAAGATATTTTCGAGCAGATAGGAAATACTTAGAAATTTTCATGTGTCGGGAATGAAGGAAAATCGAGCTTTATAACTCTCCAACACCTTAACATCTTTCAATTCATCACTTTGAGTTTCAATTTTTCATTTATTTGAGCATCATTTTTTGCAAGTAAATATATAATTTCAAAGTTCTCATGGAGGAGAACACAAATCAACTTTGATCTTCCAAAAAGAACGAACAGTTCCCACTCAAAATTATGCCAAAAGGCAAAAGTAGCTCACTAAGCCATTTTTTTTTTCCAACAGTTTGTCATCAGGAGTGTAAATTCCTATGTCCCTTAATATCAGTTGTGTTGGGTTTTTGATACCCAATAATCCGGGCGATGATGAAAAACCAATGACGGATATAATATCGACACCAAAAGTTTCGGCTTGACTCGGAAACAATTAATACACCTTGGAGGGCCTAAGTTTGGTTGGGTTGGATTTGGTTATCGTTAGCCCATTGTGAGTAAATTTTGGCCCAAACTTACCCTAAACCTAGCATATTTATAAGGTAGAAACCCTAGCCATTTAGTGTGTGATTTGTGTGGGATTAGAGAGGGAAAAACGCAGCCCCCTTAGTGGGAATCCGGCTGCCCTTGGAGGAGAGAAAACCGGCCAACTCTAGGTGAGAAAAACGGTTGATAATTTGGTGGTTTCTTTGCCTCTTCCTTGCCTTCTTTGTGGAGTCTTTTCCCTTGCTTTTGTGGCTACAAATCACCACCCCTTTGTGTCCTTTGTGGAGTAGAAGAAGGGTAACGTAGTGGGTAAAACGGAGGCAACCAAGGTGTAGAGGATTGTTGGGTCGAGCCGGTAGGTTGGTGTTCGTTTGGTTGATTTCTGAGCCCGAATTAAAGGTTTCTCGAGTGTTTTCCGCTACAAATGGTATCAGAGTTTGTGTTGTTGAGAAATTTATGATTTTCGGGGGTGAAAAAGGGGCTGGAAATAGGCAGAAACGAAGCTGGAAAACCGGCAGAAAAACAGGGAAGAAGCTGTCCAGAATTTTTCAAAAATTGGCGGATCTGTTTTGTTGATTTCCGACCAAACCAGTGATCGGATGGAGAAACGGACACCACCTTTGAACTCAGCAGGTCAAGACGCTTTAGAAAAGGCTGGGCGAAAAATTTCGCCGCCGGGGCCGCCGCCAACGCGTGACTCCGGCGAGGATTGGACGGCGCGTCGACCGGAATCCGGAGACGGTGTCTTCAGACAGAATGTTCCCAATGACAAGACGGACCCTACGGTGTTGTCGGATTTCAGTTTCGAGCAATACGGTGAAAGTTGGACGATTTTGCCCTTGAACGTCTGGGTGCCCGGTGTCGTTTCGTGTTGTCGCGATTGCTGGAGACTTTAGGACAAATGGCGACGATCCTAAAGTGTTGAATTCTCAATTCTCGATATTTACGGACCTTTAGACGTGGTCCGCTCGGTATCGTATTCTTTCCTTGTTATTATTGCAGTTAAAATTATTGTGTAGCGTAATTTATTTCTTGCATTAAAAGTTATCGTGTGGGGTGACATTAGGTCTGGGGTTACCGTGAAGGGGTAACCATTGCCTGTTGCTAGACCTAGGAATTACTTGTTAATTACGTGCTATAAATTTTTTATGAATTTGTTACCATTATTTTTCTACACTGTTAGAATTGCTTGTGAACTTAAGAATGTTTGTTTGACTATTCTGTGTGAATTGTGTCTTAACTTTACTTGTGGTCACTATTTGGTATTGATGACATGTGCAGGTTTAAGGCAAGTGCAAAAAATAATACGTATTTTTAACTGTGGTGAGTTTGGACATGGTGAAATAGATTGTCCTAAAAATGATAATAACAGGAGAGATGAGATGAGAGGTGAGGCGAATGTTGCCTTTGGGTCGAGTGATGACCTGTGTGAGGTTTATTGAAAGTAAACCTAGTTGCTGCATGTGCATCTGTGTGTAACCCATTTTATGCATGATGTGTGATCACTTAATTCTATTGCATTGATATGTTACACTTTCAATGTGTTTGATGTGTGTAATTGCATGAATTAGAGTGATCTTATTACTTTGTGTAATATGTGTGCATGCATAGTGGATTGAGATTTGTGGCGTACTCTATTTTGCTCTGTGAGTGGTGTGAGAGGGTGGTAGTGAGAAGAAAGATGGGCAGCCGTTTTCTCCTTTATCTTTGTGAGTTTGTGTGGTTTGTGAGATTGTGTGAGGCAGCCATGTAGGGTTATCTTCTTCCTCTTTGTGAACCTCCTTTGTGAGTGTAGTGAAGTAACCAATTTTTTCTTCTCTTATTCTCTTTGTGAGAGCCACCTTCACCCCTCTCCTTTGTGGATATTTTTTGAGAATTTGTGATTGGAGTAACCTTGTGATGTGTGGGTGAATTTTTTAAATTGAGCCCTAACCTTTGTGGTCACCAAAAGGTATTATTTTGCCACAGTGAGTTTGGGATGCAATTGGCAGTGTGTTGGATGTCTACTGGTGAGGTGGAGTATAGATGCCTAGGGGTACATTGTGGTTTGTACCGGGGGATGTGGAGTGTGACATTTGGATCACGAGTGGAGATGTGATCAAATGTCTGGAATCCTTTATCTGAAAGAGACCATGATCAGGTGGAGTGTGAGAGAGGACACTTCTATCACTTCTGTTAGGTGGAGCCCCATTATCTACGTAGTTTGGGAGAAGTGATGTGGTGATAAAGGATTATCCCAAAGAACTTAGGATCTATTGTGACTTACCAGTTAGACATGAGTTGAGTGATTAGTCTAGTAAGCATGGTGGAGCGATGAGTAGAGATATGTGTTCTCGAGGTGGGAGTAACACAGAATGTGATAGGATAAGTGTGGTGAGATCTTTTTGTGGGGTCATGTATACATTTGTTGCATGTGTTGACCGTGTGTTGATTAACTTGGTGTTAATCTGTTGTTCTGTGTGAACGTGTTTGAAAAAGATCTGTATGTGTTATCCTATAGTATATCGGCATTGCATGTTTTATTTGCTCTTGACTGTCACTGTAATTATCTGCTTCTACTTGGGTGTTCTTGACCTTAGCCCTGGTGAGTACATGAAGCAGGTATGATATGTGTTTCAGGTTGGAAACACGAGGTAAGGTCTGTGAAATCAATTTTATTGGTTACCTTGATTATGCAAGTATAAACTGTGTGTTTTGTTTGCTTGCAGATTTATTGGGAATCAAGGTGGAGATTGTTGGGTTTTTGATACCCAATAATTCGGGTGATGATGAAAAATCGATGGCGGATATAATATCGACACCAAAAGTTACGGCTCGACTCGGAAACAATTAATACACCTTGGAGGGCCTAAGTTTGGTTGGGTTGGATTTGATTATCGTTAGCCCATTGTGAGTAAATCTTGGCCCAAACTTAAACCCTAAACCTAGCATATTTATAAGGTAGAAACCCTAGCCATTTAGTGTGTGATTTGTGTGGGATTAGAGAGGGAAAAATGCAGCCCCCTTAGTGGGAATCCGGCTGCCCTTGGAGGAGAGAAAATCGGCCAACTCTAGGTGAGAAAAACGGTTGATAACTTGGTGGTTTATTTGCCTCTTCCTTGCCTTCTTTGTGGAGTCTTTTCCCTTACTTTTGTGGTTACAAATCACCACCCCCTTTGTGTCCTTTGTGGAGTAGAAGAAGGATAACGTAGTGGGTAAAACGGAGGCAACTAAGGTGTAGAGGATTGTTGGGTCGAGCCGGTAGGTTGGTGTTCGTTTGGTTGATTTCTGAGCTCGAATCAAAGGTTTTTCGAGTGTTTTCCGCTACAAGTTGGAACAATCAAAATCTCTTTTGAGTGTTGATTTTGATGTTTATCAGCAGAATGTTTAACTTGAACTGATCTATACGATGAAGTTACTGTAAACTATTCAGTTTTAGACATCTTAAACATGGAAAGCAACATGCTTTATAATAAAACATTTTAACAGATTCTATCATTAAAATCTCCTTTTTAATCTTCTTGTGCCCGAGAAAGATGGTGCTACATTGACTGAAGTAAGGACCGTATTTTCTTTAAGTTATAGAACTTCATAGTTAATTCGGAGAAAATGGGATAACGGATTCATGCTTCTGTTATCCTTCTTCTGGATACTGATTGCAAAAAATTGGAACAGAAAATAAATAGATTTGATTAAAAAAAAAAACATTTATCAAACAAAATTTTTGGCAATCATCAATGAAATTCGTGAAGAATCAGGATCGAACTTCAATTTTAGCAAGATTATGATAAACTTTCCTGAAAATGTCAAAAATTAGTGAAGGGGTGCTGAAGATTTTGTTGACAGACCTGGTCACCAATCCCATAGTCACGTTTGCTTCGACAGTGTCATGGCCTTCGTCCTGCAAATTATAAGCCCGAAGTTTATGACCAATGCATTGCCAAATCTAACTGGTTGCCACAATCACATTGCCTCGATCCAAAAATGTCCCCAGTCAAACATTCCGAGTGAACCTTTACTAGTACGTCTTGTCCATTTCCAGTGCCTCCCTGCAGATTTCAAGAGAGAGAAATAAATAAATTGAAATAGACCTATTACTGTACATCACCAAAGATATGAAGGAATGTTTCACCCTAACAATGGCGATATGCTCCATTCCATCAAGTTTTGAACGATAAGAGTAAGCTTGAAACGAACCCCATTTCGTTGGAAAGCGTGAAATTGCAGGTTTTTCAACCAGTTTTTCCCTCTTTTTCCTATACATGAAAGTGAAATATATTGCAAACAACTTAGTTTATCTTGCAGACGATGATGAGTGGGATGCTGCTAAAATTAATGTTCTGCTTCTGTACCCGAGCTCAACTAATTATAAAGTCAGCTTAGAGTTAATGGAAGTAGATGAATTTTGTCATATAATTCGTGGCAATATCCTATTTCAACGACCAAAAAAGAGTTTCCATTGGAGTATCATGCATTTTTAGCCTATCCAGATTAAAAAATGAATACAAATCACAGAAAGAAACGTTTGGAATAATTTTGTGGTAGCTTTCAGAAAGGAGCCTTATGGTTTCAACTATATTTTCTCATCTATATATATGCTTCAGAGTTGCCTTATACATAGGGAGGTGTATAAGCAAGAAAACCTTGTAATATTTTGGAAAAATCTATAGCAGCGGTGGTTATATCTCTCACATTGAGCTCAAACCAATATAAATCTTTGCTCGTTTAATAGTTTCTTTTTGGTTTAGTATTGCTCTTGGAGTTGAGGATTAAGGTTTAATCCAGAATACTATTTTCATTACTGATAAAATATTTTCAGAAAATTCACCTGATAAGATCAGTAATTGAAATGATAGGAATGCTATGATCCAAAGCCATCTTTGAGCATGCGAGCCAGAGAACCATCATCTTTATCCACTATAGCCGAGAGAGTGGAGACTGGTTGCAGACCAGCTAGCATAAGCAGATCCACAGAAGCCTCCGTATGACCATATCTTCGTAGAACACCTCCATTTCTATACTTTAGGGGAAAAACATGTCGTGGTTTATTGAAATCTTCAGGTCTAGAGTTCGGAGATGAAAGAGCAAGACTGTTTTTGCCCTATCTGAAGCCGATGACCAGTGGATGTTCCTACTTTAGCATCCTTATAATTCAATATTCGAAAAAAATACAATCACAGTTGATAAAGTAGCAAGGGAATGTAACATAAGTCTTAAGAATAAGAAGCAAATCTGGGTATTACATGAGAAATTTAGATAACCAGGTTCATGCATAAATGATCCATTCTATTGCATTTTCAATCATATTCATGTCTATTTTTACCTTTTTTAATCTTATTCAAAAGTGGCATTTCTTACTCTGTTGTCTAGATTGCAATTGATGCAACTCATTCGTCATAACAATCGACAATCTATCATTGGCCTAAATAGAACCAATCCCACAAACCCGCATCCGGAGCTGCATTATATCATTAAGTGCCCAATTGAAACTACAAATATTAATCAACTCAATCCACTTGAGATTTTCTTAGGTATGATCTGTAAATGGCCATTAAACTCAGTGCAGGAACTGCATTGCATTTTCTTATTTAAATTATCTTCAACAAACCCCGAATTCATTTTGTAAATATAAACAGAACACGTCTACAAGCTTTAAATATGGGTGGCGGCAAGAATTAAACACTTTTAGTCTAGTCTGTTAAACTATCCCAGTAAAAGTTTAAGTCGTTAGAAACAAAACCAGTTTAAAAATTCAGATTCGGTCTATCAAGGAAGATGCTGAAAATATCTGCAACAATAATCAAAGCCTGATTTTGTGCTTAACTTGATTTCAGCAACAGTTTTTATTCTGTTAATATCATTGTAATTAGGCTATAAATCATCGGTTACATTTTTTGTATTCATTAATTCATGCTCTCAGATAATCTATAATTATAGTACGTATAGAAATGAAAATGTGTGGATTAAAATCTTCAAAACCTTAGTAGTGCAAATCCTCTTTACGGTCTACAACAATATATCACAAGGTTGCTCGATCGTAGAAAGAATTATCATACCACTGTGATGGTAAACGAGGGAGCTGAAGAATCGTCTTCCTTTTCACGAGACATCAAAGGGAGCTTTAATCTCTCAAGATCCTCTTCCTTCATGCCCACAGAAACTATCCCAGAACCTTGCTTAATCATAAATGCAACAGCCTTAGGACTCACACAAGATGCTCTGCCATTACAAGATTTCCTTCATCATCTTTGAAAGATTAAATTAGCCAAATATTTAGACCCAAACATGGAATTAAAACAATAACAAGCAACAAGCCACTTATTAATGTCTCTAGATGATTAAGGTAATTAATTCAATTAATTCATATGATTAAACAATCGCAAACATTCAGATCAAAAGCAATAAAAAGTAAATAACAACAAATATGATTACGGAGAAAAATCTCTAACCAGATAAAAAACCTCCGGACAAATTTGCCAATAAAATCCACTAGAAACGTTAATTTACAATTAGTCTAAACACTATTAAACTTTAGTCGACTCTGGTCACCTAACTTATAAATCATCAAGGAACTCCTTCAGTTGTGCACACTCGTACTTCTTAGAACTCTAAGATACTTTTCTCTCCATGTGGATCAATAAGAACAAACCTCTTCCTTGAGCGCCAGAACTTCAACCGCCTCTTCCCAAAACTCCAGAACTCTGAAGCTAATTGGCGAATGTAGGGTTGTTTTGGTGTTTGATCAAAGGATCTTTCTATGCTTTGATCTGTAGGTTAATGCAAGAGATATTGGGATATGTACTTGGATTTCAAAGAATAATCTCTTGACTTACAACAAGTCTCTCCTAATTGGATCAATATATGAGTTGAATAATGAACAAATAATATCGTGGTTGAATCAAGGAATCAATGAAAGGATGCTTGTATCTTCAAAGAATGATCTCTATAATCAAAATATTGTTCAATTACACTTTTGGACTTCCCTATGGGTGTATATTTAATGGGTAGTGTTTGGGATGAAAATGAACTCAAAATCAGTTTGAAAATCGAATTTTACTGTTCCTCAAATAACCATGCAGCTCAAGCGCCACGTGAGTGACAACTGAGCAGCGGTCAGTATTTTCGTCATAACTTTTTCTCCTGATATTTAGTTGAGGCGATTCAAAGTGAGTTGAAAAACTAACTCAAATGGCTACAATTCTTCTAGAATAGTATTTTTCAAATTTAAATATTTTTTCTATGTGAAAAATGAGTTGCAACTTATGACTGAGAATTTGGAGCAAAATTTGTGCAACACTTTAACACCCATTTGATTTCTAATTACATTTCATTGATCATACGTGATCTTGAACATCTTTGACTCCTCCAAGGATTTACTACCAACCCTTAACTATCTAGACTTAAATTATAATTCCATTACTTCTATTTTGACTTTGATTACAACTCAATTAACTCATAATACAATTCAACTAAAACATGATTTTGACTAAGGAAATTGCCAAATAAAAATTTAGAAATTCCAATTATATAATTTGGACCTAACAATCTTCATTTTCATCATCTACGACAATTACAACCTTAACAATTTTTACAATAAATAATCAGCACAAAAATTAATAAAACCAGCATAGAAAACTGGCACAAAACATTCTAAGTACAAAAAGCATGTATGGCTAAGCTTAAATGGTATTCTTATAAGTTTTTTTTGAAAAAAAAAGAAAGAAAAGTAATTTTCTATTGATCAAATCCTTCTACAATTATGTATTCGCCATTTCAAATTCGAACTTTCGGCGTGTTTGTGCTCCTTAGTTCCCTGAATAGATCCTTGTCACGTGTCATTGGTTAGTACAACCACTATCAATACACCAACTCTCACTTGATTCGATGCCAGAGAAATATGTAGCCACGAACAGTTGATCCTGTTGAGAAATTGGTTGTTCAAAACCAACAAAAGAAATGAAAAAGAAGGAGAAAAGAAAATGAATGGCCGAATTTTGGCCAAATGTAATGCGGTCGCATGGACTTCACAGAGACTTCAAGTCTCCGGGTGAACATAACCATGCAGCCGCATAGTTTTGTACAATACGGTTGCATGGTACAAATTCAGTGACCATTGGAGACGATTTTCTACCGTTGGTCACTTGAATTTGGTGTCTTTTTAACATATTTTTGGCACCAATTCGTGTATTTTCTTGAGGCCTATATATAGAGGAGTCATGTTCTATTTGATTAACACTGAATAATATATGCTTTCATTATTCTCTTCACAAATCAAGATCAAATTCCTATTCTACTCACATTCATAAATTTCTAATTGTGTTTAAGTTTTGGGTAGAAATACTTGTGTTTTGGTATTTCTACAATAAGGCTTGATTAATCCTTCAAACCATTTGCCGGAAAACCTTTTATCATCTCAATTTATCGGAGAAGGGGTAAATATTTTTTCAGGACAACGATCACGTGTTTGGGCATTTGTTCTTGAAGTTTTTGTTTCTAGTTTGTTGCTGATTTTGGTGTTGTTTCTCTCCTCCTTCGATTGAAGTTTTCCAACAATCTCAAACAATATTTTTTCTGCGATGGAGAGTGAAACAACAATGGCTACCATAAAGTTGATGAATCAAGACTTAGAGCGGTTGGATCGTTTTGATGGCATGAACTTCATTAGGTGGCAAGACAAACTGAAATTCCTCCTTACGGCGTTGAAGATCTTCTATGTACTTGATCCAAAATTGGAAGATCTACTTGAACCATTCGACAAAGACACCGAACAATCAAGGGTGGACAGAAAAAAACGTGAAGATGATGAATTGATATGCCGCGGTCATATTCTCAACTCGTTGTCGGATCATTTGTATGATCTATACACCAACACAACATCCTCAAAAGAAATATGAGAAACATTAGAAAGTAAGTACAAAGCGGAGGAAGAAGGTATTAAGAAATTTTTAATTTCTAAGTACTTTGATTTTAAATTTCTAGAAAGTATCCCTTTGCTTCCCCAAATTCATGAATTGCAAGTTTTAGTCAACAAGTTGAAGGTGGTGAAGATTGAAATCCTGGAGACCTTTGAAGTAGGGGCAATTATTGTAAAACTCCGCAGTACTTGGAAAGGATACCGGAAAAAAATCATGCATAGTTCTGAGGACTACTCTTTGGAACAATTGTAAAAATATTTGCGCATTGAAGAAGAGTCATCAGTGCATGATAAGAGTGAAAACTCTTATGAAGGCATTTTCAAAGAAAATGCAATAGAGAAACTGAACAACCAACAAAATCCAACAAAAGGAAGCCTTCAACGAACTTCAACAAGTTCAAGCAGAAGACAAAATGAGGTTTTTTTGTGTGTGGCAAATCTAGTCACTATGCAAAAAATTGTAGACACCGAAAACAAAACAACTTCAAGGGCAAAGTAAATTCCATCCAAAGAAGATAAAATTGTGGCCACCGTTAGTGAAATAAATGCAATCAATGGAAAGGTTCCCGGATGGTGGTATGATACTTGTGCTACAATACATGTACATATGATAAATCTTCTTTCAAGACATATTATGAAATTGATGGAGACCAAGATATTCAAATGGGTAACGAGGTTCGATATAAAGTGATTAGAAAGGGAAATGTGGATATCATCTTTACTTCCGGTAAGATCGTTATTTTAATCAATGTACTACATGTTCCCGACATGACTAGGAATTTGGTTCGTGAAAATCTCTTAGAAAAATCAGGTATCAAAAGTGTGTATGAATCCGGTAAACTTGTATTATCCCTTAATGGGAAATTTGTTGAAAAATGCTATTCTAGTGAAGGAATGGTCAAATTATGTACCGTTGACAATTTGAATGAGAATAAACAAATTTTGCTTATGTTGTTGATTTATTTTCATTATGACGTGCTAGATTATGACATATTTGAAAAAGTACTATGAAACGTATGATGAAATATGATTTAATTTCATATGATGAAAATGAAGTTTTTAAGTGCAAAACTTATATAGAAGCAAAAATGATTAAAAAGCCTTATCAAAGTGTAAAAAAGACATCTAGAATCTTAGAATTAAGTCATACGGACATTTGTGAATTAAATGACATGTTTACTAGAGGTGGAAATAGGTATTTTATTACCTTTATTGATGATTGCACTAGATATACCTATGTTTACTTAATGAAACATAAAAGTGAGGCTTTTGATATATTTAACGTATATAAAAATGAGGTTGAAAATCACCTAAATAAGAAAATAAAAACTTTAAGAAGTGATAGAGGTGGTGAATAATTCTCTAGCGATTTCAACCTTTTTTGTGAACAACATAGCATAATTCACCAATGTTCGACACCTAGAACACTGGAACAAAATGGTTTGGCTGAAAGAAAAAATAGAACTTTAGTTGAAATGATAAATGTCATGCTTACCTATGCTAAGTTGTCATTTAATTTGTGGGGTGAGGCCTTGTTAAGTGCATGTAGGATACTAAATAGATTCCTTCTAAACAAACTAAAATTTCTCCTTATGAATCTTGGAAAGGAAGAAAACCTAACATTTGATACTTCAAAGTGTGGGGGTGTCTTGCATATTGTAAGAACATAAATCCTAATAGGACAAAGTTGGGTCCAAGAGGCATTAAATGTGCCTTTGTTGGATATGCTAGCAATAGCAAATCATACAGATTATTAAACTTGGAGACCAATGTAATTATTGAATCAAGTGATGTAGAGTTCTTTGTGAATTCGCTATCTTCGAATAATGAATTGATGAAAAATATTTTAGATATCCCTAATTCAAGTGGAACACAAGATGAAACATCTACTAAAGATGTTTATGAGTCAAGTGAGCCATGAAGAAGAAAAAAAACTCGAATTAAGAAGTCTTTGGGACCGGAAGAAATTGATTCTCAACTCATTTCTTTTTACTTAGTAGAAGGAAATGAATTGAATGTCGTAAGAACAATTCCATTTGTTCTACATGTTGAAATCGATCCTAAAACTTATAGAGAAGCTATGACTTCTCGTGATAACATGTTTTGGAAAGATGCAATAAAAAATGGAATAGATTAATAATGTCAAATAATACTTGGGAACTTGTCGATTTACCACCCGGATCCAAACCTATTGGATGTAAACGGGTACTTAGGAGAAAATACAATGTTGATGGTTCTCTAAACACTTTTAAGGTTAGATTAGTAGCCAAAGGATATCGACAAAGAGAAAGAATAAACTATTTTGATATATATGCACCGGTAGCTAGAATAACATCGATAATGATATTATTTGCACTAGCTTTGATACATGACTTGCATGTTCATCAAATGGATGTCAAGACGACATTCTTGAATGAGGATCTCGATGAGGAGGTTTATATGGAGCAACCTGAAGGTTTTGCTCTACCCGAAAATGAACATAAAGTGTACAAGTTAGTAAAATCATAATACGGTTTAAAACAAGCACCTAAAAAGTGGCATGAGAAATTTAACTTAACTATAATTTCATTTGGTTTTAAACATAATAGTGTAGATAAATGTTTGTATTAAAAAATGTGTGATGATTATGTGATATTTATATGTCTATATGTTGATGACATGTTGATTATGAGTAATCACATGGATGGAATAAAATAAACAAAGAAGTTTATATCTTCCACATTCAAGATGAAGGATCTTGGACAAGTGGATACCATTTTGGGTATCAAAGTCACGAAAACTAGTGGGGGTTACCATCTAAGTCAATCACATTATATTGAGAATATGATAAACAAGTTCAAACACTTGAACATAAAGGAAGCGAGTACCCCAATTTATTCAAGTTAAAAACTTGTAAAGAATGATGAAAGGGCAATTGCTCAATTGGAATATGCAAGTATTATTGGAAGTCTTATATATGCAGTTCAATGCACAAGATCAGACATAGCATTCGCAATTAGTAAACTAAGTAGGTTTACTAGTAATCCAGGTAATGACCATTGGAAGGCCATTGGAAGGATTCTTGGGTATTTAAAGAAGACCAAGGGCTTATGCCTACAATATACTAAATTCTCGGCTGTATTGGAAGGATTTATCAATGCTAGTTGGATATCTAGCACGGGTGAGAATAAATCCACTTCCGGTTGGGTGTTCACTCTTAGAGGAAGAGCTGTTTCTTGGAAATCAAAGAAATAGACATGTATAACGCACTCGACCATGGAATTCGAATTCGTAGCATTATTGGATACCGAGAAAGAAGCTGAGTGGCTTAAGGATCTCTTTTATGAGATATCCTTGTGATCGAAGATTACATCTTCAATATCTATCATGTGTGATAGTCAAGCCACATTAGCAAAAGTATACAACGAGGTATACAACGGAAAGTCTAGACATATGAGTCTTAGTTATGACTACATAAGAAAATTAATCAAAGATGGAATAATTTTTATAAATTATGTTAAGTCTATCGAGAATCTAGCGGATCCTTTAACTAAACCTCTAAATCGAGATTTAGTAACATCTACATCGAGTAGGATGGGGTTGAAACTCTTAAAATAGAAAGATCCACCAATGATAGCAACCATACCTATCATTACTCAAAAGGTAATCTACGGATTCAAAGGGTAACAACAATTCATTTGATATGTGGATAGTTTCAGCATTATTCAAATCCGTGATAACCCTATCCTAGTTAAATAATGCTGGTTGTTCTGAGGTGAGGGTTGAGCTTTAAGCTCTTAATGAACTTTAGTGCTAAAGCACAAGCATCTCTAAAAGTAACAAAGATGCTGAAAGAACTTCACCTAGACAAATTTCGAGGTGGTGCCACCTTAATAGAGAGTTAGAGTTTCTTTTTTAAAAGTTTGTCGAAAAGGATGAGTGCAAGGCTATAAAAGCGCTAAGCGAGTTTGATGAACTTGAGAACATGTGGTACTTGTGTGTGTGTTCTTACCGGTTTTGTCACATAGAATAACTGGTTCAAAGCTTCACGCTACCTTTGATTCTGACTTTACCTTGTTAGAATTATACTATGGTTAGATTCAAATCGAAAGATATCTAATCCTTAGGCATGAGTATGACTTACATTAAATGTGAGACTTGTTAATTTTGAACAAGTGGGGGATTGTTGAGAAATTGGTTGTTCAAAACCAACAAAAGAAATGAAAAAGGGAAAAAAGAAAATGAATATAACCATGCGGCCGCATAGTTTTGTACTATGCGGTCGCATGGTACAAATTCAGTGACCGTTGGAGACGATTTTCTACCGTTGGTCACTTGAATTTGGTGCATTTTCAACATATTTTTGGCACCAATTTGTGTATTTTCTTGAGGCCTATATATAGAGGAGCCATGTTCTTAAATTTTGGGTAGAAATACTTGTACTTTGGTATTTCTAAAACAAGGCTTGATTAATCCTTCAAACTATTTGTCGGAAAACCTTTTAGCATCTCAATTTACCAGAGAAGGGGCAAATATTGTTTGAGGACAACGATCACGTGTTTGGGCCTTTGTTCTTGATGTTTTTGTTTCTAGTTTGTTGCTGATTTTGTGTTGTTTCTCTCCTCCTTCGATTGAAGTTTTCCAACAGATCCCCCTCCTCTTGATCAGCAATTTGTGCCTCTTCATCGTGTTGTTGATTTTTGTTTTTGCAAATTATAGCTTTATGCCTACTCTGGTTACATTTTATTGGCATCTGGTCTTCTCCAGCATTTAAAAGGTGGATGAGATTTTCTACCACAATGTTGGCATGGAGGATGAGAACTCTTTTTGTTTCCAACTTTGTTCCTGTTGTTATTGGCCGTGAATTCTCTATTTGAGCCATAATGCCTTTTGTCCTTCTTTTTCTTGTTGTTTCTTGCATTCTTCTAATGCTTGACAGCTATGGCTCCCTCAACATCATCTTCCTACCTTATAGCTTTTCTTTACTCTTGTGCTAGTAATGCATTCAACAGCTCCGCTAGAGTATTTTTGACATATTTTTAGTGTTTTTTAAGGATGTGATTGTGGCCTCAAATTTTTTAGGCATCGTTACAAGGATTTTTTTTCAACAATCTTTGATTCTGGCATAGATGAGCCTAGTAGTCTGACTTTGTTTACAATGTTAAGCAACCTGTCAAAATACTCTTGGATGGAGTCAGTCTTCTTCATCTTCTACAACTCAAAGTCAGTACCAGGTCCCGTACTTGTTTCCCTCGGATCCTTTCATCTCCTTCATATTCGGTCCTGAGATAAACTCATATCTCTTTTGTTAACTTTAGAGACATAATACGAGTGAAGATGGTGGATGAGACTACAGCAAACAAGCAGGCCATTTACCTTTGATTTCTTTGTCTTCTTTTCTTTCTGTGCTTTGATCTGTACCATGGTGGGATTGTTCGGAAGTGCAAGGATTTCAGAGTCTTCTTCCATTGCTTCCCAAAGATCCAAAGCATCCAAATATGTCTCCATGCATACTGCCCAAATCTAGTAGTTGTCTCCGTCAAACACCGGTGGAGCAATTGAGGAGAAACTGGCTTCGACTTCCATGATACGTCAAACTCACACACAGATCCCTTAAGAAGAGAGCTCTGATACCAATACCAATTGTGGTTATATTTAGAATGAGAAAAGAAAAACAAAGCTTTCTTATGTTTTAAAAATATTCCTGCTGTAAAAGCAAATGAAATTGAGAACAACGTATTTTGAAGCAAAATAACTAAATTGAATTTCTTAACATCAGAAACATTATAATCTAAAGCTTGATTAATAACAACACATTAAAATCATGGTCCTAAGACTACGCCATGATCACAAATATGAATAAGAAAAAAAATAACCAACACCAAAAAAACTGGAACAACTTTGAAATAGTCAACTAAACCACATATATAACACCATATCAGCAGTCCTAAACACGTCTTCTAACACCTTTGCGCCTATATGTTATCACTAATTGTCCTATTTTTTGTTCCTCAATACAAAAATCAACATTCAAAAATTCACAAATGACTAGAGATTAAGTGGCTAGCTGATTTATAGAAGCAAATTCTTTTTTAAGTTTGGAACAAGAAGAACATCATTATGAGGTAAAATAGTAATCTTTTGTTTGATGCAAGAGACATCCATCTCCAATAAGAAATGAATTAGTACCAAAATATTTGTGAATATTGGTTATCACACATGGCTTACTTATATGTGATTGGAGGCTCCGTGTTCGAGGTCTAATTAGTTTTTATTATGGCAATGTCCAAGATAAGTGTTGCAAGTGCTTATGGAATTTCATGATGAGGGTAAGCTTCTTGGGCATCCTACCAGGCGATTTTGACGATATGACCCACTGGTCTACAATATCGACATTGTTCTCCATGTTGAGAAATTGGTTGTTCAAAACCAACAAATGAAAGTGGAACATGAAGGCCGAATTTTGGTCTATGCGAACGCATATGATTTGGTCTATGCGGTCGCATA
Source organism: Osmanthus fragrans (assembly GCA_019395295.1). Classification (NCBI taxonomy): domain Eukaryota; kingdom Viridiplantae; phylum Streptophyta; class Magnoliopsida; order Lamiales; family Oleaceae; genus Osmanthus; species Osmanthus fragrans. The sequence continues at coordinate 10,203,065 of CM033361.1, forward strand.
GTATAAAACTAGTGATCGTTGGAGACGATTTTCTACCGTTGGTCACCTGAATTTAGTGTCTTTTCAACATATTTTTGGCACCAATTCGTGTATTATGTTGAGGCCTATATATAGAGGAGTCACGTTCTGTGTGAAAGACAATGAAAAACATATGATCTCACTATTCTCTCCACAAACCAAGATCAAATCCCTACTTCTACTCATATTTATAAATTTCTTATTGTGTCTTAAGTTTTGAGTAGAAATACTTGTGTTTTAGTATTTCTGTAACAAGGCTTGATAAATCGTTTAAACCATTTGCCGAAAAACCCTTTAACATCTCAATTTAACTGGAGAGAGGGAAAATATTGTTTGAAGACAACGATCACGTGTTTGAGCCTTTGTTCATGAAGTTTGTTCTAGATTTTGTTGCTGATTTTGTGTTGTTTTTTCTCCTTCTCTGATTGAAGTTTTCCAATAATCTCAAACAATATTTTTTCTGCGATGGAGAGTGAAACAATAATGGCTACTATAAAGTTGATGAATCAAGACTTTGTTCATTTGGATCGCTTCGATGGCTCAAACTTGACAAGATGGAAAGATAAGTTAAAGTTTCTCCTTACCGCATTGAAGATCTTCTACGTTCTTAATCCGGAGTTGGCACTACTAACTGAACCAACTGATGGAGAAACGGAAGCCGTAAGAACCGAAAGGCAAAAGCGTCAAGAAGATGAATTGATATGCCACGGTCATATACTTAATGCATTGTCGCATCATTTATATGATTTATACACCAACACAACGTCGCCAAAAGAGATATGGGAAGCATTAGAAAGTAAGTATAAAGCAGAGGAAGAAGGTACCAAGAAATTTTTAATTTCTAAGTACTTTGATTTTAAATTTCTAGAAAATATTCCTTTGCTTCCCCAAATTCATGAATTCCAAGTGTTAGTCAACAAGTTAAAGGTGGTGAAGATTGAAATCCCAGAGATCATTCAAGTAAGGGCAATTATTGCAAAACTCCCCGGTACTTGGAAAGGATACCAAAAGAAAATCATGCATAGTTCCGAAAACTACTCCTTGGAACAATTGCAGAAACATTTGCGCATTGAAGAAGAGTCGAGAGTGCGTGATAAGAGTGAAAACTCTTATGAAGGCACCTCCAAAGCAAATGCAGTAGAGAAAACTGAACCGCCAACAAAATCTAACAAAAGGAAGCCTTCAACGAACTTCAACATGTTCAAGAAGAAGACAAAATGATGTTGTTTTGTGTGTGGCAAATCTAGTCACTATGCAAAAGATATTAGACCCCGAAAACAAAACAATTTCAAGGGCAAAGTGAACTCCATCAAAGAAGATAAAATTATGGCCACCGTTAGTGAAATAAATGCAATCAAGGGAAAGGTTCCCGAATGGTGGTATGATACTTGTGCTACGGTACATGTATCATATGATAAATCTTCCTTCAAGACATATCATGAAGTTGATGGAGACCAAGAGATTCAAATGGGTAACGAAGTTCGATCTTAAGTGATTGGAAAGGGAAATGTGGACATCATCCACACTTTCGACAAGACCGTTACTTTAATTAATGTACTAAATGTTCCCGACATGACTAGGAATTTGGTTAGTGGAAATCTCTTAAAAAAATCACGTATCAAAAGTGTGTATGGATCCGGTAAACTCGTATTATCCCTTAATGAGAAATTTGTTGAAAAATGCTATTCTAGTGAAGGAATGGTCAAGTTATGTACTGTTGAAAATTTGAATGATAATAAAACAAATTTTGCTTAAGTTGTTGATTTATTTTCATTATGGCATGTTAGATTAGGACATATTGAAAAAAGTACTATGAAACGTATGATGAAATGTGATTTAATTTCATATGACGAAAATGATGTTTTTAAGTGTAAAACTTGTGTAGAAGCAAAAATGATTAAAAAGCCTAATCAAAGTGTAAAAAGGACTTCTAAAATCTTAGAATTAATTCATACGTATATTTGTGAATTAAATGATATGTTAACTAGAGGTGAAAATATGTATTTTATTACCTTAATTGACGATTGCACTAGATACACTTATGTTTACTTAATGAAACATAAAAGTGAGGCTTTTGATATATTTAATGTATATAAGAATGAGATTGAAAATCACCTAAACAAGAAAATAAAAACATTAAGGAGTGACAGAGGTGATAAATATTTCTCTAGTGATTTTAACCTTTTTTTGTGAAGAACATGGCATAATTCACCAATGTTCCGCACCTAGAACACCGGAACAAAACGGTTTGACTGAAAGAAAAAAATAGAACTTTAGTTGAAATGATCAATGTCATGCTTATCTATGCTAAGTTGTCATTTAACTTGTGGTGAAGCCTTGTTGAGTGCATGTAGGATACTAAATAGGATTCTTTCTAAACAAACTAAGGTTTTTCCTTATGAATCACGAGAAGGAAGAAAACCTAACATTAGATATTTCAAAGTGTGAGAATGTCTTGCTTATTGTAAGAACATGAATTCTAATAGGACCAAGTTGGGTCCAAGAGGTATTAAATGTACCTTTGTTGGATATGTTAGTAATAGCAAATCTTGTAGATTATTAAACTTGAAGACCAATGTGATTCTTGAATCAAGTGATATAAAGTTTTTTGAGGATTCGCTATCTTCGGATAATGAATTAAGGGAAAATCTTTTAGATATCCCTAGCTCAAGTAGAACATAAGATGAGATATCTACTAAAGATGTTGATGAGCCATGAAGAAGCAAAAGAACTCAAATTGAGAAGTTTTTGGGACCGGATGAAATTGATTCTCAACTCATTTCCTTTTACTTAGTAAAGGGAAACGAGATGAATGTCGTACGAACAATTCCGTTTGTTCTACAAGTTGAAACCGATCCTAAAACTTATAGAGAAGCTATGGCTTCTCGTGATATTATGTTCTGAAAAGATGTAATCAAAGATGAAATGGATTCAATAATGCCAAATAATACTTGGGAACTTGTTGATTTACCACCCGGATCCAAACCGATTGGATGTAAATGGGTATTTAGGAGAAAATACAACGTTGATGGCTCTCTAAACACTTTCAAGGCTAGAGTAGTAGCCAAAGAATATCGACAAAAAGAAGGAATAGACTATTTTGATGCATATACACCGGTAGCTAGAATAACATCGATAAGGATAATATTTGCACTAGCTTCGATACATGACTTGCATGTTCACCAAATGGATGTCAAAATGGTATTCTTGAATGGGGATCTCGATGAGGGGGTATTTATGGAGCAACCTGAAGGTTTTGCTCTACCCGAAAATGAACATAAAGTGTGCAAGTTAAAATTGTTATACGATTTAAAACAGGCACCTAAAAAGTGGCATGAGAAATTTGACTTAGCTATAATCTCATTTGGTTTTAAACATAATAGCGTAGATAAATGTTTATATTAAAAAAATGTGTGATAATTATGTGATATTTTTATGTCTATATGTTGATGACATGTTGATTATGAGTAATCACATGGATGGAATAAAAGAAACTAAAAAGTTTCTATCTTCCACATTCAAGATGAAGGATTTTGGACAAGTGGATACCATTTTAGGTATCAAAGTCACAAAGACTAGTGTGAGTTACCATCTAAGTCAATAACATCATATTGAGAATGTGATAAACAAATTCAAACACTTGAACGTAAAGGAAGCGAGTACCCCAATTGATCCAAGTTCAAAATTTGTAAAGAATGATGGAAAAGCAATTGCTCAATTGGAATATGCAAGTGTCATTAGAAGTCTTATATATGCAGTTCAATGCACAAGACCAGACATAGCATTTTCAAGTAGTAAACTCAGTAGATTTACTAGTAATTCGGGCAATGACCATTGGAAAGGTTCTTGGTTATTTAAAGAAGACCAAGAGCTTAGGCATACAATATACTAAATTTCCAGCTGTACTGGAAGGATTTACAGATGCTAGTTGGATATCTAGCACATGTGAAAATAAATTCACTTCCAATTGGGTGTTCACTCTTGGAGGAGGAGCTGTTTCTTGGAAATTAAAGAAAAAGACATGTATAAGACACTCGACCATGGAATCCGAATTCGTAGCATTATTGGATACCGAGAAAGATACTGAGTGGTTTAAGGATCTCTTTTATGAATACTTTTGGGACCGAAGAATAAATTATGACAACATAAGGAAATTAATGAAAGATGGAATAATTTTCCTAAATTATGTTAAGTCTATCGAGAATCTAGCGGATCCTTTAACTAAACCTCTAAATCGAGATTTAGTAACACTACATCGAGTAGGATGGGGTTGAAACTCTTAAAATAGAAAAATCCACCAATGATAGCAACCCTACCTGTCATTACTTAAAAGGCAATCCACAGGTTCAAAGGGTAACAACAAGTCATTTGATATGTGGATAGTTTCAGCATTATTCAAATCTGCGATAACCCTATCCTAGTTAAATAATGCTTGTTGTTACTGAAGTGAGGGTTGAGCTTCAAGCTCTTAATGGAGTTTAGTGCTAAAACTCAAGCATCTCTAAAAGTAACAAAGATGCTGGAAGAACTTCATCGAGAGAAACTTAGAGGTGGTGCCACCTCAATAGAGAGCTAGAGTTTCTCTCTTAAAAATTTGTCGAAAAGGATGAGCGCAAGGCCATAAAAGCTCTAAGCGAGTTGGAAGAACTTGAGAAAACGTGGTACTTGTGTGTGTGTTCTTACCGATTTTGTCATATGGAATAACTGGTTCAAAACTTCATGCTACCTTTGATCTCGACTTTACCTTGTTAGAATTACACTATGGTTAGATTCAAATCGAAAGATATCTAATCCTTAGGCATGAGGATCATTTACATTGAATGTGAGACTTGTTAATTTTGAACAAATGGAGGATTGTTGAGAAATTGGTTGTTCAAAACCAATAAATGAAAGTGGAACATGAAGGCCGAATTTTGGTCTATGCGATCACATAGATCCAATCCTATACGGTGACATAGACTTCAACAGGGACTTCTAGTCCCTGTTCGTGTATAACTATGCGACCGCATAGTTTTGTACTATGCGGTCGCATAGTGTAAAATTAGTGAACGTTGGAGACGATTTTCTACCGTTGGTCACTTGAATTTGGTGCATTTTCAACATATTTTTTTGGCACCAATTCGCGTATTATGTTGATGCCTATATATAGATGAGCCATGTTCTATGTGAAAGACAATGAAAAACATATGATCTCACTATTCTCTCCACAAATCAAGATCAAATCCCTACTTCTACTAATATTTATAAATTTCTTATTGTGTTCTTAAGTTTTGGGTAGAAATATTTGTGCTTTGGTATTTCTGCAACAAGACTTGATAAATCCTTCAAACCATTTGCCGGAAAGCCCTTTAGTATCTCAATTTAACTGGAGAGGGGGCAAATATTATTTGAGGACAATAATCACGTGTTTGAGCCTTTGTTCTTGAAGTTTGTTCCAGATTTTGCTGCTGTTTTTGTGTTGTTTTCTCTCCTCCTCCGATTGAAGTTTTCCAACAATGCTACATGTCTCTCTTAGGTATTATACGGTGTTTACTTGGTGAAGGATAATGACACTGTTGAGTGACAGAAGTGGAATTATTTGAGTACCTTCGACTATGGTCCTTGTGTTGTTGTACCTAAAATCCTTGCCCAGTGGACATGAACTTTTATGACTTGCCACGTAATCTAGAGAGGCTATTGGGCATGATATTGATGTTCCACATAGAAAGTCAACTAAAGGACAAATGGGAAAGTTGGTAGAGCTGCATGGTTAGAAAACCAGTAGTATCGTTCAAGATTTTGAAGTTGTGAGACAAGCTTTGAGTATTATGGTTTTGGAGGCTTCAACATGGTGGTTCTGAATGTTTCATATTGAGGGTTGAGGCCAGTGAAGATGTAGAAGACTTTTCTCATTGTCAATGATAAATTTTCCAATGGCTGCAAAAGTGTCACATAAACCGCTAAAGGTGCAAATATGTTCTCCAATTGTTCTATCTTCGTGAAGATGTTTACCAATTTTTGTAGTGCCAATTTTCATTCTTGTGAATGGTGAGCATATGAATTTTTAAGTGCTTCTCATACTAGATGGGTCATGTCCAACCCAATAAAGAGTTTGAGATTTTCTTCATAGAGTGTTCTAATTATCCATCCACGAAGGAAATTATCGAACTTTTCACTAGACAAAGAACTCACCTGTTAATTTTTGTATGAAAATATTTGTTTTTGTGGTGTTATTTGAAGTTGGTATGATGTATTTGGTCAGAATAAGATCTTCATTGGAGAGATTACAAATCATTTCTTGGCTTTCTGCCAGATCTAAGGCATGTTCACGTAACAAAGGGGTATTGGGAGAGAATTTGACTGTAATGAAGTTGCCAACATTTAGGGATAGTGAAGTCATGGTAAAAGGGTATGGTGTGCCACGTGCTTACAATAGCCTTGATAACAAGAGAAAAATATTAAAAAAGAAGGCAAAAATATTTTAAAGAAGATGTATATTTTTTGTTTTATTGAGAGCGTGAACACAAGGAAATAAAAGACACTTGTATTTATATACAAAATAAAAATGTAAAAGAAATACACAAAGACCTGTAAGTCAATATACTCTTCATATCCTTGATTGATTTGTTTCTAATGTACCTAGACTTGAAACAACTTCTACGCATTTCACTAGAATTGGTTTTCTCTTATCTGAATCCAATAAACATGAGTAGCATGGATATAGTTTCACATTTGTTAGACTCTTATCTTGAATATGATAATCATGAGCTATATGGATAGAGTCCCTCATTTGTTGGTCTCCCATCTAGATTTGAATTTGTTGACGTTTTCCAACATATTTATACTTATATGGATAGTGTTGTGTGAATATATAACCTTGTCACTACGATAATCTTGGGTCAACTCACCTTATCACTCTATTCACTTAAACAATAGCTATTGTTGTCGAGTTTGGTATGCTAATTGATTGTTTGATTTCTCGCAAGTGAACGATATCGTGAACAAGTAATAAAGTAGTTAATAGAGTGTTGAACCCACAATGACTATGTATTTAATATAGTGTCAATTAATTTTAACCTCAATTGAATAGTCAAATTGGCTTGAGTGTTTATACTAAATGATCTAACAATATTAACTATGCTAATTATGAAGGTTATTGTCAATTATGTGAGATACATTGCTAAGATTTTGAATCTCCCTTGTTATTTTATTTTTAGTGTACCAATTAAAGTGCCAGTTTGAAATCATTCAAGTTGGTCAATATTTCTAATATAATTGAAAGCCTCTCCGATAGCGATCAAATCCATTCCCATGTGACACTTCTATATCTCGATTAAAAATGCAAACATGATAAATGCATTAACAAGTGTTAGAACACCTATTGAAACCATATAAAGTATAGAGGTGTATCTCTATCTTCTATCAAACCTTTCAATGTTTATTATATTGTGCTTAAACCGTATTGTGTCTCTCGATAATAATAAAATCCACTAACAACTCAATTGGTGATCAAGCAATTGAAAAGAACGATAAAAACTTTAACAACCATCCACAAATCAAACCAAATTAAGTCAACATAATTAATTTAAAACTAAAAATATCATAACAAAGGTTCATCTCATCCTAGCAATGTATAAAACTAGCTTAACATATCGAAATTACAAAAAATCATATTTAAGTGGAAATACATCCCATATTTTTGATAAATTGAGAAGATGATGATAAAAAATGAAGATGAATCTTGAAATCTTGAATCTCTTCAGTGGTTTCTTGATAAATCTTCACTTGCTCATTTTCTTCTTTACCCCAAAAACTAAGTTTGAATCTTCACTTGATTGAATTTTTGCAAATTCTTTTAAATTCTGTCACACAAACTATAAATTTTGTCACATTTAATGATAATAATCAATGAATATTGAAGAATAATATGTATATGAGAGGTGTGAAGAGATTTTTTTTTAATGAATTCAGATGTTATGTATTTGTAGGAGTCGAAAATTGGTTAAAAATCATGTTCAAATTGGTTTCCAAAAGAGTTCCAATTGAATAAGGAAAGTTATCTTCACGCACACATGTTTTTGTCTATGCACAACAGTCAATATTTTGGTCATAAATTGTTTGCCCAATATCCGATTGAGACAATTCAAAATGTATTGGAAAGCTAACTTAAAGGGCTACAATTTTACTAGAAGAAGTAGAATTTTTCCAATTCGAAAATTTACTATGACAAAAATGGGTCTCAATCTTCGGTTAAGAATTTGAAATATAACTCATGCGATTGGAAATTGATTTTTGATAATATTTTAATCATATTTCATTCATTTTTAACTTTAGATCCAATTGACTCTTATCAATCTTTAAAGTATTTTCTTATGGTCCAAATCAACTATTGAATATTTACAATTTGGTCCTCAAACTTTGTACTTAGCCGTTTTAAGTCATTTTTTGCTTCTTTTCTTTCAATTCCACTTTCAATTATCGAGTTTTATCTGACAAACAAAATATATAATAAATTAGGCTATAATTACTTAAAAGAACTATTAAATATCTATATTTTTATGTCCAAATAAGTGTATATAAAATACACTTATCACTAATACTTTGTACAAATAATAGATAATTGTTGGAACTTAGTGGTTTATACCCATTATCTATGGATGTTCCCACAAATACAGGGTATTTGTTTGCAAATCGATTGGTCACTCTATTAAAGGAATTGCTAAATCAATTGTGTATCTCGATTGACACCTGGTGGCTCTACATAGAATCACTTTGAGAAATTTGTCGACCTTTAGAGCAAAATTTCCTTCTAATGGTAGCCATTGGACATATTCACTAGAGCTGTTTTTGTTACACTAGGTGAACTCATTCCAAAAATTCTTAAAACATGAAAAATTGAGCAAAGATGGCAACGACTAGCTTGGAATCTTAGCACAAGCTGACAAGGTTTCTTTTGTGAATTCCATGCTAAAATTAACTTATCATGATCAATTTAGTAAAAATGAGTGCCTTTCTGAAACAGTCTCCAATGCAATATCTATTTTGTCCTACATAGATCCCGCTCTGGTTATTCCATTTTCACCTTTTGGTTCCACATGGTTTTGGAGACATTGACATTTATAAATACCCACCGGTTGAAGAGTGTCGTGATATCTATAGCATTTGTTGTTAGATTATTATTTCTCAAAACTTTATCTGTCTTGCTTATGATTTCAGAATATATTGTTGATGCTGATTCATTTGTCATTTTCTGATGATTTCTTTGTCCAATGCATTACTTGGAATGGATGCCAATGATCCACTTAAAACACTAGTGTTGGAGATAAACCATCAGTTGACGGAGAACCACCTTGAGATTTATGGAGTAATATGAAGTATACAAGATCATAATCAATGAAACAAGATTTAAAGTAAAGAACAAGAAGAGAAACTGACAGAGTAACGATATTTTATTAATAACAACAAGAGAGAGTACAAAGAACTGAGCAATAATGATTCTTGGCTTCTTAAATCTAGAAAAAGAGTCTAGTATTTATAGGGAACAGCCTAATTTCTACATGTAGAGTTCTTGATGTGTACCTCAATTAGAACTCTACAATTATTTCAATAAGGAATTCAGGACATACCCAAATTCTAATCTCTAACTTGACACGAATTTCACTACAACGAATAAAGTTTCAAAATTTCTCCACCTGAAAAAATAAGTCTAACTGTAGCGAAATAAACTGAACTCTTCAAATAGTAACCAGAACTCTCCACCTCACGAAAAAATCTTCATCCGCCCAGTATCCACAAGCGATACCCGAACCCTAATCCTGGGTTTCCAGAATTCCAACAAAGAATTACCCGAACCCACACACTGGGTTCCCAATATTCCAACAAGGAATTCAAAATTGACTAAACAGGGTCGAAGCACACCTTGTAGCAGAATCCACACCAAATGCTTAAATCGAAGGCCTTTTGCTAGAACTGACACCTCCAAATAATCCGAAAGCAATATCAACATCTATAACTCTGTATCTACGCTCAATAAGTCATTTCTTAGCAAGTGAACATGATGGAACCACAGACAATGGTGGCAAAGAGAAATTACCCATATCTCACAAACTTTCCCGAGTAGTGTTCTTCAATAACGACTTGAAGCCAATCCCTAAAGGTACCGTACCAAACTGTAAATCCACCACGGTACTAAACTTATCCAGATGTTTCTTTACTGATTCTGCATGACCTTGCAAGATGTACAACTGAGACTTCTTCCATCCTTCCAGTACAACCCTTACTGACCCTCAAGACTCCACTTGCTCCAGAGAACTCATTACCCTTCGAATCAAGAGTACTCAACGAAATAAGATTCATCTTCAAATTTGGAATGTGCTAAACGTAATCAAGTGTTCTACATGTTCCATCTATCAGCTTCGATCTGACTTTTCCAATACCAGCTACCCGACAAGATGGTTGTTTCCATGACAATGACACCTATCGTCACCGTCTCATATGCTTAAAAAAATCCCGATTAGGATACATATGGAATGCACAAGCTGTATCCAAAACCTACTCCTCATCAGGTTTGGATTCCATGTCAGAAATCACAAAAAGATCTGTATCACTCAAATAGTTCTCCGCTATATTGACCTCGTCCGAATAATTTGATTACTTCCCATGACTTGTAGACGAACCACCCTTATTCTACAAGTCCTTCTGTATCTTTGGACTCAACTAGATGTTTTATCTTCTCCTTTAAGAACAATGCATCATATACATCTTCAATGGTGAGTTTGTCACAACTGTACAAAATCGTGTCCCTGAACGATGAAAATGAAACAGACAGCGAATACAACAGGTTTAAAGCCAAATCTTCTTCATCATACTTTACTTCTAATGTCTCCAAATCATTGACGATCTCTTGAACATGATCAGATGATCTTCCAATGATCTGTCTTCTGCCACGTGATGAGAATACAACATCTACTTCAGATGCAACTTGCTTGTCAGACTTTTGGTCATGCACAATTGCTCCAACTTTAACTTCAATGCAGCTATTGTCCTCTCCTTCAAAATGTTCTGAAGAATGTTGTTAGATAGATGTGGATGAATATGCAAAAGTGCATTTCGATCCTTCTGTTGCTTCTCCTCTGTTGTCCAAGTTGCGGGCATTCTATCAAATACCAACAACGCATCATCTAAATTCATTTGCGCCAAAACAGCTCTTGTCTTTACTTGCCACAACGAAAATCTTGTAATCCGATCCAAAAGTGAAATTTCATACTTCATGGTTGCCATCGATAACAGAAACCTCAAACAAAAATTTTCAACCTGTAGCTCTGATACCACTTGTTGGAGGCGAAACAACAACAAATCACTAGTTGATGGAGAACCGCATTGAGATTTATGGAATAATATAAAGTATACAAGATCACAATCAATTAAACAAGATTTAAAGTAGAGAATAAGAAGAAAAATTGACAGAGGAACGATGTTTCATTTAAAAGAACCAGAGAGAGAGAGAAAGAGTACAAAGAACTGAGCAATAATGCTTCTTGGATTCTTAAATCTAGAAAAAGAGTTTAGTATTTATCGGGAACAATCCAATCCCTACAAGTAGATTTGTATATGAAATAAAATGCATAAAGTTTCCTTAATTTGATCTCTTCAAGTCCAACACAAATTTCAACTCCTAATAGGGCTTCCAAATAGAATTTTAACTAGAATTTGATAATTAAACTCGAATAGGATTCCACAATAGCATTCCAATTAGAATTTCTCTTGATGTCCACCTTAATTAGAACTCTACAATTATTTTAACAAGGAATTCGGGTCATGCCCAAATTCTAACAACTGCAACCATACAACTGTTTGGTTCCTTATTCTCCAATATGGGTAGCTTGGAAGATAATATAGAAGACGCATTACCATTTCTGTCATTCCGTTTTTTAGAATGGCTTGGAGAGTCCTGGTGTCATCTATTTTCTTTACTTTAGCACTTACAACCAAGTAGTATTTAGAATGAAGACCTAAAATCACCCACAACTTTCAGTATTTTTCTGGTTGAAGATGGCTCATACTACTAATAGTCTTTCTGGAGCTGTTGTCAAGGTTGGTCTGCTTTGTGGTGATTGTGCTCATTTAAATCCAATAGTGGCTACTTCTTCAAATAAACTCTGCTAAGCTTGCGTTGAACTCTCTTACACTGCCATGGCATGGACATACTCCAAACTAAAAAAAAATCACTTGGAGTTATATTTTATGTTTTTCAAGTCCTTGACTAATAAGGATGATATTGCTAAGGCGATTACCATCCCACCCAACACATGACCAACGACTAAGCACCACCACCATGAAAATCACTTACTGATCTTTATGTATTGTAATTTAAATTAGTTGTCGTAACTTAGTTGTAATTTATCTTATCCACCCTTGAATCAAATTGTATAAATGTATGTTAGTTCACTTCCAAATAAGTAATGAGTATCACAACTATTCACTCTTCCTATCTTCTTTATGATTTCAGAGAACCCTAATAATGCAGGACGGAAATGTAAATACTAAATAAAGATTTTGTCGTAACACCCGAATGGGTGTTTCTTGAATTTCACTCAAAACGAACATGAAATTTATTGAAATCTTCCAAATAATGGGAAAACTATAATATTATTAATAAAAAAAAAAAAAATACGAAGTTTTCAAACCATTAACATATATTTAACACTCAAAACAAATTCTAATTCGATAATAAAACTAAACAATTGTAAAAATAACGAAAACACCTTTAAACTAACTTAAACAGAAAAATGTTAAAATGAATCCCTAAATGATGGAATTTGACTCCTAAAGTTTAACTATGTTGGAGGCCAAATCGTCACAGGGAAAATGGCAAAATCGAAAAATACTTCTGGATTGTAATTGCTCAAAAAAATTCAGAACACCCGAGCTGAGAGTTATGCGTTTTTTGTTGATCCTTCTTATTTCTTCTTTTTTCCAATTGGTTTATGATTTCTCTTCTAGATGATCTGTATAATTCTCTTCCACTTCAAAATAACTCAATCCTAAGTTATCATCAGGATAAAAAGGCTCATCATTTGTTGACACATCATCATAAAGATCTGTAATATTAAACGTCTTGGAAATCTTCATGTGCTCAGAAGATCAAGGACACATGCATTGCCATTAATCTTTTTCAGACTCCTAAAAGGCCTATACTTCTTTAGATTTACACCACACTCTTTTTTAGAAATATCATAATCATATCACCCATTTGAAACGTCTTATGGTGCCTATACATATCAGCAACAGCCTTGTGCTTTGCATTAGAGGCTTCCAACTTTTTTTCCACTTGTTCAATCACCTCTACATGTTGTTCAGCTAGTTGTTCGGTTGCTATACTCTTTTTTTGTAAAGTTTGGAAGTCGGATCAAGTCTACTGTTTGTGTGGGAAATCTCCTATAAACAATAGCAAAAGGTGATTTACCCATTGAAGAATGAACTACACTAGTATAAGCAAAATTCTGAGTGTGCCATACAAGATCCACTTTTTCTTCTTCTCACCAAGGACACATTGCAGCAGATTCCCTATGGTACTTGAACCACTTTAGATTGCTAATCGTCTTATATCAACCTAAATGATCACTCATCATGTACAAGAAAAATCACCCATCGATTAGTTCGTTAAATGCTTTACCCACAACGACACGAAGTCTTCATCTCCTTCATAAAGCTCCTACATGAATTCAAATTTAACCACCTCATTACTAAAAGAAACTAGCAAAATGGCTTTCCTACTCAAAACATCAACAACTTGATTGGTAGTCTCAAATTTGTGTTTTATCACATAAGTAAATTGTTCAAAATATGCATCGTATTCTTCAAATCTCGTTGGTTTTTAAAATATACCAAAGATTGATGGTTTGAGTGGATTACGAATTCCCATGGCAACATATAATGTTCCCAATTCTTCAATGTTTGACATACTGCATACAACTCATGCTCATAAGTTGACCACTTCTATCTGGTCTCATTGAATTTTTTACTTAAATATGCTACCAATTTGCACTCTTGAGAAAGTACTCCTCCAATTCCAATCCCACAAGCATCACATTCAATCACAAAAATTAGAACATGAAGAATGATTATCGTTGAATGAAAAGACTCGTAGCATCATCCTAATAGTCGATGTGTCTTCTCCTAGGTGTTACTCCATCAATCCTAGGTTTAGGAGCATTTAATATTTCTAAAAGGTAGCCACCCTATAATCCAGGTTTGACTTTTGAAAAGTACATTGACAAGTTGACCGTGAAGCGTCTACTATAGGGATGTCTTATCAATCTATCATAAGATCTTGTATGGAAGATATCTTGCAAGGGGTGAAGTATGAGATGTATTCTCTCATTAAAATACTAATTTTCTCGGATTCACTATGCAGCAGATCATAACACCTGGTCTAGGCCCAGGAGGATCGACCTCTACATGACACCTCACCTAAGGTGATGCATCACTTCAGCTACTTCAATATATGGTCTCGGCTAGACCATATAGGATAGTAATGTAGAATGTGAGCCTAATTGAGCTTGTTAGCTGACTGCAACATGCCATTTGTTTGGAGCCTCATTAGAAGGGGCGTAACATTGTCTATGATTACTGAACTTTCTTGTTATTACCTAAACTTCAACTTTTTAATTGGATCGGTGAACTTTAATTTTAACTTTAAATTTCACTCTTCATCCCAAAATTGATGAGAACTAACAATAAACTACATAATTGTCGCATGATATGTCAAGTTACTTTTATGTCACGTCATAAAAGTATTTTGGAAAAAACATGTCTTTCGCCATTTTAATTTAAAGAAGCATCGTGTTCTTAATATTATCATCTTCATTTCTAGAGTATTGTTTAACAATTAAGTGAAAGATCAATGACTACTCAATATACTATTTTCAAGTTTGAAGTATGATAAGTCACAACATGTGACATAGCCTCCATTTGGGCCCATTAAATTATAATTCAATTTTTTTTTTTAATTACACATTTTTCAATAAAAATAATATTATATGTAAATTTAAAAAAAAAATCATTCTTTTTTAACGCATATTCTCCAAAAAAATTGCTATTCCTCTCATTATAATATGAAATAATGGAGGCCAAATACACTTATAGTAAAAATTAGAAACTAAATTGAAGTTTAATGATTTCAATGAGACATTCTCTGTTTGGGTTCCACTAAAATGTGTTTTTGAAGAAAAATGTAGTTTGAAATAATGATTTTTTGAATGATGTGTGGTTAAAAAAAAAAATGTTGAGTTTATATGTAATATTATTTTATTAAAAAAATGTGTCATTAAAAAGAGAAGAAATTTTTTTTTTTGGATAAAATTATAAAATGGGAACCCCTCCAAACAAGGGAAAATAAGCCCTCATTTGGCCTCCATTTTTTGGAATAAAAATGGGAGGAATAGTATTTTTTTTGAAAAATGAGTTGTTGAAAATGAATGAAAAGTTTTCGATTTACATGTAATATTATTTTATGAAAGATTGTGTTGTTGAAAATAAGAGAGAAAAATGGAATCTAATGAAATTTAATTTAATAGCATCAAACATGAGCTAAATAATAATGGGAGAGTTGGTTAAATAGCCTATTCAAACAATGTTTTTGGTTAAATATCCCTCCTTCAATATTTGTTTGTCAAATGGCCTTCATTTGCAAAATACAATATACAAGTAATATCAATTATCCAAAATGCCCTCACCATTGAAAATATCCAAACACCCCTTTCAATCCAAAAAATTCTTCAAGTCAATTCAATCTTTGGTCCCCAAAATCACATAATCCATTTTCTTCTCTTTAACCATTCTTGATACTCTAAAATCCTATTTTTCATTATATTCTTCACCTATTTGGGTATTTTATACATATTTATCATCTATATTGAATTTCATTTACATTTGAAGAAAGAACAAAAATAATTTTAGAAATCTTATGTAAATTGTGCATTTATGATTGAATATAGTGTTGAATAATATTTAAGTTGGTGTTGTTTTTGTACTTAGTGTATTTTTTTGTATTGCTTGCAACTATTAGAAGGTAATGGTACTTCAATTGTTATCCGAAATGTAGAACGCCACTCTAATCGTTCTTTGATATGGAAAAGAACACTACAGTCGTTATCTACTGTAGTTTATTTTTTCAATGAAATGATCTCTGAAAATGGACTTTTAACGTAAATAACACAGAAAAATTGACCATTTCACACAAAAATGTTGAAATGATATAGCTTTTATGTTATCGAGATGGTGAAATCATAAATCGTAATACTTCTATGTGTCGATTAAATTAATGAGCGTATTTTTTAATTTTTTTTAGATATTATGTGCATATTTCAACGTAAATAAGTTCAACCTATTATTTTTTAAGGCACGAATAGGTCGTGACTGCTTATAATTGTGTTTATACATGTAACAGTACATGTACCACTTTCATGTCCAGTAACGACACTTGTGCCGTTTTTCTTGTCCAATAACGACACTTGTGTCATTATGATGATTTCTTCAATATTTTGCTTTCTTTCCGCCTTAACGACATCAAACATTGGACCCCCTAATTTAAGGACGTCATAAATGTCGATTATGTGACAAATAACGGTAGAATTGACATAAATTATATGACATCTTATTGGTAAAATCACAAGTTGTTATCTTCATTTGTTAGAAAATATAATAAAAGAGCGTAACTATCAAATTTTGTCAACGGCATGTCCATCTTGCAACTTAAATGAGTTCGATTTATCGATTATCGGGGTTCGGATGGGTCGTAGTTGCCCATATACGCGTTTATTGACAGAACGACAAATGGCACATGTCCCATTCTGATGATTTCTTCAATATTTTACTTCATTTCCGCCTTAACAACCTCAAGTACTGGACCCCCTAACTAAAAGAAGTCATAAATGTCGATTACATGTTTTATAATCAGGATTATCAACAGAACGACACATGTGTCGTTAAATAGCACTTGTGTCGTTATGATGATTTCTTCAATGTTTTGCTTCATTTCATCTTTAACGACCTCAAACATTGTACTCCCTGACTTAAAGAAGTCACAAATGTCTATCATGTGACAAATAACGATAAAATTGACATAGATTATATGATATCTTGTTGGTAAAATCACAAGTCGTTATCTACGTTCATTAAAAAATATAATTAATGAGCGTAAATTTCAAATTTTATCCACGACATGTCCATCTTGCAACTTAAATGAGTTCGACTTATCAATTATCGAGATTCGGACGGGTCGTGATCGCTAATACTCGCGTTTATTGATAGAATGACACAAGTGTCGTTTAACGGCACATGTGACGTTTTGATGATTTTTTCAATATTTTGCTTCCTTTCCGCCTTAACGACCTCAAGAATTGGATCTCCTGACTTAAGGAAGTCATAAATATCAATCGACTATTTTAGATTCTTGTTTATTGATAGAATGACACAAGTGTCGTTTAACAGCACATGTATCGTTCTGATGATTTCTCCAATATTTTGTTTCCTTTCCACTTTAACTACCTCAAGATTTGGACCCCCTGACTTAAAAAAGTCATAAATGTCGATCATGTGACAAATAACGGTAGAATTGATATAGATTAAATGATATCTTGTTGGTGAAATTATAAGTCGTTATCTACGTTCGCCAAAAAATATAATTAATGAGTGTAAATTTCAAAATTTTGTCCACGGCATGTCCATCTTACAACTTAAATGAGTTCAAATTATCGATTATCAAGATTCGGACGGATCGTAGCCGCTCATACTTGCGTTTATTGACAAAACGACATAAGTGTCGTTTAACGGCACAAGTGTCATTCTGATGATTTTTTTCAATATTTTGCTTCCTTTCCGTCTTAATGACCTCAAATATTGGACCCCCTGACTACGGGAAGTCATAAATGTTGATTAAATGTTCTATAATCGAGATTATCGACAGAACGACACTTGTGCCATTATGATGATTTCTTCAAAGTTTTGCTTTATTTTCGCCTTAATGACCTCGAGTATTGGACTCCCTGACTTAAGGAAGTCATAAATGTCGATCATGTGACAAATAACAGAAGAATTGACATAGATTATATGATATCTTGTTGGTGAAATCACAAGTCCTTATCTACGTTTGTTAGAAAATATAATTAATGAGCATAACTCTAAAATTTCGTCTACGCCATGTCTACCTTACAACTTAAATGAGTTCAACTTATTGATTATCAAGGTTCGGACGGGTCGTGGCCACTCATATTCGTGTTTATTGACAGAACGACATAAGTGTCGTGTAACAGCACATGTGTCGTTATGATGTTTTCTCCGATATTTTGCTTCCTTTCAGCCTCGACGACCTCAAACATTGTACTCCCTGAATTAAGAAAGTCAAAAATGTCGATCGGCAATTATATATACTTGTATATTGACAGAATGACACAAGTGTTGTGTAACGGCACATGTGCCGTTCTGAAAATTTCTCCATTCTTTTTATTCATTTCCGTAGCGACGACCTCAAACATTGTACCCTCTGACTTAAGGAAATCGAAAATGTCGATCATGTGAAAAATAATGATAGAATATATGTTATCTTGTTGGTGAAATAACAAGTCGTTATCTACGTCTGTTAAAAAAATATAATTAAAGCGTGTAACTCTCAAAATTTCTGCAAGACATGTCCATCTTACAATGGAAATAAGTTCGAATGATCGATTATCGGGATTCGGAGGGATCATGACCGCTCGTACTCGTGTTTATTGATAGAACGACACATCTGTCGTGTAACAGAACATGTACCGTTCTAATGATTTCTCCAATATTTTGATTCGTTTCCGCCACGACAACCTCAAGATTGTACCCCCTAACTTAAGGAAGTCGAAAATGTTGATTAGCAGTTATAGATACTTGTTTATTGATAGAACGACACGAGTGTGGTGTAACGGCACATGTGCCGTTCTGATGATTTCTCCGATATTTTGATTCAATTCCGCCGCGACGACTTCAAACATTGTACCCATTGACTTAAGGAAGTCAAAAATGTCGATCAACAGTTATAGATACTTGTTTATTGACAGAACGATACAAGTGTCGTGTAACAACACATTTTTCGTTCTGATGATTTCTCCATTATTTTGATTCATTTCTGCCACGACGAGCTCACGTATTGTACCCCTTAACTTAAGGAAGTCGAAAATGTCGATCGTGTGAAAAATAATGATAGAATTGAGATAGAATATATGTTATCTTGTTGGTGAAATAACAAGTCGTTATCTAAACCCGTTAGAAAAATATAATTAAAGCATGTAACTTTCAAAATTTCTGCACGACATGTCCATTTTACAACGGAAATAAGTTTGAATTATCGATTATCGGGGTTCAGAGGTGTTGTGGCCTCTCGTACGCTTGTTTATGTTTAGAACAACAGAAGTGTCGTTATAGTCACAGTAATGGCACTTGTGTCGTTCTGAAAAAAACTGTTTATTGTCAGATTGATCTTACCGGATTTGAAAAGGGCTTACCGGATATTAGATGCACATACCGTATATGAGGTTATATGAAAATACCGGATTTGGTTTTTTGCACTAACCGAATTTCTGTTTTGTTGCATACCGTATTTCAACTTACCGGTTAATCAACACTTACTGTATTTTAGAGCTTCATACCAGATTTTATCTTTTTTACACATGCCGGATATGAAAAATCTGAACTTACCGTATTTCAACCTAAGCAATTGCATACCAGATTTGAGGTGCACATACTGGATATTGGCTTTTTTCATTCTTATTGTATATCAACATTTCATTCTTACCGGTTTTTTAGATGCTCATACCGGATATTAGTTTTTTTCATTCTTACCGTATATCAACATTTCATTCTTACCGATTTTTGAGGTGTTTATACTGGATATTGGCTTTTTTCATTTTTACCGTATATCAACATTTCATTTTTACCGATTTTTATATACGTATTTATGGTTAGAACGACACAAGTGTCGTTATGGTCAAAGTAACGACACTTATGTCGTTCTGAAGAAACAACTGTTTATTTTCATAACGACACTTGTGTCGTTCTCTCAGATTTTTTAATGTCAATAACGGCACTAGTATCGTTCTCATGGACTTGTATAAAATACATAACGGCATAAGTGTCGTTCTTATAGGAGTTTCCTGAATTTAAAGCAATCTATAATAATGAGCTTCAAAACAATATTTAACTTGAAGCAAATATGTACAATTGCAATGACTAGTAATGACACTTATGCCATTACTGATATTAAAAAGATCTGAGAGACAGCACAAGTGATGATATGACAATAGACAATCTTGTTATTGAGAAAGACACAAGTGTCGTAACTGTTCGTAAAACGACTGTTGTGTCGTTCTATCTATACACACGATTATGAGCAGCCACGACCTGTCCAAGCTTTGATAATCGATAATTTGAACTTATTTAAGTTGTAAGATGGACATGTCGTGCATAAAATTTGAGAGATATGCTAATTACTTAATCATTTTATACTTAAATTTGAGAGATATGCCGTGTATATATCAAAGTAATATGAAAATAGTTATCATATTTTAATTATCGAAATAACCACATTGTATTATCAATAACGAACAGACCATAACAGATAACGATTGTATAGTCGTTTTACATGGAAGATATGACTGTAGTGTTGTCTATACTACAGATAACGACTGTAATGTCGTTTTAAGCTACTGATAATGGCTGAAGTGCCGTTATCGTCCAATAATTGCGCACAGCAAAAAAAAAAAAATACACTAAATGCGAAAAAATCAACTAACATATTATTTCGTACTATATTCAACAATAAAAATACCAATATACATGAGATTTCTAAAAGTGCATCTCTTTTTTCTTCAAATAAAATAGAGTCTCAATGTAATTAATATAGAAACAAAAACTCTTGTTCAAATGTTCAAAATATTGGAAAAGATAGGTGAAGTAATGAACAACAAGACTTTATGGTTAGAAGCACATGGAGAGCACATCGGAATAGTAAGGAGAAGAATTCCAGTTGAAGCAAGTAGTAGTTTTGATTTGCGTTCGATTTCATCGTCGTCGTAACAAAGAGAGGAATTCTAGTTGAACAAGATGAAGAAGAAAGCTGTAAAGTTTTTACATTGAGAGAAATAGAGTTTACTTTTTACTGAAGAAACATGTGAAATTAGTGAAAATTTGGTGAGTTTTAAGTTAAAAAAAATGAATGGCAATTTTATCTTTTTATCGATTAAAACATTTTGAATTATTTATATATTTCTATTCTTGTCCAATGTCATTGGTTGTCCGGCTATTTGAGCAAATTCCCCAATAATAATCCAATTATGGGCCCACTTTATTTCCGACGTGGCTTCCAAAGCACTTTAACAGCATATTCATAGAACGGAGGGGAAAAGTAGCCGGCGAATCCCATAACTGCCGATCAAATCATTATGAAGCTTAATGTCTTCTTCTTCACTGAGAGTGCGTAAGTAAAGCTACGTCGCTTTTTGGTGTTAAGTGGTTGTTGAACCAGCAGAGGATTTGATGGGATATGGCGGATCGGCCGTTGCAGAGATTAAAAGAGAACAAGGCGCTCAAAGTGGCTTTTTCTGTCACTGGAATCATGTCCACCCTCGTCATCTATGGAGTCTTACAGGTAATATTCTCTGTTATTATCTTAATAAATTGTTAGGCCCGTTATAAAAATTCATATATCAATGACTATTCAAATATGAACTTCTAATCAGCCAATGAGAGTTAGAGTAGGTAGTAGAATCCCATTATGTTAAAAAAAACCACATTAATCAAATTTCCTTTATTGGGTTTTGGTTATTTGCTTTAGCAATGTACTTATGCAATTGTAATCGTAGAGAAGGAATTGACTCTAGTAAATTGAGTGAAAGGTCTGATAATGTATCGAATTTATTGGTTTCAAAGTGCATATCTTGTGATACGTCTGGTTGTAACAACACTGGTAAAGTTATTTCATTGGTAGCGAGCCACGCCGAGAAAGTTTGTTTCATGTAGAGAAACAAGTGTTCAAGTGTTCGAAAATTTCTTTCTCTGTTCAATGGTGGATATTTTCAGAGAACTAATAAACTAAGCTTTGGTAGATGGATAAAGTCAACAAGTGAAGTGATATGTCATTTTCGGTAAGATTAATTGTCCTCATCTCGAGGTCCCTGGTTAACTTTGCGGAATCAGCCTTTATCTTCTTGAGGTAAAGCTTTGTACATAAAATGCTTGCAAAGCATTTTTAAGCGTAAAAATGCTCGAGGCACTAGTGAATACGCTTTTCCCCAGAGAGATATAGCTTTAAGTTTACCTTGACGTGCTTTAGATGCTTTTAATACCCCAATCTCTGAGCATAATGCTTGGGAATATTGGCTTAAGTTATGCACTCATGTACCGAGAATGGAAAAATCCAAGAAATTCATGAAAAGATTCTTTTTGTTGATATATTGGCAAATCATGCTCTTACCTTCATATTTGGGTTCTTGGTAGGACTCTAATATCTGGGAGTTTCAAATGTTAGATTATTTTCTATGTCTATGTAACTAATTTGGTTCTTTCATTTTGTTATTTTGAATCATCAATTGCGTTCTTGAAGGTATAATATATGTTAAGTTTTTCATTCTCTATTTTTTCTAATAAGATACGTATTTTAAAAATAGAAAATATAAAAGGCATATATGCCCATGCCTTGAATTCCCTTGGCATAACAGAATTTTGTTTGTTTCAGGAAACGCTTATGAGAGTTCCATATGGACCAAACAAGGAGTATTTTAAATACTCATTGTTTCTTGTCTTCTGCAATCGAATTACGACTTCTTTTGTAGCTGCTGGAGTTTTACTGGTAACTGCTCTTTATTGCATGTTTTATCAGCTTTCTTAATTTTACTCAGCTTGCATATTAACTCAAATGCCCTGAACGGCTGAACCTGTAAAGTGTAAGCATTTCTTCATGTTGATATATTTTTGCTTGTTGGCTGCTTCACGAAAAGGCAGGTAAAGCAATCACTAAAATGATGGACTTTCTGCCTTTAATGTATCACTTCATCACTTTTCTCTTTTCTCCAGGCACGTAAAAATGCCGTTGATCCTGTTGCTCCACTCTACAAGTATTGTGTTGTATCAGTGGCTAACATACTCACTACAACATGTCAATATGAGGTAATTTGCCTTCAATTGTTGGATTTAAGTTTACCCCGAAAGGAAAGGTATGAAAGAACATATTCGATTTTGACTGGACTTCGGTTAACTGTTTGTTTCAATGAGTATTGTGTGCCACCCCATGAAGAAAATTGCTAATAAAATTGCTGGCTATGCTTACTCCAGGCCCTAAAATATGTCAGCTTCCCAGTGCAGACACTGGCAAAGTGTGCCAAAATGATACCTGTAATGGTGAGTCGATTTTTTGTCTTGTTATTGTTACTTGGTAGTGACCAGAAGCAAATCGGTAATATGAGTTCTTTTTCTGTTATTGATTGCCATTATTTATCAACACAGAGTAATATAAATTTCCTATTGTTTCTGCGTGACTGCTTGATATTTTCTCTGTTATGTTTTTCCTAATATTGTAATTGCTTAGGTAATTTATTTCATCCTCTATCCGCACTATTGTTTATATGGCCATTGTTTTTTCCTTTCTTCCCAATTCTTTGCCTCGGAGTGCAATATGCATAACTGTTTTTCCTTTAACTGAGGTTTAATTTGTTTCAGTTTTGACATCTCCTGCACTTGATGTCATCTGTATAAAAAATTTTGGGCCTATTATCTCACTTGTTTTTTACTTGATTGTTAGCTCATGAAATGCCTAATATTTCAATTCCGTCGGTTTGCTTTAAAGTTTACTTAGGATGCTGGAAAGTATATCGAAATCAAGATATGCTAAGTTTCATGATCTAATATGAATTCAAATTGTATTAATTTATGAGGGACTTTAAAAATCCTCCTTTGAATTTGTCCATTGGCGTACTGCTATCTTTACATACTAAGTAAGATTGTGCCCTTGTTTCTCAGTTTTGGTACCTTTTTTCTCCACTTTCTATGCAGATATGGGGCACTGTCATCATGCAAAAGAAGTATAATGGATGTGATTACCTACTGGCTATTTTAGTGACTCTTGGGTGCTCATTATTCATTTTGTTTCCGGTAATGGTTCCATTCCAGTATCTAATAATCAATCTTTGTTGTTATGACGTCAAATAATCTTATTTGCCTATAAGAAGAAAACATGTTTTTTGAAAAGACATTCAACAATATGTACTAATCTATATATTTTTTGGCTGAACACTTCTGCCTATGACTTTCTAATATTTCAAGGATTAATTTTTCTTTTCTTTATATCTTTTTATATTAAGTTTTTTGGGTAAATGCTTCTTTTTGTTACTTTTAAGATAAGCATGGACATAAGACAAGGGTCATAGGAAAAGTAAACATATTTTTTTAATTTAATTACATTTGTTTGATGTAATAACAAAAGAAGCCTGGCAAATTCTTTAGAGAAAGAAAAAGCACAGAGTAACTTGCACTTTCTAAATTTAGATGGGTACCCATAAATAACTTATTAGCAAACGAAAAATTTATTTTGATTTTTGTTTTCTTTTTTTAAATATCAAAACCATACTGATTATTGTATATAATTCACGAGCCTGGGTGATTTGGGTTAATTTGATGTTTATTGTACTAAATTTGCTTGTTCTTTTTTTAAATTATAAAAATGAGCTGAGTTTTGTTAGGCTAATTTTGACACAATTTTTAATACAAATGTGTGCGCATTTTGATGTTTAAACATGCATATGCAGTCAACAAAATGAGTTGACCGTATTATCACGCGCATATTCCATATGCGAGGCATTTCAAATAAGGCATCGAGCATATGTATGTGAAGCATATGCGCGCATTTTAGAACATTGCTTATTAGTGACCAAGAAAAAGTGAAATGCACTATGGATCGTCCTTTCTGATCTTGTTTTGCAAAAATGAAGTCTAAAAGAAGGAATTAAGTTGGATGTAAAAATGAAAGCTTTCTACAGCCTTTTTAAGGCATTTCTGAATGAGGATAAAAGGGAAAGTGGAAAAAGAATTCATTCACTATCAGAGCACCACTGCCACTCTGAACTCTGAATGTATGACCTGCTAGAATTTTGAATGGTTTTGATGATGTGAGAGTTGAAGTCAATCTATCAGCTCAAATTCTTATTTGGACGGCAACAATAATAGGATGATGACTTGGGTGAATCTACAAAGGAAGGAATGAGACCTTTTCTCCAAATAATGAAGAGAGGCACAACATTAAACTGCAGGGGAGGGGGCAAAGGAGAGGCTGGGGAGTGGAAAGCAGTGAAGGGGGAGGAGGGTTCTCGGTTTCCATTGTTGAAACGACCTGACCTTAAGTTTTAATGGTATTTGGTGAAGATGGGTGGTAGGGATTAACGTGTTAGAAAAATTGAAAGTTTGGAACCCGTTCTCCAAGACAATCATAATTGATCCAAGTTTCTCATTTACCTGTAGAATGGGAACGCTATAACTATGAACATACGAACGTGAAACAAACTGTTTCCTACTAGTTACTTGTATAGATTGCTTTGTTAAAGAAAATTCTCACACTTCTTGGCTTGTTCATATGCACTTTCTAAAGAATGTATATGTAAAAAGAAAAAAAAATCTTCGTGGCCTATCAATTGATATGGTTGCAGTTGATGACATTCTTTATGTAAAGGTCTAGGCCTCCCGTCCCAACGTTAACTCATTGCGTATTGTCCACTTTGGGAATATCTGTGTCCACCCTACCCTTTATGGATTTTATTGCGTCCTGTCGAATTTGAACATAAGATATTGGCCATATGAGAGATTTAAGTTGAATCATCATACCAATTGGGCAAATAAGTGTAGAGATTCATTTCAACCAATTGAACCTTCTCAAACTGTTTCTTTTTAAGAACTAATCAGATTTGCCCAAAAATGGTCTTGAATGAGCCTTTCGAAAGCTTGATGCAAATAAACAATTTTTTGTTCTAGATTGAAATCATAAAAGAAATCTATAAAATCATACGAGTGTTTTCCCCTATTATGACTCTTGTATTAGGAATCACACTAGATTCTCTAGATATTCTATAAGATAGATTGTCTAGCTATTGCAAAAGAACTGGAGTTATATTTTTTTTCATTTACATTAAAGAGTTTAGTAGACTTTGAGTTGGTCAAGGGACTTTTACTAGTATTTTCAATAGGACCAAGATTGTCCATTGATTTATTTTGTCATGAGAGCGTTCTAACTCCTTAAATACGATCGAATTAAATCATCACCTTTTTACTTGCTTAATTGGTTCTAATATTCAAGTTTAAGTCTCTCATAAGACAGACACCTTGAGTTTGAATCCTAGATGTTATAGAAATCCATGAAAAGTAAGACAGATAGAAACCATTTGGGGCATAGAAGCCCGAGTTGTTAAAAAATGCATCTTACTCATCACGAATTTTATCGCATCTTCTCGAATTTGAATTTAAGACCTCTATTTTATGAGAGATTTGCTCAATTGACATCAGGATTCAATTTAAGTTCTCTCACAAGGTCGAGGTCTTAGATTCAAATACTGAGAATTGCGACAGAAATTATAAGGTGTAGGTTCTCCTAATACGGACCTGCTTATAAGTTAACGGCTTGAATACAGAGGCTTGGGTCGTTACACTTTACATGATTGTTTAAGATTATCATATTTGTTGTTTGAATTGTAGGCAGCAAGTGATATTAGTCCTTACAGTAGGGGAAGGGAAAGCACAGTTTGGGGTGCTTCCTTGATGATGGGTTATCTTGGGTATGGCATAATTATTCACTCATCCTCCATCCCATGATCATTTGTTTATTTCCTTTGGCTTTCTTTTGTTCAATTGGTGGCATAAGTTACTCTAAATTTAGCCCCTACTTGGGCTTCATTAAAATGAGATTTTGGGAGAAAATGTGTTTTGGAATAATGATTTTTTGGAGAATGTGTGGTTAAAAATATGGAAAAGTTTTGAGTTTACGTGTAACATTATTTTATGGGAGAATGTGAGGTTCAAAATGAATTTTGGACAAATGGAGCCTAAACAGGGGCTTAGATTATTCTGCCATACTTGTATTTGACATTATTAGAGATCTTACGAGAGCCTTTGGAAGTTGATTGACTGTTCTGTTCATGAAATTAGTCCCAGTGACTAAGCCACAACAAAAAATATCAAAATATGACTCCTTATTTATAATCTTTCTCAAAAGTGAGCAATCGTAGACTATTCTATTTTCAGATATATGTTTACCATCTTTAAATGGACCTGTTTTAATTGTTTACCAAAGAATGGGGTTTCTGACATTAAATGCCAGCTTCAAGAAGCAATTGTTTGTGTCTGGTTTGTTGTGTGTTAGAAGATGATTTTGGTCAACAAAAATTTTGTTTTATGAAAACTACATTATGCGAGGGCACACAAGGCATATGTACTGGGTATCATGTGCAGGTTATATGTTGTCATAAAGTGGATATGGAAGTAGATTATTTCAGTTATCATGGATCATAAATGCATCAATTTGAAAACATCTTCAAAATTTGTTTTATTAGTAGAGTACCAATCATTTACTATCCCTACACCGATGAAGTAGATAAATTTCCTCCATGCTCTTTTTTTTTTTTTTTTTTTTTTTTTTTCCATGATTTTATTTCAACTGGAACCCACCCTATGAAAGATAGTTGCATTTTTTCAATCACCCCTTTAATGGATATTCGTAGAACCAGGTTGAGAACTAATTCTGCCTAGAAATACCATATTTTATTAAATCTTCCGGTTACCTTTAGAATTGATTTTATGACGAAGTTCGTGACTGGCTGTAATGATTGACATTATCTTATTGTGGTTGTATTGAATTTAAATGTTACTTTAACCTTCTGTGAATTAGGCCGCTAATAAATTTACTGTTTATGTATCTATCACTCAAGTGCTGACTTTCTTTTACAGTTTTGATGGCTTCACGAGCACATTCCAGGATAAACTTTTCAAAGGCTATGATATGGAGATACACAATCAGATATTCTACACAACACTAATTTCTTGCATACTTAGTTTTGTAGGTAACATTCAATTGTATCCCATTTCTTATAATCCCAAGCTTTTAATCTTTCGTTGGAATCTTGAATCACTCTTTTATATGGGTTTATTATAGATAATATCTTTAATGATATGGAGAATGTGTATAGTGGTGGTGTAGAATCCGAGTGCATGCTTGAGAGACTCCAACATTTTTTATTCAACTTCAATGTTTTGCTGCCTGTTGATAAGGATAGTTTCTCTACATCTCCAGTAGATCTAGGCAATGAACAGCGGGCACAAATTAGAGCTTTAAACATGTCTGGTGCTGCTACTTACACAGGAAATTCATGTTAAAGATGCACTTTGCGATATGGATGTACTCCCATAACTTCTGGAGAAGTTAAATTGAAAGCCACCATTATTTGGCTTCAAAAAAATTAAACTTCTCATGGAAGTCCTTCCAAACACTAATAAGTTCTGTAAATAGATTTCTTTGATGAAGAAGTCCACTTGCCAAACACACACTTCATCTTTTGGCTCATTATGTAGCAATCTTCAGGTCTTAACAACTTTCAGTGTCCTGTAGTATAGTTTTGTTGTTGTTTAATCTCATGGATCGCCCTTGTCCTTGGGTTACTTTCCTTTTGCCCTATGTCATGCATCTGCTATTCTGGTATTTCAGTATTTCATTTTTGCTACCACTATGGTCAAATAGTTATGTTTTTTTGTTGATATACAGGTCTAATCTCACAAGGCAATCTTCTATTGGCGATAGATTTTGTTTCTTGGCATGGTGATTGTTTTTTTGACATTGCTATTCTCTCAACCGTAAGCAATAATATTTACTTTCCATTTCATAGTACTTATATAATATTCTTTCTCCCTAAGCATTCGAAGCCCCTCCCCCCACAAGGCAAATCATTATTCTTTACATAATCTTGTATTGCAGGTAGCAACGATTAGTCAATTCTTTATATCTTACACAATTCGCAGTTTTGGCGCTCTAACCTTTGCCACCATAATGACCACAAGACAGGTATAACAACAGTTTCTGCTGTTGCTCAAATAGTACATTTGAAATTGCCCTTATCAACTAACCTCTGTTCTTGATCCACAACTAATTTGTCCGACTTATTTGTCAATACAGTTGGTGAGCATTCTAATTTCTTGCGTGTGGTTTTCCCACCCACTTAGCTCGGAACAATGCATTGGAGCAGTATGCATCAAATCTTTATTTCTTTTCTACACAACCCGACTTTCCAGAGTTTTGATTCCGAATTTTGCTTTCAGGTTGTTGTATTCGCTTCCCTTTACGCAAAAAGCTTCTTGAATAGTAAGCCGGACTCATTATCCTTAGAGAACACCAAAAAGGGAGCCTCAAGTCCATTGAAGGAGAATCCATAATATGCTGGAATCTCTGATATCTTCAATTATTTGTTGATGTCAGGCTATCTTCGTGTTAGTTGAGCTGCATTCAGGGGATTTGGCATCACAGCTTCCGTTGGAATAATTTTATGTCGACTCCAACGAGCATCATGCCCTTGGGTGATTTTTCTATCAAGTAACTTCCATCTTTTGGTAGAAAATTATGCATAGCATGAGTTTTAAGTATAAACCATCCATTTCTCAATTTTTGACGAAGTGTAATCATACTTCACCAAGTGCCATTCTGTTATTTAAAGTTTTCCTTTGAACATTGATACCTCTTGTATTTCTTTAAATTTTACTATGAGTAGCAGAGTAAAGTTTATCACAACTTGAATAATTTCCAGCCATTTTTTGTTGGTCTTTTGGTTGATTTTCTTCAAAAAATGTAAATAACAAAAAATTTAAATGGCCCTCTGTGGGCCTGGGGAGTTACACTGAGGCTGAGCAGTCTCGAGTTGTTCCAGAAAAGTGGCGTTGAGTTTTCTCAACCTTTGAGTTATGATTAGTCAGTTCTTGTTCACGTTAATGTACTAAATAAAATCAGCTAAAATGAATGTTATAATCCTTTGTACTAGTAGCATAATGAAAATACTTTTTTCGTCATTAGTATGTTTGCTCGTGACAATTTTGAACCATCTCATTCGGCTCCCCTTGATCGATCAAAATTTATCGAAAACCAAATCGGCCGTTGACCCCCATCCAAAAGTGGGTTGGTCAAGTGCAATCACGTTGAGTCACATCAAACTGCTTAACTTTTATTTTTATTTGTTTTCTGTGAAATTATGACTTGTATCTATTTATATTTGGGAAATTGAAATATATTGATAGATTTTAATATTTTGAAAAATCTTATTAATTGTGAAAAAAATAAAAAAAAAATAGGGATATGTAACTGAAAAATTATCAATTTTCAAATCAACACAGAATTAATATTTTTTGCCTTGAAAATACTAGTGAATAATGAATATCTTAATAACGTGAATCGTTATTGGATTCTAATAAAAGTTTCATCAAATAAATAATGTTCGTTATTTTATAGCCATGTTGATACACTATATAGACTTTCAAATCTTTATGTACCGATAAATATATAATATAGTAGGTGAGTCTGTGTTCGTTTTAAAATTTTATTTATAAAATTATAATCATTGTTTTTAAAAGTCAAATAGAATATGTTATGCCCCCCTACAAATAGGGTTTCCGGATTTATGACGCACGACAAGAAGCAGCACATGAATCTGCACCAACGGCCGAACCCATCTCCATCTGAACACATGATGTGCCTCACAATCCGAACTCAAGGATGTTGAACCCCTTATGACCGAACCCTATCACCGAACCTCTACCATGTGAGGCGTACCCAGTGAGTCATCTCAAGAGAAAATCTTGTGTGAAGATCTATTGCAAGTGGGTAATGTGACAATACACTGCGTTGGAAGCTACATCAATCACACAAGTCAATCAAACTAATTCTAGCATCACATGTCAGACGTAGGGTTGTGATTGGAAAGAACATTAAATGCAGTAAAGTCTATGACGAGAGCCCTCAACCACTAAGATAAAGCCACGTGTCCCACCATTCAGCGGTTCTCGCTTACCTTCAGATAGTATAAAAGTTCACATATTGTGTCATTCAAAGGTAATGCAAGTTTGCACACTCAACACAACTTAGTTATTCTCTATATTATTTATTCTATTTATATTCCCCTAGGCCGACCCACTTATTTTTATTGAGGAGGCTCACGTTTTAGTCCTCTCACACTCAACACTTTTTCCCACTTCTACTGAATTGACCGTCAGAGTGCACGCGACCGACTCCCCCTCTTCCAGAGAAGGCCATGTGCAACTAACGATTTGTCCTAGTGTGCAGAAAGAAAAACTGAACCAGATGTGAGAGATCCTGAGATCTGTTAACAGCTTATAGGTTCATTTTTTGAGGTCAAAAGAATACGTGATTGTTCGAGTTAGTAAATAAAAAGATGTCAAATTGTGTATAATTGTTAAAATTAGTAGAAAATTAGTTCTTTTGAAAAATAAATAAAATGGATAATTTTTTTATTTTTATTTTTCAATATTTGTTTATATAATGTCCTAATGGAACACATAAATTTTTTTATCACGGGTCTTTTTATAGAACGCCCTCGAAAATAAGAAATCATCAATTGTAAAACCAGATGTATTTTGATACAATAAAACCATGAGTACATGAAAATTTTAACAGAACTTGTAGCGACGTTGATGTGACAAAATATTATTGGACGATTTTTTTTCTTTTTTTCTCATCTTCCAATGACGTCGCTTCATGTCCTATCTATAAGATTTTTTTTGTCAAAAAAGTATGTACTTATAGCATGATTCATTTTGATTCTCATATGAGGGCTATAGTTGTAAGTGTTATGCCCTAAGTCCAAACAACTTTGGGTATAATTACTTTTGATATATGTTTAATGCATTTATTTTGGTAAGATCTATTATGATATTAAATAATAGAATCCGTAGATTCAAGTCTCGGTAATTTGTTAATAACAAGGAGTTGTGATTGTGAGATACAAATTACATATGATTGAATCTTAAATCATCTGTGGTCGTAAGTAGTAACGAGATACGGATATCGTTATAACGGATAGACCATCACGTGTGGCATTGCTTACTTGTGAAGTAAGTAGCTGATCTCACAAGTTAAAGTGTAGTGACACTTAAATGAACACGTGAATGTTTTGTTATAGAACAAAACATTGGAGACCCGCTGGGAGATTCAACATGGATAACTATTTGAGTATCAGTGGTTAATCTCTAACATTCGGTAGTGGAATTGATCCTTCGACTTGAGGTCATCATAGTACCTTATGTGGGGACAGTCATACTTTGGTGATACTGGAAGTTACTCTGTCAAGGACTGCTAATACGGCATCGTTCGGGTATGTCAAAAATCATATGAAGGTTGTAAATGATCAATAGATGATTCGTCACTCTTAGATAGTAAGAGTTTATGATCTACATTTCATCCAATTAAGTTGATAACGAAATCCTTGGCCAAAGTGTACACATAAGTCGAAAATGAGTTTTCAACTTACATTGACTTAATAGTGGAATGAAAGATATGATCAATAATTGAGATTGACACTTATCTATATCTTCGTAATTGATCGAATCATATTGACGAAAGAATTGTAGTATCACGATAAACGAAGGAGTTTGATTTTGTCATATCACGTGACATTTTTCATTACATGTACTGTCCTGACACATTGCTAGATGTCAATCTGGTACGACAGATGTGAATTAGTGATAAATCAAAATAGTGTTTTGGTTTATCGATTTTAATTAGATCAAAATAGTAAGTCACGTCGTTAGATATCGTGATTGGGAACCTAATGAGTCAAGCTCAAAATGAGAACTAGAAGAATGAGATTTACCAATTAATTAATTGACAATCATTGGAAAATTAATTAATTGGGTTGCTTATTAATATACTCGAATTAATTAATTAGATTAATTGATTCATGGACCGTATTTAATTAATTAGATTAATTAAATATTGGACCGATTTAAGTTTAAGAGACGGGTCAAACCCGTTTGGGTTTATATAAATAAGCTGCTAGGGTTTGAAAATAGATGATGAATTTTCATTACTTGCTAGCACAAGAAAAAGTAAACCATAGTTCCTTCTCAATCTTGTTCCCTGTGTGGTTCTATTGGAGGCTGGACAATTGGACAGTTATGGAAGGGATATCAGGATTGCTGGAACTACAGGAATATCAAAGGAGTTTACAGATCTAAAGAAATGTACGATTTCTATCTAAATACAAAGCAAATTCTTGATGGTATCAAAGCCTACTTTGTGGTTGTTAGAAATTGTTTTGCTTGATTGAACAATCAAAAGTTGATTGTGATTACTATTTTTTAATCTAGCAATTAGAGAATTATTTTTATCTTCAAAAATTTGTTTTTGAAAGAAAATAATTTTTGGATTAAAAAAAAGGGATATACTGTAACGGGTACATCGCAGCGACAGCAGATGTCGCTGCAGTCCGTAGAGGCGTTTACAGCCACTACTGCAGCAGCATACGATGTCGTTGCAGAGCAGTGCAAAGACGCTGCTGCGTGTGACAAGGTGGAGCCGTTGGAGTGCGGCAGCCCCCTGCCACAGAAGATCTGGCCGGCGCCGCCAAAACAAAATAAAAGGGAGAATCTTCTAAGGTTTTCAGAACCGGGTGACAAGGCATTGGGGCGGGGCTTCTTTCGCAATTTATGAAATTTCGAGCCCCTAGCTGCAATTGTTTTTCAAGGGTCATTTTGCAAATTTTTAAATGGAGGATATGCTTGCAATTTTTGATGATGGGAGGTCTTGGTTGTAATTTTAAGTAGGGTCTAAGTGCAATTAGTTTTGAAAGGGGTTTTAAATGCAAGTTTTAAAAGTTTTAAAATTGATTTGAGTGGGTTTGACCTAAAATTACCATTTTGACCCAATTAAAATTGACGACTTTTATATTTTCGTTAAAATTAGATTTTGAGTTAAATATTAAACTTTAACCATAAATTGAATTTTATTTTATTTAGGATTTTTATCCTAAATTAAAATATTAATTCAATTAGAATCGGAGTTGAAGTTGGACACTAATTTAGTATTTTATTAAAATATGATTTTAATTAAATAATTCACCCTAACATGTTATTGAAATTAGAATTGGATTCTGATTTGACATTTAATTAGAATTTGATTTTAATTAAATTGTCCCACCGTAAATTTCTTCTTAAAATTAGAGTTAAACTCTAATTTTGTATTTAATTAAAATTTGATTTTAATTAAATAAGTTCTCCCTAAATTGTGGAATTAGAGTTAGACTCTATTTCAGCATTGAACTAAAATTTGATTTTACTTAAATAAACCCGCTGATTAAATTAATTGATTAATATGATTAATTAATTAATTATTTATTTTTTCGATCCATTTGTCTAAATAGTTTAGACGACCTTTAATTGCTAGATTCTTGAAACATGTTTGCATGTAATATTAGATATTATATAGCAAATATTTATATGATGAATGTTTATTAGTGAATGATTATGGATTCGACTATGTGGATGTGTTGAATGAATGATTTAGTTCTTATTGTTATTATGGGCCTGCGAGCTCATAATTATTTTTGACCTGTGAGTCCGTTAATACTATCATTATTATGGGTCTGCGAGTCCAATCTCATTTAGGTCTGCGTGCCAACTAGTATATGATACATGTTGCAGCTGAACTAATTGAAAACACAAGAAGATAAAGAACCCATGGAGATGGCGCATTGATACTGATTCAATGCAATACCTACTAAGAATTGACCAACTAGTCTTCATATTGGCTCGGGAAGGTTAGATAGAATTAGTCCATAATCATCCACACTATTATATATATGTTTATTTGCATGCTAGATGTATAATAAAATATATGTAATTACTACGATGAGACATTTGCATGTAAAACCCCTCGTTAAAATATTAAGTCATATCTATATTCACCTTCCATCATTATAGTGAAAAACGAGAGTCCTAAATTGTCTCAACTTGTTGAGTACACTCAAGGCTGGTCTATTAGGGATATGTTTGACACTATGAAATATTCGACGTTTCTGAATGATGGGTTCGACTTAACTAAATTTTATCTTTCATTAAGTACACTCAAGGAGATAAATTTTAGAAGCATGTTAACACATAAGATGTGTGAAGAAGAGGAATTGTTAGCTTAATTATCTGGGAGTTGTGTGAAGATACAATTGATAATAGTATCTACCCAAATATTTTATTAAGGTTTGTTGAGTACACTCAAGGTCTTAATATAACAAATGAGATCTCAACCCACTGAGAGTCAAGTATAGATTCCATAAAATTTATACGAAAGGGTCATAAATTTGAGTTAAACAGTGGGAGCACAATTAATTTGATAAAAAATCATATTAAATTAATTGATGCATTTTATATATTATTCTTTTACTTTTCGTCATTTATATTTATTAAATCATGAGTAAATATGTGCATTTGAAAGACATAATGTATGCCAACAACCAAACCATGTCTTTTTGAATGACATTGCAATCTGAGAATTGTTTTTAAGTATGAGAAAATTGGTTATGTCCTTGGGTAGTCCTTTCTAGAGACATCTACTGATGACTCGACTAAAGAAGAGGAAGCTGCTATAATAAACACAGTGATGATAAATAATATTGCAACGTATGTGATGCTTGCAGCAATGTCACATTAGTTACAAAAGCAATACAAGAGTATAGATACTAACACATGCCTTTTCATTTCAAAGAGTTGTATGATAATAATCATGTGTGGAAGGATATGAGACTTCCAAACAACTATACCGGTGTAAAATGATAGAGGAATTTTCAGCCAGTTCTCAAGTGCTAAAGATAATTGCCATTGAGAAATTGTCTCAAATGGATTCAACCGTGAACCATGAACCATGAACTAAGTATTGACTTAGTTCTGTAATCTCTGTCAGAGAGTTATTCATAGCTAATTATGAATTTTGATATGAATAAACTCAAGTGCATACTTATTGAGTTGCTAAACATGCTTAAGATAGTTAAACCCATTATCAAAGTTAGTTATAAGTGGGCAAGCTATTGATTCCTTTAAAGATATTAAGATAAAGTTTATAGGGACTTTGGGAAAGCATCTAAGATGACTAAGACAGTCAAAGTAAATAAGGACATTATCAAATCCACTTGGGTAAGACTTGTATCTACTTCACTAGTTTTTTGGGTATTAGATACCAGATATGAATCTCATAAATATGCAGAAACTAAATGGAAGTAGATCACTGCAAAATGAAGAAGTTGACCTACACGTCGAAAATGAGCAAATGTTGCCATACTTCTTGTTGTTGCTTTTAAGCCTAGTATTAGAATTAAAAAAATGTTAGTTTGAACCCACCAATACCATAACATTATTTGAATTTCACGTTTGGACATGAATTATATTAATGTTAAGGACAATTATTGTTCCCTTTTATCTTAATGGTTATGGTGAATTACAAAATGACATTTATATTCTAATTACTGAGTATTCTATAATAAGTATAAAAATTTAGAGCATAAAAACGATAACTTGAATAACACCTAAATCTAGTATCGCAAATTTGGTCAAATAAATGTAAATGCAATTCCAAAATTACATAAAGATGTATATTTGAGATCAATTGATTTTGAATCATTTGACAAATGTGAATCGTGCCTAGGCACAATGACCAAATCTCTATTTACTTCAAAGGTGAAAAGTTTGCATAATTACTGGATATAATACATAGTGATGTATGTGTATCCATGTCGATTAATGTTAGATGAGTTTCTCTTATTTCATCACATTTACTAATAACTATTTCAGAAATGGTCATATATATTTGATGAAACTCAAGCATGAAACTCTTGAAAGGTTCGAGGGATTCAAGTTAGAAGTAGAGAAACAATTAAAAAAATACATTTTCACATTAAGATCCGATCGAAGTGAAGATATTTTAAAGATAAAGTTTTAGATTATCTAAAAGAGAATGAGATTCTCTTGCAGTGGACTCCTCACATACACCGCAACATAGTGTTGTATCTGAAATAAGGAATCGTAAACTATTAGATATAGAGTGATTAATAAGAAGCCATACAAACCTCCCAAAAACGCTTTGAGGTCATGCATCGATTGCTATGTTCTGCACACTAAGTTGTGTCCCATTTATGCGGATCAACGAAACTCCATACCAGTTATGGAAAGGCAAAATGCCCAACTTTTCACATATTAAAGTTTGGAACTACGTTGCTTATATGAAGCACACTGAATCGGATAAATACATATTTGTAGGATATCCAAAATAGGTAATTGGATATTAATTCTATAATCCCAGTGAGAAGAAAGTGTTCATCTAAAGACATGTCAAATTCCTAGAGAAATAATTTATTCTAGGATAGGACAGTGGAAGTAGAATGGATCTTGAAGGAGTTCAAGGATCCACAGATATAGTTGACCAAGTAGATAAATCTGAGTCTGATCTCACACATACTGAGGGACATACTCTTGATCATGAAGTAGAGACTTCTGAGTACACATCAACTCTATGTAAATCTAGTAGGATCATTCAATCTCCTAGAAGGTATGAATCTATGATTACTAATCAAACATTATTAATCAAGGATGATGAACCGATTAGTCACACATAAATAAAGTCAAGTGTTAAATCAAAGAGATGACAAAAGGCCATGAAATCCGGAATAAACTTGGTGTATGTAAACAAGGTTTAAACCTTGATCGACTAGTCTGATGGGATAGAACCCATAAATTGTAAATGAGTTTACACAAAAGGCCGACGAGGATGGAAACATTCATACATACAAAGTGAGGCTAATAGCAAAATGTTATGACAATGAGTTGGCTTTGATCAAGCTTTCTAGTCTATCGTCATGCTAAAGTTTATTCGAATTTCGTTCGCAAAAGCTACATACCATGACCATAAGTTATAACAAAAGGATGTCAAAACTATATTCCTTAACATGAACTTACAAGAGAAAGTGTACATAACACGACTCGAAAGTTTTGAATCCAAATATGCTTACAAGGTATGTAAGCTTGATCAATTCCTATATGGATTGAAGCAAACCTCTTAGAGCTGAAATCTTCGATTTGATAGAAAAATCAAAAAGTTTGATTTTATTAAAAATGAAGACGAATTGTGTGTTTACAAGAAAATAGTGGGAGGGTTGTCGTATTCCTAATATTATATGTATCAGACATATTATTAATAGGAAACGACATCCCTACGTTTCAATCGTTGAAATTGTGGTTGTTAAAAGATTTCTGTATAAAGATATATGAGAAGCAACTTGATCTATAGAGATAGATTTAGAAGATTGCTTAATTCATCGCAATCTACATAAATAAAATCTTCGGAAGATTTTATGGAGAAAATAAACTGAGAGTTCATGGATACACTAATACTAACTTCTAGTCAGACTATAATGATAGCAAATCTCAATCAGGATATTGATGTACTCTTAAATGGTGTGTTGGAAAGGTTCCAAACAGGAAACCACCGTTGATTCAATAGCGAGAGCCTTATACACTATTGTTTTAGAAGTAACAAATGTTGTAGTATGGGTCAAGAAATTCATTAATGAACTTGGAGTAGTTCCTGATAATGTTGATCATGTACATTTGTATTATGATAACAATGGAGTCATCGCGCTAGCGAAGGAACTAAGGTCTCATCGATAATCCAAACAGGTGTTGATGCGGTGCCCTCTCATTAGAGAGATAATACAAAGAAATGACGTAAAGAAAGAACGAATTCTCACAATTTGATCTAGTGCAAATGGGAGTTTGTAAGTGTTATGCCCAAGGTCCAATCAACTTTGGGCATAATTACTTTTGATATATGCTTAATGTGTTTATTTTGGTAAGATCTATTATGATATTAAATAATAGAATCCGTAGATTCAAGTCTCGGTAATTTGTTAATCACAAGGAGTTGTGATTATGAGATACAAATTACATATGATTGAATCTTAAATCATCTGTGATCGTAAGTAGTAACGAGATATGGATATCGTTATTACGGATAGACCATCACGTGTGACATTGTTTACTTGTGAAGTAAGTAGCCGATCTCACAAGTTAAAGTGTAGTGACACTTAAATAAACACGTGAATGTTTTGTTATAGAACAAACACATTGGAAACTCGCTGGGAGATTCCACATGGATAACTAACATCTGAGTGTTAGTGGTTAATCTCCAATGTTCGGTAGTGGAATTGATCCTTTGATTTGAGGTCATCATAGTACTTTATGTGGGAACAGTCATACTTTGGTGATACTGAAAGTTGCTCTGTCAAGGGCGGCTAATACGGCATCGTTCGGGTATGTCAAAAATCATATGAATGTTGTAAATGATCAATAGATGATTCGTCACTCTTAGATAATAAGAGTTTATGATCTACATTTCATCTAATTAAGTTGATAACGAAATCTTTGGCCAAGGTGTACACATAAGTCAAAAATGAGTTTTCAACTTACATTGACTTAATAGTGGAATGAAAGATATGATCAATAATTGAGATTGTCACTTATCCATATCTCGTGATTGATCGGATCATATTGACAAAATGATTATAGTTTCACGATAAACGAACGAATTTGATTTTGTCATACCACGTGACATTTTCCATCACATGTACTACCCTGACACATTGTTAGATGTCAACCTGGGACGACGGATGTGAATTAGTGATAAATCAAAAAAGCATTTTGGTTTATCGATTTTGATTATATCAAAATAATAATTCACATCGTTAGATATCGTGATTGGAAACCTAATGAGTCAAGCACAAAAGGAGAACAGAAGAATGAGATTTACCAATTAATTAATTGGTAATCGTTGGATAATTAATTAATTGAGTTGCTTATTAATAAGTCCAAATTAATTAATTAGATTAATTGATCTATAGACCGGATTTAATTAATTGAATTAATTAAATATTGGATCGGGTTAAGTTTAAGAGATGGGTCAAGCCTATTTGTGCTTATATAAATAAGCTACTAGGGTTTGAAAACAGATGATGAATTTTCATTACTTGCTAGCACAAGAAAAGTAAATTCTAGTTATTTCTCAATCTTGTTCCCTGTGTGGATTCTATTAGAGGTTGGACAATTTTATAGCTGTGAAAGATAGATCAGGATTGTTGGAACTACAGGAATATCAATAAAGTTTGCAGATCTAAAAAAATGTATAGTTTCTATCTAAACACAAAGCAGATCATTAGTGAAAATTGAAATTTATGTTATTTTCCACTGTACATGTTAAATAAATTTCCAACAATGGCCTATAGCACAAATCCATTTACAAAGCAAAGAAAGGAAAATCTCGTCATTCGGTCAATTCTAAATATGTTTAGTAATTTTAATAAAAAATTTTTTTTTTTTTTTTCATTCTTCTCACTTAGGTTGGATCTATATGATGTAAATTTTTAAAGAGTAAATTTTGTAAATTTTGATTATTTTTAGAGAATTTGTGAAAAAAAAAAAGTGAGAAAAGGTTATAAGTACGCAAAATTATTTTACTGGGAAAATATATGATTGAAAATGAGTTTAAAAAAAATTAATTTTAAAGATTCAAGACCAAACAAGGCATAACAAGAGCTCATACACTTGAGATAGGATAATGTTATGACCCGATGAATTATCCATCATTATTATATGCAACTAATTTCAATACATTATTTAACAAATAAGTAAAAAAATATCCAACATGCCAATGAAACATTCTTCTATAATATAACTAATGGCCCTGCTACTCAAACAAGACTGGGGTCATATTTAAAAATAGGGACTGAGGTGGGTTAAATAAATATAAAAAAAAAAAACTGAACATGCCAATGACACTTTCTTTTATAATATAACTACTGGGGACAGGGATTAAAAATACCTTATTTTTAATCTAATCCCTGTCACCAGCCTGCATGAGTGATTTTGACTTCTGAATCCAATTTAGAAGTCCAAAAAAGTGATTGATTTTCAATTTTACCCTTTCATTACATTTTTCCACACGGCAATTCGTTTAAGTTGGTGGGGCGTAGTAATGTAATTTTGACTTGTAAAAAAAAAGGGTAAAAGCGTCGACCATGCTTCCAATGGCAAAGTTGATATTTATCTGTGATTGACAAAATTGCCTACATTTACAAATTTTTTAAAGGTTATGTTCATGTGAAAAATATTAACAACATTTGTGGGATTCAATGGAGTGATAAGGAGGGTGATAAGGAGTCCCATAAATCTTAGCAGCTCGGCATGATTTGTGGGATTCAATGGAGTGATAAGGAGTCCCAAAACTGCCAAAGAGATGAGGATGATAAATCCCGCAAATCATGCTATATTAATGGAGAAACGTTGAAGGATGAAGGAGTCCCAATGGCAACAAATTCAACTCAAAATGGTAGTTCAATAAGATAAGATAACTCCAACAGAGGATGAAAGCATACCTTGGATTCAACAAAATTCAGTTCACGTTGTGATATCTCATTTTCAGATTCTGTGCAATCCTTTTTTTTGTTGTTAAGTTTTATGTATAAATAGAGGTTGTATTCCTCTTTTCTTGGTATGGAAAAATAATGCTAAGTGTTCACGTTCAATAATACAAAGCAGGATTTTTTTATCTTCATTTTTCTCTTGGTATCAGAGCTAAAGTGAACACACAGCACAAACCCAAATAGCAGCTTCCTCCTGCAACCATGACATCACTATCCCTTAATGTTGGGAATTTCATTACCCTCAAACTCAGCCCCACAAATTATCCACTATGGCGTGAACAAGCCATGGCACTTGCAGAAAGTCAAGAATTGCTTGGCCACCTTAACAATGAAGATCCTGCCCCACCTAAATACACCATACCAGACCTCACAAATACCACAGATGCAGACACCTCTGCACCAAAAATTACTGAAGCTTACATTGCATGGCGAAAGGCTGATCGTCTTCTTCGTGGGTGGATAATCGGTACACTCTTTGAAGAAACACTTGGCCTCGTCGTGGGCCTAGACACAGCAAATGCAGTCTGGGAAGCACTAAAAAATGCATATGCAGAAGATTCACAGGAACGTGAATTCACACTCAGACAACAAATGACATATCTTCGAAAAGAGGATGACAAAACAATTGGGGAGCATATCCGAACATTCAAAACCTTATGTGATAGCTTGGCAGCAATTGGAAAACCAGTTCCAGACAAAGAAAAGGTATTTTGTCTTCTCACTAGTCTTGGTCCTCAATATGAAACTTTCACTACTACTATGCTCAAACCACCAAGACCATCATACTCTGAGCTCGTCTTACAACTTCAAAGCCTTGATCAACGACGCAATTGGTTCTCAAATCATGCAATTACCACCAACTCACTCTCTCCTCAAATGGCGTTCTACGGACAACAACAACGACAATATCAACAATTCTCCTCAGGATATAGAGGAAACAAACAAAAATTTATTTCAACCGGAAGAGGATTTCAGGCACAACAACCGAAGGACCAAAACCGTAGTTACTCCAACATCACGTCAAGCACTCAACAAAGACGCCCTCCGCCACCTGGTGAACGACGTATGACATCAGCAGAAAGAGACCTCTATCGTGAAGAAAAGTGCCAATATTGTGACATGGTGGGACACATTGCAAAAATCTGTTGGTGGGTGCCGAAAAAACCAACACAACATGAGGGCATACACAGGCTCTAGCAGCACTCACCTTAGATAACACCATCACTGAAACAGAA
Source organism: Osmanthus fragrans (assembly GCA_019395295.1). Taxonomy (NCBI): domain Eukaryota; kingdom Viridiplantae; phylum Streptophyta; class Magnoliopsida; order Lamiales; family Oleaceae; genus Osmanthus; species Osmanthus fragrans. Next base: position 10,245,861 of record CM033361.1, read on the forward strand.
TGGACCTCAGACACAGGAGCTTCAAACCACATGATAGGTAAGCCAGGTATGTTAACTAATATTCGAAACTACTCGGGTGTAGATTCAGTTCTTATTGGAGACGGATCCTCTCTACCAATTCTTGGTATTGGAGATTCTAGCATTAAGCAAAAGAATAAAATCTTACCTCTTAATGATGTCTTGCTAGTTCCTCACTTGAAAAAAAACTTACTTTCTGTAAGTCAACTAACAACTCAATTTTCAGTTAACTGTGAATTCACTAATGTTGATTTTTGTGTTAAGGAACGACAATCAGGACAGACAGTGATCACAGGGAGGCGCAAGGGTGATCTCTATGTTCTTCCCAATTCCCCGGAACTCTATTTCTCTCATCGATTCAAATCCGGCTCCACAGATATTTGGCATCAACGCTTAGGACATCCCCAATCTTCAGCCTTACAACTTTTAAAGAATAAAGGATTAATTGATGTTATTGGCACTTTAAAATCCGAACATTTATGTGATAGTTGCCAACTAGGGAAGCTTAGTAGATTACCATTCTCTTGTTCCAAACATTCAAGTTGTAGTATTTTTGAAAAGATTCATTGTGATTTGTGGGGACCCGCTCCTATTTTATCAATTGGAAAATTCAGATATTATGCATGTTTAGTAGATGATTTTTCGAAATATACATGGATCATTCCCTTGAAACATAAATCTGATTTTTTTAATGCTTTTTTAGCCTTTGAACAATATGTAAATCGACAATACAACAAACAAATCAAAGTTTTTCACTCGGACGGTGGAGGTGAGTTCATTAACTCCAAGTTATCATCTCACTTTCTATCCACTGGAATCATACATCAGGTATCATGCCCATATACTCCAGAGCAAACGGTATGGTTGAAAGGCGACATAGGATAATACGAGAACTAGGAATGACCATGTTATTCCATAGTGGAGCCCCCCTTTATTTTTATGGGTTGAAGCTTTTGCCACTGCTGTCTACCTAATTAACCGTTTGCCTTCATCTGCGCTTAAATTTGAAACTCCATATTTTACACTGCATGGCACTCATCCCGATTACAGTTCACTTCGTGTCTTTGGTTCTAAATGTTTTCCTTAAACTTGGGATACACGGCAACACAAGTTTGATCCAAAAACTGTTCTATGCATCTTTGTAGGATATAGCGATAAACATAAAGGATACAAGTGCTTTCATCCCTCAAGCAAGAAGTTTTTTATTTCGCGTCATGTGGTTTTTGACGAATTATTTTTCCCATATAAAAGCACTAGAAATCAAAATATTGCACCTGCTACATCATATGTTATAAGCATTTTTGACTCATGGGTGCCCAGTACTAACTCCACTCTTACTGCAGAAACTGAATGTCAAACATCAACACCACCGTGCCTGAGTCCATTACCTGGTGTTCCACTCTTTACTTCAATCTCACAACTTTCTACAGATTCCTCTACCGAAATACAGCAACATGAGCAAGAAGAACAACAGCCACAACACTATGTCCAAACATTACCACCATTACTATCTGAGATAGATAACCAACCCATACACATCCCTCAGTTGGAGATCGAAAACAATCAAACAGACTTACCACTCGAACCTGAACAAGAACAAACATCACAAGCGCCAATACGCTCTATGTCACTCGATCACAAAAAGGAATAATTAAACCCAATCCAAAATATGCCTTGACCTCCTCAACATCCTCAGCCAACATTCCTCGAGAACCTTACAACATAAGATCTGCATTAGCTCACCCAGGTTGGAAAATAGCAATGAATGAAGAACTTGATGCCCTGCACAAAAATTAGACTTGGAAACTTGTTCCACGCACCTCGGACATGCATATTATAGGTTCCAAATGGGTTTTCAAGACAAAGCTCAAACCCAATGGTTCATTAGATAGACTAAAAGCTCGAGTTGTGGCAAAGGGGTATCACCAAGTTGACGGGTTGGACTATACTGAGACCTTTTCTCCAGTTATCAAACCTAGAACCATACGAATGGTCCTCACTATAGCACTTGTTTACAAATGGCTCATACGTCAACTTGACGTAAAAAATGCTTTCCTTCATGGTTTAATTTCTGAAGAGATATACATGGAACAACCTCCAGGAATGGCTAATCCCCAATATCCAAAACATGTTTGCAAGCTTCAAAAGGCTCTATATGGTCTCAAACAAGCACCTCGTGCTTGGTTTGATCGATTAAGTGCTTTTCTTTTGAAACATGGTTTTTTTTGTAGCTTAGCAGACCCTTCTTTATTCATTTATCATTCTATCCATGGCACACTAATTCTCCTCCTTTATGTAGATGACATGCTCTTAACAGGTTCCTCAACAACTCTACTTTCAACATTTATTCAACTCTTGAGCTCTGAATTTGCAATGAAAGATTTGGGACCAATTCATCATTTTCTTGGGATCGAGATCTCTCAAACATCAGATGGTCTCCACCTCTCACAATCACATTATGCACTTACCATTCTTGAACGAGCCAACATGATAGATTGCAAGCCGATGGGCACACCCCTTGAAGCAAAAACAAAGACCTCATCTAATGCAACTTTATTGGAAGATCCAAGCTACTTTAGAGGACTTGTTGGTGCTTTACAGTACCTAACCCTCACACGACCAGATCTCTCATATAGTGTTAATTATGCATCACAATTCATGCATGCTCCTACTACTGTTCATTTAAAAATGGTTCGCCGCATTTTAAGATATGTCAAAGGTACATTTCACATAGGTTTACACTTTACTTCCAATACAACACTTGATCTTTGTGCTTTTTCAGATGCAGATTGGGCAGGGTGTCCTACCACAAGGAGATCTACCACTGGATATTGCACGTTTCTTGGGAAGAATCTCATCTCCTGGTGTGCGAAAAAACAACACACCATCTCACGATCCAGCACCGAAGCGGAGTATCGAGCCATGGCAAACACAGCGGCTGAACTCACATGGATGACATTTATCCTCAAAGACCTTTGCATTCCATTAGCTTCTACTCCAGTTCTCTACTGTGATAACATAAGTGCTCTACATATGACAATAAATCCGGTATTTCATGCTCGAAGCAAACACATCGAATTGGATTACCATTTTGTGCGTGAACGAGTTGCACTTGGGCTTCTCATCACTAAACACATCTCCACAACAGATCAAGTAGCAGACCTCTTCACCAAACCAATGTCAAAGGCTGCACTAAACAACTTTCGAACCAAACTGTGCCTTCAACCTCGGCCCAGTTTGCGGGAGGATATTAACAACATTTGTGGGATTCAATGGAGTGATAAGGAGGGTGATAAGGAGTCCCATAAATCTTAGCAGCTCGGCATGATTTGTGGGATTCAATGGAGTGATAAGGAGTCCCAAAACTGCCAAAGAGATGAGGATGATAAATCCCGCAAATCATGCTATATTAATGGAGAAACGTTGAAGGATGAAGTTGTCCCAATGGCAACAAATTCAACTCAAAATGGTAGTTCAATAAGATAAGATAACTCCAACAGAGGATGAAAGCATACCTTGGATTCAACAAAATTCAGTTCACGTTGTGATATCTCATTTTCAGATTCTGTGCAATCCTTTTTTTTGTTGTTAAGTTTTATGTATAAATAGAGGTTGTATTCCTCTTTTCTTGGTATGGAAAAATAATGCTAAGTGATCACGTTCAATAATACAAAGCAGGATTTTTTTATCTTCATTTTTCTCTAAAAATGCTAAAGAAACAAGGAATTTAACATGATTCGGTGATCAACGCCTATATGGCATCCTCTTCATAGGCATTGGTCAATAAATCCTGTCAAATTCCCTGTTTCTCTAGCAAAACTGGTGTTCTAGCAAAATGTAGAAAGGCGGAATAATCTCATTAAAATTAGATTCAAACAGTTGCTAACTACTATCATTCAGGATAATTAAATTAAATTAATCATAATCAACAGTATCTCAGATAAAGAATCCTATTCTAATGAAACGTATCTTTTCTTTTACTTAACTCTTATCCTCATAAGATTTGATTCGATTATGCAATCCATCTTCCATGAATTCAAACCTTCATTAATTTTTTTTCTTCTAACTTCTCGCTGAGTCGCTGTGTTGTGTTAAATTTCATTGTTTTTAGCGATGGAGCTTGATCTGTCACCAAAGTTAGCACAGAAAGTGTACGGAGGACAGGGCGGATCGTATTATGCATGGTGCCCAAATGAACTTCCGATGCTACGCGAAGGCAATATTGGCGCTGCGAAGCTTGCTCTGGAGAAGAATGGCTTCGCTATGCCTCGTTACTCTGATTCCGCCAAGGTTGCCTATGTTCTTCAAGGTCAGATATTTATTTATTTTTTTTTTTTTCACTCATCATACATTTAATTTTTAATATTTTTGTGAATTTTTAGCTTTATTAAGTGCATAAATAAAGCTTTATTTTGCATATCTTTGTTTGAATTCTGCCTCTAGTTTCAGTTATTACAGAAATATATTTTTTAAGTGATTAGCAGCATCTTCAACAGCTTGGGAAAATTACTCCCTCTGTTAGTGATTAGCATCTTTAAAAGTTTGCGTGAATTTATGGTTTTCTATTCTTATTCTTGCAAAAGATTTTTGATGCGTTAATCAATTTTTGATTTCTGCCTTTTAGATAATGGTATCAATTTTAGATAATGCCTCATCAAGTACATCGTTTGTTTATCTGCAGAATCGTCTATCACTGATTTATTATTATATATCTAGTCTTTATCTGTTCACAATCTTGATTCAAGCATAAATGAGCTCAACATTCAAGAAAATACGACATGAATGAAATTATTAGCATAGACTGACTGTTTAGATAACCTGATATGTCCATTTGTAAAGGGACCTTGGCAAGAGATTTGTTATCGAAAATTTTAACATCGAGACATTTTTGTATTCACCTTTTGAATTTGTGATCTTCGTTAGACTATAGTGAGAGTTTATCCTCAGTAATGGTACATTTATTGCTACGAATGCGTAATCCTATTCTAAGTTTGTGATCTAGCCCTGTCTAGGAGCGATTTTTATACACTTTCTAGCAAATTTATTATTGCTGGCAGGTGCACAAGGCTCCCATTGCTGCTGCAATTATTGACTGCCTTAGAAATAAATTACCAGAAATGTATTCTTTAATGAATTAAATATTAAAGGGCATATAAGTCATTCTGCCGGATCCAGCAAATAATTGTGGTTGGTATGAGACTGACATACAGTGTATAACATGAAAAAAAAAATTGCTACAAATTGGATAAAAGGCATAAATTTCCCAACCAGGGTGAAACCTCAGGAATGTTTACTAACAGACCTTTTTATACAGTTAATAATATTCCCTATCTCACTCTCTTTTGCTTTAATTCAGGTAGTGGGGTGGCTGGAATTGTGCTTCCAGAAAAGGAAGAGAAGGTGCTTGCAATCAAAAAAGGTGATGCCATTGCACTTCCCTTTGGTGTTGTCACCTGGTGGTACAACAAACAGGACACTGAACTTGTGGTCCTCTTCCTTGGAGATACCAAAACAGCACACAAACCTGGTTCTTTCACCGATTTCTTTTTAACGGGATCGAATGGCATCTTCACCGGATTCTCAACCGAATTCGTCAGCAGGGCATGGGACTTGGAAGAGAGTGTCGTGAAAGCCCTTGTTGGGCAGCAATCCTGTAAGGGTATCGTCAAACTTGATGCCGGTTTTCAAATGCCAGAGCCTGAGGCTGAGCACCGCAATGGCATGGCCTTGAATTGCGAGGAAGCTCCATTGGACGTCAACATTAAGAATGGCGGAAAGGTCGTTGTTCTGAACACGAATAATTTGCCGTTGGTCGGGGAAGTTGGACTTGGGGCTGATCTTGTGAGGTTGAATGGAAGTGCAATGTGTTCTCCTGGCTTCTCTTGTGACTCTGCTTTGCAAGTCACCTATATTGTCAGGGGAAGTGGCCGTGCCCAGGTTGTCGGGGTTGACGGTAAGCGTGTCCTGGAAACAACTGTTAAGGCTGGTAATCTTTTCATTGTTCCAAGGTTCTCTGTAGTTTCGAAGATTGCTGATCCTGATGGTTTGGAATGGTTCTCTATCATCACAACTCCAAAGTGAGTATTCATTGCAATTCAATCATTATTTCAAAACTTTTTTTTTTTTTTAAAATTCATTTTTGTTAAAATTTAGAGGTCCATATGTCAACATTGTTAAGAGAAGTAATCCAAAGTCTTAAAAATTGGTCCATATTTCCATCTTTAATTTGATGTTAAATTTTATGCCTTAACATGCCCTCAAGATGGTGGCTCATTTGAGCAAACCAATCTTGAAATTCGTATGCTCATTTTTTAGAGTTATGCTACATGTATCTAATTTTTTTACATAAAATGTTACCGAATTGACATGTGACAGTTAGGTAAAAAATTAGGTACAAATAGAATTTTTCTCATTTTTTAAGTCTTAATCAGATCGAATTACTCGTTAGAGCTTAATGGACTCTGATACCATATTAAGATTGGGGGGTCCATCTTAAAAGGTCAATCTTGCTAAGATGAGTAGTCCAAAACCTTATAAATTGATCTATGTTTCCACCTTTATTCTATGTGAGAGTTTATTCCTTAACATGTCCCCACAAGATGGTGGCTCGTTTGATCAGACCAATGTTAAAATTCATATGCTCATTTTTTGAGTCTTAATAGGATAAAATCGTTCGTTAGAGCTTAATAGATTCTGATATCATGTTATGAGGATTCATCTTAAAATGTTAACATTATTAAGAGGAGTAGCCCAAAACCTTATAAATTGATTTATATTTTCATCTTTTATTCGATGTGAAATTTTATCCCTTAACAATTTTCAACCACGTATCCTCATAATAAAATATTTTACACGTAAATTCAAATTTTTTTCCTACTTTTTAACCGCACGTTCTTCAAAAATTCACAATTCCAAAACTTGTGTCCCAATTTTGTGGTAGACTAACAGGGATTTAGTCTTGTCTGACTTAAATTATGTGGTGAATGGCAGTCCGATTTTCACACATTTAGCTGGAAGGACTTCAGTTTGGAAAACCTTGTCCCCTCAGGTGCTTCAGGCATCATTCAACATTGCTCCTGATGTAGAGCAGAAATTCAGCTCAAAGAGAGTGGCCGAAGAAATTTTCTTCCCACCACCAAGTTGATCAACATTTTACTTTTATGTTCTGAAGGTTTTCAATTTAAGGCGATGTTTCATCTGGATGCTCTTTTAACGATTTTCTTTGATTTTTGTAAATATCATACTTTTTTTTTTCTTATTTTGTGATGATTCTTCTATGGTTTTGTTTGGAAATTGTCATCTTATTTTGTTTTGATTAAGTTGAAGTCACGACATTTTCGTGTCAGTAGTTCACACATGCCACGTGTAGATGGTGTACAACAAATCTAATTGTAATGATCTTAATACTCTTTGTTTACCCGAATTTAAATGTTTCTGGTAAACGTTCTTGATGATTTTTTATTTTTGATCAAATAATTTTTGGTTGGACTTTGTTGTATGTACATACAGCTTGACACGATATCACACGACATCCTGTCATTGGGTATTGCCCAATGAATGTTGTCAATACTGTATCTAGGACTTGTAAGTTGCAAGGGTGATTCAAGTAGCAAAATATTTTTTGTTTTTTTATCTTTTATGTACAAATCATTCAATTTTTCTGAAAGTGGTTTTAGTTTCATTTTCTTTTATTGATATAAGTTATACCAAAAGTTATGGAAATGCGCGCACATGATAATCACAATTTAGACTCAATGCATTCAAAGAACTTATATACAGTAATTTTAGGCGTATTTACTTTTCCCTTGACAATCTTGCCAACTCCACTTCTGTGCTGGTGAAAGTTGTAAAAGTAAATCTAATAATTTGATTCAATCGAAAAACCTTGAAAATGGACTGAAAATTGGTCCGATTAAAGGCCAAAACCTGCTTAGAATACACGTATAAAACCTGATCAACTTTATGGTTTAACCCAGAATTAGTTGAGACAGATACCGTTGTACTACTTTCTTTGGTTGGCTTCTCTTGAACCCAGAGAGAGAGAGAGAGAGAGAGAGAGCTTTTATTGAAAAAGGAAGATAAAAAATTACCAAAAAAGAAGTTGATAAAAATAAAATGGATAAAGATTAAATCATTTTGGAAAAGTCATCTTTGTTGTCGCACATGCCTTCGTTGGTCGGATTAGTAGCATTTGAAATAAACAGTTTTGCTATAGGGACAAAGTTTGGTGATAGACGCCCCCAGGGGCACATCCGAAATGGTAAAGAGCTTGGATTCCTGGGCCTCCAAAGCCAGGGTGAGGGGTTCGAATCCTTGGAGGAGAATTCCTTTGGTGGAGGTGGTAAAAGGGGGTTCCTGTACACTGACCATGTAGGGCATATACCTGATTTAAAACTCCTGGCGACCGTGGGGCAGGTTAGCGAAAGGAGTCCAGGAATAGTCTGGCGTAAACTGGGAACCTGGGTATCAAAAAAAAAAAAAAAAAAAAAAAAAAGAAGTTTGGTGATAGACGCCATGTGACGCCCCCTATTGGAACCAGCGTCCCCTCCAATAGGGGGTGTCACATGACGTTGGTCACCAAAATCCTGTCTCAAACCTTGTTTGTTTAGCATATTCTGAAATAAAATATGGATTATGAAGATCTTGTATGTTTGACATATTTTTTTAAAAGTCAACAATTATTTTTTAAATTAAAAAATTACTTTCGAGTATATTTTTAAAATATTTAGAAAGTGATTTGCCTGATTAAATGAGTTTTAGCCTTGATTTGTCTTCTATTCTTTCAAAACTTTTTTTTTTTCTACATATTCACAATAAAATATTCTACAAATCTACACGTGAATTCAAAAAAAAAAAATTCCCTATTTTTAAATTACACATTTTCTTCAAAAAAAAAAAATAATAATAATAAAATGACCATCGAACAAAAGCTTATATGAATTGATCCAAATTAACTTCCTCATTATACTCTTGTACAAAATCACAAGCTAAAACTATCCCAATAGCCAATACGCCCGAAGACTCTTTTGAGCTGTAATAAATACCAACTTTACCACTTGTTAGTGCAATAAGGGGAAGATACATAGAAACCCATTTTAACGAAAATGTTGGACCACTTTGTTATAGTTTAATGAGAATTAAATGATAACTAATATAGAGGGAAGTTCATGGAAATTCGATTTGGTCGATGAAATAGAAATACGTCTATTACTCATAATTTAACGAAAATTATTTAAAATGACACGTAAAATATTTAAGTTGTCACTTTGTAATGTCCACATTAATGTGCGACTAAAATGCCTCTATCATGGAGGTTAGAATACTATATTGCGGACGAGATTTCACGTATTGAGGTGACAGGTGTACATAGTTCAATGTTGTATGTAACTTAGCTTATTCAAGAAGAAATCTTCCTCGATCCACAACTGAACCTCTAAATCTATAAAGAATATCCGTTTTTTTTTACCACAAATTGCACCTTCCCTCCAACCTGCAATCTCCCTCGTCTTGCAATCTCGCATATTATGACATTGGAATGCTCAGCAATTTTTGAGGTAATGAAATTTATTGTACTTTTACTTTTGATAAGTTATAGGTCAAGAAAAAAAGCTTAAACCAAACTTAGCCCATGTTTGGTGCCTACTGTTTTAAAGCTTTTTTTCATTATAAGCTCATTTTCAATCACACATTCATACAATAGAATATTATGCACGTAAACCAAAAAAAATTCCTACTTTTTAACCACACGTTTTTTCTAAAAATATTATTCAAAACTCCTTTTTTTTTTTTTTTTTTTTTAGGGTGCCAGACATGAGCTTAGGTTGTCAGTCCACACAAGTGTGCAAGTTTGACATCGAATGGCTTGATTTTTACAATGCTAAATCGTTAGATAAAAATTCGTCTGTCCAATCAGCAGCTACTTCCGTAATAAAAGGTGTTGGAAAACTTCAATCGAAGGAGGAGAGAAAACAATCTTGAAATAGCAACAAATCTGGAAATCAAACTTCGAGTAAGGCCCAAACACGTGATCGTTGTTCTCAAACAATATTTGCCCCTTCTCCGGTAATTTGAGATGCTAAAAGGTTTTCCGGCAAATGGTTTGAAGGATTAATCAAGCCTTGTTGTAAAAGTACCAAAGCACAAGTATTTTCACCCACTCAAGAACACAAAAGAAATAATATTAATGTGAGTAGAAAATTGATATGAACTTGATTGTAGAGAATATTAGTATAAAACAATGTTTTTCAATTATTTTCACTAAGAACATGGCTCCTCTATTTATAGGCCTCACTATTGTACACGAATTGGTGCCAAAAAAGTGTTGAAAAGACACCAAATTCAAGTTACAAACGGTAGGAAACCGTCTCCAACAGTAACCTAGAAATGCACTATGCGACCGCATAGTACAAAATCATGCGGTCGCATAGTTATACTCGAACAGAAGAAGGAGGCTTCTGTCCATTCTATGCGGCCGCATAGGATTTATTCTATGCGGCCCCATAAAACAAATCCGACCTATTTTTGTTGGTTTTGAACAACAACCATTTCTCAACAATCCCCCACTTGTTCAAAATTAACAAGTCTCACATTCAATCGTAAACGATACTCATGCATAAGGATTAGATATCTTTCGATTTGAATCTAACCATAGTGTAATTCTAATAAGGTAAAGTCGGAATCAAAGGTAGCGTGACGCTTTGAACCAGTTATTCCATATGACAAAATCGGTAAGAACACACACACAAGTACCACGTGTTCTCAAGTTCCTCAAACTCGCTTAACGCTTTTATGGCCTTGCGCTCATCCTTTTCGGCAAACTTTTAAGAGAGTAACTCTAGCTCTCTATTGAGGCGGTACCACCTCGAAGTTCGTCTAGGTGAAATTCTTCCAGCATCTTTGTTACTTTTAGAGATGCTTGTGCTCTTAGCACTGAACTTCATTAAGAGGTTGAAGCTCAACCCTCACTTCAGTAACAACCGGCATTATTTAACTAGGATACAGTTATCGCGGATTTGCATAATGCTGAAACTATCCACATATCAAATTACTTGTTGTTACCCTTTGAACCCGTGGATTACCTTTTGAGTAATGACAGGTAGGGTTGCTATCATTGGTGAATCTTTCTATTTTAAGAGTTTCAACCCCATCCTACTCGATGTAGATGTTACTAAATCTCGATTTAGAGGTTTAGTTAGAGGATCCGCCAGATTCTCAATAGACTTAACATAATTTAGGAAAATTATTCCATCTTTGATTAATTTCCTTATGTAGTCATGTCTAAGACTCATATGTCTAGACTTTTCGTTGTATACCTCGTTGTATGCTTTTGCTAATGTGGTTTGACTATCATACATGATAGATATTGAAGAGGTATTCTTCGGTCCCAAAGGTATCTCATAAAGGAGATTCTTAAGCCACTCAACTTCTTTTCCGGTATCCAATAATGCTACGAATTCGGATTCCATGGTCGAGTGTGTTATACATGTCTGTTTCTTTGATTTCCAAGAAACAGCTCCTCCTCTAAGAGTGAACACCCAACCGGAAGTGGATTTATTCTCACCCATACTAGATATCCAACTAGTATCGGTAAATCCTTCCAAAACAGCCGGGAATTTAGTATATTGTAGGCTTAATCCCTTGATCTTCTTTAAATACCCAAGAACCCTTCCAATAGCCTTCCAATGGTCATTGCCTGGATTACTAGTAAACCTACTTAGTTTACTAATTGCGAATGCTACGTCTGGTTTTGTGCATTGAACTGAATACAAAAGACTTCGAATAACACTTGCGTATTCCAATTGAGCAATTGCCCTTCCATCATTCTTTACAAGTTTTAAACTTGGATCAATTGGGATACTTGCTTCCTTTATGTTCAAATATTTGAACTTATTTATCACATTCTCAATATAATGTGATTGACTTAGGTGATAACCCTCACTAGTCTTCGTGACTTTGATACCCAAAATGGTATCCACTTGTCCAAGATCTTTCATCTTGAATGTGGAAGATAGAAACTTCTTTGTTTCTTTTATTCCATCCATGTGATTACTCATAATCAACATGTCATCAACATATAGGCATATAAATATCACATAATCATCACACACTTTTGCATATAAACATTTATCTACGCTATTATGTTTAAAACTAAACGAAATTATAGCTAAGTCAAATTTGTCATGCCACTTTTTAGGTGCCTGATTTAAACCGTACAACGATTTTACTAACTTGCACACTTTGTGTTCATTTCCAGGTAGAGCAAAACCTTCAGGTTGCTCCATATAAACCTCCTCATCGAGATCTCCATTCAAGAATGCTGTCTTGACATCCATTTGGTGAACATGCAAGTCATGTATCGAAACTAGTGCAAATAATATCCTTATCGATGTTATTCTAGCTACCGGTGCATATGTATCAAAATAATCTATTCCTTCTCTTTGTCGATATCTTTTATCTACTAATATAACTTTAAAGGTGTTTAGAGAACCATCAACATTGTATTTTCTCCTGAATACCCATTTACATCCAATAGGTTTGGATCCAGGTAGTAAATCGATAAGTTCCCAAGTATTATTTGACATTATTGAATCCATTTCATCTTTGATTGCATATTTTCAAAACATGCTATCACGAGAAGTCATAGCTTCTCTATAAGTTTTAGGATCGGTTTCAACATGTAGAACAAATGGAGTTGTTCTTACTACATTCAATTCATTTCCTTCTACTAAGTAAAAGGAAATGCATTGAGAATCAATTTCATCCGGTCCTAAAGACTTCTCAATTCGAGTTCTTTTGCTTCTTCGTGACTCACTTGACTCATCAACACCTTTAGAAGATGTTTCATCGTGTGTTCCACTTGAGCTAGGGCTATCTAAGAGATTTTTCCTCAATTCATTATCCAAAGATAACGAATCCTCAAAGAACTCTACATCACTTGATTCAATAATCACATTGGTCTCCAAGTTTAAGAATCTGTATGATTTGCTATTGCTAGCATATCCAACAAATGCACATTCAATGCCTCTTGGACCCAACTTGGTGGTCCTATTAGGGTTTGTGTTCTTACAATAAGCAAGACACCGTCACACTTTGAAATATCCAATGTTAGGTTTTCTTCCTTTCCAAGATTCATAAGGAGAAACCTTAGTTTGTTTCGAAGGAATTCTATTTAATATCCTACATGCACTTAACAAGGCCTCACCCCACAAATTAAATGACAACTTAGCATAGGTAAGCATGGCATTTATCATTTCAACTAAAGTTCTATTTTTTTTTTCAGTCAAACCATTTTGTTCCGATGTTCTAGGTGCCAAACATTGATGAATTATGCCATGTTGTTCACAAAATATATTGAAATCATTAGAAAAATATTCACCACCTCTATCACTTCTTAAGGTTTTTATTTTCTTGTTTAGGTGATTTTCAACCTCATTTTTATACACTTTAAATATATCAAAAGCCTCACTTTTATGTTTCATTAAATAAATATAGGTGTATCTAGTACAATCATCAATAAAGGTAATAAAATACATATTTCCACCTCTAATTAATATGCCATTTAATTCACAAATATCCGTATGAATTAGTTCTAAGATATTAGATATTCTTTTTACACTTTGATAAGGCTTTTTAATCATTTTTGCTTCTACACAAGTTTTGCATTTAACATCATTTTCATCATATAAAATTAAATCACATTTCATCATACGTTTCATAGTACTTTTTTCAATATGTCCTAATCTAACATGCCATAACGAAAATAAATCAACAACATAAGCAAAGTTATTTTTATTCTCATTCAAATTGTCAACTGTACATAATTTGACAATTCCTTCACTAGAATAGCCTTTTCCAACAAATTTCCCATTTAGGGATAATACAAGTTTTCCGGATTCAAACACACTTTTGATATCCGGTTTTCCTAAGAGATTTCGACTAACCAAATTTTTAGTCATGTCGGGAACATGTAGTATATTGGTTAATGACGCGAACCCGGTTAGCACGAACGCTATCGAACCCACAGGAGAATGAATCGGATCCCAAGAACGCCCAAATACGACCAAGGTTTAGGATTTAACCTCTAAACGTTGAACCAAACAACCGAAGGTATATTAAACCAACGACCTTTTGATCACAAAGCCTCGAAATCTCACCCGGATAGTTTTGGATTTTGAACCCAACAAGATGAAACAAGTAACCCAAAGATAACGACGATGCAATGAACCCCTTGCTCACAAATTAAAGAACCCACGACCCGATATTTTGAACGTCACAAAGATTACTCATCTTTGATAAGTTCGATAAGGATTGTCCATCGAAGAACAAAAGAGAAAAGCAAAACTTTAATTTATTTCATATCAAAAAGGTTCTGAATACAATGAGAATATAAATCCTATTTATATGAAAACCTAAAATTATGGAAATAACGAAATTCTACAGTCTTAAAATATAGAAATTACTAAAAAATAAGAATTGTAGTCAAAATAAATAATCTTGCCAAAAATAGAAAATTTGCCCAAAATTTGTACCAAGTGGTCGCTTGGAAGACCAACTTTTCTCCAGATTGGTTTCGGTAATGGTTGGGCGATCGATTGGTAATAACTCTAAGCGGTCGCTTAGGGTTCCCGGTGGCCCTCCGGATAGCTTTCAGTAATTTGATCATAACTTTCTCTACCAACGTCCGATTGATGTGATTCAAAGAGAATTGGAAAGATTACTTAAAGATCTACAACTTTCCTTCGATATAATCTTCCAATTCGATCATTTACCATGTCAAAAATAGGTTTCAATATGAGACTAAAAATAATTGCATAACTTTCGTGTTGATCCAATTGATTTCCGGCCTCGACCCAAACATGAAACTTGTTCCTTGGCATGTCAACTTCAACCTTGCGCGCTCCATGGCTCGACCAAGTGATTGCTTACCTCGGATCACATCATCTCCTCTCCTTTCGAAAGGATTCGACCCGAATCCATAACTTGAATGCTCAAATTGTAGCCCTTGCCTCCAATCAACTCAAGCACATGGAATGATCCATCTCCCCTTGGATGCAATTTGGTCCTCCTTTGACTTCGAACTCGCCTCCTTTGAATGTAAACCCAATCACCTTCACATAAATCAAAATGTGCTCGTCTCGACTGCTTGATCTTGCAAGTGTGGAGTGCTCCAATAGCAACCTCATTTGATGAATAACCATGTCTTCTCCTTGCTTTACTTGGCCCTAGCACTTGTGACAATGACAGTTTCAGTATGTCAACGTTGTCCCTCAATTCATATTTTTCAGTCAACCCTCTGTAAATGTAGTTCCTCCAGTGCATTTGAAACTCCTTTATCTCCTCGGGAATCACAAAGTCAATTTTCTCCAAATAAGAAAAATCTAACTGAAGCTTAATTCCTGGGTCGGGTGGTATTTCCATAGGAGTGTGTTCTGGAATCAAATTTTCAGTAACCTGCAAAACAGAAATATCCAAAATAGGGAGGGAATTGTTAGTTTTCACCACAGCCTCCTTAACTTCAGACTCTTTTTCATTTAAGCTCACTTCCAACTCCGTCTTCCCCTCCGAAGATTCTTCTTCAATTTCTTTTTGCGACTCCACTTTCCCTTCTGGATGTTCACTCTCAACTTCCCTTCTATTCTTTTGTAGTTCTCTTCCTTTTTCTTCACAACTAACCACCTCACAATTTTCTCTCTTACTCATTTGCTTCTTCTTATGGTTATTCTGTGAGTTGATCAAGTCACGAATTTTTACGAACTCAAACTTATAATCCAACCTAGTCTTTCTGCTTGATGTATTGTCAACATGTTCCACACTCGGTGTTTTCTCCTCTCTTGAATATCCAACTCCACTATATCTTCTGGACTCCTCCCGACATTCCCAATCACACCGATCCCTCCTACAAAAATGATTAGGCGCATAACGCTTCCTCATAATACTCCTCAACTCATCCCAAGTTTCAATACTCCTCTCACCACACCTTCGCATAGATATTGTTAATTGATCCCACCAAATCACAGCATAGTCTACGAATGAGCTCACAATCAACCTCAATTTTCTCTCCCCGGAATAATCATGGCACTCAAACCTCAATTCTACATTTTCTTCCCATGCTACGTACGCCTCGGGATCATTCCTACCCTTAAATTGTGGAATTATTATTTTTGCACCTCTCATCCTACTCTTAACACCATCTCCACCAAAATTTCTATGTTCCCGTCTCTCCCGACTACTCACATTAAACACATCATCACATTGATCCCTATAAGTTCTATTCAATTTCTCTTCCAACCTATCCAACATACTCCCCATATCCACCAACATTCTTTTCCATCGATCCGTCCTATCACTCATTTTGACTCAAAGGACTAGAACTGGACAACTTTGATTGGATTTTGTAAATTCAAGAAAGTGGTTCTTGAATTGAAGTGTGAATTTTTTTTGTATAGAGTCAAGAAAGTGGTTCTTGAATTGGAGTTTGGATTGGATTGAACACAAATTGATTTTGGATTTAGAATAGGCAGTGGGATATTAAACAATTTTCAAGAATTTTTTTTTTTACTATTCCGACGTGAACAGTACCTTCGTACGGATGAACAGTAAAATTAGATTTTTTTTTAAAGAAAACTCAAAAAATTGACTACGAGAATAACGAAACAAACGGAAGTTGTTTTGGACTCAAATTGAGCACAAAAACATCTTTTGACTCTTTTTTTTTGAATTTTTTGGATGCAAGAACGCGAAGAACACGAAAGAAAGAAAAAAACACAAGACGCAAAAACAATAAAAGATATAATCTTGATTTTGGGGCCTAAGCTCTGATACCACCTGACGCGAACCCGGTTAGCACGAACGTTATCGAACCCACAGGAGAATTAACCGGATCCCAAAAACGCCCAAATACGAAGAACAAAAGAGAAAAGCAAAGCTTTAAGTTATTTCATATCAAAAAAGTTCTGAATAAAATGAGAATATAAATCTATTTATATGAAAACCTAAAATTATGGAAATAACGAAATTCTAGAGTCCTAGAATATAGAAATTACTAAAAAATAAGAATTGTAGTAAAAAAAAATAATCTCGCCAAATAGAAAATTTGTACCAATCGGTCGCTTGGTTATGTTCCAAGCGGTAGCTTGGAAGACCAACGTTTCTCCAGATTAGGTTCGGTAATGGTTGGACGATAGCTTGGTAATAACTCTAAGCGAAGCTTAGGGTTCCCGGTGGCCCTCCGGACAGCTTTCAGTAATTTGATCATAACTTTCTCTACCGACGTCCGATTGATGTGATTCAAAGTGAATTGGAAAGATTACTTAAAGATCTAAAACTTTCCTTCAGATATAATCTTCCAATTAGATCATTTACCATGTCAAAAATAGGTTTCAATATGAGACTGAAAATAATTGCATAACTTTCGTGTTGATCCAATTGATTTCCGGCCTCGACCCAAACATGAAACTTGTTCCTTGGCATGTCAACTTCAACCTTGTGCGCTCCATGACTCGACCAAGTGATTGCATACCCCGGATCACATCAGTTAAGGTAATGGTCTTGCCGGAAGTGAAGATGATAACCACACTTCCCTTTCCAATCACTTTAGATCGAACCTCGTTACCCATTTGAATCTCTTGGTCTCCATCAACTTCATGATAAGTCTTGAAAGAAGATTTGTCATATGATACATGTATTGTAGTACAAGTATCATACCACCATCCGAGAACCTTTCCCTTGACTACATTGATTTCACAAATGGTGGCCACAATTCTATCTTCTTTGATGGAGTTCACTTTGCCCTTGAAGTTGTTTTATTTTCGGTGTCTACAATCTTTTGCATAATGACCAGATTTACCACACACAAAACAACCTCCTTTAGTCTTCTTCTTGAACTTGTCGAAGTTCGTTGAAGGCTTCCTTTTGTTGGATTTTGTTGGCAGTTCAGTTTTCTCTATTGCATTTGCTTTGGAAGTGCCTTCAAAAGAGTTTTCACTCTTATCACGCATTCTTGACTCTTCTTCAATTTGCAAATGTTTTTGCAATTGTTCCAAGGAGTGGTCCTCGGAACTATGCATGATTTTCTTCCGGTATCCTTTCCAAGTACCGGGGAGTTCTGCAATAATTGCCCCCACTTGAAAGGTCTCCGGGATTTCAATTTTCACCGCCTTCAACTTGTTGACTAGCACTTGCATTTCATGAATTTGGGGAAGCAAGAGAATATTTTCAAGAAATTTAAAACCAAAGTACTTAGAAATTAAAATTTTCTTGGTACCTTCTTCCTCCGCTTTGTCCTTACTTTCCAATGCATCCCATATTTCTTTTGGTGACGTTGTGTTGGTGTATAGATCATACAATTGATCCGACAAAGAGTTGAGAATATGACTGCGGCATATCAATTCATCCTCTTCACGCTTCTTCCTATTCACCCTTGATTCATCGGTGTCTTTGTCGGATGGTTCGGTTAGATCTTCCAAGTTCGGATCAAGCACATAAAAAATCTTCAACGCCGTAAGAAGGAATTTCAACTTATCTTGCCATCTTGTGAAGTTTGTGCCATCAAAGTGATCCAAACGAACCAAGTCTTGATTCATCAATTTTATGGTAGCCATTGTTGTTTCACTCTCCATTGCAGAAGTATTGTTTGAGATTGTTGGAAAACTTCAATCGAAGGAGGAGAGAAAATAATCTTGAAATAGCAACAAATCTGGAAATCAAATTTCAAGTAAGGCCCAAACACGTGATCGTTGTCCTCAAACAATATTTGCCCCTTCTCCGGTAATTTGAGATGCTAAAAGGTTTTCCAGCAAATTGTTTGAAGGATTAATCGAACCTTGTTGTGAAAATACCAAAGCACAAGTATTTTCACCCAAAACTCAAGAACACAAAAGAAATAATATGAATGTGAGTAGAAAATGGATATGAACTTGATTGTAGAGAATATTAGTATAAAACAATGTTTTTCAATTATTTTCACTAAGAATATGGCTCCTCTATTTATAGGTATCACTATTGTACACGAATTGGTGCCAAAAAAGTGTTGAAAATGCACCAAATTCAAGTTACAAACGGTAGAAAACCGTCTCCAATGGTAACCTAGAAATGCACTATGCGACCGCATAGTACAAAATCATGCGGTCGCATAGTTATACTAGAACATAAGAAAGAAGCTTCTGTCCATTCTATGCGGCCGCATAGGATTTGTTCTATGAGGTCGTGTAGAACAAATCCGACCTATTTTTGTTGGTTTTGAACAACAACCATTTCTCAACAAGGTTCTAATTGCTTTATCTATTTTATTTACAGGAAAGAAAATGCTCGTGTTTGTTACTGTCTCAGAATTTGCAATGACCCAGTGGCAAATTTAGGGAGGGTTGGGCTCTCTCAACCCATTTCAATTTCCCATGGGTAAAAAAATTTACATATTGTCCGACTTAAAAAAAAAAATTGAGTCTAGTCTTGTATCTGCCCCTGCAACGACCAACCTTTTTAGACAGAATTTGATTGTTTATCTAACAAATTCTCCTTCCTCCTTTCGAAGGAAAATTCACTAACTGATTATAGTAGATTGCTGAATTCAACTTTTCAAAGTTGGTTATCCCTATTTTCGAAGTGAAATCCGAAGAGAACACTGAATACGACATGATTGACATTATCTTATTTTTGTTGTGGGACGAAAGTATGCTCTAACAACCAAAGTTTAGAAAATGTGAAACTGAAATTTGAAATTTAACCATATGATAAAACTTGGTCAAGAGAAATTGAGAATCAAAAATACTGACAAAGTTTTTTTCTCGACGGTGGTGAAAAAGAAGACACTGATGACGACAACGATGACTGTGACGAGTATTATGATAATAGTGTTACTATTTTTAGAAAATTTAAAATTAACTTTTTAGGCTTAAATAGTTAGTTAAACGTGGATCAACCGAGGCTTAAAGTGCAAATTTGAGAAATTTTTGGGAAATAGTGATTTTTTTTTCTTTTTCTTTCTTTTTTGGTGAAATGTCATGTTTGTGTTAAGAATATTTATTTTCGACTTATTGTGAAGTTTGGAAATGTTTTCGCTTTCTAGGTCCTTTAAAAGTCATTTTGGGCTTACTGAATATATTGTTGCGTCCTAGAGTGACCTATAATTTAATTAAATAGATCACTATTGCAATAACACAATTTATGACCATGATCACATACCAATCACATATCACGCAAGATCACCGTCACAAAAACATAATTTGAGGGTCAAATTTACATATTTTGTTACAAATCACACATTTTATTATGTTTCAAATTATTTATTAGTCATAAATAATCTAATTAAACTATCACAATTACTCTTCATCTCATCTCACTCTACCCACACTCCACCATCGACGACACCACCCAATTCGTCTTCGTCGTCCCAAATTTACAACCCCAATCACCACCATCACCTCACCTACCCCTTAAATTCACCACCACCTCCCACGTGCATCTCAAATCCTCCACCGCCACCTCAGATCCACAATCACCACTACCACCTTCACCTCAAAATCCACCACCATTTTCACCTTCAACACACCTCAAGCACAAACATAGAAGCACAAGCGCGGGACGAACTGAAAAGCAAACTCCGATCCAATTGATGAAGACCCATGACTGGAGTAGTGGCAAAATGAGGTGGTGACGCTTGGGGATAGGATTGTAATGATTGATAATTGAACTTGCTGAATGTTTGATATTTATTTATTTATTTTATTTAGGTATATATTTTTAACTTATGGATTTTGTGCTAATCTAAAAATTTAAGAAATTAAACTAGAACTAAACCAAACCAAACCAGAACGAATGTCGTAAACAATCATTTGGTTCCATTATCAAAAAAATCACTAGTTCATGGTTCGGTTATCTTGAAAATAGAATCAAATGGAACCACGAAATTAAACTAGAACTAAACCAAACCAAACCAGAACGAATGTCGTAAACAATCATTTGGTTCCATTATCAAAAAAATCACTAGTTCATGGTTCGATTATCTTGAAAATAGAATCAAATGGAACCACGTTCTCCCCTATTACTGATCTCCATCATGCTTTCGTCAGAAGCTTACCTTGAAGACTACCACCATTAAATCTTTTTGATTAAGCAACATTCTCCAAACATTAGAAGAAGATTGAATAGCTAATGATAAAGGCAAAATGAAAAAAATGATGAAGAATCTTTACGTAAAAGAATGAAAAAGTATATATCTAGTGGGAAATTCTCGAAGAAGGTGAATCCTGAATATGTACTTTTTTTTTTTTTTTTTTTTTGCTTCAAATGCTTTCAGTATGAAATGTAGTGTATGGTTATGTTGGGTATTCTTTGAATTGGTTTTTGTGACCTGATTTTGGTAATTTGAGATATTATTTTGGTAAAATGTGACCTGATTTGGGTATTATGTGACCTTGTTTTAATAAAATTTTACCTAATTTTGATATATTATGACCAGATCACAAACACTCACACATAATATAGAATTGGTTACACTTAACACAGACATGGCCACAAACAGTCACTATTCATACAAATTTGGTCACAAACAGTTGCTGTTCATACAGACCTGGTCACAATCACTATAAAAAAACACATCCAATATGTCACATTCAACAGATTCAGTAATACGCAAACTTTGGTAAATAGAAATAACTTACAAGCATAAAGAATATTTTAATATTATTACAATATATATATATATATATATATATATATATA
Organism: Osmanthus fragrans; assembly: GCA_019395295.1. Taxonomy (NCBI): domain Eukaryota; kingdom Viridiplantae; phylum Streptophyta; class Magnoliopsida; order Lamiales; family Oleaceae; genus Osmanthus; species Osmanthus fragrans. The sequence goes on from CM033361.1 coordinate 10,267,596, forward strand.
TAGAACTATGAGAATTACTTTTGTTGTTTCTTTGATAGATGTTGATGCAGTGCAAATAGAGATTTTACATAGCTATGTGACCGGAAAATAAATTGGAATGACTGTGTGATCGCTTGACTATGTGATTGAAAAATAAGTTAGAATGAAATATGGAGACTTGGAATCATCATGCTCTTCAATCAACTCGTTCTGGTAACTTCTATTGGATGAATCTCAAAAATCCTCGGCACTATTGTGACCTAACTAGTTGAACGATTGTGTTGGAGAACAGATTTATCAATTTGTGGAAGTTCGTATGATAAATTTGTCATGATTTAGGAGTGAAAATGGAATCATGTCGAGAGAGAGAGAGAGAGAGAATCTCTTTTAAACTATGGAATAATTGCTGTTAAAGATCGTTAATTATCCTCATTTAAATTGATTTTTTATATATGTTATATACATTAATGTTATCATTATATTTATATAAGACCTGATTTTCGAAACTTTTCTCCAAATTTGGTAGTTGTGAAATTGTATTCTTTATGTATAATAGTTATGTATTTTTCCCTAAAGAAAACTACAAAATTTTATTAATAATCAGCAACAACTAAGAGAACAACTATCAATAAAGTTTTGAATAGAAGACATGTATGTGCAAAGAAAATTGCAAAAACATAAAATGACCTAAAGACGAAAACTCTCATAACTTAAAGTGCAAGAAATTAATTAAACAAAAGGCAAAAGCTTATGTATTATTAATTTTATTGGGCAAGAAATTATGAGAAAGTATTATTGATTTAACTTTAGTCACAATTAACACTAACAAAGCCCGACCAAATTAATTGAAGGTTTTTAAGATCGATTTTCAAATTAATACCTATACTAATTAAGTTGAGCACGCACGCAAATTTTAGAGTAAAAAATTCACACAAAGAACTAGTAATACGAATTCACAATTATTCATTACTCGTATTTGTTAGTTCTTGTCTACATTGAAAATCGATGATCCATAATAATCAATAGCCTCACTCAAGGTTAATCAATATTATATTTATATGCTAACTTAATTATTTGTAATTAAATTACGAACATATAAATATGCATTAAATCACAAAAAAAATCATCGTGCATAATGACAACTCTATCTATTATAGGACCTTATTTTATTTATTACCATGCGCGAGTTTATATTGAACTTCTAGGAAGCAATATAAATCATAAACATGTTTTTAATGATAATCAAGCATCAAACTGAAATAAAGGAATAATAAGTAATCAACCACAAAAATAAGAATTAAACAAACACAAGCAACTTCAAATTAAATTAAGTCACAAAGTTTCATCGTAATCTTTTCCAAAGAGGTTTAGTTGGACATGATCGAAATAAACAAATACAAAAAGTTGGAATCGAATATTTGTAAGGAGGGAATAATACAACCCTGAATGATGACTCTTTTTTTTTTTTTTTTCCTCAAAATCTTGAATTTGCACCTTCTTCGCCATCAAGAAAAACTTTGAAGAACTCTTGCTTCGATCTCTATTCTCTCTAATGCGTGGTATTTTACATTGATTTAGGTTTAGTCTTTATATAGTCATTAATTGTGTTGTTGAAGGCGATACGGGAGAAATCTCCTTAATATCAGAGGAATGTTGCGGTCATAACCCCCATCTTTCAATTCTGTACAATTTTGTTCTCAATCCTTGCTTTCATACAATTTCAATCCCTCAACTTCCAAGTTAATCAATTTAAGTCCTTCCATTTTCAATTTTGTCCAGATTGATACTTCATCTTTTATTTTCAATTTGGTCCTCAGAGTCCCGAGAATGTTCAAGTTGGTCCCCAAAGTTCATATTCAATACACCCTTGGTCCTCAAACTCCCCAAATGTTGAATTTGGTCCCCAAAACTTTTATATTCATCCATTAATACTTCCAAAGCTTCTAATCAAGTATCAACCTTTTCGGTAACTCTCCAATTCCATCGTTTAACCTCCAATTGACCTCCAACTCTCCTCATTTATGCTCAATTCACCTTCAAGTTGGATGTTTACATAAAAAGCAATATATACACTAAATTTAAAAAAAAATAAAAAAAATATGCCCAACTAATTAGTATCAAGCGACGAGAATGTAAAATATACTTATTACTATGTTTGACTCGTGCTTATAAATGTACAATTATTTATAAATATTCAAACCACTATTTATTCAAACATTTCGAGGGACCCACAAATACTAACTATTTATCTATCACTAATTTCTATTAATAATTTAAATTATTTATAAACACTTTTCAAACATGCTCTTACCATATAAGGCCAAGGTTCAGCACCCTCACATATTATTTGTGGGGGCTAGGCCAAGATTTGACTTTTATTAATGTATAATGTCGGTTTCACTATTAGTTCTATGAAAAAAATGTTGCAATAGTGAATAGTCTCTAACCGTTAGAGGTTGGTGCGACATTGTTCCAAGGTGCTTAGGTGCATAAGACTTGAAGCAAACTAGCCCTCCGTTTTAATAAAAATAAGTGTTAACATAGTCTAATCGCTCCTTTTCACATGTGATTGTGAAAGTTAGTTTTCGTTTTCTCATGCAATCATACTTATCATCCTCGAATTACTATAATTATAAAATATTTATATATCAGAACATTTGAAAGGTATGAAATTAAAATAATAGTTAGCTTTGCTTAAAATGTCTTTTAAATTACTTTTTAGGCTATATCAGATGCAGGAAATATGTAAACCATTAAGAAATGGGACCAAATTTGCCACCCAAGCAATCCAATTTTTGGTGGAGGCAACCCAACTTATAGATTTGTTCATGTTCATCTTGCAACTTCAATCTATTTCAATTAACCTCCCTACTTACATTTTTATTTTAGTTTAAGCATTCAATTTCAATTTTTATTTTAACTCCACTATTTTATCCATAATAGCTATCAGATTGACAAAATTAGGGATGTCTATGGAATGAGTTTAGGGCTGGATAGTCTTCTTACCCTGCCTCATGTCCCGCTTAAGACAGGGCTAGACATGTTTGGGTTTAGGAAAAGACATTATTTCCTCGTTAACTGTCCTATTTAATAATGTATATTTTTTCTCTTCAAAATATAACTTTTTTAGAAAATACGAAACGAGATGGGGATGTGATCGACACCCATCCTTGCTCCGCCCTGCCCCAATAATCTAACAGGGTGAGGAATTTTCAACCTTTTTGGTCAGGGTATCACGGGGTGTCTTTCCTTCTAGCATAGAAAGGGCACCATGATGCTGTAATATGCTTAGCTAGACTACCTCACACCTATTTTCAGTTAATTCATGTACGAAAGATAACTTAAAGAAGGCTTTACAACAAAATATTTGAATAATTGAAAATAGTTTGTTTATTGATTAGCAATAAATTATAATTGTTGGTACATTGGTTGAACACTAGAAAAGCTTGACAAGACTTTGAATACTAACTACACCCTGTAATAGCTTATGTATGAAAATATGAGTGACATGAGTGTATTGGATAATCACGAGTATTACTCTCAATTAGGCAAAGATCAGGCAGCAAAATCAGCCCATCTTCCATATGTGCTACCTGCAATTACGTGTACAGCAGAGGACATTTTGGCTGTAAATATTTGACAGCATCTTTCCTTATTTGTAAATCCAAACATTTGTATAAATAGGTATATCATTGTAATACCATTTAAGTTAAATAAAATAAAACACCAACGTGTTTAGAAACTCTTTATATGGTATCAAGAGCCTGAAATTCTCCCACGAGTTTTTTTTTCGATCCGCCATTTCCGCTATGGCTTCTTCATCGTCCTCCACCCCTGCTGTTGCAAATTCAACCAACTTCCATTCTGAAAATGCCGTCATTGCCATCAATGCCACCGCCCAGCTACCCTACAAACTGACCTCATCCAACTTCCCTGCTTGGCGTGCTCAAATCGACTCCATAGTCGTTGGTTATAACCTTCAAAGCTTTATCGATGGCTCCCACCCCTGCCCTCAACTTGGAATCAACCCTTCTGCTGAGATTCTTGCCGCTCACAGTCGTTGGATCCGTAACCCAATGCCTTATAAATTGGCCTATGTTTACATCTTTAATCGATGTGAGATTATATCCCTTAACATGCCCCGCAAGATGGTGGCTCGTTTGAGCAGACCAATCTTGAAATCCATATGCGCATATTTTTTAGTCTTACAAGGATCGAAGATTTGGGGGTCCATCTTAAAAGATCAACTTTGTTAAGAGGAGTAGCCCAAAACCTTATAAGTTTGTCCATATTTTCATCATTATTCGATGTGGAATTTCATCTCTTAACATGTCCCCGCAAAATGGTGGCTCGTTTGAGCAGACTAATCTTGAAATCCATATGCTCATATTTTTGAGTCTTACAAGGATGGGGGTCCATTTTAAAAGGTCAACCTTGTTAAGAGGAGTAGCCCAAGACCTTATAAATTGGCCTATGTTTACATCTTTAATCGATGTGGGATTATATCCCTTAACATACCCCCGCAAGATTGTGGCTCGTTTAAGCATATCAATCTTGAAATTCATACGCTCATATTTTTGAGTCTTACAAGGATCAAATCTCTCGTTGGAGTTTAATGGGCTCTGATACCATGTTAAGACTTGAGGGTCCATCTTAAAAGGTCAACCTTGTTAAGAGGAGTAGTCCAACACCTTATAAATTGGCATATGTTTACATCTTTAATCGATGTAAGATTATATCCCTTAATATGCCCCGCAAGATGGTGGCTCGTTTGAGCAGACCAATTTTGAAATCCATATTCACGGCACTTGTTCGTCATGGCACTTGGAAACTGGTCCCTCCCACTCCAAGTCAGAATTTAATTGGCTCAAAATGGGTGTTTCTCATCAAACGAAAGCATGACGGTACTGTTGATCGCTACAAAGCCCGGCTTGTAGCAAAAGGCTTTCACCAATGGCCTGGACTTGATTATATCGAAACCTTCTCTCCAGTGGTCAAACCTGCTACTATCCGTATAATTTTACATATTACCTTCATGAAAGAGTGGCCTCTCCACCAGCTTGATGTTAACAACACCTTCCTTCATGGTACGCTCACCGAGGATGTGTTTATGGCTCAACCAAGTGGTTTCGTTGATGCCTCTATGCCTCATCATGTTTGCCATCTTCAGAAATCTATTTACGGGCTGAAACAAGCCCCACGTGCCTAGTACCGAGCCCTCCATGATTCTCTTTGCAGATTGGATTTCTTGAAGTCGGCCTCGGATCCCTCCTTGTTTATATACAGTCATCATGACACAGTGGCATACTTTCTTGTCTACGTTGATGATCTCATACCCACTAGCAATAACTCTGCCTTTCTCACTAGTGTAATCAGCAATATCAGTCCTAGTTCTCACTTAAGGACCTCAGCCAGCTACATTTTTCTTAGGCATCGAAGTTCTTCCCACATCACAGGGACTCTTTCTCTCCCAGCATAAATGTGTTCGGGATCTCCTTCAAAAGACACATATGGAGGGTGCCAAAGATGTTACCACTCCCCTTGCTACATCAGAACGGCTTCAACTCCGTGATGGGTCAACTTCAGTTGATAGCACCATGTATCGCAGTATCATTGGCACTCTCCAATATCTATCCCTGACACGGCCTGATATTGCCTTCTCAGTGAACAAACTTGCTCAATTTATGCATAGTCCAATCGAACTTCATTGGGTTGTAGTTAAGCGACTACTTCGCTACCTCAAGAACACAATCTACCATGGCATTCATCTTAAAAGATCCTCCGCCACTCAGCTTCTTGCTTACTCTGACGCTGATTGGGCAGGAAACTTTGATGACCGAACCTCTACATCGGCGTACATTATTTTTCTTGGAGCAAATCCCATCTCATGGAGCACTCGAAAACAGAAGGCTGTAGCTCGCTCCTCCACGGAAGCCGAATACAGGGCCCTAACTTGTGCAACATCTGAACTTGCCTGGCTTCAATCACTGTTCCGGGAGCTTGGTGTTAAAATATCGTCCACGCCGAAGCTCCTCTGTGACAATATTGGTGCTACCCAGTTAAGCTTAAATCCTGTACTTCACTCTCGCATGAAACACATTGCCATAGACTTGCACTTTGTCAGGGATTATGTCAGCAAAGGTCTACTCCAGGTTGCACATGTTTCTACTCATGATCAGCTCGCTGATTTAATGACGAAAGTGCTATCCCGCCAACGTTTTCAACTTTTGAGGTCTAAGATTGGTGTCACCGATGGGAGCACCATCTTGCGGGACGTATTGGATAATCACTAGTATCACTCTCAATCAGGCAAAGATCAGGCAGCAAAATCAGCCCATCTTCCATATGTGCTACCTATAATCACGTGTACAGCAAAGGACATTTTGGCTGTAAATATTTGATAGCATCTTTCCTTATTTGTAAATCTAAACATTTGTATAAATAGGTATATCATTGTAATACCATTTAAGTTGAATAAAATAGAACACCAACGTGTTTAGAAACTCTTTATAGAGTGGACGTATAAAAACTGAAAGAAAATTACAATGCAAACTAATATTTACAAAATGTAATCGAAGTTGGACAAATTATGGTTATGAGTAATCAAGAGGCTAAGCATAGTTGTGATCCTTGACATTTTCTCCTATTTCTTTGGCGACATCTTTTACATCTTCAATGTATGATATTCTTCAATGGTTTGAAAGATCCAATGTCTTTAACTTTTTCCTAAGTATTCTCCTTAATGTTCCATCTTCTCCATTTCCCAAGTACTCTTGATGGTCTTTCTTAGAAGCTCTGGTAACTCGATGGTTAAGAATAACTTTAGCAACCCTTTTTTTGCTTTATTCACATCAAATTCAGGTTGCTTTAGCTTATTTTTGGATGCTCTGCAAAATATGATTTAAGTATACTGACATGGAGGACATTATAGATGTTTTACCATGAAGGTTGTTCTGCTTTTGTGTGCAAATTTTTCAATTTGTTTCATGATGTGTAATGTCCCAATATATTTTGAAGTTAATTTGGAATCTTTCCCTACTAAAGTTTACAAAAGTTCTTATAGGGAATTTTAACCACTACCAGTTCTTTCACGTTGAATTCTTGTAAACATCATTTTTTATCAGCAAAAGTTTGGTACCATTTTTATGCTTTCTCAATATAGCTCCGAGCAATTTCTATATTTTATTTCCATTCTTGAGAAAATCACTTAATTTAGGGGACCTAGTACTTAGATTAATATCTACAATAGGTGATAGTTGCCAGCTAGTAACAATCTAAAAATGAATATTTTTGGTGGAAGAGTTGGGCATTGAAGTAAAGCTGAGTCATATCCAAATGTCTCACCCAATTCTTCTATAATGTAAAGATAAAACGTCAAAGATATTTCTCCAACATAGAATTGAAACACTATATGTCTTAGGTGGTGAAAAAAAGAAGAAAAAAAGAAGAAAAAGGGATTTATGGACATAGAAAGAATTATAGAAAACTAAGGAGAGTACTGAGTAGGATAAAAGCTTATTTAAGAAAAAATTCCTTTCATACAACATACAACTCATTCGAGCCTCATACAACTCATTTGAGCGTTAAACCAAGAAGTTTGAATAACTTGGTCCAAAATGTTTAGGTGAATTGAGGTTCTCAATCACTGTGTATATCTTTAGCTAGTCCACAATATTTGATAGTACGTTTGAAAAGGAGTTGAGAAGTCTCTACGCCAGATAAATATTTAGGTGTTGCGATGAAAGTTGCATATTTTGATAGAAGTTCTATTACGACAAGGATAGTACCAAGATTTCCAACCTTTGGTAAGCCAATAATATAGTCCATGAATGCACACTAGCAAGTTTTTGATGATATGCCTTATTCTCTTCATAAAGTAGACAAGTTTTCATACAAGTTGCAATATCATCCCTCATCTGCGAATAACAAAAAACACATTCTTCTCCAAGATATCTCATCCAAAGTGTGTCATGGAATTGAGAAATTAATGATTTCCTCAAATCTCCACCCTTTAATACATACATGTGATTTTCACTTTGTCCTAAACAGACCTTCTTCCAACTAGAACTGTTGGGTTTTGCCTTGCTTAATGAGGTCGACCAAATACAATTTTGTAAGATCATTCTCTAAAAGTACCTATATTTGGAATCTTGTGTTTGTAATAACATCGCTGCCTAAAAGAGTAACCAACGAGCAAATAAGTTTGCCCATCGAATGATTACATCTGCTATATGATTACTGGAGCTAGCATGATACTCCAGTACAAAATTGAACTTCGAAATAAGTACTTGCTAACGAGCTTGCTTATTTGAAAGTTTCAGTTGGGACATGCAATGACTAATAATAATATTTTCGGTCTTTAATATAATGGAGACCCAAGCATTGATGTCATAATCAATCAGCAAAAGACTACTGCCAACAACTCTATTTTATACGACGAGTAACATTGCTCGATATTATTCATCTTTCAACTCTCATAGAAAATCGAATAACCTTGCATTATGATCCCTTCTAGTGCAAAATTTGATATATCCATTTGAACTTCAATTAGTTTTGTCACATCCACATGGCTAACACCGGATCATTCCACGTAGTCTCCTTCAATTTATCAAAAGCGGTTTAGCATTGTATCGACCAATCCCAAGCTTTTTCCTTCTTTTTAATTCGATTATTGGAAGTATCATCTTTGAATATCACTTCATCAATCTTCAATAATAATTGGTCAACTTAAGAAATGAGTGTATCATGTATGTGACTTGGCAATTGCCAATCCCTTTTAGCCATAACCTTCTTTCGAATCCATGTGGACTTTTCTTTGCTCGATAACGTGACCAAGAAAACTGATTGAGGTCTTAGTGAATGTTCATTTACAAGGTTTAGCATATATTTCATTTTTTCATTGTCAAGTGTGTTCCTTTCTCACTTGTTCTTCTAATGTCTTATTGTAGATTACAATATTGTTCAAATATACTGCCAAAAAGTCATCTAAAAACTTGTGGAGTACCTGATTAATCATCATGCAGAACGTAGCAGGAGCATCTTCAAGCCAAAAGCATAACCTTAAATTCAAATGCCCCATATCTAGTTAATATTGTAGTCTTCACTTCATCCTCTACTTGATCCAAACTTACTAGTATTCAAACCTTAGATCAACCTTTATGTAATACTTATCACTTCTCAAACAACTAAAGCAATCCGCCACAAGAGGAATAGGATAATTGTTCTTTATTGTGATTTTGTTCAAAACTCGATAATCACAACACGTTTAGAGAGAACTATCAGTCTTTTTCTAAAAACTAGTGAAGGCACGTGCATGCGTTCTTCTCCTTATGCATATTAGTGTTGAGACTGCATATGTATACTACATAAATAGATGGAAATAAAGTCATGAATGACATGTAAGTGAAGAAGAAATTCTTGTTACAAAAAGAAAAAGAAAGCATTTTGAATACTATAATTGCAGTATTGTTAACGTAATTTTCATTGTCATCTTGAAGTCATAGTTACCGTACGTACCATATATTAGGTAAAACTTTTGGTCACTGTAGCATAACCCTTAGGACAAAGTACCTTAAGTTCCATCATCTTCTCTTCAATAACATTGCGAAAGCAACTCTCTTCTTTTCATTGCCCTGACAAAAGGAAGTGCATGTTTGATTAGCAAATTATATTAGATCATAACTGATGGTGTAATACCCAAAACTTTAACTTCCTTTTTCTTATTTAATAGATCCACCTTACAGAATATGCCAGGAGGTGTTTGTTAACTATATAAATTCGAAAATGGATGTACATAAAGTTACAAGTCTGACCATGGTACCCAGTAGCTACATAGCTGGATGTAGAAACAGAAATTCCATCTGCAAAAGAACACTTAATAGATAATAGGTCAACCTCAGTTGTTGTATTATCAGCTCATTCAAGAATGAAGAACAGCTGCAAGTTACAAGAAAATTCATGTAAGTAACAAAAAAAGTAAATTTACCTTACGTTAACTAAACAAAAGCAAATTAAAAAAAAAAGACGTTTTGTGAGGGCTCTCTATTTCATTATCGATAATTCAAATGCAACAGTCTATTATTGCAATTCTCACAAGCTCCTTACATAATAAAGAGTCAATTATAACACATTAAATAAGGCCACGATCCAAATGATATATCATTTGTGTAGTCATTATTTATCTTTTTTGTGAACAATCAGCAAGAAAGCACAATATTTATCCTCATTTCTGCTAGTTTAGCTATAAATTTTAGTAAAACACACAAGAAACTTTTACCAAACTGTATTTACCTAATTCAGATTATATTAGGGCAATACCATTTTCCAGAACCTGTGCAATTCTTACTTCACAAAGAAGCAACACTTATTATCTACCAATCATCAACAAGAACTCTTCTTAATACAAAAGAAGATTTCAGAAATCCCAAAATTGAGACCACTCCTAAGCTTGACTCGATAAGAAGACACCTTTTAAACCCGAAATTAGGCAAAAGCTATTAACAGTTCAATCAAGATAACGCCACATACCAATGAAGTTAACACCTATTTTCCAACCGAAAACAGTCATTAACACACATCTCTCGAAAAAGAAAAACACAAATGAAGTTTCAAAAGTTAAACTAAACTGAAGCAAATACTAAATTCATACCTCAGGTCGTCAGTTTCCAATTGCAGTGAGAATGTATTGGTACAGTCGAAAACGTACTCTACACACAGAAACAGAGAAGCACAAATAAAATTCAAAAAGTTAAACTAAACTGAATCAAATACTAAATCCACATACCTTAGGTTGCCAGTTTCCAATCGGTGAGAATGTACTGGTTTTTTGGAGATTCCACCAACAAAAAAATAAACTGTACACAGAGTAAGAAAGAAAACAAAACTCAGTCGGAGGAAGAAACCCCCAAAAGTAAAAAAAAAATCTGAAATTGACAGGAGTCAAAATCAAAACAGTGAAAAATCAATAGGTAGTGAAATTATTTCGAAGAAAGAAAAACCCCAAAACTTGTTCCACATGAACCACCATATGCTCACCCATTTGCACCTTTTTTTACACTGCCACCAAGATATAATCCTTATGTACCTCCTTATGTACACTTTTCTATGTATATGTAGGATTTTTGAACACGCACATTTGACGTTCGTTTAACTATTTTTTATATTCATTTAGATCATTCGATATATTTATGATATAGTTCTCGAAATGAGTTTCGAGATAATATAGAAGATTTATCGATTCGACCAGCGTACAATTGTCTAGGAATTTTTTAAAGTTCGCTTGTTATCGAAATTCTCCAAATATTAGTTCTACTTTGACGTGCCGTAACATTTGCTACGATTGACCGTTTCGCACACCATCAACATCGTGAAATAATAGACCGTGAGTACTTCAAAATAATATTAAGAATGTAATATTTCGACTTCGTTTGATGTTCCGTAATGAGCTTGACAATGAAGACAAAAATATAAGTAATATATTCAAAAAAATGAGTTATATGTTCTTTTTAACACACGCGTTTGACGTCCGTTTAACTATTTTCAATATTCATTTAGATTATTCGATATATCTGCGATATAATTCTCGAAATGCGTTTCGGGAGAATATAGAAGATTTATGGATTCGGCTAGCGTAGAATCGTCGAACAATTTGTAAAGTTAGTTTGTTATCGAAATTTTCGAAATATTAGTTTGTAACGGCATACTTTGACGTAATGTAACTTTCGCTACGATTGATCGTTTCGCATACCATCAACGTCGTGAAATAATAGACCGTGAGTATTTCAAAATAATATTAAGAATATAATATTTCGACTTCGTTTGATGTTCCGTAATGAGTTTGACAATGAAGACAAAAATATAAGTAATATATTCAAAAAGACGAGTTATACGTCTTTTTTAACACACGCGTTTGACGTCTGTTTAACTATTTTCAATATTCATTTAGATTATTCGATATATCAGCGATATAGTTCTCGAAATGAGTTTCGAGAGAATATAGAAAATTTATGGATTCGGCTAGCGTAGAATCGTCGAAAAATTTGTAAAGTTAGTTTGTTATCGAAATTTTCGAAATATTAGTTTGGAACGGCGTACTTTGACGTAACGTAACTTTCGCTATGATTGGCCGTTTCACACACGATTAACATTGTGAAATATTAGGCTTGAGTTCTTCAAAATGATATTAAAAATGTAATATTTCGACTTCGTTTGATATCCCGAATTAAGTCCGCAAATGAAGGTGAAAACATAAGTTTTTAAAAAAAAAAAAAGAAAGAAGGGGTTTCGCATGTCTCGCACAGTGCGAGACACAATTTTTATTTATTTATTTATTTATTTTTTTTAATGACATTCACATTTTTTTTTTTTACAAAAACATCTAGTTTTTTTTTTTTTAGAGTGTATAGAGAAAATAAAAATTAAATAATTTTTTTTTTTTTTTAAAGTAGGATATAGACTTTTTTTTTTAAAATAGGATATAGCAAAATAAAATAAAAAAACTCAAAACCACACGACACCGTTTAGGACGAGAGTTTCTACAGTAAAATCACCTCTCACTCTTTTAATATATAGGGGATAACATTGGAGCTCTATACGGCGATTTTACAGGCACGATAACTCTATTGTCTAGCATTTTTATCAATTGTTTCTTAATCTCCTCAAGCTCAAGTTATGACATGTAGCAGGACGTCCTAGCAAAATGCTTAATACCCAGAATAACCTCAATTTCATGATCAATTACTCTCTTCAATAGCAATTTCTTTGGAAATTCATCTGATATAACATCTTCAAATTCCTTCAAAAACCTTTTAATGAGTTTGGGATAAGATCAATAGCCATCTCAATCTCTTCTAACCGAAGTGTACATAGAAACGATGGTCCAGTCCGCTTGAAGCCCTTAATAAATTACATGTCTGAGATGCTTTCTTATCTAATTTCTCGACTAGTATGGGATGATACACGACTTAATCTCCATCCCCATCAATGATATAGAATATGACAACATTGTTATGAACTTCAATCTTAAATTAGTTTGAAGTTGTCCATATGTAATCTCGACAAATTAGTCGCTCCGCTTTGCTACTTGTAAGATAGTTTATGAGAAACACCAATATCTATCATAACCTTTATTGGCTCTCCTATGATCTTCAAGTTAATGTACATCAGCCTTTAGCCCTATAGACACGGGGTTTCGACTCTTCCTCTTTTACCTTCTCTTGGGAAACATCGTCATTTTCAATTACCAGATGACATATTCAGCTGCGCTGATGTGAGAATGTACCTACAATATCCTCTTCCTCCTCATAATCGACCTCGAAATAAATATTAGCCTATAGGGCATTTTTGTTCAAACTTAAAACTCCACTTACTAGTTGGATAATGCATTTACATACGGCATCTACGGGAAATCCTTCACCTGATAAGGTTTGTTGCATTAAAAGAATCCATTCTTTCTAGGAGTAGTACCTAATTTTCTTTTTGGTGCCTTTCTTTTGTTCCAGTTGCTTTGGTGGTCGCCCTAATAATTTCCCTGATGGCTTCCCTTATGGTAGGAACAACATTATCTTCCATTTAAACTAGAATGGGCTTGAATGACCCATCTCCTCCTCATTTGGATTGGCTATTTCTTTGTAGCCAATCCTTTCTAAGTTCACATTGATAGTTCACCAAGTATTGAGTGACTCCTATTGCCATGCTCAAATTAGCCACATTTTGTCTTTGGTGTTCAATCCAATTGTGTCTACAATTTTAGCCCTTTTTATGAACTTAAAGCGCTTATTATTTTTTCTAATGCGTCTTAGATATCTAGAATATATGCCTTGAAAAGTTTTTAACGTAGTCCCGGATAGAGTTCATATGCTTCAATTCTCGTAAGGCTTATTGTACCTCATATTCCATATTTTTTTCGAGAAAAACTATTATGCGATCATCTATTTGAAGAGATCCAAAGTAGTTATCTAGGCCATGTTGGCCTAAATATATGCATATTTTTTTCACAACCATAGTTTTGCATCCCAACCCAAATACAAGGTAGCTATTAATACCTTTCTTACCACGTCTTCAATAGTAGTCACAAGAAAGTATTGTCGTGTATCAAATAAGAAGTTTTCAACTTCCTTTGCATCACATGCCCTTCCATAGGTGCACGACTATGGGATTTTGAGCTTAGGTGCATACTCTTGTACTTGGGCTTGCCCATTGCCGACAACACATTGAATTATGTGCAACTGAATTCTCAATATTTTCATTTCTATACAAATCGAGGATGATAGCAGCAACATCAGTCATCACTATGCAAGCTGCTCAACTTTCATCCAGTTACATGTATAATTCATGGATCCCCGCTTTGGATCTTAATATTTTTCTCAAGGGCTTCGAAAATGTAGCATTACCTGAACGTTTGCCCATCAAGCGTAGTTAGGTTCTATTTAGTACTCTTTTTGTCATCAACCGCCTTAGTGATATGTGATGCATCCATCACTTTATTATCGATGATCGTGATTCGGAACTCTGATACCAACAACCACGAGCATCTTTTCTTCTAGCGTAGAAAGGGACACAATGCAATAATAATCTATTTCGATAGAATACATTTTGCTTATTCTTAGTTGATTCGAGAACAAAAGACAATTTGAAAAAAATATTGCAACGGAGAATTTGAATCCATTGAAAATAGCTTGTTTGTTGATTAACAAAAACTATAAAAGGAATTCTTGGTGTAGGGGACGACACACGAAAGCTTGACAAGATTTCAAACACCACCCTTATAATAATTTAAGTGAGAAAACCTGAGTAACATGAGAAGACATTTAAAAGCGATAAATCATATAAGTAATTACAAAACAACATGATTTTATGAAAATCGAAATATAAAGTAAGTATGAAGTTGGGCAAACTGCGACTGCAAATGGTCATGGGGCTAAGTACGGATTTTTTTTCGCTATTCTAGACAAAACATGAAACCTGTCGACTGCAATTTGTGTGACTTGATTGATGGTTCTAAAATTTATATTAATTCATTTGACAAACTTATTCTTTTACAATAAAAACGTGATACCTATATCTTTATCACATATAAAATATTATGTTGCTAAACAGTTAGGTTACAAATTAAGCCCTTGTTTGCCCTATCGTTCTTCAAAACTCTTTTTACTAAAACTCATTTTCAGCAACTTATTCTCACAACAAAATATTTTGCACGTAAATAAAAAAATTTCTCTACTTTTCAATCACATATTTTTCAAAAAATCACTATTTTAAAACTTATTTTCCTTGAAAAACTCTTTTGATGAGCATCAAATAAGGGTTCAGTTGATTAGGTTTCAGGGACGTAAAAGAAGGCGGTATCGTATAGTAGATCATTTTGATTTTAAGATTTTGTTAATTTTTACAACACTCGTGAAATGTTCAATTGAAATAAAAATATTAAGCCATATTTGAAACTAATTTATTTATTTATTGATTTTTTTTGTAAAAAAATCACATTCATATTTGACTCACGTTCTCCTAAACTATTATATTTTACATTTTTTCCTTTTTTTTTTTTTTTTTTTTAAAACACAATATCAAAAAAATCACTTAAAATCAATTTCACACAAATCCTTCAACCTCTGGTAAAATTTTGCCAAATAATCCTGGAAGACATGGCCCACAAGTTCTCTTCCCTGCAAACCTACCAGCCTCAATCAGCTGACCCACTCTTCTCTTTCCCTTCCGTTCCCCCCTCAACGCTCGTACCCTCACTTTTTGCTCTCTCCAATCCACCGCAAGCTCCAATCCAATACACAACCTTTCCCATTACCCTTTTTCGTAATTTCACACTAACTCTCATCGTCTTCTTCTTTCTCCCAAGTCCAAGTGTACTCTTAATACGCATACTACACACACAATATAACCGCCTCGTTACCTTTTCTCCTCTATTGCTAGGGTTTCCACGCAACCAAATAATTATCTCGATCGCCTCCAAATTCTGTATAAGATTTTTCTCTCTAGCGCTCTCTTTTGCTCTCATAAAAAAATTCAGGTATTCTTCGATCGCATCGAGCTTTTTGCCTTTTTGTGTGTGGAGTGTAGGTGTAGCGTGATTGATTTTTTTTCTTTTGTTTGTTATATTTCGTGAGTTTGTTTCGTAATTAGGTTTTTGGCTTTGTTTGTAATCTGGATTTTTTTGGAAGGATTTTGAATTGGATCGTTAGAATTTAAGAATTGGGGTTTGATATTGGGAAAACGTGGGAATTTTGTTCCTTTATACGATTTTTTCTTTGTTTGTGTGTTTTGTCTATGTTGGTATAAGTGATTGAGATTGTTTTTTAATCCGAATGCATTTTTTGATATTCTAGGGTTTTGAATTGGACTGAAATTATTTGTGGTTTGTCTGTGGCTATGTTACTGTTGAATGGGGATTGAAAAAAATAGCTTCAAAGTGTCTAGATTTGATCCAGAGTATCATTCGTCACACAGTAGGGACACAACTATGTCTAGCGATGATGATGATTTTCAGCGGCGGAACTCTGTTTCAGTTGTTGAATCTGACGATGACGATGAATTTGATGATTGTGATTCTGGGGCAGGGTCTGATGACTTTGATTTATTAGAGTTAGGTGAAAGTCGGGAAGAGTTTTGTCAAGTTGGTGACCAAACTTGTAGCATTCCTTACGATCTGTACGATCTCTCGGGGTTAAAAGATGTGCTGTCTATGGAGGTGTGGAATGAGGTTCTCACTGAAGAGGAAAGATTTAGTCTTGCCAAGCATTTACCTGATATGGACCAAGAGAATTTTGTGCACACCCTAAAAGAGCTTTTTGGTGGTTGTAACTTGCATTTTGGAAGCCCTGTTGATAAGTTGTTTGAGATGTTGAAGGGAGGGTTATGTGAGCCCAGGGTGGCACTTTACCGTCAGGGTTTGAGTTTCTTTCAAAGAAGGCAGCATTATCATAACTTGCGGAAGCATCATAATGCCATGGTGAACAATCTTTGTCAGATAAGGGATGCGTGGATGAATTGCAAGGGGTACAGTATTGAAGAGAAGCTTCGTGTGTTGAATATTATGAAGAGCCAGAAGAGTTTGATGAATGAGAACATGGAGTTGGGGAGTGAGTCATCTGATAGAGAGGAGTCAGGTGATGGTTTGTGGGGCAAGAAGGGAAAGGATCAGAAGCTTGGGCATAAGACAGGTTGGTATTCTGGTTATGGCATGGGTCCAGCCTCAGATTTTTCTTCTCATGGCCGGCAAATTGCTGTGG
Source organism: Osmanthus fragrans (assembly GCA_019395295.1). NCBI lineage: Eukaryota > Viridiplantae > Streptophyta > Magnoliopsida > Lamiales > Oleaceae > Osmanthus > Osmanthus fragrans. Next base: position 10,284,815 of record CM033361.1, read on the forward strand.
AACCAGCAAAACGTGGTAAGCAGAATCTCAAAGGAACTCTGAAATTGTCTGATTCAAAGTCTACTTCAACAAGAGAGTTAGCAGGCCACTTTCCCACAAGTCACCAGGGATTGGAAATGAAGATGGGGCCATATATTTCTTCCCTGCCTCCTTCCCGACATAATAAATCCGCAGGGTTTGCATCTTCGATGGCAGCTCGGATGAGTCAGCATATAATGGAGGATGAGGATGCTGATGATGATGATGATGATGATGAAGCAATGTATGAAGTGGCTGTGCAGAGAGACCGGAATTTAGCACGAGTTGGGGCAACAGATAGAGCTGGGGCTTTGAAATTGGGAAAGAAACGAGATGACCCAAGAACTGAAGAGTACACTGACAGTTTCATTGGAGCGCATATGTCATCGAAGAATGATTTACATGTTTTTGGCAGGAACAAGACCATCAATCAATTGTCTGATATCAAGGTGTTAACTACAAAGCCAGTCAATGCAAGAACTGCCTATGATTATGGGAAAAAGATGAAGTACCCCGATAATGTTCAGCAGTTTTCTGGTGAAAATCAGATGAAATTTAGTAAAGGTCAGAAATCAAACTTGTCACTTAAAGGAAGTCAAATAGAGTTATTAGATGGAAGTGAACAGTTATGGCTGAGCAAACAACATGGTGTACCTTTTCCTACTGATTTTTCGTACAAACAGAATGATACGTCTGCCAAAGGTAAAAAGTGGAAAACGGGTAAGGACTCGGCTGATGTGAAGGCAAGTGACAAATTATTGCATTCGAAGTATAAAGCTAAGCCTGTAGACGAGAAGTTCCCAGGGAATTTCTTGCTGAATGGAGGACGAGATGTAACAGGAAGCAGAGGCATTAGGGCATTTCCCAGAAGTGAAGAAACAGAGTCGGACTCATCAGAACAAATTGATGAGGAGGAGGATGACAATCCTTTGATGAGGAGGAAGTGGGCTTATCCTGGTGGTGTGACAGATATGAAAAAGGCCAAACTTTCTAAGAAGGATAAAAAAGATCGTTTTTTGGCTCTTGATGGATCATCACACTCTTCCAAAAAGATAGATGATTCGGGTGAACAGCTAAGGATGATGAAAGCAGAACTAAAGGGTAAGATGCGTGATAGTGGCCACTTAAATACTTTTTCCCCTGAAGATGTGGATAACGACTATTTTCCTGAACCAGGTGGCTTAACTGGAAGAGGCGATTGGCAACAATCTTTCAAGTCAGCAAGAAATGGTCATCTAGAAGGTGATAACGGCGAAAGGTTTCGCATGCCATCACTGAAGTCAAATTATATGCAAGACTTAGATCTAGAGAAGGAGGATTTGCTTTGGACACGACCGCTGGCACTGGATAATGGTGTTCCTTTCAAGTTGGGGAGAAAAGGTCAAATTGTTGAATCCTACCCTGAAGATCATGAGAGATCTGATGTATCGTTAATGGGATGTAACACTCTCCCAAAGAAGCGGAAAGCGAAGGATGATTTAACGTACATGGACCATAATAATGAATACCTCAACTCAGATACTCAGCTGCAACTTGATGGTACAAGCTCCTCGAAGAAACGGGGAAAAAATAAGTTGGAGGATGTGTCTGATTCTTTAGAGAAGGGAGTTACCAAGATACCTATTTTGGATATGCAAGTGGAAGATGTTGAGGCAGAAATCAAACAACAGAAAAAGTCTTTTACTTTGATTACACCTACAGTTCATACCGGTTTTTCAATCTCCATCATTCATCTTCTTTCAGCAGTTCGTATGGCAATGATTACATTGCTTCCGGAGGATAATTCCGATGCTGGCAAGGATCTTGATAAGAATGACACTGGAAAGGGGATCGAGGAGGAGCAAGAAATAAAGCAGGAAGATACCAATGGGATGCATTCAAATGCAAACCTGGATGTTAGCTCTTCTGTGCTTTCTGATCAAGTGAATCTTCCTTCTCTCAGTGTTCAGAAAATAGTTAACCGTGTGAGATCAAATCCTGGTGATCCCTGCATTCTTGAAACCCAGGAACCACTTCAGGATTTGGTAAGAGGAGTTTTAAAAATATTCTCATCCCGAACGGCGCCTTTAGGAGCGAAAGGGTGGAAACCACTTGTTGTCTATGAAAAATCAAAAAAATGTTGGTCATGGATTGGTCCCATGTCTCATAATTCGTCTGATCATGAAGCTGTTGAGGAGGTGACATCTTCAGATGCGTGGGGTCTTCCTCACAAAATGCTTGTCAAGTTAGTTGATTCATTTGCTAATTGGCTGAAAAATAGTCAGGATACACTCCAGCAAATAGGAAGTCTTCCTGCCCCTCCTTTGACACTGCTGCAATCTAATTTAGATGAGAAGGAAAGGTTCAAGGACCTGAGAGCGCAAAAGAGTCTGATCACCATCAGCCCAAGCTCTGAAGAAGTAAGAGAATACTTCCGGAAGGAGGAAATCCTTAGGTATTTAATACCGGACAGGGCTTTTTCTTACACAGCTGTTGATGGTAAAAAAAACAATTGTTGCTCCTTTAAGAAGATGTGGTGGCAAGCCAACATCAAAGGCTCGAGATCATTTTATGCTAAAACGTGATCGACCACCTCATGTTACAATCCTTTGTCTCGTTAGAGATGCAGCTGCTAGATTACCAGGAAGTATTGGAACTAGAGCTGATGTTTGTACTTTGATTAGAGATTCACAATACATTGTGGAAGATGTGTCTGATGCTCAAGTGAATCAAGTTGTTAGTGGAGCATTGGACCGTTTGCATTATGAGCGAGATCCTTGTGTGCAATTTGATGGGGAGAGGAAATTGTGGGTTTATTTACACAGAGATAGAGAAGAAGAAGATTTTGAAGATGATGGGACTTCATCCACGAAAAAGTGGAGGAGGCAGAAGAAGGATGCTACTGAACCATCTGACCAGGGTGGTGTTACTGTTGCTTACTCTGGGCATGTGGAGCAACCAGGCTTTGATTTGGTTTCTGATCTCAATGTTGAGGCATCATGTGCAGATGATGATAAGGGATCAGAGCATGTTTACCCCAATGGTAATGATCAGGTGGACAATGTTGAGACCAGCCATGGTTCCGAACATGGTGACTTGCATCATGGTCCTTCTTCAATGATATGGGATGGTCTTGGATTGAGTTCTATGCAAGAAAATAAATTGCTATGTCAGGAGAATTCCACCAATGAAGATTTTGGGGATGACCCATTTAGCGGAGAGCCACCAGCATGATTATTGAATACGAGCTTTTGTTTTTAGCTATCAGGTAATTAAGATGCAATTTTTTGAACCAAATAATATGATCTTGCTTACTGGCCTCATCGTATGCTTTTTCTTTGCCTTCTGAGATTTGAGATGAACCAAAGGCTGAACCCCCATGTTAAGCTCACTGTATTAAGATTGGCTGAAAATTGGTTCACGTGCTGTAAACATCTTTTATTGGAGGATTCACTTTGATTACTGTTCACGGTTATGGCAAGATTCCTTAGCCACCTTCACATGGATTGAATTTTGTGCCTTTAAATTATTGAATCTGCAACATCTTTCGTTTTTCTTTGACTTGTGATGTTAATTTTATGTCAGTTGTGTTAGAAATTCCAATTTTATTAAAAGTGGGGAGGAGGTTGCTAATTGATTCACGTGAAGATATGGCAAGTATGGAAGTGTTTGTAATATTATTATTCCTAACAAACTGGAGGAGAATGTCATGAGATGACTACTTAGCAGGTTATATATATGTTCATTTGAGGGGAAGTTCTTTTTACCAATGTGATTCATTGTTGAATGTATTCTGTCTCAATGTGTTTCCATGAGCTTTCTTACACAAGTCAGTTCTGTTACTTTGTAGTTGTAGCCCTGAATCTCTAGGTGCATCATTTTATGTCAGATCTATTATATGGATTTTGGATTTTGTTTCCGGTCAATGTCACTCATCATCTTTATTTCTTACAGTGAATCAAAGGGATCATTTACCAGTGCTCCTACGCAGCTACATAATGCAAAGAAAAACTCCACTCTTTTGGATGCCCCAGCAGGTATATAATATTTGCTAGTGGAAATTCTGAATGTACCCCCTCGCTCAAGAGAGATGAACCCAACGGCTGTGAACAATCAAGGATTAGTTCATCTATTCTTAATTTGGAGGATGAATAGGTGCAAGTTTGGTATGTAGGCTATATTGGATATTACAATAATGAAGATATTGGCTTCTTTTCTTCATTAATATCGTCAAGTGTATTACCAAACAAGCTGCAGTAGTTCAAAATTCGACAGTTGAATTGTATTGATCTTGTATGCCCTTTTCTCCACTTGTATATTTGTCATCTTTATGATTGATTGTCCCCACCCCCGCCCCCCCCCCCCCCCCCCCCCCCCCCCCCCCCCCCCCCCAATTTTTTTTTTAATCTTAATTTTAATTTTTTCAGGACTGTATTTACATGAGGTTTTGTATATTCGTAGGATAGAGATGAAAACCCAGTCTAGTCTTGAAGGAAGGTATTTTCGCATAACGTCCATGGTAGCATATGTAAACATAGTATATGAAATCCCAGATAAACTATTAACAGTATTTTCTAGGTAAATGTTGAACTGCTGGGAAGATGTATTTAAGCTGGTTGGTTATTCCAGTCCTAGAAGATAGCTCTCTTTAGAGACTAACTTTCATAATTGTATTGTTTCCGTTAATCATGTCCGTTTCTATCTAATTTTGCGTACCATTTACATACTATCATGATTGAGATGGCACACTCTTTTCTTTCTGGGTCGGTAAATTTCAATTTAATGCAGTAATCTCGATTCTCCATGAATGGCTCGAAGAAACAGAAAAATGCAGAGCCCCTTAAACTGTCTGGTATAAAGATAATATTATCCCCAAAAAACTAAAAGATATTGAAACATTACATTTTCCTATTACAAACACTCCAATGACAGCTAAATTTTACCTGTAGTTAGAGAATTTCCGAGAACTGGAACTCTCTTTGATTCTCCAAAGGAAAAAATAAAATGAAAATCGGACCACTATTTTCTTCTGTGTTCCATGCTTTACACCTCCATGAAAACAATATGAGCGAAACAACCAGCAAATGTGATTCTTCAAACTAAAAGTTCTGTACAAATTTCATTTTAATACCATGAAAGTGCTTAGAACTAGTTATATTATACGTTTGCTTTAATTAAGAGCAGTGAGGGGAGCTCGGGAGTCTCTCAAGGGATGGGCAGCCTCTAAAATATGCTTTACGTCTCCATTCATTTGTTTCGACGATTTTGCATCCCAAAATGACTTGAGCAGTTCCTCAAAACTCGGGGTTCTGAGTTCTTCAATGGAAGAAACGCTTGGAAAATTGAATTCCCTTTTTGTCGGTGTTGAGCATGATGGTTGATCCACCTGTCAATGAGGAAGTCGAAATGAAATTGAGAAAAAAATTGTGTGATCTAATCCGGTGGTTCTAGAGAATCATTTTAGGTTGTTACATTTTATAGGTTCAATCAAACAAGTCATGTAACTTTACATATAAATGTATTTATCATTTAATACCATATAATTACCATTTAAATTGCTTGAATAACATTACTCAATTAAAAATAGTTGCCCAGTGTCGTCTGTTCTAGCCGTAGGGGACTGGCCAACACGTTCCTATACTTTTAAGTGAAAAAAAATGAACAAACTATTTGTGTACCTAAAAAGGAGCCCCACAAGCCTAAAAATAAGGTATCCTACTGCTCTGTACCTGTGGATTTGAGTCTAAAAAAAATTACTCGTATAACTTGATGCAGGGGAGGCTCAGATTGTCTTACCATGTATTCTTCTAAAAGGCATTTTCCTGCATTTTCTGTGATTTCTACAGTCTTGTGGTAGTGTCCACTCTTCAGTTCCCTCAAGTTTCCACAACATGGATCAATCATTAAGTTAAGATTCCCACATGCCTCGCGGTCGAGTTGAAGTGATCCTGCAAGGATTTTTTTAGTCAAGTACCATTTAGTATGTGAAATAGTTCAATTTGAAAGGCTTGATGTCTTACGTTCAATAGCTGAGAGAACATTCTTGCTTCCTATATCTGCATCTTCAAGTGCAGATGACATAGCAGAAGAAATATTTGCTCGCAAGACTTGACCGGTCTCCATCCCTCCCCTGTAGTACATATATAGCATATTTTTAATTCATTTCTTTACAAATATGCACGCTCAACTTGAAGTTCACGACCAAGGAAAGTATAACTAACCTAACTATTTCATCCACAGAAGCAACATTGCTCTCCTCTAAATCGAGCAAGGATTCTTGAGCATTGCACCATTGTTGCGCGCCCAATTTTGCTCTTTCCAAACTGCACATTTTGATTTTAAATCACGATAGAAGACTAAGGTGAGAATCCAGAAAAATGATACTGATGAATATATAGAGCATGTTTGGCTAAGCTACTTTCAGCGAACTTTTTAAGCATAGTAAATTTTCTAAGCAACAAGGATGCAGCGTACACTCACCAGTTTTGGAGAACCTCTTCCATGTCCTTTTTCCCACGTTCCACTGAAGCTGTGTTCTCCAGGTAATGAGATTCGGCTTTTTCCATGTAGTTTGTCCACTCAGCTTTAATAGAACAAGCAGTGTTCTGCATAACTGACATCTCTTCTTGTAATCTGTTGGTTCTACTAGATGCACTGTCCCGAAGTCCATCAATTGCACTTTGAACCTAGGGAAGAAAAAGAAAAAAGGGAAAATAGGGTAATAAAATATAGTATGTGAAATTACTCTTACAACGGTACGGTAATTAGATCAAAACAAAAACTTGAAACATAAACTCTAGAGTCATAACCCCAACGGGTAATTAGCTCAGTTGATCAAGCCTTGAGTTTGCTCCCCAATGGTCACCAGTTCGAGTCCCCTCAGGGCCACTGAGGTGAGTATTTGACTGTAAACTTCAGGATCCCGTGGGATTAGTCGAGATACGCGTAAGCTGGCCCGGACATCCACGGCCATAAAAAAAAATAAAAAATAAAAAACTCATGAAATCAAAGATATACTGCCTTAACACAAACACTTGGTGTGTAATAAGAAGTTACGACGAAGTCCTGGTGGCAGCTGGCAAGGAAAAAATAGATTTTAATAGTTGACGATTTTTTAATCTCTTTCGTGACTACCTAATATATACTTTAAAGATTTTGTTATTGTTCATTTCACTTATCACACAAAAGGTAAGTAGAAGCTAAAACTACAAATACTTTTATAATTGTTGAGTAAATTGTAATTGACAATTTCCTAAGTCAAAATCAAGTCCAAGTTAAAGTGAATCAGGAGTTTATCGAGTTATAATCAAAGTCAAAATAATTAAGGATTGGTAGCATAGGTCTTGGAGAAGTCCAAGATGTCCAAAAAGATCAAATATGATTAAGGGAATACAATTAAAAGTCTAAAGAGTGTCAAAAAGCCGCACAAGTTATGCTCCAAGTTCTCAATCTCAACTTGCAATGCATATTTCACATTGAAAACGTTGGAATTTAGACAAAGCTATTTCTAGAAGAATTGTAGGACATTGAGTTAACTTTCCAGCGCATTTTGAGTCATCTCAATCGAATATCGGGAGAGAAAGTTATGGTAAACATATTGACAACTGCTCAGTTGTCGCTCGCCTATCGCTGGCTTGGCGATTGAGTGACGGGTCGACGTCCAGAATTCTATTTTGCTTCAAACACTTGGTTTGTCAATCCCTTTTCATCCCAAACACTTTGCCCTATATATATATATATATATATATATATATATATCCTACCCTATGAACGTCCAAAAGATTGTTGAATCAAAATTATTCCATAAACATAATTCGTTTGAAGATCCAAATCACTTTCATTGATTTCAAGATTCAACCACCATATTATTTGATTCATAGATTCATCTAAACTTAAATTTGTTAATCGAGCTATACACTTTCATATTAAACCACATATCAAAACACACAACATCATTGATCAAATACCAAACCTACCTTTGTCAATTAGCCTTCAAACTTAATGGAGTTTTGGGAAGAGGCGCTAGGAGTTCCGGCGCTACAGAATGAGGTTCCATTGAAAGAACAAGGTTCGTTCTTGGAGATCCATAAAAGATAAACGATACCAAGGGTTAGGAGCTGGTGTGAGAAGCACGCAGTCCAGGAGGGCCAAAGTAATTACAGGAAGAAGGTCAGAGGAAATCAAGAGTTAGTCGGGTCTGAACTATACTGTAAGTCTCATTGTTTATAATGGATTATTAACTGACAAAGTGCCCGAAGTTTTTACCCAATTGGGGTTTTTCTGTGATCATCTTTGGTGTTCTTTACTGCTTTAATTTTTTATTGTGGCATTCAAACCATAGGATAATTGAACTTAATTGACTAATCACCTATAAGCAATGAAAAGTGACTTCTTGTTTTTTAATTGCTTATTTTTGCACGTCGGGTCTAAATAAATAATTCAATAGATAATCTAAACTTTCAATAACAACATTAGCAACGTCAATGGTTGTAAAACCAAGTCTCACCAAGCTCAAAGGATTTACGGAAAACACCTCGCAAAAGAATATTGTGGACTATATTTTACACGAAACAAGCTGTTTCAAAGACTTACCAGATTGTAGTTTTTGTATTAATGGGTATAAAAGTAGCTTGTTAAAAAATTTGGTTATTCTTATAGCATTGGAATATCTTTTTCGATTTAATTAGAGTAATAATGTATCCCAACAGTCAAACACAAACACTTCGCAGAACTATCTTGGAGGATCAATGAAAGTAGACACAAAGATGTGATAAGTAGATGTAATTAATTCATCTTATCTGTCTATCTACAAGGACTAAGTAAAAGACTTACTCAAGCAGTGGGCTAAAATGGCATGTAGATTCTGATCTAAGTTTCTTAAATTGTCAAATAAAATGATTGTAGTACGGTGTGCATACCAGCTTTTTCTTCCGAGCATTTGAACAAGCCAGCAGCTCTGCCACTTTTTCTAAGATTTGCATTTCTTCATTAGCAGCACACTCCTATAGAAAAATGAGACAACCAACACAATGAATTTAACAAGTATGCTAACTCAAACCTAGAGTCTTTTACATGAGGGGATTATTTACCTCAAACTTCTTTTCAAGCTCAGACAATTTCTGATCATTAACCACCTGTGCTTCTTCCACAATTTGGCCCAGTTCTGTAGTATGCATATCCAAAGTCTTGAAGAAGTTTACATTAATTTGAGAAATTGATCTTGTGGTAGCAACAGCTCTAGTATGAGTCTGGAAAATATGTCAAATTGTCAACTATGTCCCCTTCTTGAAATAAAAAATTAAAAACAAAGAAAGTGCTGGGAAACAAAACAATCTGCATTTTAGTCAATAAATAAAAAGCTAACCTCACGTTGCTGTTGTGCGTATGCAGTTAATTTATTCTTTTGACTGTGCAGACTGTTTTGAAGATCATGAAGTAGTGTATCAGCCTCTAAAGCAATTCCTTTGAATAGCTGCATTGTATGAACTAATATCAAACACGTGCTAAAATTAGGTTCTACAATAATTTCTCAGAGAGATTCAATGTATTCAAACCTCTTCTAAAGCTGAGGAATGCTTCGAAACTTCAGAATTCAGACAACCAAAAGTTGACTGAGAGTTATCATCAAGCTCTGCAGCTAGATCATTTAAAACCTTGATGCCAGAACCATACATGGTTTTCAATTTTGATAGTCGACCTCGAAGCTCTTCAGCAACCTACAAGCATACAAGATGAGAAGCTGTGTCAAATGAATACCATATACTACCTCTAGAGGCTTTTACCATTTAATGGCATATACCTCGCTCTTTGTGGATACAAATGACTGCATGTCTTCCTCCATTTCCTGCAGTTTTTGCTCTTGTTGTGTAGCCGAAGATGACACAGTTTTATGCAAGATTTCAAGCTGCTGAGTCAATTGGGATTGGAAATTCTGGATCATAACTCTGTTTCCATCTTCTATTTTGTCCTTGCGTTCTGGAAAATCAGCCATACATAAACTTAGAATAGGTTCTTATGTTTTTCTTTTGAAAAATAGTGCTGCATATTCAATATTCCAAAATTAGGATGCAAACCAATCTTCGTGAACAGATTAGAGACGTCTGATGTAGCATTCTCCAGTTCTGTCCGAAGCTCAAGTGCCTGTTCAACAAGTGCTTTCTCTGGTAGAAGGTAATCATACAAAAATTCATGAAGCTGTTCCATGGATGTCATTTTATTCAAAAACAGTGGACAAAATCAGGTGGAGCTATGTACTTTAGATAAGATGAATCAAAAAAGCAGTTAAAAACACTCCCAAAATGTCAGCTGACCCAAGTGAAATTTGGAAAAAGAACCACCTAATCTAGTTGATTTTTTATTTATTTATTATTATTTTTTTTTTTTCTAAGAGGGGAGTGGAGGGGAGAGAGGTACCAATCCTTGAACCCTTGACCTCGGTACTGGAAACAACCACCCCTAACCATTTCAGTTCAGAAATATTTGGAAGATAATCACATATTTGGAAGATACTTTTTCTCTCCAGTTTATTTAGTTATTTTATGATCAAGAACAAGTTTTCTTACAGAATCACATAGTGCTTTTTAGATAATTAAAAATATCTAATAATGAGATTTCATATTATACCGGGTGAAACTGGGTTGAAGGATAATGCAGCAAGAAATTGAAAGTTTCTTGTGCGAAACTAGGTTGTATAATAGTATGCACAGAAAGTGAGACTACCGGATTTAAGAAGGTTGGATAATAGGTATTCCTTCTCTATTATTGTTGCATTTGCTTGCCTGTGTCTTTCTTCAAGATCAAGCAATGTGTTCTCAGTTTCCCATAGCTTTTTCTGAATTATGAAAAAGGAAACATTTGTTATTCCACCACGGCAAAGGAAAAGGGAAGTAAATTTGTACTTTGGATAGGGTAAACATTCAAACATCACACCTCAGTCTTTTCAAGTTTCTCACTCAATTCAGCAGTCAACTGCTGCTGAAAATTGTATAATTCCTGGATCTCCATCAGTTGCTGCTTACAACAAAAACACAATTTAGTAATGATTCAAATATCTTAGTAGTATCCACAAAAAACTTATCCAAATAATCAATATTTTATGTTTAAAATACCTTGTCCCTGAATTCTAAATCAAGATCCATATGTTCAATCTTTTCAGACATGGCCTGAAGGGGGGAAAACATAATAAAATTTGTGAGTAATTTCATAATATCATTAAACTAAGTTTCCTAATGTCAAACCTTTTTCTCTGCCTCCTCCTGGAGATAACGATCTCTTGGTATATATATCCCATTCTTCTCTCTGGCAGCATACACCTCTGATGGACATAAATTTGTTGTAAGGAACTTATCCTTGTAAAGTTTTGAAAAGTACAGTAAGCAGTCATACTTTTAGGAATCTTGTTATTTAAAAGATTCAATCCTAGAAATTAGAGATTAGCTTCTTCTTTTTTCTTTTTTTCTTTTTTCTGGGTGATCAGTAAAAATGTTGTCTTATGTCTATATTTTGTACTCTTTTTCATTCAGAAATATACAGAAAAGTTCCATATAACTGTCAACATGGTATCAGAGTGTTCCTTGATCCTAAGTTTCCTTATACCTAGTTCATTCTCTGGTTTTACATCTAAGTTCCTTGATCCTAAGTTTCCCTTGCTGTTTTATGTTAATTTCTTGGTGAACTTCTTGAGTCATGTCTGAAATTTCAGATACATATTTTACCCAGAATTAAATTAATCCCAATCAGCCACAAAAAAATGAACGAAAATCCTCTTCAAATCACAACTCACAGGTAGTATGGTCAGAATTATGGTCCCAATCCGTGAATATGTTTGTTCTTGGTAATGGAAAATTTTGTAGCATATCTGGTACTATAAAACACAACCAGAACCAGAGAATGAATCGGATATTAGTTATGGGAGGCAGAAAATTCCATGGTTATGGCATGGCTGGTGAATTCAATGGAGACTGATATAAGAAGAACATATTTGTTCTTATCAACAGCAGCAGAAATCTGGGAGGCTGCTGTAGATACTTATTCGGATGATGGCAGCTCAGCTCAGATTTTTGACAATAGTGTCACCACGTATTACAGTGTTTTGAAGGGTTTGTGGCAGATGATACTAGGTACAATAAAATGCTTGAAAAGAGAGAGTTTGAGTTTCTTGCAGGACTTAATTCAGAATTACATGAAGTAAGGGCTATGATGCACCGACACGGACACGCGTGTCCGACACGATACGTGTCGGATACGTCGACACGTGATTTTTCAAAAAAGTGCCGACACGATACGTTATCGACACGTTAATTAAATTCTTCATTTATATAGTATAAATTTAGTTTTATACTTATTATTATAAATTTAGTTTTATACTTATTATTGATTTTTCTTGTTGATTTTTTTTAAATATAAGTACTTATTTGTTATTTACTAATAATTTTGAGTTAAAAATATATAATAGTTATAGAAAGAAAGAAAAATAAATATTATAGAGTGTCGGTATCGACACGAGTCCGACACGTGTCGGACACGGACACGCTACCCTAGTTAGAGTGTCCGTGCTACATAGAGTAAGGGGGAGAGTCCTTGGCAAGGAACCATTTCCTTCAATGTGTGAAGTATTTGTTTATGTGAGGAGGGAAGAAAGTAGAGGTGTTATGATGGGAAAGCCAAGCTGGTCAATCATATGAGACTTCAGCTTTGGTTTCTGCAACACTTGAGATAGCCCTTGTAAGTAGAAGGTTCTAAGAAGGTTGAGGAGAATAATAAAAAATGGAGTGATTTTGTTAATAGATGACAAATATACGTTCTGCAAATTACACTGTAAAACAACAAATCAAATAAATTCAAAATTCTTTGATAAAGGAAATTGTGTTTTTTCAGGCAATGACAGCCAACTTAATTCTGGAGCTTTAGATTCTCAAAATCAACCCTTCACAAAAGAACAAATAGAGTTGCAGCACAGGTCCATTGGTCAGACCAACAGTATCCCTCTTTCCACCTCTTGTTCCATAGCTCAACAAGGTATTTTTAACAGCTTTGAGTGCTCATTTGAAAAACAGTATTCCTTGGATGCAGGAGTAACAAATCATATGACTAGTTTTCAAATTTATTCTCCACTTAAAAGTTAAGATTGAGAATGGATCTTTAACTTCAGTTGCAGGAAAAGGTTCAATACCTATTTCAATCTTTCTGATGCTAAAATCGGTCATCCATGTTCCTAATCTCTCTAACAACCTTTTTTTCTATAAGCAAGTTCACAAATGACTGTAATTGTGTGGCTAATTTTTTCCTAGTGAATTTCAGGATTTAGCTTTGGGGAAGATGATTGGCAAAGCTAGAGAAGAGATGGATTGTTTTACTTTTAAAGACCATCCTCTACTAGAGGGACAAGCTCGAATGGTGAATCTCTCTCCTCAATCTAGCTTAGTTAAAATAGTGTTTGTCATCATATATCATTCTAATTTTCATTAAAAAGTTGTTTCTATTATTCATCAGAGGAAATAAACCTTGTTTCTTTAAATGTGAAATTTGTATTTTATCAAAGCATCAAATAACTACATTTTCTTTACAGCCTCATACAAAACCTGCACCTTTTGTTCACGAGTACCTAATCTCTTTCACAAAATGTTATACACAAACTATGGAATTGACTACCAAGAGACCTTTGCTCAAGTAGCCAAATTGCACACAGTTAGAATTATACTTCCATTATCAACCAACAACAGATTGTCACTTCGTTAACTAGATGCAAAAAATGCATTTCTTAATGGAGAACTGGCAAAAGAAATATATGTGCAATTACCTCCAGGTTTTTGAGGAATATTATGGAACACCTACGGCTTGGTTTGGTAGATTTTTAAAAGCTATTCGACAATCTAGTTATTCACATAGTCAAGCTGGTCATACGTAAAATTTCCTTACTTACCGTATACGTTGATGATATTATCCTAACAGGTGATGATGATGAAGAAATTGAAAGCTTAAAAAAAATTCTTGCTGCTGAATTTGAGATAAAAGACCTAGGTTCTTTAAAATATTTCCTAGGTATGGAAGTAGCTATATGAAGAACTTGAATTATAATCTCTCAAAGGAAGTAGACTCTTGATCTATCTAAAGAAGTGGGGATGTTAGGATGTAAACCTGGAGAGGTTCCCTTAGATGCAAATAAGAAGCTTGGAATGTTTGAGAAAGGCAAAGAGGTAGATAGCAAAGTGTTATCAAAGATTAGTTGGTAAACTGATTTACTTATCACATACTAAGACGGATGTTGCATTCTCAATTAGTTTGGTAAGCCATAAATGCATTCTCCAAGGGAAGAACACCAAGAAAAGGATTGTTATTGAGCAAAGATACACAAATAACAAATTCAAGTGGAAGCAATGCTGATCGGGCAAGTTCAATAGATGATAGAAGGTCAACATAAGGTTTCTGTACCTTTCTAGGTGGAAATCTTGTGATTTTGTGACTTGGCGCAGTATTATACAATCTGTTGTTTCTAGTAGTAGTGTAGAGGCTGAATTTATAGTGGTGGCAAGTGTGAACATGGCTAAAGAGGCTTCTAGATGAGTTGAAGGTAATTACAAAGGCTCCCATAAAACTTTATTGTGACAATAAGGCAGCTATAAACATAGCCAAGGACCCGGTCCAACATGATAGAACGAAACATGGAGATTGATCGACAGTTCCTAAAGGAAAAACTGGAAAATGGTTTGATTTGCATACCATTCAATCCTACAACAGAGCAGCTGGTTGATTTATTCACCAAAGGTTTTCCAAACCAACTTTTGATTCAATAATTGACAAGCTGGTTTAATTGAAATCTTTGAATCAACTTGAAGGTGAGTGTTGAAAAGTACAATAAAGGGTCATACTTAAGGAATCTTGTTATCTAAGAGTTAAGATGTTGGAATCTTGTTATCTAAGAAACAAGTTGTTCAAATCGTAGAATTTAGGGATTTGTTCTTTATCTTTGTTTTAATAATTATCCTATTTTTAAAAATAGGGTAATTGGTTGTAACAGAACCTAGGTTTATGTAGTCTTATGTCTATATATTTTGTACTCATTCAGAAATATACAGAAAATGTCCATAAAAAACTGTCACCATAAAGAATAGCACTTGAATGAAGATTTAAAGTTTCTTTTGCGGTACTTAAGTGAACCTAGACTAAATTCATACACATATCTCGCAGGAGATGAGAAACTAGAGGGAGGGAGAGGAAAAAAATCAACAACCTTGCTTTAACCTGTCAATTTCTGAGTACAGATCCTTGATCATTGCAGATTTCATCATCTTTTGATTAATCTGTAATTATAAACAATGTTGACTTTGTCAACTGGTCCAGTCCAAAGCTAAAAGAAACAACCTAGTACAACATTTTTTTTTTTTGGGTCAAAATATCAAAAGTGCTGACCTCTGGTTTGTTCTTTATGTATTTGGCACGGTGAGCATAATCTAAAGTACTGAGTGTCTCTTCCAAACAGTGAATGGAGGGTGATATTGTGGCAATTATGCATGTCTTTGTCTTCCCTCCCAGAGAATCTCTTAGCAACCTTGTTAATTTGCTGTCTCTGAGATGTCAAGTGACATTGTCAGATATAAGTTTATCTACCCTGAAACATGTCCGGCTACCTGTATACATAATTGAGAAGTTGAGTGGACCTATACCTATAAGGTATGTGACCAGAATGCTCAACCAAAGCATTTATAACCCGACCAAGCGTCAGCAAGCTCTTGTTGATCTCACCTGCTTCCCTTGCTCTTCCCTGCAAAAGTAAATCAAATTTGTTTAAATAAAAAACAAGCACAGAGATGGAAAAACTTGTAATGCCTGTCAGAGTCCAAAATTTTCTCGTCTACCAAGTACTGTACTGCAGAACAGTTCCCTTTACATGCAATTTCACCCCTTGGGAACTATATATTTAGGACAATATCTTGCATTGAAGAAATTATTTATGATCTCTCATAAGCAACAAGGTTCCGCCTCCCATCCGGACCCATGGAAACAGTATAACAAGTACAAAATCTTGCACTGTAAATTATTTATAACTTCTCACCTCTCTAGCACCAGAGCGTGATATATTTTCTGAGCCAGCAAGGTCAACAAGATTCAGCTTCCCACATTTAATCATCTCCTCTCCTTCTGGGGTGCACTCCTTGATATGAATTGTGATAGAAAATATAGAGTGAGAACGACTACTTTGTTTGTTAAGAAGGGTTTCCGCCGTTCGCCTTTTAGCAGAACCTTTTTCTAAGATTTTATATATTTCATTTGCAGTCGTTACGATCTCTTCTTCCAAACCTCTAACAAAAACTCCACCTTTTCCGTCTTCCATTAGTGCTATCGGTTTCTTTGATTTGTCATCTGAGAACTTCGGACATTCTTCAGGTGCCAGAAGATCCGTTATTTCCTCATTGTAAAGCTCTAGGAATGTAACTTTCATGCTATACTCTGCATTTTGAGCTTCTAAGATATCAAAAATTTGTCGGACAGCTCTTGGAATAACACCAGCATCACTTGGAAATTCCCCATTCTAACAAGATTAAAAATTAAATTACATACATGATGTTGAAAATGCAAGTAGCAGAAAAACAACTTTGCAATTACGTTTTAGCGGCTAAAGTAAACAAATTAAACCTTTTTTCTCGCCCCACCCTCCATTGTGTAAGTCTTTCCTGTCCCTGTTTGTCCATATGCAAAAATGGTGCAATTATAGCCCTCTAGAACTTCAAAGACTACGGGGCAGACCGCCTGATCATATAAATCATTTTGCTGGGAAGATGGACCAAAGACCTAAACATGATAAAGGTAAATTACAGATTCTTCTCAAAAAGAGAAAAGAACATAAAAGAGAAAAATTAATTGAATAGTAAAATGGAAATCAAATTGCAAGAATTAAGGTCATCACATATATGTTAACTTGACAAACTCATTTTAAATTGACTGCAACTCGTTGAAATCAAAGTTTAGAAATTATGACATGGTATTCAATAGCTTGTATGAGATTCAACATGTTCTTTAACTCTTTGCTCCTTTTTTCATTTTAGTCTTTGTTTACCTTTTCTGAGTTATCAAAAACAAAACCAAATTAAACATATAACCAGGTAAAAATAGCAAACTAACCTTATCAAAGAGGAAAGTTCTATCTATCTGCTTATTAGCAATGTTTTGAACGGCACAAACTTCTCTTCTGTTATCATTACAAGAAATCACCACTGGTGTATGCATTTTCGTCTCGTCCTCGCTCAATGGCCTACAACAGAGGTTTCAATCAGCACTCAAATCCAATATCATCGAATCACTTATAATAAAACGAACTCAATGAGTTAACTCACCTGCAGCGCACGATGACCTGCACATTGACACCTTTATCCTTATCATGCTTTCCACTCACATACCCCTCTGATCGTAGATCCCTCACCGTCTTTTCACTTGATCGCGGAGTCTGCGACGGTGATATTGGTACCATTCCCCCTCCTCTCGTCGTGAAGCCTCCATTCTAAATAATTAACACTCAGATTCAAATCTCATAACCTTCTTTTCACCTTTTCCTATACAATAAATCAAATTTAACCCATCCAACTTCATCTCTCCATAGAAAAAATCTAAATCAACCAACTGAAAAAACACAATGTATACAACTGAAAAAACACAATGTATGTTTTTTTTGAAGCAGTAAAAAGTAGATTTTATAGAAAAAGGAAAAAGGAAGGGCCGATTTATTGTCGATAAAATGACAAGATATCTTATGGATAAATTTGTATTAAAAGATTAAAAATCGCAGTTATGCGTGCATATGAAGTTGTACTTACTGTGAATTTGGAAGACCGGCAGTAGATGGAAGCTTGAAATGTAGTGAAGAACAGAATACAGAGAGCAACGGTTTTGAGAGAGAGAATACTGCCTAGAGAGTGAGATTCCATGAACGTGGTGAAGTAGTAGATTTTTTAATTTTAAATAAAGAAAGGTAGGAGAGAGACGAGATGACGGCGTTAGAGGAGCGTTTAAACAGAAAAGGTTTTGACCGTTATAGAAATGTAAGCCCATGTTCAATAAATTTCAATTTTGATTAATTGACAACGTTCCTATCTAGAGTAAATTATGGATACCATTTTTATCTTTCATTTCTTGGCATTTAAACCCTTGTCTTCAACATTTTGTGTGCCAAACGCCCTTTTCATCATGTGTTGACGATTTTACCCTCTTAATCAAATAAAATAAAAGCAAAATAAAAGAAAAATAAAAAATACATTGCAATTATGGGTCCAAAACTTTTAAAAGGTGCAAATAAGTCCAATTTTGAAAAAACAATCACCCCTAAGGAGGAAATAGTTGTAAATGACCTGTTGAAAAGTGGGTATTTCCATAATGATCTTTGACCGAATTTAATTAAAAAATAAAAAATAAAAAATAAAAATTGAAATTGAAGTTAAAAGCCCAAAAATACCTTTCCTTTCACTTTAGTTTGACCCACGATGAAAAAAGAGAGAGAAGGGAAAAAAATTGACTTTGTGGAATTAACGTCAGCTGGAGGTATTTCGTCATCTAATCGACGATTAAACAATCAGGCAACCCACCACCGATTTTACTCGATCTTCATAAACAAGGTTAGTTCAAGAATATTGATTATAGTTTTGATTTTGAATATATGGTGTGAAGATGATATTTTAAGTGTTTTGGTAATTTATTGTTAATTATTTATGTAGATGATTGAGTATATATGCTTAGATTAAGTGGATTTGGCCTTAGTTGAACTTGGAATCGTCGAAAATGGCATTTTTCCGACGATCCAGCGAAAGAGAAGCTCTAAAACAGTCGGGTCAAGCCGACCCAAAAATTGTTGGGCCGAATGTTTTTTTAAATGGCCTAACGACTTTTTTTTTTTAAATGGCCCAAAGTTAATAAATGGGGCCAAACAGTCAGCCCAACTTTTAAACAGTCGGGACGACTATTTGGGCCTTTTTTTAAAAAGAAAATTTTGGTAATTAAATAAATAATTTTAATTTTAATTACAAAAATTGATAATTGATAATTACAAAAATTAAATATTCTTTTTAAATTGTAATTATTAATTTTTAAAATTTTATTAATTTAAATTAAATAATAAATATATTCTTTATTTAATTTTAATATTTTCGTATTGTTTAAATTTGGTAATTTAAAAAGATTTGTAATTAAATATTAAAATATCATTTTTAATATTAAAAATCTATAATTCAATATTAATTCAATAATATTTAAATTCTTTAATTAATTTTAATAATTCCTTTATTAATTTAATTTAAATAATAAATATATTCTTTAATTGAATATAATATTTTCTTATTGTTTAAATTTTGTATTTATGTAATTGAATAAATAATTTTAAATTGATAATTGCCAAAAAAATTATATATTATTTTTATAATTTAACAGTAATTTCTTTTTTTCTTTTCTTTATAAAATTAAAAATTAAATATTAAAAATATTATTTTTTAAATTTAAAAATTTGTAATTAAATATTAATTAAATAATATTTATATTCTTTAATTAATTTTAATAAATCCTTTAATAATTTAAATTAAATAATAAATATATTCTCTATTTGATTATGATATTTTCTTATTATTTAAATTTTGTATTTAGGTAATTAAATAAAATATTTTAAATTGATAATTGCCAAAAAAAAATTATATGTTATTTATAATTTAATTTTAATTTCTTTTTCTTTTCTTTTTAAAATTAAATATTAATTCAATAATATTTATATTCTTTAATTAATTTTAATAATTCCTTTAATAATTTAAATTAAATAATAAATATATTCTTTATTTGATTATAATATTTTCTTATTGTTTAAATTTTGTATTTATGTAATTAAATAAATCATTTTAAATTGATAATTGCCAAAAAAAAATTATATATTATTTATAATTTAATTGTAATTTATTTTTTCTTTTCTTTTTAAAATGAAAAATCTGTATTTGTAATTAAATATTAAAAATATTATTTTTAAAATTAGATATTTGTAATTAAATATTAATTCAATAATATTTATATTCTTTAATTAATTTTAATAATTCCTTTAATAATTTAAATTAAATAATAAATATATTCTTTATTTGATTATAATATTTTCTTATTGTTTAAATTTTTTATTTATGTAATTAAATAAATCATTTTAAATTGATAATTGCCAAAAAAATTCTATATTATTTATAATTTAATTGTAATTTCTTTTTTCTTTTCTTTTTAAAATTAAAAATCTGTAATTTAAAAATATTTGTAATTAAATATTAAAAATATCATTTTTAAAATTAAAATTTTGTAATTAAATATTAATTCAATAATATTTATATTCATTAATTAATTTTAATAATTTCCTAATTATTTTATTATAATTTTTTCTTATTGTTTAAAATTTTTATATATGTAATTAAATAAATAATCTTAAATAATTTTTGTATTCTACGTTTTTCTTCTTTGTTGGTAGTAGTTGGCATTCGGTTTGCTTAATATTATGTTATTATGTTTTATTCTATTATATCTTGTACAGTGTTCTAACATTCGAATTTTCAAATTTTTGTAGGATGGAGTATCAATTAGACAACGATTTGAGATGAATGACGAGGAAAGCTATTTGGAACAGTAGTTTCGATACTTTTAGTGTTGTATAGGAGTTGTTGGATGATCAGCACAAAGATATGCTTCGACAATCATTCATTTGGCCCCTACGTGACTTGAGAGAGGTGTAATTCTCTGGGCAGAATATCGATGCCCTATTATGTCGGTTGTGGAGTCCAGTCGACGACGATGCCCTCCACTTCGACTTCGGGGGCAGGGTCGCCAGTTTCTCTCTTGTCGAGTTTGTCATGATCACTGGACTAAAGATGACGGGAGATGACGTTACTCGAAGAAGCAACATATTGCTTGACACATACTTCAAGGGACTGGGGACGGTGCTTCTGTCGCAGTTGATCGATGCAGTAAGGAGATGTTACCACATGCTAGATAGACTGAAGCTAGGATTGGTCTACATCGTGGAGAACGTGATGCAGTGTCACCATAAGAAGACTGCGATCGATCTCATCCACTTAGAGATCGTCGACGACATTGATGGCTTCAACATCTATCCGTGGGGCCGGAGGTGTTTCGATGACACCGTCTACATCTTCACCAGATCGCACTCGAAGCCCAAATGGTCAATGCGTAAGTACGATGTCTATGAATTGCCCCTAGCGGTGTAGATAAATATTTTACATATTTAATGTAACGAAAAAAAATTATACATAATTTATATCTAATAATTGTATATGTTGCAGATCTGAGCGTATGAGATCGTCCTCCTATTGGGTATCTGCTATGCAAAGAGACTAGAGACACGTTGCCCTAGGATGCATCACTGGCAATCATCCCGAGTCGATGGCTGTCCATCTGGGAAACAATTATCAGCTCTCGTCGACGACCTCAATGTGAGTATTGTAAATTTGTAATTTATATTTTATGTAGTTTAAACTCTCACTACATTTTGTTAAAATAATTCAAACATCAATATCTCAACTTGAAGTGATAACTGAGTTGACACCATTGATGGAGGAGGAAGGTCGGGATTTTGTGCGTGAAATAGTCGTTCCGCACACCCAGAACGACCAGGTGACTGATTCGATCCTAAACCGAAATAGGGTATGTGAATTGACGATAATTTATTGATCAGTATTTTCTATGAGTTAGCAATTATTAATTTTTTTATGTTGAAATTTGTGTAGGAGCGCGATCCAGTTGATCGAGGACCACCTTCGCGTATGACATCACCTCCGTCGAGGGTTTCACCTACGCGGAGGGCGTCACCTCTGCCCATGGCATGGTCGTCCCTCCACCTATAGCATTTTCGTCACCCCCATCTAGACAGCTCCCCCGTGGATCTCCTACACACGATCATAGTCAGGACGATGATCTATATGCCCGCCTGACTAGATTTATTGTAGAAACCCGAAAATTCAAATGAAGTAGGCTTGTAATATTTTTTATGAAGAATTTAGGCCCAGCCTACATAAGGAAAGAAAGCTCAATAAATGGTCCAATATATTTTCAAGTTATGAAAGTTCATATTTGCATTTATTTGACTAATACCATACTTGGCACTCACTTACCATATTTCGTTGAGGTTCGGTCGACCGATTCCAGAGTCTAGTCGACCGGTTGGTCAGTTCGGTCTACCCTCCTTCAGTTGAAAGCTCCTGCACCTAATTAGGTTCGAACTTGCAGAGGCTCGCTCGACCGAAGATGCGATCTGATCAACCGAAGTTACCAGAAAATGAAGAATTCATGTGTTCTTTCTAGAATTTAGGTTTTTACTCTCTTCAATTACCCTCTTAAATGTTCAGGGAGTGGCCACCTACGTTTTGGAGAGTTAAACCCCACCAATTTGTGCATTTAACCACCTAAATTACTCCTACACACATAACTCCAATAAAGTGACAAAGGCTCCACCTTTAAGAGTGCATTTAGTGACCCTAACCTATATTATCCTATATAAGAGGGAGGTAATTTCGTGGTTCACTACACCATTTCACACAAGAAGAGCTTTCAAAAGAGAGAAGAAAAAAAGTAAGAGAAAAGATAGAAAGAAAGAGAGAAGAGAGATGGAGAAAAACTAGTTTTTCCTAGAAGTTTTGGTGCTATCAAGAAGGGTTTCCAAACTTAATTTCTCTACGATTTTCAAACATCAAAGGAGTGTATTTTTCAACAAGTTTCAAAGTATCAATCAAGGTAGGTAGAGGTGCAAAGTTGTTAATTCGTGTTAGCTTGTAAATTTCTTGCAAACGATGTTTCCATGTCAAATGGTGTCTTCGGGTACGGCATGATCTATGTTAATTTTTGTATGTCAAATGGTACCTTCGATACGGCATACCCTTCCATGTCAAATGGTGCCTTCGGGTACAACATGAATGTTCGGTCGAGACGTCGTGTTAAGTCATGACTCTATGTGATTGAGATTCTACCAGAAATCCTCTATGAAAAGGTTTTAAAGTTACAAGTTTTGAAATGTATAGCTTAATCACGAATGCACCAATGACATCTATTGAGTTTTCAACTCACCGGTTTAATCCTTTCCCTAGAGATTGAAAGGTTGCTACCTTGGCCATGGATGAAGGAGAAGATGGAGAGTGATGCAACGAGCCTATAGAAATCGGTGAACAAGTTATTTAGGTTTATTTTTATGAAATGTTTTTAATGTTATGTTTTTAAAATATTTGAATAACGCTAAATGCGAGAACGTTATATCTTCTTCAAATAAACTCCATTTCGAAGTTTTAGAAAATTTTGAGTATGTTGTTTAAAGCATTTCAAGTATTGTTTTTGAAATTATTATGTAAGATTTAAACTTCCGCTAAGAAAACGTGTACACTTGTTACTGAACTTCCAGTTAATGAAGTAAAATAAGTAGCATTCCGGTCCACTAGGGGTCGGGGCGTTACAACGTGGTATCAAAACAGGGTTTAGCCGGTTCTATAGACCAAGTATGTTTTAAAAAAAAAACAAAAATGAAAAGTTTAAGGTACTCCATGGCATCGTGCATCCATCCATCAATCTCATCCTACGACCCATGTATGTTTCAAAGTTTATGTTTATGAAAAGTTTATTCTTATGTGATGCTTTGTTATGTTATGGCATATTTTGAATTATTTTTCAAGTATGTGTTAAAATCAAGGATGTACTATATAAAAAAACATGTTATGGACTTGGGCTAGTAATTAAGGGCAAAGAATTATACGATATGACATGGAAATGCATAATTGGGCTTTATATAACAGATATGGTTATGACTTATCAAACTGCTAGAAAGACCACGGCTCATGGAACTGCTACAGCTTATAAAGCTGCATTGAAACTAAGAATTTCTATTCAATCTTACCAAAACTATGTGACTGATCCACTCCGTCTACTCGACGAACACGTATATAACATCTATGAGAGATGCATGGTAGCGGTGAATGCTGGAATGGAGATCACGCATGCTGAGGCTATAGATAATCTCATACATTCCCTCTCACCTCAATGTGGAGATATGGGAGTCATAGTTAGGGATACAATGCTAGAGGAGCACCCAAATTTATTCGAGTTTGAAGTATATTTCCATTCACTCCTAGACCTATGGAAGGAAAACTTAGAACCTCAACCGGAGGTAGTAATTGAACTCGATGAAGAGGAAGAGTCTGAAGAAGGAATGATTCTGAGCCCGAACCACAGGTTGAGATGGACATAGAGTCCGGACCTGAGGCAGAAGACTCCTCTGGAGATGAGGCTCCACCAAAGAAGATCCGTAGAACTTGTAAGGATTAGATTTAAATTCTTGTAATAGTTTCCTTATATCAAGAAATAAAAATTCATCTTTTTTGTTGGTATTTGAAATGTGAAACTAATAAAAGAACCATATATTTTGTCTAAAGGAAAATGGCCCGCGCAAACCAAACCAACTTGATAAAAGATCTTTGTTCACGAAAATACCGTTCGATTTAAAATCACCGCAAGTGTACGATTCGTTACAAGTAATAAAGTGGACTTTTAGAGTCCGGATTGTCGATCCCACAGAGATTGAGTAGTTTAATATTAATTATCTCGACCTTAACCGAAACAAGATGAGTTTTTGATGTGTTTTTATACTAAAGACTAACCAACCTAAATTATAAAAACTATTGTGAATGAGTTTGGTAAACTAAATGCAAATTATCCTAGAATGCAATATGAAAGTCGAATGCAAATTTTATGAAATTAATATAATAAAAACGCACTAGGATCCCGAATCACCAAACAAGTTCACTTTTAACTCCTATTTCACAAATTGATGACACGATGAATTGATTGAAGAATCAATGTTTCTAACTTATCTAACAATCTCTTTCGAGTATAATTGAACCTATTCTAGCATACCATTTGACTATATTTCTATGACAAATGCAATATACAAGAATGCATAACATTTTGTGAACACTTAGAGATTCACGCAAAGCATAGCGGTATATTTCTATCCCCTATCGGACCTTACGATGATTTATACCTTGTAAAATCTATTTCCCTTATTTCGAATGCATAAAATAGACCACTTAAACTCACATAATCACATGCATTTAATTATGGAGAAAATAAATTGTATATAAATCATTCAACATCCATCAAATGTGTTTAAATATCAAATTGCAAAATAGAAATTACAAGATCACATTGTGAGGTTCATCGTTCACCTAGTACTTGAAAAACTAGCCTAACATGATAGAAGTAAGAAAACAAAAGAAATAGGTTGGAGACGACATCACCCTGTTAATTCTTGAGTTAAGTCTTTAATTTTGGGATGAATCTTCTTCTCCTTCGTTGTTGTCTTGCTCTCCAATCTGTAGAATATGTCAAAATATGCGTAGTCCCCTTTTTCTGGTCGAGTTTAGGGTTAAAAAGAGGTCAAAGATTGGTTTCCATAAGAGGTTGAATCAAATAAGGAAACCAGAATTTTCACTCCGGGATTGTACCATGCGACCGCATGGTTATAATCAATGCAACCGCATGGTTAACTGAAATTGGCACTCGGAGCTCTCGATTTCTTCCATGCGACCGCATGGAAATAACACCATGCGACCGCATGGTTCAATTGTTTCTTCGCTGGACAGCTTTCAGTATTCTAGTCATAACTTTCTCTACCGATGTCCGATTGAAGTGATTCAAAGTGAGTTAGAAACAAAACTCAAAGATATACAACTTTGACTCAGATATCATCTTCCAATTCGATCGTTTACCATGTCAAATATGGGTCTCAATATGAGACTAAAAACCGGCGCATAACTTTTCGATTAGAAATTGATGTATGATCATATTTTGACGATATTTCATCCCTTTGATGTCTTCTTTCAACCAATTGACTCCTAAAACTCTTGAATCTTCATTCCATCATCCGTCACATCTACGGATTGTTTTCATGTTGTTCATTTTAATCCCCGAACTTTCATTTTCTTCCATTTTGGTCATTTTTCGCTCGTTTTCACATACTTCTCGTTATATCCATCAATGTTGTCCTGCAAACACAATTTACATAAATTAAACCATATTTCAACATAATTACAATCGATTATCCATGTTTTATGATCTAAATAAGTGCGTAAAACGCAGTTATCAATCTCCTCCGAGCGGTTCAAGACCTTGGCAGGCAGAACCCGAACCAAGCTCAACCTCTACCATTAGCTCCTAATGCTCCTTCAACTCATGCTTCAGTGGTCGAGCAATTTCGAAGGTACAAGCCCCCTACTTTCAATGGAGCAGCTGATCCACTTGCAGCCGAAGAATGGCTCGTGAGTTGGAAGAATATTTTGATTAATAGGGTGCACGGATGCCCAGAAAGTCCAGTGCGCTGAGTTCATGTTCTCTAGTGATGCAAGTCACTGGTAGGACTCGATGTCAAGGACGAGGACCCCAGAGCAACAAATGACATTGACTTGGGATCCGTTTAAAGATGAAGTAATGGATAAGTACTTCCCACAGTCCTTGAGGGATCACAAAGAAATTGAATTCCTCCAACTCAAGCAAAGGACATTGTCCCTGACTGAGTATGAAAGGAAGTTCGACCAACTTTCAAGGTATGCTCCACATCTGGTGGATACGGAGGACAAAAAAGTCAAGAGGTTTGAGCAAGGATAAGCATGATACTTATGTCCCATCATTTCGCCTCCTACCGTGAAATGCTGGAAAGAGCTCATACCATCTGGTATCAGAAGACTAACGCCGAGCAACATAGTCAACTGGTCAAGCAACCGAATAGTAGTTATATAGGTAAAAGGAAGTGGAATGGCCAGGACAAGGGAAAGGGCAAGTGGCAACACAAGAAAGCTAATGATGGACCCAATGCCAACAGGAGCATTGTGCCGGTTATAGAGTCATGTCCTACGTGTAGAAAGACACATCGTGGCGTATGTTTGTAAGTGAAGAATACCTATTTTCGATGTGGTAAGCCAGGGCATATTTCGAGGGATTGTACTATATTTGTCCCAAAAAAGGATGATAACAATGTCCAGAACCAGAAAGGGAAAGCACGAGTTTTTGCATTAACTCAGAAAGATGCAGAAGGAAACTCGAACGTCATAACAGGTATACTATTGATAGCCAATACGTGTGCTTATGTATTATTTGATTTAGGAGCTACACACTCCTTTGTATCAACAACTTTTAAGGCTAAATCTAGTATTACCTGTGATAAGTCGGAAGGAACATTAGAAGTTAGCATTCCTACAGGTAATCCTTTGAGTACTCATAGAATAGCCAAATCAGTAAGTATCAAAGTTGAGGGAAAACCATTGGAAGCTAACCTATTCATGATATAGATGAATGATTTTGATGTAGTACTAGGCATGGATTGGTTGGGTTGTAATTACGCCACCATCCGATGTAAGGAAAAAGAGGTAGTATTTCAGAAATCAGGAGATGAACCATTTTTTTTCTTTGGAATGACCATGAAACCTCTTATTCGACTAGTATTGGCTTTACAAGCTGGGAAGATGTTGAGAAAAGGAACATGTCAGGGATACCTAGTAAATATCTTAGGAGGAAAACAAGAGACGATGAAGGTTGAAGACGTACCAATAGTACGAGAGTTTGTAGATGTGTTTCCAGAAGATCTATCGGGCATTCTACCAAATAAACAAGTGAAATTCACCACAGACCTAATTCCCGGAGCGGCACCAGTATCTAAGGCCCCATACCGAATGACCCCGAAGGAACTACGAGAGTTAAAGAAGCATTGCAAGAACTCTTAGATATGGGCTTTATACAGCCAAGCATATCTCCAAGGGGTGCGACAGTGTTGTTTGTGAAGAAAAAAGATGGAAGTATGAGGATATGCATCGATTATAGGGAGTTAAATCGATTAACCATCAAGAATAAGTACTCACTCCCAAGAATCGAGGATCTATTAGATC
This sequence comes from Osmanthus fragrans, assembly GCA_019395295.1. NCBI lineage: Eukaryota > Viridiplantae > Streptophyta > Magnoliopsida > Lamiales > Oleaceae > Osmanthus > Osmanthus fragrans. The sequence goes on from CM033361.1 coordinate 10,312,741, forward strand.
AGTTGAAAGGAGTTAAGGTGTTTTCCAAGATCGACTTACGATCAGGATACCACCAATTGAAAGTAGAGTCAAGGGATATACCCAGGACAGTTTTCAGAACTCGCTATGGATACTACGAGTTTACAGTGATGCCGTTTGGTTTAACCAATGCACCTACAATGTTCATGGACCTGATAAATCGTGTATTTCATCAATACTGGGATAAGTTTTTCATAGTCTTCGTTAATGACATTCTGATATATTCCAAGAGTAAGGAGCAACATGAAGAATACCTAAGAATAACCCTAGAGGTATTACGCAAGGAGAACTTATATGCCAAATTCAAGAAGTGCGAGTTTTGGCTTGAACGAATTGGATTTCTTGGACATGTAGTCACTGCCCAAGGAATTGAAATAGATCCAGTGAAGGTAGAAGCAGTAACCAACTGGAAATCACCAACTAATGCTGGTGAAATCCGAAGTTTTCTGGGTTTGATCGAGTATTATCGAAGGTTTATAGAGAGATTTTCTAAGATAGCTGGACCAATGATGCAATTGACAAAGAAACGAGTAAAATTTCAATGGACGGATAAATACGAACAAAGTTTTCACGAACTTAAACAGAGGTTGATATCAGTACCTGTGTGTAACAATACCTGAAGGAATGGAAGGGTTCATTATATACAGTGACGCATCCAAGCAATGATTGGGATATGTGCTAATGCAGAATGAAAAAGTGATAACCTATGCTTCAAGACAATTGAAGAAACATGAGCAGAACTACTCGACGCATGATTTGGAACTTGCGACGGTAGTACACGCCTTGAAGATATGACGACACTAGTATGGAGGGAAGTATCACATTTACACAGATCATAAGAGTCTCAAATATTTCTTCACACAGAAGGAATTGAACATGAGACAGAGACGGTGGTTAGAATTGGTAAAAGATTATGATTGTACTATTCATTACCATCCGGGCAAGGCTAATGTGGTTGTCGATGCCCTAAGTAGAAAGTCAATAGGACAATTGACATCACTATCCACTACTCAGATGGAGTTGATCAAAGACTTGAGAAGTCTGCAAATCGAAGCAGTTACCACACCAGAGCAAGCTACTGCTCGATTAGCAACTTTGGTAGTTCGACCTACTCTTAGAGAGCGGATCATTGAAGCACAAAGTGAAGACCCATTCCTGCAAAAGATCAAGAAGGAGGTTGGTACTGATAAAAGAAGATATCTTGGAATAGCTTCGGATCAGGCACTGATGTTTAAAAAAGGATTGTCTTATTTTTAGTGAAGCACAAAGTGAAGACCCATTGAAGCACAAAGTGAAGACCCATTGCCTAGGTAAGTATTGTCTTATTTTTAGTGAAGTACTGGAAAGCTAAATCATTATATATGTGTTTAACATTTTATCTGTTTCTATGTTCAGGGTCACCTGCATGATCGCTGGAAAGATGATCCAAAACATCTACAGCTGGTTCCATGACATTACCACTTCTGGTTCTTGGCTCGCCGACGATGTAAGTGAACTAGTATTATTGTTATTTATTACATGTATACAATTTTATAATTATTAGATGAAGTAACTGTCTGCTTTTCTTGATGCAGCACATCGACCTCGCCATGGATCTATTTCGTGATCGAGCTAAAAGACTTCCGACGTCATTTTACATCTCAGGGCGACTCATCTTGAATATTCAGGCCATTGGCATTGAGTACGAGTCATTCTGACAAATGGGTAGCGACTACGTAGTACCGGATTATTTGGCCGATTGGATTTTCGGGATGTCGCGCGAAAGTCGAGGGGATGCCATAGGTACATTCCAGTCTGTGCGAACAATCACTACATTACACTGGAGATCATCTTCGCTGAGTCGATAGTGTATGTGTATGACTCCGATCACTCGTATTTGACACAGAGTCAGCTTGAGTATTGGAGCCGGTGGCTGTGATCATTCTCCGGATGGCTAGAGTAGTGGAGATTTTCATACAGGACAGACTAACCATCGTGCGTGACACGACAATGACGAGACAGACCATATCGTAAGTGTTTGATACAAGGTACCGAACTAACGCATTATTGTTCAATTGCAGTGGTGATTGTGGTATATAAATGATAAAGTACATCGAGTTTTTGAGTATAACTCATAAGGTTGATTCTATCAACCAATCATGGATTCAAAACTGGAGGAATAAGTTAGCAGCGGATTTATGAGAATTTAATTGCAATCCATAAATTTATTTATTTATTTATTCTTTGTAAATTTATAATATTGTAAAAATATATTTTTTATTTAAGTAATCAATTGTAATCATTTATAATTTTAAATTTTTACGTTAATTATTTAATTAACATCGAAAATATTTAAAATTTAAATAAATAAAGAATTTAAAATTTGATAATGACTAAATTTAAATAAATATTCTTTTTAAAAATATTCTTATAAACATATTATTCATTTAATACATTGGCTTAATTGTCACTTAGGGGAATATGATTGTTACAATTTTAACGAGTATGCTCAATGGCTCTACACCTGCTGCATCTACGCGGTTGATGAAACTTTTCGGTAGATAGTATTCTAGACATACGTGGACGTCCAGGACCACGCAGTTGAACTTTTGGCGGTAATAAACTATTAAGGTGGATAATGTTGTCGGGAACTTCCCACTCAACATTATTCGGTAGAGGAAATATAGTCTCTGCGTACGCTGCTATCCAAGAATCAGTTGTGTAATAAGGAGAACATAATGTTCTCGCTGCAAAGTCTCGATACATAGCCACCGCGACTGCATGCTCACACGAAAAAACTCTCCAACTGAAATCAATTACTAGTGCATGTGTTATCAGTCAAGTCAACCATATATGTTGTATTACGTGTACATTTCACAAAGAAAACGCGACTCATCCAGTGGTTCCGCATTCAACTTTTTCGCAACATTTGCAGCTTTAAAGAGTTTCTCCTCTTGAGCCGACGCTAGCACGCTCGAACAATTACGTGATTCCGCACTTCTATCGTGAAACTACTACTGCAGCTTGTTGTGAATGTTCTCAATCATTTCGATGATGGGTAACTCTCTATCTTTCTTGAATAATGCATTGAGAGACTTCGAGTTCTTCGACGTCGTATCGATGGACTGAAAAGTGTGAGCGAGCCCAATGTTTAATCCCCATTTGGTTAGATACTCTCAAGTTTGGAATGATTTAGTTCCTATTTCTTCCATGTACCTGTTACACTCTTCAATATTGTATGCTTCGGCCGCTCTTCTAAACAATGAAACGACGTCTTTGCCCCGATACCTGGTTTTCAGGTTGCCTTGTATATGGTACATGCAAAACTATGATGTGCCTCGGGAAACTTTAGTGATACCATTTATCAAAGACTGTTCCCGATCAGTTACAAATGCAAGGTCCTCGATTTCCCCGATTACTTCCCTCAGCTTTTTAAAGAACCAACGCATCGACGGATCATTCTCACTATCGACTATGCCGAATGCAAGAGGGCAAATTGGATATTGGCATCTTAACATGTAGCAATAATAAACTTTTCTTCGTATTTAGATTTCATAGTTGTACCATCGACTAGAATTATGGGTCGCATGACATTTCGAAATCCCTGAATACATTGTCCAAGAGCCATGAAGAAAAATTTGAAACAATTATCGCCCTCTATCTTAACAAAATATGTCGATCCAGGATTAGTTCTCTCCATGATGTGGCAATACCTAGCCAATTTAGTAGAGCTCTCCTCCCCCGATCCTATTAAATCCTCAAATGCGTATTCTTTAGCCTTCCAGGCCTTTTGGTAGCTTAAGACCACTAGGTAATCTCGACGGACATCGTTAATGATGTCCGAAAGTCTGTAGATCATCCGTGGGTCCTGATACTTGTGTTTTATCTGTCAACCAATAAACCAAGCACGGACTTGTCTATGATCACTTCGACCAATTTTCACTTCACAAGTATGTTCTCGTGTATACTTACGAACTACAAAACACTCGTTCGTGTCCATCTTTGCCGCTTGCAAATGCCAACTGCAATTGTCGTCGACGTAGGCGATCGTCAACAACGACTTTGTTGACTTTTTCACTTTAAACTCAAAGTTGTATTTCATTGCAAGTAGGTGTAGAGATTCCTGCAAATCTTTCTTTATTTCAAACAGTTGCGTGACATACAAATCATCATCATCGGGAACCACACGGGAAGAGTTAGAGGATGATCCACTCATTCCAACCCCTAAGGTCCCACACTGCTCATGTCTCTAACGGTAAGCAAATAAATCCTCATTTGTAAATTCATTCTGATTCTCGTTGTCCTGAACTACGGATGGAATTCTGTGCGTAACGACGAAATCACGACGAGGAATATCTGTCTCTGGAATAACCACATCATCCTCACGAGCTATCTCCACAGTATCCCAAAAATCATTACCTTGATCACCTCCATCTGAATTACCTTCGACGACATCCTTCCTCACTAAAGTCACATAAAGAGGAGTCGTGTGCTTTTGGTTCATAAGGAATAGATAAATCACTTCAGCATCAGAATAAACCCTTATAGGTGACATGGAAATTGATTCGTGCTCTTTGAATATAAATTTCAATTTCATATCGCACTGAGAGGGATCAACATTCAACTTGTTCTATAAATTACTATACAATTTTACATATGAGGTACTTGATGTTATGGCAACGACGATAGTGTCACGTCTTTCACCCTTATATTTTTATACCCATCGATCTCTTTCATCTAGTTCGAAATCACCAAAGTAACAAATCGGGACTACATTCATATCTGCATGCCATCTATTACTAAGACAGTCGGCTATTGCAGCCAGCTTAAACAACCGACTGTCTTAGTAATAGATGGCTTTTTTTTGTCTGTTTCATCTGAAATCTGCATTTTAGTTCAGATCCATTTCGTCTGAAAGATGTAGATGAATTTTTTTCTTCTTCATGTTTAAAAAAATTACCGATTTATTAACAATTTCATCTACATTAACATTATACGTGAAAATAAATTTTATTGATAAAAACGTGTATTAATTTGACAAAAAACGAAATGAAATATACGTAAAATGTACTTACTGATTCGAAGTTATTGATATAAAAATTTTTTGGCATGCGTTGGATCGAGTTTTTAGATTTTAAGGTTGAGACAGATGAAAGTTAAGAGAATTTTTATCTGTTTTGGAATAGACAAATAAGTAAAAGCAATTGATGTTGAAATTTTAAGTAGAGTGTTTGATTTTTATTTGTTAAATAAAGGTTAGTATTGTCTTTAAACAACAATATTTAGTAATTGTTTTATGTATTTAAGGGCATTTTTGTCTTTTATCATCAAAGAGGTCATTGTAGAAATATTATGATTTTGACAAATCAAAGTGGAATTTGGACCTTTTGACTAGGTCAATTTTAAAAGAATCCCACCCCTAAGCCACCACCTTTGAAGCTAAAAATCCTCGGTTAACCACCGCTCAAACCACCGGAAAGTCCTCACTCCCCTCTACACATACCACCCAACATCCAACCTTCATGCCAATAGATTTGGTAAAAATTGCAAACCAAAACACCCTACTCGAGAATGTAAAAACTGCTGGCACCACCTTTTCCGGTGATACCCATGTCATTCCCAACATTCTAGTCGATCCTACACACCAAGATGTCTCTGCCATGGTCCTCAAACGTTATTTAATGCACACAATCAAACCCAACAGGTTGCAGCTTCGAACACAGCCGCCACGCAGCTTTCAGAAGATTTTCCGGCATCGGTGGTAGGACCCATGATCGCGGACCACCACCTTAGGTTCCTACTCCTCATGACGCATCCAATGAGCATATAGGTCTTCCCCAATTTTGCTTGGACATGTCAGTTCATTCATAAACAGAGAAGACAATCCAACCGTTTCAACCCCTTTTCAATTGATGTTCCTCCACATCTCTAATCAACAAATTGCTCCAACCAGCAAAAAATTCAAGGTGTAACGTCTCTAGGTAGGGAATCAATTGCTGCAATTCCCATAATTTGTTATTTGATTGATTTGTTGGTTGATATGGGTAGAGGGGAGTGATGGCTTTTCGGTGGTATGGAAGTTCTACAGTTTGGGCAGTGGTTGGCCACGGATTTTTTGCTTCAAAGGTGGTGGCTTAGGGGTGATAGTTTTTTCATAATTGGACTCATTTGCAACTTTTAAAAACTTTGGACCCATAATTTCAATGTATTCTTTATTTTATTTTATTTTGCTTTTATTTTATTTGATTAGGTAAAATCGTTAAAATACGGTGAAAATGACGTTCAACACATGAAATGTTGAATGTAAGGACATAAATGTCAAGAAATGAAAGGTATTGACGGTATCCACAATTCACTCCAAAGGTAGGGACGTTTTGTGCCAATTGACCTTTAATTTTTAATTGTGAGATGCTATAGGTACAAAATGAATTTACTAGTGTTGCCAGAATACTCACATGGGCGGGGTGGGTGGTTTATATTTTGTCAATATTTAACTCACATGTGAGTTACCATTCTAGCAAGGATTATTCTGTACACACGGAATAATCATTTTTAATTTAAGTTAAAATCAATAATTAATTTTAATCACTTATTTTAAGATATTCACAACTTTTCAACTACACATTTTATTAACTTTATCGAAATTTACTAAAAATCTAATTTTAATCCCCATCAAACATGAGCTAAATATATAAACAAATCTACGATCACTATTCAATTTAACAAAATTACATACCACAACTTATAAATATTACGGACATATTTATTAAAGAAGAAAACCAGATACTGTAATAAATAAAATTAATTTCTCTAATATCAAATAATTTTTATTTTTTACTTATTCAGAATTTTATTTTTGTGGAATAAAACAAATTAATAAATTAAAACCAAACCTTATTTTGTATTATTACTTTTAGAGGAAATTTCAAGAAATGTCCATTTGTAAAAATGTCCACCATTGCAAAAATGTCCATTTTGAAATAATTTAGACCAAAATATCATTGTTAACAATTTATAATTTCACACTAATCCCAAAAATGGACATTTTTGCAAAATGTTATTCTCGACACTTCAAATGTAGAGAATTGTCATGTTCGAAATGAAATGTCATTCTAGACAAATTAAGTGTCAAGAACGACATTTGAAATGTCGAGAATATTATTTTAATATAGTTTATCATGAAAGCACTTCTCGAAATTCATGACAAATTAAAAAAAATCAAATGTCGAAAACGACATTTAAAGTGTCGAGGATATCATTAAGGGTATAATAGACAATTTGGTACATTTTTCAAAAGTGTGGATATTTTTCAACTCACCCCCTTAATTTTAGACAATTTTGAAAATGCCTTGGTAATTAGCACAAAACGTTCCTACATTTAAAATTTGTTGTGGAAAACGTCTATACATTTCATTTTTTGACATTTATGCACATACTTTCAACATTTCTTGCGCTGAAGGTTCTTTTTATCCATTTTTCCAATAAAATGACGATTTTACCCTCATATATTCAAATAAAAAAAATAAAGAATAAATTTCAATTTTACTTCTAATTTTTTTTAAAAGTGCAAATGAGTCCAAATAAATTAGTAAAATGTTTAATAATACAAAACATTCCTACGTTTGGCACGTAGTGTGCAAAACGTCCATACTTTTCAAATTGATGAAAATGACGTTTTTCGCAATGAAACGTAGAAATATGGATGAAAAAAATACAAAAAATTGAAACGTAGGGACGTTTTGCACACTACATGCCAAACGTAAGGATGTTTTGTGCTATTAAGCCTTATTAAAATATTAAAAAAAAACTATTTCTCTTCTTTTCTTTTCCAAATGGGGCTGCTACCTTAGAAGTCAAAAAACTCTGTCAACCACCACTCAAAGCGTTGGACCTCCAAATCTGTTGGCATGGAGGTTGGATGTTGGGTGATATGTGTAGAGGGGAGTGAAGGCTTTACGGTGAAGGTTGAATGTTGGGTGGTATGTGTAGAGGGGAGTGAGGACTTTACTGTGAATGTTGGGTGTTGGGTGGTATGTATAGAGGGGAGTGAGGGTTCTCTGGTGAAAGTTGGATGTTGGGTGGTATGTGTAGAGGGGAGTGAGGGTTTTCTGGTGGTATTGAGGTTTGACGATTGAAGCAGTGATTGGCGAAGTTTTTTGGCTTCTAAGGTGGCGGCCTCATTTGAAGAAGAAAATGAGAGAAATAGTTTTTTTTATAATTATTTTTAATATTTTAATAAGTCTTAATAGAACAAAACGTCCTTTGTTTGACAAGTAGTGTATAAAAAGTCCCTACGTTTGACCTGTAATGTGCAAAAATATCCATACGTTTCAAATTTTTGCATTTTTCCATCCATATTTCTACGTTTCATTGCGGAAAACGTCATTTTCACCAATTTGAAACGTAGGGATGTTTTGTACACTACATGTCAAACGTAGGGATATTTTGTGCTATTAAGCCTGGACTCATTTACAATTTTTAAAAAGTTTAGGAGTAAGATTAAAATTTATTCTTTATTATTTTTATTTTTATTTGAATAGAAGGGTAAAATCATCATTTTATTGAAAAAAATGGATGAAAAGGACCTTCAGCGTAAGAAATGTTGATGGTAGGGGCATAAATGTCAAAAATAAAAGATAGAGACGTTTTTCACAATAAACTTTAAAGGTGAAAACGTTTTGTGCTAATTACTCCCAAAGAAAATAATACGTTTGTAACTTTATTAAGTAAAATGAAATAGAAAAAATAGGAGTAAAAACACTGTCACTCAATTTAAAGTGAAGTTTCATGTTAGCCAACAAACTTTATTCTAACTAAAATTTGTATAAAATTTTATAACAAATTCAATTTTCTCAAATAAAACTTTATGAAAGATATATATATATATATATATATTTATTTATTTATTTTCAAAAACATTATGGGCATCTAACTACATTTTAAGACTTTTCCTATTGAATTTTATGCATACCGTTTTCATTATCGAAAGTAGAAGTTATATAGTATACGATTGGAAGACAATTATGGGCATAGATATAGGAAGTATTTGAGTTATCTTAGGTCAGTATTAGCGTATCTCCAATAAACTCTCTATTTTTAAAAAGTATATTCTACAATTTAAAAAACATCTATAAATTTAAAGAGCAAAAATTTTAAAATGCTCCAATAGCTTCTTTATTTTTAATATTTAATTTTACCATTCCCAATATGTATTTATTATTTTTTTTTCAGAATTTTATTTTTACCATATTCCCTCTAATAATTATATCACTTTACTTAATTAATTGGAGTAAAATTTTAAAGATTGACTCTTTAAAATAGAAAGCAGAATCACTTTTAAAGAGTCTCTTGGAGATACTCTTAGTACGTTACAATATTGCATTGTACCTTTTTAATTAACTTAATTAAATATACAAATTCAGCATGATAAATGCATATTATCAAAATGATAGAAACAAATTTATTTTTTGAAAAAAAAAAATATAAATAAACTATTGGAAAAAAAAAGGCTTTTGGACCTGGTTTTGGCATAAGCTTTTGGGGTTGATTTTGGCATAATTTTGAGTAGGATTTATTCGATCATTTTGAAAGATCAAAGTTGATTTGTATTTTCTTTCGTGAGAACATCAAAATCATATATTTATTTGTCAAAAATAATGCTTAGATGACTGAGAAATTGAAACTCAAAATGATGAATAAAAATAAGTTAACGTGTTGAAAGAAATTTTTTTTAAGTTTGTTCAGAAAATTTATAAAGGCAAATACTACTTTATATATAATTATATTTTGGAATGGTGTAATCATGTGAAGTATAAAAGATCTCTCCATGTGCACGCATATGAGGGTTGCAAATTAAGGACCAAATTAGAATTTTGGATCTTGAATTTGTGTTCGAGCATGACAAAGAATTTGCCCATTGGGAAGGTCCATGTTTTGCCCTTATTTCCTATAAATTATATATTTTTTCTTCCATACTGACTCTTCAACTCTCAAAACTGAAATGTAATCATGAAGTTATTTGGTCAGGTTAATGGAGGTGTTAAGTGTGTAACACCTAATAATTGTTGGTCATTCATGCCACTCATTCATAGGTCATCAACTTACAATAAAGCTCAATTTTCCATATTCCATAAACGAATTTCTCTCATACAGTTTCTAATTTCTGTTTGCCATAATTTTCTCTTTTATTTAAAGTCTTGGTTGCTTTGTTCTGATAGAAACTTAGTTGTCGGAGTAAAAATAAAGTGCTTATTTTTTACTGATTTTTCGTTTTATTCTAGAAGATAAGACATTCAAATGAAACCTCAAATACTCACGATGAGGGGACAAATCTATTTGAAGGACATGTATAATATAGACGCCTCGATTTACAAATTCATTCTCTACTTTAATGATTAATATATTACTGCAATTTCATTTCTTGTTTTGTTCTTCCTCTATTGGTAAAATATTGTTATATTCTACAATTATTTTATCTAACATAAACATGTGCCTAGTACCTAGTCAGTGAAAAAAAAATGTAGTATAAAATAAGGGCACATTGACATTACCAGGGTGTTGGGTGGAGATTAAAATTAGATTTTTTAATAGATTGTGATAAAAAATTTTGAAATGTGTGGTTAAAAAATTGTTGAATCCATAAAAAATGTGGTTAATATTGATTATTTGACTTTGACTTGTATAAAAATTAGATTTTAATCCGGTCCAAACATGTCCTACAAAAGCTTAGTACAGAATTGAGTCTTGAAAAACCAATACACATTGAAATATATGTATATAAATAAATATAATTAGGTGTATTTACATTGTTAGGTGAAATTACGTAGATTAAAAGGTCTTTGATTATTATAGCAAAGTTTGATACCCCACGTGATAAAAGAGTAATGGGGGCCTGCCTGCACATGACTTTTAGCTGCATCACGCACGGTGTCCGCATATCATTTCTAGAAGATTCTTGCTAGTGAAGATTTAATTACAGGTGAACTATTAGAGTCCGTTTGATAGGAATGAATTTTATGAAAAATGTCACATTTGAGGAAAACGAATTTCACTTTAAACGTTTGATACAAATGTGGAAATGAAATTCGAATTTCAAGGTACAATTACTTTAAGCTGTATTTTCTTTGTTTTCACGGCAAACAAATTTCTATGGGTTTAGTAAGTTTTTATTTTTCAACTAATATAGAATTGCAATTCTTTTCCACTTTTGCCTATCAAACGGATACTTAGTTCAGAACAATTTAAAAAATGAAATTTTAAAGAAAATTGAGGATCGGTCAAAATTATTTAGGAATGATCAGAGAAAATGGACTGCAAAGATTCTGTGACAATATTTCATGAGCCAAGCTTCATAATTGAAATATTATTTGAATATATTAGTTGTGCTTAATTGTGAAAGAAGATTATCTCAATTTGACGGTAAGATAAACTTGAAAGTTAAACAATTAAGCCTTAATATATACAAATGTTTACTTTACGTTCCACTTAATTTACATGAATTAATCATGTATATTGAGTTTAGATGTTCGATCTTAAAAAAATAAAAAATTAATCTTATTGAAACGAGAAATCTAATTCGTTATATATTTTGGAAATTGGTTTTCAAATGGTAACCTATATTAAGTGGAGTTGTATAATTTTCCTGTCTTCAATGGTGGTGTAAATTGATATCTTCAAATAACTTTTGCATTCTAATTTACATCACTGTGTATCTAAATTTAAATTTTGTTCTAATGAGAAGATCTAAACCCATTTTTTTGCCTCTTGTGAATGTATACATGCAATTTGCATCTCTTAATTGGAGAGATTTTCGATTACTTCGAAAATCTAACTCACAATTTAGAACTACTTTACACCATAGATGTGCACTAAATGCATTATCTATGTTGTACTGATCAATGTGAAATTTGTTGGAGCTATCCTAACAATTCACCATCAAACTAAATAACATATCATCTCCGTACCCTCATTATCCATACCCTTTCTCGAATTAGAGAGAATTACATGCTTCATCAAAGTTAAACTATTCCGCAACTTATTTGCACTCAACCACCTTTGATAGGCAGCTAATTTTTTTTTTATTTTTTTTATTTTTATTTTTTTTTTCAGATCATCGCATTTAGTTAGGATCCATACTTTGCTTAGTGTGTCTCAAACCTAAGTTTGGGACATATCTTTAATACTACTTCTCGAAAATTAGAGTGTCAATCTAAAAAGTTAACCTAGGAGGTGTAGTAGTTCATTTCCTTTCACAAGTGATCTACCCATGTGTCTAGTCGATATAGAATTGCGTTGGGGGCAACACATGTCTCATTTTTAGCAGCACGAAAAGAATAGTTAGGTTGAATCACATGCAGAGAGTATTGAGGTGTAATTACTTGGATAGTACTCTACGTATATGGTGCAGCGTATGCTTTACTTCAACACTTCTTTTGACTCAAGAAGCTGCCCCTTTCACTGGCACTGAAACTTAAAAGGGATTTTGATTCTTTCTTCAATTCTTGCTTTGTGCAGGACTTCAACTGTAAAATCCTTAAGTTAAGCAACTGTGTAATGATTGCAATTTACCTTATATACATAGCCTTTTTTAGATTATTATCTTGTACTTAAAGTAAATTTTAAATTACTCTTGATCATTGTAGACGTCAAAAAAATAAAAATAAAAATAAAAAAATGGATGGAGTCGATCTAAATATTTAGCACAATTGAATTTATTATATTAAAGTCTACTAAATCCCATAAAAATTAAAAGGCCCATCCTACCTATATATATATATATATATATTTTCAAAATTCACAATTATTCAATTATTTTTTTAATTAAAGATAATTGGGTGGTTATCAAATTGGTTTCAAATTTCCCTTATTAACAGGACCAAAGGTTCATAAAATTTCACAAATGAAAGTGCAGAAGAAAATCACGAAATGTTTAAGAAATTTCAAAGTCGGAGAAAGAGAAGAAATTCTCTCAAATCTAAGTTCAAGGAATACTAAGAAGATCAAAATCTTCTTCAAATCAAGCAAGTCCAAGTCAAATCCAAGAAGATCAAAGTCTTCTTCAAATCAAATCAAATTCAAGTTTAAGTCTCAAAGTGTAGATCCAAACCCTCGAAATTCAAGTGTTGAACAAGCTAAGTTCTCAACAAATTAAATTTTCAACAAATCTCGAAGTCCAGAATTCAAATCACGTGGCTCCTCGTCTTCAAATATTAAAATCATTAATCAAATGATCTTTTAGTTCTGCTGTTATAAGAAGATTAATATCTACTTGTATTCCTCAAAATTACAATTTGTAATAATTTCTGTATTTTAATAGTGGCAAGTGAAAAGGAAAACAATGGTACGCCCAATGGGACCATATTGTCTTCTCATCTTTTGATCTCAGAATTTTCAAATTTCAACCGCTACATCAACAATGACAAACGAAAAGACAAACAAAACTATGGAAAATAAATAAAATTATGGATTTGATCGATCTAAATAATTAGTCCAATTGAATTTATTATATCAAAGTCTACTAAAGCCCATCCTATTATTATTAGTATTATTTTTTAAAAATCCACAATTATTCAAATTTTATTTTTAATTAAAGATGATAAGGTTGTTACCAAATTGGTTAGGAATTTTCCCTATAAATATGTCAAAATGTCCATAAAATTTCACAAGTGAAAGTGTAGAAGAAAATAACGAAGTGCTAAAAAAAATCTCGAAGTCAGAGGAAGAGAATAAATCCTCTCAACCTTAAGGCCGGAGACACCAATAATATCAAAATTTTATTTAAATCAAGCACGTCCAAGTCAAATCCAAGAATATTAAATTCTTTTTCAAATCAAATCAAATTCAAGTCTAACTCCAAGTCCCGAAGTGTAAATTAAAGCCAAGAAATTCAAGTGCCGAACAAGCCAAGTTCTCAACGAATCAAATTTTCAACAAATCTCGAAGTCCAGTATTCAAGTCACGTGTCCCCCTGTATTCAAACATTCAGATCATTAGTCAGTTTTGCGATTACAAGAAGATTAATATCCATTTGTATTTCTCAAAAATACAATTTGTAACAATTTCTGTATTTTAATACACGAAATTTGTTGTACAATCATCTTCAGCACTAGATATCTTAATCTTAGTACTGGATTTTCGAATTGGACTTTCAGGCATGGTCACGGGCGAATTCAGCATGAATGTTCAGTTAGGGCAGATGTTGACTTTGACCATCGACAATCAACGATCATAATAACCCGATCCGGCTGGTCGTTTATTAAAATTTGATTAAATAATATTAAAAATTATTCAATATATATGTAAACGCACTAAAACGTAAAAATTATTTACATATGAAAATATAGTTCAATGCAACACAATGCCAAAATACTAAAAAAAAAATATGCGATGCAACCTTACTATGTAATTGTAAATTTAGACAACTAGATTCCATGAGACCTCATATTTTGAAAACGTTGCAATATTGCCTCATTCTCAAGTTTTATAAAAAGATATTTCTCCATGTAAACTAACAAATTGTCATTCAACAATTCATATCCCATTTTGTTGCGTAAGTCACTCTTAATACTCCTATTTTTCTTGTTGTATTAATGATATCATTAGCGTTGTTGCCTCTTATAGGATCACGTCCCTTCCTTTTCAAAGAATGAGAATAAAACGTTGTCTCTACGAGGATTGGCATGACATTATTTCTCCCTCTATATAAATTCATCAGATCAAACAAGTAGATCTGAATCCGTTTGGCACACCTATTACGATTAGAGCCTTTAATTACATATTTATTTCACTAAATATTAATTAGGTTTTATATATCTCATAAATAATATTTATCTTCCTATAAAATCTACTAAATCAATATTTTTTTATTATATTTTCATGACGCAATTATTATAGTATATTGTACATACTAAGTTTCATTTGAGGGGAATTAAAGTTAAAATTTAAATTAACAATAACAATTAATTTTTAACCATATATTTTAACTTTTATTGAAATTTACTAAATATCTGATTTTTAACTACATCAAGCAAGGACTATGTATAATTTCTATTATATTTATATTCTATAACACAAACAACTATACATAACCAATGTTTTATTAATATTTTAAATAAAAATCCCACAATAACTTTTTTATGAACAAAAAAAAAATACTACCATCCAATCACAAACACAATTACTTCAACTAATAAATCAGATTGCAAACCCAACCATCTGGTGCATAAAATATATATAGGCAACTTGAAGTATGGACAAAATCATAAATTGTTAGTGTGTATATATATATATATATATATATTTTTTTTTTTTTTTTTTGAGTTTGATGCTTAATTATTTGTATTTCCACAAATTCTCTGGATTCTTAATTTTTAACTCACAATATATTTTATCTTTTTCCCAAAACTTTAGAACATTTTCTCCTAATATTTCTAATATTTCTAATTTACTAATCATATTTTCTATATCTTGTTCTGTAACTAACAAATCATATACTCTTTCTATTTCCACAAATTCCAATCTTAAATATTATGAGCCAATTAAAGAAGAAGATAATTTAAGATTAGAATTTGTGGAAATAGAAAGAGTATATGATTTGTTAGTTACAAAACAAGATATAGAAAATATGATTAGTAAATTAGAAAAATTAGAAATATTAGGAGAAAATGTTCTAAAGTTTTGGGAAAAAGATAAAATATATTGTGAGTTAAAAATTAAGAATCCAGAATATATAGAAAATGTTCTAAAGTTTTGGGAAAAAGATAAAATATATTGTGAGTTAAAAATTAAGAATCCAGAATATATAATAAAAACTAAGAACATAGAAGCTACTAATCAAGACATTGAAGATTTTAAAATGCATATTACAGATTTATTAAATTATCTTCTAATCTTAAATTATCTTCTTCTTTAATTGGCTCATAATAATTTTCTAATCCTAATTCTAATTCATCATATTCTTCTTCATTTTCTTCTCTTAACTGACATTCTTTTTTTTTACTACACTCACATTCTTTTTCATTGCTTGTAAATGTTTTGTAAAAAGATTTTATGCTTCATACTGGGTATATGATAAAAGCATGTCTTAATTTTAAGTTTTTAAAAGCTGTTTTAAAATCAGTCCTGAGTGACCTCCCAGAAAGCGTAAAGGCCCAGTGGAGAGGCTAAGAAGCGCTATAGAGGAGAGAAAGGGATACTGTTTTAAAATCGTTTTGTAAGGAATTATTTGTATTTTTGGGTTATGTTAGGAAAAAAAATCCGAGATTAGAGTTAATATTGACCAATAAGGATGAAATTGAATGAAATTTGTAGTTTTGGGATCAAACTCTATAAATTAGAAATTGAAGAGGATAAAGGATGCACAAATAAATTAACTCGAGGTCTAAAACGCATTATTTGGGAAAACTAGGTCCTTGATAAGAAACACTATTTTAAATGGGCCTTGGATCAACTTCTAAATTGGAGTTGGACTGTTTGAACAAAATAACAATAAAAATTGAAGGCTGAAGGTAGAAGAAGAAGACTCCTTTTGGAATAGGGAAAGCTGGCGGCATAGGGCAGAAAGCCAGAAATGATAAAGAAATACAAACGGCATATGAAAAAAAAGACAAAGACGGATGACAATTGGAGAAGAAAAACATCCAGATTTTCCTGCAAAACTCCATCAAAAAACTGAAGAAGGCGATTGCAGACAAGTCAATTCGCCCATGCTAGACGGATCCGCCCTAGCTGGCCACCGCCTGGATCCGCCATTGGGCATGGTCTATGTATGATGAAGTGCTGGCTCATTGATCTTTTATTGGTTACGATCTCTTGAAGAATTGATTGTGTCAATCTATGTCAAATAATCATGTTTTCTATTAACGAAGCCAAATTCAAAAAAATTAACAACATTATGTTTTTCTAAGGACAACATGTAAAAACCACCCTTGAACCCTCATAATAGCATATGTTTCCTATTATTCATCACATGGTATTAATGAAGAATCCGGTCTTAACCCATTTTATTGAACCTATTATTTTAACTCGGTCAAATAAAGAAAGATAAGTTCGTTAATAATTTGATCTGGATATTATTTACATCAAATACCGAATATGATTAAATTAATCCTTATCTATTCTAATACGACACACAAATTGTTGTACAACACTCAACAACTATTTTATTATGGCTAAATTTATTGATAAATTTTTTTATAAGTGCTTCACATTTTAATTGTGTAAACCGGCCATAACTTTTATTTTTGTCCCACTTTTATTCCCAACTTTTTAATGCATTTTTATTGTTAGCATTCCATTAATCATTACATATTATCTCTAAAGATGATTTCCATTCAAAAGTTTCGTTAACAGGAAGTAAAAATACATTTATGTTTGGTAATAAAAAATTGCAACTATAAATTTGTTCTCATTTTAAAATTTTCTAACAAAATTTCAGATGAAAATCGTCATTAAGGACGTTGAGTTTCAACTTTATACCAAAAGGTTAAAGTAAAATAAAGTGTCCAACCAGGTGTATATGTCATATATGTAATAAAAATTAATCTATTTTGATATGATCCGAGATAGGCTATAATCGGAAGAAACTTTCATTTTCATGAAGTATTTATTTTGCCTAAAATTCTTGTTTTCGGAAATTTTTTATATTTTAGGACTTTTAAATTCCGTTATTTCCATATTTTCTAAGTTTAGTATAAATATGAATTTTATTCTCATTGTATGGACAATACTTTTATTACGATAAATTGAGATTTTCTCACTGTTGATTCTTGAATGAACTTTCGAATTTATCAAATATTTTACATATTTGTGGCGTTCAAACCTATAACTTATCAAATGATTAGACACCATTTGTGACGTTCGCAAATCGAGGTTCGTTGGTTTGTAATCAAGAGGTCATTCAAGTTTCGTTCTTGTTTGGTTATTTGGTTCAATAATCTTCGAGTTGAGATCCTATCGTCTACAACTTGAATTTGGGCTTTCTCGACATTTTCGAAATCATTCTGCGGGTTCTATGCGATTTCCCTACTCGAGATCTCATCATATTTACTTGAATCGCAATCTATAACATTAAAAAAATCACGATTCTTGATTATATGTGAGTAACATGTCTCTTACTTTAACCTTCATTTGGGAAAGAAATTATAAACGATTTTGTTATAAATTGAACAAAAAACTCCACTCGAACAGATTGTGAAACTCTAACAAACCAACCAACAAATGATCATTGACTCAAGTAATAACGTGTTTAGGGCTCAGAATACATTGTACCCTTTTGTACAACATGAAATCTCCACAAACCTAACCCCTAATATACAAGATAGAGGCAACTGCTTCAATGGACTCAAGAACACACTCAACCAGATCGAAAACCCTCAAGATCTCAGAACGAAGAATCACACAGATTCAACAACCACCATTAACACTCTAAACCAGAGATTTTAGAGTTTACAGAGAAGTCGCAAAGAATATAGAGAAATGGCTGAGAGAGTGAGAGAGAGAAAACCCTAGAACATTCATGCACAAAGCAAGTGAAAAGTCTAGTAGGGCAACCACTTTAAGTAGTATAAATACTCAGCTCCCATCATCGTAGATCTTAGGTAAGTCATCCAACGGTCCAGAGTAGCACACTTGTCTTCATTATTAAAGGGGCCGAGTTTAGGTCCATTTATGTTGTGTGATCAGGCAATGACAAACACATCCGATAAGTGGGCTAAGCCTAATTCATCATCGCCCATAATATTGGTCTGAGCCAAACAGATTGGCATCACAGCCCAATAAATCTCCACCTTGATGCCAATGATCAGAAGTTGAAAAATAATAACAAGGACCTTCCCAGAGCACTTGGTATAAATTCACAAAAGATGATCAACACCAAGTAATTGTACCTGCAGCATCACAAAGATTACCTAGTATCAATTCTTAACATTTGTAAACATGAATTAAACTTGTTTAGAGGAAGTACCTTAGTTCTCATATCAGTTGGATTAAATTGGTTTGTGATTTTCTCAAGTGTCTTTAATAAATGCATCCCAACATCTATATGTTTTGTTCTTTCATGAAAAACAGGATTTTTACATAAATGGATTGCACTTTGACTATCAGAGTAGACCACTACATGATTAGCAAGTTGATTTACCTCATTCAACAAACCTTTTAGCCATAAAGATTCTTTAATGGCTTCAGTAGCAGCCACATACTCAACCTTTGTAGTAGATATGGCTACAATAGACTGCAATTGAGACTTTCAACTTATGCAAGTATAACACAAAGTAAACATATAAATAGTTGTTGATTTCCTATCATCCCTATCACTAGCATAGTCAGAGTCTACATAACCCCTTAAGATAACCCTTTCCTTATAAGGTTTACAACACAAACCTAAGTCAGCAGATCCTTTTAAGTACCTTAGTAACCATTTCAGAGCAGTCCAATGTTCAGGATCAAGGTTAGCCATAAACCTACTCAAAGTACTAATAGCTTGGGCCATATCAGGCCTAGTATACACCATAGTATACATTATAGATCCTACAACATTTGCATAAGGTTTCTTTTGCATGTATTTAATGTCAGATTCATCTTGAGGACGTTGATCTTTACTTAGTTTAAAATGACACGCAAGTGGCAAGGAAAGATGCTTAGAATCATGCATGGCAAACTTAGATAACACCTTTTTCACATAGTCAGATTGTGTTAAAATAAGTGTGTGTTGTGATCTATTTCTTTTAATATCTATCCCCAAAATCCTTCTAGTATGCCCTAAGTCTTTCATTTCAAATTCAGCACTTAGAAGCCTTTTAATATCATTTATACTAACTTTTTGACCTATTAACAACATGTTATCCACATACAAAAGCAGATAAACAATCACAGAGTTGTTGTCACCCCTTTTAAAATAAAGGCAATGATCAAAATCACTTTTAATAAAACCAACAAATGATACAAAGTTATCAAATCTCTTGTACCATTGTCTAGGGGATTGTTTTAGGCCATATAAAGATCTTTTTAAGAGACAAACATGATTAGGATGTTTTACATCTGTAAACCCATGATGCTGATTCATATAATTTGTCTATTCTAAATCACCATGTAAGAAGGTTGTTTTAACATCCATTTGTTCTAATTCTAAGTCACATTGAGCTACCAAAGCAAGCATGACTCTTATAATAGTGTATTTCACAACATGAGAAAATATATCATTGTAATCAATGCCAAGCTTTTGGGTAAAACCCTTATCCATTAATCTGGCCTTAAATCTAAGGGGCTATTTAGGAGAATTTCTTTCTTTAATACTGTATATCCATTTACAATCTACTAAAGACTTAGTTTCAGGTTTTGAAACCAAATTCCAAGTATTATTTTTCACTAGGGACCTCATCTCCTCCTCCATAGCAAGCTGACACTCTTTAGAGAGTTGGCAATTCACAGCCTCCTCATAAGATTTTGGCTCTTTAAAGGCCAAATCCTCATAAGATAAGACAGCAAGGGACAAGTAATCACTCATTCTCATAGGTTCCCTTATTTCCCTCATAGTCCTATCCCTGACAAGTTGATAATCATGCAAATGATCTTCTAACTCACTACCAACATCTTGAACAACGCCTTCCCTAGGTTCACCTGAACCATACACACTATCATTTTCATCACCAGCCACATTTTCATCCTGATTCTCATTAATGAGTTCAGGAGAGGACCCAGCTCTACCTGCAGCCTGGTCCTACTTTCTCTTCCCCTTCACCGGCATCATTGGAGACCGTTTTACCCAGACAAGGCATCTCAGTTTCATTGAAAGTGACATTTCTACTGGTTATCATTTTAAAATCCCCATTATCTCTCACCCATAGTCTATACGCTTTCACTCCTTCAAGGTATCTCATGAAAACACATTTCTGGGACCTATGTTCTAACTTTCCTACACTTTAGTGTGAATAGGCAGACTGCTCTGAAATGGTTACTAAGGTACTTAAAAGGATCTGCTGACTTAGGTTTGTGTTTTAAACCTTATAAGGAAAGGGTTATCTTAAGGGGTTATGTAGACTCTGACTATGCTAGTGATAGGGATGATAGGAAATCAACAACTATTTATATGTTTACTTTGTGTTATACTTGCATAAGTTGAAAGTCTCAATTGCAGTCTATTGTAGCCATATCTACTACAAAGGTTGAGTATGTGGCTGCTACTGAAGCCATTAAAGAATCTTTATGGCTAAAAGGTTTGTTGAATGAGGTAAATCAACTTGCTAATCATGTAGTGGTCTACTCTGATAGTCAAAGTGCAATCCATTTATGTAAAAATCCTGTTTTTCATGAAAGAACAAAACATATAGATGTTGGGATGCATTTATTAAAGACACTTGAGAAAATCACAAACCAATTTAATCCAACTGATATGAGAACTAAGGTACTTCCTCTAAACAAGTTTAATTCATGTTTACAAATGTTAAGAATTGATACTAGGTAATCTTTGTGATGCTGCAGGTACAATTACTTGGTGTTGATCATCTTTTGTGAATTTATACCAAGTGCTCTGGGAAGGTCCTTGTTATTATTTTTCAACTTCTGATCATTGGCATCAAGGTGGAGATTTATTGGGCTGTGATGCCAATCTGTTTTCCTGACCATACTTCTTCAGGTGTTTTTCCATCTAGTGAACTAGTTGGTGTTCTATTCAGAGACACCTGAACTAAACATCATGCATCTAACATTGTCTAGAATGATCCTATTCATCCTCTTAGCTACACAATTCAGCTGTGGGATGTAGGGAACAATTTTATGTCTTAAAATTCCATCATCTTTACACAATTTATCAAAATCAGCATTACAAAATTTCAGACCATTGTCTGTTCTAAGAATTTTGATCTTTTTACCCATTTGATTTTCAATTAAGGTTTTTCAATCTTTAAACCTTTCAAAAACATCTGATTTTTGTTTTAATAGAAAAACCCATACCTTTTTTGAAAAATCATCAATTAAAGATAGGAAATATTTATCAACAGTACTACTGGTACATAATGGGGTACCGAATGGTGTCCATAATAGACACATGGCGGCCCCCTATTGGGAGCGCCTGTAGCGACAGGTCAAAGTGTATATATTCAAGGATAGATGCAGTGTTATGTTTTTCAGTATTAAAATGAAGCCTATGCTGTTTGCCTAAAGTGCAGTACTCACAAAAAGAAACTTTAGAAATAGTATTTTTTTGCAAAAGCACATTTTTTTTTACTTAAAATGTGCAGGCCTTTTTCACTAACATGAACTAATCTATTATGCCATTTCAAAGTGACGTCAATTTCAGCACTAGAGGATTCAGCAGTGTGACCTATAACATTGGCTCTAGTGACATATATACCATTTCTTTTGATACCTTTGAAAATAACTAGAGAACTTTTAGTTACTTTCAAACTACCACTACCAATCTTGCCTTGCAGACCTATGTCATCTAGATTGCCCATATAAATTAAGTTTTTATTTAGGTAAAAAACATACCTAACTCTTTCTAATGTAAAGGTGTACCCATTTTCAAATTTTAAGGTCACATTACCTATTCCATTAACTCTATATGCAGCATTATTACCCATAACAAC
The DNA here is from genome assembly GCA_019395295.1 of Osmanthus fragrans. Taxonomy (NCBI): domain Eukaryota; kingdom Viridiplantae; phylum Streptophyta; class Magnoliopsida; order Lamiales; family Oleaceae; genus Osmanthus; species Osmanthus fragrans. The sequence continues at coordinate 10,335,318 of CM033361.1, forward strand.
CTCCCCACCATCAAAGTCCTTAAAGTATTCTAACCAAGATCTCATAGAGGTCATATGAAAAGTGCAGCCTAAGTCTAAAATTCATTCAACACTTTGATAACTGTTATCTGCAAAATTTGCAGTATTCAGATAAGAGGTTGAATCAGTCACCACATAGACATCAACTTTTCCATCATCTAAAGGCTCTACTACATTTTCGTCATCTACATTCCTCTCTCTCTGTTCATTCTTTTTCTTAAAATAGTCCTTTATAAAGTGCTCTGTTTTACCACACCCATAACACTTCTTATTTCCATTTCTAAATTTAGATCTATGTTTCTTTTCCCTTTCTTCCTGAAATTACTATTCCCTTGATTACTCTGACTCCATTGACTAATATTCTGCCTAGTAAAAGACCTATCTCTCACAAACAAACTTTCAGACTCCCTACCATGTCTTTCAGCCTTAATCTCTAATTCTTTGCTTCTTAAAGAATTCACAACAACTTCAGGTGTCAAAGTTTCTCTACCATACTTAATGACATTTTTGACTTCTCTGTAGGCTTCATGCAAGGAATTAAGAAGTATAACTGTCTTATATTCTTCGGATACTTTTCCCCCAGCATTAGTAACATCTTGAACTAATTTATTAAAGATGTCAAGATTATCATCTAATTTTTTGGACTAATCAATTTTAAATCTAAAGAATCTTTCTAAAAGAAAGAGCTTATTGGGTAAAAACTTAACAAGATACAGTTCTTCTAATTTTTCCCACAAAGCTTTAGTATTATTTAGTGTTCTTACTTTTCTCAAAACTTGATCAGACAAGTGGAGAATAATAGGGGTATATGCAAGTTCATCATTTTCAGCCTTTTGTTCAGCAGTCAAAGTTTAGGAAATTCACGAGTTATGGCCTTAGATAGTTTTTGTTGAACAATGACTCCTTTCATGTTTTGTTGCCAAATGGAAAAATCCCCTTTTCCATTAAAAACTTCAAGTTCAAACATAGTAGTTGTCATTTGAAGGTTTTAATCAGTACAATAAAGTTTTTGAAGTTAATGTTCAACAAGAAAATAGGTATTTCACTGATATGTAGACTAACACAAAGTATCACACAAGATCAGAAAATATCAGACAGTTGTAAAAGGATATAAACCCAGTGAAAATAACACAGAAGTAATAAATGCGGATTACAATGAATAACTTCAACACAGTGTGTTTGAATTCACCAGGATTCTGTGAGGTTCAAGACCTCAGGTCAAGGCTCAATTCAAAACACACAACACAGGGTAAAAAGGAACGTGAGACAAATGTACAGGTAATATTAAAATCATCACAAGAAATTTAATATACGGATCACCTCAATACAAGCAATAGAACTATACGGAAAGTCAAGTCACAATTTATGTAAACGACACATAGCAGTATGAAGTATAATCAAGTAAAGAGGTTAGGGTTAAAAAATTTCACCAATAGGTTCGAGTAGCACCCACAAATGCCCAGGTATTAACGAGACAAAACTGAAAAACCAAGATCTGCAGTATCCACTACACGATTCACATAAAGAATCGTTAGATAACAAATATCTACTAAAGGAAATACCACAGAAACCAAGATCCAAGCACAGTTGAACCTAGGGTTTCAACTGCTTGATCTAACTTTCAAGATCTGGTGGTAAAAATCAATTTTTCACAACCAGAACGAGAAAATCGAGGTTCGAACAACTAAGAATAAGGCTCTGATACCACTGTTATAAATCGAACCGAAAACTCCACTCGAACAGATTGTGAAACTCTAACAAACCAACCAACAAATGATCATTGACTCAAGTAATAACGTGTTTAGGGATCAGAAAACATTGTACCCTTTTGTACAACACGAAATCTGCACAAACCTAACCCCTAATATACAAGACAGAGGTAACTGCTTCAATGGACTCGAGAACACACTCAACCAGAACGAAAACCCTCAAGATCTCAGAACGAAGAATCACACAGATTCAACAACCACCATTAACACTCTAAAACTAGAGGTTTTAGAGTTTATAGAGAAGTCACAAAGAATATAGAGAAACGAGAGAGACAGAGAGAGAGAGAGAGAGAGATAGAGAGAGAGAGAGAAAACCCTAGAACATTTACGCACAAAGCAAGTGAAAAGTCTAGTAGGGCAACCACTTTAAGTGGTATAAATACTTAGCTCCCATCACCGTAGATCTTAGGTAAGTCATCCAACGGTCCAGAGTAGCACACATGTCTTCATTATTAAAGGGGCCGGGTTTAGGTCCGTTTGTGTGTGTTAACAGGCAATGGCAAACAGATCCGGTAAGTGAGCTAAGCCCAATTCATCATCGCCCATAATATTAGTTTGGGCCAAACAATTTGGCATCACAACCCAATGGATTTAATTTATAAATAGATAGATATGAGTTGTGGATAGTTGATAATACTTGTGGGTTTTTTGAAATGTGTGATTGAATTTATAAATGATTTACAAATTTTGCCAAACAGAGATAATGATATCGAGATACCTTTTCTGAATTATTTATGATCCTTTCGATTAACATTAGATATTGAACCTGTTACTCGATCTCAATACCTTTGGCTCAATCAGTCACCCAAGCATTTCTAAAATATGAAAATGAAAAGAAGATGTCTTTATATATTGCAGTAGTGATGGAAACTGGTCGGGATCCTCTTTCCCCCGGTTGGTAATTTTTGGAAGGCGTCAGAGATAAAAAGAATCCTGATTTTTTGCCGATTTATGTGTTTTATTTATTTATTTTTATTTTTTAAATTTGAAAAATATAATTTATTTTAAATAGAAATAATATAAGAAATAACAGTTAAAACACTTAAACTGAAGTGTTTGATTGAAAAGCACAAGTTGATGAACGGTTTGCTTTGTCTAAACATTCGAAACGGCGTTACAATTCTTCTACGGCAAAAATAACAATAATACAACATTCATGGTGATTACAACAATTTTTTGTCTCCTCGTAATCTGGAATCCCATTTAGTCTATGGATTTAGGTTCAATTGGCCCGGTGTATTGGAGTATTTTGTGTGTCAAACATAGAGAAATGTTTCTACGTTTTTCGTGATTTTCAATGATAATTTTAATGACTGTTGATAACGTGTTTAGTAAGATTAATCTTAATTTACGTGAAAAATTATTTTATTAATAAAATGTATTATTGAAAATAATTTTTTTAGAAAAAGAATCTTAATGATTTTGTACCGGACAAGGACTAAATAACAAGGGATAAAACTTCTGACCGGGTCAATTCAGGGGCGCCAAATGTCACCCCCTATATGACACCGTCCAAATAACAATTGTCATGATGACTTACCTAGCTATAAATAAAAAAAAAAAAAAAAAAAAAAAAAATTCACATCTAGGCAGTCAAGACTGATTATATATTGACAAAATAACAGAAATTGAACTAAAGAAACAGTACAGGTCCAAATTAAAAACATATTACAGACAAAATAGACATCCTCAATTGCAGAATTCCTTCAACGGCACACACTATCTACCTTTGTCTTGATCATTTTTGGTTGAAGATGATCAGTATATATATAACACTCTCCAGCTAACCCTAATTGTAAATCAAATTATAATCTTTACCCACAAATGGAATTCTCCAAGCTTCTCATCACTCTAATTTTCATTCTGCAAACCCTAGTTTTAGTCTCATCTGCTCCCGGAAATTCCAACCTGTTTCGAGAATACATAGGAGCAGAATTCAAGAATGTCAAGTTTTCTGATCTTCCCATAGAAAAAAATGTAGAATTCCATTTTATTCTCTCTTTTGCCATCGATTACACCACTTCATCTTCAGCTTCTCCCACCAATGGAAAATTCAACATCTTCTGGGACACTGATAATCTTTCCCCTTCCCAAGTTGCAGCTATTAAGTCTAAGAATTCCAATGTAAAAGTTGCATTGAGTTTAGGAGGAGACAGTGTGGGAGGTGGATCTGCATATTTCAATCCTTCATCTGTAAATTCGTGGCTTTCCAATGCTGTTTCTTCTCTTACAGATATAATCCAGGTATATATTGAGTCTTAAAAGTCGATCTTCTCGAATACAGCAAGTAATTTAAACTTTTATATGTTGATTATAATTTTTGTAATTAATCCATGTGCAATTTTACCTGTAAATATATGTCTTCCAAGATGGTGGTTTACTTGAAAGCGCCAATCTTTTATCGTCCGACTACTTATCTGAGCTTTTTACAGATCAAATAATTGCTTGTTTAAGTTTGTTGAAAGGTGATACAATATACTCTTGAGCTCCTTGAGGAGTAGCACAAGTCCTTATTTGTTAGTTATTATTTTTATATTTAATGGACTTGAAATTTTATGTTGACACCAGGAATATAATTTAGATGGCATTGACATCGATTACGAACACTTTCAAACCGACCCCGACACCTTTGCTCAATGCATCGGATGGCTCATATCCACCCTAAAGAAAAACGGTGTAATATCTTTCGCATCCATTGCTCCATACGACGATGATCAAGTTCAAAGCCATTACATGGCTCTCTGGAAAAGCTATGGACATTTGATAGATTATGTGAATTTCCAGTTCTATGCATATGATGAGGGAACTACTGTATCACAATTTATGAATTATTTTGAAACACAGAGATCAAATTATAAAGGAGGGAAAATTTTGCCAAGTTTCATAAGTGATGGGAGTGGTGGATTATCTCCAGAAAATGGATTTTTTACTGCATGCAGTAAGCTGAAAAGTGAGGGAAATCTTCATGGGATATTTGTTTGGTGTGCTGACGATTCAAAGGCATTGGGTTTCAAATATGAGAAGCAGTCACAATCTCTACTTGCAATTTCACATTAGTATTTAATTACTTTGTTCCAATTATATCTATGTAAGTGCATCAGTGAATTCTTATGTAATATATATATATATATATTTTCTGTAAATAAAAATATCTCGTTTTTAAACTTTGAAAGTTATAATTAGATTCTTCAAGCTTAATCAAATATCCTTATAAACACATTTCATTCTTCGATTAAATATAAATCATAATTTGTATTTGGAGTCGAGAAATATTTAGCTATAAATCTAAATACATATATGTCACAATATATTTTAGAGATAATCGGCGAGCTGAATTTTACCCTAACCACAACGTATACGTTTTTCTTCTTTGTTCCGGTTTCTTGTTGCGAACTTTTTTTTCCCTAGCAGTGTGTTTTGATTGATAAAAGAAAATAAAATTGAAATTGGTGACGAAACTGGTCCATCATCGACCCATAAGCAACATTCACTATCTTAATTTGATGGTAAGATATACTTGAAAGTTAAACAATTGAGCCTTAATATAAGTACCAATGTTTTCTTGTTCTCACAGTTACAAATCCACTTAATTTACAATATATTGAGTTTAGATGTTTCATCTTAAAATTAATCTTATTGGAATGAACAACCTAAGTCGTTATATGTTTTGGAAATTGGGGTTCGATATATACTACAATGGTAACTAGTGGAATGTATAATTTCCTTATAAGGTGTATTATCCACGTCGATATACAATTTGTTCGAACAATCCAAATTATTCACCATTGAACTAAGTATCACGTTGTATATGTACCCTTAATTATTCATTCCCTTTCTCAAATTAGGGAGAATTACATGATACATCAAAGTTCAAATATTCCGCACCTTATCTAGGCTCTCACCTAGAAAATTTTACAGACCATTGCAATGAACTAGGGTCGATACTTTGCTCCAGTGCATCTCAAAGCTAAGATTGGGGCATCTCTCTAATACCACTTCTCGAAAATTAGTGTCATTCTAAAAAATTAACTTAAGAGGTGAAGTAACGTGTCTAGTCCATATAGAATTATGTTGGGGCAACACGTGTCATTTGTAGCAGCACAGAAAGAGTAGTTAGGTTGAATCACATGCAGTGAGTATTGAAGTGTAATTACTTGGATAGTATCTGCCAAAATTTACATGCGTAGAGGGAACCGCTAGTCGCCAGACCAGACATGCCGTGGAGTGAATGTTGGAATTTTGTTTTTCAAAATCTAGAGAGTGGATTAAATGAATTGGAGACGAAAAGAAAAAAGGGAAATTCTGCAAACAAATTGCATAGGCCAATGGTCTATGCGGTTGCATGAGACTATGCAGAAAATTTGGTGATAACAAATGTTATAACTATGCGACTGCATAGTTATAAATTATGCGGTCGCATAGTGAAAATAATATGATCGTTGTGGCCCTTTTTTTTACCTTTTTGATTTAAATTTGGTGGCCTTTGATTCCTTTTTTAGCACCACTCCGTGTGAACTAATCAAGGCTATAAATAGGTGATCAAAGTCCAATGTAAATACAATGAAAAATCATATGAAAATCCATTCCTTGTTCATTCAAAATTCTGTAGAAATTATCTCATTTTACATAATTAATTTTTTTTATTTTTTTATTTTTTTCACTTGTTCACAAGAGAAAACAATCTTTGCTTTTGGTGTTTTTTCATTTAGGCTTGTTTAATCCTACGAACTATTTACCAATAAATCCTCAAAAGCATTGTAAATGAGGCAAATATCATTTGAGGACAACGATACATTCTTTGTGTTCAAGTCTTTGTCGGATTTCATATTCATCCTCTTTGTTCTCCATTGCTATATTTTTATAACATTCTCAAACGATATTTTGTCATTTTACTGCGATGGAGACAAAATCTACACTGGTACAATCAAAATGATGAATCAAGACTTAGTGCGTTTGGATAGATTTGATGGTGCCAACTTCACAAGATGGCAGGACAAACTCAAATTCCTCCTTACGGCATTAAAGATTTTCTATGTGCTTGATCCAAAATTGAAGCCAATTCCTGATGCAATGGACAAAGACATTGATGAAGTTCGTGCGGAAAGAAAGAAACAAGCGGATGATGAATTAATATGTCGTGGCCACATTCTAAATGCGCTTTCAGTTAGATTATATGTTCTCTACACCAACACCACTTCAGTAAAAGAGATCTGGTATGTACTTGAAAATAAATATAAGGCCCAAAAAGAAGGTACAAAGAAGTTATTGATTTCTAAATACTTTGATTTCGAGTTTCTAGCTAATGTTTCATTACTGCATCAAGTACATGAGCTGCAAATAATCGTTAACAAATTGAAAGCGGTGAAGATCGAACTTCCTGAAACATTCAAAGTGGGAGCAATGATTGCTGAACTCCTTGGATCTTGGAAAGGATATAGGAAGAAAAATCTTGACAATTTTGAAGACTTTTCCTTAAGAGATGTTCAAAAACATTTTTGTATAGAGGAAGACTCAAGGGCAAAAGATAAGACTGAAAGTTCTTATGATGTCTCTTCGAAAGCCAATGTCGTGGACAATGTGAACAACACCAACTATCCCAAAAAGAAAGCAAAATCTCTTGGTCCCAAGAAGGATCGAGGGAAGTTCAAAAACAAATCCAAATGACCTTGCTATGTTTGTGGAAAATTGGGACATTTTGCAAGAGATTGTAGGCTTATGAAACAATCAAAGAAAGAAGTAAATTTCATTGATGAGATTATCGCTACGGTAAGCGAAATCAATGCAATCCAAGACAAAGTTTGGGGTTGTGGTATGACATATGTGCTACTATCCACGTTTGTTATGATAAATCTCTTTTTAAAACTTATCATGACATTGAAGATGATCAAGAAATCCAAATGAGAATGAAGGAAGAGCAAATGTGATTGACAAAGGCAATGTGGAACTAATTTTCACTTCGGAAAAGAAGATCACTTTGACGAATGTCCTTCATGTACAGAAATGAATAGAAATCTAACAAGTGGAGTTCTATTGGGGAAACCATGAATAAAATCTGTTTTTGAATTTGGAAAACTTGTACTAACCCATAATGGGCACTTCATTGGAAATGGCTATTCCACTGAAGGAATGGTAAAGTTATGTACTCTTGAGGATAACTCTAATAAAATTAAATCATTTGTTTATGTTGTTGATTCTTTTAATTTATTGCATGGTAGATTAGGACACATAAGAGTTAGCACCATGAAAAGAATGGTTAAATGTGGTTTAATACAATGTGAAATTGATAACTTAGAAAAAAGTGAAACACGTGTTAAATAAAAAATGATTAAAAAGCTATTTCATAGTGTAATAAGATCAACAAATTTACTTGAACTCGTTCATTTTGATATATGTAAATTAAATGACATGCTAACTAGAGGCGGTAATAGATATTTTATTACTTTCATTGATGATTGTTCTAGGTATACTTGTCACACTCCCTTTATATAGATAATCATACATTAACTTGTGTGTGAATGAAATTGATGACTTCACATATTATTATTATTTTTAATGTTTAAAATGAAATAAGTATCATCACAAGTATATCCATGTATATTCACTCCTGATCACCTATGGCGTTCATATAGTATATCAAAACCAAAGATCATATAACCATAGTCCAAAACATATATATTTTGAGACAATAAAAGTATCAAGAGGCCATTTCAAAACGTATACATATACAATATAGGATTCCCAAAATACAATACAGTTGAAGTCTACAAAATAATCTTACAGGTCGTCATCCATGTACATCAAATTCTGGAATCCCATAAGAGCTCCACAACTAGCCATGACCTCTATGAAGTTCCAGGATCACCTACAATGCACAAACTACATAAGGTAATGTCAGTAAACAAAATTCATGCATGTCATGAGTATGAGTAATATTGGTATATATCATCATGTCATGCTAAAGATGCATCGTATTCAAATATTCGTCGAAGTCAACTCAAAATAATTTCTTTTGAAATCTTTCATTTCATTAGGCCCTTGACCCACCTACTATACACTAGATAGAACTCTGCACAATATCAATATCAATAATCAAATGGTCAATATGACATCTACACGGGCAAGTGGACCACCATCTTGTGACCATTAGAGGCCCATATTCTAACTGCCCTATGATCACCCAAGAAGTATCCCACACAGCAGCGTCAATAATCAGAACATCACAGGGGCATAGTTGATTAGTCCATCCTCCCGTGATCATCAAAGGTCCATCCTATCTACCTTTGCAATTACCTAGAAAGTATCACCTGTGATGCCAAAACATATCACATAAGCATGCCTCACATGCCTTAGTGCTCTAGTAGCGGTCAATAAAACATTTATGAGGAAAACTCAATTTTGAAATCATGTTGTGCATGCTAAATTTTTTAACCTTGGACATGTCGAGTATGCATATAAAAATGCTCGCAAATGACATGCTTAATCAACATCAATGTCAATATGTTCCCAAGCTACATACCCAACGATCATAACCTTCATATGATTTACAATGACCTTCTTATCAAAGCTATGTAAATGTCCCAACATTATTATCTCACAAGTACTATGTTCTTGCATTGTAGTTGCGAACAGATTTTTACTTACCCTTTTGCCTTTGCGTGTGATCATTCTACAGGGTGTAGGTCAAGTATCTTTCTCACCTAACGTCGAAAAAAAACCTGTATTACCATCTAATATTAAACACGATCCCTAATTCGATAACCCCAGCACACACAATTTCTTACTAGGAGTTTAGATGTCAACATATTCTAGATTAACACTACAAGTAACCAGCCGTATAATTCCCATTATTTTCAAGTTCTATGAATACAAACATCATTTAATTGGATTATTAACACCCTAACACTCATTCAAATCAATGTTTCCAAGCTTTAGAAGCGATTAGTGATCATGTGAAGGTAGAACTATATGAAGTCTGAAGATGGACAGAATCTGTTTTTCAATTTCTACTATTGCCTGGTTCACTTTTCGACCTTCTTTTTGTACCGTTAATCACATCAATCAATTCCCAAAATTTTACTACACTTATATAACATATACGTGCAGGTAAATATACTATTAATTCACCACAAGTAATCAATTTACAGCCTGAATATCAATCCCTTTTACTGAACACGAATTAAGAAATTTAGTTTTCAACTCCTTGTTTCGCTTCTCTCTGTTTCTTTTGCTTTCTCTTTCAACTGGGGATAACTTGAAAGGATAAAAATGTTTGTAGGAGGTGTATAAAGAGTCTTAAAGGGGCCGGGGGTGTGATTCTTGCTTAAGGATTAAGAAAATGTGGGATGTAGCCAAGTTAACATGTGTTAAGTAGGAGGTGGCTTCTTGCAGTAATATTTGACTTTTCCCTTATCATATTTGGATCGATATTGACTTATAAGATATATAGGGAGTAATATACCACATATATGAATCCTTAAAGGAGTTTCTGGCGTGACTAATGCTTAAGAGTGAAGGAATTGACCATTACAAAGACAAATCAATAGGCATGATGTGTTCTCAGCATGAGGTGTTCCTTGTAGCAAAATTTTGATTTTACATCTATTCTTGCAGGTACAAATCAAGTGTTCTTGGCTTATTTTAATGTGTTTTCAACCTATTTTCAACCTATCAAGGTCATATATTTTATTGTTACTGTTTGAGTCTTTATTTCCTTTTATTTCGTCATTCTTCGCATTCTTCATCAATTGAGTCTTTGATTTAAAATTCATTCGTCAAAATTTCAAAAGGTGTTTTTGGGCTCCTTTTGCGTTCAAATCAACTTTTGTTTTCTTTGTTGGTTTCATAATTGAATTTTCGAGAAAAAAAAAGAAAAAATTCGAATTTAAAAAAATTATTATTATTATTTCGAAAATTACCAGCAATAATAGTTTTCAAATTATTTTAGTTAAAAAAAACCGCTTTCTTGAATTCAAAAAATCCCATTTGATTGTCCAAGTCAAATATTTCCTTTCTTGAGTCTTCAAAATCTTACTCAAACCCTGGTTTGAATTCCACGAGAATAAATCCTGGTTGAGTAATATTTTGTACTTTGAAATACTTTGGGTGAAAGCTTTAAGTGAAAAAATGCAAAGTGGTGTGAACAATTGAGGAAAAAAAGTCAAAACTTGAGTGATACACAACAGGAAATTTGTGAGGCAGAAAAAAAATCTGTGTCTAACAAAGAAGGATCAACATCAAGCTGCAATAACAATCAAACCAACATGTCGGAAGAAATGATATGTAGGTTCAAACGATTGTTCGAGGACGTAAGGGATAGGTTGGATAGACAGTATTTAGAGCTTGCCAATTTGCGAATGGGGATTCAAAATACCTGTAGGGTAGGCGGGAGCCTGGGATGAAATTGCGTGAAGAGCTTGATTATAGTAGTGATATGGATGAGGAGACGATGATCGAGGCTGAAATAGGTAGGATGAGGAATAGAGGAGCTAGGCTTAAACGAAGGGGTAAAAACTTGGTTGGGGACAAGGTAGATGGTAATATGGGCAACATAAAAATGTCCATTCCGCCATTTAAGGGAATGAGTGATTCGGAAGTGTACTTAGAGTGGGAGAAGAATGGTAAATTAATCTTTGGCTGCCACAATTATTCGGGGGAGAAAAAGGTGAAGATAGCAGTCCTTCAGTTCACCGACTTTGCAATCACATGGTGGATCAAGTGGTGACGTCGAGGAGGAAAAATATGGAGAGACATGTTAATACGTGAGAGGACTTGAAAGCTATCATGAGGAAGAGATTTGTACCTAATCACTACTACCGAGAGCTTCATAAAAAATTGCAAAGCCTCTACCAAGGGTCGAAGAGTGTAGATAATTATCACAATGAGATGTAGTTGTTGATGATTAGTGCAGATGTGCATGAGAATCGGGAGGCCACCATGATCCGATTTTTGAATGGTTTAAATAGGGACATTGTCAACGTGGTCGAATTGCAATATTACATAGAGTTGGAAGATATGTTACATATGACAATGAAGGAAGAACAACAATTGAAGAGGAAGGGGACATCAAAATATTCTTTAGGTACTTCGGGTTCTAATTTATCTTTGAAATCAAAGTGGGATAACAATAAAGGAGATCGGATTGTTTCTAAAGGTAAAGTTGAATTGCCAAGGAGAAAAGATGAAAATGCTAGCAAGAAAATGGAATCATAACCGTCAATGAATCGAGACATCAAATGATTTAGGTTTTTGGGATCGAGGTAGATGGCTTCTCAATGTCCAAATTAAATAGCGATGATTTTACGGGATAACGGAGAGGTGGTGAGGGAGAACGAAAGTGATTATGAAGGCATACCGGAGTTGGAGGAAGTTAGTGATGAAGACCAAGTGGAATATGTCGTTGAAGAGTTATTGGTCACGAGACGAGCTCTCAATACTCAAATCAAGGCGGATGACTTGGAGCAACAAAGGGAAAATATTTTTCATACATGGTGTCACATCAATAGTAAGGTATGTAGCTTAATCATTGACGGTGGGAGTTGTACAAATGTAGCTAACACTAATTTGGTTGAAAAATTATTAACAATGCTAAAACACCTTATGCTCTATAGGTTACAATGATTAAATGAGTGTAGGAAAGTTATGGTGAATCGTAAGATGTTAATAAATTTTTCAACTGGTAGTTACCAGGATGAAGTAATGTGTGATGTAGTACCTATGCATGTGGATCATATCTTTTTGGGGAGACCATGATAGTACGATAAGAAGGTGATACATGATGGGTATAAAAATAGGTACAACTTTGTCAAGGGTGGAAAGTCTATTACACTTGCGCCCTTAATATCGGTACAAGTGTATGAAGACCAAATCAAACTAAAAAAATGAGAAAAAAAAGAGTTAGAAAAGAAGAGAGAGAAAACAACAAGCTTGAGAGTAAATGAGAAAATAGTGATGTGTCTAAAAGAAAGAAAAAGAGAGAGGAGTCACATGAGAGGAAAAAAAGTGTCTTCTGAGAGAAGAGAAAAGCCAAGAGCCAATTTCTTTGTCAAAAGGAGTGAGTAGAAAAAGGCGATTGTGGAGAGACAACAAATGAATCTTTTGGTGTACAAGGAATCACTCCTCAACTTAAAGGAAGCTAACACACCTTTCCTTAGTTTGGCTATTTCTTTATTGTAGGAATTTGACGATGTATTACCAAAGGATGTGCCTAGTAGGTTACCAATCATTCGAGGTATTGAATACCAAATCGACCAGTGTAGTCATTCCAAATCGACTGGCATACCGAAGTTATCCCAAGGAAACAAAGGAACTTAAAAGGCAAGTAAAGGAGTTGATGAGCAAAGATTATGTAAAGGAAAGCATGAGTCTATGTGTCGTGTCCATACTACTTGTGCCCAAAAAGGATGGGTTTTGGAGGATGTGCGTGGATTACAAGGCCATCAACAACATAACAGTAAAGTATCGTCACCCTATTCTTAAATTAGATGATATGTTGAACGAACTATTTGGTGCATGTATATTTAGTAAAATTGAACTTAAGAGTGGTTACCATCAAATTCGTATGAGAGAGGGAGATGAGTGGAAAACTACATTTAAGACTAAATATGGCTTGTATGAATGGTTTGTTATGTCGTTTGGACTCACTAATACACTGAGCAAGTTTATGCGTTTAATGAATCATGTTTTAAGTTCATTTATTGGTAAATTTGTGGTGGTGTATTCTGATGATATTCTGATCTATGGCAAGGACCTTAACGAACACATTGGACATTTGAGGATTGTGCTTGTAGTTCTAAGAAAGAAACAACTGCATGCTAACTTTAAAAGTGCACATTTTGCATGGATAAGGTCGTATTTCTAGGTTTTGTGGTTAGTGCTAAGGGTGTTGAAGTAGATGATGAAAGAATAAAATTATTAAAGAATAGACAACACCTAAAACTATAATCGAGGTTAGGAGTTTTCATGGATTGACTAGTTTTTATATGCGATTTGTCAAGGATTTTATCACAATTACCACACCACTTATGAAAATTGTTAAGAAGAGTGTACGATTTAAATGGAAAAACGAACTAGAGCGTGTATTCAATACTATTAAGGATAGGTTGTGTGAAGCACCAATTTTAGCACTACCTAAATTTGACAAAACGTTCGAGGTTGAGTATAATGCATCAAGTATAGGCATTGGAGTAATGTTGATGCAGGATAAGAGGCCGATTGCATACTTTAGTGAAAAGTTAAGTGGGACAGTGCTAAACTATCCTACATATGACGATGAGCTCTATTCACTTGTTCAAACATTAGAAACAAGGCAGCATCACCTGTGGCCGAAGGAATTCATGATTTACATTGACCATGAGTCATTAAAACATTTTGCAAGGTCAAGATAAGTTGAGCAAAAGACATGCAAGATGGATGAAATTCATCAAGATATTTTCCTATGTCATCCGGTACGAACAAGATAAGAAAAGTGTAGTAGCGGATGTATTGTCTTGAAGGTATGTGCTTCTTACATCTTTAAGTGCAAAATTACTTGGTTTTGAGTACATTAAGGACATGTATGTAAATGATTTAGAGTTTTTCGACATATATGAATCATGTAATAAATGGGCATTAGATAAATTCTTTACACATGAGGTGTACTTGTTTTGGAAAAATAGATTATGTGTTCCTAATTGCTCTATGCGTGAATTGTTGGTTAAAGAAGCACATAGTGGAGGTTTAATGTGACACTTTGGAGTTGCAAAAACCTTAGAAATATTAGGAGAACATTTTTATTGGCCTAAAATGAGAAGTGTCGTAGAACAAATTTGTGAACGATGCATAACTTATAAACAGGCCAAGTCTAAGGTACTACCCCAAAGGTTGTATACACCTTTACCCGTTCCTAGTGAATCTTGGGTCGATATTTTCATGGATTTTATGTTAGGTTTGTCTAGGACTAAAAATGGTCGTGATTCAATATTTGTGATGGTTGATAGGTTTTCTAAGATGACACATTTCATTCCATGTCATAAAATCAACGATGCCACTAACATTGCTAGTTTGTTCTTTAAAGAAATAACGTGTTTACATGGGGTTCCCAAGAGTATAGTGTCAGATAGAGATGTCAAATTTCTTAGTCACATTTAGCAGGTTTTGTGGGGGTAAGTTAGACACAAAATAGTTGTTTTCTACTGGTCATCCACACATCGATGGACAAATCGAAGTGGTTAATGGAATTATGATTCAATTGTTACGCACTGTGATTAATAAAAATTTGAAAAGTTTGGAAGAGTGCTTACCTTTTATTGAATTTGCATACAATAGGGTTGTAAATTCTACTACTTCTTGTTCATCATGGAGATTATTTAGGGGTTTAATCCACTAACCACTGGATTTAATTCTTTTACCTGTAAATGAACAAGGTAGTTTAGATAGGAAACAGAAGGCCAAGCTAATAAAGACACTCCATGAGAATGTAATGTTGAAGATTGAAAAGAAAAATAAGCATTATGCGTCACAGACGAACAAGGGCCGAAAGAACATTACATTTGAACCCAGTGATTGAGTTTGGGTACATTTGAGAAAAGAATGCTTTCTTGAACCAAGGAACTCAAAGTTGCAACCACGAGGAGATGGACTGTTTCAAGCTCTTGAAAATATTCATGACAATGCTTACAAACTAGATCTCCCAGGTGAGTATAATATTTCGGCTACCTTTAATGTGTCTGATCTTTCTTTTTTTAATATAGGTACAGATTCGAGGATGAATCCTTTTGAAGAGGGATAGGATTATGTGAGCACGGAGTCAAGCGAGTCAAAGTCAAGCTCGAGAAAAGATCCGTTGATTGTCGAAGGTGGTCCGATGACATGATCGAGAGAAAAGTGAGTGAAAAAGGCGATGTGATTGCTCATTCAAATTGCTGTTGACAAAATGTTGATCATGGAGAAGAAGGGAGCAAGTTCCATGTTGGGGTCGCTACCAAAATGGGTTGGAGCAACTTGTTTCAAGTGGATGAATACGGAGGGCAAGAGTTGTGCCATGTGACCGCATAGCAGAAACCCCCGTGCGGTCGCATGGAGGGAGTCCGAGAGTAAAGGTTTCATTTTATTTAACCTATGTAACCACAACAGATTGTACCATGCGGACGTATAAGTATTTTTTTGGCAAAATAATTTCCTTTTTCGCGACTTTCCTAGTTTGACTAAAATTATATTCTTACCATAACTTTGTAATCTTGGACGTGATATGTGTAACGCCCCGAGTTCCGCGGACCCGGAACGCTACGTCATCATCTCTTTGCCCTAATTTAACTGAAAAGTTTGGCGGAATAACTAACTTTTAAAAAATATCACATTTAAAATTTGTGAACTTTAACGGTAACAAATCTCATTTGAATTAACTTAAGAAAAATTTGATTAAATATTAAACTCAAGTTTGAAAATAGCGGAAACGACAAGGTAAGTTTCATAATGTTCACATGAGTGAAATTTCAAAAGTAAACTAAAAATAATTAACTACATTCATTCCACCACTGCCCATCAAACTCGGCCGGCTCCAAAATCTGCAATATTGTTAAAATAATAGAATGAGCATTTCGAAGAAATACTCAGTAGACTCATCGCCAGTAATTAATTTACTGAGTAATTTAACACATAACTATGCAATCTATACAGTGATATTCTCATGGGCTTATTTTCTTTGAAAAATCATAGGCTCTTTAAAATCATAGGGTGTGGGTAGTCTGTCTCATGCATTTAAGCACGTAAGTTATGCATAACATCATCTTATCTCATAAGAGATTCTCTTTCTTCTCATGCAATTAAGCATATAAGTTATGGCAAGCATAACAACATAATCTATCTCATAAGAGACTCTCATCTTATGCATTAAAGCATATAAATCACATAATACATGCAATTACAATTTAAACTAATTAATGGGGGCGAGTCTACCTCAATTTATCTCGAGTCGTAAAAAGTTGAGTGGAAAGAAATCTCAAGCTCTATCGTCCTTACGTTTCGTCTAGCCAAAAATAGAAAATAACTTTGAATTAGTGTTACGAAATTTTTTAACGATTAAAAACGATAAAAATAAAGTTTAGGGACTTAATTGGAATTTATTAAAACTGAAAATAAAAGTTTAAGGGCTGAAATTGAACTTTTCTAAAATAAGGACTTAATTGAAAATTTATTAAAACTGAAAATAAAACTTTAAGGACTGAAATGGACTTTTTCAGAATCTGTGGACTGATTCATTTTTAAAACATAAGTCTGGGACTGTTTTCTTTAAAAACCAAACTTCGGGATTGAAATAAGTAACTTTAAAACTTGGGGGACTGAATTAAACTAACTTCTAAACTTTGGGGCTAAAATCGTAATTTTTAAAAATCAAAATTTATAAAATATTTCACTCTCTCTCTCTTCCTCTCATTCGACGGCAGAGAGGCGAAGGAGAGAGAGAGGGCGACGGGGAAGGAAAGGGCGAAGCCCTTTCCGTCGCTTCCGGCCGGCGACGCCAGCGCCGGCGTCGCGTGATGATGCCGGTGGTGTGGAGGTGGCTGGGGTGTGATTTTGGCGTGCGGTCGAAGAGAAACCGAAACTTGGAGTCCGATTGTTCTTGAGTTTTTCGGCGGTAATCCGGCTGGAAATGGGTCGGGAATGAGGTAAGTTTATGGGTTTTTCTTATATCTTGGTTTTTGTGGTTGTTTGGTGTTTGTTTTGGGCGAAATGGAGGCTGCCGATTTGGTGGTGGGTGGCGGTTCGAAAATCGGGAATGGCAGGTGGGCTGGGTATTCTTATGGTGTTGGAGGTGGTGGTGTTGATGTTGAGTTTCTGCTGCTTTGGAGGCTCGGAACGGTGACTGGATTGTGGGAAATGGATGGTTGTTCGATTTCCTTGGTGGCTCGGGTGGATGGCTGAGTGGTGGAGTTGGCGTGGTAGCTTGACTGTGGTGTTGGTTGTGTGAATCTGTTGATGTGGTGGCTTGACTGTGGTGTTGGAGGTGGTTCTGGGTTCGACTGGTTGTAGTTTTTGCAGTTTTGGTGGGTTGTGGGTTTCGACTGGTTTGATTGTGTGAAAACTTCATGTTGTTGGTGCTAGAAATTCAGGGTTCTAGCATCAACGTGAGTTTTCAAATTGAGGGAGATGAACTGTGAAAATTTACTGCATTGAGGAGATGCAGTTTTCTTACCCTTTCTGGCTGGCTGCGGGAGGTAGTAAGAGGGAGAAAGATTGGGTGTTATATGAACAGTAAAAATTCTAGGGCACAAAATCCTAGGTGTTAAGTGGGCCAAGAATTGGGCTGCAGAAATTTTTGAATTGGGCTTAAGTGAATTGGGCCGAAAGAATTCAAAATTTGGACTAATAAGTAATTGGACCTTAAAAATTGCTTAAATTATTAAAATGATAAGAAATTCGATACCTTAAAAAATATTCGGGATTGAACTCGATTTGAATGAATTTAAATTGATTTTATAACAGCTAGACGAACACGCTTTTATTTTTAAAACTCGGGGTTAGGACTGAGCGACACGTTTTTCAAGAAAAATAATTTAAAATTCTCGATCGCTACAATATGCATGCTTTTTACTAAGTTTTTAGGTCAGTAACTCAAAAAGGGTCAACACATCGTATGTGGTTGTTGGTTTTTTTTCCCGTAATTTGAATCAAATCCATAAACCGTGATTTATTTTGGCTTTCTTGGGTTCTAAATCAATTCTTTGTGAGTTTTCTTGGTTATTGCTATGGGTTCAAATCAGGGTGATGTGATCCGGGGTAGGCAATTACTTGGTCGAGCCATGAAGCGCGCAAGGTTGAAGTTGACATGCCAAGGAACAAGTTTCATGTTTGGGTCAAGGCCGGAAATCAATTGGATCAACACGAAAGTTATGCAATTGTTTTCAGTCTTATATTGAAACCTATTTTTGACATGGTAAATGATCGAATTGAAAGATTATATCTGAAGGAAAGTTGTAGATCTTTAGGTAATCTTTCCAATGCACTTTGAATCACATCAATCGGACGTCGGTAGAGAAAGTTATGACGAAATTGCTGAAGGCTGTCCGAAGGGCCACCGGGAACCCTAAGCGGTCGCTTAGGGTTATTACCAAGCTATCGCCCAACCATTACCGAAATCAATCTGGAGAAAAGTTGGTCTTCCAAGCTACCGCGTGGAACATAACCAAGCGACCGCTTGGTACAAATTTTGGGCGAATTTTCTTATTTTTGGCAAGATGTTTATTTTGATTATAATTCTTATATTTGGTAATTTGTATATTCTAGGACTCTAGAATTTCGTTATTTCCATAATTTTAGGTTTTCATATAAATAGGATTTATATTCTCATTGTATTCAGAAAAACCTTTTGATATGAATTAAATTAAAGCTTTGCTTTTCTCTTTTGTTCTTCCATGGACAGTCCTTATCGAACTTATCAAAGATGAGTAATCTTTGTGGCGTTCAAAATATCGGGTCGTGGGTTCTTCAATTTGTGAGCAAGGGGTTCATTGCATCGTCACTATCTTTGGGTTACTTGTTTCATATTGTTGGGTTCAAAATCCAAAACTATCCGGGTGAGATTTCGAGGTTTTGTGATCAAGAGGTCGTTGGTTTAATATACCTTCGGTTGCTTGGTTCAACGTTTAGAGGTTAAATCCTAAACCTTGGTCGTATTTGGGCGTTCTTGGGATCCGGTTCATTCTCCTGTGGGTTCGATAGCGTTCGTGCTAACCGGGTTCGCGTCACAGGGGGTATCTTGCTTATTGTAAGAACACGGATCCCCAGAGAACCAAGTTAGATCTTAGAGGTATTAAAAGTGCTTTTGTGGGATATGCTCTAAATAGCAAGGCCTACAGATTGTTAAACTTAGAATTGGATGTTATAATAGAATCAAGAAAAATATAATTCTTCAATAATATATTAGTAGCTAAGAAATCTCAAATTAATGAAGATATTCTGAATTCTAAAGAACTACAAGAAGAGACATCTACAAGAGATGTTGAAAATGAACCATAAAAAAGTAAGAGAACTAGAAAAGAAAAAGATATAGGATCGGATGAAATAAAATCCAACTTATTTCTTTCTACTTAGTAGATGGAGATAGGAAGGACGTTGTAAGAACAACTCATTTTGTTCTTCAACTGAAAAGTGATCATAAAACCTATAAGGAAGCAATGTCTTCTAGAGATTGTATATTCTGGAAAGAGGCAATAAACAATGAAATGAATTCTATTATTTCAAATAATACTTGGGAAATAGTTGATTTGCTGAAGGGTTCTAAAGTCATTGATTGCAAATGGGTGTTTAGGAAGAAATACAAATCAAATGGAACACTTAATACCTACAAGTCTATATTAGTAGCTAATGAGTATCGTAAAAAAAAAGGAATATATTATTTTGACACATATGCACCTGTGGCTAGGATAACCTCGATTAGGATCTTGTTTGCACTAGCATCAATTTATGATTTACATGTTCATAAAATGGATGTCAAGACGGCATCCTTAAACGGCTATTTTGAATAAGAGGTCTATATGGAATAATTAGAAGGTTTTGTTCTACAGGAAAATGAACATAAAGTGTACAAACTAATCAAGTCCTTATATTGATTAAAACAAGTCCCTAAAAAGTGGCATGAGAAATTTGATAATAAAATATTGTCAAACAAATGGTTTTACTCATAATTCGGTGGATAAATGTCTTTACACTAAAGTAAATGATAGTGTAATTACTTTAATATGCTTATATGTTGATGATATGATGATCATCAACAACAATATAGACGTGATCAAAGAAACGAAGATGTTTATGTCCTCCACATTCAAAATGAAAGATCTTGGGTAAGTGGATACTATCCTTGGTATCAAAGTTAAAAAGGATAGTGGGGGTTTTACCTTGAGCCAATCACATTATATTGAAAATGTGATAAATAAGTTCAAACACTTGAACGTCAAAGAGGCTAATACCCATTTGGATCTAAGTATCAAATTGATCAAAAATGATGGGAGAGCAATAGCTTAAATAGAATATGCAAGTGCAATTGGAAGTCTTATGTATGCGACACAACTTACAAGACCTAATATAGCATTTCCTGTGAGAAAACTAAGTAGGTTTACTAGCAATCCAAGTTCCAAACGTTGGAAGGCCATCGGTAGGGTTCTTGGTTATCTAAAGAAACACAAAAACCTTGGGCTAAAATATACAAAGTTCCCTAAAATCTTGGAATGATATGCTAACGCTAGTTGGATATCGAGTACATGAGAAAATAATTCCACTTCAGGTTGGGTATTCACTCTTAGAGGAGGTGCAGTTTCTTGGAAGTCTAATAAATAAACTTGCATTATTCACTCAACAATGGAGTTGGAATTTGTAGCATTGATCGAAACTGGAATAGAAGCTGAGTGGCTAAGAGATCTATTATATGAAATACTTTTAGATATAAATGATATTTCTTCAATACCAATCTTGTGTGATGGTCAAGCTACTCTTACTCTGGCATATAACGAAGTATATATTGGAAGTCTAGATACATGAATATGTAAGGAAATTAATCAAGCATGGAATAATTTCTCTTACACATGTTAAGTCTAGTGAGAACTTAATTGATCCATTTACTAAACCTCTCACGAGAGAATTAGTAAGATCAACATCAAATAGGATGGGGTTGAAACTCCTCAAATAGATCCACCAATGATAACAACCTTACCAAAAAGTATACCAAACAAGTATATTTAGGTTCAAGTGGTAATAACAAATCATTCGAGCATGTTTCATTTAGGCTCGTTTAATCCTATGAACTATTTGCTAATAAATCCTCAAAAGCATTATATAGGAGGCAAATATTGTTTGAGAACAAAGATACATTTTTCGTATTCAAGCCTTTGCCGGATTTCATATTCATCTTTTTCTTCCTCTTTGTTTTCCATTGTTGTAATGTTATAACACTGAAGACAAGGAAGAAGGGGGAAGATGATTTTAGTTGGGCCAATTTTTTATTTTTAAAATTTTGGGCCTTTTATTAAGAAAAACAATAGGCCCCTTAACTATCAAATTGAATAACCTAAAATTTCACATTTGTAAAAAACACAGAAAACTAGGGATCTTTGAATTCTGATTCTAATTTCTAAGCCTCTCGTTGTCTCACAACCCCAACACATATGGCACGCCACTGCCAGCTTGGGACTTGTGACATGTTGACGCCGTTTCTCTGCCACTACCTGTCGTTGCTGATTGTAAATTTTGAGCCTCTTTTCTTTTTTTCTTTTTTGTGTTTTTGTTTTTTTTAATTTATAATTTCTTATCCACTGATTTTTTCTTCATTGCTGATCTACTTTTGAATGCAACTGCTTTTATATTAAAATCTACTGTCTTCTTTTTCATAATAGATTTTTGTTGCCTTAATTGAGCATTGTCTACTAATTTCTTAACTATATAATGACATACATTCATGAAGTTTTTGCTTTGGACACTAGATCAAATATTACTATTATCTGGTTGAAATTTTATTTGTAGAGCGTGTTTGATAAATTACCCTTTGTGTGTTGTTGCTTAGTTACGATTGAAATGAACTAAAAGTTTTCATTTTGAAGTTTTTTGATACGAACCCCGTAGCAACGATGACTACGAAACCCACAACTAGATTGATGCGAAATCCAAGAACGTCAATGAAAACCGGGTTTTGGACTTGAACCCAACGAAGTGAACCAAAAAATTCAATGATAACAAAGATGCGCTGAACCCCTTGATTACACAATGAAGAACCCTTGTTCCAATGTTTGAACACACAAGAATTAGATCTTGGAAGTTCGGTTTGTTGTTCAATGAAGAACAAGATAGAAAGCAAAAAATATTTCAATTAATTCAATGTCAAAAGTTCTTAATGTAACCAAAGAGTTAAGTATTTATACTAGAGTCCTAAACCTAGTAGAAAACGTGCATAAGACAATAAATAATGTCAAAATATGGAAAGAATTAGAATTCTAGTAAAAAAGTAAACAAATCGCGTAAAAAGTCGCTACCGAAGGACCTTCCGGACTTCGGGTTGGCTCGTCGAATCCCAGAACTTTTCTATTGAACGTCCAGTAGATCTCGTCTGGTAGAGCTACTTACATCCAGATTGACAGAGAGTTCAAGTCTTGGGCTACCGGACGTTCGGTTGGTGCATCCGATTGATCCTCACATCCAGTTGGCCAGAGTTTTCTTTGACCAGCTTTATCACGTTAATCCAAGTCTTTTCGGCCTTCGACCCTAACATGAAACTTGTTCCATTTTGCGTCCCGAGACATGTTCATCAATAGTAGCTTTGACGAGCATCCCTAATGCCTCTTTGACTCGTTTTGCTCTCAATCGCGTCATTGCCCCTTCTTCGATAATCAATGGGTCTTGGTTTGGACTTGCATTCATGACTTCTGCATCCTGGATCATATCATCACCTCTCTCTTCAAAGGGATTCGTCCTCGAATCTGTATCTGCATCAAATAGAGATAGACCAGCAACATTAAATGTAGTTGAAACATTATACTCACTTGAGAGATCCACTTTGTATGCATTGTCATTGATCTTTTTGAGGACTTGGAACAGACCATCTCCATGTGGCTACAACTTAGACTTCATTTGTTCCGAAAAATGCTCCTTTCTGAGATGCATCCAGACCCAATCTCCTGGTTCAAATGTCACGCCCCTCCTTCCTTTGTTCGCTTTCTGTACAACGAGCTTACCTTTCTTTTCAATCTGCATCTTGGCTTTCTCATGAAGTGACTTGACTAATTCAGCTTTCCTTTTACCATCCAAGTTATCCTGTTCATTTACAGGCAACGATAACAAATCCAACAGTGTTAGTGGATTAAACCCATAAACAATTTCAAATGGTGAAAACGTAGTAGTAGAGTGTACAACTCTATTATAAGCAAATTCGATAAAGGGTAAACACTTCTCCCAACTCTTTAAGTTCTTATTTATCACCGTACGGAGTAATTGAATCATGGTCCTGTTAACTACCTCAGTTTGCCTATCGGTTTGTGGATGACAAGTAGTAGAGAACAACAATTTAGTGCCTAACTTATTGCACAGAACACACTAAAAATGACTCAAAAACTTAACATCTCTATCCGACACTATGCTCTTAGGAACCCCATGCAAATGTACTATCTCCCTAAAGAACAAATCTGCAATATTGGTGCCATCGTCGGTTTGTGACATGGTATAAAGTGCGCCATTTTACTGAACCTATCTACCACAGTAAATATCGAATTTCGACCCCATTTTGTCCTAGGTAAACCCAACACGAAATCCATTGAAATATCCACCTAAGGTTAACTAGGTACAGGTAAAGGGGTATACAAACCATGAGGTAATACCTTAGACATGGCCTTTTTAAAGTTATGCACTTCCCACAAATTTGTTCTACATCACTTCTCATTTTAGGCCAGTAAAAATATTCCCCTAACATGTCTAAAGTCTTTTGTACCCAAAATGACTCATTAGACCCCCACTGTATGCTTCCCTTACCAACAATTCACGTATAGAGCAATTAGGAACACACAACTTATTTTCCCTAAACAAATAATCTTCATGCTTATAAAATTTATCAATAGCCCCTTTATTGCATGCTTCATAAATGTCAGGGAAATTAGGATCACTCATATACAAGCTCTAATGTGTTCAAAGCCAAGTAACCGTGCATGTAAGAAATTTAGAAATACGTACCTTCGTGACAATGCATCTGCAACCACATTTTCTTTACCTTGTTTATACCTGATAATGTAGGGAAATGACTCTATAAATTCCATCCACCTTGCGTGCCTTTTGTTCAACTTACCTTGACCCCGCAAGTGCTTTAATAACTCGTGATCGGTGTGTATCAAGAACTCCTTAGGCCACAGGTAATGCTGCCAAGTTTCCAATGATCGAACAAGTGAGTACAACTCCTTATCATATCTAGGATAGTTCAAGGAAGCCCTACTTAACTTTTCATTGAAGTAGGCTATAGGCCTGCGATCCTGTATCAACATTGCTCCAATGCCTATCCCTGATGCATCACACTCAATCTCGAAGGTTTTGTCAAAGTTAGTTAATGCCAAAACTGGTGCTTTACACAATCTATCCTTAATAGTATTAAAAGCATGTTCTTGTGCATCACCCCAACGAAAACTTACGGTCTTCTTAACAATTTCTGTCAGTGATGTAGTGATTTTGCTATAAATTAAGATATCATCAAAATAAACAACAACAAACTTTCCTATAAAAGCACGCAAAACGTGATTCGTCAAATGCATAAAAGTGTTCGGTGCATTAGTAAGACCAAATGGCATAACCAACCACTCATACAACCCATATTTAGTTTTAAACGCTATTTTTCATTCATCACCATCCCACATATGAATTTGATGGTACCCACTTTTAAGATCAATCTTACTAAAAATACAAGCACCATGTAATTCATCAAGCATGTCATCTAATCTAGGTATGGGGTGATGATACTTTACCGTTATGTTGTTGATAGCCCTGTAGTCCACACACATCCTCCACGTCCCATCCTTCTTCGGCACCAATAGGACAGGTACAACACATGGACTTATGCTCTCCCTCACATAACCTTTTCTCATCAACCCCTCCACTTGCCTTTGAAGTTACTTTATCTCCTCGGGATTGCTTCGGTAAACTGGTCGGTTTGGAAGGACAGCTCCAGGTACGAAGTCAATGTGGTGTTTGATGACCCAAATTGGTGGTAATCCACTTGACATGTCCTCCGGAAACACATCTTCAAATTCCTGCAATAAAGACTCAACCAAACTAGTGAGGGGTGTGTTAGATTTCTCAAAGTTGAGGAGTGACTCCTTGTATACAACAACACTGTTCTTTTATCACTTATAGCCTTTTGCAATTCACTC
This sequence comes from Osmanthus fragrans, assembly GCA_019395295.1. Taxonomy (NCBI): domain Eukaryota; kingdom Viridiplantae; phylum Streptophyta; class Magnoliopsida; order Lamiales; family Oleaceae; genus Osmanthus; species Osmanthus fragrans. Next base: position 10,360,969 of record CM033361.1, read on the forward strand.
CCACTAGCAAAGAAGTTCACTTTCGGCTTTTTTCTCCTCTCAACTGGCTCATTTTCTCTCCTCTCATGTGGCCTCTCTTTCTTCTCCCCACTCTCGGCCATCTCGCCATTTTCTCTCTTACTCACTAGCTCACTGTTTTCTCTCCTTTTTTCAGACTGTCTTACTCTTTTTTCTTCAGCATTTTTCAATTGAATTTGGTCTTCATAAACTTGTACCGGTGTTAATGGCGCAAGAGTAATAGACCTTCCCTCATTGACAAAGCTATACCTATTTCTATACCCATCATGGTTAACTTTTCTATCATACTGCCATGGTCTTCCCAACAAAATATGACCCGCTTGCATAGGTACCACATCGCACACAACCTTGTCACCATAACCCCCAATCTAGAAAGAAATCACCACTTGTTTATTCACCATAACTTTTCTACTATCATTTTGCCATTATAATTTATAAGGCCTAGGGTGCTTAAGTAATACCAATCCCAATTTCTCAACTAAGGTCATGCGAGCCACATTTGTACAACTACCTCCATCAATTATCATGCTACATACCTTATCATTGATGTGGGATTGTGTATGGAATATGTTCTCCCACTGCTGCTCCGTATCATTTGCCTTAACTTGAGTGTTAAGAGCTCTCATTGTGACCATCAACTTCCCAACATGAGAAAATTCCACGGTGTCTCCGTGATCACTAACCTCTTCCAATGCCGGCATATCTTCAAACTCATCCTCACTGTTAGTCACCACTTCATCATTGCGCAAAATTATGGTCCTTTTGTTTGGGTACTGAGAAGAGATGTGGCCCTTCCCTAAATACCTAAAGCACTGGATATCCCGATTTTTGGTTGTTTGTGATTCTGCCTCTGGTGCTGTCCTACTAGTATTTTCATCCCTTCCTTTTAGTGCTTCAGTTCTCCCTTTCGAATCAGCTCCATCCCCTTTGTTTTCCCACCTCGGTTTCCAATTTGAGTTAGAACCTGAATTACCCAAAGGTTGCCTGGTTGTTCCCTTCCTCTTCAACTGTCTCTCCACCATCATGGCCACATGCAACATGTCTTCCAACTCCACATAATACGACAATTCCATCACATTAGCTACCTCCCTATGCAACCCATTCAAGAATCTAGTCATATTAGCTTCTCGATCTTCCTCTACATTTGCCCTAATCATCAAAATCTCCATCTTCTTATGATAGTCTTCTACACTCCTAGACCATTGATACAAACTCTGCAGTTTCTGATGGAGTTCCCTGTAGTAATGACTAGGCACAATTCGTTTTCTCATCACCGCCTTTAATTCATCCCAAGTATTGATAGGACTCTCCCGATTTCGACTCCGTGAAGTAACCACTTGATCCCACCAAGTGATGGCATAATCAGTGAATTCTAACACCACAACCTTCACCTTCTTATCCTCCGAATAGTTATGGCAATCAAAAATCAACTTCAGCTTTTTCTCCCAATCTAGATATGCCTCGAGATCACTCCTACCCTTAAATTGTAGAATTGTCGTCTTCACATTACCCAAATTGCCATCAACTTCACCTCCATGATTATTTCAACCCTGCCGTTCAAACCTATCTCCTCTATGTCTCGTTCGTCCCATCTCAACTCCTCCATACTCATCTTCACCCCATTCACTACTGATCTCATGCTCATCCATCCTAGGAACTCGCCTACCCATTTTCCTATCATGAGGTACATCCACCGGTAGTCCTCTTCTAATATTCGTCACCGAAGTTCTCAATTTTTCCATATTCTTTCCCATATCCAACAACAAACGCTCAAACCGATCCATCCTATCATTTTGTTTATTGGTTTGATTACTGTACCTCCTGGAATTGGAACCTTCCGTGTTAGACATTCTCTCAATTTCTGTCTCTCCAAGTTTGTTCGGAATCACTCAATTAGCTTTTACCCTCTAATAATCTCACACTCTGCCTTTTACCACTTAATACTTTCACCAAGCGCTGCCAAAGACAACAAAGAACTTACCGGATCAAACTTGTGAAATAAAAACCGATATGAGAAAGAATGTGACTCAAGAGTATGTAGAAATTGAAAAAAAATGGGAATAAAGGGTTTAAAGAACTCAATGGAAATTTTAAACTTGAATTGGACACAACTTGAATTACGAGATTTAGATAGTGAATCAGAGTTTGAAGAAGTGTTGGTAGCAATCAAACAAAACTCATTAAATTTTTTTTGGCGGTACGGATAAACATTACCGTACGTGAACAGTAATTTTTTTTAAACACAAGATTGCACTACCAACAAAGAAAATATGGATCTAGGAAGAAAAAAATGAAGAACGACTCAAGAACAAGAAGAAAATTGAAATTTAAGACTTAACAAAGAAACTAATGGATAGAACCTGATTAAATTGGAGTCAAAACTTTGATAGCAACTGATGTAAACCTCGTAGCAATGGTGACTACGAAACCCACAATTAGATTGATGCAGAACCCAAGAACGCCAATGAGAACCTAGTTTTGGACTTGAACCCAACGAAATGAACCAAAAAATCCAACGATAACAAAGATGCGCTGAATCCCTTGATTACACAATGAAAAAAACCTCGTTCCAATGTTTGAACGCACAAGAATTAGATTTTGGAAGTTCGATTTGTTGTTCAATGAAGAACAATGTAGAAAGCAAAAAGCCTTTCAATTAATTCAATGTTAAAACTTCTTAATGTAACAAAAGTGTTAAGTATTCATACTAGAACTCTAAACCTAGTAGAAAACATGCATAAGGCAACAAATAATGTCAAAATATGGAAATAATTAGAATTCTAGTAAAAAAGGAAACAAATCGCTTAAAAAATGTTGCTACAGGACGACCTTTCGAACGTCCGGTTGGCTCGTCTGGATCCCCAGAACTTTTCTACCCGACGTCCGGTAGATCTCGTCCGGTAGAGCTGCTCTCGTCCGGATTGGTAGAGGATTCAACTCTTAGGCTACCGGACGTCCAGTTGATCCCCTCGCGTCCGGTTGGCCAGGGTTTTCTTCGTCCAACTTTATTACGTTGATCTAAGTCTTTTCGGCCTTCGACCCCAAAATGAAACTTGCTCCATTTTGCGTCTTGAACATGGTTTCATGAATTGTGTCCTTGACGAGCATCCCTAATGCCTCTTTGACTCATTTTGCTCTCGATCGCGTCATTGTCCCTTCTTTGATAATCAACGGGTCTCGATTTGGACTTGCATTCATGACTCCCGCATCCTGGATCATATCATTTTTTTTAATTATTAAATCGACGTTCAAATTTTGAATGGTTTTTTAACTAAGCTTTTTTTTTTTGGATTTGTTGTAAGGTAAAATAATTTAAAGTAGGTGTAGGATACTGTTTGACTTCACAGCTCTTTTACCACATGTCATTGATGTTCAAACCCTACATTAAAAATGGAAATTAGCTAAGCCCTGTTTGGTTTGGAGAAAAATCAGACTTTTCGTATATTTTCATATAAATTGATAAAAAAATATAGTTGAAAAGTTGATAAACGACCTTACTATTGCGACCATTGATTGTCGATGGTGGTCAATAACCGGCCTAGCTCACCAACATTCTTGAATTCACCATTCTGGCTTAGCGTATGTTTTACTTCAACACTTCTTTTGACATACCGCCCCTTTCACGGACACTGAAATTTGAAGGCATTTCGATTCTTTTTGCCATTCTTGCTTTGTGCAGTACCGCAACTTCTCAAACGGATTGTACATGACATTACATACACAAGATACTGCCCATTTCACAGACACTGAAATTTGAATACAATTTTCTCAAATTTTCTTTAGTATTTAAGATAAAACATTTATAACCAAACGCTTTAAGGTAACCAATATTGAGAACTCTATTTTTCAAAGTTCATATGATGTTTTTTTTCTGAGTAATTAAAACCCTATTTACAATACAACAAGTAGTGTTAACTACTTTAGCTCAAAAATATTTTGGTAAAATATTTTTATTATGTATAGTTCTAGCGAATTCTTACAATGTGTGGTTCTTCTTTTCTTCTACATCATTTTGTTGAGGAGCTAAATTATGTCCATAGTTATTAACATTGCAAAAATTATTAAATGCAATATTGTTAAAATCTCTACCTTGAACATTTTTACAAAAAATATTTAAATGCATTCAAAGCTTCATCTTTTAAGTTCAAAAATAGGATTCAAGTAAATCTAGAAAAGTCATTAATATGACAAAAGCATAATGTCTACCACTTAAGCTTACGGTTCAAAATGGTCCAAAAATATGCATGTAGAGAAGTTGTAAATGTCTTGTAGTTGAAGAATCTTGTTTTAATTTGAGAGAGCTATTAATTTGCTTTCAAAATTAACATACATAACAAATTTTATTTTTCTCAAATTTCAAATTTGACAAACTTTTAACAAAATAATTTTTGAAAATTCTTACTTAGATTTCTTATAAACATCACTTCTTTAGATGTAGTATCATTAATAAGACATTTGAAAGAATCAAATTTTATATGATAACCTTATCACATAATTGACTAATGCTAAACAAGTTATGTTTGAAGTTATCAACTAATAGGACATTTTCAATAGAGAAAATTGAATGATTACCAATATTTTTATGTCAATGATTTTTCCTTTGACATTATCTCTAAAAGTGACATGACCTCCATCCTTTTTTTTCAAGCACCTACAAGAAATAGTTTAATTTTTGACAAAGCATAGCAAGAAAACCTTAAGCAATGACGAATGCAAAGAGAAGACTGGTAGCTATATTAATACTTTATGCTGCTGACCTTATTTCCAGTGGAAATATTTCACTTGGAACGACCCATCCCAATGGTCCCCATGACAAACAAAAACCAGCAACATATACACAAATTAATATCAAACGATTTGGTACTTAAAAAAAATAAATTGGCAACTGGTAGTTTAGCATAACATACATGCCCTCTATTAATCGATTTGTATTTTTTTTGGAATACTTGAATACTGGATGATATAGGAAACTATACTAATTTCAAATCTTATGATAAAACCCTGAGACTATTCTTTCGAACATAACTTTCAATCAATACAAAAAAATGATAACACTAATATCAACATAGCACCTCAAATTCCAAATTTATCTGACGCATAAAATTGAAGGAAGCAGCAGAAATGAAAACTTCAAAAAATCAATCTAATCTAATGAAAAAGGAATTTACCTTCACTCACAGGAAATGGAGAACTACAGAATGGGAAGGCGGAGGTGAGAGAGAGTTAAATTCGTTCAACTTCGATAACTCTTCCTGATGAGGTCTCGACCATGAATCTGTAAAGTACTTGTCCAGCTGAGGATCTAACATTTCAGGAACCCACAGTTCAACACCCCAACTACATGATTCAAAAAGCAATTTCTGACAAGGACCTCACTGATTAATGGGCTCGAGACCAATATTGATACCATTTGAACAACAACCTCAAGATTGCGAGGCGTAGGAGTAGAGAGATTGAAGGAGAGGGAGAGATCAGAGATGGCACAGATTGAGAGCGAGAAAGAGAGAGGAGAAATTAATTTACGGCTGAGTTTTGATTATTCACAGTGAGAGGGGTAGGAGTGAGAGACGAGTGAGAGGTGATGATAAGAATTGAAGAAAAAATTAGGGCAGGTTTGATTTTGATGAGGTTTTTTATTTTTTTTATTTGGACTTTTCGCAACGTTCATCCGAATGTTACGAAAGAGGACTTTTAGCAACGTTCAAATGAACGTTGCAAAAGAGAACTTTTCGCAACGTTCATCGCACGTTGCAAAAATTTTCACTTTTCGCAACGTTCATCGCACGCACCTGAACGTTGCAAAAAGTCTCCTTTCACAACGTTCATTTGAATGTTGCGAAAATGGGAACTTTTCGCAACGTTCATCTAAACGTTACAAAAAGTGAAACTTTTCGCAACGTGCGATGAACGTTGCGAAAAGTAGTATTGGCAACATTCTTTTAAAGAATGTTGCTAAAACTCAAAAAAGTTAACCAATTGCAACATTCACTTACTAGAATGTTGCCATAGACTCCTTTAGCAACATTCATTGATTGAATGTTGCATTTTAAGTGTTGCAAAATGGCTTTTTTGTTGTAGTGATAAGATTTGACCCAATCAAATCTCGTCACATCATTTGTTAATAAATTAATCTGTAAGTTATAATATACATATAACACAATCAAAAAAATTGTATAATCAATAGGTAGTTATTGGCTGATCACCCATCTCTTAAAATCACACCATTCAAGTTCAGGTTTCTTTATAAACAATAATTAGAGCCCAATTCTAGATTAAGAAGGCTCATGCAGTCTAATTACCCCATGTTTGCTCCCCGTTATAATGAGATTTTTCAATAGTAATGTTTTGAAGAATGTACGATTAGGGATAACAATTTGGCTCATCGGCTAGGGCCGCCCGTACCTCGTCTTGGCTCAAGGCTTAGTAGAACCGAGTCAAGGCTCAAACCAAGCCCATTTTGGGGAGTCAGCCCCAGCCAACCACTGTGGCTCGTTGGCTTGGACCGTCCATAGCTCGTCCCGATTCGAGGCTTAGTAGAACCAAGCCAAGGCTCGGGCCAAAAAAATAAAATTAATGGTCAGTAAGTCTTTTAAATTCGTTGATTATCTAAAATTACGAGTCTCCTAAATACGTAAATAGCTTCCACACAAAGTGTATTGGACGATCAAATGAGTTGGTCTTTGGTCCCTAACACAAAATTTCTTGGACAGTAGAAGGAACTAGTCGTTGGAAGTGTCTTGGAAGGTCGAATGAGTCGATCCTTGGTCCTCAACACAAAGCGCCTTGGACAATCGAATGAGTCGGTCCTTAATCATCAACACAAAGTGTATTGGAAGGTCGAATAAGTCGATCATTGGTCTCCAACACAAAGTGCCTTGGACCGTCGAAGGAATAAGTTCTTGGTTCTCAACACAAAGTGTCTTTGAAAGTCAAAGGAGATTGTCCTTAATCCTCATCACAAGTGCATTACATAGTGAAAGGTAATAGTCATTGGTCATCAATGTGCACGAAGAGGTTTGGAATTTTAAGTATGTTTATAAACAAATATTTTTTGAACTCCTAAAATGATTGCAGTAGAAAAATTTAAAATTTACACCAACGAAATATCGAACCTCAAAATTCCTGAGTTGCTTTAAAAGTTGAATCTCTGAAAAAAAAAATGAAGAATGTAGTTTCGATTTCATTAAAACAACCATAGAAAAAAATAAATAAATAATAAAAGATTTCTGCCAACGACCGTTTCTACCCCTGGCGAAATTGTGTTATTATATTAAAAAAAGGGAGAAAGGTAGGGATGTCAAATGGGGCCGAGCAGCTTGTCGGCTCGGTCGCTCGACTCGTGAAAATGAGCTCGTGGACGGTTCGAGCTCGTAAAAAAATGAGTTTGAGCGGATCGGGCTTCTTGGCGAGCCGATTTGTCTAGGCTAGCCAGGAAACGAGCCGCTCGTGTCTCGTTAAATAAAGTAACCAAAACGGTCATTTTTTAAAAAAAGTGATCGTTTTGGTCACTTTTTTCAGTGATCGTTCTGGCCATGGAATTTTTTTATTATTATTTATTTTTAATTCTTTTTCCTCCTCAATTTTTTCTTCCTCTATAAATATAGTGAAACTTTTCCATATTCTTCACCATACCAACATTAACTACTCTTAATCTCTCACTCTCTAGTCTCTTCCACAATTATCAAAATTATATACAATCTATATTCATTTTTACAATTTTGTCGTCTTCAATTTCAGTTATTCGATTTCAATTATCACATACTGCTTTGAAGTGCTTCTTTAATTTCTTTCTTCACAATTTAAAAATGGATCCACAACCCATTTGTTGAGGGCTTGTTCGGTATCGGTGGTGAATCACATGTGATGCCGCAAAGTCAATTTCAGAATCAATTTTTCGGTCTAAATGAAGTATCGATTCCTGAAGATATTCCAAATATGGCTGCTCATGAAAGCCATAATCCAAATTATTCAATTGATTTGGATGATGTTGATGTTCCTGAAGCGGAACATGAGGAAGAACTTGAATTAGTTTTATAACATGTTGATAATTCAAACTCTACTTACTTATTATTAAAGTCATGCATTAAAGTCATGAGAATGTTTTGAACATTTAACAACAGAGTTAGTTTTATAACAATACGCATATTTGAAACGATGATGACACTATTTTGAATGAATCTGATTGGCTTTTAACTTTAAAAGTTAAAAAAAATTTGACAAATTTTTATGACTCTACAAATATTTTATCGGGAGTTTATTATCTTACTAGTTGTATGGTGTTTGGACGTCTTTATATAATTACAAGGACATTTCATAAATACAAAAATGACCCTGATTTTAGTGCATTATATATTCTATGAAATTAAAGTTTAGAAAATATTGGGAAGACTTGACAATGTTGTTTCCCTTGGCATGCATCATGGACCCCTGATATAATATATCAGGAACTAAATATGTAATTAATCAGATTTTAAGAGTTTTAACCTTTGGTACACCTATCACGTATAGAAATTTAGAACAAACTTTATTTGAAATGTATGAATTATATGCAGAACGAATGTGTACACATATTAATCGAGTACCCCCTGCACCTACTTCTTCACTGATATTGAAGAAGATGACGCTAAAATAGTAACTTTATTCAAAGGTATTAACATGTATAGATATGATGTAAATGCAATAGGGACATCTAGTAACACTTTATATTCTGCATGTAATCAAACATGAGACTCAATTTCAAATACATTGCTTGCTAAATTAATCGATTATTTTAATCATAATATGTCTACCAGCAAAATAATTAAAAGAAGTTTAGAAGAAGTTGTTGAATTCTGGGGAAAGTACGAACGATGATGGCTAGTGATTTTTGCAATTGCAAAGACCTACTGACTAGGCGTGGCCGTGGGTTGGGTTTTGCCTCAACCCAAACCCAACCCAACATGGTCGGTTTGATGTAAAATCAAACCAACCCAACCCATGTAAATGTTGAAACCCAACCCAACCCAACCCAATCAAATGTCGGTCGGGTTGGGTTGGGTTGGTCGGTTTAGACAACGTATAATTTATTATCATATATTCAAACAAAATCAACCCGTTATACGTCTAAAGTATATAAAGGGGCATTTCCACTAAAAATTACTATCTAGAATCTAGATATAAAAAAAAGGAAATTTGATATCCAAATGGAAACTTAATGCTGGAGTGAAGTTTAAGAAGAATGGATAACTTTAAACATAGCAATTAGCAAGATCTCAGGAGTGCAACTCGCTTAATCACTAGATACTACAAAATAATTACCACTAGAGAGTACAAAATAATTCTAAGTTCTTAGCAAAATCTGGGACATCTAGATATAATATAAGCTTCCATATCCCTGGGTTTTAGCACTGATCCAAGAATCACCCCATATGTATACTGCATGGTTCCAGACAAGCACAACTGTAGCTTTGGGGTATGCTTTAATCTACAAAACAAGGATCAAAAATCATTTTTCATGGAAGAAACTGATTATTTTGGTAGAATAAGCTGATCCAAATTCTTCAGTAATCCAATTGTTTGTTGAAATTCCATTTTCCAATTTCAAACTCTGATTATCACACACGATAAAAGAAGTAATCCAAATATCTAATCAAAACAAAACAGGATTACAATATGAGATTATGTGCTAAATTGATATCTTTCAAATGGCAACAAAAATATGATATAAAAATCTCAAAATGCACTCAGGTGTATGTGATTATTTCAAATTATCCACATCAACATTATTCTCCTATATAAAAATAATTGCTGCATAAATCTTACATAAACATCAATCAAATAGCAAGAAAAACAAAAACCAAATAGTTCCCAACTTAGCTTTTGTTTCACAAAACGAATGTAGTGTTGCAAGGATATAATAAGAACGAACGTAGAACCTTTACTTGCAAAGAGAACTACACAAACAGCAGAACATTCGTTTAATAGAGAAAAAAACTCTGATTAAGACACATAAAATAACTGATTAAAAAAAGTCGGAATGAAATAAAATTGAACTTTGGCAATAGTTACAAGTCTGTGAACAAGTAATGAAAAGTTTCTCTTGACAAAGGAAAATATATTAGAATCAGAGTCAACAAACCTCTGGTTTATATCTTTTAATAGTGGTTAATTTTATTAAACTAATTTATTCAAACACATCTCCTCCCTCTTATCTTATTTTGTACATGGAGACAAATCCACATTCAGTTTCTATACACATCACGAGGCAAAACAGCAGTGAGAAAGATAAATAAACCTTTTCAACTCTATTCAATACAATTTTGCAAAGCTAAACCGGGGTGTTCAACTTGAGATGGAGAAAGCACATAGAAAATTTACTCTACTCAAGACTAGCGTATGAGTAGCAAGATTTAGAAGTAAACAAGTCAACATTAGAAGCAAACAACTATTACTATTTGGTTAGATAAAAATGTAATTCACAAAAGAAAAAGTGAATAATAGTCTTCTAATGTAATAAGCTACAACAAAGAGTTGGAAGTATACCTTCGGGCCCGTTGTCCTCTTCAGTTGATTTTGAATTCATTGATTCTAAAAGTTCATACATTTGGTCATAATGCTCAACATCTTCCATGCAAAAACCAACCAAGTTCAGAGAAGCATTCAACCAATTTTGAGTGCATACTAAGACCTCGACCATCCTAGGACTTAAGGAACTATGGAAAGGATCAAGTATCTTTCTTCCAGTACTAAATGCACTTTCTGAAGCAACAGTTGACACTTAAATTACCAACACATCTTTGGCCAAATTGGACAAGACACCATATTTACTTCTGTTAACTTTCCACCAATCTAGAACTTCAAAATCCTTTTTCTCTATACTTTCACGAGCATCCAATAAGTATCGTTCCACATCATTTTTTTATCTCAACCGAATCCTTTATTGCTTTTTTTTCCATAAATCTACTAAGACGGGCGTCACGTATAGAAGAAGAACTTCCTTTATATGCATTGATAGAACTTGCAGACTCCTCGGTTGACACTTTACTACTTCTGTCAATGCTTTCATGACGTATATACCACTCATAAATATCCATCAGATCAGCTTTCAAAGACTTCATCATGTTACTAACAACTTTCTCATCCATATATAGATCATTCAAACAATATTCAATGTAATCCATTTTGTATCTCGGATCAAGGATAGTAGCAAAAAGCAACAATTGATTCATATTGTCCATTTGACCCCAATACTTATCAAACTTGTTTTTCATGTTAGTCGCCATTTCACGCAAAAAAAAAAAATTTCACTTAATCTCCATTCATCCAATTCAATTACAAGATTACAAATTTCATAAAGATAAGCACAAACACTAACTTGTAATGAAGTACTAAAAGTCAAAGTCACATTATAGAAATTTTGAAGAAATTTAACAAACACAGATGCACTTTCCCAATCTAAACTTGACGGAGGTCCACCCCTCCTTCTACTACCTTTATCTTCTCGAAAGTAATGCAAATACTGAGCATCCTCCTCTTCTAACCTATCGAAAGCTTTTTCAAATTTCAATGTTGTTTGCAACATCAAGTAGGTAGAGTTCCACCTAGTTGGAACATCCAAAAACATAATAGACTTGCAATCAATCTTCTCTTTCCTAGCACACTCCTTCAATTTTTCATACCTAGTTGGAGAAGATTTCACATATTTGATTGCACTGCGAATATTTACAATGGAGTCATGTGCTTCCCTCAACCCATCACCAACGATCAAATTGATAATGTGTGCACAACATCTCAAATGCAAATACCTCCCTTCTAGAACACATCCATCCCTATCCCAAGCTACTACCTTTCACCTAAGATAAGAAATGGTTGTGTTATTAGAGCTTACATTGTCAATAGTGATTGCAAAAAAAATTTCAATCCCCCAATCATGCAAACAAGTCTCAATCATTTTTCCAATAGTTTCTCCCTTATGATTTGAAACAACACAAAAATTCAAAATACGCTTATTAAGCGTCCAATTGGAATCAACGTAGTGTGCTGTAAGAGTCATGTAATTAACATTCTGAATAGAAGTCCAAGTATCAGTTGTAAGGGAAACCCTTTGATGGTGAAAATGAAAGGCATCTCTCTATTTCAGTTTTTCATCCAAATACAACTGATAAATATCTCTAACGAGTGTCCTACGAGGAGGGTGAAAGTGAGGACATGCTACACTACAAAAGAGCCTAAAACCACGAGCTTCGACAAACCTAAAAGGTAATTCATCCAAAACTATCATTTTAGCACATGCAAGTCTACACTCTTCCTTGCTTTGACCAACAACAGTAAGATTGCTCCCTCCACCCTCTTTGTTGGTCTCAAATGATAAGGTTTTCTGCTTCTTATCCACCAATCTACCTGGATACTTCTTACATTTATTTGTCAGATGATTACTCAATGTACTAGTATCACACTTCTTAGTGCCACAAGCATAATCTACTCTACAATAATTACACTTACACCTAACATCTGGATCATCCTTTGGGCCTAATAGAGTGAAGTGATCCCAAACAAAAGAAGCTAACCTATTATCTTTTCGTTTACCCAATGTTGACGGTGCATGTAGAGGAAGACCAGATTGTAAATCTATGGCATTTGAATCTGATTGAGCTTGTGGGCCAGTGCCACTTTCTTCCCGTACATCCATATCTACCAACATATTCCACAAAAATTATTAATAAACTAGAATATCAATTGAATACTAATATTGCACATATCACTCACCATGTGATGCTGAACAAGATATCGGATTATGTCTTGGACACGTGAAGAAATCAGAATAGATGTGAAACCAAGAAACACTTTGCACTTGAAAGACCTTCTGTAAGTTGGGTCCCTCTCCTCTTCAATGCATTCTTCTGTCAGATTCTCATCTGAAAGCCTCCAATCTAGCTTCAACCACAATAAATCCATCATAATTAGTCATAAGCATACTTTAAATTCCATAAACTTATAATACTCAGGGCAAAACATACTCCAAAATTCACAAAGTAAAATTTATAGTCCTTAAAAACTATGGTATTTTGATATTGAATTTAACATTTCATTCTATGTTCGTGAGGCCATTTAATATCCATTTAAATTTTTAATGAATGTTAATTGCAGTTTCACTTGAACAAGTGAACTGGCCCTTCATAAATTGAACAAGTGAACTGTGGGGTCCTATGTTAACATCCATATACTTGAACAAGTGAACTGTGGAAAAATATCTGCAGATACCTAGCCACATAAAATTCAACACCTTTCAGAAGTACTGGCACTTCATAAATTTTGCTCCTAGTATCAGCTAAATAACTTATTAGGGTATGGCCTAAATAGATACATATCAGCAAGTACTGTGGTGGATAATGGGTAAAGCTTAACAACACAACACCACAAAAGGAAGCTCCTTCAGTTCGTGACCCTAGAAAATAAAGTCAAATGAAGACTTTCTTTCCTGCCTTTTCATTTTGAAACAACTTTTCCTCAAATATTTTTCAACAAACTAGCACACTAAAAGTCAATGTTAGGTGGCAATTTGATCTCTTTGTCTTCCTTTTTGGCTTGTTTTCCTATTTCCTGAATACAGTTAATTCAATCCTACTCTAGAATTTTCTAATCATTTTATCCGTAGCCAAAAAAAATAAAATAGGCTCAACAACCACTAGGTCTAAGGGATAAAGAGCTCAGATGTAAAACACCTAAAAGAATATTCAACCATTCAAGAGTCCAAGTCAAGCACCCATGTGATCCAACTGACTATTAACTGGATTGATCCTCTTTTTTATTTTTGTGAATTGTGATGGACAAAAGGCAGACAATTGCTGGCAATCAACGAGTGATTTGCACCAATCTTTACTGTTGGACTAATCTATTAGTAAAAAAAAAATCCCATGTTATAAAAAATAAAAGAATAAAAATAAAATTATCTTAAACCACTTTAGACCTTATGAAATAAATAAAGAACTGAGACTGAAAATACAAAGAAAAAAAAACTTTAAACCTAGTTCATACTTCATAAACAAATCATACATTCAAAATTGAACTTCTGCAATGAATTAAATCACCAAAAACAGCAAATCCCATAAACTATTTTCACAGAAATCACAAAATAAAGATTCTAAAAAAATAAAATAATAAAATATGAAGACGGAGACGGCGACGTGATGCTCAGACCATTTCAAGCTGGGCATCATATTCATTTATCATCTAAAAGCATTTATTCCAGATTTCATTTCACATTTCAAAGCCTCCATTGTTTATACAAAGTAATATAGAAAAAGATGTTGGACTCAAAACAGAAATGCCGAAAGAAATGAAGAAAGTACCTTAGAAGTTCTTCGTCGGCGACTTGAGAGAAATCGACTCGCGACTGGCGAGCGTGAAGAGTATATTGGCCTTTGGAGAGTGGAGAGATTCTGAAGAGTGAAGAGTGAAGAGGTGAAAAAGTGAGAGACGGGCAGCGGCTTGTTGATTAGGTTAGAGTTTTTTTTTTTATCAATTTACAGTCTTTTTGCCCTTTTTTTAAAAATTGGATTGGGTCGGGTCGGTTTAGATCGGGTTTAGTGTGCTAATCCATAACCCGACCCAACCCGACCCGATTGACCAACCCAGAACCCGAAACCGACCAGTTTGGGTTGGTTTGGTCGATTTTTCCGGTTCGGTCGATTTTTTGCCCACGCCTACTACTGACACCTCTGGTTAACACTATAGTTTCGGAGTCTACTTTTAGAGCAGGTAAAAGAGTTTTGTACAAGGTCAAGTGTAGCGACCGAGAATTTTAACTTATGTTTATTGAAAAACGTGTCGCTAAATCTTAAACCCGAGTTTTAAACGTAAAAGTGCGTTCGTCTAGCCGTTGTTAGACTAATTTAAATTTAGCGAAATCCAATTTCAAATATTTTAATTTATTTAATTCCTTATCGTTTTAAATCCGAATTTAATACGATAGATTATTATTATTTCGGGTCCAATAATTCATTAGTCCAAATAGGATTTTTTGCCCAAATTCTCTAGGTCCAATTAGACAATTCTCCCGGCCCAACTTCTGGACCGTTTACAGCCTAGGGATTTGTGCCCTAGACTAGTCCTACTGTATATATATACCCCATCTCTCCCCCCCTCAACCTCACTCACGCAGCCAGCAGTCCAAAGGGTAAGACATCTGCTCCCAATTTTCATCAACACCACCTCCAAACCCAGCCACAGCCGTCCATGACCACAGACACCATCAACACCACACGAGCTCCACCACTGCAGTCATCCATCTATCCTACAATCCACACCATTAACTCCAACCTACAGTCTATTGCACACATCCACAGCCCCAGCCCCAGTCGAACCACCACCACAGCCACCTCCTACAAGCCACCGCATTAACGCCACCACCACCTCACTGCACCAACACCTCCTGCAAGCCACCACAAGAACACCCAAATTCACCTACCGTCCCCGACTTCGAACCGCCACCCACACCAAACGGACAGCCCAGAAATCAACCCAAAAATCAACCCCAAAATCGAGCCCAAATCAAAAATCAAAACCCAGAAATAAGGAAATCCATAAACTTACCTTATACATCGACCCATCTTCCAACCGACGCACCGCCGGAAAGTCCAAGAAAATTGCACCTCCAAGCCTCGGTCTCGCTGTCCAACCCGAACGCCACCCGAACACCAAACCACCCAACCATCACCCCCACACCACCGGCGTCCCCACGCGACGTCGGCGCTGGCGTCGCCGGCCGGAATCGGAGGAAGGGGCGAAGCCCCCTTCCCCGTCGCCTCCGTCGCCTCTCCTCTCTCTCTCTCTACTCTCGAACGCAAGAAAGAGAGAGAGA
This sequence comes from Osmanthus fragrans, assembly GCA_019395295.1. Lineage (NCBI taxonomy): Eukaryota > Viridiplantae > Streptophyta > Magnoliopsida > Lamiales > Oleaceae > Osmanthus > Osmanthus fragrans. Next base: position 10,376,825 of record CM033361.1, read on the forward strand.
GAGATATGTTTTTTTTTTAATTAAATTTGATTTTCAAAAATTACGATTTTAGCCCTAGAGTTTAGAAGTTAGTTAATTTCAGTCCTAGAGCTTTAAAGTTTGGTATTTTAAGTCCTAAGCTATTTAAAAAGGTTATTTCTGTTCTTAAGTTTATGTTTTAAAAAAATCAGCCCACAAATTTCGAAAAAGTCCATTTCAGTCCCTGAATTCTCATTTTCAGTTTTAACAAATTTTCAATTTAGTCCCTATTTTAGAAAAGTTCAATTTCATCCCTTAAACTTTTATTTTCAGTTTTAATAAATTCCGATTAAGTCCCCAAACTTTATTTTTTTTATCGTTTTCAATCTTTTAAAAATTTTGAAACAATAATTCAAAATTTATTTTCTATTTTTGGCTAGATGAAACGTACGAACGATTGAGGAACTGAGATTTTTCTTCCAGCTCCACTTTTCACGCAAATCGAGATAGATTGAGGTAGACTCGCCCCCATTAATTAGTTTAGATTATAATTGCATGTATTATGTGATTTTATGTGATTTATATGCTTTAATGCATAAGATGAGAATCTCTTATGAGATAGATTATGTTGTTATGCTTGTCGTAACTTATATGCTTGATTGCATGAGAAGAAATAGAATCTCTGATGAGATAAGATGATGTTATGCATAACTTACTTGCTTAAATGCATGAGATAGACTACCCACACCCTATGATTTTAAAGAGCCTATGATTTTTCAAAGAAAATAAGCCCATGAGAATATCACTGTATAGATTGCATAATTATGTGTTCAATTATTCTGTAAATTAATTACTGGCGATGAGTCTACTGAGTAGTTCTTCGAAATGCTCATTCCACTATTTTAACCATATTTGCAGATTTTGGAGACGGCCGAGTTTGATGGACAGTGGTGATGTGGACGAATTAATATAGTTAATTGTTTTTAATTTAATTTTTAAATTTAACTCATTTGAACGTTATGAACATATTTTGTCGTTTCCGCTATTTCAAACTTGAGTTTACAGTTTAATCAATTTTCCTTAAATTTATTCAAATGAGATTTATTGCCGTTAAGTTCACAAATTTTAAATGTGATGTTTTTAAAAGTTAGTTATTCCGCCAAACTTTTCAGTTAAGTTAGGGCAAAGAGACGACGACGTAGCGTTCCGGGTCCGCGGAACTCGGGGCGTTACATCAAGAGCCGACTAAAAGAGGATATTTTGGAAGCATTAATGTGCATGAAGGATTGATAGATGCTCATTTTCGACTACAAGATAAATATGCTGAAATTGCATGTTCTCAGATAAGTGATATTTAATTTAACCATATTATATTAATCAAAATTTGTTATTTTGTAATATCGTTTTTCATTATCTTTAAAAAATTGTACACGTAACAAGTTGTTCGTGTATAATTTTTAACTCCACCTACCTGAAATTTAAGTAGCTAGTCCCAAACCCGAATAAATGGAGAGGGTTTATATTTTATCTATTTTTATTTAAAAAGCTTGAGGGTCGAGTTGAGCTTGACCTTCATGTAACCTCGGCTTGTTACAAACCAGCCACGAGCTCGTTTGCTAAGCTGGTTCGACCTATTGTCATTCCTAGAAAAAGGAAATCAATTTGGAATTGGTTTCTGCAAATAAATTAATTAACTAAATGGTTTTGTGCTAAACCAATTTTTTTGTACAGAAACCTACAATTGGTTATAATTTCAAATAAAAAAAGGGAAAAGGTTAGAGAGAGAGAAAATAAACCTATTCCTTTTCTTTACCTTTATTTGCAAATTTAACTTATTTGTTTCCAAATCTCACAATTTGTTCATATCAATAGGTGGGTATTGAACTTCACTTAAACCCCTCTTACCGTTAAGGATAAAAAAAACCTGTTCAAAATCAAATTAGTTATAGATTGTATAAAAAAAAAATTTGAATAAAATTCACGTAAAAAAAATATCCTTGTTCTCAAATATAAAGGGTAAGGATTCATTCCAAATCAAATTCATAGTTTATTCTCAAAATTTTCATTGGTATCAATTTACTAATGGGAACTTTGAGTCCAAATCAAATTATTATTTTTAAATAATTAAATCAAGATTTAGTAATATTTCTTTCATAATAAATAAATAAATCAAAAGGGAGACATTTGTAGACAAAAAAATAAAAAATAATAATGGATTGGATCGATCTAAATAATTTGCCTAATTGAATTTATTATATCAAAGTCTACTAAAGCCCATCCTATTATTATTATTATTATTATTATTATTATTATTATTATTATTATTATCAAAATCCACAATTATTCAATTTTTATGTTTAATTAAAGATAATTGGGTGGTTACCAAATTGGTTATGAATTTTCCCTATAAATAGGTCAAAATGTCCATAAAATTTCACAAGTGAAAGTGCAGAAGAAAATAATGAAGTACTAAAAACATCTCGAAGCCGGAGGAAGAGGAAAAATCCTCCCAACCTCAAAATTTTCTTCAAATCAAGCACGTCCAAGTCAAATCCAAGAACTTCAAAGTCTTTTTCAAATCAAATCAAATTCAAGTCTAACTCCAAGTCCCAAAATGTAAATTCAAGCCCCGTAATTCAAGTACCGAACAAGTCAAGTTCTTTACGAATCAAATTTTCAACAAATCGCGAAGTCTAATATTTGAGTCACATGGCCCCTTGCATTCAAACATTCAGATGTTCTTACAGTTCTGCGATTAAAAGAAGATTAATATCCACTTGTATTTCTTAAAAATACAATTTATAACAATTTTTGTAATTTAATACACGAATTTTTTTATACAACCATCTTTAGCACTAGGTATGTTAATCTTAGTACATGATTTTCGAAACGGACTTCCAGGCATGGTTTATGTATGATGAAGTTCTTGATCGTTGATCTTTTATTGGTTGCGATCTCTTGAAGAATTGTTTGTGTCACTCTATGTCAAATAATCATGTTTTCTATTAACGAAGCCAAATTCGAAAAAATTAACGTTTCTAGGAACATGTAAAAACCACCCTTGAACCCTCATAATAGCGTATGTTTCCTATTATTCATCACATGGTATTAATGAAGAATCCAGTCTAAACCCATTTTATAGACCTATTATTTGGGAAAAAAATCACATGACAGGTGTATGGTATACACCAAATCACAAATCAGGTCTATAGTTTCAATATTCAAAAATTAGGTATTTCACGCAATCTCTCTCCATATATATATATATATATATATATATATATATATATATATATATATATATAAAAGAATCTGTTACTTCCGTTTCCTATAATTAAGCTCGTTTTTTTTCTATAACAGAACTCCCAAACAATACAAAATCGTCAATCCAAAATTAACATAATCATCTGGATTTCAAATTCCCAAAACTAGGTTTTTGTGTCGATTGATTCTGACAACAAATTGAACTATTTCGTCCCAGGTACAGAGAATTTCGTGAGATACATAATCGGGGGCGATAATCGAGGTAAATATCGCATTGTTATGTTCATCGATTCGAATGTTGTAATGTCGATTTGAATGATATAATCGCGAATTGATCATACAGCCACAGTTTCAAAGAAATGATTCAATACAAGTCATATAACTGATCTTTGAGAATACACAACCCATGTTTCACTATTAGTTTCATGCGTTACGAAATTCATTTGTGATCATGTGTGACATTTTTTTTATCTGATACATTTGTGAACTTTCGTTTGAAGTCGACACTAATACTGGTCCGACATTGTGACCAATGTTATCTTGCTGTGACCTGGTTTACGTGCGACGTATGTGACATTTTTTTCGAAGATGTGACCCATCATCAATTTGTGACTTATATGTCACTTGTGATATTTAGTATTGGACATATGTGACCTGCATTTTAATTGCTCGTGTGGGAGTTTGTTTGATAATGTGACATGATTTAGTATAATTTGTGACCTTTGAGATCATTTAATTTATTCCTTTTGGACGTATGTAACCGATAGTTTTACTGATACGAATGATAGGAATGTGACCTGTATTTCAATGACAAATACCTGCATCGTTTTTAAATGTGACGCATATTTTTTATTTGTGACCTCTGTTTTATTGGTTCTGGTGGTAATAGATCAATCATGTCTGACATGCATTTTGAGTTATATATATATGACTTGTGTTAGGTTTTCAATGTCTGACTTGTTTGGAAAAACGTGACCTGCATTCCATTACGGGCATCCAGTATGAACTCTAATTTGAATCACTTTCAACAAATGTCCAGTATTGACGTTAATTAAAATTTGTAGAAATGGTGTTCGTGCACGTATGTTTATTGAGTAGGCCTCAGACGTCGTTGGCGTTGGTAGACCGCAGTTACAGTTACAGTAACCTTGTGGACACAGTTATGACCGAGCTTGATCTGGATCCTTCAAAGGTAGTAGTCGCTATGAAGTATGTACTGAATGAAGACTTGCCACCAATCAGGATAAGAAATGATAATAATGTGCTATCTTACATTATGCTGAAGGATATGGATCGTGATCCCGCTAAATATCCATTAATCATTGATGTTGCTGATGCAAAAAATGTTAATACATCTATCCAGATGCCGCTTAATGCACATTCTATTGGTGATCTGTGTACATTGTAAGAAATGGCCTCAGACATATGTGAAGCATTAGTTGAAATCACGAGCCACATCTGTGACACAGAAGTTACAGTTGTATCTGTTGCTGATGCTAGAGAGGTAGAAGAAGGTAGGGTCTTCCGTAACAAAGAAATTTTGAAAATGAGCTTGTCCTTTTATGCCTTACACAACATGTTTGAGTTCATGGTAGAACGGTCTGACAATAAAAAATATGTTGTGAGGTGCTGACATGATGGATGCAGTTGGATATTTAGATCGTCAAAATGGGGTAAAACAGACCTATTTAAGATTCGGAAGATTCGTAGTCACACATGTGCATTAAATATAGTGTTGGGGTCACACAGACAAGTTTCAACTGCAATTGTGTCGTCTACCTTAGGTACAAGTACACGTCGTCCCCTACTATATATACTCCAAAGAATATATGTAGTGATATGTTGCATATTTATAGGGTTTATTTGAATTACTCGAAAGCTTGGAGATCTCGCGAGCAAACTTTGAAAATGATTAGGGGTGATCCAACGAATTCATTTGAAAGATACCAATCTTCTTCCACATGCTCAAACAAAATAATCCTGGTACTATCACAGAATTGGAAATTGATAGTCACAATAGGTTCAAATATTGCTTTATGGCACTTGGTGCATCAATACAGAGATGGAAGCATTGTAGACCAATAAGTTGTGGTTGATGGTACTTACTTGAATGAACATTATAGAGGTACCATTTTCACAGCTTGTACACAGAATGTAAATAATAGCATATTTATTCTTGCTTTTAGAATTGGCGATAATGAAAACGACAAATCTTGGAGATGGTTCTTCGAGAAATTGAAAAAAGATGTATGGGTATAGAGAAGGACTGTGTTTTGTATCAGATTGTCACGCCAGTACAAAGAATGCAATAGAACATGTTTATCCGGGAACGTGTCATGGTATTTGTTCTTATCATTTGTTGCAAAACTTGAAATCATATTACGGGAAATCTGGACAAAACATTACACAAGCCTTCAATTCAGCCGTGCGCGCATATACATTGGAAGAATTTGAATATAATATGCGACGACTGAACACAATGAACGAAAAGAATCGTGGTTACCTGTATTGTACTGCAACTAATTATTTTTTCACACTACATAAAAATGGTCACATATGTCATTTATATGATACTCTTCGGTATGATATGTGTTTGCAGACTGATGTTGGACCCGAGAAGTGGTCATGAATTTGTATGCTAGCGAACAGGTATTCTACAATGACGTCGAACATTGTAGAATTGGTCAATACTGTTACAAAAGCAGCCAAGAATTACTCTGTTGTATCATTGCTAGAGTCATTACGGAAAACCATACAATCTTAGTTCTGTAAACATAGGAATGATGCGCATGGAACTTTTACGAAGTTGTTGAGCAATTACGAGAAAATTTTGAGGAGGATGAATGTTCATTTGAGGAACTTGAGGGTAACTTTACATATTATGACCCTGATATGTATGATTGTGACCTGAACTACATGTCTATGGCCTAAATTATATCTATGCACAGTTTATTTATGTGACTTAAACCTTAAGTTCTTAGAATTTATAAAGTTATGTGACCTGAAAATAAGTGCACGTGACCAATTCTGTGACTTTGTTAAAGAATAAATATCAATGTGACATGTAGATCATAACTGTGACATGATCCTTATACGTCTGACCTGACATGACTGTTGTTACATTGAAGCAGGTTTCTCCTTGCAACCATTCAGTGTTTTCTGTCAGCGACGACAATGCCATTTTTGTTGTTGATGTTGAGCAACGTACATGCATGTACAGGATTCTACAGGTAGATTTGTTACCATGCCGACACGCCATGGCTGTATTTGCTCATACAAATAGTGATCCATATGATTATTGTTATTATTATTATACTAGAGATGCTATGTGAATGCTTACTGAGATTCTATATAGCCGGTTGGTAGTCCAGACGAATGGACTTTGTGTGATGAAAATGAAGTTATGTTACCTCCAAACCAGAAGCGAAGTTCTGGAAGACCTACTGAGAAGAGGAATAGATCATCCAGAGAAGGGAAACTAACAATGAAATGTGGCCGTTGTGGAGGACATGGTCACAACCGTAGGAGATGTTCTAGTTTGGTCCCATTATGCTAATAGGAAATAAATAGATGATATAGAGACATGATTGATAGTCTATTATTTGTATTTGAAAGAACACAGTTCAAAATTAACACATGTGATTTGGAAGGACCTATGAATAAAAATTGCACTGAATAGTGTATACTGATTGAAATCAGTGGCAGCTGATTTGGAACACAGCAAAGGATCATATGTGACCTGCTATGAAGCACATATACTGATCTATGACCTAATGTGAATCACATGTCACGTGAAACTATTAAGCAGTGACATGTAATCTGATTTAAAACACATCAAATGATCATTTGTGATATAATCAGCAACACAACACATAAGATATGGATTTGTGACTTAGGGTGATTCACCCGTGACCAAAGTATGAACAGGGTGCACACATCTAATCTGATTTGAAACACACCAAATGGTCATCTGTGAACTGATCCAAAGCACATAATACACAACATAATGACTTGGAAGTGCACACAAATTATTACATATGATTGGGAAGGACCTACGACCAATAATTGCAATATATAGTGCATACTGATTGAAATCACATGTTAACTGGTTTGGAAGACATCAAACGATCATTTGTGACCTGCTATGAGTGAACATTTACTGATCAATGACCTAATGTGAATCACATGTCACATGAAACTATTTAGCAGTGACCTGTGACCAAATAGGATCGAATAGTGCACACATCTAATCTGATTTGAAACACATCTAATCTGTGATTTGATCTGCAACACAGCACACAAGATATAGATATGTGACTTAGGGTGAATCACCTATGACCAAAATATGAACAACTAGTGATAATGATCTGTAACATCTGTGACTCATGAATTGAAACAAATCCAGACTTGTATGGCAGTTCAACAGAACATCAACAATTCAACAGATCATCTGTAACCTGTTGTGAAACACATATATTGATTTGTGACTTGTGACCCTATATTGTTCTAGACCAAAATATGAACAGATATTGCACACATCTAATCTCACTTAAAACACACCAAATGGTCATCTGTGAACTGATCTAGAACACATAGTACACAACACAATGATATGTAACCTACTGATAATGATATGTAACAAAATCTGTCACTCATGTATTGAAACAAATCCAATTTATTACAACAATTTAACAGAACAAATGTAGCATATCTATGAAATATTTTAAGAGTCATAAAAGTTACAAACGACAGCATTAACTTGTTACACAAACGTAATTTCAAATTTCAATCTAAAACAATCCCCTTCCCTTTGTAGGTTTCTTTGCTCTCTTCACGTATATCTCTCGGTGTTTGTACAGTAGTGTGACGATATCAATTCTAGACTTGTTGACATCGAGCTTATCCAGTAGAGAGTGTCTGCCCTCGCGAAGGATGTACAACGCGTATAAAATGACAAAGTCCCACAATCATGACAGAAAAATTCGGAGGGTAAAACTTACCATGACTAGATGGTTCTAGCAGGTATTGAGTCATATGTGAAAATCTTGCCTGCTCTAATGAACGATATGGCTTCTAAATTGTAAGACACCAAGTATCCAGTGTGCTTTATTAGTGGGCAGTAATGGAATGAAAACGTAGTCAACGTCGGCCCATGGTGTGCCCATCGCAAGGCTACTGTTATAACCTCGACCAGGCTTGACTCGGACATGAAAACCTTAGGATCCTTCAGAAAAGCAGGGTATGTGTCTTTGATTTTATTTTGGAACCAAGAGTTCATTGTGATAGCTCGCAACTTTAATTTTTTTCCAAGTTTCACAACCTCACGAATGTAGTAGAAGCACTCATCCATGTGCTGTTTCAACAAAGAATGAATGAACTAATTATGACGTAAAACAATCAGGACAAACATGAGTCAGTGACTTTGTTACAGAGTAAAATGTGACATCTTTTATGATCTCAGTTCATCTTAACAATGTATCCTACAACTCTGTTGCTGTGAACATTAGTTTCCTGCTTTTTATAATCCTTACATACGGTCTGTGACTTATACTAGTAGAGAAATGAAATCATACCACGCTGCTCAGTGAAGACTCTAAATTTATGAGCTCATGGAACCAGGTCTTATGACCTACTAGGAACGTACCAATAACAAAAGCGGGGTTAATAATATCGTCCGCCTCGTTAAACTTTTTCATGTGACCAATATGGAAGATTACGTTACTGAGTTAGGAGTTACTGAGTAATGAACACAAATACATACAAAAAACATGTATACCTATTTCTTGCTTTGTACCCTCTCTGGAACCAAGCCATGAACGCCGTTCTATCTAATTCTTCAACTTGGCCTTTGTAGTTTTCAAAAGCTACATTGTCATTATGCTTGAATAACTTTTCTTCACCAGTGACAAATGGAGACTGCAATATCCTAGCTGGCCTGGAAACTCGCTTCACTGGTAATTCCGATGTTGGTTTAGCAATTGGTGTTCACTGTTACGATCATATTGTAACATTCTTATTTAAGTAGGTTGAACATGGTTTGTAAGTATTGTGTGATCTGTGACCTAGAAACATTAACTAAATGTGACCTACGCATTTTTAATTTGGATGACGGATCCGTTAATACCTCTATGTAAAGATTTCTCGTGTCTGTTACTAACAAGTGCATTCTGCGCGCTTATTCAGGTCACAAAACATGGACAATTGTTTGTAATTATGTTGAAATATGGCTTAATACAATATAAATTATGTTTGCATGACAACATTGATGGATATAACGAGAAATATGTAAAAACGAGCAAAAAAGGACCAAAACGGAAGAAAATGAAAGTTCGAAGATCAAATGAACAACATGAAAAATAATCCGTAAATGTGATGGATGATGGAATGAAGATTCAAGAGTACTAGGATTCAATTGGTTGAAAGAAGACATCAAAGGGATGAAATATCGTCAAAGTATGACCACACATCAATTTCTAATCGAAAAGTTATACACCGATTTTTAGCCTCATAGTGAGACTCATTTTTGACATGGTAAACGATCGAATTAGAAGATGATATCTGAAATCAAAGTTGTATCCCTTTGAATTATCTTTCTAAATCCCTTTGAATCACTTAAATTGGACATCGGTAGAGAAAGTTATAACCAAAATAATGAAAGTTGTTTAGCAGAAAAAAAGTTTAGCCATGCGGTCGCATGGAAGGAACCGAAAACTCCAGAAGCCAATTTCAGTTAACCATGCAGTCACATGGTACAATTCTGAATCGAAAAATATGGTTTTCTTATTTGATTCAACCACTTATGAAAAACACGTCTATGACCTCTTTTTGACCCAAGACTCGACAGAAAAAGGACGCTACGTATTTTTAGAGATTATTTTTGACATTGGAGAGCAAGCACACAAGGAATAACGCGAAAATTCATCAAGCACTTCAAGGAATTAATTGAATATCTACTCGGGTGATGACGTATCTTCATTTATTCTTTTGTTTTTCTTTCTTTAGCATGTTATGCTAGTTTTTCTTATACTAGGAGATCAATGAACCTTAGAACATAATATTTTAATCTTTAGTTTTATATTTTTGACATTAAAAACACGTTTTTGGATATTTGAACGATTTATACGTATTTATTCCATATAATTACTGTACACGCGTTATTATATGAATGTGGTGATCTATTTTATTCGAAAGAAGGAAATAGATTCGACGTAGTATAAATTTTCATAAGGTCCGATAGGGGATAGAAATATACCGCTATGCTCTATGTGAATCTTTAAGTGTTTATAAAAACTAATGCGTTCTTTTATGTTTGTATTCGTCATAGAAATATAGTTGGATCGCATGATAGAATAGGTTTAACATTACCCGAAAGAGATTGTTAAATTTAATAGGAACATTGATTCTTCGATATTTAATCGTGTTGTCAAATTATAAAACTAGGATTTAAATGGATTGTTGCATGGGGATTCGTGATCCTAGTGCGTTTTTCTCTTTTCATATTGCATTCTAGTATAATTTTCATTTAGTTTAGCCAAATCATCCACAGTAGTTTTCATAGTCTAGTTCGGTTAGAAATTAGTATTAAACTCATCAAAAACATATATTGTTTCGGTTAAGGTCGAGATAATTAGCATTGAACTATTCAATTTCTGTGGGATCAACAATCCGAACTCTAAAAGTCCACTTTATTACTTGTAACAAACCGTACACTTGCGGTGGTTTTTAATCGAACGGTATTTTCGTGAACAAGTTTTGGCGCCGCTGCCGGTACACGGGAGTCTAAGACAGGTTTCAAGAGATTTCTCAATTCCGAGACCACTACTCGATACTCCGATATCATAAGCCATTGGGCTATCATTCCCGAGAGACCGGTATGGCTCTCAGATTTCCCTGCTATTGAGCTAGCGACCTTGATTCAGAACTGTGGATGAGAAAAATTGACAGAAAGGCCACACCCGATTTATGAAGGCCTCGCCTGAGAATTCTATGCAAACTTCAACAGTGATATCGATACATCGGGTTCTGCACATCTACATCAGACATAGGTACGGGGACAGTGGATTATGTTTTCCCCAGAGGTGATTCACGAGTATTATGAGCTCACCTGGGACAACATGGTCCCTATCCCATTGAATTTCTATTGGCCCGATGTAACGGAGGTATTATTAGGGCGGGGGAATTCATTGCTATTACAGACTCCTGTTTGGTACTAGAATGAGCTCACACCGTCCATAGCCATTCTATGGCTATTCATGTTCCACAACATCGAGCCGACTTCCCACCGCACCACCTTTACAGATCCCAAAGCCGATTTTCTATATCATTTGGTTAGGGAGAACAAAATCAATCTGACCACATATATTTATAATCAGATACACATGTTGGGTATATGGGCAGATCGTCGTTGCTCCTTGATTTTTTTATTCTAATTAGTGGCATCTGCAGAGCAACCAGCGTTACCATCCCATCTGGGGAGCTTCCGGATAAGCCAAGCCCATTCATCAAGTTTACTACATGGGAGGCTCAGGAGCGAGCTCGGGTGGCGCGTCGAGCACGATTGGCTGAGGCACAGAGATGACAGCAGCAGGCTGTCCCAGATGAGGAGATAACTGAGGATGCTGATATGCCTCAAGCTACAGCACCACATCCACCACCACCCTGCGAGGTTGATACACAGCTTTTGAGGTAGATGTTTGCCACGATGACGGGATCCAGCTGGGATATACAGAGCCTCTAGCAAGCATTTGATGATATGAGCACAGAGATGCAGAGAGTGAGCGAGCACATGGACACCGCCCACGCTTTTGCAGCGAGCTCACATAGATAGACCCTCGCATCTAGGAGGGATGTCGAGGGGCTGAGTGACCGACTCAGCTTGTACTCAGGTCGGATGGACACTCTCCAGCTAAGCACTGACACAATAGCTACAGAGGTGCGGAGGCTGTCCGCTTTACTTCGAGAGATTCTGGCCCGTCTACTACCTCCACCACCGGCAGAAGATACAGTAGGACCGAGCTTCCTCCCACTGTCTTCACCACCACCGCCGTACTGATCAGGAGAGTCTTTATTAACCTCCCATATTTTGTTTTCTATAAGCTTTGCCCTTCAAATTTTGTATTCAATCTTACACTTTACACATTGAGGGCAATGTTTTGTATTAGTTTGGGGGGTGGTCGAATTTGTAGAACAAACTTAAGGATTCAGTACTTGTATTGGATTATGCATTGCTTATTCATTATTCATCGATATTAGCCTGGTTTGTTTGTTTGTTTATTGCTTTTGTATGTTTGTAAAAAAAATTTGTTTTTGACATTTTTGTTTCAGTATTTGTTTAGTTAGTTCAATTTGTGTGCTTGTGTGGGATTAATAGTCTTGCCGGCAATGATGTGAATATTGGAATAGGTATGAACCGTGGATAGTGAAAATGGTGTATGTTTAGATTAGCCAATGCTTATTTATGTGATACTTGACATATCTTGCGCACAAGACTCTTGGCATGTTAAGTTGATGATTGTGTTAATTTTATAGGAGATTCGAACATGTTAGGTTACACCTGAATTACGTCTACTATGCTTAAAGATATTCCATTGTTTTAGTGGTTTGGAAGATTAGTTATTACAAGGGAACATTGAGATGAGTAGGGATTCCATGCATGAAAACTGAGTTGTGTGGATCGTGTAGACTGATGAGACAAAAATGAGGTGAAAGTCTAAAATCAGGGGTTGGTTTTTGAAACTAAGTGTCGAGAAAAATAGGGGCATGTCATAAATTTATGTGAGGAAAACACTCTTTTCAAGCCTTTATGACTCGAGCAAATAAGCCTGTAAGGGTGAATAAAAATCTGGTGCCCTAAAATCAACTGATTCGGGAGTCATCGGCCTAAAGCTCGTTACAGGGGTCATATAGAAAGTAAGAGGGAAGAGTCAAAAGAAAAGAGAGAAAATACATTTCTCGAGCCTTTATAACTTGAGCAAGTAAGCCTATAAGGGTAAATACAAACCTGGTGCCCTAAAATCAACTGATTTGAGAGTCATGACCTAAAGTTTGATACATGGGTTATATAGAAAGCAAATGAGAATGTGTTGAAATAAAGAAAAAAAATAGAGTGAGAAAACTGTCACATGACATTTAGTTGATAGAATCATACCTTTGATACAAGGCAAGTAACTTAGTTTAGTTTTAAAGGTTAAAAAATAAAGAAATAGGAGAATCTCTACTTGTTGAAGTGTAAACTTGTGATCGCGAGACCGATCCAAACTAAGAGAGAGTGAGAACTTAAATTAACCAAATCTCAACAGTAGAACACACCTTGTGATAAGTGAGAAAAAGAATAAGTTTAGGGGTGTGTATCTCTCGAGCGAAGAAATGAAAGATTTGACTATTATAGGTCGGCCTTTGAACCCATCATATGCTTAGTATGTTTGCATGAGTATACACATACACGTGTCAGGTTATGCATATGATAAATGGAAGTTGATTTGATTCTGCACTATTGAAACTGTTCATTATGTGATTACTGAATTCTAATTCTGAGACACGGCAAGTTGTTAAACCATGTTTTGTATTGAGTTAAGTTACCAACTTGTTTGAGGACAAACAATAGTTTAAGTTTGGGGAGTTTTAATAAGTGCATTTTACGCACTTATTTAAGTCACAAAACATGGACAATTGTTTGTAATTATGTTGAAATATGACTTAATTCGATATAAATTGTGTTTGCAGGATAATATTGATGGATATAACGAGAAGTATGTGAAAACAAGTGAAAAAAGACCAAAACGAAAGAAAACGAAAGTTCGAGGATCAAATGAAGAACATGAAAACAATCCGTAGATGTGACGAATGATGGAATGAAGATTCAAGAGTACTAGGAGTTAATTGGTTGAAAGAAGACGTCAAAGGGATGAAATATCATCAAAGTATGATCACACATCAATTTCTAATCGAAAAGTTATGCACTAATTTTTAGCCTCATATTGAGACTCATTTTTGACATGGTAAACAATCGAATTGGAAGATGATATCTTAATAAAAGTTGTATCCCTTTGGGTTATCTTTCTAACTCACTTTAAATCACTTCAATTGGACATCGGTAGAGAAAGTTATGACCAAAATACTGAAAGTTGTCCAGCAGAAAAAAAGTTGAGTCATGCGGTCGCATGGTGTTATTTCCATGCGGTCACATGGAAGGAACCGAGAACTCCAGAAGCCTATTTCAGTTAACCATTTGGTCGCATAGTACAATTCTGACGTGAAAAATCTGGTTTCCTTATTTGATTCAACCACTTATGGAAACACGTCTGTGACCTCTTTTTAACCCTAGACTCGACATAAAAAGAGGGTTACACACTTTTAGAGATTATTTTTGACATTGGAGAGCAAGAACACAAGGAATAACGCGAAGATTCATCAAGCACTTCAAGAAATTAATTGAATATCTATTCGGGTGATGAAGTTTCTTCATTTATTTTTTTGTTTTTCTTTTTTTAGCATGTTAGGCTAGTTTTTCTTATACTAGGAGATCGATGAACCTTGTAACATGATATTTTAATCTTTAGTTTTATATTTTTAACATTAAAAACACATTTTTGGATGTTTGAACGATTTATACGTATTTATTCCATATAATTACTGTGCGCGCGTTAATTATATGAATGTGGTGATCTATTTTATGCATTTGAAAGAAGGAAATAGATTCGACGTAGTACAAATTGTCATAAGGTCAGATAGGGGATAGAAATATACCGTTATGTTCTTTGTGAATCTTTAAGTGTTCATAAAAACTAATGCGCTCTTTTATGTTTGTATTCGTCATAGAAATATAGTCGGATAGCATGATAGAATAGGTTTAACATTACTCGAAAGAGATTGTTAAATTCAATAGGAACATTGATTCTTCGATATTTAATCGTGTTGTCAAATTATAAAACTAGGATTTAAATGGATTGTTGCATGGGGATTCGTGATCCTAGTGCATTTTTCTCTTTTCATATTGCATTCTAGTATAATTTGCATTTAGTTTAGCCAAATCATCCATAGTAGTTTTCATAGTCTAGTTCGGTTAGAATTTAGTATCAAACTCACCGAAAACATATATTATTTCGATTAAGGTTGAGATAATTAGCATTGAACTACTCAATCTCTGTGGGATCGACATCCGGATTCTAAAAGTCACTTTATTACTTGTAACGAACCGTACACTTGCGGTGATTTTTAATCGAACGGTATTTTCGTGAACAATTATCACATCGAAAATGATTGAATCTACTTGCTTCTGAATGTCTTCGGAGTGCAAAACATCGAGTTGTGTCGAACAGACCCCCAAATCGAAGGACGGTGGTTGAAGGGTATATGGGATACTGCTATCATCACTTTGGTCCACTTTACCCCCAAATTTGCTGCATTCAGTAAACAAATTCATATGATTATATGCCCATTTCACATGCATTCAAACTACAGATTCAGAACAATCTCGGTCACATACACGTATCATGGTGACATTTAGCCTCCTCGATGTTGGAAAACGCAGTGGAGTAAAAAATTTAAAAGAGAACTCTATTACCAAAATTCGTTCTACTGAAAACAAATGACCCTAGCTCTTTCCAGTTAGGTCACAGATTTATAACACATCGGTCACAATCGAATTTCAGTGTGATAATAGTCGTCGAATTAAAAATGAAAAATGATGTACAACACAACCTTGGTCACATATTCAGTACATCATAGGTCACAATCGGGAAGCCGTATTCCCATTCCAAACCGGTCACATATTCAATACAACACAGGTCACATCCGTAAATCATGGTCACAAATCATATATATCAAAAATACTTTGATAGAGGGTCCTTTCCGCAATGTCCCAGATGACGCGACCTTCTTCGGTGGAGTTCTTTTGAGACTACCATTGTTCTTCTTCTTGCGCCTCGTTTGCAGCATTTTTTCGAGATTTATTACCCGTTTTGAACTCTTAGATTTCGCAATTAATCGTCGCTTGAATCTTGAGTTTTCAACAGAGGTTTTTGAGAGAATATAATGGATACGATTTATGAAAATATAATGGATTAATTGTAATAATATATAGACGAGAAGACGCTGTCTTTGAAATGGCCGGGAATGGATCAACTGATCGGAGATGATGGGTGGGAGAAGATGGGTGGAGTCATGCGGGTAGTTTTGAGAGAGAGAGAGAGAGAGTGGGCTTTGATAATAATGGAAGCTACGAGATTTCAGGAACCGCCATATATGGCTTATTATTTAATTAATAGTAGAAATTAAACTAATTACTATTTTATTATTAATTTCATACCTGAGGGCATGAATAAAAAAGTTTGGGGCTTGACTTTTGCATTGTTAATTTCAAATGCCTGGAGGCATGTAATTTCATCCCATTATTTTAACTCGGTCAAATAAAAAAAGATAAGTTCGTAAATAATTTGATCTGGATATTATTTACATCAAATACCAAATATGATTAAATTAATCCTTATCTATTCTAATACGACACACAAAATGTTGTACCAAAAGTCAACAACTATTTTATTATGACTAAATTTATTGATCATATATTTTTTTATAAGTACTTCACATTTTAATTGCATAAAACGGCCATAACTTTTATCGTAGTCCCACTTTTATGCCCAACTTTTTTATGCATTTTTATTGTTAGCATTCCATTAATTATTACATATTATCCCTAATGATGATTTCCATTCAAAAGTTTCGTTAACAGGAAGTAAAAATTCATTTATGTTAAGTAATAAAAAATTGCAACTATAAATTTGTTCTCATTTTAAAGTTTGCTAACAAAATTTCAGATTAAAATCGTCATTAAGGACAACTTACTTGTTAACACATTGAATTTCAACTTTATAGGTGTATATGTCATATATGTAATACAAACCTATTTACTTGAATCACAAACTATAACATTAAAAAATTATGATTCTTGATCATAGGTGAGTAACATGTCTCACTTTAACATTCATTTGGTAAAAATTTAAAAACGATTTAATTTATAAATATATAGATATGAGTTGTGGATAGTTGATAATACTTGTGGGTTTCTTGAAACGTGTGATTGAATTTATAAATGATTTTCAAATCTTGTCAAACAGAGATAATGATATCGAGATACCTTTTTCTGAATTATTTATGATCCTTTCGATTACCATTAGAGATTAACATTAGATATGGAACCTATTACTCGATCGAAATACTTTTAGCTCAATCAGTCACCCAAGCATTTCTAAAATGTGAAAATGAAGAGAAGGTGTCTTTTTATATTGCAGTAGTGAAGGAAACAGGTCGGGATTCCTCTTTCCCCCTGTTGGGAATTTTTGGAAGGCGTCGGAGATAAAAAAGAATCCTGATTTTTTGCCGATTCATGTGTTTTATTATTTTTATTTTTTAAATTTGAAAAATATAATTTATTTTAAACATAAATAATATAAGAAATAACAGTTAAACACTTAAACTGAAGTGTTTGATTGAAAAGCACAAGTTGATGCAGGGGCGGAGCCCATTAAGGACCAGTGCAGGCACAGGCATGCACTGAGATTTTGGGCCCAGGTCCCAGGTCCCGGCCTAATTGAGAAATAGGCCTGCACTTTTTTTTTTTAAAATGTGTTCCCCCAGCCCAACTCAACGCCCCAGGCCCAACCCACTGACCCAGCCAAGAAAGAAACGCCCAAATCAATTTTTAGGGATTTAAATCTCTTCCATCTCTCAATCCCGAATCGAAGGCGAACCACGAACTCCTCCACCTCATCTCCGACTCCGATTCTCCGCCAATCCATAACTCAACTTCTCAAATCTCAACCTCTTTTCAACTCTCAAATCTCAACCTCTTTTCAACTCTCAAATCTCAACCTCTCAGTGCTCTCACAGTCTCACGAACTCTCAATCTCCGATTATCGGCCATTCGATTTCACTACTCAATCTCCAGTCTTGCCATTCCTTCTCATTTTCGAGCCCTAGACGGAGTGACAGAAGGCATTCGACAGAGTCACGGTGAGAGTCTGAGATGCGGCGCCTTCGATTCCAACACAGCAGAAGAAGTATTGCCCTCGCCCCTCTGTTTTTCCCCTTTTCAATTAATCGCCCCTCTGTTTTTATGTTTGCCATTAATCTCAGTATATTCTCACCTGTTGGCTGTTGGAGTTGTGGCTGTATTTTGAGTTTTTTTATATGGGCCATTAATCTCACGATTTTTGTATTTTCAGTTTTTAATGTCTCGTGCTTGCCTCTGTGATGAATTGATTGCCTCTGTGATTTGTGAATGATGAACGTTTTAATGTTAGCCTTAGGCGGCTTAGCCCTCTGTAAATCTGTCATCTGTGTTCTGTGATGCATCGTGAAAGTTTGCCCTCTGCCTCTGCCTCTGTGGACTGTGAATCTGTGATGATTGATGAATGTTGCCCTCTGTGAATTTGTAAATTGTAAATTTGTAATGTTTGCCCTTCCAAGTTAATAGCATAACATTGATACTTGTTTTGCTTTATGCTTTAGGCATCCATCGAGCCTGATTTGCTATTCAATTGTAAGTCGTGAAGCCTGCTCAAGTCTCAACTCTATCTCTGTGACTGTGACAAAGACTCTGTGAGTTTGCTTACTCTTTGAATTTGTGAGCAAATTTCTCGTTGAGTACTTGAGTTTATCTCTTTTTTTCCAATATATCTTGTGTCATAATGTAGTAAATTGGTGTATTGGTAGTGGACAACATCATACAGCAGCCATCAATTTGGTTGAAACAATTCTAGAAAAAGAATCTAATTGGACATGAGTTCAAATGACATGATCTACTCATAACATGATCTTCAATGCACAATCTAAAATCAACCTATCAGAATAAACAATTTAATATGATAAATGTCAATTTTAGAGGATTATAAAATCAACCTGTGAATCTGTGATACTTGTGAGCTGCACCACCAATCTGTTTTAGTTAGGAATGCTGTTTTTCATACCTACTGCACACAAGAATATAGATACATAGTACCCTTCTTGTTCATCATCTCCTTTCGGATCCACACAAAGCTTCCTAAGTTAACCAACAAAATTGGAATCACAAGATCACTAAGGGGAAGAAAGGTTAAAGAGTTGTAGTAGAAAACAGTGAAACAAAATTGCTAATGCTACCTCTCTGTGACTGCCTGTGATTATGTAAAACGGTGAAAGTATTCTATATTTTCAACTATTGCTAATTTGCTATTTGGATTGCACTTTGAAATGAAAACATTCTTAATTAAAAATATTAATGCTTAATGACAATAATGTTTAAATACAGATATAAAATGAATGTGGTTAGTAATGTAGTAAATACTGTTGGAACTTCTTCTAAACGTTGTGATCTTCTTCGAGAAAAATAATCAGACTTTATTGTTGAGGCATTGGAAACATGTGAGATTTTAAGTGGACGAGGACTTAATCAAGAAACAACCCTTCAACGTTCTGGTGATACACGATGGGATTCACATTATAATTTTTGGTTAGCATTCTTGCCATGTTCTCTTCGGTTATTGAAGTACTTGAAATGATTGTTGAAGATGAATCTTCTTCCACTGATCAAAAGTGTGATGCAACAAATTTATTGGAGTGGATACATACATTTGATTTTGCATTTAATCTCCAGTTTATGAGAACTGTCTTGGGGATTTCAAATGAACTGTCAAAGGCATTGCAAAGGAAAGATCAAAATATTGTGAATGCAATACAATTGGTGAAATTGTGCAAACGACGACTACAAATAATGAGAGACGAAGGATGTGACTCTTTTTTGGAAGAAGTATGTTCTTTCTGTCAACGAAATTATATTTTTGTACCTGATATGAATGATATGTTTGTACGATGTGCACTTCGTGGTCGCCCACAGCGTAATCCTTCAGAAATTACAAATTTACATCATTATCGGGTAGATTTGTTCTACTCTATCATTGATTTACAACTTCAAGAATTGAATGATCGTTTCTTGGAAGCAAATACGGAGTTACTCCTTTGTGTAGCTTGTTTATGTCCACAAGATTCATTTTCTTCTTTTGACAAGAAAAGCTTGATTCGGCTTGCAGAGTTATATCCATTAGATTACTCTGTAGTAGATCTCATTTTGCTTGATGATAAACTTGAGAGTTATATTTTTTACATGCGCTCTAACAAAGAGTTTGAATGGTTGAATGGCATTGGTCCTCTTACGGAGAAGTTAGTTCTGACAAAGAAAAATAAGGTATATCCATTGATTTACGAACTTTTGACTTTGGCATTGACTCTACTGGTTGCCACCGCTACTGTGGAGAGAGTCTTTTCTGCAATGAGCATTGTAAATGATAGATTGCATAATCGGATGGGTGATGAGTGGATGAATGATAGCACAATTGTTTATGTAGAGAAAGATATATTTCTGAAGCTCGATAATGAAATTATTGTAAAACGATATCAAAGTATGAAAACTCGCAAGGAACAAGTGTAATATATAAATTATGACATTTTTAGTATTGTCGTAATATTGTTTTACATTTTTATCATCATTACATCTCTGACTAAAAAATTGACGTTCGACTTGGACAACAATGTACCCGCACTCATGATCAATCCTGGCTCCGCCCCTGAGTTGATGTACGGTTTGCTTTGTCTAAACATTCGAAACAGCGTTACAATTCTTCTACGGCAAAAATAACAATAATACAAAATTCATGGTGATTAGAACAATTTTTTGTCTCCTCGTAATCTGGAATCCCATTTGGTCTATGGATTTAGGTTCAATTGGCCTAGTGAATTGGAGTACTTTGTGTGTCAAACATAGAGAAATGTTTCTACGTTTTTCGTGATTTTCAATGATAATTTTAATGACAGTTGATAACATGTTTAGTAAGATTAATCTTAATGTGGATGCAAAATTATTTTATTAATAAAATATATGATTAAAAATAAATTTTTAAAAAATATGCATCTTAATAATTTTGTACCGATACAGAACTAAATAACAATAGTTATGATGACTTACCTACCTATAAATATCTGGAAAAAAAATAAAATAAAAATTCACATCTAAGCAGTCAAATCTGGCGTCCGTTTGGCCCCATTAAAACTCATTACATTATTTTTCCTGTCACTTTTCAAACCTCCTTTTTTGACCATTTCTTCCAAATAGACCGTTGAGGAAGCTGGACAAAAACACCCTCCAACATCACCGTCAGAAGACAAAATTGCCCTTAATTCAATCCCCCTTATCCACATTTCCATAAATACAGAATTCCTACAACGCCACACACTATCTACCTTTGTCTTGACCATCTTGGTTGCAGCTGATCAGTGTATATATAGAACTATTTCAACTAACGCTAAATGTAAATCAAATTATAATCTTTACCCACAAATGGAATTCTCCAAGCTTTTCATCACTCCAATTTTCATTCTGCAAACCTTAATTTTAGTCTCATCTGCTCCCGGAAACACCAATCTGTTTCGAGAATACATAGGAGCAGAATTCAAGAATGTCAAGTTTTCTGATCTTCCCATAGACAAAAATGTAGAATTCCATTTCATTCTCTCTTTTGCCATCGATTACACCACTTCATCTTCAGCTTCTCCCACCAATGGAAAATTCAACATCTTCTGGGACACTGATAATCTCTCCCCTTCCCAAGTTGCAGCCACTAAGTCCAAGAATTCCAATGTAAAAGTTGCACTGAGTTTAGGAGGAGACAGCGTGGGAGGTGGATCTGCATATTTCAGTCCGTCATCTGTAAACTCATGGCTTTCCAATGCTGTTTCTTCTCTTACAGATATAATCCAGGTATATATTGAGCCTTAAAGTCGAGCTTCTCGAATACAATGAGTAACTGAAGGATAAAAACGTATGAAACATCCATTTAATTGTCACATTTTGTATTGCATTTTATTTTAATGTATTTGGATGCAACTTGCATTAGTTTACTGTTGTCTATGTCAGGTTTTCTATTTTAATATTGTATTGAAATCTTTCAATCATCACCATATAAACTTGTGTATGGGGTGAAGTATGGGTGTAGGATTATTGTGTATCAGAAGAGAAAGATTTCTCTCCTCAATTTCAGTATTGTTCCTTCTCTCCTTCCTTCCACTCCTCAGCTCGTATTCATCAGTTTCTTCACAAAACAAAAGGATCGATTTTTGATTCATTTCATCTTGCAAAGGATATTACAAGTCTTGTATGAAGCTCATCATCATCATCTTTTGTTTGAGCTAATAGTAACATAAACTTTTATCTGTTGATTATTATTTTTGTAATTAACCCATGTGCAATTTTGCCGTTTAATATATTATGTCGTCCAAGATGGTGGTTTACTTGAAAACGTCAATCTTTTATTGTCTACTTATTTGAGCCTTTTATATATCAAATAATTGCCCTTTCTAAGCTTGTTGAAAGGTAATATGGTATAGTCTTGAGCTCCTTGAGGAGTAGCATAAGTCCTTATTTGTTGGTTATTATTTTTATATTTAACGAACTTGGAATTTTAACTTGACACCAGGAATATCATTTAGACGGCATTGACATTGATTACGAGCACTTTCAAACCGACCCTGACACATTTGCTCAATGCATCGGACAGCTCATATCCACCCTCAAGAAAAATGGTGTAATATCTTTCGCATCCATTGCTCCCTACGACGAAGACCAAGTTCAAAGCCATTACATGGCTCTCTGGAAAAGTTATGGACATTTAATAGATTATGTGAATTTCCAGTTCTATGCATATGATAAGGGAACTACTGTGTCACAGTTTATGAATTATTTTGAAACACAAAGATCAAATTATATAGGAGGGAAAATTTTGCCAAGTTTCATAAGTGATGGGAGTGGTGGATTATCTCCAGAAAATGAATTTTTTACTGCATGCAGTAAGCTGAAAAGTGAGGGAAATCTTCATGGGATATTTGTTTGGTGTGCTGATGATTCAAAGGCATTGGGTTTCAAATATGAGAAGCAGTCACAATCTCTACTTGCAATTTCACATTAGTATTTAATTATTTGTTCCAATTATATCTATGTAAGTGCATCAGGGTATTCTTATGTAAAACACACACACACACACACACACACTAGTGTGTTAATGTGCGTTGGTTAATGTTGAAAATAAATGTATGTAAATTTTAGAGAAATTCATTTGTGAAGGTGAAAGATATCCGTGAGTTAGTTTAAATGAAGTTACTTGTCGTCTATTCTCTTCGTATATTTTCGATTCTTCATATGAAGATTTGGTATTAATTGTATTGAATTTTCGTTACAAATATATTCTTAACTAATATTTAATGATTTTCTTTTATATTAGGATGTATGCTTTATGATGTATGTTTTAGGACAATTTTAGGATGTATGATTTTCTTAACTAATATAAGAAATTGTACATACATGTAAAAATAAGTGTACGTAAATTTGAAAGAAATTCATTTGTAAATGTGAAAAATATTTATATGTTAATTCAAATTGACTTACTTTTCATCTCTTTTCTTTTTATATATATTTTATTCTTAATATGAATATTTTTGTATTCACAGTATTTAACTTCGTGTTACAATTAATTATTTATTTAAGTTTTTAATATTTTATATCCAATGTTATTAAATTTACAATTGTAAACACCGTAGTAATGTAGTTCTTTTCCACAAGTAAGTTGATGATTATTAATGCTTAATAATTTTATCATATGGGACATAAATGATGATTTCTACTCTATAAGATCAAGTTAGTTAAATATCGTTTCATTGATGAATCACTTAACTAAACAATGAACATATTTATACATATGGAATGCTTTTTAGATTTTGAACAATAAATAGTTTTATTGATTAAATGACACTAACACATATATTCAAAAACAACCTGCTATATCACATAATAATCTCTTGGCAAAATTGAAAACAAACATAAAGAGACAAATATAAGGCACTATCATAGCAGTCAAAATTCACTTACAATGTCTCGCAAAACGAATGGGCTGCTTGTGTCCTAGAGTAGTATAATTACACCTTGAAATGGATCATGTTGAGATCTAAATATGTCAGTATAACTCTAGAAGCCAAGACCAAAATTCTTCCTCTTTGATTTTCAACATATGCATACAAAAGTGAATGACTATAAAACTTTTGTTATATTAATTAAACCACTAATATGAGCTGCACAAGCTTTATGCAAAGAGGTGTAATATAAAACGAAAAACTATTACATTGCAATGATTTCTTATAAAACTCGAATCTCAAATAATTATTAGTCAAATTGCTCTTTTAAAACAAGAATGGTGAAACTTACAATTGACAGTCTATGCAAGTAGCTACCATCAAATCAAATTTTGAAACCTATGCACCAAATTATCTAAAATGTGCATCCTCTTGATAGCAATATGGAAATAGGCAATTCATGTTTATGACCTTGGTTGTCTAACTGCTTAGAGCTACACTCATTTCTCTAGTTTATGATTAACTTGTGACTAATCTTTGCTATAATTTTCCTAAAAACCTTAGTTGACATTGCCAACTCAATATCTTTAACTAACCCTGCATCATTTCTAGCATGAAAACACTCCGAAAAAACAAGTATTTGAGAATCACTACAACAAAAAACATCTTTAGCAACACTCAAAAGGCAACATTCAATCAATGAATGTTGCTAAAGGAGTCTATGGCAACATTCAAATAAGTGAATGTTGCAATTAGTTAACTTTATTAAGTTTTAGCAACATTCTTCAAAAGAATGTTGTCAATACTACTTTTGGCAACGTTCATCGCACGTTGCGAAAAGTTCCACTTTTGGCAACGTGCGATGAACGTTGCCAAAAGTAGTATGGCAACGTTCATTGCACGTTGCGAAAAATTTCACTTTTTGCAACGTTCATTGCACGTTGCGGAAAGTTCCACTTTTAACAACGTTCATTTGAACGTTGCGAAAAATATATCTTTTCGCAACGTGCAATGAATGTTGCGAAAATGAGTATTGGCAACGTTCGTTTGAACGTTGCGAAAAGTTCAACTTTTAGCAACGTGCATTAGTTGAACTTTTCGCAACGTGCGATGAATGTTGCCAAAAAATTTTGTAGTTTGCCTTTTGCAACGTTCACCGAACGTTGCCAAATATTTGGTTTTTTGCAACGTTCATTTGCACGTTGCAGAAACTCGAACCAATAATTATTTTTTTTTTTTTTTTTTTTTTTTTTTATTAAAGTTTAGCCCACTAACTGAGATAGAAAACTAAAAAATTGACAAAAAAATTAAAATAAAAAGGGACGTTAAATAGAAAAACAAAATCCTGACTCCCTAACCTAATCGACGAAATTAAAAAGGCCACCTAATATAATATAATAGCATTTTTTAAAGGCCACCAAATTAAAAAATCCAAAATCATTCCCTCCATATTTTATCAAAATATTATATCCCGCTTTTTCTTGGTACCCTAATTATTTGTTCCATTCCATTCCTTTACCTTGCTTTTCCACGCCTCTCCTCTCTCTGCCTTCCACTCTCCACGCCTCTCCTCTGGAATTTTTCACAAAATCCCCCACCCCCACCCCCACCCCCACCGTCACCGTGACTTGAGAGAGCCAGAGACGGGAAGCAGGCAGCTCTGCCTCTGCGCCGATCATTTCTCCACCTCTTCTCCTCCTGCGGATTGCTATTGACTGGTGAGTGGACGGTGGACCTCTTTTCCCGTTTTCCAGCCTCTGTCTCTTACTCGTTTGTTTTGTTTTTTTAGCTTTTTTCTTTAGTTTTTGTTCTTTGACAAAGAAATGAGAATAGTGATTTGTGAATTTGTTATTTATGATAAATAATTTATGTTGTATTGTATGAGTTATGGTTATAATTTATGATTTATGAGTTTTGATTTGTGATTTGGGAATTTAGGTTTAGGAAATTAGGATTTAGGGATAAGTGAAAAAAAATAATTGAGAGGTTGTTGGGCTCAATTGAACCATGTGTTCACTGTGTTTTTAATCAATTTTAATTGTACATATGAGCTGTTAACTTAGTGGATAGATTGGATTGCAGTACACAACTTTCACGAGGTTGAAAATTTTGGCTTCAATAGGTTACCTCGTATTAGACTTAACATTTGCAAGTTGAAGCAAAGTCTAGATAAATTCAGCTATGAGGACAATATCCTTCTCCAAGATGGTGAAACGGTTAATCCTTTGATGGCTATTAAACCAGAAATCGCTGCTTCACCATTGCCCAAATTGAGGAATATGAAGCATGTAAGGACGGACCATCAAGTATTCAAGTATAAGTTTTCTCAGTTTTTATAGTTCTCTTAGGCAAATGTATCAAACCCATTCAGACGTAACTGGTGAAGGCTAAGGGCTCTAGAGTTCAAGGTCTCGTGTGAAATGTTGGCATTAGTAACATGAACATTGGATTTAAATTGTTCAATAAGTGATATTTAATGGCTATTTCAGCTACTCAGCCCAATATGTAAATGATAATTTTTAAATATTTTCCCTGCATGCAGCTATGTGCTTCCTGATTCACACACTGTCTTGGAAAAGGTGTTGCTTCAACTATCTTTTGAGTGTACATTCATTTTCTTAACTCTTAAAACACAATTATTAACTGTAAACCTGTAATGTTGCAGCTACCGAAAAGAGAACCTGACAATCCATGCACATACCTACTTGCTATATGGACACAAGGTATGTATACCCCCAGCTTATTCTAATTATTCATATGCTATGATGGTATCTTAGCAATAATAAAATCCTGTGAATTACCAGAAGGTAATTATTGTGATTTGTGGAACTCAGAAAATCTCAACAAGGATGAGTCTTTATCTTTCCATGATATGCATGGAGAAGATTCAGTTGATGAAACATTTCTAGTGAGAAATTCTTACCTTGCAATAAATTCTGCTTCTGATGTAGGTTTCCTTGTATTTTGAAAACTTGCTTTCAGTGCACCCAAGTGAAAATTACAATCAGTTGGTACCTTGTTATTTCTAGAGCTGAAGGACTTATAAGTCGTAAAATTAAATCAAGTAGTTGGCCTTCTGGGCAGGATAGCGTGCTATGTGAACAAGGTTTTTATCTTTGTGTATAGGCACAAACATTTTTCCGTGCTAAGTATGTGCAAATTATGTTCAAATTTAAGAAACAATTATAAATGGGCAACATACTGAAGAAAATAGTTTTCACCTGCCATCGCCGACATTAGATGCAATTTCATCTTTTCTATTTGACAAACAGAAACAATTATGAAAGGCCAGGCAGAAAAGATAAGCAGACCTTAGAAAGTTATGAAGGGGGAGGTATCATATGAACAAAATGTCAACTTCTAAAAACAGTCACTTCCATTAATTTCAGTCAGCAAGACTATATATGAATGCACTATAACAACTAAGCAAACGTCAAGAGATTTAGAATGAATTCGATTTATTTCACTCAATTGAATTACATAGAGATATATTTTTTACAAGCGGTCTACATTGCTAAACTTGTATATGTGATAGAGTTCATCTGTCTCTGTTTAGTTTTTTGAAGTAAAAATTCTCTGTATATTCAGAGTTTGCTGTCATTATAACTGTGTGAAAAATGGTCTTGTTTGGTGCCTGTTAAGATTGAGAAGTCTATAATTTTTTACTCTTCATGGGACGCTGATTTTGCTCATATTGATTCTATCGATCAAAGATGTGTTGTTCAACTAAAATGTACATAATAAATATATACAGTTCTATTCCTGTCTATGATACTCAAGTAAATGTATTAAAAATAGATGCATTTTCATCTTAGCGTATCTGATGTTAGTAAAAGGAATTTTACCCAGAAATTTGAAGATCTAAACGAGTTCTGGTGTTGTAAATGGTCTTCTAAGTTTACTTTGAGTTTTGAATTGGCTGATTTCTACTGTCTATATTTACTTTTGAACATATAAATGTAATTTGTTGTGAATTACTTGCCATTAGCTCTTTAACCGGCTCAGGTGGACTCTAGAGAGCATCAAAGACTCAACAGTAAGTATAAGTTACTAGATTGGACCGGAACACAAGAAAGTAATCAGTAAACCCGACCCGACCCGACCCGACCCGACCCAACTCATTGAGTTATGGTTCTACCTCATTTATCATTCCTCTGCAATCTCAATTTTCCTTTTTATGCAGTTTGCCTGTGGAGAACTTAAATGCATCCAAGATCGAGCAATCTGTTATGTCTTTTAATCAGACTCCCGTCATTGCTGAGGAGACCACAGTGTATATTGATAAAATCATCAAAATCCGAAAATTAACTACAGCTGGTGTTGAGAGAGTTGCTGGCAGCAACAAGGTAGTTTCAAGTTGTTAAAATGCTTCCTACAGTTTTAGTTTTCAGTGTTGAAATGAAACTATGCCCTAGCATGATTCTGTTGCTGTCTTCCATAAAGAAATCGTGATGATTATAATTATTACCTCGTGGATATGCCATATTTTACTATTTAGCAATTTTACCTGTTTGTATTTTTGTCTGATCATTAATATTGTTGTTTGAATTGTCTGAGTTGACAGTCTTCATGTAACAACCTATCTCACTTCTATAGCATGCCTTTGACCTGGTAAGAAGTTGATAACATATGTTTAGTCCAACACTTCGTAAAGTTTTAGTTCAATTAAATTGTACGGGACAATGATACTTATGTACGTGGTGTCTGACTGACTTGTAATTGATGCAAAATATAAAAGTGCCTACTTTATTGATGTTTATTGTGTGCCATTGTATAGCACTTATGCAGGATGAAAGTATAATTCAGTTGAACTTTTGTTTGAACTGAATACTTTCGGATTATTGCAAATCATGCGTCGCGCTCCCTAATTTTGTGGTAGACTAGAATTATGCATAGGCATTTATCAGAACTCTATGATTCGAAATTCGGTTTTCTGGAGATGTATGTTTAGTGCATTTTCAAATGCTTACTTTAAGCTGTTGAAGTGATTCTATTTTGTTGATTTTCTACTTTCTTTCTTTTGTTCTGATGACTGATTTACTTCTGCAGGAAGCTATATGTCAAGAGAGTGATGAAAAGCTCGAAGACAATGGTGGCTTAAAATTAGAAACAAATGGGACATTTGGGTAGATAATTTGGAATGGGACTCTTCTAAGCTTTTCTTCTATGTATTTGCTATTGTAATTGAAGCATACTTATGTACGCTTATTTTTTTTGTTAGAGAAGTATTTTGTTTCACATTGTCAGTATTTTGATCGACACTGAGATTACACAGTAGAAAGTAAAAAAGCTTCAATATTGTTGTTGTTGATGTGCTCTTTATGAGATGAGAAAATGTGTTGAATTACTTTGAAATTTTTGCCAATTGGAATATTAGTTGAATATGACTTTAGTATTTGGTGCATGTTATGTACTTGTTATCATTGGATTATATGTACTAGAAATGCATTTTGACAATTGTTTATTCAGGAAATAATTAATGATACAAAAATATGATAATTGAACTAAAAACATCTATCGCAACGTTCACTGAATGTTGCGAAAAACTTGCAAAAAATGGCTATGGCAAAGTTCGCCCGAACGTTGCGAAAAAAGATAACGGCAACATTCGCCGAACGTTGCGAAAAAGGGTAACGGCAACGTTCGCTGAACGTTGCGAAAAAGACCTACGGCAACGTTCGCTGAATGTTGCCGTTGCCCTTTTTCGCAACGTTCGCTGAACGTTGCCGTTGCCCTTTTTCGCAACGTTCAGTGAACGTTGCGAAAACATTCCACTCTATGGCAACATCGCAATCCGCAACGTGCGCCCGAACGTTGCAAAAACTCTTTGGCAACGTTTTTTGCACGTTGCAAAAAGCTATTTCTGGTGTAGTGAATATGGAGACGTGGTAGCTAAAAATTAAGTCTCGAAAATTTGTTAGACATATAAATGAATGTATTATATTTGATCTAGAAATGTAGATATTCCATTTTTCATAACTGCAGAGAAATCCTAAAATAATAAAAAATTCCAATAAAAAATTCTTAAAATATCTAAACATTGATACAGATAATAAAGAGCAAATTCTATACACATGACAACAACAACAACAACAACAACAACAACAACAACAACAACAATAATAATAATAATAAAGAGAAAATCAGCAAAATGCAAAAATTGTCCTTACCAGATTGTCTTGAGCAGGAAGAACGATCCAATACTTAAATACAAAAGCCTGCAAATGGGAAAATGTCATGTTAGAAAATGGTACACAATGTAAACAACAACAAAATGGATACTTTGGAAATTGGAAAAAAAAAATTAGATCCTTTACATGGGTTAAAATAGATGCATTTTGTGAAGCTGTTTCAAGAGAAAAGTGGTGTTTTTGTAGTATGAAATCTAAAGTTGTATAAGCATTTGTCGCTTGCTTTTTGGTCGAAGAAGAGATTAAAAGGAGAGAAAATGACAAAGATAAAATGAGGTTTGTTGAAAAAATGAAGGGTCTTGAAAGAGAAAATGATGAATCTTTTACATATATAAAAATTGGACAAAACATCAAGAGAATTGGAGAGATTATACAAGATAAACTTAACAAAAATAAAAATGGAGGATTTATCTTTGATGAAGAATTAATATAGAAGATGGAATTGATTTCTGGCAAGCAGACCCCCAATCCACACCAAGCAGAGGACATATCAAATGCCAAAACCACATTGTTTCACATCTCATTCAGCTACACGAGAAAAAAACACAAAAAAACATTGTATATTTTTCATGGAAAGCAAAACCTCTGTAAACTCAAGAGGGAAGAAGGAGCGACAGGTGATTGTAAGAAGAAATGGAGGAGAAGCCTTCGTTAAGAAGTCGAGAAAATAAAGAATAATCTAGACGAGAAAAATGGAAATAATCTGTAATCCATTCATAGAAAAATACCCTAAATCACATGAACTTGTTGAATTGAAATCCTTGATTAGCTATTTATTTGCATCTTCTATTATTTCTCTAACTTTCAAAATGTACCTTTTAGAATCATGTTCTATGCTTAAAGTGTTACTCTGACTTATTTCCCTCGAATCACCTTACATAACTTTTTGCCACTACAATTGTTAAGGTTTGCAACTTCAAAAATATATGGCACGACCAAAAATGATATCATGATAATAAATTATACGACAAGATTTCATAATAAACAGGAGTTGAAATGGGGGTTTTTCAACCCAACATGATTGAAAGAAGACAAAATATACAAGTACATTACATTTGGTTCAACAGCTTGGACACTCCAGCAAGAACTTTACAAATTTTAAATTAAGCTCTAAGAACCAACTAATTCTCATAAATTATAGGCTTAGCACTATATCAAGAAGAATAGACAATTGCAAGGATAACATACACTTCCAATTAACCAATCAACTGATTTCCCATCATCTAAACAACTGGAAGGATAACATGTTAGGAGCAACATAAAATACGTGCTACAATATATCATAATAATTTGTAATCAATTAAGTCAGGCAAGAAAAGGCAACCAAAAATCTAATTGTTATGTAGAGCATCACAATAAGCATTTAGTAACTATTACAAGATCAACTTAAACCTACTTTACTTTTATCTAACTACTACATGGTTATGAATCATCACATAATTCTTTTAAGTTAATCTTAAGGAGTCAATTAACTGGAAAGAGAGCAACCCAACTAACAAACAAAAAGCTCGGATTTTTGTCTAATCCATATGATCTCCTAAATTTTTAGCCCCACTTGTTTCATGGAGATGAGAATGCATTATTTTCCCCATAATCTCAGGATATGTTATTTTATCCTAAACTATTTACATGAACGTTCATAGAAAAACCCATAGTAAAATCCAAATTTCAAACATAAATACCCCAGAAAACAGAATTTTGGCCCCATTTATCTCATGGAGATCAGAATGATTTATTTTTCCCCACCATTTCAGGATAAGTTCTTTTTTACCTTAAACTATCTACATGATCCTTCATTGAAAAACCCTAGTGAAACACAAATTTCAAACCTAAAAATACCTCAGAGAACAAATTTCTTAAAATTAGGAAAGCAATCATTTAACTATCCATCTACTGTTGGAGAAAACGAATCTAGAAAAGATCTTCACGCTTCGAAATTGATACTGTCCATAAGTAACCTCAATGATTGTAGTAAACCAAGTATAGATTAAAGTTGGAAGTGAAATTTAAAAACTACACGTGCTTGTGCCCAATGTCTAATTTCCTCGTAATAGGATCTCATGCTAGAACTCTGGACAAGAAATAAGTTTCATATATCATTATAACTAAAACCCTCAAATTTTAATTTTCTATTGAACAAAAAGATAGAAGAAATTTTATACATCACGAGGCGTACATACTCACTACTGGAAGTCAGAAGCTAAGATGAAGATAAATGAGCAGCAGAACTGGAACTTGAAGTTGTTGCAGTAGATGAACTTAATGTAGCAACACCTAATAGAATATTAGCAAGATTTTTATCAGCCAGCTACAATAGTATTCTCATAAAAATAGGCACGTTCAGATAAAAAGCAGAGAATGATACATCAAAACTCTACAAGTCTTGGTGCTGAAATAAAAAAAAAAAAATTTGAGATTGGGACATGATTATGATTCTGTTAAAAAATAAAAAGAAGAATCGACAGATTCTGTGATAAGCGGAAGTTCTAATACCATTTCTTTTGTATGAAGAATTCATATGCTGGATCGAGCTGGAGAAGGAAAGAGTTTAATAACACATAAAAATGGTGGTTTCAAACATGGGGAAGAAGGGAAATGGTCGAGCAACACAAAACATAAAGAACATAAACATAAAACAAATATAAAAACATATAAACACATATACATTCTGCTGGTATTCACCAGCAGAAGTGAAGAGGGAAATATGCTTTAATGTCTACATCTTGATATTTTTACTTGTTTATTTTTGAGTTACAAAAGCTCCAATATATAGAGCAAGTTGCAAGACACATACAAGACTTCTATCATAGGCCACATGCCTTCTCCCCTAGACTAGTACAATCCCAAATATAATAAACATTTTAACAAATGTCTAGTTAGATTTTCACTAAACTAGACCAACTAAAATAGAAACCACAATATACAAATTTGATTGGTTGACAACTAAGTGTTAATACCCAACAAACTCTCCTTTGACACTTAGATTGGAAACCAAAAAACTTGTGTCAAAGTTCGATCCATTCTTCAACAATATTTCTTCATTTTTTTCACTTTTCTGGCCTTTAGCTACTGCTGAACTTGCTGTTGGTTTTCACATTTTTACATACTGGATTTTGAAACATTTTGCAAGCATACCGGTTTTCTCCGTTGCATACCGGATATTGATTTAACCAGCATACCGTATTTCGAGTGCATACCGGATATGAGCATACACAATCGAAAAAATCGTATAATCAATAGGTAGATATTGGCTGATCACCCATCCCTTAAAAGCACACCATTCAAGTTCTTTATAAACAAGAATTAGAGCTCAATTCTAGATTAAGGAGGCACATACAGTCTAATTAAGCCTTGTTTGCTCCCCGTTATAATGTGATTTTTGAGAAAAAAAAAAATGTAGAATAATAATTTTTAAAGAATGTGTGATTAGGGATGATAATTTGGCTCGCAGGCTTCAACCACCTGTAACTCTGCCTGAAAAAAGCATGAGTCATCCCGACTCAAGACTCAGTAAAACCAAGTCAAAGCTCAGGCCAAGTCCCATTTTGAGGAGTCAGGCTGAGCCCAAGCAAGCCGCCATGGCTCGTCAGGCTAGCTCGTAAAAAAAAAAAAAAAAAAGGTAGCAGCTACCTATTTAAAGGTAGCATGTATTGTAAAAAAAATACTCAACTTAATTTTACTCGAGCTGAACTCGAGTTTCAAGTTTCAGCTTGCGAGCTGACTCGGCTCGACTTGGTTTGTTGACATCCCTATGTGTGATTAAAAAGAAGAAAATGTTTTGAAGCTACGTGTAATATTATTTTATCGAAAAATGTGTGATTGATAACAAGATAGATAAAATGAATTTTAATTTTAATGGAGACCAAATATGGGTTATATGAACTAGTAAATGGGCATAAGTTGGATATAATTTAAAAGATTGATGTTGATTAGTGAAAGAGAAGGCCAACTTGTTAGTACGTGAATATTTGATAATACTTGTGGATTTCTTTAAATGTGTGGTTGAAAATAAAATTTGATGATTTATACATAATTTATAAATTTTGTCAAATGGAGATAATGATATTGAGATACTTTTTACTTTGAGTTATTTATGGTCCTTGATCAACATTAGATATGGAATATGTTACTCGATCAAAATACGTTTGACTCAATCTAAATACAACATAAGCTATTCAAACTTAAATGTTCTATTTGTTGGCGGACATGGTCACTTGGTAATAACTAAACCGTCATCTCATGTTTTCTATTTATCTCTAAGAGGAAATTACACTAGATGTCAATTTTCGGGTTTGCATTTACAAAAATGTCAATTTTTTAAAGTCATTTCAAAATTGTCAATTTTGGACATTTTTACCCCTCTAGAGAATTTAAATACCCTACATGTCCTTTATTAAATGAGATTTGACTACATGACAAATTTTGTACCAAAAAGTGAAAAATATCCCATCAACACTACCTGAAAATTTTGAAAAGAAAATGTGAAAAACCAAAAACAAAACAAACCATTATCGATCTCGCTCTTTCACATTCAATATCCTCTAACCCTAAAAACACACATCACTCTCTCTCATATTCAAAATCTCTGCAAACCTGTGTAATCACGCCTTTAATGCCGTCGTACTCCACCCACCACTACGCCAGTCGCCGGACAACTTCAAATCCATCTCTATCTGAATTGCTCTCTCACCTCTCAACTAAAGTAGTCTCTCACGCCACGTCAAGCACTACCACGTCAATCGCCATACCAGTTGCCACCTACAATAGGCCAGTCTCCACCTATCTATCAATTGCTTGTTCCATTGTCCAAAGACTAAGGTTTGTGCTTCTTTGGATGGATGTAAGGTACCATGGTGTTAGGGGTGTTTTTGTACTTTTTTTTTTTTGTCAATGACGATTTTTGGGCAAAAATTGGTCTGATCCAATTATGTTGAAAATAAGTCTTAGATGATGTTGATGATGGATTTTGGTGTAGAGACAACTATGGATTTCTGAATTTTGGAATGGGTAGTGTAAACATTTCAATCTTCATAAATCTGTAATTCGAAATTCTAGGAAAGTAGTTAATTAAAATTTGGTATAACAATATTATTTGGTGCTTTCTTCTCTTCTATCATAACAAGAATTTTTTTTTTTTGTTTTCATTTTTTTTTTTTTTTGGGTTTGACACGTTCTTATGGTTGTGTGATATTTGTTAATATCATTTGGATTTTGTTTGTATGTGATATTTAAGTTTTTTGAGGGTCTTTTACTTCACTAGACAAACATCATTGCGGTGAATTGTCATTCCCAAAAGTTCGCCGCTTAATTCTCGATAGATGGGTGAATACCGATAGATGAAATGTTGTTCTCGACATTCACCGCAGCAATTCTCAACAGATGGGTGCATCCCATTGATTTTTTTTATTGTTTTTATGCCTTGGGGTTATATATTGTTTCTTGTAGTACACGATTTTCATATTATATGATGTTCATATGACGTCGTTATATGATATTCTTATTATTTCGTTAAATGATATTTTCATGTATTATTCTGGATCACATGTAATTCAAATATATTATTGTCAAAGTTGCTAATGTAGAGCTAATGTGATCCATAAGTTTCGGATCACATGCAATTCAAAAATATATTATTGTCAAAATCGCTAATGTAGAGCTATATTCATTTAGTTTCATAAAGCTGCCACCACTGTCATGAATCATTTTCCATAAGCTTCGCTTCACATGCAATTGAAACATATTATTGTCAGAGTTTTTAATGTAGAGCTAATGTGATCCATAAGCTCTGGATCACATGCAATTCAAATGTATTATTGCCAAAATGGACAACGAGAAATATGACATTGTGTGAATCAATTCAGTTTCATTTTAACAAAATATGTACATTGGGCTTGCAGAAAATGTGAACTATGTTGCATTTATTCACTTTGCTTTTTAGTTCCTTTATCTTGGGCTAATTTATGTCATTTATATGGGTTTGAGCAGATTAAGAATCATGACCTTATTTTAATGAAGCGTGGTGCTACTTACATGTATAGAAATGCTGGTAGGTAGAAGTAGTCCAAAGACATTGTCTAAGAAGAGAGGAATTTACAAAGGATCAGCATGAAAAATGAATTATAAGTGTAGATACTGATTCGTGCTTCGCACAGAACAACGAATATTTTAATTAATGCATAATATTTTCATTGGTGAAATTTTTGTCACATTCATATGGTAACATGTTGGCAATGTTATCCATGTCGTTATTGCTAGGCTAGAGATTCTTAGTTTAAATATTCAAAAGTCAGGAACATGTCCATGGCTGATGTATGATTTTTGTAAGTCATAGTCGTTTGATAAAGGTACTTCAATTTATGCCTGGAAACTATAAAAGAATGATAACGATATTTTATGCCTGCAAATAATAATGTATCGTGTTTTCGGAGAAGATAAATTTTCTACTTTGCAACCATTTGTTGAGAATGACAGCAACAATCTCTCGGGATCGACAATTGAACTGTCGAGATGTTATGCAGTACTTTGACATAAGGATTCGTACTTTGTTTGTGAATGCTAGAAGCACTAATGTCTGAAAACGATAATGAAAATAAAAGTATAATATAACGGTCAGAATGTACAACGCCATTGGGGAAATATTTAATATACAACGTTAACCACTTTAGGACAAAAGTCTGTTTACACAGGTTGTGTTACATAAGGATCCGTATTTTTCTTGCGAACATAAGAAGCACTAATATCTGCGAACGATAATGAAAACAAAATTATAATATAACTTCAGTATGTACAATGCCAACGAGGGAACATTTAACATACAACTTCAACAACTATCGGACAAAAATCTGTTTACACGGGTTGTGTTACAATGAGATTTGAACATGTGGTCTGGTTATCACCAACTCTAACACAGCGAGCTCTGTTTTCAAAATAGTATCGTAGATAGCAGTTTCCTTGTAAACTGATATGTACCAATTTAAGTCTTCCACTTCGCATATTTCGACTAGAGGTATATTCAAATTCGGGACTTTAAACTTCGATCCAATTTCAGTGCGGGGATAAAAAAAAATACCAAGTTTATCCTTTAACTGTAACACAAGTCCAGCTATATAATACTTGTCAGCACTAAAATGGAAGTGATTTTGTCCCCTCTCCATTTCGATTCGTCATCCACATGAACAAACTTTCCTTATGCGATACGATGAATCTCAAATAAGTACTCGTACTTGAAATGTTGAGATTGCAAAGATAAGAATTCTACACAATCAATATGTAGGCATTTAATACTATGAAAGTTGCAATTTTGAAAATTTAAATGGGATACAATATCAAAAGGTGAAATTATGAATTTCAACAGTTTTTAAGTGTCGAATTTGACAGTTAAATTGTCTATCTTGACCGTTTCTAAATGTTGAGTTCGACATTTCAAATGTCTATCCCGACAATTTTCATCTATCGAGTTCGTCAGTTGAAATGTCTAACTCGACAGTCTAATTCGACAATCTATATCATTAATGTTTTGAACATAGATTCATTAAAGACACAATCCTTCAAAACATGTATTTGGTTTGATTAGAAGAAATTATTCAAAACATTAAAGGTGATAATTAATTTCATTCACAACATGACAACATCTTTCTAAAAGTAAATATCTGTTTCATTAACTATTGAATCATTCACAAATGGTAAAGGATCTTTACCTTTAAAAAATATTTCAAAAATCAAACAAATCAATGAATAATAGTTTAAAAAATTTCAAATACACATGACCATATTGTGTTTAACATTTAAAAAATATTAAGCTATAAGATCAAAATGTAAACAACTTCTAATTGCAAACCTCTCAAATGGATAATAAATCCAATAGTAATGTCCTTTTAATTAAGGAATGAAGAAAATGAATAGGAAGTTAGGGTTTGTTAATGAAATAAAATATTTGTTTATGTTAACTTTTCAAATTATTTTATCTTTATTTTTTAACAAAATTCATTTTACCCAATATAATATTCATTAATTCAATCTTTATAATATACAAATTAAATCATCACATCAAAACATTAATGATATTAAAATCAAGCATTAATGAGCATTAAATGCTCCAAGAAATATGAGTCTAAGGATAATTTGGATATTTCACATAAAAAGTGATATTTTTGAACAAATCAAGTGTCAATGAAAGTTTTTTGTGTATTTTCAAATTTAGTGACATTTTTTTAAAATTTCCCCTTATCTAATTTGCAAGCATGGATTAAGCGATCAAATTATAATAAAGATTAAGTTCAATAACAAACTTGAAAAAGAAAAAGAAGTTCATTGACCAGCATAAAGTTCGACTGAAAAATTAGGATTAATCTACTTATACAATGATGATTGACAATGTTTGATGTGACAAAATTTGGATAGTTGATTTAAAAAATAGTTTTCGAAA
This sequence comes from Osmanthus fragrans, assembly GCA_019395295.1. Taxonomy (NCBI): domain Eukaryota; kingdom Viridiplantae; phylum Streptophyta; class Magnoliopsida; order Lamiales; family Oleaceae; genus Osmanthus; species Osmanthus fragrans. The sequence continues at coordinate 10,415,591 of CM033361.1, forward strand.
TTTTTTGAAATGGATGAATGTGATGATGTCAAACCATGATTATCAACAAATATTATCAACTATCATTGTATATGTAGCATGATTGAAAAAATTAATGACCCTTAGCATTTCTAAAAGGGTTTTGCTAAACGAACAAGCCCTTGGATAGGATCTGTTGACGGGGGAGACATGTCCAGGCACCCTGCCAATAGGGAGGCATGTGTCCTCCCCTATCAACAATAGGTCAAGTCCAATGGCCTATTCCTCTAGTAGTGTCCTTTCTAAAATGTGCAAATGAAGAGAAGATATCTTTTTATATTGTAGTAGCAATGGAAACGGGTCACGATGTCCTATTTTGCCCTTGTCCTGTTGGTAGGTTTTGGAAGGCATCGGAGCTATGAAAAAAATAATAAATAATAAAAAATCCTACATTTTTTGTTGGATCTGTTTTATTTTTTATTTTTAAATATAATTCAAAATTATAATTATAATTATAATAAATTAAAATAGAAATAATATTAGAAATGAGAGTCGTGATTTCAGCCTACCCGCCTCATTTTTAGGAAGAGGGCAAAAAACAAAAAAACAAACAATCTTAAACTGTAGGGTTTTGTCTATCAAATGTAGAGAAATATTTCTCTGATTAGTCTCAGTGGACATGGAAAATTATTTTATTAATAATAAGTCTTAAAAAAAATTTAAATTTTTTTATGAGGACTAAATAACAATAGATATGGTGGCTACCTAGCGGTCAAACTGATTATATATTGACAAAATAACAGAAATTGAACTAAAGAAACAGTACAGGTCAAAATTAAAAACGTATTACAGACAAAATAGATATCCTAAATTGCAGAATCCCTTCAACGGCACACACTATCTACCTTTGTCTTGATCATTTTTGGTTGAAGATGATCAGTATATATATAACACTCTCCAGCTAACCCTAATTGTAAATCAAATTATAATCTTTACCCACAAATGGAATTCTCCAAGCTTCTCATCAGTCTAATTTTCATTCTGCAAACCCTAGTTTTAGTTTCATCTGCTCCGGGAAAGTCCAACCTGTTTCGAGAATACATAGGAGCGGAATTTAAGAATGTCAAGTTTTCTGATCTTCCCATAGACAAAAATGTAGAATTCCATTTCATTCTATCTTTTGCCATCGATTACACCACTTCATCTTCAGCTTCTCCCACCAATGGAAAATTCAACATCTTCTGGGACACTGATAATCTCTCCCCTTCCCAAGTTGCAGCCATTAAGTCCAAGAATTCCAATGTAAAAGTTGCATTGAGTTTAGGAGGAGACAGCGTGGGAGGTGGATCTGCATATTTCAATCCTTCATCTTTAAACTCATGGCTTTCCAATGCTGTTTCTTCTCTTACAGATATAATCCAGGTATATATTGAGTCTTAAAAGTAGAGTTTCTCGAATACAATGAGTAACATAAACTTTTATGTGTTGATTATTATTTTTGTAATTAACCCATTCGCAATTTTGCGGTTTAATATATTATGTCTTCCAAGATGGTGGTTTACTTGAAAACGCCAATCTTTTATCGTACGACTACTTACTTTAGCTTTTTACAGATCAAATAATTGTTTGTTTAAGTTTGTTGAAAGGTGATATGGTATGATATGGTATAATCTTGAGCTCCTTGAGGAGTAGCACAAGTCCTTATTTGTTGGTTATTATTTTTATATTTGACGGACTTGGAACTTTACCTTGACACCAGGAATATAATTTAGACGGCATTGACATTGATTATGAGCACTTTCAAACCGACCCTGACACCTTTGCTCAATGCATCGGACGGCTTATATCCATCCTCAAGAAAAACGGTGTAATATCTTTCGCATCCATTGCTCCATACGACGATGATCAAGTTCAAAGCCATTACATGGCTCTCTGGAAAAGTTATGGACATTTGATAGATTATGTAAATTTCCAGTTCTATGCATATGATGAGGGAACTACTGTATCACAATTTATGAATTATTTTGAAACACAGAGATCAAATTATAAAGGAGGGAAAATTTTGCCAAGTTTCATAAGTGATGGGAGTGGTGGATTATCTCCAGAAAATGGATTTTTTACTGCATGCAGTAAGCTGAAAAGTGAGGGAAATCTTCATGGGATATTTGTTTGGTGTGCTGATGATTCAAAGGCATTGGGTTTCAAATATGAGAAGCAGTCACAATCTCTACTTGCAATTTCACATTAGTATTTAATTACTTGTTCCAATTATATGTATGCAAGTGCATCAGTGTATTCTCATGATATATATATATATATATTTATATTTATATTTATATTTATATATTTTCTGTAAATAAAAATATCTTGTTTTTAAACTTTGAAAGTTATAATTAGATTCTTTAAGCTTAACCAAATATCCTTATAAACACATTTCACGCTTCGATTAAATAGCAATACATCTAGATAAATATATGTCAATCATTAGCCAAGATATGTAGTTCGGGTTTAGAAGAAATAATGCAGCTCTCCGACTTTTGAAATGAATAATTAGAATAGGATTCATTCCTGTGCTCTGGGGCTCGTACTTAAATGTGTTTTATTTTTAAAGTTTTGCATCTCTATATATTTTGTAGATAATCAGCTAGTTTTGGGTTCATTTCACCCTAACCACAAGTTATTTGTTATTCTTCTACAGTAGTTTTTTCGGTTTATTTTCACAAACATTTTTTTTTTCTAGTCATGTTTTTTGATTGATAAAAGAAAATAAAACTGAAATTGGTGACGAAAATGCCCATCATTGAGCCATAAGCAATATCTAGAAATCACATCATTAAGGACCGATGGCTCTTCTCATACGCCCATAGTATTATCAGTGACTAGATCCAATATATATCTTTATAGAATTGGCCCATTAGCTTAATTTTCTAAACTAAACACCACAAAAAAATCGCCACCCTTGATGCCTACACCCACCACTTTCATATTAGAAACTGCATATAATCTTCACGTTACAACCTACATTTTCAATTTGTGAATTATAAATTTACTTGCAATGAAGAAATTGCTATCCAAGATCTTATATGATCCAAATAAAGATAGATCTTCATTATAAATGAAATATTCATCTACAGTTTTAAGCGAACACTCTGAGGAGGCCAAAAGTATACGTGAACTCAAAATGAGCTAAGAGCATTCATAAGGAGAAAACCTCATAAGCGACTTGATGTAAGTCAATATACATGAACAAAAATGTAAGGATTAAGCTGGTGAATAAAATGTGAAACAGATAATAGAATTAGTTGGAAGACATCCAATCAAAGGTTGCTACATGTCACAAACTAAAAAGACTCATTTAGCCTCGAGGTCTGAATAAAAATACATAAATAGGCATGCCTAAGATAATGAAGATCATGCTAAATTAAAATAGTTTCCTCCCACATAGTTATTTCTCTTCTTGTTCTCTGTTGAGCAGCAGAATAGCAAGTGTAAGAAAAGAAAGTCATGTCTAGGTGTGAAATTTTGTTGATCATCATTTACAAGTCAACAATCATCATGCCAACATATCAATTGCAATCTACTAACCAAATAAGTAAATTTACTTAAAAATATACAAATCACAGAAAATTTCTGAGTGATAGAATGCAAAAAAATTAAATAATAATAATAAAATTAAAAAAAAAAAAAAAGACACGCACACACACAAAGTTTACAAATGTCCTTCGTTTAATCACACACAAATTCAGAGTGCACATTTGTAGCATAAAAATAGTGTTGAAAATTGTTTAAGATTTTTGTTACGCCTCTTCCAATGAGACTCCACATCACGGTTATGTAGTTGCCATCTAGCAAGCACAATCAGCCCAGACTCCACATCATTGGCCTACTTAATTTCATGTTGACACCAGCGACTCCTTTTTTGATGCTATAGAATATAAATCCAAATTTGCTGAGCACCGGAAAAATCTATTATGAATTATTGCACCTTTTGTACTCATTGGAATGATGGAAAAGATGTTTTTTATGCTAGGTTGATATTTTAAACTGGAAACATGTATAATGAAATTATTTTTAATATTGCATAATGTATATGCATTCGCATGGTTTAATTAGTATCAATGCAAGAGCATATTTTCCCATTTTAATCATGATTTCTTATATTTTTATGTCTTGTCACATCTCTGTATTTATGGATATTCTTTTTATAGTAAAAAGTGCAAAATTTGTATAGTCCGCCTTCAATTCGGTTAAATGTGTAGAACATTTTACAAGTTTATTATGCGAATGGTCAGTTTATTATTCGAATTGTTTGATCTAAGAACAAGATTTTTGGTAGCGTAGTAAGCATATATTAAAAATGTAAATTGATTTAAAAAAAAATATTAAAATGACCAAAACCAAAGGTTGAGATTCGCTATGGTGATAAAATGTCGCAAAATGATTTTTTGCAACATTTAAAAAATGCCGCAAAAGGGTCTACCGCAACGTTGGAAAAACGCTGGAAAATGGTCTATCACAACTTTGGAAAAACATTGCAAAATGGTCTACCGCAACATTGAAAAAATGTTGCAAAAAGTATCTTTTGCGGCGTTTATAAAACGCTGCAAAAGAATTTTTCGCAACGGTGAATAAACGCTGTAAACAGTCTTCCCTCAATGGCAACACCGACCTCTCAAGGATTTTTGTTACGTCCCAAAAATTCGAACCCTGGAGATTTTCCTTAAAAATATCTTAAGTTGAATCATGATACTAATCCGTGAGGGGTAAAATGGGTTCAAATATCCCACAGAGGACAGTACGTAAGTTGACGGTTTGGGCATAGAGGCCTGGGTTTTTACAAAAAATGTGCAAACGCTCAATTTTTTGTGATGACCTAAGTCTCATGCCTGACCGTTCTCTTACGTACTATCCTTTATGGGAGAGCCTAAACTCATTTTACCATTCATGACTTTCTATCGCATTCTCCAGCATTCGAAATCATGACTTGCCATTAAGAGACTTAAATTATATCTTAGTACTAATTAGGTGAGTTGTCTAATTCGTAGGGGGTGAGATGGGATTAAGCTCTCCTATGGTGGACAGTCTGTAAGTTAACGGCTTGATTATATAAGTTGGTTTGTTACAAAAATGCTCATTTTTGTAATGATCCAAGCTTTATGCCCGACCGTTAACTTACGTATTGTCTTCTCTAGGACAGTCTAAACTCACCTTACTCCTCATGACTTTATGTCGCGTTCTCTAGGATTTGACTTAAGTTAAATCTTAGTGCCAATTAGGTAATTTGTTCAATTGGTACCAGGATTCAACTTAAGTCATTCTTAAGGGACATGATAAAAATTTGTGAAAGGTAAGATTGGTTTAGGCTCTTCAAGAGCAGAAATAATATAAGTTAACATGATAGTATGACTCAGGCCTTATGCTTAGCCATTAACTAACATACTATCCACTTCAGGAAAGCCTAAGTCATTTTACCTTTTATGGCTTTATGTTGCGTTCCTCATAATTCGAACCCTTGACATTTTCCTTAAGTAAGATTTTAGTTGAATCCTGATACCAATTTGACAACTTAACTCAACTTAAGTCTCGTTTAAGTGAAGGTCAAGATTTCAAATGCAGGAGAATGCTACAGAATGCTGTGAAGGGTAAGATGTGCTCATGATCTCCAAAGTGGATAGTATGGAAGAGAACAACCAGGCACGAAGCCTAGGTCATTACAAAAATATGCTCATTTTTTGTAACGACCCGATTTTTATGCCCAAACCGTTACCTTACGTACTGTTCGCTCTAGGTGGTCATCTACCTACTCGGATCGTTACAAAAATACATACTTTTGTAACGGTTCGAGTATTGTGTCCGACCGTTCTCTTACACAGTGTCCACTTTCGAAGGAAATTTTCCCTCTTACCACTTTCTGTCGCGTTCTACAGGATTTGAACACATAACCTCCCTTAAGAGAGATTTAAGTTGAATTCTGGTACTAATAGGGCAAGTTGTCCAATTGTTTTCAGGATTTAACTTATTTCTGTTGTTGACATCAAAAAAATGTAAATACTGATTTTAGCCAACTTTAAGAAAATGGGGCAAATTTGCCTTGATAATTGCGTCTGAAAGTACAATTATAGGTCGGTTTAAGCTTTTTTCCCGTCCTCCTTAAGTACGGAGGTTTCGATCCTTTTATAGGGGATCTTAGGCTAAAAATGATATAAAAAAAGTGTCTAATCAATCATTTCAAGGAGTGTCGAGCTTAGATTTGTGTGCCACCGCTATTCATTCTGATTGGTGGACGAGGTCGATTTCCATTAAATCCTAACTGTGCTGTCTTTTACCAGGTAATCATGACCTGCACAAGTGAAAGATTCAAGGAGGTTGATTGGAAGATGAGGACTGTGTCATCATCTTTGCCTTCCAAGTGTATGTGATTGATTAGAAGGGTTTAAAGACTTGTAATAATGATGTTCCCTAGAATAACGACGAAAAAAGATCGTACTCATGACTGATGACCGAATTGAGGTAATACTACCAATATGCCAAGTAAGTGAGATCACTGCTAAGTATACATTAAATTGAGATCGGAGGTCGGTGGTCAACAGTTACCCCCAGGTCAGTCCATTCATCGTAAACGAATTGACCTTAGTCATATTAGCACATCTTCCCAGGATTTATTTTTAATTCTGAAGATGAATGGACAAGGTGATAGGTGGCACTGAGTTATTAAGCACTTACAAAATTCTGGAAATTTCTTCAAAATGACGTAGTTTTGAACCATTGAATCTAGGCCCTTCATTTTTCCTCATTTCCTCAATCTAACGGCCCAAGTGATGACTCTTGGTCTTCCCTCATCTTTGAATACTTTCTCCTGCCATTTTCAGCACTTTTCTTTGCAAGTTTTCTCTCCCGAGCAAGGTAGAACTTTCCTCCTTTAAGTTCTTCCAGCCCTATCTAAGTGAGGTCGTCAACCCAGGTATTCATTTTTCCTAGAAATACGTACATTTCTCATTTCTTTCTTTTCGGCCTTAGTATTTTTATGAGTTCGGATGAGTCTAGGATTTTCTCTTGGGGTAAACAACAAGAAGAGTCAATCCCCACTTCATTTTCTCTGTCCTCCTTAGATTGCCAAGAAATTTACACTCTGATTCCTCTAACTATAGTTAACCCAGTAGATATAGGCCGAGCTAGAGACATGAATTCTGATCATGAAGGTTCTAAGGGCAAAGAGGTAGGTTCGCATGATAACAGTAGGGGTAACGACTATAGTGACTGGGGACGAGTTCATATAGGTTAGTAGTCACGGGGGATATGTTAGCGAACTGTAGAGGTAGGTATGTCATTCCTAGTTCGATGGAAATGGTGGTCCCAGAACCCTCTGATCGAGTAAACGCTTTCCCATAGGGGTGTATTGCTCTCAACTTGGCCATCCTTAACGCCGGCCTTAGACTCCTCTTTCCTAGAGTCATTTATAAATTTTTATCCTTTTGAGATATAGCTCGCACCCAGCTGTTTCCTAACGGGTGGTGGACTCTGATCGCCACCCTGATCCTTTAGGATAGGATAGGAAATTCAGAGATAAGAGTCGAACAATTTAATTTCCTCTTCAACTTTAAGGAGGATGGGAAGAACTCGGGCTGGTGGTACACTAGTGTCAGGCCGAGGACGGGTGGCTTTCTAGTTTTGGACACTCACTCTTCAATAAAAAAGTGGAAGGATGAGTTCTTCTTTGTCTTTTGAGAGTTCTTCTTTGTCTTTTGGACACTCACTCTTCTTTGTCGAGTAGGATAGGGATGACGTCGTCCCGACCTTGTATCATCCCTTACGTAAGTTCATTGGTCATGTTTTCCATTTAATTAACCTTATAAAGAATTTCTTTAACAGTTTCTTTGATTTTACAGATTACAAGGTGGTTACCATGAGTTCAGAGGACAACAGACAAGCTGACTCCATAAGGACATTACCTAAGAGACATATCTTGCAATTTCGTGATCTCGGAGGCCAACCTGTATCAAGCGGGGTTATTACGAGTTCAGCCTTCGTCCTCACTAGCAGTAACATCTTCTGCCTTCCCAACTACCTCTACTAAGCTCTTCTTAAAATTTTCAATTAAAGTCTGACACTTATGTTTTTATAGGTAATAACAGTTCTTCCTTATGCAGATTCTCAACAAGATATGCTGAGCTTGAAGACCGCAAAAGAGGCTACTACCACAAAGGCCAAGAAAATAGAGGCTCCAGCCACTGCAGTTTCCCGTCCTCAAAGAGAGGAGGTTGAGGTAAAAGAAGAGATCCTACCTCTGAAGAGGAATTGTTCCTTGGTGGATCCTGTTCTGGTAACAATAGTTGGGCTACTTTCGCCAACAGTGATGCCATAGAGGTTGACTTCTACTTTTTTGCCCTTGCCTGCCATGAAGACCGGCTCCTCGAGGTCGCAGGGAAGGTGCCCTAACCTCCAGAGGTTGAGCTGGGAGGGGCTGATGGGCCACCCTCCAGAGATATTCCTGGACTTCCTCCGAGCTCCCTCTCCATCAAGGAAATCAACAGCTACACTCCATTTTTCCCTTCGAGACTCAGTAAACCTCCTCACTAAGAGCTGGACAGAGAGGAAGCCGACCTTGTGGCAGATATTCCAATGGGAGAGGCTATCTTGACAGCTCAACTCCACAGCCACCAGTCTGTCTTGTACTTGATATCTTTGGTGGACAAGGCATGCATGTTCGTACTTTAGACATTTTAGATTTTGCAGATATTCATTATGTTGTGATCTGACTTGGTTTTACTTGCTGACTCAGAGGAAGGCCGAGCTGGAGAAGATGATGGAGGCCAAAGATTAGACCATGGATCTATACAAGAATATAGAGCTTAAGAAGGCGGCATTTGTTGAGGATAGGAAGGATTACGAGGATCGTCTGAACAAGATGGGAGTCAAACTGGAGGCGAAGTCGACCTCTGAGCTCCGCTTGATGGATGACAATGAGGCTTTGAAGACTTGGGGACAAAAAGCTAACCACAAGGCAGCAAATGAAAAGAAGAAGGTCGAGGAGTTGCAGGCTTTACTTAAGGAGAGTCGAGCACAAGCTGAAGAGGCCGAGAAGAAGGTGAGGGAGGCTGAGGTGAAGGCTAATAATACTGTGGATCTCTGGAGGGCTTCTTCAGAGTTTGATGAAGTTGCCCAGGATGCCTATGTAGTGGCCTTGGAGGAGATAGTGAAATACATTGGCCAAGAGAGGTCAAACTTTGATGCAACATTTCTGAGGGAGGCTTAAGAGGAGCAGAAGAAAGAATTACAAAGATTGTTCAATCTGGAAGGAGTTCACCTTTCTCCAGCTGATGAAGACATTGAGTGAGATGTTCCTTCTCCCAGGCTTCCTTCACTCTTTACTTCGGCTGGCTTGATTTGTCCCGTTTGAACTTATGTAGTATTTCAACTTCTGTCTTTCCTCAATATTTTTGTACTGAACTTCAAATTTTTAATCGAAAATGATTTCATGAATTGTTGGCTTCAGTGTTTCATTTATCGAATAATTCGTTTTGAGTAGAGAATTTGCATGTGGGACAACTTGTGCATACTAGTACATCTTACTTGTGAAAGTAAGGCCTTTATGTTTCTGTAAAGAAAATCGTCTAAGTGTTGCAGCACATGCAACCTTAGTTCTGCTCACTCGAAGAAGTGAGGCTTTGAGTATTTTCGTAATGAAAAATCCGTCTAAGTGTTGCAGCACATACAACCTTAGTTCGGCTCACTTGAAGAAATGAGGCTTCGATTGTTCCCGTAATGGGAGATCTAGGAGCAACAGGTATTCAGAAATGAAGATGTGCATTTTATTGATAAAGTAACTTTCATACAAAGTTTTTTAGGTTGTGCATGGTCCCCTACTTCATTAGTAGTACTGGCGGAGGTGTTCCGCGTTCCAAGGATGGGAAAGAGGTTTCCCCTCCGTGTAGGGCCCCTCTCAGTTTGGACCTAAAGTTCCTAATCTGATTTCTCTTGTGGCGATGAAAATCCTTCGTAGGACTAATGATTCTACCTCGAATTCTCGTTTCCTCATCTTCTGGTTGTAATAACGGGCATTCTTTGCTTGTCCGCTTCATTTATGAGCTCAATATCATCCTTTCTTTCATCCAACAAATCCAGATCTCCTCTAAGAGCCTTTTCATTTTCAAATGGGTCATAGGCGGCAGTTTAGAATGAAGTTATCCCCATCTCTAAAGGGATTACTACTTCAAAGCCAAAGGCTAGAGAAAATGGTATTTCTCCGATACTGGTCCTTGCAGTAGTGCGGTAAGTCCATAACATACTGGAGAGTTCATCAACCCATCCTCATTTGAGGACGTCAAGCTTTGCCTTCAATGTGTGCTTTGTGATTTTATTAACAGCCTCGACCTGACCATTGGCCTGGGGATGTTTTGGTGCGAAAAAGTGTTTTCTGATGCCAAGTTCTTCATAGAAGTTGATAAGGAGGGCTTTATCGAACTGCCTTCCATTATCTGTCACAATGGAATAAGGTATTCCGAACCTGTATATGATGAACTTCTATAGGAAGTCAGTAGTCCTTTGCTCAGTAATCTTCACAAGGGGTTCAGCTTCGGCCCACTTAGTAAAGTAATCGACCGCAACTATGGCGTACTTGGCCCCTTCTCATCCTGTTGGCATTGGGTCAATTAGGTCGACCACCCATTTTACAAAAGGCCAATGTGCCACTGCAAAGTTAAGCTATTGTGGGGGTGCTTTGGTGAAAAGAGCAAAGCGCTAGCACTTGTTACATTTATTTACGAACTTAAGAGCGTCTTTCCTCATGGTGGGCCAGAAATACCTTTAGTGTATGATTTTGTGAGCCAAGAATTGCCCACCAAAATGGTTCTCGCACATTCCTTAATGTATCTCCTAGAGGGCTTAAAGAGCTTCTTCTTCGTTCAAACATCTTAGCAATGGGGTTGAGTATCCCCTTTTGTAAAGAGTGTTGTCTATCAGGGTATATCTTGCCGACCTGATTCATAGCCGCCTTGCTTCCACGGGATCTCCAGGACATACTTCATTTTTTAGGTAGAGGTTGATTTCGTCAAGCTAGGTGGGTTTAGGATCTACCATCATGGACTCAACTTATTCCTTTTCAATGGCAGATTGTGAGATCCTCTCTACAGGGATACTATCGAACTCTTGAATTCCTTCACTCGTGGCTAACCGAGCTAAAGCATCAGCATGTCTATTCCGAGATCTTAGAATTTTCCTTACTTGTTTAGTCTAGAAACTTTCAAGCTTCTTTCTCATGACTCGGAGATACATGTTCATCCTTTCCTCCTTAGCTCGCTACGTATCGTTGATCTGATTGACCACTAGTTATGAATCATTGTATACTATCAAGTTGGTAATTCTCAACTCTTGAGTCATTCTTACTTCAGCAATCAGGGCTTCGTACTTGACCTCATTGTTAGAAGTGTTGAAATCAAAAGCCAAAGCCTCATACAATAAGTGGCGATCGGGCTTATCAGTACAACCCCAGCTCCAGACCTAGTCTCAGTGAAAGATCCGTCCACATAGAGCTCCCAATGGGTGCCTGGCATGATTCTTTCCACTGGTTCCATGCTAAATTCAGCCACAAAGTCAGCAAGGGCCTGTCCCTTGATAGAAGTGCGAGGTTTGTATTTTATGCCGAACTGTCATAGTCGACTGCCCACTTTACCATTCGACCTGACATGTCAGGTTTCTGTAAGGTTAGCATTAACGGGCAATTGGTCAAAATCTCAATGGTATCCTCTAGGAAGTAAGGTCTCAGCTTCTTAGTAGTTGTAATAGCATCGTATGCCAATTTTTTCAGGGGCGAGTATCTGAGTTCGGCCTTGTGAAGGGCCTTACTAGTGTAGTAGATTGGATGTTGTATTTCTTCCTCATCCGTCTCTAAGACAGAACTGATGGCATGTTTTAACACAACAAGGTATAACATCAAAGTCTCTCCTGTTTTGGGTTTGGACAAGACTGGTGGTTGAGACAATTGCTTCTTCATTCGTCAAAGGCACTTCGACACTCAAGGGTCCACTCTCCCTGTTAGGCTCTGGACCTCATTTGGCTTTGTAGACACTTCTATGTCAATGATGGCTCGTATGTTTTTGGGCTTTGCTTCGATTCCTCATCTATTCACGATGTAGTCCAAGAATTTGCCCAAACTTACACCGAAAGTGCCCTTTTTTAGGTTGAGCTTCATTCTGTATTTTCTAAGGATCTCGAATACCTCAGTAAGGTATTGTGGGTATTCCTCGGTCCTCGTGTTTTTCACTAGCATGTTGTCGACGTAAACCTCCATGGTCTTTCCAATTTATTGAACAAACATAGATTTACCAAGTACTGATGCGTGGCTCTGACATTTTTTAGTCCAAAAGGCATTATTCAGTAGCAATAGAGACCTCTATTCGTGATGAAAGAAGTATGCTCTTAGTCCGATTCATGCATAGGTAATTGGTTTTACTTGAGTATGCATCCATGAACTGAGCAGCTCGTGTCCAGCAATAACATCGACCATTTGATCTATCCTGGGTAATGGAAAGCTGTCATTTAGATATTTCTTGTTCAGGTCAGTAAAATCGATGCACACCCTCCAATCTCCGTTACTTTTTTTCACAACAACTGGATTCGCAACCCATTTGGGATAGTGAGCTTCGCAAATGCACCTATTGCGAAGCAACTTCTGTATTTCTTTGTTAAGAGCCTCGTACCTTTCTGGTTTAAAGGTCGACGTCTTTACTGTTTTGACCAAATTGTTGGGTCGATGTTTAACTTATGGCAGCCAACCCTCATATCAATTCTTTCTAAGTCTTCATGACTCCATGCAAAGGCATCTAGGTTTTGTTGAAGAAATGCCAATATCTGACCACGGATCGGAGGTCGCAACTCTTGCCTATTTTAAATTCCTTGGGGAGGTCGCTTTCACAAACTGAGACTTGATCCAATTCTTCCATTGGCTCGTCTCCCTTATTTTTCACACAAGAACCTAGTGGACCGAGGTCGAATATCATGCACATGGTTGGGAGAGGTCGGTTATTGTGATGTGTGTGAGACCGGGTCGTCCTTTGACATATTTCAGCAAGTTTCATATTTCCTTTGATTTCTCCTACACCGTAAGGTGTAGGAAATTTGAGTGAATAGTGATACAAGGACACCACAGCTCGGACGTTGAATAACAAGGGTTGGCCCATGATAGCGTCATCGGGCGAGATGAAATCCAAAACTATGAACTCATCGTTAGTCCTGCATTGCTGTGGGACTTTCCCAAATTCGACGATAAGTTTGATCAATCATCTTGCTTTAACAAGTGCCCCACTTAGTCCTTGAACCATATTTGGATACGGTTGTAAGAAATTAAAGGGGATCCCTATCCACTTGAGCGTGTTGGTGAAAAGTATGTTGAGTGCACTTCCGATGTCAACCAACACCTTGGGTATAATGATTCTGACCACAGACATAGAAACTACTAGGACGTCGGGGTAAGGATTTGGGTTTGCCTCATTGTCGTTGAACGACATTTGGTCATCCAGGGGTTTTCTACGATGTTTTGTTGTTATGCCAATCTCAGATAAGTCGACCATAATGGGTCTTTTCAGTTTTGCTATTCTCATTCCAAGGCTTTGGTCGTTTTCCATCATATAGACCTGAGGTTTGGGCAGATCGACGTTGTAGGCTCTGGCTTCGACCTGATTTTCTTGTATCATTCAAACCCCGTATTGAGTAGAAAATTTCATACAATAATGGTATATCGAAGTGGCTACCTTGAGCTCATGCAGTATGGGCCTTCCCAGTATTGCGTTGTAATTGGATGGCAGGTCGACTACCACAAAATCAGCAAGAATTCTCAGTTGGCAAGGGATCTCGCCCAGTTCTACTATTAGGACTATTTGACCTCGAGCCTTGATGGGATCTCCTAAGAATTCTTGCAGCTTCTTAGGGTATGGCTTGAGGTATCGTTCTGAGATTTCCAGCTGCCTCAAGGTTCAGGAGTACACCAGATTTACCGATCGAACTCCCGTTGTCTACGAGTGTTCGATGTACCTATACTCCCACAATAGGCATAGTAATCACCAAGGCGTCGCTTTGATCTTGCAGTACTCCTTGAGAATCTACTTCTCCAAACCAGAAACATTCCCGAGCTTGTCGATTGTAGTTCTGAGGTCGGACTTGAGATTTTCCACCTCGTAGTTTTTCCATACACGGACGTCCTGAGCTTGTCTGTGTCTCTCCCTCCTGGATCCCTCTATATACTAGTTTCTTCCAATCATCATCCTGATTTCTGCCTCCGGGTGGATTCTGCTCTGGGAAAGGTGGTTGAGCTCGATGGCCTAACCCCTGCTACTGAGGTTGTTGAGGACGAGGTGGGCTTGCCTCGACGGGTTTGACCACAAATTCTTGGAGATGACCTCGTTGAATCAAGGATCCAATCTCTTTTTTTAGTGCCGACAATCATCGGTATTGTGCCCTGCCGACCTATGATACAGACAAAACTTACCTTGGCCTCTTCCAATTGGGTCCCATCTTTAAAAAGCGGGCTTACGAAATGCCTCTCTATCTCTTGTTTGCATGAAGACTTCCTACAAAGTGGTTATCAACGAAGGTGTAGGTATTCGTGGTATTCGTGGAATTTGCGCGACGAAGGTTTAGGTTCGTCGCTATCTCGCCTGTCTCTTCTGCTGTCCTGCATCATTCCTTTATCTTGCTTTCTTTCTTTTCCTTGATTGGTGAGGTGAGAACTAGCTCTGACATCTTCTTCATCCGATATCGTTTCCTCCGTGCTTATATGTTTTTCAGTTGGATTTAAGAAAGTCCGAGGCCCATCCTCGTGCATAGACCACCAGAATCGTGTTCTGGGTTGTAGTCCAGAGAAGACTACCATGAGTGCGGCATCATCAGAGATCTTCTCAACCTCCATAGATTGCTTGTTGAATCTGTCGAAGTTACTTTTAAGCGACTCATTTTTTTCTTGCTTAATACTATCTAACCGTTCTTTGGGCGTTGTCCTTGCCTCAGAGCCCATGAATTGGCCAAGGAAAGTCGTAGCCAGGTCGTTCCAATATCTTATCGATCTTTGGTACAGCCTCCTAAACCATCTTTGTGCTTTATCTCCCAATGCTAGTGGGAAAGCACGGCACATGATGGCATCCCCAGCTCCTTGTAACTCCATCCATGAGGTATACTTGTCCAGGGTAGCTGAGGGGGTCTCCTTCTCCTTCATACTCAGTGAGTTGGGGCATTTTGAGTTTATCAGGTAAAGGGTCGGCGAGAATATCTTCCGAGAAGGGAGAATGGCATTTGGTGAGGTATTCATCCACCATCCCTTTGCCTTTGGCTTCAAGGTCGGCAACGCGCTTTCTCAAAGCATTTATTTTAGGCCCTTCTTGTTCCAGCGGATGTTCAAGCTCGATTCAGCGTGCTTTTGCCGAGGAGTCAATGAATGTTGGGAGTCTAATATGCTAACCACACTGCCAGTTTTCTTAGTGTGAGGCTCCCTCCTTGGGAAGTGACTCCTTACTTCGTTTGTTTGGCTTTTGGAGGACCTCCATTGGAAAAGTGAAAAGACCTTTTAGTGGGGAGTCGCCCTATTTTCCTTCTGGTGGGAGATTCCACCTCGGTATCAGGCGGAGAATTATGAACCTGGTTTTGTTCCAGTCTACTAACAGTGTTTGTCAACCTTTCAATGGCTTTCCTCATCGTGATCATTTGAGGGCTCTCCTAGTTAGTTTAGTCTTGTCTCCTTCAGGAATCGTGTGGGGTATTAGTTTCGTTGGGACGAGTGTGGGATTCACTCTCTGAGGTGAGATTTCGACTCATTGTTCTGGATTTTTACGGGAAAAGAGGTTGTTTTTCACAATAGGGCCTCCTTCTATCACTAAACCGCTGACGTCAAAAAAAATGTAAATACTAATTTGAGCTAACTTTAAGAAAAAAAAAAAGGGTGAAATTTGCCTTGATAATTGTGTTTGAAAGTACAATTATGAGGTTGGTTTAAGCGTTTTTCTCGTCACCTTTAAGTCCAAAGGTTGCGATCCTTTTAAAGGGGATCTTTGGCTAAAAAATTATAAAATGTGTCTAATCAGACATTTCAAGAACTGCCGAGCTTAGATTTGTGTACCGTCGCTATTCATCTTGATTGGTAAACGAGGTCATTTTCCATCAAATCCTAATTGTGCTGTCTTTTACCA
This sequence comes from Osmanthus fragrans, assembly GCA_019395295.1. NCBI lineage: Eukaryota > Viridiplantae > Streptophyta > Magnoliopsida > Lamiales > Oleaceae > Osmanthus > Osmanthus fragrans. The sequence goes on from CM033361.1 coordinate 10,431,718, forward strand.
GGTAATCATGACCTGCACAAGTGGAAGATTCAAGGAGTCTAATTGGAAGAGGAGGATGGTGCAGTCGTCTCTGCCTTCCAAGTGTATGTGATTGATTAGATGGGATTAAAGACTTGTAATAATGATGTTCCTTGGAACGATAACGAAAAAGATCGTACTCATGACTGATGATCGAACTGAGGTAATATTATCGATCTGCCAAGTGAGAGAGATCACTGCTAGGTATACATTAAATTGAGATCGGAGGTCGGTGGTCAACATCTCTTTTAAAGGGAGGTCAATGGTTCAAATCCTGGGACGCGATAGAAATTTATGAAGGTTAAGATGGGCCAAGTCCTTTTAAAAGCAAAGAGTATATAAAAGAATGGACGGGAACAAGGTCTATATCGATACAAAAAATGCATTTTTTTAACGATTCAGACTCTATGCCTAAGCCATTAATAAGTATTGTCTACTCTGGGTGTGCTTTTGCCCATTTACATATCACAAATTTCTATCGTTTTCCCAATAATCGAATTCAAGACCTCTTCTTATGGGAGACTTAATCTAAATCCTGGTACCAGTATGCTAAACTATCCAAATGGTATCAAGATTCAACTTAAGTTATTCTTAAGGGAAATGTTAAGGATTTGAATCATGGAGATGCAATAGAAATCTATGAGGGATAAGATGGGGTTTGGCTCTCTTAGAGCGAATAGTACATAAGCTAATGGTTAGAGCACATATACCGGATGGTTACACATATAGAGCTACCTCTGGATAGAAAATATTTTCCACTTCACATAAGAGATCTTTTGTATAGGATATTTTATGATTGATTGATGCAACATCTCTGCACCAGATGCCTAAGCGATCAACTTGTCAGTTTATTTCTTAGAAGTCAAACATAGGCTCTCGGGTGGATACTTTTCAAAAACATTAAAAAACAATCCACCTATGATTGATGGAGATACCTAAGAGGAGACATCTCTACCATCAGGATAAGGCCACATGTATTTTCATCCAACTGTGACAATTTTTTCTCTTATAATATAAAAGCTCATACTTAGTATTAGTTGAAGGTAATGCAATTTTATATACTCAAAATAAGGTTCTTTCCAATTTTAATTTCTTAAACTTTTGGTGGTCGAACACTAATGTGGATCACGTCTTCTGATTATTCCACACCTAAATATACCTATACAATTGACTGACTTTACTATCGAAGTGCACGTAGTCTCCTTCTCCACTTTCGAAGAAGGCCACATATACCTAATGGTTGTATACCTAATGGTTTGTCTAAGTGTGCTAGAGATTATCTATATAGATGTGAGTGGAATCAAGATTTGTTAACCACGTTACCCATGTAGATTTGTTGGACACACCACCATTCCCTAACCACTTCTTCCTTTTAGCTAGCCTTAACCTCTAGAGCCTCTTCATTTGAAGCATCATCAGCAGCTGCTTCAATTTCAGGTCAAACTTCTATTGGCCCATCGAACTCTTCTTTAAAGAATGTTATGTCCAGTTTGGGAAAACCTCCTTAGGTGACCTATCATTTCTTGGGAACTCCATGATGTCCAGTAGTTGGGAAAGGTAGCATAGTCCTTGGTCTTGTCAAAATTGTCAACGTAGTTCTGGAGTGTGACTTTCTCAACTGTCTTCACTTTATCTTTTAGATATTTTATCTAGTCTACCTAGGGCACCACCTATTGCCTTAGCTCATATTTCTCTTTATTAAAAGTCTCCAAGGCCTCATAGGTGAGACGTTGATGCTCATTTGATTAATCAACTCACTTCGTTAAAGTAGCCGCTTGACTTTCTTCCTTGTGATGCTCTCACTTCAAGTGGCTAATTTCAAACTTAGCAGTGTTCCATTGCATCTCAATCTCAGTTCATTTCAATTCAAAAAAATTTGTCTCAACCCTTGCATTCTTCAACTCCTCATCTGGACTAGTAGAAGCTCATAATTTATTCGTCAACTCTTTATTTCTCTTTTGGAGATCATACAATATATCTTGAGCTACAAATCCTATCCCAAAAGCATGGACCACACAGGTATTACTGGCATTTAGAATATCACTAGCTTGCAAGATGCAACACAATTTAGCCATTTTTCCATCCCGTACTTATGATGAACAGTTGCAATGTCATGGATTGGACCATTTTATTTTATCTATTGGGCTTATATTAGTGGGCTAGCACAAAGCTCGGTTGTTATTTTGTTGTATATAGGGTTGTATGGAGGTTTTGGATGGGACGAATTTTGATGAATTGAATAGTGGCCTACAGCCAGTCTTCCTCCCTCTTCCTCACCGACTTCTCCTTCTCCGGTCTTCTTCCTTATTGTCGTCTATTCATTCTCTTCATCTTCTCTGGTACTCTTCTTCTATGTCTGTTGTTGCTGGTTTCTCCATCTGGTAAGCTTCTTTTCCTGCTTACTTATCTTCTCCCCTGTTTCTTCTTCAATTCCATTTCTTCTACTATTTCAGACCTTCTTCTCCCAGCTGCCGTCTATTTATTTTTATATTTAGTTGTTTTTTGCTGTAACTTCAATTCAATCAATGAAATCAGAGCTGGATCATTAAATCCCAATTTAGTATATAAAATTATTTGTGTTGGTTTTAGTTGAAGTTGAGCTCCAACCATCACAAGTGGTATCAGAGCAGCTACATGGTATGTACATGGATACTCGAGCTAAGGTCATAGAGGAACACCTGAAAAAATTGGACAGTAAAGTTGAAGGTCTGAGTGATGAAGCAGAGACCTCAGATAAAACTAGGGCTAGTCAAAAAATCCTGAAATGAACTAAATCGAACAGAACTGAACTGAACCGAGCGGTTCTTCGTATATGAAATACCCGAACGGGTATCTGAATTGAGAACCAATGGGTTTGGTTCGGTTCAGTTCTCGGTTCTAAACCCAGAACTAAATAATCGAATAAGAATCGAATTTTTTTAGATTTTTAAATTTTCATATATGGGATAAATCAAATTTTTTTAATTTTTTTAAAATAAATTAGCAAAGATAGAGCTTGCATTTAAGAAACTAAGTTCTATGAGGGCATTGAGACAGGTAATAAAATATGTATTGTATTTTTTCTTATTAAATCTTGTTAGTTGAACAATTTTCAGTTTATTTATGTTTGTTAATTGTGATTTTTCAATTTTTTTCTTTTAGAGTTTCTTAGTATCTTGTATGGCAAGTCAAGCAATTGATAGTTAAATCAAATAGTTGGTAAGTACTTCTGTATTAATAATATTTTAAAATATTTTATCTCTATGAGTCTATGACTTCTAATTTATATGGATCATCGATGTTTTAGTATTACTAATTTACTATATATTTTTTGTTATTTGTATACATTGACAAATTAATTTTATTAGACAACTTGTTATTTATATGTTATTAAATTGGAATACGTTAATTTGTAAAAGCTAAGATTTAACACGTTGGACTGTAGTGTTGTTATAAATGTTAAAAAAAATTAATTATACTATGGAACCGAACCGAACTCGAACAGTTCCAAAATTATATTTGAACCCAACTATTTCGTTTATTAACTACCCGAAAATTTTCGGTTCGATTCTGAAGAGAGAACCTAACCAAACCAAACCACACAGTGCCCAGCCTAGACAAAACATTGAAGGCTTTGTGTGACAACTATGACGATATAGAGGTAATGATAGGGAAATTGAATTCTAAGCATGAATCGTTAATAGCCATGATGGCCCAAATGATGAAAATCTAGAGACAAACAGAAAACGAATTCACCAATTCTAATTCACAATAGTGAAGGAATACTCACGCTACGCATAGGATCAACCTCTGGAAGTAATACTAACGGGAGTGAGATGAGATACTGAGATTGATTTCCCTAATTTTAGTGGGAAAGGACCTAGGGAATGGCTAAAGGAAGCTAGGAAATACTTCCAACTCCATCGGATTTCTGATGAGCTGAGGCTAGGAATGGCTGAGAAGTACTTGGAAGGGAAGGCTTATGTATGGTTTTATGGATTTATTGCAAACCATCCTAGGGCAAATTGGAGTTTATTCTTTGAGCAACTTTGCAAGAGATTTTCAAAAACTATTGAGGAAAAATCCCAAAATAAAGATGGTTCAAGAATTTTGTTGGATGAACATGAAAATGAGATAGAAGAATTTGTGCCAATGGTTGATACAAGAAATAGTGGCTGTGAGGGAGGAATCAAAGGCATTAGGTACTCAAATCGAGATAAAGACAGAGATTGATATAGAGATAGGTGAGAGAGAAGTTTGAAGATGAGGAAGTAGAGTGGGTTGAGCCAATGGAATTTCAAATGGTTGAAAGCAATACAAAAGTATCTACAGCTGATGTTATAGATTGCAAAGAGAAGATCGCTATGGAATTAAATGATTTAGAAATTGAGGTTGCTGATGAAATAACTATTGAGGAGATTTCAACCTCCAAAACAAAAATGGAGTTTGGTAATCCAAATCCAACCAGACCAATAGTTTGGCTTAAGGATGAAAAGAGTGGTGCAGATAATGCCAACCAAATACATGCCACATTGCACTATTTGCTCAATCCAAGGGTGGTGAAAAGAATGAGGCAACTACTAACAACATACGAAGATGACATTCTGATTTTGAACCTTGAGGACAAGGTTAATTTAAGGGGAATGAAATGTCATGGATCACTTCAATTGCTTTTATTTTATCTATTGGCTTTTTTTATTAATGGGCTAGCCCAAAGGTTGGTTGAGTTTTGTTGTATTTAGGGTTGTATGGAAGCTTTGGAGATGGACAAATGTTGAATTGATCTGTAGCTTTACTGCCACCATTTTCTCCTCCCATCAGTCCTCTCTTGCTTATTCTTCTTCTTTGTTTATGCATCTCTCCCCTTTGTGGTAAGCTTTTTCTCTTGCTTGCTCTGCTTCCCTATTTCTCCTACTTTCTTCTCTCCTTCTTAGTTTTGCTTCTTCTTTTCTTCTCACGTTCTTCTTCTCATTTTTTCTATTGTTTCTCTTATTCCTCTGTTGTGTATCTTTTCTCTTTTATATTGGTGTTTTACTTGTAATCCCCAGCATTGTAATAGAATCATCAATTAAATGAATACAATTATTTTGGTTTATTTGGTGTTGATTAAGTTGTGGGTTGAGTTTTGGTTGAAGTTGAGCTCCAACCATCACAAATAGTATCAGAGCAGCTACATGGTCTGGCATGGATACTCGAGCTAAGGTCATAGAGGAACACCTAAAAAAAATTGGACATGGAAGTTAAAGGTCTGAGTGATAAGGCAGAAACCTCAGATAAAACATTGAAGGTTTGTGTGATAAGTATGACCGTATAGAGGTAATGATAGGAGAGTTGAATTCTAAGCATGAATCATTGGTAGCAATGATGGGGCAAAAGTGAGAATTTAAGCATAAACAGAAAATGAGTTTCCCAGTTCAGATTTACAATGGTAAATGACTAATCACACCATATCCTGGATTAGCATCGAGAAGTAGTACCGATGGTGGTGATACGAGAGGATGAGTTAAGTTGCCTAAGATTGAATTTCCTTATTTTAATGAGGAATGACCTAGGGAATGGCTAAGTGAAGCCATTAAATATTTTCAACTTCATCAAACTCCTGATGAACTTAGGTTGGGAATTGCTCGGATGCATTTAGAATGGAAGGCTTATATATGGTTTTATGGATTCAATGCAAGCCATCCTAATACAGATTGGAGAATGTTCTCTAAAGAGTTGTATAAGAGACTGAAAATACAGGGGAATAATTGTCTATTGAGGAAGAAGTGATTGAATCATTTAGCGAGATAAGGCAGGTAGGAACAATGGTAAAACCTCAGGAGAGTGAGGAGTCTAAACTTGAAAAGGGACAAGGAAGCGAAGAAATCATGGAGATATCATACAGTACCTTAGCTGGAAGTCCGAAGCACCAAAAAATTAGATCATGGTGCATGAAAGGAATTTACTGAATCAATTGATGCAGAATGCTTCCCTTTTGAACTCTTCTTTAGTTCAAATGATCATGGTTGGGCATCTGGTATATCAGAAACTTTCATCCAAGGGTTGTTGGGCAAGCTGGTTGATGGTGGGGGTAAATAATGTCAACAAAGCACATGTCACTTTCCACTACTTGCTCAATCCAAGGATGGTGAAGAGAATGGGGCAGCTACTAACAACACACAAAGATGACATCCCAACTTTGAACCTTGAGGATAAGGTTAATTTAAGGGGAATGGATGTCATGGATTGGACCATTTTATTTTATCTATTGGACTTGTATTAGTAGGTTAGCCCAAACTCAAGTTGTTATTTTATTGTATATATAGTTGTATGGAGCTTTTGGATGGGACGAATTTTGATGAATTGAATTGTGGCCTACTGTCAATCTTCCTCCCTCTTCCTCACCGACTTCTTCTTTTTTTCTCCAGTCTTCTTCCCTGCTGCCATCTATTCCTTCTATCCTCTTCTTTGGTATTCTTCTTCTTCTTCTTCTTCTTCTTCTTCTTCTTCTTCTTCTTCTTCTTCTTCTTCTTCTATGTTTTCCACTGATGGCTCCCTCAAGTAAGCTTCTTTTCCTGGTTAATTCTCTTCTCCCATGTTTCTTCTTCTTTTCCTATTCTTCTACTGTTTCTATACTTCTTCTCAGTTTTTCTTTTCCTAGCTGTGTCTATTTCTGTTTATATTTAGTTGTTTTTGGTGTAACTTCAATTCAATCAATGAAATCAAAGCTGGGTCATTATATCCCAGTTTAGTATATAAAATTCTTTGTGTTGATTTTGATTGAAGTTAGTTGGTTTTGGTTGAACTTGAGCTCCAATCGTCACATGCAATTGCGACGGTCTGTAGAAAGAACAATTGAAGAACATTTGTTAGCCATTTTTCATTGCTCATCCTCAAGAAATTTTCAACTTTTCAAACCTAGGAGGATGACTAGACTTTTTACCTTAAGATTGAAGAGACAGAGTCTGTTTCAATTTTTCTTTGACTATCTCGGTAGAAGGATGTGGTCATTTCACAATTATTTCAATCCTCATGGAAATTTGAGCTGGAGGTGGAAGAGGTTCATTGATTGCAACAGTAGGTCAAGATGAAAAGGTCTCAGATGGGCCAATTTTTTAGTTTCATTTTAGTTTCTTATTCAGAGGCATGATTGCCTCATCTTTTTTCTCATCCTCATCGTTTATTGGTAGCCTCTTGCTAGCTTTATGAAACTGATTAATCTGCCTCTTGTAAGTGCCAATGTAGTTTTTAAAGTATGAGTCTCATCTACATTCCACCGAATAGAGGCTAAATTTGACCTCGGTGGCCTTTTTTTCAAAACAATATTCCACAAAAAATGACAAATGTTGGCACCTATGACTTGAACATCAATGAATAACTGAGGTGAGTGGTCAAAATTTACATTGGAAATATGTCAAGTTGTTGTTGATGAAGTGAACATTTTTCTCGATCAACTCGAAAAATAAGTGATTTTTGTTTGGAAGCTGATAATTGATGAAAATGGTTTCATAACGTTCTTCGAAGAACTCACATTGAGGCAATGAATTTGTAAGAAAACCATAAAATTGGTTAAGTTTGTAAAATTAGAAACAAGAAAGCATTAGCACAGAAAAAAAACTTACTAACACAGGAGTACGTTGTTGAAATTATAAGAGACACCAATGGGTATCTTTCCATAGTGTCCCATCTACCTCTAGCCCAGAACCTAGATTTCTACTATCTCTTGATGAAGATAGGCAGTCCGATTACGAAAAAGGTACGGGGCCCAGGAGGTCAAATAGTATCACCCCTTGACCTTCTCACCTCTTCATGTTGCTTTCAAAAGATAGATGGAGTGAAAATGGAAAAATGGATGTCCTCACCCAAAGGTGCCTCATGCTAGAGCATTCATGACCCAACCATCTGACTCCAAGAGTTGAATTTAGTTAGGTAGGAGCTAAATCGTAAGATCTCAGGACGAGGTAAAAAAATAGGTGAATGGGCAATCTAAGGCTAACTTTTAAGAGTGTGTCACTAATAACGATGCACCCAATGTTCGAGTAGCAAGCCTTTTCATGAGGCTTGAGCACGATAAGGCCAATGTTGCTTGAGATCATATACAGCTTTCGAAGGGTTTAAAGTTTGGTAATGGTCATACTAAAATGAGTTATTTGAGGCCTCCCACTGAACTGATGTGTCAACTACCTCGTCAGGTCTTCCTATATTTTTCCCCGACCTTATTGCCTCAGCAATTTATTTTAGGTAAGAGTAATGGGTGTCCTACCGATGAAGATATTATATTCAAACCCTCTGACGCGCGAATATGTGTTCTACTTATAGTATCGCAAGTGCACGGTTCGTTTCAAGTAATAAAGTGAATTTTTAAGTCCAAGTATCATTCCCACAGAGATTTAATAGTTTGACCGAATCTATTTCAACATTAACTGAAGCAAAATATGTGGTTTAAGTTTCTGTAACTAAATTGCAATAAAACTCAGTGATCTAAAGATGCAAAAGTGAATGAATTAACTAATTGAATGTAAATTCCACTATGTGCAATAATATAACTAAATGCAAGTTCAGATAACAATGAAATAAAAGGCGTACTATGTTCGCGAATCCCCATGCAACGATATATTTCAACCTTAGTTCTAAAATTTTACAACACGTTTGAATTGTGATGTATCAATGTTCCTATTTTATTTAAAACTCTCTCTTGATTAAGCTTGAACCTATTTTTATATACGACACCGACTATATCTCTATGATGAGAGCAAATATAAAAAAATGCATGAATATATATGAATACTTAGAGATTCACGTAAAGTATAGCGGTATATCTCTATCCCTTATTGGACCCTACGATGATTTACACCCTATCTAATCTATTTCTCCTCTTTCTAATGGATAAAATAAACCACCACAAATCACATAATCATATGCATAATAATTATAGATTCAAATCAATGTACATAAATCATTCATCAATTCCAAACACGTTTTAACGTCAAAAATATAAAACTAGAAATTGAAATATCACATCACATGGTTCATTGTTCACCTAGTACAATAAAAACTAGCCTAGCATGGAAAAACTAAGAAAACTAAATAAATAAATAAGAAAAGACATCAACCTATCAATTCTTGAAGTGAAATCCTGAATCTTGGAATCAATCTTCTTGTTCTTCACCTTCTTCTTGCTGTCCAATATGTCTAATAATGCGTAACCCCCTATTCTAGTCATAATTAAGGTTAAAAAGAAGTCTGAAACGTGTTTCCATAGGTAATTGATTCAAATAAGGAAACTAAATTTCTCGCGCTGAAAACATAACAAGCGACCGCTTGGTTATAAGCCAAGCAACCGCTTGGCTTGATAAATTCGCCTCCTGAGTTTCCTACAATGGTCTGGGCGACTGCTTGAAGGTTTCTTCCAAGCGAACGCTTGGAAAGAACAACTTTCAATTTCCTTCATTTTGATCCCCAAATTTCATTCTTTCATATCTTGGCTTCACTTATTCTTTTTCCTTCTTTACTCATCCATGGCTTCATCAATTTGCACTTAGTCCATCTCCATCTCAATTCAATCTTAGGGACAACTTTTAGAAAATTGCAATTGGATCCCTGAACTTTCTTTTTCTTTCGTTTTAATCCCTTTTTGCTCGTTTTCGCATACTTTTCGTTCCATCCATCTCTGTAGCTCTACAAACACAAATTGTACCGAGTTAAGCCATATTTCAACATATATGTTCACAATTAGCCATGTTTTGTGGCCTAAATAAGTGTGTAAAACGTACTTATCAAACTCCCAAACTTGAACTATTGTTTGTCATCAAACAAGATGTTGACTTAACTCAACACAAAACATGGTTCAATGACCTGTCGTGTCTCAGGAGTAGAATTCAGTAATCAACATAGTGAATAGTTTCAACAATGCAAATTCAGATCAATCTCCACTTATCATAAGCATAACCTGACGTATGGATATGTACTCATGCAGACATACTCAGCTTACGATAGGTTCAAATCCCGACCTGTGATAGTCAAATTTTTTCATCCTTCGCTCGGGATATACACACACCCTAAACTTATTATTTTACTCAATTATCCCGAGGTGTGTTCTAGAGTTGTGGTTTGATTAACTTAAGTTCTTATCCTCTCTTAGTTTGGATAGATCTCGCAATCACAAGTTCACACTTCAACAAGCAGGGACTCTCTTATTTCTTTGATTGTTTCAACATCTCAGACTAAACTAAGTTACTTGCCTTGCATCAAAGATATAATTCTTTTCAACCAAATGCCTTGGGACTATTATCTCACTCTATTTTTCTTTTAACACACTCTCATTTGCTTTCTATATAACTCATGTATCGAGCTTTAGGCCGATGACTCCCAAATCAGGTGACTTTAAGGTATAAGGTTTTTATTCATCCTTACAGGTTTACTTTCTCAAGTTATAAAGGCTCGAGAAATGTATTTTCTCTCTTTTCTTTTGACTCTTTCCCTCTTGCTTTCTATATGACCCTTTTATCGAGCTTGAGGCCAATGACTCCCAAATAAGGTGACTTTAGGACATCAAGTTTTTATCCATCCTTACAGGCTCACTTGCTCGAGTCACAAAGGTTTTGAACAGGGTGTTTTCCTCACACAGATAAACGTTACGTCCCTAATTTTTCTCTAGACATTTTAGCATCAAGAATCAACCTTTAACTTAAGACTTTCACTTCATCTTCGTCTCATCGATCTAAATCAATCCACACGGTATAATTTCAAGCATAGAATACCTACTCATCTCAATGCTATCCTGAAATAGAAAAATCCTCTCCAAACTTCTACAACAATGGTTCATTGATAAATACAATAGACGTTTTTCGGGTTGTTCTGTCGTATTCAACTCTTCTATAGTTCATGAACCCAAAATCTATCTTAATATGTCTATCATGAGTGTCGTGCGCAAAAAATGTCAAGTTTGCACATAAACAAGTATTGATCAACCTAACATGCACAATATCCACTATTCATAGCTCATACTAATTTCAATTTTCACATGATTGTCGGCAAGACCATTAAACTCATACAAGCACACAAAACAAAACAATAAAATACTGAAATAAGCGAAAATGAAATTTTTTTAATAACAACACAAAAAGTAGTAAAAATACACAGTGGGCAATAAAAACACTAAAAAATCGATGGATAATGAAAAAGTAATGCTAATGCAAGGTTTACCACCTTTGTCATACAAATTCGATCCCCAAACTTATACAAACATTGTCCCAATGTGCATAGTGTAAGATTGAATTACAGAATTAGAAAGCCAACATGTATACAAAACAAAAGATGGGGATAGGAAACTCTCCTAATCAAAAAGGGGACGGTGGTGACGAAGGTGGTATAGAGATGGGCCCGACAGTGTCACTCCTGGTGGTGGTGGTCGCGCTACGAACTATCTCATGAGCTCGGACTGTTGCGCCAACTCCACATGCACTGACTGGATCAATGTAGCTACTGTACCAACTCCGCATGCACTGACTAGATCAATGTGGACTGCTATCAAACCTCTGACTCCATGCTACCCAAGCGATCCCACATCTCATCTACTCGGAGTTGAATCCCATCCACTCGACCCACGTATGTACTGAGTCGACCAATCATGATGTCAACTTCACGCCTGGATGCTAATGACTACCACTGGACTACAAACGCAAAATTCTGTGTGGTTTGGAGGTTATGCCATACCGTCTGCAAATCAGTACTCAAAGTCCCAAAACCCTGCTGTGTCTCGTGCATATCTCGACTGGTGGTGGTGAGGGTAGCAAATATCTGTTGCAGCAGCTGTGTATCAATGGCGTCTAGTGGTGGCGATGCCTAAGGTATCTCAATGTCAACCCTCTCCCATCCAGGGATAGCTTGCTGCTGTTGTCGTGCTATCTCTGTTAATTTCTCTTGGTGTCGCACCCGAGCTCTGTTCTGAGCCTCCAATGTACTGCTTTTGATAAAAATGCTCGATCTTACTGGTATTTTCCCGGATAGGATAGTGATACCCGAGTGTATACAGATGTCGCTGATCAAGCTCGGGAAGATAAGAGAGCTGCGACGATCATCCCAGGTGCCCTGAAACACTATATGGTCATATAGATAAGAGCCTAAGTCAATCTTGTGGCCTCGAACCAAGTGATATATGAAACCCGCCCTCGCGTCGGGAAAAGTGCTTTGATGAGTCGTCGGCTCTATGTTATGGCAAATGTAGAGCCACAATATGCCAATAGAAGGTGAAAGCTCGATCTAGTACCACTCTTTGGTCTGTAGTAGCCACGTATTATCCCATCCGAATAGGACTGTAGCTATCTTGGGCCACGAAAATTGACCCGGTATCAGAATGATATCATCCTGTGTGAGCTCGAAATAATTCGTGATAACCTCTGGTGAGAACAAGACACAAGTACCCTGCACGCATATCTGATGTTGGTGATTTGTCCCGGGTGTGTCGATCTCTTTGTTGAAATTTGCATAGAACTCCATGACAAGGCCCTCATAAATGGGATGGGGTCGCTCTAATAATTTCTCCAAACCACACCAATGTACTAATGTCGTCAGCTCGAAATCCAAAAAATCAACTAACCATACCGGCCTCTCAGTTAGTAGCTCACAATGAGAGATGACATCTGCATAACGAGTACAAGCATCCGGTTTGCAAACCGTCTCACACCCTCACTGAGTAACTGGGTGCGGACGGTACCTGATGTAGAAGGAGTTTTCTCCTTCCCCTTTGATGTACGTTTTGGAGGCATTCTGCAAAACAAAATGTGAGTATTAGACCATAAATGTATTTCTCATGAGTTAACTATAAGAACGATGTGAGGATATGGACCAGACCTCCCAAACTTGCTTCAATGTGCCCCAATGCCGGTTTGATGAGTAGTGAAAACATGTGATGAGTTTCATGGTGTCCAATGCAAAGTTATAGTGTTGTGGTCAATGAAAATGTGCAACAAATGAGTGTTATAATTGCAAGAGATAAACATAGAATTCACAAACCCCAATCTTAGCTCAATTCATGCAAATTGTACACATTTTTATGATATTCGGTCAAGGATTTTCACCCCCAAACACCATCGAGAAAAATCAAAGTTTTCTCGAGTGATATCCGGGCATATGAAAGTATGCACATTGCTCTAGAACAGTCATATTTCAGATCATTTGGACTTCATATGGGTTGGGAAACAAAGGGGCAAAACAGGTTACAGGAGGTGACACGACGTGACATGAAGCGACATGAGGTGACATGCTTAGCATTGGTTAAGTAAATATGAAATGACTTCTGAATATGGGCATACAAAGCGTAACATATCATGCACAAACCAAAAGCGAGGTCAAGTTGTCAAATTTTTCAAATTGAGGCATGTGTGACCTAGCATGTTCAACCCTGGACACCGTCGAGGAAAATTGAACTTTTCCAAGCAATCTTTGGGCATGTGAAAGTACTCAATATGAACTACCACATGTCAAAAATTGAGGTCATTCGGACTTCATGTGGATAGGAAAACCAACGAACAAAATAGGTGACGTGAACAAGTCAAAATGTGTCTTTGTGTGCCACATTTTTTTACTTAGATGGTAAATGGCCTAATTGCTAATGACAATGCACACAATAAACATCACAAGACATATGAAGAGAGCTCCCAATGCACATATTTCGAAATTTGCACAACATATAACACTTAGGCGATTTAACAAACACCTTAAATGTACAAAAATTTATTCAAAGTTCTCAAGTTATTTGGTAGTGAATCAAATCCAAATATTCATAACACAATCACATTCATAAACCCAATCATCTACCTATGCCCATACTCCTTCAGTTAAATCAAATAAAACTTGAAATAATGAAAGGGGAAAACCAAGAAGTTATCTCTATGTCTTGAGGAGAAGGGATTGGAGTAGAGCCGAGTGCAGGAGTGAAATGGAAGGAGATGACGTGCTTGATGATTATTGATGGTGGGAAAGATCATTAGACGGTGTGTGCCCGAAGAAAAAGTACCTCAGATACTTAAGCATTGCCATACATCTGCATGTGTGGGGTACTTCGAGGCTTCTAAGACAGCAGCAAAGATTTTGCAGTCGAGATTCTACTGGCCTACAATGTTTAGAGATACCTTTGAGTTTGTGAAGAGGTATAACATGTGTCAACGCACAGGAAATATCAAGATGGAATGAAATGCCTCAGAACAGTATTCTAGAGGTGGGACTATTTGATGTATGGAGGGGGTCTACTTCATGGGTCCATTTCCTCCTTCGTTCTCTAATCAATACATACTTGTTGCGGTTGACTATGTTTCCAAATGGGGAAGTGGTAGCTTTACCAACAAACGACGCAATGGTGGTGATCGGATTCTTGAAGAAGTACATTTCACCCGATATGGCACCCCTATGGCTACCATAAGTGATAGGTAAAATATTTTTACAATCGTCAATTTGAGCAATTGTTGGGAAAATATGGAGTCAGACAACGAGTGGCTACACCATATCATCCTCAAACCAGCGGTCAAGTTAAAGTCTCTAATCGGCAGTTGAAAATGATACTTGAGGTCACAGTGAGTTCTTCAAGGAAAGACTGGTCCAAGAAGCTAGATGATACCTTGTGGGCATACAGATCAGCATTCAAGACACCTATAGACATGTCGTCGTACCGCCTAATTTTTGGGAAAGCGTGCCACTTGCTAATGAAATTGGAGCATCGCGCATATTGGGCTCTTAGACAGTTAAACTTAGATTTACAAGCAGCGGGTGAAAAGCGATTAATTTCTGTTCGAGGTTTATGAGAATGCAAAACTTTACAAAGAGCGAACAGAGAAGTTTCATGACATGCATATTCAGATGCAAGAGTTTGAAGTGGGGTAGAAAGTGCTGCTTTTCAATTCTAGACTCAAGCTATTCCCGGGAAAATTGAGGTCTAGGTGGTCTGGTCATTATACTATCACGAAGGTATTTCCATACGGGGCTGTTGAAATTTCTCATGAAACCAAGGGCACCTTCACAGTTAATTGACAGAGGTAGAAGCACTATTGGAGTGGTGATTCTCCAAAGAAAAGTTCATCATTTATCTTGCACCACCAGAATCGAACAAACACGGTATAGTTGAGCTATAGACAATAAACTAGCACTGGATAGGAGGCAACCCATCATCTCTACCATTTTATTTATTATGCTTTATGCATTAGATTTAGAATTTTTCATGATTTCTATACATTTTTAGTAGTTCTACGTCATCATTCATCTAGCTGGTTCACAAAGAGTCAACGCGTGATCCACACTAGCTTTAAATAGGCTACACGCGAATCCCGAGGTATAAAAATCAGGTTTGAGAGATTTGAGATCAAAATCATGCATTTCGAGGCAAAAACGAGCTTTTTCTTAAATTCCTGGGCCAACAAGTGATTTCATAGTTCAAAGTGGTTTTGAATATGTTTTTATAGTGTACATGCACCTCCCGTAGTTTAAAATGTGTTTTGATCAATTTTGTGGGAGTCGAGTGGTCGAGTGGACTTATAGATGAAAAGTTGAAATTTTGGAATTTTTTTTACCAAAAATGAGTTTTTAAATAGTTGAGAACGTTTGACAAGTTTTCCTAAGTTTTCACACCCATTGCACCCACTTTGACTTGTTAGGCACAAAAATCGAGGCATTGGGTGTAGAGATGGTCGATCAAGGCCAAAATTTGTGAAAAGACACAAAATTCTCCAGCTGGCAGTCTAAGCGATCGCTTAGCACTACAAGTTAAGCGATCGCCCACTACCATACCAGGCTAAAAATGGTTCGGTCCATTTACCCCAAGTGATCGCTTGGAGATACTCTAAGCGGTCGCTTTGGGTCAATTTGAAAAAAAACAAAAAAACAAGGGACCACTTATAAGCACTTCACCCGGCACTCCTCCATTTTCACGGCACTCCCTCGAATGGCACCTATCGACAGCGCACACAAGATCTAACTTCACACCATCAATAATCATCAAGCACGTCATCTTCATCCTTCCATTCATTCCCATGCTCGGCTTCTACTCTCATCTCTTCTCCTGAAGACATAGAGGTAACTTCTTGGTTTTTTCCCTTTCATTAATTCATGTTTTATTTGATAGCATCGTTTGAAATTCCTTGGTACCTAAAGTGTTGACACATATCCAAGAATCGTGATATGTGTGTATATGGATTTTCAGTAGCCATCTCATGAAATTGATGTACATTCTGGAAGAGTTGGATGACATTTGTTTTCAATGGAAGTTTGGCTGCCCAAATGGTGGATAGACAATGCTAGATTGGTTTTGGACGACAAACAATGCCGTGAAATCTCCCAACAACATATTTCCTTCATCTTCTGTCTCTGCATTTACTAGAGGCGTCAGATTGATCATCGGGTTGAGTTGTTGGTTTGCCATTAATATTTGCTCTTTTTGATATGTTTCTTGTGCTGCTGCTGATTCCCTTTGTCTACGATGAAAGGTTTTCTCGATCTCTGAATCAATTGGAATCAACTAACCGTCAATCGATCTTCGTATGTAAGACCTGAGAGATGAACAATAGTAGCAATCAGATAACTGACAGAAAAGAAAAATTCAAAACTACTAAAGAAAAGAATATTAACTAAAAAGTTCTAATTAGTGTCAAAATAAATAAAATCAAACTAAATTAAATCCCCGACAATGGCGCCAAAAACTTGACATGCGAAAATGTGTTCGACTTATAGTACCGCAAGTGCACAGTTCGTTTCAAGTAATAAAGTGAATTTTTAATTCCAAATATCGTTCCCACAGAGATTTAATAGTTTCACTATATCTATTTTGACCTTAACCGAAGTAAAATACGTGGTTTGAGTTTTTGTAACTAAATTACAGTAAAACTAAGTGATCTAAAGATGCAAAAGTGAATGAATTAAATAACTGAATGTAAATTCCACTACGTGAATAATATAACTAAATGCAAGTTGAGATAACAATCAAATAAAAGGCATACAAGGTTCACGAATCCCCATTCAACGATCTATTTCAACCCTAGTTCTACAATTTTACAACACATTTGAATTGTGACGTATCAATGTTCCTATTTTATTCAAAATTCTCTCTCTCGATTAAGCTTAAACCTATTTTTATATACGACACCGACTATATTTCTATGACGGGAGCAAATATATAAAAATGCATGAATATAGATGAACAATTAGATATTCACGTAAAGCATAGCGGTATATCTCTATCCCCTATCGGACACTACGATGATTTATACCTTGTCTAATCTATTTTTCCTCTTTCAAATGGATGAAATAAACCACCACAAATCACATAATCATATGCATAAATAATTATGGACTCAAATCAATGTATATAAATCATTCATCAATTCCAAACGCGTTTTAACGTCAAAAGTATATAACTAGAAATTGAAATAACACATCACATGGTTCATCGTTCACTTAGCACAATAAAATATAGCATAGCATGGAAAAACTAAGAAAACAAAATAAATAAATAGGAGAAGACATCATCCTATCAATTCTTGAAGTGAAATCTTGAATCTTGGAATCAATCTTCTCGTTCTTCACCTTCTTCTTGCCCTCTTAACCCCGTATTCTGGTCGTAATTAGGATTAAAAAGGAGTCCAAGACATGTTTTCATAGATGGTTGATTCAAATAAGGAAATTAAATTTCTCGTGCCGAAAACATACCAAGCCACCGCTTGGCTTGATAGATTTACCTCCTTGAATTCCTGCAAGGGTCTGGGTGACTGCTTGAAGGTTTCTTCCAAGCTACCAAGCCACTGCTTGGCTTGATAAATTCACCTCCTTGATTTCCTGCAAGGGTCTGGGTGACTGCTTGAAGGTTTCTTCCAAGCGATAGCTTGGAAGGAACAACTTTCAATTTTCTTCATTTTCGTCCTCAAAATTTATTCTTTTCTATCTTGGATTCACTCTTTTTCCTTATTCCATCATCCATGACTTCACCAATTTGCACTTAGTCCATCTCCATGCTCGATTTGATCTTCGAGACAACTTTTAGAAAATTTTAATTTGGTCCCTGAACTTTTGTTTTCTTCCGTTTTAATCCTTTTTCGTTCGTTTTTGCATACTTTTCGTTCTATCCATCTATGTAGCCCTACAAATACAAACTGTACCGAGTTAAGCCATATTTCAACATATATGTTCACAATTGCCATGTTTTGTAGCCTAAATAAGTGTATAAAACGTACTTATCACCCTCTCTTCCCACCTCGCTAAAAGAACTTACAGGCCCACACATTGTTTGATAAGAATGGAATGAAAATGTAGAGAAAATGAAAGTGATATGAAGATTTACCTAAAGAAAGGATTTTTTTTTTCTAAGAACAAAGCTCATCGGAGATGGTAAATGTCGTCGGAAACTTCACACTTAATCGTCGAAAAATCAAACTTGACAGAGTAAGCTTTTCAAATTTTTTACAAAAGTGAAATATTTTATAAATGAGAGAATGAGGCCTTTTATAGGTAGTTAGATCAAATTAAGAATGATCCTGACCACCCATTCATTAGTTCATTTGAGCCGTTAAAACAAAACATTAGACATAATTAAGGACACAGATGAGGCATTTTACCTCAAACGTGAGTGTAGTTGCGTGGCCTTGAACTTGCACAACTGTATGTCGTGATTAGCATTTATAACCTAGGAGATGTGTATCTTGGAAGCAAGCAATGCCTCAGCTGGTTTTCTTTAAAATTTGTAACAGCTTTCAAATCATAGAATGAAACCCAAAAAGGCCTAATCAACTCAGAGATTTCAAATCACCTCTACTACAATGTTTGATTTTCAAATCACCTCACTTATACATTACAGCTTCATCAAGTGTTCTATATTTCAGAGCCTTATTCTTTATTCTAGGATCTCACATCTGCCTTACAGCTTAACTAAGTTGCCTATCATTCATAGCCTTGCCCTCTATGTTGAACTTCGCCTCTGCATCACAGCTTTATCAAATTGTTTATCTTTCAAAGCCTCTTCCTCTATTCTAGGATATTGCCTATACCATACAATTTCATCAAGATATTTTTTTTTTGAAGCCTCGTCTCTGCCTCACAGCTTCATCAAGCTACCTATCTTTCAGAGCCTCGTTCTCTATGCTTGGACCTCGCCTCTGCCTCACAGCTTTATCAAGCTGTCTATCTTTCACAGCCTCGTCCTCTATATTCGGACCTCAGCTCTGCATCCCAACTTTTCAAGTTGTCCATCTTTCAGAGCATTGTCCTCTATACTAAGACCTTGTCTTTGCAATATGTTGCTTGTATAGCTACTCCACAAGATATCAAAATGTCACTTTCACTTTAAATCTACGCATTACATAAATATCCATGCATGGATTTGGGGAACTATTGTGTTATAAACAAGTGCACAACTAAACAATTAATTACCTAGTAAAAGGAAGCTTTACCCTAGAGCATCAATTCGATAATGGATCACAACGTAACTTTATAATATGCTCAACCCAAAAAGTCCATGCATTATATGAATATCCATTTATGGACTTGAGGGACTATTGTTATGCCTATTCTATTGAGGCTCTAGCTCACGTCCACATGATATCTCTATAAGAGACGCCTAAATAATCAATTTGTCAGTCTACTTTTCTTAGGTCAGATCTAAGCTCTGAGGTGACTACTTTTCAGAAACATTTAATTTCAATGATCCTATGATTGATGGAGTGACACATAGGAGAAAACACATCAATCATCAAGACGAGACCATGTATCTTTTCATCCAACGGTGAAAATTTCTCCTCATCTACTATAAAAGTTCACATTTAGTGTCATCTGAAGGTAATGCAATTTTACATACTCAATGTAAGCTTTCTTTATCTCATTTAGGTTATTTTCTTGAACCCTCGGTACCCGAACACTAACATAGCTCGCATCTTCTAATCATTCCACAACCAAATATATTTATATAATTCACTGACTTGACCATTGAAATACACATGGTCACCTCCCACCTTTGAAAAAGGTCACGTGTTCTTAACGATTTATCCAAATGTATAAGAGATAATCGAAATGGACGTGAGTGGAGCGAATCACTTGGCCATGTCACCAGTGTAGAATCAAGGTCAACAATTTTCATATGATCCACCATGGTATGAAACCACAAATTGTATGGACATTTTTACCACAGACTAATAAAAATAGTGCCATAAATTGTTCAATAATTTCTTATGATTCACCATCTTATAAATGATGGCAACCCGTCTAAGAAAAAAGAAGCAATTATATCACTTCATCACTATCACTACTATATTAAAAGAGTGAGTTCCTTCAGACACTATTCAGAGGGTTATGTGCCACCTTTTTTTGCCTTTATCTATTTTTCTTTGTCTTTTTGATTGACAAACCAAACATGGACTTGTCAAAGCTCAGCCACTTTACTCTGAGCCACATAATTCCTATCATTTTCACGTGTTGTCTTCCATTTGCCATTTCCATTCCTATTTTTGGTCGTCTTCTTCTAATAATGAAGAAACCCTATATTTGTTATTTAATCCTTTATCTTTTCATTCTTCTCTTGTGCATATTGTTCTTATTGTGCCTATATCTTGGATCAGTTGTGTTTATCATTTTCGTTGTGTATGTAATTTTGTGTATATAGTGCACAAGCTCTGAGTCTGTTTTCTTTCGCCCAAAAAATCCATCATTTTCTCTTTATTGCACAACCCACTTCTTCCTTGCATAGAGATACATTTGTTTTGCCTGTTAGAAAGGCTAGCCAGACAGTTGGTGCGTCTTGCTGGTTAACCGACAAGTTCTTTGCCAAGGTGCTAGGACGATTGAGGTCACTATGATCCCAATAGACCGTGTTTATGGTAAGATCTAAATTTTGTGCGTTTTGAATATTTTTTTCATTTTGGTTACCATTAAATTTTTCTTTCTTTTACGGGATATGTTCTTCTTTTTTGTCCATATACATAGGTATGTTCAATTTATGTATTTTTATATAAAAAAAAATTTGGGGGGTTTATTTATTTATATGTTATTGTTTTCATTACGTTTTAATACTATAGTTATCTCCAAATTTTAGTACTGAGAGTATGGTTTCAATTCTTGTGATAAATTTATGCTTGTTCTAATTTTAGTTGAGTTCGTGTGTGTTTTGTAAACATGAAAGGGTTGTTTTTATATGGACAATCAACGAAGTGTAACTTTCATTTTTGAATTTTTTGGTCACGAAAATATGTTTTCTTATGCATCTCGTTGATTTGAAAAAGACTTAAGATTGGGTGCTTATGTCTCATAGTGAGCAATACATTGCTCTAAAGGGAACAAATGTGTGAGTGAAATTACTACTTTCTTTAACATAAACTGCTGCTTCATTTGATGCATTTCTAACAAAGGTCTTTATTTTTTTCTGTTCAAAATTCTACAGCTCAAAGAAAATGTGTGAACCTTGAATAATAAACATGAACATTTGAGTTAGTATATGATCTAATTTATTATTCAAACGATAGTGAGGTGAAAAAAGGTTTTGGTAATTGTAAAGTACTTCTTTTTTCTGGTGATTATAATGGATTTAATATGATGTTGTTTTAATTGTATAGAGGACTTGATTTTAGTTGTAGTATGTGCTCTTATTTTGGGCTTGTCTAGGATTATGTCAAATGGATGGTTGTAGGGAAACTGATGAGAACATTGTCGATGGTTTTGTTTAATAGATTGATTTTAGTTAAGGTATATAATTTTACGCAAGCTGATGTAATTTTATTTCCTAGGACTAAAGCTTGGACAATAGTTCCTGCATTTGAATTACATTTTTTATTATTATTTTAAACTTGTATAATGAACATTTGGTGTTTGCAACAAAATCCTATGGGTTTGGAACATCTTTTGCATTTTAGATTTTTATGTGTATAGCTATTGAACTCGGAAAATGTAAACATTTTTTTTTTTTTTTTTATGAATTATGCCAATTGAAGATTAAATCTATGCAAAAGATCAGTTGAGAGTCAATGAATCTACTCAAAGTTTATTGTAATAGATTATTTTGGTTGAAAGTTCATTTCAGCTGTAGAGTGTTTTTTTTTTAAGTGCTTTAAGATGCTTGGACTAAGGTGTCTGGAAGTTTATAGTATTGTATTAATGTAATTTTCGATCCGCATGAATGAAGTTTAAATGAATAAAAAATATAGCATATCTATCTTTATTTGGGTATAAATATTTTTCCCTGGGATTGTTAAATACAGCCAGAAATGTTGATAAACAGTCAGGAAATCCAGGTCTTGTACTAGGTCCTGACTACTTTTTTTGGTGGGCTTTAGGTAGGAATCCTAACAATTAGAATAGTAGAGGGCAAAGTAGGATTATAGAGAGGGAAAAAAAAGTTGAATATGCAAAAGATAAAGGAAAAAATACAATAAAATGTGAAAAAAAAATTAATTATTCAGTACATAGTTATGTGTTAGATAAAGTAGTTAAATTTCGGCTGTGCACTTTTCATTTTTAATGCATCAGTAGAAATTGTTAATGTCCACACAGATCTAGGAACAACTAAATAGTTATGAATACATTGATAGTCAACCGAACCTTGAAATTGAAGAAATAAAAGAACCAGCACAAGAATCTAAAGTCATTGTTATGAAAACCTATGCAATAAATTTTCAAATGCATGCACGTTTAAGACTTCATAGTTAACCACTGCTACAGGTTTATTGGATCCAAATAAATCACGCTGAGTAAGTAACTCAAAAATCACAATGACAGATATAAGATAGGCATACAAAGTCCATTGTTCTTACGAGCAGATTGAACTCGTATTGAATCAAAAATCCAAAAACTAACCTTCACACTTGGCTACATGTTATTTCAAATCTTCTTTTGCTATTTTCTTTATTAATTGTGAAGAATGATTATATCTGTTGTAATTGGAACAGATGGTGAAAAAGAAACTGCAGGTGTTAGAGATTGCAGACTTGATAATGAAATTGCCAATAAGAAATTCTTGTATCACATACGTTGTGCTTATGAATGACACACTCTTTCTTATCATATAGAAGTTTTTTAGTCTATTGCATCCAAGAAAATTGATCATATTACTGCATCAATAGATTCCTATAAGGAAGCACTCCATTACAGTTATGCTAGAGTGTAAACTTCCTCCATGCGAGTCCTTGCTTGTGTATAATGTTCCAATTCTGCCTCGTCAATGCAACACATCTTCAAAGACAAAATTTGTTGTTATGTCATTTATTTCCTACAGATGCTCAAAACCTTTTCAATTTTTAACGAATGGTCTATTTCTCCAATCATTTTGTTAGTACGAATCATTAAGTTTTCAGCAAAGACACTCCAATGTATAAGTAGATACATTGAACCTGTAAAGTGTAAAATAAGAACGTCAACTCTATTTTCATTGAATACTTTCGTCCCATTCTTCATTTGCCACGCTATCACTTAGCCAACTATGCTATCGCACGTGCAAGCACTAGTATTAATAAAAATCCTGCAATGATTTTTTGTTAAAAATCAATTTCTCGAAGTCCACAAAAGGAAAACATTTCAATCAATTGCAACAGTCCAATACCGTTTAACAACATTTACGAAAACCAAGCACTAAACACTTATCCTCGTGACCTTTTGTGTGTCTTCATCAAAGAACTGGTGCTCGAAACGTCCTTGGAATTTAAACTTGGCATTGTGACCTTTACTTCACTCAATGGAGATTTTACCCTTAAGAGGCGAAAACTGCAACAACTTCAGAAGAAATGAACAATGCCAAAGTAGTGAAACATGAAATCGGATTGGGATTGCAGACCAGAGCCCTAAATAACAATCAAGTCTTAAATTATTGATGTATTGTGAAATATATTTTTTGTATAAATCGATTTATTTCATTAAATGAGCCCAATTACAATCTTGGGTGTAGTTATCCCATTAACTTAAAGGCAAGGCCCAAAATATAAATAGATGTAATCGTGCTGGGATAAGTATTTGATCCATTTATTTATACGATTGTCTACATGTAGATCACAATTTACAAATTTGTTTACCAATACATAAAATGATGAGTTCGACTGAGTCAAAATCTCACCAACCAAAATCTCCCAATTTTTTTTTTGTCATTAACCCACATTACATAAACACAATCATTTAAGTAGTGAATATATTTTAACAGGTTTAATTCAATTTATCATCATCTCATTAATTTGTAAATAGTGATATACAACAAGTATTTTCCTTATTTATAAGGGTAAATTATGCAACTATAAATATTTTGGGGATTAAGTTCAAAAATCAGTTGCTTATAAATTGGATAAAATTAATTTAAAAAGTTAGGTGTTTTTCAAATATATTATTTTTATAACTTGCACTATTTTTATGTGTTACACTGTGTAATTTTTTTTAAATTGTAACTTATTAATACATGCATCACACTCTAAGGTTCACCACCACCACTGCCATCACCAACCCAATAATGATCACCACTTTCATCATAAAATTACTAATTCTTCATCGCCGCCACCATATCTTCACCATTGTCATCACCAACACCGCAAATCACTTAACCACGACTATCACTAAATCTATTTCCCATCTCACCATCAGATCTGCACCACTATTCATCCCTTTATATAAGCTGATGGGATGTTGGTTCACCATATAAGACTATTCACCATCCATTTGAAGAAATTTGATTGGTTGGTGAGTTCAATGGCGACAGAGACGT
Source organism: Osmanthus fragrans (assembly GCA_019395295.1). Taxonomy (NCBI): domain Eukaryota; kingdom Viridiplantae; phylum Streptophyta; class Magnoliopsida; order Lamiales; family Oleaceae; genus Osmanthus; species Osmanthus fragrans. The sequence goes on from CM033361.1 coordinate 10,456,391, forward strand.
GATGATGCCTAGACCTTAGACTTGTGTTCTAAGTCATCATGTCGTCTTCCTGATTGGTTGGTTTGGACAATGTTGTCATCAATGGAGAGCACCTTCACTTTCATGTCATGGTGATATTTTCATATGACTTCTCTCGTTGTTTGACTCTAACATCAATCAATGGGGCCGAGCTAATTTGTTTGAACTCTTTGATAGACGCTCTTTTGATCAAATCTAGAGTATCCTCAACTTATCCAATTTAAATTTTAGATCGGCAACAACATTGAGAAATGAAGAAAGGCTTCTGGGGGCATGGGATGTTTTGCCTAAATGTGGTTGAGGTTTTGTCAAATTTGAGTAGGGTTAAATTTATTAAAGTTTTATTAAAAATGTAAATTTTATGGGTTTCCCAAAAAAGTGAGTAATGTGCCTAATTTTCTCAGGAATGTTGCCAACGTGACTTGTTCAGGTTGTCCTGACATGAACTTATTACCCACGAACTGATATAGTAACAAATGTGAATTTTCGTGATTGATTGTTGTCTTGCTTGCTTGTAAATTTATGATTGCAAACCTAACCAACTAAAAAAAATAAAGCAAAAGGGGAAAATTTAAGTTGACCTCTACCACATTTTGATAGATCAGCCAGGAACCTCTTGATTTTCAACCAAAAAGCCTATTTTTTAGGTACAAGACTAGTTTCTTTTTCCTCTTTTAGAAGTTAATTGTCCATGAAACTGACTGTAGTGCTATTTTTACCTTATCTTCAATTGATAGGCCCGTGATATCATTTTATTTCAACTTTTACTATTCCAGCTATATCGATAACTCAAATCACGACTAAGAGCATTGACAGAATGAAATTGACATTGTATATGAATCAATATTTGCCATACATATTGAGTGTGATTGAAGATTTGAATGATAATTAAATGATAAACTTTTACCAGTCAGTGGCGAACATAGATAATTGTAATTAGTGGGACACAATCAAATTTAAAAAAAAAAAATTACTAAAAATTTAAAGTATTCGATATCTTATTATAGTTGTTCTCTACACGTTCTTATACTTTGATAACATTCCATGATTATATCATTTTTAAGACTTTAAACACAGACTTACGTTTAAAGTACTTTTTCATACCCGATCCAAACAACCAATGAAAACAATCAGTTTGACTGAAAAATAATATGTTCATCAATAATCACATATTTACCAATAAAACAATTAATTCAATTGCAGTTTGGTATTGAAAGGTTTCTCTTCTTTCTTCGTGATTTTGGAGTCTATTAAAAATAAATAAATAAAAACTCTAAAGTTGGTGGGTCACTTAACCCACTAGGACCCACTCTAGGTCCGCCAATGTTACTAGTGTCAAGATTTGACACATGGGACGATGTGGTGCCCCCATTGGCTGGGTGTCTACACCCGACCAATGTGGCGCAAACACCCGACCAATTGGGGACGCCACATCACTCCCTGTTTGGACAGGCCTTGGCCATATAGCATGACCCGCCATATATTAATGATGGTGAATCTTTACATGAATCAAGATTTCAATGACACTTTCTTAAAAGTGAACCTACACAAAAGTCAATATTCGATATACGCTAGCTAATTACAAGTTTGACATGAATCAACGTTTTACACAATAAAAAATTACTGATAAGTAAATGATAAATACACAAGTATCAATGCACACTCTAATAATGAAACTTCATATGATGAGTCAAAGTTCCAATAAACACATACTTGTCAAAATTAGATTTACTAGTTGAGATACGACATGCATAGATATCGATGTGTAGACATAATCCATATCACTACTTGCTTTTATCTTTCGGCACTCAAAGGCAAGTTTAAGCTAGTAGCATATTAATTATTGGTCCCATTATAGGTCATATCATCTATCAATCACAAGCCACATGTTAGATTCCTTCGAAAAATAATAAACCCACTAACTTATTTTCGTGTTAGATATGCATTTTACTTGTATGAAAATCATTCAAATTATAAGTTATTTGTTGAAATGTCCATTAAAGAGAGATAATGGATTTTAATGGTTAATAACAATTTTAGTCATTGAACTTTCAGTGAAATCTCAATTAGGTCACTCGTATTTAATTCGTTGCAAGATTCTTTAATTTCATTTTACTTTCAACATTAGCCATTCTATTAACTCAATTACTAAACTTGACATTCTATTGGTCCCAAACGAGTTTGTCAAATCATTCAAAAATATCCAAAAGTTTGAAAAAAGTAAATTGCACAAATTAAGGAATCAAGACAAAGGAATTTCCACCCACTAAGAGGTTCGAATTTTCATGTGCTCTAAACATTACTCACACATTGAGCATCTACAAGTAGATATTGCTCTAAATTCACTAAAATCAACTAAAACAGTGAGTACAAATGTTCAAAGAAATTAGAAGTTTCTTCAATGTTTTCTCTCGCATCACTAAGTTGATTCACCACAATAAATCTATCATCAATCTCTCAACAACATACAGGCAGTACTAGGGCTGTAAGCAAAAATCATCAAACCGAAAAATCGAATCGAAACCGCATTTTAGAAATCGTCAATTTGGTGCGACATAGAGTCGTTAACGAAATGGTTTTGAACCAAGTCAAATCGATCAAACCGGTTTAGTTTAGGTTTTAGAATGTTAATTGCGGTTTAAAATCAAATCAGGCCGGCGAAAAAATATATAAAAATTTAAAAAATGAAATTTTTTGAGAATTCATCCAAAATTCCAAATTATTATTATTACTCAATAATCATAATTTATATTTTATATATAAATTATAATAATCTCAATTTATTTTTTTAGTCCACTAGGAATAGGTAATTTTCTAGCCTAACTGCCAGCCCAACTGCCCAACGCCCAACCCCAAGGCGAGGCCCAACCCGTAACAGCAGAAGCAGAATCCCATTAGGCCATAACCCATAGTCTCATACATTTCCCATTTCAATTGAAATTGAAAATCAGAGTCTCCAAACCTAACCATTTCCCTTCCCGACCATTAGGGGCGAATCCAGGGTTCGACTTCAGCTAGGGCGGAACGCAAACGTTGAACGCTTACGGTCAACGTCCATGATAACGGTGTTGTTTATTAATATTTAATTAAATAATATTCAAAAACTCATACGGACTATAATTAAAAGAACTAGATACATCATTAGAACTAGAATTAGATACCAACTTTTATTTCGAATAAAAAAGTCGTTCTATGATTTTCAAAATGTCCTAATTTATTTTTCAATCAAACGGTCAATATAATATTAACAAAATGTCAATATTCAATTTATAATTAAAGTTAATTAAATAAGCATTATTATATTAACTAAGTTGAAATTATTTATGTGCTTATATCAATTTTATGTGCACGTGTGATCTTACTTTTTCGTAATCGATTTTTTGTGAATGAAAAGTGAAACCATCTATTAATTAACTAAATTTTATTGAAAGATGTAACACTAATGCCAACTCGTGGAAAGTGGAACCTTCTTTTTTTTCTTTTTTCTTTTTTACAATATTTCAGTAATGATCTTACTAAATTCATCTTAAGTTGATCTGAAATTTTCACGTCGGCTTTAGTCACCAATAAATATAATAATACTAAAATAAAAAGTGAAAAAGGAAAAAAAGTCATTAAATTTTTTTGGATTAATAATCATAAAATTAAACAAAGTTATCATAAATTAATTATTAAACGAAATATAAGATTAATTAAACTTTGGAAAAGTTGAATATTTTATCAAATTTCACCTTAATCCCTACAAACAAGTGGGACAGTAATACATAATTAATAATAGTCAAATGTTGAAATTGATGCAAAAGAAAAAGAAACTGCAAAAGAAAAGAAAAAGAAGCTGCAGGTGGTGCGTTTCGAACTCGAAACCTTCAATTTAAAAGGCAGGCACGCTAACCAACTAAGCTACTATGGTGTTTGTAAATAAAATGAATTCTCGGATATATAATATAAATATATTATCTGTTATCATAAAAAAAAAATTCTCCCCGACAGATCCAGCATGAGTGGCGGCTCGCCAGGTGCTGGATCCGCCCCCAACCGTCATTCCATTCCAGTTCTACGCGACGCAACCTCGCCTCCGCTCTGCTTTGCCCACTCAGTCGCTGATCAACTATTCTTCAACAGCGGGTAGGTGAAGCTCCTTACGTAGTTTGTTTTCTTTTACCTGAATCATCCAGCTTAGTGACTGTTATTCATGCTTCGAATCAAAATATGTTTCCTTTCTCAATATCTCGGTTCCATGTTTTCATCTCATTTCCTTGCTTTTGTTTGCTGAACACTTCTGTTTTTTTTAATTATAGTGGGTCATGGACTATGATAAAATGTTGATATACTACAAAGGAGACTAGAGTTTAGGAAAAACATAGATTGAGATTGGCTCTATTAACAGATAGGTGTAGAATGATTATATCAAATCTTTGCTGAGAGTTGCATCAAGATTGGGAAAATAAGGCTTGTCTCTACGTTTTGTTGCAGAGAGTTTTCTTTCGTTTCTATGTTCAAGGTCTACTGTCGCTAGTTATTTTAGGCAAAGTAAATCGGACAAGTATTAATCTTTTCGAATTGCTTTATGATGTGGTTACATTAAGCACTCTGGACATATTGATGATCTTATAGTCGTGATGAAATTTTTGTAATTGATTTAATATTTTACGAATTTTTACAAGTTTTGTATGTTATCAGGTGTAAATATAGTTTGGTGTGTTTACTAGCTAATATAAAGTCCAAGTTTCAATCAGTAGTCAGGACTTGTAGTTATGCTCCGCTTTTGGACTTGAATGAAATCATTTAGACTTATTGAAGATATATTCTACTAGCAAAAGAAAGGCAGCATAATCTAGAATATAGATAACTTGCTTTGAGTTGTTGTAGTTTGTTTTCAAAGTTTGTAATTTGTATTCTCGTAATCACTTGTTATGTTGTACAGAATCACCAATATGGATCATACTGCCTTTCTCAAGAAGAAAATTATCTTAAGATAAATATAGCTGTTGATAGTGTAGAAGTTGATCAATATGCAAATTCTACTAAGGGAAAAAAATGAGCTAAAAGATCTGATGTTTGGGATCATTTTAAACTATATGATGAAAAGGCAGAGTATAATTACTGTGGGTAATGTTATAAGTATGGCAACAAAAATGTGAGGACTAATACTTTGCGAAACCATATTGAGTGCTTATGTAAGAAATATCCATATAGGGTTCCAGAGAAAAAGCAAAAGACTATGAGTTAGTACACTACATCTGAAAATGATGATGTTTTAGAGGGCATTAGTAGTTCTGGACAAGTTGTTAAGTTTGCTCAAAATGGGACTAGAGAAATGATTGCTAAGTACCGAATTACCATTTAGACGTGCAAGATGAAGGTTTTCAATTATATACAAAGTATTTTTTTTCCAACTTTTGAATTTCCTTCAAGAGTTACAGTGGCAAAAGATATATATCAATTGTTCCTAGATCAAAAGAAGAAACTGAAGAAAGAATTGAGTACACATAGGGTTTGTTTAACTACTAGTTGTTGGACATCGATACAAAATATTAGTTACATGTGTTTGACTACTCATTAGGTTGATGATGATTGGATCCTTAAAAACGCATTATAAGCTCCATTCAAGTCCCTAGTCATAAGGCTAATATGGTGGCTAAGGAGTTAATTTCTTGCTTTATGATTAGGAAATTAAAAAGATTTTTTGTGTGACTGTCGATAACGCTTCATCTAATGATGTTGCAATATCGAAATAGAAAGAGAATTTTCAGGAGAATAAACATGGTCTAATTCTTGATGGAGAAATGCTTCATATGAGGTGTTGTACCCATATTCTTAATCTCGTTGTTTGTGATGGTAAAAATAAACCATTTGTTCTATTTCATCAATTTGCAATGCTGTGAGGTGGACTAGGTCTTCCCCAGCACAACTGAAAAGGTTCAGGGAGAGTTGTAAAGAGGTTAACATCGAGTCTCAAGCTTTGTTGTGTTTGGATGTGACTACTAGATGGAATTCTACATACTTGATGTTAGACGCTGCAATGAAATTTAGAAAAGGATTTGGTGCTTTAGAAAGTGATGCAAATTATACAAAATACTATGATAAAGAGAAAAGAGGTGATGCAAGAAGTGGTTCACCAACTCCATTTGATTGGGATCAAGGACAAAGTTTTGTGACGTTTCTTAAATCATTCTATGACATGACATTGAAAGTTAGTGGCTCTTTATATGTGACATCTAACACTTTTTTCAGGAGATTTGTGAAATTCATGGGGAGTTGAATAAATTAGCTAAAGTTCCCAACATTTTGATGGAAAAATGACTTTTAGCATGCGAAGAAAATATGATAAGTATTGGGGCAATCATGAAAAGTTAAATGATTTGTTTTTCATAGCAACAGTTCTTGACCCGAGATGTAAGTTGAAATTGCTTAAAGTTAGCTTTGAAATCATATATAATGAAGAAATTGCTAAAAAGATGTTAGAAAAAGTAGAAAATACAATTCATAGGTTATATAATTGCTATAAGGAAATGATGCCTTCGCCATCAAATGAGACGTTTCAAACTGGTAGTCAAAGTCAACCACAACCTGTTTTGGGTATTTCTAAACTCATTCCTTCAATCTTTAAAGCGAGACTTAATCGGGATGCTAGGTTGGAGAAAAATGATTTGATAGAATACTTGTCCGACCGATGTGAAGATTTGACTGAGAAGTTATTCGACATTTTGTTGTGATGAAAAATAAATACTCATAAGTATAAGATTATCTCCCAAATTGTCAAAGATGTATTAGTGATTCAAATTTCTGCAGTTTCTTCTGAGTCTGCATTCTCAACTGAAGGTCAGATACTTAATTGTTTTAGGAGTTCATTAAGTGTAAGGATGGTTGAGGCTTGTATATGCGGAATGAATTGGTTGCAAACTAAGAAGGAACCTATAGTGCTGCGCCAATATTTAAATGAAGTGGAGACATTGGATGATTCAATGAAAGTTGTAGTAGGTTATTTATATTTTCTATTATCATATTTTTGAAGATTTCTTATCTATCTAGTATCTAATACTATGATGATGTAATGAATGCATTTGTTTGACTATGGAGACGATGAATCATGTGTGCCAGAAATTGATATTTGAGCACATGTGAGAAACTGAGTTTATAACAACATACAATGGTAAGTTTGTGTAATTGTTATGTTTAGATATTATAAATAATTGTTTTATTATTGTGGTTGATTATTGTTTCTGTCTAATCAGTAACCTTTTTTCAGATATGATGATCACGAGGTCTTGTTAGACATAATTATATTTTTTAGACCTTATATTTAGTTTATTAGACTTGTATTGTAATGTTATCGTAATGTCGTCATTAGCCTGAAAAGGCGAACAAAAAACTATGTTTAAATTTATTGTGATTTCAATTTGATGTAGTTGGTATTTACATTTATAGTAGATATATTTAGTTTGTTTTAGATTTATTGCTAGTAAGATATAAATATATATTGAACTTAATGAATTAATGGCATAAAAGTAGGCAGATATACGATGAAACCAGCAGTTTAAAATCGGACCAAACCGTTAGGTTTAGGTTTTAGTTTTTCTCAAACCGATTTAAACAGCTAAGTTTGAAAATCTGTCAAAAATCGGTAAAATCGGACAGCTTACACCCCTACACAGTACTCATAGAATAACCATCCACGATTATAAGAGAAAATGAAAAGAATCGAGAGAGAAAACTAACAAATGAAAACCCTAACCAAAATTCATACACGCACGTTGTAAAGAAAACGTTTGAGGAGTGCTATTTATATAGCACCTCAAACCACTGATCCAATGTCCAGAAAAGCAACACATGTAAGGTAGGATTTCATTAACACCATAATACTAAAAGTGTGTTTTGAGAATGCGTCTTTACAAGTAAAAAAGGCCAAATCTGATCACTTCATATTAGACCTAAAATCAACAGCTCAAGAGACAAAAATAGTAAGCCATGCTAAATTATTAATAATCTCCACCTTACTGAACTATTTTAGCATCATTTAGTAATTCTAAAACAAATTTAATTGTTTCATTTGCTCTTACCAAACCTGTAAAAATAAATATATTGAAGTTAGTTAAAATTTCAAAATAAGAAGTTTGATATCTAAATACACTACCTTTTAATTGATATTTAGAATCTTCAAACAATTTTTTAATTTATTCAAAGGTAGTACCTTGGTTCCAATATCAGAAGTGTTAAATTCAGTAGGTATCTTAGCTAAGGTAATCAATCATTTTCTACCATGTTTCTTACAAAATGGAATTTTATATTAACATGTTTGGTCCCATCATAATACATAAGATTCTTACTAAGGTGAATAGTGCTTTGATTATCAATATACACCCTAACAAACTCATTTATGAAACCAATTTCCTTTAACAACCCTCTCAACTAAAGTCCCTCAACAGTATCATATGCTGCAATATATTCTGCCTTTGTTGAAGATAAATCTACTATTTTTTACAGTTGGAATTTCCAACTAATGCTCCCATCACAAATTATAAAAACATAAGAAGAAGTGGTTCTTCTTTTTTCTCAATCACCTGCAAAATCAGAATCTTTATAGCCCTTTAAGATTATACATTTAAAACTTTAATCCTAAAACAGATGAATGTTTTAAGTATCTCAACATCCATTTTATAGCGAGCCAATGAGTTTCACCCTGGGTTTTCCATAAATCTACTCAAAATACTAGTGTCATGAGTCAAGTCTAGCGTATACAATAAGATACATAATAGAACCAACAGTATTAGCATTAGGTATTTTATTTATTCTTTCAAATTCTTCTTTAGTCCTGGGTGATTGTTCATTTGACAAAGTGATTAGCAATATACAGTAAGACACATTTTGCATTCAAAACTTTTGACTTCAAAACTTTTTGGCTGACTCATATATATAACTTCATTTTAGGTCACCATTCAAAAAGACAATTTTAACATCAAGTTGATCTAATTCCCAGTTAAATTTCTAATAGAAGTGAATTTTTCTATTAGAGAAAATATCTAATTATAATCAATACATTCTCTTTGTATGAACCCTTTAGCTATTAGTCTGATTTTATACATCTTATTTTCAATATTAGACTCAACTTCTTTGATTTTATAATCCCACTTGCAATCAACTATCTTCCGATTACTAGGCCTGTTAACAAAAATCCAAATTTTGTTTTTAATCAAGGAATCCATTTCATCTTTCATGGCTTCTTTCCAAATATTTGATTATTTACTGTTAACAACCTTTCAAAGGTTGTAGGTTCAAAATTGAGAGAGTCTAAGAAAAGGGTCACAAAATGACCGCTTCTGGTTTTAGTAGAAGGGAATCTATTTATTCTATTCCTATGTCTAGTCAACTGATAATCAGCAAGAGTAAGATTTTGGGTTTGACTGTCATTTTCAAATTAAGTTCGAGCTTGATCAGCTTTAGTTTGAGAAATCTCCACCTCAATCAAATCATTGGGTTCGGTAGGATTTTTTCTTGATTTTCCAAAATAGTTTATCTAATAGGCGGAGCTTCAACAAATTTCAGATTTTAAGAAAAAGTACACGGCATGTCATTTTCGTTAAAATGACATCCTTACGAATAATAACATTGGAACCATTTTTTTTCCTTTAACCCAAAGTCTATTATCCTTGGTTTCTTCTCCATGGCCCAGCAAAACACATTTTTACAATCTAGGTTCATGTTTACCTTCACTTTGATAAGGATAGGCTACACAACCAAACACCTTAAGTCTAGAGTAATATTAAAACTTTCCAGACAAGTCTTTTCAAGGACTTGAAAATTAATAGCACTAGAATGGAATTCTATTAATCAGATATATGGCAATTTTCAAGGCTTCTACCCAGAAAAATTTGGAAAGACTAGAACTTAGTAACATACACCTAACTTTTTCCAGTAAGGTTCTATTCACCCTCTTAGTAATACCATTTTGTTGAGATATATGTTATCTTTTTATATCTTAAAATTTCAGATTCTTTATAAAAAGAGTCAAATTCAAAATTACAAAATCCAATGTCATTATTAGTTCTAAGTTATTTGACTTTCTTATTTTTATTTTTTTTCAGTCATCAATTTTCATTGTTTAAAATTTTGATAAGTATCATATTTAGTTTTTAAAAGTAAAGTCTACATTTTTCTTAAAAATATCTACTATAAGTAGATAAAATCTAAATCCACTAGAAGTATTTAGGCTCCGTTTTATATTACATTATTTTTCCTATTCAACTTCCACATTTGATATGTTTGATTAGCCAAATTTTCTATGGAAAACATTTTTCAACTTTTAAAACTTTTCTTGATTTCAAGGAATTCCTTTTCCCACCACTTTGGTGGGAATTAAAATTTTACCTTTTTTTTTTAGGTAATGGAAACAAATTTTAAGATGAAGTGTAAAAAAATTATTCCTTTAATTGACAAATTTCATGTAAAACAAAGTCAAATGTACACCTAAAAAATTTCAATTTTTTTTTTTTTTTTTTTTTTTTTTTTTTGCAATCTAAACAAATTTTGTCCCATATGGTAAGAAAATTTATTCATTTAATTGACAATTTTCATGAAAAATAAAGTCAAATGGACACCTAAAGTTTTATATTTTCTAGGTGAAAAATTATACCAATCAAACACATTTAATTACAATTCTTAGTAAAACAAATTATATGCAATTCAATTCCCTGTAATTCATTTTCTTTCCATCCAAATTTCATCTTTCTATCAAACGGACCCTTACAGATATTGGACCCCAAACATCAGCATGTGAATAATCAACTAATCAAGAATGGAGGTGGACTTATGACTTCAGTTTTAAAAGGCGATCTATTTTGTTTTTCAATAACACATTCTTTACAAAACTTAAATTTTCCAATGTTATCATTTTCAAAACATCCAAGTTTATTAAGAATTAAAAGTCCATTTTCACTAATATGGCCAAATCTTTTATGCCAAATTAAAGACCTGTCAGAATCAGAATTTACAACTGTAGAGATGTTTCCAACCAAAGGTGCAGGTCTGCAGGGTGTAAATTCCATTAACTTTTGGAGAGGATATTATCTTCTTGCAGTTAAGATTTATTTTGGTAAATCCTTTATAAATTCTTATATCATATTCATTATTTAATTCTTTTAAGGAAATTAGATTTCCCTGCAGGTTAGGCACACACTTGGCTTCAACCAATTCAAAAATGTAACTGTTTTTTCAATAAATAATTATGTTTTCCGATTCCTTTTATTTGACAACTCATGTCATTACCCATCCATCTGAACTTATCCACCATTTAAGTTAACAAATTCAGTAAATCATTCTTTTATAGGACACATGGAAGGTGCAGCCAGAGTCAAGAACTCATTCTTTTGAGTTTCTTCTTGTTGCAGTAACAAGGACAACTCCTTGTATATTAGAGTCATTATTGCAGGCAATACCTACAGACCCATTAGAACTAGATTTATCTTTCATATCAGAAGTTTTCTTAAAACAATCTTTTATAAAGTGACCAGTCTTTCTACAGTAATAACATTTCTTGACTTTGTTAGGTTTTCCTTAGTTCGTGTTCTTATCTTTGAACTTGAGATTTTGGAATTTTCCTTTCTTATAAAAGTTATAGTTGTTGATATTATTATTCTTATTTGGTTAAAATTTTCTTTTATATTTTACCTTTCACCACTCTTAAAATCTTTGAATTCAAATTTTAATTCAAGTTCTCTATTCCTTAGAGTTGAGACTATGATATCAATAATAATGTCATCTCTCCCATATTTTAATGCATTTCTGATCTCCCTATATTTATCAACTAAGGAATTTAACATGACAACAACTTGTTGATCATCAAATAATTTCTCATCACAATTAACTAAATCTTGAATCAATTTTGTGAACTTATCAACGTTTTCTTCTATGCTAGAGGAGGAATCAAACCTAAAGTTATAGAATTGTCTCAGAAGATAACACTTATTTGGCATTGTCTTGGGTAAAGTGTTCCTAACTTTGCCCGTAGTATTTCAGTTGTGGTAGTTTTTCCAATCTTTCTTATCACACTATCAGATAAGTGAAGAAAAATAGAGCTCCAAACAATCTCATCTAATTCGTGTCTCCTATATGCACTAATCTCAGTAGTCCATACCTCATCAATAGCATCAGCACACCTCCGTTGCAATAACAGAGCCCTCATTTTCAAGCACCGGAGATTAAAGTATTCAATACCATTCCAAACCTCAACCTCAAATTTGTGCGTAGTTGACATTTTAACAAATAAGATCATAGTATCTAAGGTATACCACACATAGAGTATAACACAATCAAGTAGTGCAAGAAATTTATAGAATATGCAAGTTTTAAAGTAAGAATGGACTGTACAGTAATTTCTACTTATCATGCAATCTACACAAACTGTAAAGCAAATTATACAATTCAAGTTCACAGAAAACATAATTATATAACAGCAGATTAAGATGGTCAATTCAGTTAGTTGATCAAATTGATTTGACAATTTGACATGTTTAAGAAGTGAAAACCCTTTGGTCCACTGCTCTCTCAAATTCTCAGATTCTCGTAGGAGATTTTAGACGAAGGTAAAAAAAATAGTAGATCACATACTTTAGTAACCAATTCAAACTTAAACAGTACAACAATTTAAAAATAGTAGAAACGTAAATAGATTAAGAGAGATTTTACTTGTGTCTGAAACTTAAAGTTTCAAATTGAATGGAATGATCAAAGAGTACTAGAATCGAACCAGAAATCCAAAATTGTGTAAAGGAACCCGGCAAGTCAGAATGATTTCGTAGAACTAAGGGGTGAGTCAAGAAATCAGTAAGAATCAGAGTGAGTCAACTCAACTTACGTATGCTAAAAATGAGTTACAAGAACCACCACAACTCAATGGTGAGTTAACAATGAAATTGCCATAAATCAGTGAAAACACAAGAATTTTCTATATCAAAAGCGAGTCACAAAGTTTTCTAAAGAAAATTTAAAGAGTCCTCAAGAACACGAACAGATTGTGCAAGATTTATCATATCTAACCCAGAAAGACACCAAAAAAATCTTGAAATGGTCCAACCAAAAGTTGAATAGAAGGTAGATCACAATATTTTCTTTAAGATAAAACACAATTTGTTTTCATAAATACTTTAGAAATTTCAAGATCTACAAAAAAAACCACAAAGTTTGAAAATAGGGTTTCAAATTTCAAACCCTAAAATCTCTTTTGAAAAAACTACTGTGATACCACTTGTTGGTCCCCAAATGAGTTTGTAAAAGCATTCAAAAATACCTAACGTTTGCGGAAAAGTAAATCGTAGAAATTTAAGAATCAACACAAAGGAATTTTCACCCATTAAGAGATTCGAATGTTCACGTGCTTTAAACGCTACTCACACATTGAGCATCTACAAATAGATATTACTCTAGATTCACTAAAATCAACCAAAAATGTGTACAAATGTTTGAAGAAATTAGAAGTTTCTTCAATGTTTTCTCTCGCATCACTAAGTCGATTCACCACAATAAATATATCATCAATCTCTCAACAACATACACACAGTGCATCAAAGAATAACCATCAAGGATTTTGCTATGGTCAGTCCCCCTGATAGAAACCCCACAATAGGGGTATTCGCGGGCCTCACCCCCTATTGTGACCTTCTATCAGGGAGGCTGTCAGCCCTCCTGTCTTTTTAACAAAATCCAGCCATCAAAGATTATAAGAGAAAATGAAAAGAATTGAGAGAGAAAACCAACAATTGAAAACCCTGACCAAAATTCCTACACACACATTGTAAAGAAAAGGTTTGAGGAGCGCTATTTATATGGCACCTCAAACCACAGATCCAACGTCCAAAAAAGCAACACTTGTAAGCCCAAATTTCATTAACCATAGTGCTAAAGGCGTGTTTTGAGAATGCCTTTTTACAAGGAAAAAAGCCAAACTAGATCACTTCATATTGGACCCAAATCCAACAGCCCAAGAGACAAAATAGTGAGGCAGCCCAAATTTTTAACACGTTCCATATCGATGTTGCAAAATTTTGAAATTGGAGATAAGTATGCTCATGAGTTATCATCGATTTTTAAAGAATATTATTTTCAAAATTTACAGTCATGACAAGATTAAGTGGCATATTTACATGAAAATGTAAGATACGTCACATCGTTCTCAGTTTTTAATGTTCACAAGGGATTGTGACATTAAGTTTAGTAAAGACTAGCATTGGAAAAACTGAAATTCGGTGATACGATTTGGTGATCCAATTAAAATTTCATTGGAAGTTTAGTGACCAAAAATGAACCTAACCTAACTTTATGTGTAGAAGCCAAACAAAACCTGTTCACTGACTTTTGAAAAATCATCTTGGTGTGTGTGTGTCTCTTAGGTGGCCACCTCGCTTAGATTTCTTGATTGGGTAATGGGGTTAAATAATGGTCGGGTAGTGGAGTTAGGAGAGACTGCAGTGAAAGAAGCGCTTTTTCCATAGAACAATTGATGGGCAATGAAAGATTGATTTGAGGGGATAGGATGGGTATATTTTTCGGAGTCGACTCTGAATCAATATAAAGTGTATAGTTACAAGTTATGTTCAGAGATCAAACACGATATTTGTCTATAATTTGTCAACGAATAAGTAAATCTACCGTATCTTTGAATTTTAAATACGACATTTTTTCTTCCGCTTGGCTATTGAAGTTGAGAAGTTATGAACTATGTATTCTTGAATTCTTTAAAAAGGAAAAAAAAAAATAAATAAATAAAGGCTAGCCTTGGTGTTGAGGGAACCAAATTTTTTAGTTATCCATCTTTAATTCAACTAATTTGTTTAAAATTGAGAAAGGCCACCTCCTATTGCAGTCCATAATTTATCGAAATATTTTATCGATGTGTTTGATATGCAATAAATGTCACCATTTGATACTAATTTTAAATTATTTTTCGTATTTAGTATCGTTCAATTTTTCTTATTCAGTGTTCTATTAATTATTGAAAATACTCATAATACAAAAGAATACTAGAAAATATCTTAAATTAAAAGTGTTGGAATGCGGAAGCACCCAAAATTAAATAATAATAATAATAATAATAAATATTGGTGTGTGAGATGTTGTTGATCTCTTTGATCACTAAATGCATCTAAATAAATTATCTTTCGAACTTTTGGTTTGATTTATCTTTTGCGAGGATTTAAATAATGATGCATTGTACAATAGTTTAACTTTTTAATTCCTCCTCATAATGTTGAGAGAATTGTCCAATCATAATCAACAAATTGCGTTATTAAATACCATCCATTTGATATTAGAGTTAAAACTACGCATTTCTTCTCAACATTCTTTACTTTTTATTTCAGTGCAATGTGGTAAATTAATTACAATATCAAAGAATCTGATGAAAAAATAAGGTCCGATCATAAACCAATTATAACGGGGAGAAATATGATATTGACATGATACGTAATAGAATTCTCTAAACAGAAATGAGAAGAGCTTCATTCTCAATTAATTGGAGGCGTTTAACAAACACTATTGTTAAATCATTTGTCTACATCACAACTACAGTTATTAAAATTTTGAGATTTAGTATCACTAGCATTAACAAGACATTGTCTTGATTGTATAATGTAAAAATTATGTTCATAATTTAAGTAGTAATTTATCAATTTTCAGGTTGCGAACACCATGCAATCATCTAATATTTGTATCAAATTTATTAGATACAAATAATATCTAGTTAGTCAATGTTGTTGGGGCTCCATTTATCACCCTAATTGCTTTTCGAAAATATCGGGAATTCAATCTCTATTTAGCTAGTGACGATCAATGACTAATTTTCAATAAAAAGAACAAACATCAAATATGAATTCTTTGAATTGAAAAATCTTTCTATTCTTCGTTAAATGTCCATTTGAATTCATTTCACATAATTATTGATCCGGTAATATTTTAACTGGACATACCAAACAATAAAATATAAGATATATTGAACATTTGGTTCATTTCACATAATTATTGAGCATGTTGTATTTTATTATTATTCCTTCAAATCTGAAATATTGGAATCGTAGTATCATGCTCTTTATGAGCAATAACATTTTATTATTTAAAATAATAAATTGTATAAGAATATACTTTTTGGGAGTAAAAACATAATTTATTATTATACTCTTCGAGAGAAAGCAATATATAAATAGTATACGGAAGAATGGACATGTAAATAAATAAAGTAATTTAATTTGTGTTTTTACCTAGAAATCATTCAATATTCTTCTGGAAGACTGTGGGGTATAAAAGTCATTCATAAATGCTATTATATTTACAACAACAATTTATTTATTATAAGATATTATTTTATCACAGCAAAATATATTATATGGGCGCACAACCCAACAAATCGCCCAAAAGAACCGTGTAAAAAAATGAAGGATAGCATCAATTCGCACATGTGGACATACATATACTTTATGTGTGAGTATTCCACATATAAGTTGAGTTCACTTTTCACAAAAGCTTTTTTTTTTTTCAATAACAAGTTGAACTGCTTCATTCTGAAGTTTAACTTTTAAACGACTGATTTTTTATTTTATTTATTTTTTATTTATTTTGGGTGCAAAGCAAGATGAAGAATCCCCAAATCCATCATGCGAGTTAAATTTGAAAACCCAGACAAGCAATAGCAGCCCACTTTATAGAAAATTGTTCAACACATAATTAGATCTTGCAAATTGAATAAAACTTATAAAATGCCCAATCAGTGATACCAAATTGACAAATTCAGTCTTTCATCTAAACATGATGAAAATTAACCTAATAGTCCAACCAGAAATATCTGCACTTCACCACCTCAAATTCCATTCAAAATTGTATGAATCCAAATTTCCAATACCATGAAACCTGCAATCAATTGTGGATATTGCCCCCCCCCCCCCCCCAGCGACCCCCACAGTCGAGAAATTGTCCAAATTTTTGTATGGGTAGACATTCGAATGCTTCAAGTTGAGTAGTAATCATGAAAGTGACAACCAACGGTCACACGATGACAAAAAGTATGAGAAGAAACTAGTTTTTTTAGTCTTGTTTCCAATATTCTAAAGTGGATCAATTTTATGCAATTCTCTTTCATTGGTTTGGGTCATGCCTTGTCCTAAGATTGAATATATTTTCTTTTAATTTTTAAGAGGAATAATATTGTATGTACGTACATGTTACTTGATTCAATTTGTAAAGAAGCCTAGTTTATTCAACACACGATCGAAATTTCTCTTATATTATGCTAAAAAAGAAGAAGTCCATATTAATTTCTATCATGTAAATAATGTAAAAATGTCAATATACAAAGTGCAAGATGCTTGATCTCTTGTCCACGGTGAATAGGATAAAAAATTTCACTGACATGAGATCAATTTCAAAAAGTGCGAACTCTAGATTGTAAACTAAATAAATAACAAGACTATAAAGCTCTTTATAAAACAAGACAAATTACGCTATAATCTAACATTATGAATATTAATAATATTTCTAACATGTTCTATCGATAACGTGCTCGAAAACTTTATTTTAGTTATGCGATTTGACACGTAGAATTTTCATAATTAGACAGTGATGAAACTTGAATAGAGATTGACCCTGAAATAGTATATCCACTATAGAACTACAAGTTACTTTTATTTATTGAATTGGCCACCGAAATTCTTTTCTAACTATAAAGATATAGTGCAATAATTATAAGCATATAGTCAATATATCATTTTGTTGGTGAAACTATTTAATTTGATGCATCCCAATTTTAAAAATAGAAAGTCGACGGAGTCAATATCCATTTAAATATGTGTGTTTATTTGCCTCGAGTAATTACCCAAAAGATTTTTTTTTTTTTTTAATGTTCCCCATGGGAAAAAAAATCATTGTGCAAAAGGAAATATGTAAAGATGAAAAGTATGTTGAATTATCAGAGATTTCTAATCTATCTTTATGTGATTCTTATTCAAGTATATACTCAAAGGTTGATGCAGTGCATATAATTTTAAAGCAGACTATCAATTCATTAAATAGGGAAGATCACTCAAATTTGTTGATTCATTGTTGTTAATCTCAAGAAATGCGTCAACGGAATCTCAGTCACCTCCTCTCCACGTAGTCGTCACCTGCATACTCAAACACCCTGTCAGAGTGCAAATGATAGTCGGACCTCAAAAAATGCGTTAACAGAATCTCGGCCACCTCCCCTCCACGTAGTTGTAACCTGCGTACTCGAACGCCCCCGTTAAAAGGCAAAAGTCGCCAGTCGAGAAAAAAGTCCAACGATCGTTTACATTCTGACGGTCAAATTAATTGTTGAATGAGAGAAAAAGATAGTGCAAAGAACCAAGGAGGGATAGGGGATTTGGCTTGGGTTGGAGCAATATGCCTTATTGAGAATAAAACTCACATATATAGGAGAATGCAAATGGGATACGTGGGTTAATGGGTCGAGCCCAAGCCCAAGACGAGGTTTCTTGATTTAATAGATCCAATCCAATTAAATGATCAATACCAAGTCTATGAGTTAAATATTTCATTGGCCACCGAACTTTATAACATGTCATGATTTTCTCACTGAACTTCATCAATTGTCCCGTTGGCCACTGAACATCGCTCTGTCCATCTCTATCACTCACCTAATGACAACCATAAACAAACATACTGAGGTGGAAGATGGAAAAATGAGTTGGTTGGTTAAATCACCCAAAATAATAAGTCATTCGCCAAATCAGCTTCCACGTAAGCAAGCACACCTTCAAACACCCACAGCAAAGCACGACTTTGAATTAAAACAAAACTCAAACCTTTAGGCATGAAATCAATTTCTTCCAAATCAATTGTTGTAGGTCACATTCCCCAATTTAACCTCAAGAACCCTAACTCCTAAAATCAATTCAATTGGTGAGAAGAATATAAGGAAAACCTAACATTTGATTGGCAGGATACAGTAATCAAGTCTTCATTGGAGCGTGATCGTGATTTAAACTGCATTGAAGGTAAATTTCATCCGCAATTGAAATCTAGAACCTCCAAGAACCCTATGCATCTTCCCCAAATGATTTGATCCCCAATGTCCCCTTAAGAACCATAACTCCCTCAAAATCGACGATTGATGAATGATGTGAAAAATGTTCAGCCATTGTTGTCAGTTTCGATCCCCAGCTTCATTGTAGAACCCTAAGTTCACCTCAAGAACCTTCTTCTCCAACAACTCTCAAAGCCTAACATCTTGAAATCGATGGGGCCCAAATTTCCAGTGAAGTCTTCGAAAATCCATTCAATTATATCGGGTCAACAAGGGTATCCCAAGTCTGGTTAGACATTCTCAATTTATTATTTTGAAAAATGCAAAAATGAAAATTTAGTGTATATGATAACTATGGATGCTCTTGATTTTATCATTAAAAGTCAGGTAATACATTAAGAGTCATGTTCTATGGAATATATATTCAATTTCTTATCATTATGAGTCAAATTCTATGGATGCTCTCGATTTTATATTTCTTCTTGAAGAATAGGTAGATTAAATACGATAACTATGCTGAATTTTTTGTGGCTGCAATAGCATATTTTAATGGCAGGAAAGAACAAGGGGATTTGTAATGGTTGCAAGACGCCGGGTAACTACCTATCGTATTGTCGTACAAAGAGACCATGCCCGATATGTGGCAAGGGAATTAAGAAATGAATGGAGGTTGAAAAGAAGACTAAAAACTTAGGCCGACTATTCTTCTATTGTACGAATGATTGCAATCATTTCAAGTGGCTCGACGAAGAAGAAGTTTGGCAATTTCAGTGCTAGTCAAGTGCTACATCGGATAAAGTGGAGTTATCAAGTTTGTTGAAAAACGTTGCTAAAATAATCAAACAAAAATACGTGGATATTTCTGTGAAATTTACTTTTCGCAAAGGAAAAAGAGAAACAAATAACGGAAAACCAAATGGAGGAGCTCCATGAAATTGAACTGTTTATGTGTCAATTTGTTTGTAGGCTTCAAACTTAGGAATTATGTGAACTAGTATATGTGTTTGCACCATGCACGTGTTACGGCATATGCTAATTGGATAAGTTAATGATCTTTTTAGAATGTTAGTATGACTTGTATAAATCTCTTTCGTAATTTGTAATTTTTGGTACCTAATTGATGTTATGGCCACTTCAGCCTTTTCTTAGTGCATGTTCGATTATACCTGAAAAGGTATACATTAGTAATTTATGCCATATATGTAAGAGAGTTCTATCTTGATTATGCATTATGATGGTATGTTGGCAATTTTCACTAATAAAATTGTAAAATAGAAGCTAGATATAGAGAAGAGGTTTATGTAATCTTCTGAGAGTAGGAGGGAATATGGTTTAGCTCTTGAATGTTCATGTTGGTCTGTTTTAGCTAGTAGACAAGTACGTAGTTCTAAGGATAGTTAACTAATGTGAATCAATCTACAATTGCTTATGTTAATCTCTTTGGAGCACTTAATGCATGTTGTCATTATCATTGCCAACAACCAATGAATGTCACGTGAATATACACATTTTGGTTCGATATTGATTAAAACGTTATAGCACCTCATCTATGAATGATCTTTGCAGTTTGAACTGCTTTGGTAGCATTAATTGCATTTATGCCTACCAACCCTAATGGTGCACTTGAATCATTACACTATATTAAAAAAGAAAGGCGAGCTCTGGCAATTAAATCTTGTGAAGCTGGTCCAAAGTTTAGGTTTCCTGAATGCCAAAAGGTAGAATGTTACAATGCATAAATGTTGCACGTGCAAGAATTCAGAATAACTTAAAAACCGATATAACATCTTCATCTAATTCACACCACTTCACAAATAACTTGAAGCACAAAACATTTTCAACTTGTCAATGCAATGTGTAACACATTGAATCAGGTGTCATCGAAGGTCACATTTATCATCGGAACTTGATGGTCGCCCGTTTGATTACAAAAAATAGCTGTTGGTCCATCTTGAACATTTCATGGGCGCAATTCATGCTCCACCATGGGCGCCAGCATGAATTGAAAAGCCTCATCTTCCACAGCAGTTTGGTCCAATGAAGTGGATATATGTTTTTTTGCAACCAATTTACCATAATGTATAAACCACATTCAATTATTAGTCACACTTTCCAAACATGTAAAAATATTAAAAATTTGATTTGACGTGTACTTACTCATGCGTCCACGTATGTGTTGCATCTGGTTCCAACCGGATCCAACTCTCCTTCAAACCAATCCTGTTGGGAAGACAAGTAGCATCGTAGCATGTGAAAAGTACATTAGAAAATAGAATATACTCCAGATTGTGGGATAAAAATAATAAAAAAAACAAAGCAATTACTGACATAGAACGATGCATCTTTTTGTAAATGATATCGCTTGTTTTGACCACGTAAGCCGTAAGTTAAGCATGTCATCTACAATCGTCCCTTTCTCCGAATGTAGATTTTTCTATTTTGAATGTACTATTAATTCTTCATCTGCTCATTTTCTCCTATTTACTTGTCTCCTCCCCTTTTTAGGGACTGTCCACGACGATGGAGTAATATTAATCATATCCAATTACGGCCATAATTACATACATTAATTGGATTCATGATACTACTATAACTTCTCAGATACGTCTCTATCATGTAGCAATTATCAACGAATTCGGCTACCATTTCTGCATTCTCTAATGACGCCACAACATGCATGCAAGGTATGCGTATAAGATCTCACTCTCGACATGCACAAGTTCTCTCTTGTAGGTCAACAACAAATGTCCCAAAGCTACAATCAACTTGCCATTGTGGCCTACCAGACAAATGCAATGAGCATTCATGCAATTTCTCAGCAATCTTGTCCATTTTTTCTTAATCTTCGGACACAAACGTCATGTACACCTCATCATCTTGTCTAGAAGCTTCTGAATCCTAGTCATAAAGGTTAATTGAAGTGAAGTGCACATTGATAGAATCGTCTTCTCCTTTTCACTCCCCAAAATCTTATTAAACACTTCGCATAAATTATTCAGTAATATGTCACTCTTTGAGTGAACCGAGAAATGCAATCTACTCCATTATTGTGGGGGATCTCTCCATAAGCCAGTTGTATTCCTCCTCGCTAAATTGACAAATTTACAGCATCCAATGTTTTTGGTCAGCAATGGTGGTTGACTTGGCAACACACCATAGTAATTCTTAAGAATTTTTTACTTGAACCAAGTATTGAAAATGTTCGTGTGCATATGTCGAACACAGAATCTATGCTCAGCCTCTGGAAACAATTTAGCTATCACATTTTGTAGACCCTTCTGTCGATCCATCATCAAGGTACAACCTGTCCCATGTCCAATTCTAATATCTTCTGAAAGCTAGGTCAAAAGCTATCACCAAGCTAGTGTGTTTTCTTTCTGGACAACTGCATACGCAATAGGATTGATGCAGTCATTAGCGTCAAGTCCAACAGCAGTTAGCATGATCCCTCCGAAACAACCCCTTAAGTGACAACCATCAACTCCAACCACCTTCCTACAAACATTCCTGAAACCTATCTTACAATAGTTAAAGCATATGTACATGCCCTGGAAAACCTGCTCATGTAATGCTATAATGACCGTCGAACCCGCATTTGTATGTAGTACCTCGGCTACATAAGAACGCAGCTGCATAAACTGCTTACAAAGTCCCGACCAAAACTTGTTTGGCATATCTCTGCATCTTCCATGTCACATTCCTACTAATATCTGTGTGCAAATCCTTCTTCACAGTTGCAAAATAAGCTTGATCTTCCATACGTCCTACTTGCCACTCGGAACTCTGAAGCGGAAGATTCTTCATGTCTGAATTGAGTGAAAATTCAGGAAATGTATGCCCCCAATCCTCATCGGATGAACATTGGGACTTTAGTTCCTCTGAAGATGGTATTTCCAAATCATCTACCTCGATGTCATTCACATTATCCCTTTCAAGCGTAACTTCATCTGCTGGTCCAACCAATCCTATTTCTTCGTATGTTACATTTATATCATATTCCATGTCGTCTAGATTAGACTCGAACTCGTTATCAGAATCTACGAAGTCTGGATCATCCACATACTCTGTCATAAAATTACAACGCATTAACATTTGGACAGTAAATATGAAAAATAAGATACTCAATATTTACATTCATGTGTACTCATATTTAACCGTCTCAAACTTAAAACGATAAATGACTGGAAAGAGTGGGCTAACACAGCTATAAAAAACACAACACTAAAAAAAGAAATAAATGTCCTAAACCCTCTGCACAAAGCATAGGAAATTAACAGAACGTCTGTACACCCCTTCCCATCTTGGTATACTCATTTTCATTTTAATGTTCCCATAACCTTTGTGCACCAATTCCCATCGAGAAAGCAAGCAATAAAAGAAATGAACATCCAAAAATTGAGTTATTTATCTCAGCATTCAAGAACATAGGTAGATATGAAATCAGTCAAATAATCTTACAAACATCGTGAAATTACCTTCATCTAAAACTTCTATGTGCACGCCTCCAAGAATTTAGCTTAATGGCGGAGTGCTTGTTCAGCAACTTCGCAACTCGATTTTTGGGGATTAGGGTTTTTGAATGAAACTGGGTATCGAAATTGACAACTATGGCCGAATGCTTTTTCACATCATTAGTCAATTGTCGATTTCGGGGGTGTTAGGGTTCTTAAGGTGACGTTAGGGATCATGCGATTTGGGGAAGATGCATAGGGTTCTTTGCAATTCGGTCACCACTTGGAAGGATTTAACTGGCTAGCTAGGTTTTTCATCTTCCACCTACGCACGTTTGTTTACGGTTGTCATTGGATGGGTGATACAAATGGACGGAGAGAAGTTCAATGGCCAACAAGACAATTGATGAAGTTCAGTGAGTAAGTCGTGACATGGTATAAAGTTTGGTGACCAATGAAACATTTAACTTTAAGTCTATATATACGGGACCCTCTCTATCTACGTATGCTACATAATTTATACGTGTAACAATAGTTTCCTAAGTCTGAGTCGTACATTCATCAGCCGGTCAGACTTTGAAATACAAGTTGTCAAGTATATGATGTCTTATATATTGTCTCAGATATATGAGCAACTCCACTAAGCGATGGCTTACGAACTGAACCATAATAAGCGAGGGCTTACAGATTGTCTTAAAAGATATCACATATAATTTATCAAAATTTCGACAACATCTTCTCTATAATATGGACTAAATCAACTTATAATACAACATAATATCTCCACTACACATATAAAATAAATTAGAGTCCATTTGACCCCTCCAAATACTAATGATGATAACATGAACAATATCAAATTAAACTTCTCCAAGATAAAATATGCAAAAAGCCTATCATGTATCATAGAAGATAATGAAATGAAAACATAGATAGCATGGCATACGTACTGACTGTAACGAAAATAGTCTCATGACATGCAAGCATAGCTTGTACACTGGAATGCCTCGTTAGGATGCAAATGCTATCGTCGAAAAAAGTCCGACGACCATTTACACTCTAACGATCAAATCAACAGTCGGATGAAATTTAAAGAGTGCAGGAGAAGAAGAAAACATAACTTACGTGATATATATATATATATATATATATATGTAGAAAAATGGATATGGATATAGTGGGCTAGTCTGCCGAACTCAAACTTAGGATTAAAAATATGTTGCTTGATTTACTAGGCCCTATCCAATTAAATGATGAATGTCAAGTCAGTATATATGGGACCCTCTCCGTCTGCGTATGCCAACTTGTCATTGATCATTTAATATGGATTGAGCTTATTAAATCAAGAAACCTTATCTTGGACTTGAGCTCGACCCACTAACCCACATGGCCCATTTGCATTCTCCTATATATGTGTAAGTTTTATTTACAATAAGATATGTAACTCTAGCCCTAGTCAAATCCCCTCTCTTTCCCTTGCACTCTCTTTTTCTCTCATTTGATCGTTGACTAGATCGTCGGAGTGTAAACGGTCGTCGGACCTTTTTCTTGATCGACGGCTTTTGCCTTCTAACAGGGTGTTCAAGTGCACAAGTTACAGCTACGTGAATGAAAGGTAACCGGGATTCTGTTTACGCATTTTTTGAGGTCAACAATTGTTAAACTTATTTCAATTCCAAAAGTTCAAATAGAAGCAATATTGAGTTTGAGGTGCCCAATGTAGGTCGACTTCAAACCCAACATGACCCTTAGTCCCAGTTTGACAATAATTATTTTCAAACTTCTTTCTACTTACTTATTTTTAATCACATATTCACACAATAAAATATTCTACACGTACACTCAAATTTTTTTTTCCTTCTTTTTAACCACACATTCTCCTAAAAATAACTATTTATAATTGTTTTTCCCCTCGATAATGGTTGTCAAACTAAGGTTTAATACTAAAGTGTGAAGTCTTGCACAACATGCTCTTGACTAGAAAGGGCACCTTGTCCAACCGTTGAAAAATGCATATTTGTGATATCATTGAAGGCAAATATATCTAATAACTATAGAGTTTCTAGAAGAAATTAGGAAGTCCGTTGAAAAATGTCTATTTGTGATATCTAAGGATGGCAATTTAACCCGCTCTGTCCCGACCCGACGGGGCCCCGCCCCTAATGGGACCTAAAAAATCTATCCCGACGGGTTGGGAGGCGGGGTGTAAAGGATCGCCCCGTGGCAGGTCGCGGGGCAAACCCGCCCCGTGAAAAAAATAATTAAAAATAGAATTTTAATAAATAGTTAGTTTTAAAATATTGTTGAATATATTTAAAATTTTACATAACTAACAATTATTTATATAATTTATAAATTCGGTCATTCAATCTTTTTATTATAATTAAATTATATAATCTGAAATTATGAATCATGAATCATGATAGTTAAATAAATATTTTTTGAGATTTATACCAATTAATCAAAGTAAGTTAATATCTTGATCGAAAATATTAGAAAAAATTTAAAATATATGAAATGATTTTTAGATTTTGGTTTAAGGGTTGAACTTTAAATAATAACATAACTCAAATTTTTAAAAATATAAAAAATAAAAAAAATTAAATGGGGCAACCAACGGGGCAAATTCTTGCCCCGTCCCCGCCCCGTTTAACACGGGACGGGACACGGGGCGGGACGAAGTTGGAGGGAGACGGGGCGGGACGGGGTGGAGGTGCCCCGTCCCGAACCCGCCCCATTGTCATCCCTAGTGATATCATTGAAAGCAAATATATCTAATAACTATAGAGTTTCTAGAAGAAATTAGGAAGTTAGAGACGTTTCGATAAATTTATATTCCACATTTACATAAGCATGAATTTTCAGTGTGCTTACTAAAAAAATGCGACTTAAACTATGGATTGGAAATATAATTTTTGAGGGCTTGGACTTTGTAAATTTCCGTGGAAGGTAGATGAATCACGATTGTTACTCAAATTAAGCAGTAAACACCTCCAAACTTATTCAATGTTAAGTTTAGAAACATTTGTCACCACATCTTGCTTGTATCATCATTTAATGTGAATGGAAATACCTCATAAACACATGCAAAAAAATAAATAAAAAATTGCAGAGTTCAGATAATTTTGTCCTACTTACCACTAAATTTTTTAACATATCACTGTGATCTGAGGTATCAAAATTTTGTGTCAAAACCCCACTAAAGCCTCTATTTGAGCCTCATTAATTAAAAATTAATTTATTTTAGACTTATTTTTAACCACATCTTCTATCAATAAAATAATTTCACATAATAATTGAACTTATAAAGGGTAGTCATCTACATTGAAATTTTAGCGCCACTGGTGTTAGATATCGTTATTATTACTAAATGTACGTAGTGTGTACTATTTGCAGCTAATCATAACAAAAATATAATGAAATTCCAGTAATGATATAAACTCTCATACGATGATGCAATAGAAATGCATGGAATTATTGCACTATAGTAAGTGACAATATAAGGGTGCGTTTGGTTTGCCCTTTTTAAGTTGTTTTCAGTTTCAGCTTTGCAAAATACTGAATACATGGTTTGGTATATCTGAAACAGCATTTTAAAACAAGAATAATGCTACTTTGCCCAATTTGGATTACAAAATAGAGGTTGCCCAAATGATGTGGCAGCCCCCTATTGAAGGGGGCGGCTGGCCCACCAGCTACGGGCCACTTGCATCCTCCAATAGGAGGTTGCCACATCATTTGGGCAACTCTCCTTTTGTAAACTAACTTGAGCACTCTAGCATAGTTCTTAAAACAATGATAAACTTATTATACAAAACTCAAAACGCATTTTCGACGTTTTAAATGTTTTCAGTAAAGATTCTAAAAATACTCAAAATGTAACATTACATGATAATATACTAACATAAAATTATTTTATTTGTAATGAATAATCAAATTTTATTAAATAAATTTTTCAAATTTGAATCTTGATTCTCCATTCCAGATTTGAATCTTGACCCAGGAGAGACAAAACTTCAAACTAGGTTTGTGTCTCTCTCAATTTAAGTGTGTATGTATCTTTGACATTGTTTAGATATTTGATCGAAACATATGTGGAGCTCCGTTTGACATGATTTTTCTTTTGCTTTTACTTCATGTAGAAAATCATTCTCAATTTTAGTTTTGTTTAGAAATTAATGGTTGTAGAAAGCCATATGTGACTAACTTCCTCCAAAAACTCTCATTAGTAGAAGAAACAATTTCTTAAAATTAATCAAATAATTTCAAAAACACTTTTAGGATATCAAAAGTTCCTCTTTACTTCTCAAAACTCATGTCAAACGGGTACGTATAATGCCTATACTCTAGTAGTGCATGCAAATTTAACCGTGGTGCTTCATATTGGGTTTTGTGCTCATATACTATATTTTGCTATGATAAAAATAATAACTTATAATAAATAAATTGTGATTTTATTTATTTATTATTGAGAATGTGAATTAAAGTGTCCATGATCACTTATGATAACATAAGTTGGGTATTTGCCCTGAAACATATAATGTGACACAATTTATATCATAAATAATTTGTTCACAACCAATGCATAATGGTTGACACCTTGTTGTAGTGTTGATCGATTCACTATTCAGGTTTGTGATTTGTCAGAAATAGTTAAAGGTGACACTAGTAAACTTGGAATATATTGAACGGACTATGTGTCAAGTTTAATTCTACAACATGATTGTGCGGATAATTAAATTTCACTTGATCGCTGTGTATTTCATCTAAATCCCTTCACGGCGTTATGTATATATTTTCGTGATTTTAATAGCTCATTGATTCATCAATTTGATTGGTCAAATATCTCGATGAGTTGGGAAGTTGAGAATGCATGAAGTAGAGAACATGAATTAATGTCTGAAAGCGTCACCCTGAAAAAAGGGTATAGTGACTACTTAAATATTTTCTGTTGAATGATTAAAATCTAATATCAGTATTTAGTGACAAATAATTATAAGGGAAAACGGTTATTTATGCTCATACTTAATTATCGGATCTCAGACGGGGATAAAATACATATACGACGTATCAGAGAAAAGTATTACAGATTTATTGATTTTTGTGATCTTATATATTCCGAGAGTTCAATTTTTAGCCTTTAGTGAAAAAGGCAAAAACTAATAATTAGATGGGTGGTTTAGGGTCGACTAGACATGATCTAATTATTGGAGCTTGGAAAATATATGTCTGGTCAGGTCCCGTGGTAGCTCCATAAAGTATTGAAACTTGATTACGATAATTATAATAGTTTTGGGCTTAATTATAATTGCAATAAAGTTTTGTACTTAGTTGTAATTACTATGAAAATTGTAAACTTAATTGTCATTGAAGTTCTATGACTGCACATGTAATTAAATGTAAACTAATGGGATTTGAATTTTAATTAAAACTCCTATTTGGATTTAAATTAGAACTCTTATTTGAATGTGAAATTATTATTGTACAAGAATTGTAATTATTCTATTTTTATAAATAGCTATTAGACGGAAACTAAACATCCTATGAGATTGTACAACAATCATAATACATAATATCATAGTATTCAAATTTGGAGAGAGAAAATAATTAGCTTCTCATCTTATTCAATTGTCCAATTCAAGAATTAGTTTCTTAATTTAATTAAAAGAAGGTGTTCATCCACGGGTATAGTCTTGACTTTTGAGAATACTATAGAAGATTTGAATGTTTGAAGTATTAAGTTCTTGGAATTAAAAAGTTGAAAGTTCGTGATTCAGAATTAATTCAAAAATTAACCATTGAATTTAAGTAAAAACTCAAATAAAAACTCAAATAATTTATTTTTTATCTAATATGCACGTGAAAATCTAGACGATCTTGTTTATTAAATTAAAGATTTTTTTTAATTTCTGGATAATTTCACTTCCACATCCCAACACTTCAAACTCGAGGAGTATAGTTTTGATCCCTTGTCAACATGGACTAGTTGCCAATATAAGATGAAATGTTATGATTGCCCCCGACATAAGGAAAATACCTCCAAAAGCCCCATGAGATGACAATTCATATATACTGTAGTGTGCATGCACGAATCTTTGTACCTAGCCAGTTTATGAACTGATAAAAGTGAAGTGGAAATCATTTTAGGATAAAAATTCTAACTTTTGGAGTGCCACTTGTTCTGTATACTTCAGACCTTGATCTATTGACCAACCCAGTAACGAAACGTTGGTTTTTTTTTTTTTTTTTTTTTTTTTTTATTTACTTTGTGCACAGAAGTCTGCATCACTATCATTTCAGCAACTAGGCTACATGGTGTTTTGCCAGACAGATAGAGACACTTTTCAAATGACATATCGGATTCTAAAGATTCTATGTCAAAAAATGGGTAGGTTGGGGGTGGGGTGGGGGTCCGGTCCTCAGTCTCAATGTTGAATATACATACACGGCACATGGTGTACGTAATGGTTTTCAAGATTTGGACATAGTCAAAATGTTCATAGTCATGTGTTTGACTTCTGAAAACATTTGATCTAGAAATTTATGCCATTAGGAAGATGGACATATTCATATTTTGTCTTCAAGACACTTCCTTACAATCCCAATACAAATATCTTGATCACCCCACTTTTATTGTGCGAAACAAAACTATAGCGGTGGAGATAGGTTTTTTCTTGGCAAGAGGACATGGAAGACATGCAAAAATTGTCCGTCAAGTGGTGCCAGAGCCGACTCAAGCAATTTGGGTGTTTTAGGACAAATTTGTGAAAAGATTTCGTCACGAATAAGAATTTTTTAAAATTATATAAATAATACTTATCTCTATGAGTATATTGTATTTCGAGCTAGAGGTCTTTCCATCTTTTTGGGTTGCTTTCACTAAAATGAAAAATAGATCGGAAGATCGAGAACAAAAGTAATGAACTCTAACAACAAAATCTTTCAGCTAAAACATATATGACATAAAAAATATCACTCGAAATAAATTTAAAAACCTACTACACACAACAACAAAAATTAAACGACAATGAAAACAATATTAAACAAAAAATTAAATTTATAGATTTAAAATGCCCTTTTAGAATGCTTCTCAACCGACATATTGAGCATGCTTTCATTTCACAAACTTGAGGTGAACTTTATGTTATTTTTCTTGCCTTTCAAGATTCAAGAGTAACATTATAATTAGAAGAATATGAACATGAATTAGAATTTGAAAATAGATATGAAACAGAATTCCAAAACTATGACAATTCACTTAAAAAATCAAATATTATAAACTTGTGAATTACAATGGCAAGAAGAATGAAAGGGTCATATTCATATCTTCTATGTTCATTAATCAAAGTAATATATATGGAAGCTTTGAGAAGGCCTTGTTTTTACTAAGGAGATGGGGATAAAAAATGATAAGCTCAATGTGAAGCCTTTCGATTTATTTGTTGTATAAAGTCGTCCAATAAGCTAGCTCTTAAACACGCTTTTAAGCTATGATATTGTAGTTCTTCTTAGATAGGCAGGGTGTAGATCTTGCTATTTTATGTCTAGAGATAGAAATAGAGTAGCTCAATGGCTTGCGTCATTTGCTATCACTTCCCTAGTCATTTGAAACTAGATGGAATGGTTTTTTTAGTTGAAGGAGGGTAGTACTTCCGAGAGTTTATTAAATTGTCATCACTTGTGGCGGAGGAATACCATAAATATATATATATATATATATATATTATTATTTTGGATATTTGCAGCGACTTATATTTAGAGTGCGTTTGATTACAAGTATGAAATTTGCATGGAAAGAAAATAAATTTTAGATAACTCAATTGTCTAGAATTTATTTATATGAAAATTTTTAATTAATTGTGTTTGATTAATTTAGTTTTCAACCTAGAAAATATTACACTTGTTTATTTTTTATTGGTAGATAGATGAGAATGAGTGGATAGATGAGAAAGAGAAAAGAAGAATGAATTATCTAAAAAATAAAAACTACCCCTCCTTAAAGAATATATTTTCCTTATTTTTAAGGAAAATATGGTTACGTGACTAAAAGTTGGAATATATTTTCCATGTTCGAGCCGTTCTCTTTGCTGTTTTCGAGTCGTTTTCTGTTTTCGATTTTTTAAAACATTGAAAACGCATTCTCTTTCCAATTTTCAAAAATGAGTTTTTGAAAACGGCTAAAAATTTTGTGAAGAAAATATAAAACAATTTTTTTACATTTTGACTGTTTTCTTCACAAATCTGCCAAAACTAAAAAAAACACGAGTTGAGAAATATTTTTTCAAAACGACAAAAAGAACGAGTTTTCAACAATCTCATGGACACCCAAAACACAAAACTGAAACACGAAGAGAACGCCACTTTTCACCAGTGGTGTGTTTGGTTGTATTTTTTTTTTTTACCCAAATTCCTACTTTGGAATATTTGATTGCTATTTTTTTCATTGAAAATATTTTTCAATTTTTAAAATTATATATAATTTTCCTTGTTTTTAAGGAAAATGTTTTCTTTGGAAGGAGTACGTTTTTGTTTTCCTCAAAATAAGGAAGACATTTTCTTTTTTAAAAAACACTCACACACACTTATGAATAGATGTGATTCATTTTTCCATGAAATCTACATACGTGCATAATTTTGATAAATGAATGACTACAAAATTTAAACTCAAGACTTTTATCTAATTGTTAAATAGAATAATTATGATTAAATTTAAATTCAAGACTTCTTCATTTAAAAGTTTAAATTGTTAAATAGAATAATTATGATTAAATTTATTGACACGTGGAGCATTTTGACTAATATGTGCCTTGTCAGTGAGTCTGCAATCGTGACTACATTTGTTGATTCATCGGACTACTCGAAACGAGAAAATATTTGTTCGAGACAGATGGCACGTGACAGGATACTAAGCGCGCATGAGACCAGATTTTATTTATTATTATTATTTTTAATCTTAGGTTTATTTTTATTTTAAAAAATGGTTTTTATTTTGATTTTTGTGCCTTTTGTGCATTAGCATCTGCTAATTATTTTTACAATAGACGAGGGACTATGGTACAGTTTAATTAGGATTGCATCAGGTAACGGAATTTAGATGGATGATTAATTTTTTATTATTGCATAAAAATAATTTTACATCTCTCAATTTCTTATACATTGTTCAATATTTCGTAGTTAAATATGGAAGGAAAATTTTAGTGTGCTAGAAAAATATTGACACATTGAATTACCTATTCTCACATGTGCACGGGACCCACGTGAATAAAATTGCAAAAAAAAAAAAAAAAAAAAGTCCCCCATACACTCCTATTGTGAGTGTATGTCAATTAGAATGTCAAAAATTTTATGGCACACTAGCATGATTCAATATGGAATTATCAGTTTCCTAAAATCACGGATATTTTCAAAATTAACGTGTTTTTACATGTTTTTCTTATTCGCATTAGAAGTTACTTCAGATATTTTCATGCATCAATTGCTAACCATTTGATAATTACTCTTACCTTTATAGTTCCAAAATGAACAAAAGATTAATATTGCATTATATGTATGTAATTGAAAAAATCAAACAAACTCAAATGGATGTAATAAAATACCTATTAGTTTAAAAGTATTATCGATAACCCAAAATAAATTTACAAAAATTTTAAAGGGATATTTTTAAAAATGTCTAATTTTATGGGTGTCAATTGAAAAATGTCTCAACTTTTGAATTTAGTAGCAAACTGTCTATTATGTCATTAATGAAAAAAAATGATGCAATTGAATTTATTTATTTTTTTCAATTTGCCACAAATTTCGAGAAGTAGCTTTTATGAGAAGCTGCATTAAAATAATATTCTAGATACTTTAAATGTTGTTCTCGATATTTGATTTTTTTCAATTTATCACGAATTTCGAAAAATAATTTTCATGATAAACTATATTAAAATAATATTCTCGACGTTTCATATGTCATTTTAACACTTCATTTGTCTATAATGACATTTCATTCTCAACATGATAATTCTCTACATTTGAAATGTAGTTCTCGACACTTCTATGTCAATGAGAAAAATAGCATTTATTGTGATTTGACATGTCTAGTTTTGAAATAGATAGAGTAGGTTATGTATCCAAATTTTATTGACCAATAACATTTTGCAAAAATGTCCATTTTTGAGATTAGTGTGGAATCATAAATTGTTAATAAGAGTATTTTGGTCTAAATTATTCAAAAATGGACATTTTTGCAAATGGAAATGTGAAAATGAACATTTCTTGCAATTCTCACAATTTTAAATTATGAACAAATATTTCACGCGTCTTTCTTTTTTAACTTTATCAAATGAGGTCTAATTGAATTTAGTCTAATATATCGAACAAGACGATTTAATAAATTAAAATAAAATTTTGTCAATAGAACATTTTAGATAAACATGCCTTGCACTGTTGCACATGTTTTCTAAACATAAATTACAATCTTATGTCCTTATAATGATGATTACTCGAGTTGTATCAACACTAGCCTATGAAAAATGATTGAGTTATACGCTATAGGGGCATGCTATTAACATTTTATTATTATTTTTTTTTTTATATTCTATTTTTAAACTAAGTGGTGGGGTCATAAAATTGCAAGTTGGCTTAGAATCGATTTCCCACGAGGCAGATTTCGAGCAAAAAATGCAGAGAGACCATGGGGATGGGAACCGCATTAGAAAAAATGTTAATTCTCATACTATAAAGGAATATATATATATATATTGATGATCTTCTTTATCTAATGGATGAAAAGTCTGTTTTAAAATCGTTCAATCTACACCAGTATATGTTTCAATAGAAATTACACAAAAGTATATTAGAAGCCTCTTTTTTAAAAAAAATACTGTTCAATAACTCACACTCGAGGCCTGAGGTATAAAAATGGATCAAACCGCTTATATAGAGCCGCATTAATCGAGACTGATTGTAATTTTCAACAAGTTAGGATGGCCGTTGAAAAAATGAAGCATGACATGTCAATGTCAAGTATAGATATTTTAACTTTTTAGTGTATCTTTTTAAATAAAACAAAAAAAAAACAAAAAGGATTTAAAAAGGCACTTAGACACGACCTTCCCTACCCAACCAACGGGCCCATGTGGTTCTAGACGAGAGCACGGTATGGATTACTAAATCTACTTAAAAACTAACTACTGAAACATAAAACATGTGTGTGATATCACTACAATTGGAACTCTTGAGAGGAAGAGCTTTGGCCCCTTTATTCTCTACAAGGTTTCAATTTTATTTTAAACATGGAAATAACGAGAAAGATTCATTTTTCATCAGTGATAGAGTATACTCATGTTAATTGCGTTGTTGTGAATGAGTCATGGGATTTCTCAGTGAATAATTCAATATATTTATCGACGTCTGACCGTAAGATATGAATTATCAATAGACTTAGCTCACAGTCTCATAAATAGTTCAATATATTCATCGACGTCTAAAATATGCACCTAGCACGTCAATAACATCATAAAGTGTAATAATAAACTACTAGCTAGTAACAAATGAGCCATGTCCCATGCTGGAACCTTCTCTCCCAAATAATTGAAAGAAAAAGTCCAAGAACATAATGGAATGATAAAGCAAAGTCAGCGCCCTCTCAAAAATGACGTCATCTTCCACGTCACCTTCCAGCTTGTCCAACTTTAAAAAAACTACATATACTTGGTATATTTATCAAACCAAAATTCAATTCCATTTTCATCTCGCTCTAGTAACTACACGCCATGTATGGACACATTGGGAATGAATTTTCTTATAACAACTTTGTCCATTTTCCATTACCAGACATCATCACAAGTGCTACTACTGCACCACTAGCCCTGCCCCATCTCGCAATTCCGAGCAACAACCATGACTCGCTTTCGGCATTCAAATCCGAACTTGAAAACAATAGCAGCAGTTATATCGGCTCTCCAACTTCAGTCGCCAGTCATGGAACGTACACTTCGACTTCAATTCAACGGAGCACCAGTAGCCACTATCTTCACAAAAACTTCAAAGTCGAAGGCTACTCTCCACTAGATTCATCCCCAGTCAGGAAGGCTTTAAGCACTGGTGATATGCAGGTAACACCAACTTATTCCTTTTACCGCTTATCGACCTAATATTCTTACTATATACGAAGGATCTTTAAGAGGGCGGTTTTGAGCGTCCGAGAGGTGTAATATTTTTAACTTATTTTTCTTCGTTAATCATTTGTGTTGTTGCTTTTGCATACATAACCAGCGATCGAACAGTCCATTGTCAAATGACAGCAGCTCTGTCATAGAAAGTATGAACAAAGCCTGCCGATACAGTCCAGAGGAGAAAAAAGAGAGAATTGAAAGATACAGAAGCAAGAGAAATTTGAGGAACTTCAACAAGAGGATTAAGGTTTATAAAATTTTCCAAATTCGCCTTTCTTATATATTTTCATCAAAGAAGAAACCAGAAGGGATAAAAAAGTTTAGCCTAAGAGTATGCCCTTAGACGTCGTCCTAGTACTTTCGGCTCCATTACAAATAGATTATGGGAGAACATGTGTTTTGGAATAATAGTTTTTTGGAGAATGTGTGGTTAAAAAATAGAATAATGCTACATAAATATAATAATTGACATAATCTTTAACATGATGCTTCATGGCAACCTATGATTCAACTGTTTCAAACAAATTTTGGATTTACATATAATATTATTTTATTGAAGAATGCGAAAAAACGCATTTCAAAAAATGGAGTCCGCTCACAATTATACTTCTTTATAGGGATACATAATTAACTTCCAAAACACCAAATGTCTATCAATTTCTACCTTTAGTTTGCTATTAATTATCTAATTTTGTGTATCATAGTATGAATGCAGGAAGACATTAGCAGACAGTCGAC
Source organism: Osmanthus fragrans (assembly GCA_019395295.1). Taxonomy (NCBI): domain Eukaryota; kingdom Viridiplantae; phylum Streptophyta; class Magnoliopsida; order Lamiales; family Oleaceae; genus Osmanthus; species Osmanthus fragrans. The sequence continues at coordinate 10,492,801 of CM033361.1, forward strand.
CGCGCATTAGGGGGAGATTTGCGAGGAATGACGAAATGGAGAAGATGACTCAGAGTCATTGGGATCACACGGGTGTAGAGGAAGACGAGGAGGACGATGATAACTGGATCAACATTTTCAATGCTTTTTCAGCAAATATGATGCCTTGATCCTATATAAAAGAGTTCCCAAATATTAATATTTTGGAGCTTTATATGTATTTAACATTTCAGTTTAAGGATTCTTAAGGTGATGAGTAGTCTAAATTTCCTTTATTGCATTGAATTTGTGCAAAGAAAATGTTAGTTAATTTCAAGAATCCTATTGCAATTTATAGCTTGTTTGCCACTGAGAATACAGGAAACATATATGCATTTAATCACACTACTGTTTGGTTAAAGTTTTAGGACAAAATAAGAAGAATTAGGCAGCAGTTACCATCTCGTAGTCAGTGGATGGGAGGTCTACAGGCTTCGTGAATTTTGATTATATTTTCCATTTTATCACGCAATTTAATCCTCTTTTGTTATCTAAAAGCAATTTGATTTGACTAAACTAGACACACTCGACCACATAATGAAATATAAGCAATCTAATGGATGGAACTTTTGTACTACGAACTATAACTTTTAACACGGCATTGACTAAACTACGAGTGCTCGTGTATTGTCGAAGACAATATTTACTCTTTTAGATCAAATGTTTTGACATAATATTAGATGTTGGAAAATAGAGTGATGATTTTAAAAGCAAAGATCAAACTTACCACCCTTACCGTGAATTGAACAGAGCAACGACAAGAAAATGATTAATAAAAAAGATCAAAAGAAAAGAACATCACTAAAGACAATGCCAAGTGAAATTGATGCAAAAGTCGACGTAAGAGTTGAACTATTTGTCCTTAAGTCGATTTTGTCTCATAACGGTGCCTGCAGATGATGACAATCAACTCCCAAGATGCAACTACTATCTTCTTGTGTTTGTTGCACTCCAAAATCAGCGTTCTAAAGAGCGGCGTCTAGGCGCTTCGCCTTGAGTCTAAGTGAGAATGAGCGGTCAACGAGAATGTTGACCGCTTAATGCGCGCTTTAGGCAACCTAGGTGCATATTAAGCATTCAACATTCTCGTTGATCGCTTAAATTTTTTTTTTAACTTTTCATCTTCATTAAATGTACATTTCGTTTTGTTTTTTTTTTTTTTTTTTTTTTTTTAGATGAAGAAGAATATATTAAATTGGAATCCGATAAAGAGTTAGATAAAATTTAAGTTACAAACTATCTATGTTATGTAATTATGATTTTGAAACTTATCTTTTTTTGTAGGAATTATTAAATACATACAATATTTTATAATTTTAGATGTTTGGTATATATTATATGAATTATTGAATAATTTTTACAATGATTAAAAATTTAAAATAAAAAAAGTTTTTTTATGCCTAAACTTTGTCTAGGCTCGTAAAGTTTGAAACTTGGCCTCCACGCCTAGCCACGTTTTACGCTTTTTAGAATACTGTCCAAAACCCAAGGCTTTGGAGGAGGAGAAGTTGTGAATGAAGAGACACACACAAAAACTCAGCAACCTTTGTCAAGGGTCGCAACTTTTGCTGTCACTCGTTTGTCGTATTTGAATCACTCAAGCATAAAAAAAAGATAGTTTGTTGCTCGCCTGTCGCTGCCCTGTAGCGGTGGCAATCAAGTCCAGCGGCTCGTGGGCTCAACCGCTCGACTCGCAAAAAATGAGCCACGAGCTGCTCAGGCACGTCAAAAATATGAGCCCGAGCATGCCCGCTCACTAGACGAGCTGCTCGACGAGCAGCTCGTGGGCTCGTGTAATATATAAGCCACGAGCCGTCGCAAAAATAAATATTTGAAAAAAGCTATGACCGAATTTTTTCAGTGACCGTTTTGGTCCTTTAATTTTTTTTTTTCAATTTCATTTTTCTTCCCCTATAAATACTCATCCATTATAACATTTTTCCCGCCAAACTTATTGTCAATCTCTCATTTTCTACTATACTCTTTACAAATCATTATCAGTATATCATTCATTTTATACTCTTCTACATTTTATTTTAAGTTATAATCTTAATTTTACAATCTTCATTCACTTCTCAATTCTACTTCACTTCTTCTTCAACATTCAATTTCAATTATTCACAAATGGATCCACACACATTTATTGAAAACTTGTTCGATGTCGGAGTCGGGGATGAATCACATGTGCCCCCACAATCAATTTGGGAATGAATTCGCCGATCTAAATGAATTATCCATTCCAGAAAACATTCAAGATTTCGATGTTCATGAAAGTAATCATCCAATTGATTTGGATGACATTGATACTGATGCTAGTCATCCAATTGATTTGGAACGGGATGATAAACCTGTATTAGATATTCTCGATGCAAGGGGAAAGAGAAAGGGGAAGAAGCAGGTAAACTGTTGGGACCATTTTAAATTGGCTCAAACTGATCATGTGATCGATGGAATTCTAGAAATCAAAGCAGTATGTAAATACTGTCAACAACGATTGGCCCATCAAAAAGGCATTGGAACCACCCACCTCAACCGTCACTACAAAACATGTGCGACCAAATATGGGCATCTTCCTGCTGGTCAAACACAACTACAATTTGGTAGTTCGGGCAGCGGTGCTACTACTACGCCACTTAATACGTGGATGTATTCGGAGGAAAGAACTCAAACGAGAATGGTGAAGTACGTTGCCGGAGCTGAGTTGCCGCTAGCAGTAACGGACAACCAACATTTCGTTACATTTGTGAAAGAATGTCTTCAACTGAGCTACGTTGGGGTAAGTCGAAATATTTTTTGTTCTAATACAATAGAATATTTTCAAAATACAAAGCAAGTATTGATTGCTGATTTAGAAAAATATGGGGGTGTGATATCTTTAACTTCGGATCTATGGGAAGGGATTAATAAAAGAGGTTATATAGCTGCAACTACACACTATATAGACCCACTTTGGATCATGCATAAAAAATTATTGCTTTTAAAATTATTGAGTTCCCGCAAACCGCTAACAATATATTTAATGCTATTATGAATATTATTAGAGTATAAATGCGAGAGTAAAATTCTTTTTTTACATTCGACAACGCTTCTGTAAATAATCCTGTTATCGATAAATTGCATAGAGTACTTCAACTTGATTTCGGTGGTTTTTTATTTCATATTCGATGTGTATGCCAAATTTTTAATTTAATAGTACAATATGGTTTAAAATATGTTAAGGATGAAATTCAACGAATTAGGAATGCACTAATCTATATCACGATTGCCCTAGTAAAAAATGAGCATTTGAGTAATTTTGTGCAGAAAATGGGGTGTCGCATACAAAAACCTTTATTAGTGACATAGGGCATAGATGGAACTCCATACACTTATTCTTAAAATCATGTGAATGTTTCGAACATTTAATTACTGAATTTTATAACAATGGGCATTTTAGAGACGACAACGATACTATTTTGAATGAGTTCGATTGTAAATTAGTTATTAAATTTAAAAAAATGACAAGTTTTTATTATTCTACAAATAATTTGTCTGGTGTTTATTATCCTACTAGTTGTATGGTCCTTGAACGTCTTTATGTAATTGTTAGGGTTTTTAATAGATTTAAAGATGGCCTCGATTTTAGTTCAGTTATATTTGCCATGAAATTAAAGTTTAGAAAATATTGAAAATATTTGCTCATGTTATTTATGTTAGCATATGTCATGGACCCCCGATATAATTTATCGGGTACTAAATTTATAATTGATCGAATTTCAAAATCTTTAACTTTTAACGTACCTATCACTTATAGGAATTTGGAATCAACTTTATGTGAAATGTATGTATTATATGCTTCACGAATCGGTACACATATTACTCATGTACCATTCGACTCTACAAATACTCCTCCCACTAATATAGTAGATGACGACGCTGAAGTTTTAAATTTATTCGAAAGCATGAACTCATATAGATATGATTCAACTGCATATGCATGTGGTTCCTCCAGTAGTAGTAGTTTATCTTCCACTGCATGTACTCAAACATCTAGTAATAGTCTAAATGCGTTGTCTGCTGAATTAATTGATTATTTTAATCATAGTGTGCCTAGTAACAATGCAATTATGAAAAAATTTAAAAAGTAATTGAATTCTGGCAAAGGTATGAACGCCGATGGCCAATAGTTTCTGCAATGGCAAAAGATCTACTAACACCTCTAGTTAGCACTGTAACTTCGAAGTCTGCTTTTAGTGCAAGGAAGAGGGTTCTCTTCGAGGTTAGTAGTTGACTAAAAGAAGATACTTTGAAAGCATTCATGTGCGTGAAGGACTGACAAGACACACATTTTCAACTGCAAGATAAATATGCCGAAATTGCATGTAGTCAAGTGATATTTAATTTACATTCATCACAAATTTTTATTTTAATACCTTTATAATTTTTTTTAAAAAAAATTATACACTTAACAAATTGTTCGTGTACAATTTTTAACTCGGCCTACTCCGACTCGAAATTGAAATAGCTGGTTCCAAACTCGAATAAAGGAGGAGAGTTGACCTTTTTTTGTTTTTATTATTTTAAAAAGAAAAATGTTTTGGAAAATGTATATTTCAAAAAATGTTTAGAAAATGTGTGTGTGTGTGTGTGTATTATTTGTAAGTTTAGTTTTAAAAAAAAAGGTGAGGTCGCGAGCCGAGCCGAGCCGAGCTCGTGTGGATAGGGGTCGAGCCGTGCCACCGCTAATGCCCTGTCACTCGAGCGATAGCCTCATCACTCGAGCGCTAGGCGAGCGGCATAGTTGGATTTTTTCCAGCCCATTTTTCTCTATTTCTTTCCAACTTTGGATTGCAATTTCTCATCCGAATTGATTTTGTTATTCTAAATATATCACAACGATCTACTCGACAAGTAGAACAAGTTAATCTATTTATTTACAAAATTCGACTATCGGATTAAGTCAAATATTTGGTCAAATTTGACACAAGTCACTTTTTTCCCATGTTTTATACTTAATTAATTCCAACGATCCTCCACATGAATGAAAATTTCACAATATGCAATACACAATGCAAATAATATGCCGACTCTAACAAAAGGAGTACTTACGACAAATTATAGCATCAAGATGGTGGTTTGTGGCTTTGAACCTTTCTTAGTTGAAAACAATCAAATTTACTAGGGTAATTGGTAAACACGGTGTCTTGAACCATTCGGTCATTCGTGTAAATCAAAACAACTGTACCAACACCATAAATCATCTAACCACTTCGATTCTCATGGTTGTATTCATTTTGACCCTGAACAACTCTTGATTTTATAAGTACTTTAAGAGAATTTAAGCCTCAAATTCTAGTTGAAGCAGCCTCACTTCAAACTTACATAGGTGATCTCCTACCTCTTTAGTCTACTTTCAAGGTATATAAATCATTAAAAGTATACACTTATTCTTATACGCAGTTTTACTATAGCATTTTAGGTTTGTAGGAATGAGAGTAAATGATTTACTCTGAATCTTTTATAACATAGTTGTCACATTAAACCAAGATCTTGGGATCTTCAATCTACAAGGTTGGATTTCCGCTACGATGATTCCATTCGACAAGCTTTAGGCTCGTTCCCCTTGAAAGATAGTAAACTTGATTTCTCGTAAGTCCATTCGGTAAAGGGCCCGCTATGTTTTCCTTTAATTTGACATAGTGAATCGAGATTATACCATTTGAAATCAACTATTCTATGGTATTATGTCTCCGACGAATATGTCGAGATTTACCATTATACATACTATTTTGTACCTTGCAATTGCCGATTGATTATCACAATGTATATTAATCGCAGGTACCGATTTTTTCCAACATTAAATATCTTCGAGAGAATTATGAAGTCATTCCATTTCTTCTCCGATTTTATCTAAAGTAATAAACTCAGATTTCATCGCGAATAGAGCTATACAAGTTTGCTTAAATGATTTTCAGGACATGGCTTCGTCTTCAATAATAAATACATAACTACTTGTAGACTTTGAATAATTTGTGTCAGATATCCAATTTGCATTGGAATATCGTTCTAGCACTTGCAGGATATTTTGAGTAGTATAATCTATAACTAACTGTGTGTCTTAAGTATTTAAGAATTGGGTTAATGCCTTCCAATGGTCAATACTCGGATTACTTGTAAATCTACTCAATTTGTTGACTACATATGCTATATTGAGACGCGTGCAATTGATAATGTACATCAAACTGCTTATAACGCATGAGTATTCCAATTGAGATATGGGATCACCAATAATTTTGGCTAAGTGTAAACTTAAATCTATTGGTATCTTAATCGGTTTATCGTCATACGCCTTAAATTTTTTAAGTATAGCCTCAATATAATATGATTGAGACAATAACAAACCATCAAGATTTTAATCTCTAATATTACGTCAGTTACTCTAATATCTTTCATGTCAAAATATTTTATCAACATTTTCTTAGTTGAAGAAATAATGTTCGAGTTATTTCTCATGATTAGCATATTATCAGCATATAGACATACGATCAAATATTTGCTAGGTGTGTTTTTTACGTAAACACATTTGTCACATTCATTAATTTTGAAGTCATTTGACAATATAGTTTTGTCAAAATTTTCATGTCATTTTTTCGGTGCTTGTTTTAATCTATACAATGTTTTTATAATTTTACACATCTTCTTATTTTTCGGATAAACAAACCCTTCGAGTTGTTCCATATATATTTCTTCTTCTGATTAACTTTTTAGAAATGCAATTTTAACATCCATTTGAAATATTTCAAGATTATGCAACACTGCGATTGCAATCAATATACGTATAGAAGTTATCCTAGTAATAGGTGAATAGGTATCAAAGAAATTTAGTCCTTCATTTTGTCTATACCCTTTAACTACTAACCTAACCTTATATTTTGTCTATTGATCCATTCGACTTCAATTTCTTTTTTAAAATTCACTTGCAATCTATAACTTTGTTTTCCGAAGGGAATTCAACCAATTCCAAAGTATGGTTATTCATGATGGATTCAATTTCATTATTAATCGCTTCTTTCCAGAAAGAAGCGATTAGAGATGACATTGCTTCATTATGAATCATGTCTTTTTCTACGTATTGGTTCTTCAACTACATGATTATTACTATCTTCTTGATGGTTTTCATTTGTAGCATCGTAATTTCGTTTTGTGTGAGCTTATTTCTTTTCCTTATAAGGAAAGATATCTTCAAAGAAAGCAGAATTCAAATATTTCTAATTTATGAACAAAAAATCGATATGCATTACTATTATTTATATATTTGATAAAGACACAATATTGTCTTAGGTCCAATATTTACTTATTTATGTTTAGGTATTTGTATCTTTGCTAAATACCCCCACACTTTAAAATATTTATAGGAAGGTTTCTGACTTTTTCATAACTCAAAAAGTGATTCAATCTTAGTTTTGTATGGACTTTTATTAAGGATATGATTTACTGAGAGAATAGGTAAGCCTAAACTAATCAATATTGCATTCATTATTTTCTTAAGTGTCCGACTTTTGCGTTCAGCAATCCCATTAGATTAAGGTGAGTATGGTGCTGTAGTTTGATGAATAATTCCAGATTGTGAACAAAAAATTTCAAATGGAGCGACATATTCTCCATCTCAACCACTGTGAATTATCTTTATTCGTTTTTCAAGTTGATTTTCAACTTCGGTTTTATAGTGTTTAAACACTTTCAAAGTTTTATCTTTACTTTTCAACAAGTATACAAAGCAGTATCTTGTACAATCGTCTATGAATGTGATGAAATAATTTTTACCACCTTTTGTTTGTATAAACTTTAAATCACATATATCCGTGTGAATAAATTTCAAAGGTGTTGTGCTTCATTCAACCGAATGAAACGACGTTTTGGCTAACTTAGTCTCTATACAAATTTCGCATTTTTCATTAGTATTAAAATGCATACTAGGTAGTAAGCTTAAATTCATTAACTTTCGTATAGAATTAAGGTTTGCATGTCCTAATATATGATGTCATAAATCAGATGACTTAAGAATATAAGTAGAAGAAGATATTTTATTCTTTGAGTTATTCAATACAATGGTAAGTCCATCTTTTACATAGCTTTTGCCTACATACATATTATTCTTGGTAAGTATAAACTTATCATATACAAAGACTAATTTAAACTCTTTCTTGCTTAACAAAGGATCCAACACTAAGTTCTTGCAAATATCCGGCACATGAAGAACGTCGTTTAAGGCTGAGTTCCTTGCCCGATCATCTTTAAAATTACGTTATCATGTCCTTCCACTTTTTGAACATGAAGAATTTCTCATGAACAACATTTCACCTTTTTTTAGAGTGTAAGAAGAGAACATTCCTTTATCAACACATATATGGCGGGTAGCACCCGTATCTACCTACCAATCAATGAGATTTCCAACATTGTTGCATTTTGAAATAACGGCCGACGGGTTTATATCTGATATACAATCAGATGTGGTGTCAAATTTGGTGATATTAGCTTGAGCTTTCTTTTTAGGTTTGCGACAATCAATGGAACGATGTCCAGTATTTCCACAATTATAGCAATTGCTCTTGAATTTCTTTGCATTCTTCTTAGAGGGTTCAACAAAATGCTTTCTTTTCTTGCGCTTGTTATTTGATTCCACCACATTAGCCTTCGTTTGTGGTATATGACTCCCAACACGCTTGTCTGAATTTCTGTTATCTTTTTCAATTCTCAACTAGACGACAAGTTCTTCAATATTTATCTCTTTGATCTTGTGCTTCAAATAATTCTTGAAATCTTTCCATATAGGTGGAAGTTTCTCGATAATTGCAGCCACTTGAAATGATTCAATTAGAGACATGTTCTCTATGTGAATGTCATGGAAAATTTCCTATAATTCTTGTACTTGACTGATGGCTGTCTTTGAATCTACGATTTTGTAATCTAAGAATTTTCCCACCATAATTTTTTTAGTTTCAACGTCTCCAGTCTTGTATTTCTTCTACAAAGACTCCCATAGTTCATTTGCATATTTCTTAGAACAATGTATGTTATACAAGACACTGTCCAATTAATTCAGAATGTTTCCAAGCATCCAATGTTATTAATGATGCTTTATTGTTTTCCCTTTCTTGCAAAGCGGGGGTATCTTCATTTAAGAATTTTTCCAAATTTAGGATCATCAGATAGAACAACATTTTTTGTTGTCATCTCTTGAAGTCGACCCTAATAAATTTTTCCGGTCTCTCTCCATGTGGGAGGGGTAACTGCAATTGGATGGATTGTAACGGTAGGAACAATTCCTTCCAAAGTTCCCATATTTGAAATAGTGTTGGGATTGTTAACCATAATCATTTCTGTTTATACAAAATAGAAGATAAACCACAAATCAAAATCTTAGAAGAAGTAGAGAAAGTTAAACCAAAGTGAAATCAGTTTAACCGAATAAACCAAAGAACAAAGTTATCACTCCAAAAATTTACTTAAGAATGTTGAAAAACAGAGTGATGACTTCAAAAGCAAAGATCAAATTTACCACCCTTATCGTGAATTGAACAGAGCAACGACAAGGAAATGACTAATAAAAATGATCAAAAGAAAAGAACACCACTGAAGACAACGCCAAGTGAAATGGATGCAAAAGTTGAGGTAAGAGTTCAACTCTTTGTCCTTAGTCGATTTTGCCCCGCAATTGTGCCTACATATAATGACAATCAACTCCCAAAGTATAACGGCTATCTTTTTTTCTTGTAGCACTCCAAAATACAAAAACAATGAACCGAAAATTGGTTTTTATACTCCTTGAATGAATAGAAAGACAGTTTTTGTACATAATTTTTGCTTAGAAAAGATTAATGTAATGTTATGCTATAATTGCATATTAATGGGATGAAGAAAATGACGTCTTAAGGGTCTTATTTATAGATGAGGAGAGATTATGAGTGAAGAGATAGGCCCCAAAACACAACAACATTTGTCAAGGATCGTAACTTTTGTTGTTGCTCACTTGTCATCCTTGAGTCGCTCGAGCGTCGAAAACAGAGTCTATCGTTGGCTTGTCACTCAAGCGACAGCCTTATCACTCTAGCGCTATGCAAGCAGTAGAGTTGGACGTTTTTCTAGCCAATTTTCATATCTTTCTTTCCAACTTTGGATCACAATTTTTCATTCATCCGAAATTGATTTTGTTATTCCAAATATACCACAACGATCTAGTCAACGAGTAGAATAAGTTAGTCTATTTATTTCTAAAATTTGACTATCGAATCAAGTTCGAATATTTGGTCGAAGTTGACACAAAAGTCATTTTCCCATGTTTTATACTTAACCAATTCCAACATTAGAGTGGTAAAAACTCCTTAATTCAAGTCTTCTCGTTATATATACATTTATGATTTTGTGAACGTGTTAGGTTCTGAATCATTTTTTCTTATAAGAGATCATAATGAAGATAATAGTTAATTGATATATATGTCATCATCATTAACAGCATAGAGTTTTAGATCAACTAACCATGCTGAAAGTGGCTGTAACCTAATAATGGATTCAAAAATAAGAAATCACGAGTTCCAATTAATCAATATTTGGAGGAAAATGAGGGAAAAAGATGAGCTTACAATTGATGATTCTAGAATAATATATGCATGATAGGACAGCTTAATGAGTGTTTGTTATGTGATTAGATGGTTCAGAATTAGTCATTGGAGGAAAGTTCAACAAATTAAATCCAAATAGGGATGTTTCCATTCTGGATGGTTAAAATTAATTATGGACAAGAAAAAGATGGCAAAATCAATGAAAGTTTTGATGGCATGACATGAGCAAAACCAAAATGAAACCTTATTTGATTTAGATTTTTAAAAAATCATAATTTGTGTAAAATATGATAAAAGTTGATGGAACGTATGGTTGAAAAATAGGGAATCCTATGAAGCATGTGGTTAAAATCATTGTTAACTTTACCTTAAATTTTAATCAATTTTTTAACTGAATCAATTATGAGCTTCATTTGTACTTAAGTTCACATAAATACACATACCCCAATATAATTATTTTAATCTTGTGGCTTTGAGGTATTAGGATGATATTTGTCGCTATTATAGTCTTTTCCATTTACCATAATAATTTTTGAAGTATGAAGGTGATATTTGTTCCTATATAGTGATAAAGTACTCTACCAATGAAAATGAGACCAACACAAAGTGTTAGATTTTGGGAGTGACCCGAAATTTTTGTTGAAGATAATCGAGAATCTTAATTAAAATGCACATTAAGAATCATTCTATTTGAAATGCTATTTTGAAATTTTATTTAAGTTTACTTGGCGAATTCCAGTTGAAGTTCCACTTGGAAGCCCAATTGAGAATTGAAATTTGTGTTGGACTTGATTAGTGAAAAACGCAAGATTTGACCCAACTATACCTAGATGGGGGTGATTAGGTGTAAATGCGGAATTCAAAATATTAATTAACAAACAACAAGTCACTAGTTAATTTTGTCTAGGTGATTAATCAACCAAGTCAATTTTCTATGTTTGAATACCACAATCACATAAAACAATAATAAAAGCAGTAAATAAAGCGACAAACAACACGAGAATTGTTCACGGAGAAACCCAACGTGGAAAAACTCCGAGCACTTTGCCAGTCAGAAATCCATTATAAACGTATTGATAAACTTACAGACCACCAGCAAAAGTTGACCACACAAGTTTTCTGATCTCCTGTTTGAAGTTTGAACCAGGCCTCTTGGAATGTGCACACGAACACCAAACCTGGTTCTTCTTTGTAAAGCAGTCCTCCTAAAGTGAGCACACGAACTCCACTCCTGACTTTTCACGAACGTTTATCTCCTACGAATCTTCAAGAAGAACTTCTCGTTCTTCAATAATCTTCTTTGATCTTCAAGCATTTAACATAACCAAGAGAAGATTCAACCTTGGTGTTTGATTTGGTTATTTTGATATTTTCAACAAGGTTGGTGCATATGTATGAAGGATTGAACTCTTTAGATTTGATGTAAGATGTTTACTCTTGAGAGAGTAATATTCAACCTTCTTGGATGGAATAACGCGGCGCTAGTATTTATATGTTGGACTGTTTAGGAAACATGGGCCAAGTAAAATTCTCGCAAATCGAAGATTAAGTTGCTTGGATAAATACGTCGCTAGGGCGAGGAGCTCTTTCACTCGAGCGACAGTGGAGCGAAGGCGTGTTGCTCGAGCAACAGTGGAGCGAAGGCCGAGCGATGGATGTACTGTTTCATCCGCTCGAGTACAAGCCCGACGAGCAGCTAGCGAAAAACCGACGAGTTACCTTTGTGTTCCAAACATAAAACCCCAAACCCTAAGCTAACCTACCAACTATGAAACTTTATAATTTAGTCCCTAAACTTTATAATTGTTCAAGTTGGTCATTTTGTTCACAAAATCGCCAATACAAAAATATAACACTAACAACTCCTCATTTGGCATTCTGTGACAAAACCAAATACAATACAAATAAATTCTATCAAAACTACCAAGTCCAACTGAATCAATTGAGTGTAGCTTCCACTTTGTTTAACCTATATCCTGAAATCAAAAACTCACATACTCAGGGTAAAAGCACGTGATACAGGCAATAAACAGTAAAGCACTTAGAAACTCACTAACAATCAAACATATAAGCATGCCAGTTTGAGATGCAATATTAATGATAACCAAAACACCATATCCACATTAATATCACAAAACATCAAAACTCAAACAGCTATGCATGAAGTGCAACACAAATGCAATGTGCATGCAATGCAAGTGTAAAACACAAGCTCTCCCTTACTGCAAACTCACTTGAAGTTAAAACAGTAGGTAAATGTATCTGTCTCTCTCCAACGACCCCACAAGACATGTATATTATAAATCAAATGAAAGCACAGTAATGTCTTAAACATAGTATCTATGTCACTCCCCAACGACCCTAACAAGATAAGAAATATGCAGATATATCAATGAAACATAATGTCTTATAAAAACAACATCTATGTTTTACCCCCAATGACCCCAAAAGACATATATAAAAAATATGCATATGTATAAGTAACAATATATGTCTCACCCCAATGATCCCAAAAGATATATATGCAAATGACAAGGTAACTGCTCAAAACATAAGTGTTTATCCCCCTCACTATAAAATTTCTCCCCATTTTTGTCACAAATGTCGAATGGATCAAATAAAATAGGAGATAACAGCAAAGCATACAGCATAAATAATAGCTCAAGTGAAATGAAACAAAATCACTATATCATGAACTAGAGTTTGGTATAAAAAAATGTGAATACATCAAGTGCCCACCAGTACTATAGCAAAAAAATCAGAGCCTACTACTACATAGCTAGCTCTAAGCTACCGAGCAGGAGCATCGTCCTCAATAGAGACATCTAAATCGTCGTTCTCAACATTCCAATGATATCGCATCCATTGTAGGCGACGCTGGCAATCTGTAACCACGCCGCTCAGAGCAATGTGATCTGCTCGAATCTGGGTCGTCTCTGCTAACAATCAAGCATGTTAGCTGATCAAAGTAAACATCTGACCCATCAAGGCGGCCATTGGATCAACCGAAGAAGAAGCATGAGGGACAGGACGTGAAGAAGTGGAAGGAATATTAGTAGTAGGGATAGTCGAAGGACTACTAAGAAGATCACCTCTAGGATCAACTGGCGTTATAGGGTCAGCAGGCTTAGCGGGCTCAGTAGGAGCCGAAGAAGATGAAGAATGTGATCGATTCTGGGAAACAGTGGCATGACCAATAGGTCAACCAATCCGATGAGAGAGTCCCGCGAAAAATGTAACGCCAAAAGCGGTGACCAACCTATGAATGAGGCAAGCATAAGGAAGACCTATCCTATGACCAGGAACACGAAATGTCCGCAAAATATGCTGGAACAGAAAAGCAGGAAGCTCAATCGAGTCACCATGAATAAGGGCAACAAAAAATCTAGCCCTATCAAATGGCAAAGTCAAAGTATGGGTGAGACTGGCCACAGGTTCGTGAACATAATGTGTAACAAAACCTATCGATCAGTCAGAAGCGATCCAATGCGAACCGTCGTGGAATCCCCAATAAAATGGGTGTCAAACAGTATAGATTAAATCACTACATCAGACGGACCAGTCTCAGCCGACAGATATGGATAAATAGGGTAAAGAACGTGTGGAATATAAAGAGACTCGACCCAGACATCAGGTGTAATCCTAATAGTGTGATCTCTAAGATAGACCCTAAATGCGGGATCACTACTGATCTCATTAATGTTCACCTAGAACTAGCGAACAAGAAGGTCAGGGGGAGGCACTAGACCAGCAAGAATGGGATCCCAACCCCTAGAAATAAAGATAGCAGAGATATCAGGGGAAAGGTCAGATAAGATAACCTCAAGCTCTACTAAAACTGGGCGGCATGAAAACTGAGAAGTAAAGATCTCATAAGCAGTCTCGGTTATGAATTGGGCTCAACTGTAGAAAGATGAGCCACTGGGCTGCTGCGCCACAGTCCTAGATCTTCGGCGGCATCTGAGACATAGTTTCAAAACAAACACGTCAAGAGATGCTACGAAGAAGAATACACACCACAAAGTACAGCAATGTAATGCATGAAAATGCGTGAAATGATGCACAAATAAGCTGAAACGTGCAAAATAATGAAAAAAATGCATCAACACACGCAAAATGATGCACAAGTGAACATGACACGTAAAACGATGCACAAATATGTCCTAGCACGCAAAACGAGGTAAGAACAGACTAATGCAAGTAAAACAATGCAAAAATACCAAGAAAGGATTGAGGACGTGCAGTGCGTGATGTGGTGCAGTGGCTGCATGACGTGGCAGTAGCATCAAGGCACGAGTGCAGTGACGTCAAGGCATGGTAGAGTGACGTGGTGCAGTGATGTCAAGGTATGGTGCATTCATGTCACCTAAGCTAAAACATTGCAATTCAATTCCAAAACAAGGCACCAAAGCATAGATGTGTTCATGGCACGAAAAATGACCCTTGTGTGCAAAAGTGTAGCAAAAAACACACGAGTGAGCCTAAGAGACATTATATCGAACGCATTGTGGGCGTACAAAAATCATGACATTTAAAGAAAAATTCAATGCAAACAAGCCAACCCATTATCCTATTATCACAAACAACAAATCTATCATCTAACTACATTCCATTTTCCTTCAAATTCGACACTAAAATAGGCAAAATGAGCAATCAAAAGTAAGTCAAATGAGAAAGGGAGAAATCATGAAATTCGAGCAAAAATGTGAAAGCAATTGACGCAAATCCAATAAGGCATATTAGCACACTCAAAACTCATGAATTCATGTGAAAAATTAAGGCAAAAAACAATGAAACATGAAACCCCCCTCCCCCCCAAATTTCAAAACCTAGGGTTTTATAATTTTACCTTCGACTTTTTGCGAAATTGACGAAGGAAATTATGTTAATGTTGTTCAAATCAATTCCCAAGTCGACGAAATGCAGTGGGATACACCAATTTTACAATTTGAAGATTGAGTGATGAGAGATCGCGAGAAAATGAAAATGAAAAAAAAAAAAAGCTTCAGTCGCGTAATATAAACAGGTGTGCTCGAGCGAGGTTCTAGCGAAACTCGAGCGAAAGTAAACTGTAAGTGTCGCTCGTGCAAAATTCGAGTGAAACTCTAAATTTCAAAAATAGCACCAGAATTTTGAAAAATCATTTTTAAGCACTATTTTCTAAAATTGACAATTCTAACACCTTTTTGAAAACTTTCAAAACTAATACCACCCTTTTTTTGTTAAATAAATAAAAAAAATGGCACGCACTTCAATATGTTGGTCAACAAGAAAATGTAGTTGATCACAAATATGATAATTTTAGGAACATAAGTGCTGCCCCACACGCATAGATCAAGTTTAAACAGAGTAAATTGTATATGTGACACACGTGTGTAATGTGTCATTATTTCCAAGTTACTCAGACTCCAAACCTTAAACTTGTGAAAAGAGACAAACAAAATCACTGTCAATAGATCTATCCTCTTACTTATGAAAGTCAAACTTTTAAGCACATTAGGACTTATACAAGAAGTTCATTTGCTAATATGTCAATTCTTATTGCCCCTATCTTTGAGCATATATATTTTTTCAGATTTTTCAATATTGAACAAGCGCAAAAAATATTTATTTTCAATAGCTCATAATTTTTCATCTTAAGTGCAAGTTTTAATTCATTGAGCAACTAAGATAACCCTTGTTGCGAGTTTTAGGTCGGTTATCCCAAATCAGATGACCATAGGCACCAGGTATAGAAATACCCTTCAGACTTACTTGCTCGAGTCAAATAGTCTCGAATAAGAACATTGAGATGTGGGCATTACAATTTTACAAATATGGGGTGTGAATATGAACTAAGGTCTAACACATTTAGTTAATTCATGTTCAGAGTCACCCTATCAACAAATGACACTCATCTCAAGTCTCACACATGCGGTATAGACCTATTTACATGGTCATAGTGTGTGTAGTGCAAGCTATACATGACGGGACATATACTAAGTACTCCATAAAAACTCAAGTCATGTGATGGAAATTGAATTATTCATCTAATCAATGCATATTCAATCTCAGCATGCATTATCAAGTGTAACACACATGATGCAGTAATCTCACTAACAATTATTTTTTGTTTTTCAATTTTTCAATGTTTTTGAATTTTTCATATTTCAAAAAGCATGAGAAGCACACAAAAAAAAAATATCAAGCACACACAAAAAAAAAAACCAAAACAAACAAAAGTAAGTAAACGCACGCAAGATGTAGAATGAATGTAACAATGCATATAAAATATGTCTAATGCGTGCCAATTCCCATGAACGGGATCAGTGGGGTGCATAAGCACCAGTGGCGTACCGATGATCAAGATCAGATTTCTTGACCCACGCCTTCCTAGTATTCAAAGTGGAATTAGTCAATTTTGAAATCATCTCAATCAACTAAATAACCTGACTGGAAGATGGTTGACCTGACTAGAAATATTCTGATTTCTCTCCCTACGCACAAACTGACGATACCTCGGCTTAATATGACCCAAAGCTCCACATTGATGACATGTGGGCACAAATCTAGTGTAACACCCCGAGTTCCGCGGACCCGGAACGCTACGTCATCTTCTCTTTGCCCTAATTTAACTGAAAAGTTTGGCGGAATAACTAACTTTTAAAAAGATCACATTTAAAATTTGTGAACTTTAACGGTAACAAATGCCATTCGAATTAACTTAAGGAAAATTTGATTAAACATTAAACTCAAGTTTGAAAATAGCGGAAACGACAAAGTAATTTTCATAATGTTTCAAAGAGTGAAATTTCGAAAGTAATTTAAAACGATTAACTACATTTATTCCACCACTGCCCATCAGACTCGGCCGTCTCCAAAATCTGCAATATTGTTAAAAATAATAGAATGAGCATTTCGAAGAAATACTCAGTAGACTCATCGCCAGTAATTAATCTACAGAGTAATTTAACACATAATTATGCAATCTATACAGTGATATTCTCATGGGCTAATTTTCTTTGAAAATCATAGGCTCTTTAAAATCATAGGGTGTGGGTAGTCTGTCTCATGCATTTAAGCACGTAAGTTATGCATAACATCATCTTATCTCATAAGAGATTCTCTTTCTTCTTATGCAATTAAGCATATAAGTTATGGCAAGCATAACAACATAATCTATCTCATAAGAGATTCTCATCTTATGCATTAAAGCATATAAATCACATAGAATCACATAATACATGTAATTACAATTTAAACTAATTAATGGGGGCGAGTCTACCTCAATTTATCGCGAGTCGTAAAAAGTTGAGCGGAAAGAAATCTCAAGCTCTATCGTCCTTACGTTTCGTCTAGCCAAAAATAGAAAAATAACTTTGAATTAGTGTTTGGAAATTTCTTTAACGATTAAAAACGATAAAAAATAAAGTTTAGGGACTTAATTGAAATTTATTAAAACTGAAAATAAAAGTTTAAGGGCTAAAATTAAGCTTTTATAAAATAGGGACTTAATTGAAAATTTGCTAAAACTGAAAATAAAAATCCAGGGACTGAAATGGACTTTATTCGAAATCTGTGGACTGATTTGTTTTTAAAACATAAATCTGGGACTGTTTTCTTTAAAAATCGAACTTTGGGACTGAAATAAAATATTTTAAAACTTGGGGACCAAAATAACCTAACTTCTATACTTGGGGCTAAAATCGAAATTTCAAAAAAATCAAATTTACAAAATCACTCTCTCTCTCTCATTTTTCTTGCGTCGAATGCGAGAGCAGGGAGAGAGGAAGAGCGACAGGGAAGGGGCTTCGCCCCTTCCTCCGATTCTGGCCGGCGACGGTGACGGCGTTGCCGTCGCGAGGCGGCGCCGGTGGTGGGAGTGAAGGTTGGGCTGTTTTTTTTTTTTTGGAGTTTGGGTTGGCGGTTAAGGGGGTTAACCGAGGTTTAGGGTTCGGGTTCTTCTTGGTTTTTCCGGTGGAAACCGTTGGACTATGGGTCGAGGCATAAGGTAAGTTCATGGGTTCCTTATTTCTGGGTTTGATTTTGATTTTTTGGGTTGATTTCTGGGGCTGTCCGTTTTGGGTGTGGGTGGCGGTTCGAAGTCGGGGAGCGGCAGGTGGTTTTTGGGGTGGCAGTGAGGTGGTGGTGGTGTTGATGTGGTGGTGGTTCTGGGTTGTGGAATGGATGCAATGGTGGAGTTGGCAGGCGGTTTGGGTTGCATTGATGTGGTTCTGACTGTGGCATGTGTGGTGGCCGCAGGGGCGGAGCCTGTGGATTGGAGGTGATGGTGTTGATGCTAGAAATTGATTTTCTAGCATCACACGTGAATCTCCAACATTGTTGATGCTAGAAATGAGCGTTCTAGCATCAGTTGTGAGTTGGAGGTTCTTCCAACACGAATTTCAGCCGGGTGAGGGATGGAGTTCGTGCGTTCTGGTGGTTTCTGGTTTCTACTGGTTCACTGCGTGAAACTCCATGTTGTTGGTGCTAGAAATTGGTGTTCTAGCATCAACGTGAGTTTCCCAAATTTGGAAGGTGACTGTGACTCACTGTGTTGAGCGAAAATTTGGAGAAGGTGACATTTCTTACCCAATTGCTTGGAGGCTGCGTGAGTGAGGTGAGGAGAAATGAGGCGGTATATAATGAACAGTAGAATTTTTTAGGGCACAGAAATCAAGGTGGCAAATGGGCCAAAATCTTGGGCTGCAGGAATTTTTTTTTTGAATTGGACTTAAGTGAATTGGGCCGAAAGAATTCAAAACTTGGACTATTAAGAAATTGGACCTTAAAAATTGCTTAAATTATTAAAATGATAAGAAATTCGATACCTTAAAAATATTCGGGATTGAACCCGATTTGAATGAATTTAAATTGATTTTATAACAGCTAGACGAACGCGTTTTTACTTAAAACTCGGGATTTAAGGTTTTGCGACACGTTTTTCAAGAAACTTAAATAAAAATTTTCGATCGCTACATCTAGGCTTACACATATGAGGTGACTGATAATAATTTTGAGGACCAGAATTCCTAAGAGACTAGGATTTTTAGCAAAGTGTGGCTAAGTGGAAGTCGAAACGAAAGAAGTCCTAGAGGTATTAGCAGCATTGAACTTGTTCTTAACATAACCTAGCCTCTCCTATCACCTGGAGGCTTGTTCATACTTAAGATACTGTCTAGCTTCTTAGTCCCACTAGATAAAGTCTCGAGTTGTGAGTTGAATTTTTCTAGATCACACGTGAGGGTCTTAACAGTCTCTTCTAACCTCTCATTGCTACTCATCAACTCACTTAGGTTTTTGGCAGAGTCTTGAAATCCACTATCTAACTTCTCTTTCTCTCGCTTTAACAAATCAAGCTTTTTAAGAAAGGCATGATTTAACTTCTCAATTTTGAGACTCTCCTCATATAACTCCTGATACACTACTCGAATGTCACTCTCCTCATTCGAGTCATCAGCACAGCTCTTACTAGAGTCATCTGACATAACTTGTTTATTAGCCTTATCAGATCCATTCTCTACCTGAGACACAAAGGTCATGTACTTTCCTACCTTCTCACTATCTGACTGCACACTAGGATCACTATCACTTGACTCATCATCAGAAAGTGCAACAACTAATACTTTTCCTCTCTCCTTCGCCGAGCTCCTTTTAAGATTAGGATATTCATTCTTATATTGCCCAATCCCCTAACACTCATGACATCTAACTGACTGGAGCTCACTACTAGACACTTTACCAGCACTTATCATATTTCTCTCTCTCTCTCTCAAACTTCCTAGGTGGACTCATCTTCCTAGGCTGTGGTTTCTGTCTATTCCTAAAAGCTTGATCAAACTTTTTCACAAAGTAGGCTATCTCCTCACCCTTAAGGGACTCATCATCACTAGACTTCGAATCATATTCCCTACGAGTGTTCAAGGCAATTGATTTCTGTTTCTTAGGCTGTGTTAAGGTCAGTTCATATGTTTGGAGGGATCCTACGAGTTCTTCTATCTTAATACTATCTAGGTCTACTTTTTTCAATAGAAGTTACCTTAGGCCTAGACATTTTAGGTAGGGATATAAGAACCTTTCGAACGATCTTAACTTCTGCGATCCTTTCGCCTAGATTAAAACTAGAGTTCACAATATCGTTCAGTTTAGCATAGAACTCATCAAACATTTCATCATCATTCATCTTAAGTTCATCAAACCTAGATGTTAACATTTGTAATTTGGAGCTTTCAACAATTTTAGCACCATCGTGGGTTGTCTCCAAAATATCTCAAACCTCCTTAGCATTCTCGCACATAGACACTCTCCTAAACTCCTCAGGAGACACAGCCATAAACAAAGCATGAATACCCTTGCTATTCCAAATGCACTCAGCTAACTCCTCTTTGGTCCAAAGGGAAATATCAGTAGGAGTAGTAACTTCTGACACATTGTAGAGTGAGCTGACCAACCATTTTTCACACAAAGCCATACACGCTCATCTAAAGACTTAAGAAAGACTCTCATCCTAAACTTCCAGTATACATAATTGGTTCCATCAAAATAAGGCGGTACAGACAGTAATTGACCCATCTAGTCTTATAGATATGGGTCAGGACACGAATTTAGGCTCTGATGCCACTTGAAAAACGCAAGATTTAACCTAACTACACCTAGAGAGGGGGGTGATTAGGTGTAAATGTTGAATCAAAAATTCTAATTAACAGGCAATAAGTCACTATTTAATTTTGTCTAGGTAATTAATCAACCAAGTCAATTTTCTATATTTGAATACCACAATCACATAAAGCAATAATCAAAGCAGTAAATAAAGCGATAAACAACATGAGAATTTTTCACAGAGAAACCCAACGTGGGAAAAAATTCGGATTCTTTGCTAGTCAGAAATCCACTATAAACGTATTGATAAACTTACAGACCACCAGCAAAGTTGACCACACAAGCTTTCTGATCTCCTGTTTGAAGTTTGAACCAGCCCTTTCTGGAATGTGCACACGAACACCAAACCAGACTCTTCTTTTTAAAGCAGTCCTCCTGAAGTGAGCACACAAACTCCACTCCTGACACTTCACGAACGTTTATCTCCTACGGATCTTCAAGAAGAACTCTTTGTTCTTCAGTAATCTTCCTTGATCTTCAAGCTTTTGACAGAACCGAGAGAAGATTCAACATTGGTGTTTGATTTGATTATTTTGATGTTTTCAACAAGGTTGGTGCATATGTATGAAGGGTTGAACTCTTTAGATTTGATGTAGGATGTTTGCTCTTGAGAGAATAATATTCAACCTTCTTGGACGGAATAATGTGACGCCAATATTTATATGTTGAACTGTTTAGGAAACATAGGCCAAGTAAAATTCTCGTAAATCGAAAATTAGGTTGCCCTGATAAATACGTTGCTCGAGCGAGGAACTCTTTCGCTTGAGCGACAGTGGGGCGAAGGTTAAGCGATGAATGTACTACTTCATCCACTCGAGCACAAGTCCGACGAGCAGCTAGCAAAAAATTGGCGAGTTACCTTCGTGTTCTAAACATAAAACCCCAAATCCTAAGCTAACCTACCAACTATGAAACTTTACAATTTAGTCCATAAACTTTATAATTGTTTAAGTTGGTCCTTTTATTCACAGAATCGTCAATGCAAAATATAACACTAACAATGAGGATATTGGGATGAAGAAAATCAAAATTTTGAAGTAAATGATCCAAGACTGGGCGCTAGAAAGTTTTTAGCCCAATGCTACGTCGTCGAGGCGCCACCCGTTTTGTTTTCGTCTTGTGTGATTTTTCCTCTTCTACTCCGTTTCTTGCATTCTACTTCAACTATAACTATATTATTAGGGTTTGAATGTCCATATTTGTTTTCTATATATAGTTGGCTCTTCATTGTAATTAAAATGAAGTGAGAAACATTATAAATACAAAATCTCTATATTATTTCTTCATATTATAATAAAATCTCTATTCTCTGAGATTTTTATTTCATATTGTGACTATAATCTCTTATTTTCCTAACTAAAATAAAAGAGGCACTTTGGTAGCACTGTTCCTAGGGAGTCGTGCCATGAATAGTTAAGAGGGAACAATGTCGTCGGCGCTCTTGCTGTCAATTTTCCTTTTTCGTTTTGAATAATTATTTATTTAATATTTCCTGCCTTGTTTTTCTTCTCTCTTCTTCCAAGATGTGGATCTGAAAATCTTTTCTTTTCTATTCGTACATGCCACCTCCCATACATTTTTTTTCCTCAAGAAGAGCATCATTTACTTCTCTATTCACACACAAGCGCCTTATTGTCATCTCCTTTCTTGGTTTTTCTCTTTCTTCCTCCTACTAGATCTGAAAGGGTTTTCATTTCCACGGCACCCATCACCATCTTACTTGCACCGGCCTTTAACAACTCGGCTGTCTTCCCCAACCGCCAGCACCATAGTACCTCTATCCTATTTTTCCTTCGTTTCTATGAGGACGATGCCGTAATGTTCCCTTTGAAGTATTTATATTGTCTTTATTCTGTTTCTATATTTAATCATTCCTCTGTGGCTGAAAAATTTCATGTTCTTTGTTGATTTCTCCATCTTTAATGTAGCTGAACATGCATATTTTCTTTTGTTGTTCGATATTTGAGCTCAAAAATACTTTTTAAAGCCCTTTTTTGGTTCGTTAATTAGTTCAACATTTAGTCTTTGAAAGTGTTTTCTTGTTAAAATGCTGAAAGTTTGAAATTTTCTTGGGTCTTCTATATTTAAGCTTAAGATTTAGGCTTTCAAGTTGTTGTCCTCTGCTTTGTTTAAAAAATTACTATTTGGATCTATTTTTGGTTTTCTATTAGTTGAGCGAAGATTGTGCCTACCCTGCCCTAACATTTTCATTACAAAAATGAAGGGTTTGCATGATATGGCACTAATAATTTTCAAATGGTTTCTCTGGGTCTCATGGCACTCTGTGAGCAGTCTTGGGCAACTTTTACAAGAATAGTTTTGTACTGTATTGTATTTTTATTACGTGACGGACGAGCATCCTTGGAGAGATTAGCTTGACATGAGCATTATGTTTTTAAGATTGAGCATATGAAATTTCTTAATGTGAGAGGGAGTATACATTTCGGTACTCCCTCTTCGGTACATATAACTTCTTCCTTGATTTAATGGCCTAGACTTGAAAGGCTACCCTGTAGGCCATCATCACTCTCCCAAACTTATCATTTTCACCATCACAAATTTGCACAGGTATCCTCCACTCTATCAGAATGTTTGGTCACAAGTTGATTGATGTGATTAGAGCAGTGCCGGCTAAATCGTTCACTTCATTTCATGGTGGGACTGTATTTGTGCTCAAATATAGTTCGACCTCGCTAATTCCCATACAACTATCGCCTAATGTTCACAATATTCTCTTTTTCATGTTCATTTCAACTTGAATCTTATCTCCTGATTGACTAAGAGTGCCACATTACTTTTTATTGTCAATAAATAGCATTCATGTCGAGTAGCAAGCTGTAACTATACAGGTAGTGTACTAAGTTAAAATGACGAGCATAACAATCATGAAACTAAAGTAAGTTTTCAATTTCTAATATTCTATGACAAGAAAAAAAAAAAAAAAAAAAAAAAAAAAAAAAAAAAAAGGAAAGTTGGGTATATAATGAGATAGAAACACAAGCATGGAATAAATCCTATTTTTCTATTAATGGATAAAAAATTGACTAAGATTTGAATCTTTATTCTTTCGATATGATTGCTCATTTTCATTGTTTCCAATTGATGAATGAATTTCTTGTTTCATGTGCACTTCTTTCCTTTTTTCTTTTTTCTTCAATTGCTCTACACAAAGTAAGATACAATCTTTGACACATTGATTGATTGGGAGTTTGTGTTGTCATCCATACAATGCCATCAGTGGCGGATCCAGCACCTAGTGAGCACTCGCGACAGCCCATGCTGGATCCATTGGAATGTTCAGTTGCCATCGGGACCACCAGGTTGTAGACTTGCAGAATGCAGAGATGCCGAAGGGGAAGAAAGAGTTCCATTTTTTTCCTTTGGGGCTTGGGCTGGTGACCGGACCGTGGGCCTTTTTTGTTTAAAAAGAATGAGCCCCAATAGAGGAAATCATTGGTCCATCATCCATGGTATTAATTTTCCCAACCCAAATTCCAAATCCCTATTCCCCAACATTTGAAACCGACGTATTTCCATTCAAAGCAGAAGTAGTAGCCACGACACCTACAAAGTGGGAAGTGCGAGTGCTGAGTGTGACTGTGCGACAGTGCGAGTAGCGGTGGACCGTGTGCCGGTGTGGGAATTGGTGCCGTGGTGCAAAGCAGCGGATGCGATTGTGCGAAGTCAGGGGTGACGTGCGAAGTCAAGGGTGAACTGGGTGGGTTGAACTGTTGAATACTTGAATTATTTTTGTTGAATGTTGAATTCTTTTTTTTTTTGCAAACCCTTTGTTGAATGTTGAATTGTTGTCTATTGAGAAGTTGATTTGTTGTTTGTTGAGAGTTGAGTTGAGTGTTGAACGGTATGATAAATAGGAGTTTGGATTTTGGCATTGACGATGCTGGTCTTTTTCACTTTCCTCTTTGCTTCATTTGAATGAGGTCCAATTCCTAATATATAACAACACACTTGAGTCTGTTGACAATTGATTTGAGTGTTGTTTGAACTTTGATGCAAATATGCAATGATGTATTTTATGTTATACTATTATTAGTTATTATTTATTAATCAATTTTGGGTTGTATCGAACTAAATTTTATATGTATATAATTTTTACGTTTTAGTGCATTTACATATATATTAAATAATTTTTAATATTATTTAATGAAAATTTAATAAACTATTGAATTATTACGATCATTGATTATCAACGATCAACGGTCAAAATCAACCTCCTCTACCCTAACTGAACGTTGATGCTGGATTCGCCCCTGAATGCCACTCTCTTGGACATTACTTCATCATCATTATTATTACTATTATTTTATTTTATTGCTTTTTTAAGCCTGAGTGAAGACATACATGTTAAACAGATCATTTAGATAGAAGGCTAGATGGAATTAACGAAGTTTACGAACCATTGCACTTCTCAATTCTCATAGTAGTTTGACCATCCATTCTATCTGTTTTCAAAGAATGAATCTATTATCTTGATTGAGATGTTTTTGTTTCGTCATGATAAAATATTATCTACAGTTCAAATTTAATTAGTTAATTAATTGAAATTAAGACTGCCACGAAGTAGCATCCAACTCAACGTGCAAGCTAATGTGAATGAGATATTAACGAATCCCTACTATTGGGAAAGTCATTATCGTGTGATAATAAAAGTAAAGAGACCAGCCCTTCTATATCTCCTGTTTACACTATAATTATTTGTAAAAGGTAGATTTATGTTTTCTCCAAAAATAAAAGTAAAAAGTTGCCTCACATGAATGGTATTAGCTTTAACTTGACCAAGCCAAACATCTTAGGAGTAAAATGAAGGGTTGTATCAACATTTTTCCTTTTTTACTTTAAATACCTATACTTTATTTTAATTAGGCTATAGCCGTGGATAAATTTATGAGAAATTATCGACTGGTGTAGATTATTCAATAATAACGTAATTAGTTAATGATAACGAGGGGAATAAATCTTAAGAGTGTTGGGGTCATAACTCCAACCAAATAAAAATATAATATTTTTAGAGCATTTAGCCCCACTCTAAAAGTTTAGGTCAGACTACTAATAATTCCAGAACGGGACGGATCCTCAAACTCATAAATTTGACATACTTATTTGACAAATAATTGCGATCTTTAATTTAAGTCAATCAAACGCTTAATATGTATTTTACTAAGATCGTGGGAGAGTTGGCTATAATTACTTGAGATCTATGAGATATTGAATGTTGGATTGATTTAAATTAAAGATCACGATTATTTGTCAAATAACTGTGTCAAATTTATGAGTAGAAAGATTCGTCCCGAGGCCAAAAAAGATAATAATTACAGATTCTCTAACTTATTGCTAAGCCACCCAGATCACCAATCAACGAAGGACATATGGCAAAAATGACGCTAACATCTCCTTTTATCACCAATCAGCTATAAGAGCCCCTTATTCGATGTTAGGTCATCATTTTCTGATAATGTAATAAGGTCGACATTGTGATGACCTGATAGTAGCCGACCTCAATAGCCAATTAGAAATAAGATCACTAGCACGTCTCCCGAGCTTGCATGTAGTCGATCTGATTGACAAGACTTGAATTGGACAACAAGGAGCTCATCCTCCCAATAAACGAGAATGTAATGGTCCTCCCTTTGACCACTCAACATACTCTCTCTACCCACTTTCAAATCACTCCAATCAATACAAATACTCTCCTTTTTTACTTTTTCGGCAATTTACCTCTTACAAATTATCGATTAAGTTGATTAGAAATTGACCTAGTCATTTTTTGATGTCGATAAAGAGTATGTTTTGAAAGTATATATAAATGGTTTAAATTACAAATTATGGATAAGTAGATCTTTCAAAATAGATGGATAAACAATAATTTAAGTGTTTATAAACCATTTATAACCATGTGCAAAATATAGGCTAAATTTGAATTTGGAGAAATTTTTTCTTTCTAGAGAGTTGTCATTAGGTACGACTAAGACACTGTTTTTCAGACCTATTTTTCTTAACAGTAAGTTTTGTAATAGTAATTTTTCTTAGGATTGTATGGTGAAAAATGTAGGAATTTTTTTTATGTTTATGTGCAAAATTAAATTGGAAGAATGTGTGATAGAAAATAATTTTGAGAAAAAAAATGAGTTTTTAGATAATGATGGTCAAATTGGGGTTATATCATGCTCTTTTAGTTTTTAGTCATACGAGAAAAATAGATCATAGTAGAGTAAATCTTATTGACTTAAAAAGTAAATGCTCTGGACATTTAAGTTTGTATATTATCTATAATATATTAAATATCACATCAATGGAGAATCATTTTTTGAACGATTTTAATCTCACTACAATTTAATTATTTCAATAATATCTAACTTTTCGTTTTTCAATATGTATTTAATTAAAAATATATATAATATATACTACAAATTCTTATTCATGCATGTATTTCTCATATTCATTTAGTATAAATGATTTAATATTCATTGTCACGTATATATTCCTTGATATTAATTCTAAATTAATTAACATTCACGTTAATCTATGTATCGTATTTATCATTCATCTTCATATATATATATATATATATATATATATATATATATATATATTTAGTTGTAATTTCAATACTCACATTTAAGTGTATTTTACTATTTATTTGCATGTATAATAATTAGCATTTTATTTTTAAATATTTACATATGTCTCATATTTTGACCAAAATAGTAAATGGGGGGATTCAGATATTACTTTCACTGCACTCATAAAGTCTTACAGAATAACGTGCAATGCACGTTCAATGTTAACTAGTTTATTAAAAAGAGTGATTTGGGGAGAATGTGATGGATAGAATTAATTTGACGAATAATATTACATGAATAAAATAAGGTTTATTCTCATTTGATGTGGTAGGTGAAGTAGGGTGGAATGATAATGTCGATTAAATTTATGTATCAAATTCATTTTATTGACCTTATCATTTAAAATAATGTTATTCATTTATAATGTACCTTTGGAAGCATAACATGTAATTTATCTCCTTCACCAAGGCTTAGGGTAGGACAGGTGGGGGCGCCAGTAATGGGACGTAATCCAAATATTATTCATTTATACCGCTAACAATCAACCGTTTATATGTCAATTAAGTAGTTAGGTATTTTACATAAGATTCATATTATTACATTTAAGAATGTAATTTAATTGACAACTAAACAGTTGATGGTAAGAAATATAGGCAATTAATATTATTTAATCATTTAACATTACTTAACATGGATGATTTTCAATTTTTACATATGGATTGTTTGTAATGAGAACATACTAGTCCACACATCACAAGTTAAATACAACACAGGAGTAGGGATGTCAATGAGCCGGCTCATGAGTCGAAATTTGAGACTCGGGCTTGACTCGAGTAAAAATGGTTCGGGCTTTTTTTGCCCAAGCCGAGATGAGGAAAAAAATTTAAGCTCGACCAGATGTTTCGGCTCAAACTTTGTCGAGCTGAGTCGGCTCATATTTTTTTTTTATTTTATATAACATAGCTGCCTGCAACATTCCAAGTAGCGTGTTGCTGCAACATGCTGCCCTTGTGCTGACTTTTGCAGGCAACTATGTAGCTGCTTGTTATAGGCAGCAATACAGGAAGCTACACGTTTTTTTTAATTATGGGTTGTCTCGTCGCGGGCCGAAAATAACCCATGACACGAGCCAATCCGTGTGGCTTGACCTGGGGCCGACACCCCAAAATGCCCGAGACAGGCTATTTCCGAGCCAAGTCATTGGTGGTCCAAGCCGGTGAGTCAAATTGTCACCTCTACACATAATCTGAGCGATGACATTCCAATTCTATACAAAACATATATGCAAATCTATCATTAGAATTAAGTCTTCATTTTCGACAACTAATGCTAAATTGAGATATCTATAAGAGTAATTTTCTCATGCCATATTTGTGCACATATTATGCTTGGTAAGCATGCAAATAATTTGAATAACAAACAACCAACGACAAATATTAGATCCAATTTGCGATTGATTTTAGAGTTCAACTTCTGATTCTCTAACATAAGAAGATATTTTAGGTGTTTTCTAAATTTTTGAAAACCGATTATATAAGAATCTGTACCATCTAATTGTAAATTTTGAGAAGCATCGAAATGATAGATATTCAAATTCTGTTTTTAACTTCTCCAACTATTTATTGTTTCATATTTTAATCTGATTTTAATCTAAGTCAAAGTCAAACAATCAATATCGATCACATCTTTTTTTGGGTCTTACAACTTTTTAACCACACATTTCAAAAACTTCTATCATATTCTACTAAAAATCTGATTTTAATCCCTACCAAACACCCTATTAATATATCAATTTTATCCCTAAGTAATTAATTTCTCCCAGTGTTTATTGGTATTCAAAATAAATTGAGAAACAAAATTGAGTGATGCATTGATTGTAATTAAAATTTATTTAAATATTTTTCTATTATATTTTATATGCTTTTATTTTGTAGTTTTATAAATTTAGGGTTTATTAATAGATATTATTTTTAATTTTAAAATAATTACAGTGAATATATTGTCTTAGAAAAATATTTGATAATATTACATAATTTATAAAAGTAAAAGTAATTTTTATAATTTTTAAACAAATTTATAATACTATTGATGATAATAATACAAAAGGGTATCATCCAACGTCCATTTTAGTAATTGTAGACTAAGACAGTATTATTTACTTTTGTTTATCGAATGCTAAAACGCTGATTTTGACATATACAGTAATTTGTTTTAATTTTAAAACAAACTTTACCAAAAGCTTAATTGATTTTTTCCTCAACTGAATCTTTCTTCAATGCAACAAAAGTTGATTATCTTAAAAGCATCACAATACCGAATCAAGCATCAGTGTCTAAATATTGTGTTATAGTCCAGGATAAAACATACTTGTCTCATAAAAAAAATTATAAGCATATTTGTGAAGTATTTACAATAATTTAAATTGATAAAAATGAATGATGAATAAATAGATAATATTTGTGAATCACTCGAAATGTATTGAATAAAAAAAAGAGTCAATGTTTATAAATAATTTATAAACATGAACCAAACATAGGCTAAGTTGGAGAAAATAAGAAAAGTGGAACATCTAAGTTTAGGCTGGGCACGGTCCGATCCGGTTCCCGAAATTTTTGGGTATTTAGTAAGTAAAACTGTTAGGTCCAAATTTAATTATAGAACCATTCGGATTCGTCTTCATTAGGTTCACTTCGATTCACTTCAAAAAATAAGTGATTTAGCAACAAACAAAATATTGTCGCAAAAATTGAGATTTTGTTGCAAAAGTAATTTCGTAACAAAAAGTTGTTTGTTGCAGACGTTGTCGCGCTATATGAGTCACAGAATGTATTTTGCGACAATTTTCATTCGTTCATCACATTAATAAATTCGCAACATTATTTGTTTGACGCGGAAAGTAAGAAATAGTAACAAAATATTTATCGCCATAATGTCGTCGCAACTCATATTTGTCGCGAAAAATTGAAAGGGCGACAAATTCCCTACACCAAAATTTACCTTTTGCAACATGCAAAGTATGATGCCTATTACATTTTGCAACTTTTGCGTGTCTGTGGCGGGATGTGATGTTGCCGTAGATCTTGAGATACGGCAATGTTCGACGAGTGTTGCTGATAATAGCACATTTGTTACGTTTTTCATCCTTTAATATTTTCATTTATATGATTATTCGACACCGAAATGCACTAAATGTTTCTATATCTTGGTTTAGGTGGCAAATGGGTGAAACAGGTGAAAAATGGAAGTAACAAGTGAAAAGAGATCAAAATGGAAGAAACAAAAGTTCAATGACCAAATTGCAAATACCAAAAGATAACTCGGAAGGAAAAATGAATATATGAAGATTTGAGGGTGTTCAGCATCAATTGGATGAGGAAAGAAGTCGACGGGATGAAATATAGTCAAAACGTCATCACATATGCTGAAAAGTTTTTCATCGATTTTCAGCCTCATATTTAGATCATTTTCACATGGTATAAGATCGAATTGGAAGTCGACATCTGAATGAAAGTTGTAGTCCATCGAGTCAGCTTTCCAACGCACTTTGAATCACCTCAATCGGATATCGAGAGAGAAAAGATATGACTAAAACACTGAACGCTCACTACAACAAAAATGCCCTTTTGCAACACTCAAAAGGCAACATTCATTGATTGAATGTTGCTAAAAAAGTCTATGGCAACATTCAAATAAGTGAATGTTGCAATTGATTAAATTTATTGAGTTTTAGCAACATTCTTCAAAAGAATGTTGCCAATACTACTTTTAGCAACGTTCATTGCATGTTGCAAAAAGTTTCACTTTTGGCAACGTTCATTTGCACGTTGAAAAAAGTAAAAATTTTCGCAACGTGCAATGAACGTTGCGAAAAGTGACCTTTCGCAACGTTCACTTGCACGTTGCGAAATGTCACTTTTTGCAACGTTCATTGCACGTTGCGAAAAGGTCACTTTTGGCAACGTTCATTGCACGTTGCAAATAGTTTCCCTTTCGCAACGTGCAATGAACGTTGCAAAAAGTGAAATTTTTCGCAACATTCACTTGCACGTTGCGAAAGGTCACTTTTCGCAACGTTCATTGCACGTTGCAAAAAGTTGGCTCAAAAGTGTATGCATGTTTTACAACATTTCCACTTTTTAAATTTTTTTTTTAAATTTTAAAATTAAAAAAGAATTGTTAAATTGAAAGAATTGTTATATCTAATTACTGTTACAGAATTACCAACGGAATATTTTCGTTGGTACGATTTTGTTGCTAATCCGTCGCTAAAAAATAAATTAGTGACAGAATTTTTTAAAGGATGATTTCATTAGAAAAATATTAAAAATGTTAAAATAAATTACTGACGTCAAAATCTATTAATGAACATTGCACATAAAATTTTAAAAGTATTATATAGTTAAAAAAGAAAAAATTTAATTGAAAAACTCAAATTTTTTTTATTCCCACCTAAAATTTTTTTTACCTCACAAAATATCTTCAAAAATCAAAAGCCCTAATTTCTCCTTCTTCTCTCGTCTCCGCCCCAATTTTTTTTTGCCTCACAAAAAGGTCCCAATCTCTTCATTCTCCCTTCTGGTCGACGACTTCTATCTTCTCGACGGTGGCGACCCATTCAAACACTGCAATCGGCGTGCGGGAGCGGGGGAGATGACGTTCGCAACAACTGGTTCAACTGATGGTACCGTCGCTAGCTACGGTTCAACTGACCCAACTTCTTCAACCTTTAACTGTACAACCAAATTCAAGGTTAGTATAGTTAGTTCGCTATCATTATTGTCTTTGAACCCCAGATTCTCTTTGAACCCTAACCCCCAAATCGATTTTGCCACTCAATCGCACTGCGAAGCTTGATTCAATCGTTAGCTAAAATGTTTTTTTTTCTAATTCATGTCAGATTCTCGCCGTAATCTTCGATCTACTGTTGAAAAGCGTGCCCTCTCTATCAACGAAGAATTCCTCCTTGCCTCCGCTACAGCCCAACAGGTAAAATTCGTTATAATTTAATTGATTGAGACCAAGGGTACAATACCTGCAGCAAGGTACTAGTACTGGTGATTTGTACTTTGATATGATATATTATAATCCATATACGACATTTTGATAAAATGAATTGTATTTCACTATCTTGATAAAAATGCATATACTGTTTTGGTGTCTGCTTGTGTTGAGTGTACCTTGGTCTGACGTGTTACGTGTATCATATTATTTGTGGACATTCCCATTGTTAATAACCCTGATGAATGAACA
Source organism: Osmanthus fragrans (assembly GCA_019395295.1). Lineage (NCBI taxonomy): Eukaryota > Viridiplantae > Streptophyta > Magnoliopsida > Lamiales > Oleaceae > Osmanthus > Osmanthus fragrans. The sequence continues at coordinate 10,525,886 of CM033361.1, forward strand.
AAAATACATGTTTTTATGGCTTCACGAGCTTGAATAGAACTTGGACACTCTCTTTTAAATGAATGAGCAAATTTGACTTGAACAGGACAAGATTAATATGGATAACATAGAGGCCAGTGCTGCTGCCTTAAGGAAGCTTGCTGAGGAATGGAAGGAGCTTTCTGCAAAACGGTCTTCTCTTGAAGCACTTAGGGCAAATAATCTTCCCTTTACTTTTTGTATAGTGTCTTTTTTATTTAGTTTTTAATGGCTAGTTATATTTTACCTTGAATGAAATTTCTTTTGCAACAAAATCTCAATTTTTGCGACAATATTTTTTTGTCACGAAATCATAGTTTTGTTGTAGTGTTGGCCTTACCGCAGGCAAAACCTGTTACGTGAAATAGTTGGCTACCGTGCAGATATTGTTTGTCTTCAAGAGGTACAACCGCATGAGAAATTGCTCATGCTTCCTAAAGCTTTAGTTATTGACTGGAAATGCTATTTAAGTTTCATTAGTATGTTAGGTGGAGTAGTAGAAATATTGGAGGAAATAATAATTGTGAAAAATAGAATTCAATACCTGTTGACTGAAAATGAAGCTGTTTTCCTCATCTATGGTTAAGCTTGGTCATTTTGGATGAAGTTGTACCAATACCAAAGTGGGTCCAAATGTTGAAATATACATTTGATTTGGAATGTTACACATGATATATGTTCTTCTGGCCAAATGCCAATTTCGTCAAGGTTCATTTCTCTTTGAAAGTGATGAATATATTTGCTAATGGACTAGGTATCTTTGGATATTTCTCATACAAATATTTTTTTGGTAAGTCTTTGCTTAAACAATAATTGAATAAACATTTCCAGATATATTTCTATAGATCTGCTTGTTCCATCATCTCATGTTTTTCTAGTTCTTTCTTAAGTAACGATCTCTCCTCCAAGTTGATTAACCTTTAGAAGTGAGATTTTTACACTTCTGAATGCCTGTTAGTAGTTGTATATTTCTGCTTCTGTCTACCATATCCAAATAGTTCATTTGGTAGATGCACCGTTAAAACCTGATATAGCATATTCTTTATTCTATCTTTTTTATTTCAGGTTCGAAGTAATCATTTTGAGGAATTTTTTGCACCTGAGCTGGATAAATATGGATATCAAGCTTTGTTTAAAAGGAAAACAGCAGACGTTGGTTAAAGCATTTATTGACCTGGCCATATCTTTCTATCATTTATGATGCTATTGTTGTATGCAGGTTTTCAGTGGAAATATCAACACTATTGATGGTTGTGCTACTTTCTTCCGCCGAGATAGATTTTCACATGTCAAGAAATATGAGGTTACAAAGTGGACCATATGTAGCATGCTATTAATCCTTTATTGTCATTTTAATCAAAGGCATGCCTGTGTGTAGGTTGAGTTTAACAAAGCCGCACAATCTCTGACAGATGCTGTGGTTCCAACTGCTCAGAAGAAAACTGCCCTAAATCGATTGGTCAAGATCTTGTAATGAATGATTTTTAATTTTGGTTTGACATAAATCTCTACTATAATTTGGTCATTACTTTTGTTACTAGCCAAACTGCTGATAATTTTGTTGTTGAGCCCTCTCTTTTTTCATATAGGATAATGTTGCTCTAATCGTAGTGCTAGAAGCCAAGTTCAGTAACCAGGGTGTTGATAATCCGGGGAAGAGGCAGCTTGTTTAGCATGGTGAAACGAAGAATTCTTTTTGTGATGAAGAGTACAAGGAAGATCATTTGATTGATGAAGTGTCTAAACTCTGAGGCTTGTTATGTTGTCATTAAAGCTCTAGGCCAACTTTGTTCGAGTGCACTTTTGAATGACCCGACCATCTTAAGGGTTACAAGAATAGATTATATTTTTTTTTCTTTGTGTTTGTAAAGGGTACTCAATTTGTGGAAGATAAGTGTATCCAATAGTTGGACTAACTATTCTTGTAATTTAGTTTTATTTTATCATTTTTTGAATTTTAAAAATTAAGGAATTAAATGGATATATTTGCAATTTCATGTACGTTGTTAGTTTTTACATTAAAATTTGAATGTTAACATATTTTATTTTATTTTTTAAAATTAAACTTTAATATATTTAGTCTCCAAGAAAAAAATATAGTATAATAATTTATATTCGTGGTATAAATAAAAATAAATAAATAAAAGTTTTTAGCAACGTTCAGCGAACGTTACCGTAGGTCTTTTTCGCAACGTTTGCTGAACGTTGCCGTTTTCCTTTTTCGCAACGTTCGCTGAACGTTGTCGTTGCTATTTTTCGCAACGTTCAGCGAACGTTGCCGTTACCCTTTTTGCAACGTTCAGCGAACGTTGCGAAAACGTTCCTCTATAGCAACATCACAATCCGCAACATGCGTCCGAACATTGCAAAAACTCTTTGGCAACGTTTTTTGCACGTTGCAAAAAGCTGTTTCTGGTGTAGTGGCTGTCCGGCGAAAAATTGGCAAAACCATGTGGTCGCATGGTTATAAATACATGCGGCCGCATGTCTATTCCCGAGAGCTTCAGGGTTGAATTATTTTGTTCCATGCGATCGCATGTATTTATACCATGCGGTCGCATAGGTATAAACCGGGCCAAAAATCTTTTATTTCCGGAAATCAACCAAATTAACTATGGAAAGTTTTTGGACGCGTTTTTCTCACCCTAAAGTCGACCAGAAGAGGGAGTTCGACCATTCTTCATCTCCTAGACCTCTCAAACATCTCTTGACCTCAAGAACTCCATGGAAGGTTAATCTCTTTGGTGAAGCAAGGAAGGATCTCGATCGGGTTTGGGGATTTTAACACCTTTTCATTCATTTAACGTGCTCTTTATTGTCAAATAATTCTGAAATTTAGATTTCTTATTCTTATGGATATATTTTGAAGTTGGTTTATTTTATATTCGATTTTCATGGATTCAATCACGTTTTCTCCATTGAACAATTGAAGTATTTATTGAATTTCAATTTCAAATCCCTTATCGGTGTGATCCTTTACCATTATATGCTTGATGTATATGATTGTTTTTGGATCTAATTTCAATGGATTAATGTGGAAATATGTTGTGGAAAAAATCTAGGTTTGGTATTATTGTGGAATTAAATTGATCTAGGGTTTCCTTTATAAATTGGTCTTCAAAATGGTTTAATTCTTATTGGATTTTTCACAGTATTAATCATGCTCTTTCTATTGTTTGATCGAATATTTATTAAATCATAATTTCAATTAAACTCAAGATTAGCGTGAGAATTTACTATAAGAGCCTAGAGTTTTGGTAAGATGCATGAATGACTAATGTTGATTGATCCAACCCGAGAGAGTGAATTCAAAAGCTTCACTACCTTAATCTATTGAATTTTAGTTCATAATTTTGAGACCAACTTGTTTGACCAACAACCGAACTTTCCTACAATTTAAAAGGATAGATCACCTATTTTGGAACCTTTGAATAATTTTCCATCTCCCTGTGGATACGACACCCCAAAGCTACACTACAACACCACGTAACACTTTGGGCGTAATCAGTTGCGAAAAGAGCTTTTGCAACGTTTGACGAGTGTTGCAAAAAACATTTTCGGCACGTTCAGTGGTTGTTGCAAAAAAACTTTTTCGCAACAGCCGCTGAATGTTGCGAAAACCCTGAACGTTGCAAAAGCCCTTTTCGCAACACGCACCGATTTTGGATTGTGAAAAAATAATAATTTCATTGCAAATTTGAATCCATACATTTACAATATAGAACAAACTACTCAAATAAGAACAAACTTTCTCTTACTCTTCTTAGAAAAACAAAAATTAATTATATAAAAGGAATTAAGCTAAATGAAGACACTCCTGTGTCCTATCTCGAGTTCCATCACAATCAGTCACTCCGCTGACTAACATTGGTCACAGATACACCTTTGCTCACAAGAGTATCTGCAATCCAACCCCCCAGATTTGTAGAAAAGACCATTGTAAGCCACGGAGAGACAGCAAAAAGTCCCGATTCAGTGAGATTGAGTTTCAACACCTACAACAAATCAGTAACCCAAAATTTTCATTCAATCAATTCTAAAATTTTGAATATGTACTTTACAAAATAAGTCACTATAGTTGTATAGTATTGTTATATATGTCTAAATTCTTGGCAACAAATAAAAGATATTCATAACTCTCTTTAAGCCATTCCGAATTTAGGTTGACTAAAGCACTAAAAGTACTAGAAAATGCTAACATCCAATCTGCACTATATATGCCAATTCCTTGTTAAAGTAGTCCACATAGTGTAAATAAATAAATAAAAACCTGGTGATAGTACGTAGGCATCCATGTAAGAAGAATAAATGTTCCCCAGTTGTGACAAAAATGGGACACTATAAAGGCCCATACAGGTGGTTTTGACAAAATTAACTTCTAGGGGATTTATTTAACTGGTTCCTTCGATACACTGTTGCCAAGAATCAACTTATTTTCTTCAGGCAATAATTCAGGGTCATCAAGAGGTGAATTGCGTGCCTACAATAGGTACTTCTCAATTGTTACACATTTAGGGGATAAATGAGAATCATATGATAATACCCGCACATCATTCAAAATAGAAGTTAATACTAGTTCAGAAAATTCACCTTAGTAGTCCACAAAGCAAACCTTACGGTCCCTAATGAACCAAATGAATAAAAGATAGATCGCCAGCCAAAATTATGGATCAACATCGGTGAAAATGCAAGACTAGTTACAGATCCAAGATACATTCCACTGTAAACAAATGCCAATGATCTACTGCTCTCTGATACTGGAACTCATTTTGATAGTATATTATTCATGGCAGGCATGGCAACACCCTGTAACAGAGAGATATAGCTTACTCCCACAGAAAACAAAATAAATCACTTCACAACTGGTTGACTTTCATGGAAAAAAATCACTATTAGACATCAAAAAACTCGTACATTACTGAAAACTACAGCCCAACTCAACATCAAGACTGCTATATAACAAAAAGAAAAGCAAATGAAGTAGAAATGTGGGTCAAATTTATTAAATGAGGTACTGACCTCACCAATCCTCATGAAAGCACGAACCACAAGTAAGAAAGGCAAACCAACTTATCTGTATCACTATGTTCTTTACAAGTACACATAACTCATCTTATTGCAATTCATCATATTAGACTACTCCTTAGAAAATATACTGTAGGATCTATTACTGTTAAATGCAATGTTAGCATTCTTGAATTGGCTGATATGGTAAGAACTCACCAGCAGAAATATTCAAGCAGACCAATCGAATCCTGAATCGGGGTTTTGTTGTTGCTTGTCATCGGTGGCAGCCAAGGCATCAACCATAGCCTCCTAATCTTCCAAGCAGCCATTATCATCCCCTTCATCTTCCTCACTCATACTTCCAAAACAACATCCAATGCTACTACCACTACTGTTTCGGCTGCTGCTCCCGCTCACAGTAAAATTGGCTCTGGAATCACTACTGCCTAAGACACTGCTGGTGTGGCTAGTGGGGTTGTTCGATGGAGATGATTCGGAATCACTGTAATGATGCAGTTGCTATCCATCCCCATAATTCTCCTGTACCTCTCTCGGCTTATTTCAATGGCTCAGATGCTCTCGTTCTCCATGAGCACTGATGATCCTCTATGTATCCCTTCACCATTCGACTCCTCCTTACAGTTACCCTTATTCTTCACTATAAATGTAAAGATTCCCATCACCACAAAATCATCAAATAATTTTGAAAATCAAAATCTAGTAGTTGTTAGACAGACATCCATATCTAAATAATTTATCCGACCCAATAAAAATCACAGAATTATAAAATCATAAAACCCCTAACACGATAACTTGAAATAAGATTAAAAATGAATATTTACACATCTACACTTGACAAACCTTGAGAAAGTCACTGCTCGCGACGAGCATCAAGCTTGCACTGCTTCAATTTGGCCGATCGATTTGCCTAAAATTCCAATAAATTAAAGAAAAAAGAAATACACAAAAATACTATAAAAACAACAAATTGAACCCAATTAAACAATATGGAAATTGATAAAAGGGAAAATCAGCTTCAATCGAAAGCATGGAGAATCAATACGCATTCAAGAATATAAAAAATTAACACACTGGAAAATTTTAAACACGTTACAAATAAGAAATCTCGAAAATTGATATAAATCAAAATTATAAATAATTTACAGAAGTGCACGATCAAAAAAGAAAACAAATGTAAACACGTATATAAGTTTACCAACATAAAAACATAATGAATATATAAATACCTTCTTTTTCTTGGCCAAATCTTTGGGTTTAGAGGAGGCCATGGGAATGGAAGCGTTGGCGGGAGGCTTCTTCATTTGTTTTCTTTTGGCTGATTCAGAGTCCAAGTCTTTAAACCTTGCTATCTCTGAAGTCTTAAGTTTCTCCAGGTACCGATCTCATCATTCTCATCATCTTCAATAAAATCTCCATCTAAAACACGCCTCTTAGTCATCTAAAACACGCAAAAAAAAATAGAAGGCGGGATGAGAGTGATTATGGAAGTGCGACTGGGACAGGAAATGGGCTGTGTGACGATGGTAGAGATTGAAATTTGAGGTTCCTTTTTCTCCGAATGTTCTCGAAGAGAGAGAGAGAGGGCCGGGCGAGGGGTGGAGGGGCAAACATACAGTAGAAGAGATGAAGTTACTTTTAGGGTTTTGATGAAATATGAAAGGGGTTGTTTGAGCCATATTTTGATATTATTGGGAAAATGAAATTTTGAAGTTTTCAAAGCCAAGTAAAATATTAGGCGGGCAATGAAAATTTAATAGGGAAAAATGAAATTAAATGGAAATTTATTATTTACAATTTGTTTATGATTAGTTTTTTTTATTAAATGAATTAATAATAAACATTTTTTAATCTATAGAATTTTTAGCAACAAATATTCATTATCGCAAAAAGTAGAATATATTGCATCACAAACGCGTTGTTGTAAGAAAGAAAAGTTTGTCGCTATAAGTTTCCCACCAAAAAATATTTTGGCGTTTTGCTTCCCTTGTGCTTTTTGCGACAGTCTTTATTATTTGTCGCGATTTCTCACATTTCACTACAACTTTTTATATCGCCTTATATTTTTTCATATTTATTTTTTTCACCACAATTTTAGCGACAAATTTTAAAAATGTGTCGCGCTAAATCGCTTATTGCAACAACTTTTTGCATGTCGCAAAAAAAATTGTCGCGAAATCACATTTTTGTTGTAGTGATTCATTCGGTTCCCATGTTCTGTACCATAATTAATTTTTTTAATATACAAAGTTACATTAATTCAACCAATGACATGTACAATCTTAGCTCTTACAAAATAACGTAGTCTCATCTTATATGTCTTTTACTTCACTTTTTGTTGAGTTCTTCATAGATTTGATTGTGAAAATCACATGAATAGGACGATAGCGAGCTTACAATAGTTAAGACAAGCACTGCCGAGTTTCAATTCGATTTCTCCAGAAGAAACTGCACTATGATAGAATAACAGATTTGGATAAAACTTAGGTTAATTTGAATAAATTGGGCTTAGACTAAAAATTAGAAATAGGAAAATCATATTTTTAGATTAACAAATTTATTTAGAAAATAATAAAATAACTTGACTTATTTAAAAGAAATAAATCTAAAAAATTAGGAAAATTTGAATCGTATTCGGTTAGAGATGACAATTCGAATTGTTAAAATCGAAAATCTCGGTTAACCGAACCGAATGAATCGAAAAAAAATTGAACCGATGGTTTAATGGGGGTGGTTATGGTTTTGATTTTAATGACCAGGTTCATGGTAGGGCGGGTATGGTATTTAGTGATAGTGCACTGTCCCAAATCGATTACCCGTTATTAAAAAAAAAAAATTAATAGGGCAATTGAGTTTTCCATTATTATTTCCCAAAATTAATTGGACAATTTTGACAATTGAGCTTCCTCAAAATTCTGGCTCAATTAACATTACTAGTAAACCCTTAACCCAGTAAAAATTGAATTGAATGAATTGAAGAACAGTGATGCCAATGTAGAGGTTGTTACTTCTCAAATGTCATTTTCGTTCTAATAATTTAGATAAAAATGATATTTATATTGTTTCCCCATTCGATGTGGGAAAATGATTAGATGCAAATATAGGATTAGAGAAATATATGATAAATGAAATAAATTTGTCGGATCAGTTTGTGAATTGATTTCTTTTATGAAAATTTAAATAAAGTAAAAATTTGTTGCTAGGCTGAGTGATTTAGGTACTATAAATGTACAATTTAGTTCTTTAAAACTAGCACTGTGAAATTCCATTCTTAGTGTGAGTATAGAAAAAGTGATTTGCGAAAATTGATGGAAGATTTGTAGAAGACTCTTTACCGAGAGATTTGTATGATCAAGACTTGACGTAGTAAAGTACTTTGGCAGTTCCATTGCGTGCTGATTAAATTCGAAGATGTAAAATATCGCCTTCTAGTCAAAATAGCAACTTCCATGATACTGCATTAATTAATAGAAAAAAAAACCGTTATTATCATTTTACAGAACAATTCCCTACTAATGACACCTTACTATAGATTCAGCTTTTAGTAGAAAATTTACGATGTCAGCCCCAGTGCTATGCTTAATTCCTGAGTGTTCTTTGTATTGAGTATTGTCCTGCAACTTTTGGTAATCATTGTAGTGTTAGTTGACATGTCAAGAACAAATTTCTACTTCTTTGATTCCTAGGAAGTGCCTGCTAATATTCTTTCCCTTGCACATAAAGTAGACAGGTGCCGGAAAGCCAATATACATAGCCCAGTCCAAAAACTATTACCATTAAAAAATGTATTAAAATCCAGATTGATCTCATTCACTACTACTTTTATACATATGCAAGCGATAGTGTATGTTTTGCCATATTTAACCTGAATAAGTGCATTTAATAATTGCCAATATTTTTATCATCTTGCTGACATGATATATAATTCTTATCGGGTTAATTTCACAAATGGTCACTGAATTTACATCAAAATAACAAAACGGTCACTGAATTACAAAAGTTGTACAGACGGTCACTGAATTTTCTAGTGGTTTCACAAATGCTCACTGGAGGACCAAACTCATTCCCTTCTCAACCCGTCACCTTTGGACCACCATAACTTCGAGGAGTAGCCCAATGCCTTATAAATTGGCCTATATTTACATGTTTAATCGATGTGAGATTATATTCCTTAACATGTCCCCGCAAGATGGTGGCTCGTTTGAGCAGACCAATCTTGAAATCCATATACTCATATTTTTTAGTCTTACAAGGATCGAATCGCTCGTGGCCATCGACCAACCTACTGTCTTGAAATCTTCAATACCCTCTTCACAACCCACCCAACCACTGATCGTAACCTCGTCGAAATTGGCTAGAAAATAGCTCCAAAGTCGGCTACACGCGCACAGCGAACGCGTCGACGCTGAGATCCACGGTGGGAGACCACCACCATTCGATTCTACTCATCAAGGCGAAGAAGAATATATGGGTCATCATCAATTTCCCTCGAATCAACCATTTTTTTTTCGGTGAGTTCGTTGTGCGTGCATAGCCGACTTTGGAGCGATTTTTCGACCAATTTCGACGTGGTTACTACCAGTGGTTGGGTGAGTTGTGAAGAGGGCATTGAGGGCTTCAAGACAGTATGTTGGTCGATAATCAACGTGTCCCGAGATTGGAGTTATGATGGTCCAAAGGTGGCGGGTTGAGAAGGGAATATGTTTGGTCCTCCAGCGACCATTTGTGAAACCACTAAAAAATTCAGTGATTGTTTGTGCAACTTTTGTAATTCAGTGATCGTTTTGTTATTTTGATGTAAATTCAGTGACCATTTGTGAAATTAACCCAATTCTCATCATATACAAGTCCCTATTTCCTCATCTTCAGGACAATTGAGCTTCCCCAAAATTTTGGCCCAATTTTGTTTTTGTTTTTACTTTTTATTGACTTTTCTTCATATATATTTTTTCTTCAATTTGACGGTTGGAGTTTGGATTTATAAAAAATAATTTATTTTAGTGCTTATTAACCAAACTGAATCGAACCGAACCGAACCGACTTACGTTGTTATGGTATGACCAAAAATTTGATGGTGCGGTTATGATTTTGACCAAACTGACCCTGAACCGAACCGTTATCATCCCTATATTTGGTTCTTGATCTAAAATCGAAAATCGAATCGAACCCATCATTTCTCGAGTATTTAATTTAAGAAGAACCTCTAGGTTTGATTCGAATCCGATTCAATTCGATTCGATTCGATTCGATTCGAAAATTTTGTCCAACCATATCTAAGTTGCATTAAGGCCTTTCCAGTAGCCCAGCCCCGTTACACAATTATTACCCAAACTTAAAAATAAAAAGTTCCCTCCTGTTATAAAATAGAGAAGAAGAAGAAGAAAGAATTAAGTCAATAGACTTGTGTGTATTTTATTAATGACCAAAGCCCTATATTTATAGGTAAGAATCAGGGATACAATGGTAATAATTTCTAGGGCTGCAGGGGTGTAATTGTCATTCACTACAAACCCTAATAAACTTTCCTTTTACAACACTCCCCCTTGAATGACACATTACAAAATATCTGTCTCGTTAAAACCTTGTTTGATAAAAACCTAATAGGACAAAAAAATCAAACGAAGGAAAAAGAGTACAGTTATTTTGGAGTATTAAAAATAAATGCTGCCTCATTAAAACCTTGCTAGGAAAACCCAGTGGGATAAAACCTATGCGAAGGAAAAAGAGTACAGCTACTCCCCCTGATGTTGATCACTAAAAATCTTTGAGTCGACGCATTCCAATCCCATGGACTAACTTCTTGAATGTAGATGTTGGCAGTGCTTTTGTGAATAAATCGGCCAAATTGTCACTTGAGCGAATTTGTTGAACATTGATGTCGCCATTCTTCTGAAGTTCGTGTGTATGAAAGAATTTTGGAGAAATATGCTTCGTCCTGCCGCCTTTGATATAGCCTCATTTGAGTTGTGCAATACAAGCTGCATTGTCTTCATACAAAATTGTTGGACTATCTTTTGTTGAAGTTAACCCGCATGATGCTTGGATATGATGGGTCATGTTCCTCAACCATACACATTCTCGTCCTGCTTCATGGATTGCAATAATTTCAGAATGATTTGAGGATGTTGCTGTCAAGGATTGCTTCACAGATCTCCATGATATAGCTGTTCCTCCACGTGTAAACACATATCCTGTTTGTGATTTAGCTTTATGTGGGTCAGATAAATAACCTGCATCTGCATATCCCACTAAAGTAGATCCCGACTTTTGGGAGTAAAATAATCCCAAGTCAATCGTACCCTTTAGGTAACGAAAAATGTGTTTAACACCATTCCAATGTCTTTGACTTGGTGTAGAGCTATATCTTGCAAGGAGATTTACAGAAAAAACTATGTCGGGTCGAGTGCAATTTGCAAGATATGTTAATGCTCCAATTGCACTAAGATATGGTACTTCAGGACCAAGAACCTTTTCCCCATCTTCAAGTGGACGAAATGGGTCCTTTTTTCACATCAAGTGATCGAACAATCATAGGTGATGCCAATGGATGTGCATTATCCATATAAAATCGTTTTAAAACTTTTTCTGTATAAGTAGATTGATGAACAAACAATCCTTCTGAGAAGTGTTCGATTTGCAACCCGAGACAAAATTTGGTTTTTCCTAAATCCTTCATTTCAAATTCATTTTTCAAATAATTAGCAGTTTTGTTGAGCTCTTCAGGAGTTCCAATTAAGTTTAGATCATCAACATAAACTGCGACAATTGCAAATCCAATATTTGTTTTCTTTATGAAAACACATGGGCAGACATCGTTATTTTTATAACCCTCCTTCAACAAATATTCGCTGAGACGATTATACCACATGCGTCCGGATTGTTTCAATCCATATAATGATCTTTGCAATTTAATTGAGAACATGGTTCTCGGGCATGTATTGTTTATTTCTGGCACTTTAAGTCCTTCAGGGACTTTCATATATATGTCACTATCAAGTGAACCATATAAATATGCAGTTACTACATCCATAAGGCGCATATCGAGTTTTTGTGACACAGTCAAACTAATCAAAAATCTAAAAGTGATGGTGTCCATTACGGGAGAATATGTTTCCTCGTAGTCAATTCCTGGTCTTTGTGAGAAACCTTGAGCTACCAGTCGGGCTTTGTATCTTGTAATTTCATTATTTTCATTTCTCTTTCGTACAAAAACCCATTTGTATCCTACAGGGATTACATTTTCAGGTGTTCGAACTACAGGTCCAAACACTTTTCGTTTTTCTAAGGAATTCAATTCCGCCTGTATGGCTTCTTTCCATTTTGGCCAATCATTTCTATTTTGACAGTCTTTAACTGACTGTGGTTCAGGATCCTCATTTTGCATAATATCATGAGCCACATTAAAGGCGAAAATATTGTCTATAACCACATTTTTCCGTTCCCATAATTTATGAGATAACATATAATTTATTGAAATCTCATTATTTTCGGACACTTGTGATTCTTCAGGAACCATATTTTCAATATTTGATTGATCAATCTTTTCTAATGTTACTTCTTCCGAAATTTTTGGTTGGTTTTTCTCTTGTACTTTTCTTTTTCGAGGTACAGAGTCTTTTGAACCAACTGGTCGACCACGCTTCTGGCGTATGTTTGATTCGTTTGCTACAGCAGATTGTCCTGCAGGGACATCAATTTTTTCTGGAATATTTTCTACTGGTATATATGACTTTGTCACTCTTTTCGTATCAACAAATACATCGGGTAATTGATTTGCAACTCTTTGCAAATGAATAATTTTTTCAATCTCTTGCTCACATTGATTACTACGGGGATCAAAGTGAGATAGAGTTATCTCATTCCAAGAAATTTTACCTTGTTTTTCAGAATGTAGTTTTTCCCCTCCCAAAATTGGGAAAGTCATTTCATCAAAATGACAGTCTGCAAAACGTGCAGTAAATAAGTCACCCGTTAAAGGTTCCAGATACCTAATAATGGATGGTGAATCAAAACCCACATAAATCCCAAGTCTTCGTTGGGGACCCATTTTAGTACGTTGTGGGGGTGAAATAGGGACTTGGACAGCACAACCAAAAATCCTTAGGTGAGAAATATCAGGTTCATGACCAAATGCAAGTTGCAAGGGTGAATATTGATAATAGGCAGTTGGTCTAATACGAACCAATGATACAGCATGTAATATGGCATGTCCCCAAACAGAAGCTGGTAGCTTTGTTTTCATAAGTAATGGTCTAGCTATAAGTTGTAGACGTTTAATAAACGACTCTGCTAAACCATTTTGTGTATGGACATGCGCAACCGAATGTTCAATAGTAATCCCAATTGACATACAATAATCATCGAATGCTTGTGATCTGAATTCACCAGCATTGTCAAGACGGATAGTCTTGATTGAGTAATCGGGGAATTGTGCTCGTAATTTTATGATTTGAGCAAGTAGTCTAGCAAATGCTACGTTCCTAGTGGAAAGTAGGCAAACATGTGACCATCTAGTAGAAGAATCAATTAATACCATAAAATAACGAAATGGTCCACATGGTGGGTGTATTGGCCCACATATATCTCCATGAATTCTTTCCAAGAAAGTTGGAGATTCAACATTGACCTTTGTAGTTGAAGGTCTAATGACTAACTTGCCTTGTGAACAAGCTACACATGGATAATCATTAGGCAAAAGAATCTTCTGGTTCTTTAAAGGATGTCCATGTGAGTTGTTTATTATTCGACGCATCATTATAGCTCCTGGATGTCCAAGTCTATCATGCCAAAGTATAAAACTTTTTGGGTCAACGAACTTCTGGTTCGTGACATTATTTGATTCAACCATTTGTATAATACATGCCAGATGGGAGTGCATGAAATTTTTCTTTTATCTGCTTCTTGCCAGATATAAAGAAAATTATGCAAAGATATTCAACACTATTTTCTTGCATCGTCTCAATGTGATATCCATTGCAGCGGATATCTTTAAAACTAAGCAAATTTCTTCTGGATTTGCTAGAGTAAAGTGCATCGTCAATATATAATTTAGTATTATTTGGTAAAATAATACAAGCTCTTCCGGAGCCTTCAACGATATTCGATGCACCAGATATTGTATTAACATTATTTTCTGCTAATGTTAAGTCCAAAAAATATTTTTTGTTTTGAAGAATTGTATGTGTAGTTGCACTATCAATCAAACAAGTATCTTGACAATCCATCATCAATCTATAAATACGACAAAATACATATGTTTTAATAAAAACTTGAATTTAAATTTAAAGAAATATAATTCAATAATATGAAATTGACGATACACAATAAAGTTTTTTTTTTTTTTTTTTTTGTGAAAAATAAAAACATATTTCTAACTAAATTTCTAAAATAAAGTGAAATACTAGAAGCATAGAAAATAAATTAATCTATATCTTCCATCACACCACCCCCAATCAAGTGGTCAATATTTCCATTTGGATCGGCAAAGAAGTCAGAGACATCCAAATGAGTCACATCAATCGGACCATCATAATTAGCGAAATTTGTCTCAACTTTTCCTTTTCCCTTGATTGATTTTTGATAAAGATCCACAAGGTGTTTTGCCGTACGACAGGTACGTGTCCAATGCCCTTTCATTCCACATCTAAAGCAATTTTCTTCATGCACCTTTTTGGGTGTGCTACTTTCGTTTGTTTTGTGCCTTTTGAAATTGTTGCCTTGCTGATGATAACTTTGTTGATTGTTTCGTCCATGATTTATTCCACGTGCACGTCCGCGTCCACGTCCAAATCCGTGTCCACGTCCACGTCCACGTCTTGATATTGCATTTGCTTCAGGAAATGCAGTACCATTTGCTTCAGGCAATGGTATAGAACCAGTTGGACGTAACCCATGATTTTTCATTAGAAGTTCATTATTTTGTTCAGCAATAAGCAGACAAGATATAAGTTCTGAGTACTTTTTGAAACCACGCTCACGATATTGCTGCTGCAGGAGCACATTTGAGGCGTGAAAGGTGGAGAAAGTTTTCTCCAACATATCTCCATCAGTGATTTTTTCTCCACACAAGATCAATTTTGAAGATATTCTAAAGAGTTCAGAATTGTACTCACTTACAGTTTTGAAATCTTGCAAACGAAGGTGCATCCACTCATAGCGGGCTTTTGGGAGGACTATAGTCCTTTGATGATCAAATCTTTCAGTCAATTTTTTCCAAAGAGCATGTGGATCTTTCTCAGTGAGATATTCAATTTTTAATCCATCGTGAAGATGATGGCGAAGGAAGATGAGTGCTTTTGCACGATCCTGCAGGGATTCTTTGTTTCCTTCTTTTATTGTCTCTCCCAAACCCTTTGAGACAAGGTGGATATCGGCATCGAGTACCCATGATAGATAATTTTTGCCAGATATGTCAAGTGCAGCAAACTCAAGTTTTGTGATATTTGCCATTTGATTAACTACACAATGAAAAAAAATACAATTAGTTTCGAAGAATATGGAATAATTGTTTAAGTAGTCAATATTAAAATGACATAAGTGATGTGTTTTCCTTCAGGGATAAACACTAATATAAAATAACATCTTCTTCGAAACATTGTATTTTATTATTGTTCTTCAAGAGCAATATATCAATATTCTTCTGGAATATTAAAAATTATAATTTATGCTCTTCAGGAGCAAATAATATTCTTCTAGAATATTATAAAGTTGTGCTACTTCAGGAGCAATAACATGATAATATATCAATTTATAATAAAATATTTAAAGTTATTAAACTAAAAATATTAATTACATACAAACATGTTATGAATAAAAAAGAAAGTAATGAGTTAAAGGCAAAATAGAAAAAAAAAATTAGCATCCCATTGATAAAGCAAACATATGCAAACAAGTTTCATGTTCCAACGTAATTTAGGAGAAATAGGATAATCATTCATATAAATAATCATTCCTGGCTGGTGCATAAAATTACAAATGGCTGCAATGAAGAAATCTTTGTGCTAACTGTGGTGATTGAAAATAAAAAAAACGGCTGACATAATCAAAATTCATTAATTTCGGTTTGAATTCAACTTTTTTTTTTCAGCAAAGATTAGTTTAATTTGTCGTCAAGTATTTCGACAGAATTAATAGAAAAATCACGAGTTATCAAATTAATTTTGATACACATGATAGATGATTAAAAAAAAAATTATTACCTTCTCTAAACTATGAAAAATTGATTAGAGTTTCGTGCTGATAACGTGTTATAAAATAGAGAAGAAGAAGAAGAAAGAATTAAGTCAATAGACTTGTGTGTATTTTATTAATGACCAAAGCCCTATATTTATAGGTAAGAATCAGGGATACAATGGTAATAATTTCTAGGACTGCAGGGGTGTAATTATCATTCACTACAAACCCTAATAAACTTTCCTTTTACAACACCTCCCAATTTTTACCCATTATTTTTAATTTTTAATCATCCCGCTCATCTTCATACCAAAAAGCTAAAAAATTCTAACTTGCCACGTCATCGATCATCGTAACACTCGAAGCCTCATCTTGACCGTCCATAGACGTTAATCAACGGCAATAATATACCTCACAACTCTTCCCCGGATCAATCCCTCACTTCCTAAATCCCCCATCACGCTTAAATAACCCCGCCCTGTTCTCCATTCTCATCTCACCACTATCATCTCTTCGTTTCTAAGGTTTGTGTACAATTTGTTGGTTTTATAAAGTCCCAATTTTTTATTAGTTCTGTATTGATTAGTCTGTCTTTCGAAAATTTCAATTGCAGAGAAACTACTAAGTCTTGAATTCACAATGTCCGGCCGTGGTAAGGGAGGCAAGGGATTGGGCAAAGGCGGAGCAAAGAGGCACAGAAAAGTCCTCCGTGATAACATCCAGGGTATAACAAAGCCCGCCATTCGCCGGCTGGCCAGAAGGGGTGGCGTTAAGCGCATTTCTGGGTTAATCTATGAAGAAACTCGTGGGGTTCTCAAGATTTTCTTGGAAAATGTGATCCGTGATGCTGTCACCTACACTGAGCACGCTAGAAGAAAGACTGTGACGGCCATGGATGTTGTTTATGCTTTGAAGAGGCAAGGCAGAACTCTTTATGGCTTTGGTGGGTAGAGGATTTGTTATGGACTTTTGTTCCTTGTTAAGCAAAAGTCTTGCTGTCAAGAAAAGAAGAAAACAATCTAAATCTTTTAGGTTTTGATCTTTGTTTTTAGCGCAATTACTGTTCTATTATGTTAGTAGTCATATTGGGTGCTGTGGGATGTACATTTCTCTGAATTCTGGTAATGAAATGAATTTGTTGTTTGATATGACTACTAGTTTTTCTTTTCTGTGCTCTAAATAAGCCTCCTATAATCATTGCCAAACCCAGCTCTTATGGCCTACTTCGGTGTTTTGGCGTACTGATTATGAGTCTTTTTAAAGTGCCAGTTTCTTCAACTCCTCATTTTTAGGGAAAGATGCTACAGCAACTGAATCTACGAACTTACCATACAAGAAGGCTTTACGAAGGAAGGATAGTTAAAATTTTTGATTCATCAATTCATCCCATACAAGAAGGCTTTACGAATAATGTATGCCTGGAATTTCATATCAATCTTTATTTTTACTCAGACTTGTGCTTAGAGTATCTCCTTGCATTCGAGTTTCTGACGCCACTAGTACACCGACCCACAAACTTGAGAAACTCGTCGATTATAATGACTGGCAACACAACAATTAGTTCTAATCCCCACTCATTCAGGCTCAGAGGTACTAGGCCAAATACTTGAGCAAGGAAATGCACTTATAGGATCAAGAAGTGCAAGCCAAATGAGACTGACATAGCCAAAAGGAGCCATGGGTTGACCCAAGGAGGCATCGATAAGAGACTCCGGGAGAGAGCATTTAGGGAATTAAACATCTCGATAGCAACTAATACAGAGAGCGAGAGAGTCATGGCCTTGATTTTCCCAGTTTGGAAGTAGTCGCATGGATTTGCATCAAATGTGAACACTTGTGCTCCAGCTATGAAAGGAGAAACGGAGAAGTTCGTCCAGTGTGACATTGACCCCAGTTGGCAAGCTGGGAATAAGTGACAAGGCCGTGACCATCTCCACTGAGGTCAATGCCAAAGAAAGAGGCATGAGTATACCAGATAACGAATATTCCAACAGTTGCTATACCAACATAAGATCCAATCACCTGCATAAACGTTTAAGATTAAATACGTATCCAATCAAATTTGGATAAGCTTAAAAGTAACTTAAAAACTTACATTTTAAAGTAAATTTTTGTGTCTAAATATATTTGGATGTGGTGTTTTTCTTGTAATAAGTGAAAAAGTGCAGTTCAAACAAACACGCATAGGAGTTTCAATTCAAAGGAGAGGTGAAAAGAATCAAGCTTACCTGATACTGAAAGAGAATCCATGCACTGATCAATGAGTCATCGCTTCTTCGTGGCGGTTTCTTCATTATATCCTTGTCTGGTGGATTGAATCCCAGAGCTGTGGCTGGCGGTCCATCGGTAACCAGGGTAACCCACAGAAGCTGAATTGGGATCAGACCCTCAGGGATACCTAAAGCAGCTGTAAGGAATATTGAGGCAACCAGCGGCGAATCCAGCATAAAAGTTCAGCTAGAGCGGAAGTTGACTTTGACCGTTAACCGTTGGCCGTCGACAATCACCCGATCTGCTCGGTCGTTTATGAAAATTCGATTATATAATATAAAAAATTATTGAATATATATATATATATGTATATGTAAATTATATATATGTAAATGCACAAAACGTAAAAATTATAAACGTATGAAAATATAGTTCAGTCCAATTTCACAATTACAATATCCAATATATCAATTCCAATATCCAATATCCAAAATATCCAATTTAATTTTCAATTAGAATTGATTTCACAATTTCAATATCCAATTTCACAATTACAATATCCAATATATCAATTCTAATATCCAATATCCAAAATACTCAATTTAATTTTCAATTAGAATTGATAAACAATTTCACAATTACAATATCCAATGTCACAATTTCACAATTACAATATCTAATATATCAATTCCAATATGCAATATCCAAAATGCCCAATTTAATTTTCAATTAGAATTGATAAACAATTTCACAATTACAGTATCCAATGTCACAATTCCAATATCAAATATCTCACAAAGGCAACAAGTAGAGAATCAATGTCTCTCACACAGTCACACGGCACATCCCAGTCACAAACGCACACATTCAAAACTCAGTCAATGAGTCACAGACTCACAAGTCACAAACATGAAAAAGGCACAAACAGAGTTACAGTGCCTCCTTCTCAATCTCACAGACTCACACACATAGTCATACGCGCAGCGCAGTCACACAACCAGGCACCAGCGGCGAACAAATCACAGAAAGACATCGAACTTACCTCCTAAGTTGAAGTCATGGCGATTCTGGCGAGTTGGCATTCCTCTGTAAATGTGCCTAAATTTCCAAGTCTCCCCATGAACATCCTTTGCCAAAATGGTCTGAACGGGAGGGTCAGAGGAATAGTCTAGTCGAGGAAAAATCGTCTCCGCACAATACCTCGGTACAGAAAATCCCCCACCATTATTTGCGTCAGATTATGTTAACGTCTTAGCAAATGAAGAGGGTTTATCAGGATTATCCGAACCATTCATCCCAACAACCCCACTTTCATCAAAATCAGCTTCATTCCCATTGACAGGAACCAATCGCATTTTCGTAAAACCTCGTCAGTCTCAGGATCAGCCATGAATTTAATTGTAGAAACCCTACAAGGTATATAAGCCGGAACTCTAGGACAGCTCCTAAAATCTACATTTCTTGAGGCGTGCTCGGTGTGCCCCTGTGGGAAGTAAAACACTTTCGAATTCACCAGAGGCATTTGAACCATACTACCAGCAATGGCGATTGCACAGTCCTCTTCTCCTCCTCAATCGACTGCTCTGGGTTAGGAACTTATGACTTAGGTTTGCAATTGGGATTTGGGGGGGGGGAATGAAATTGGTTTGGGTTGGGGTTTGGGGATGAAATTGGGCCTGGTAGACAGCTGGACTCAACCCTTCAATGGCCCAATTTTTTTTTTAAAAAACCCACAACCCGTCCACCACCAGGAGCTTCGTCCCCAGAAGCCAGAAACCAGAGTCTTCCATCTCCTCCGATCGTTCTCCCTCTGTTCCCCGGCCACCGGCGCTCCAGAGAAGCCCAAAATTCCAGCGAATCCGGCTAGAGCGGCCGCTCTAGCTCGCCACTAGCTAGATCCGTCCCTGGAGGCAACCTCACCGATGTTGGAGGAAATCATGTATCTGCAACAAGAAGATAACTTTTGAATCTCATTTATAAGTTTACCTTTTTGCATAATCCCAAACCCACCATGCGTAACGTGTTGAAAAAACTTTGAAAACATTCTTCCTTATTGGATAGATTACTGGAGCAGTTAACTGCAATTTAATCCTATTATGGCATCTTCTAGCTACAGGTTTGAATGATCAGAAAAACTCTAGTAGAAATTAATATGTTGCAAAAATTTAGCGCCGTCTTTGCTCAGATTCTCTTGTACAAAACCATGTACTACTTTAGCCCTTAAACCGATGGACTTAAAAGGAAATAAACATCTAGACAAGAGTGTACTGGTCATACCATGGTCTGGATTGCATGCAATTAACAGCTTTCATTAAGCTATTTTTTACTGTATGCAATATTTCATATGCTTTCAGTCAATGGCAATCAAGTTGAGATCCTTAATTGTGCACTAACATGCTACCGTGCATGAAGGTAGCATAATTACACTAAGCCTATACTAAACCTGAGGTCAGGGCAAGGCCATTATGCCATGATAAAAAGTAGCAACTCATATATAAGACAGCACATACACAAGCCCATCATATGGGTATATGACGAGTTATTGACAATAATTTGAACTCCCATGGGATTTGTCGTATCCTGGGATGGGTTAGTTGAACTAGTTCTCCATTTATGGTACAATAACATGTTTTAAGATAATGTCACAAAATTGACCCTAGGTATACAACAAGAACCTTGCTTGCTGTACAACAAGACTTACAGCCCCCTCACATGAGGGGGCCCCACAATCAACATAGGGTCCCCTCATGTGAGGGGGCTGTAAATTTGTACAGCACTTAGGGTCTCCGTAGATTCAATTTTCAGTAATTTGTTAATCACAAGGAGTTGTGATTGTGAGATACAAATTATATTTGATTGAATCTTAAACAATCCATGGTCGTAAGTAAAAATGAGATACGGATATTGTTATTACGGATAGACCATCACATGTGGCTTTTCTTACTTATGAAGTAAGTAGCTGATCTCACAAGTTAAAGTGTAGTGACACTTAAATGAACACGTGAATGTTTTGTTATAGAACAAAACATTGGAGACCCGTTGGGGAGATTCCACATGGATAGCTATCTGAATGTCAGTGGTTAATCTCCAATGTTCGATAGTGGAATTGATCCTTCGACTTGAGGTCATCATAATACCTTATGTGGGGACAATCATACTTTGGTGATACTGGACGTTGCTCTGTCAAGGGCCGCTAATACGGTGTCGTTCAGGTATGTCAAGAATCATATGAATGTTGTAAATGATCAGTAGATGATTCGTCACTCTTAGATAGTAAGAGTTTATCATCTACATTTCATCCAATCAAGTTGATAATGAAATCCTTGACCAAGGTGTACACATAAGTCGAAAAGGAGTTTTCGACTTACATTGATTTAATAGTGGAATGAAAGATATGATCGATAATCGAGATTGACACATATCCATATCTCGTAATTGATCGGATCATATTGACAAAAGGATTATAGTTTCATAATAAATGAACGAGTTTGATTTTGTCATACTACATGACATTTCCCATCACATGTATTACCCTGACACATTGCTAGATGTCAATCTGGGACGACAGATGTGAATTAGTATTAAATCAAAAGAGTGTTTTTGTTTATTGATTTTGATTGGATCAAAATAATAATTCACGTCGTTAAACATCATGATTGAGAACCTAATGGGTCACACACAAAATGAGAATTAAAAGAAGAGAGTTACCAATTAATTAATTGACAACCGTTGGATAATTAATTAATTGGGTTACTTATTAATAGCCCGAATTAATTAATAAGATTAATTAATTCATGGACCGGATTTAATTAATTGAATTAATTAAATACTGGACCAGGTTAAGTTTAAGGGACGGGCTAAGCCTGTTTGGGCTTATATAAATAAGTTGCTAGGGTTTTAAAGTTGTAGGGTTTTCCATTATTCTTCTTGCTAGCAAAAGAAATAAAATCCTGGTTTTTCTCTCTCAATATTGTTTTCTATGTGGATACTATTGGAGGCTGGACAATTGGATAACTGTGGGAGACGGATCAGGATTGCTGGAGTAGAAAGAACAACAAAGGAGTTTGCAGATTTCACAAAAGGTAAAATCTATATCACAGTTTCTATCTAAACACAAAGCAGATCCTTCGTGGGAATTGAAAATTGTTATTTTTCCGCTGTGCATGTTAAGTAAATTCCCAACAATCCCAATATCAGCCAATTTCAAGGCAGGTACATCGTTCACTCCATCCCCAGTCATTGCTACCACTTCACCTGACTCCTTAAGCAACCTCACTATCTCTTGTTTATGCCATGGTTCAGCCCAAGAGAAGAGAAGCCCTGCACCTTGTTTTAGATGTGTTGCTTTCTCACTGCCAGGAAGCTTCATAAATTCCTTTCCTGTCAAGCTTCTTGAACTGATGTCCTCATGGCGCCCAAAGACACCTATTTCATGACAAATAGATTCAACAGTATTCTTGTTATCTCTGTAATTATCATAACACGAATGCCAGCTGTTCTGCAATCCTCGATTGCTTGAGGGACCTCTTTGCGAGGAGGATCCTTTAAATAATTAACATAAAAACAAGCAATTTAGTTATTATCTTGTTACTAACAAAAGCAAGAAATGGAATATAATAGTAGGAAGTCGAAATGAAAGAGGTACTTAAAGAACCGAAGCTTGCAGACTCACTCTCAAACCAGCCAAGCCAACAAAAATTAGATTGCTCTCAATTGAAGAATAATTTATAGGATTGAGTAAGAGCTCATGAGCTGGATGGTCTTCATCACCATTATATATAGCAAATTCCTTCAGATCCTCCTTGTATGCAAAACCCAAAACTTGTAATGCACTAGTTGACATTTCACGGAGGCTTTCCAAAATAGTTTCTCTTGAATTTTGACTTAATTCTACAGCAGAGCCATCAAGCAATTGCAAGAAAGAGCTTCTTTCCAATAAATTCTCTACTGCACCCAGCCATAATGTATTAAATGATTTGTTGAAATCTTTTAGAAGTTAAAAAAAAAAAAGAGGAAGAAGATAAAGAGTTTGAAGATGCAGAAAATTCATAATACGCAAACAAGTAATACAGATAACATTGACCAGTGTAATGAAGAAGTCTGATTGAAGCATCTCAAAATATCACTCAGTGAAAGCCATATTCAGTGATCCTTTCTTTTGCAGAACCAACTACAGAAACAATATGTGGCTGTGTTAAAGAAGAATAAAGGAAACACAGATTGCACCTTCACAAGCAGGCATTTTTTCCCTGACCTCAAACACGAGATAACTCCCATGGATTTTCTATCTCGATCAAACTCAAGGGTGGAAATCCGCTGTTCAATTCTATTCCACATGTGGCAGCAACTTGGATGCATCAAAATAAACAGGTTTTGTCTACATGAGCTGTCAATTATTGAATTGATTTTGTAATGATTTCTAGGAATCTGTTAGTTGACCAATCTTGTATCTGAGTATAGACATAATTTATTTCCTTTTTTTTAGGATGTAATTACTGCCATATATTGTCTCTGATTTGGAGAAGAATATACACAGAATTATTTAGCATTGAAACTTTTGTTTAACATGGTATCAGAGTAGGTTCACCTCCAAGAGAATCTGTGTTAACAACTGATTTTTTCTTTCTTTTCTCTCGAAATTCGTATTTGTATTCGTATTCTGAATATACACTGTTGTTGAGAATTCTATGGCTTCTACCACAGGCGTAGCAACAGATCTTATCCCACCACCAGTACCACAAGTGGTTGTTCATCAAGACAACTCGGCATTTCCAACCGGAATCACTCTAGATGAGACCAACTACTCATTATGGTCTCAACTCATGGAGATGCGGATTGGTGCTCGCAACAAAGTTGGTTATCTTACTGGAGAAACGAAGAAACCAGCACCTGGAGATCCTAATCTTGGAGCATGGATTACTGAAAATCACAGAGTCAAAAGTTGGTTGATTGATTCAATGAGTCCACCGCTCATGCAACGATTCATTCGTCTCCCTACAGCCAAAGATATATGGGAAGCTGTATCGAAAACAACGGAACTGACGAAACCTGTATTTTTGAGCTGAATCAGAGATCTTTCTGTACCAAACAGAATGGGCGACCATTACCAACCTATTACAATGAACTGGTTGCTATTTTCCAGGAAATCGATCACAGGACTACCTCTCAAGCAGGAACAATCGAAGGGGTGTTACAGCTGCATTCTGCAATGGCTAGGCTTCGAGTTCATATTTTTCTAAGTGGACTTGACTTAGAGTTTGATCAGGTTCATGGAGAAATATTGCGAAAAGATCTGAAGCTTGATTTGGAAAGCACATACACTTATATTAGAAAGGAATACCAGCAGAGACAAACAATGGGAGGCTCTCATCCAATTTCTGAGAACTTCGCCATGCTAGCTAGTCAAAATCGATATGGACCTTCGAAAAATCGGGGCAATCAATTATCTAGCAAGGTTAACAATCTGGTGTGCACTCATTGCGGAGAAAAAGGTCACTCACAACAACGTTGCTATGAAATCATTGGCTATCCCGAGTGGTGGGATTTCTCAAAGAAGCCCCGTAAGACAATGGCTGGGAAGGCTATGGTGACAGCAACAAAGGATGAAGAACGGCCACCACCTACAACAAATGTTGCTCACCCAGGTATTATCGGTAAGGCATCTGTATTTTCTGTAACTTCTAAGAATAGAGCTTGGATTATTGACATTGGTGCATCTGATCATATGTCTAGAGATTCTGGCCAATTACTATCCGTTCTTCCATCTTCTCAATCCATTATTTCACACTACAAATGGTAGTATTTCTCTTATTATTGGGGAATGGTCTGTTACATTAACTAACACTCTTACATTGGATACTGTTCTTGTTGTTCCATCTCTTGAATACAATCTCTTGTCTGTTAGCCAAATTACCTCCACACTTGCTTGCACTGTAACTTTTTGGCCCACTTTTTGTGTCTTTCAGGACATACTAACTCGGAAGATTCTTGGTTATGGTGTTAGATGGGGTAAACTCTATTACTTGGAATTGTCAGAAAATGAGGGAAAAAATATCAGTCAGGCAAATCAAGCTACTAATGAAGACAGAACTCGGGCAAAAGTTTGGTTATGGCACCGGAGATTAGGACACCTTTCTTTTGGTTATCTTAAAAAATTACTACCACATCTTTTTTCAACTCTAAATGATTTAGTTTTTCATTGTGACATTTGTGAGATGGCTAAGAGCCATCGTACCTCCTATTTACCAAGTTTGAATAAAAGTTTAGAACCTTTTGTGGTGATTCATCTGATGTTTGAGGTCCTGCAAAAATTAATTCCCTTTCTAAAGCTCGTTATTTTGTAACATTTATTGATGAATGTACTAGAATGATTTAGGTGTCTTTACTTATCAAAAAAAGTGATGTGTGTCTGGCCTTTCAAACATTTCACAAAATGGTAGGTACTCAATATCAAAAGCAAAGTCGTGTACTCCAATCTAACAATGGTACTGAGTATATGGATGCCAAACGCTGTGTTTTCATTGGCTATTCTGAATTTCAAAAAGGTTATAGGTGCTATGATCCACAAACCCAAAAGTTACATGTGACTTTGGATGCCTCTTTTCATGAATTAGAGCCTTATTATTCAGGGGAAGTCTCTGACCATTCCCTCCACGGGGAGAGTTCTAGTGAAGAGAATGTTCAACAACAAAATGGATGAGGAGGTGAATTTATAGAACTAGAAGACATAGTTGAAAAGCTTCAAAATCGTGATAGAAATGAGGTTCAACAAGAGTGTGATCTCCCCAATTTTATGGACATGTCACCACCATTAACTGAAAAATTAATTGAGAGTGTTCCTCCTCAGGTAAGTTCAAATCCAATGTCGAATGAGTTTAATGAAATACCTGTTCCTGCGGAAAATATAGATCCTAAATATCCACAAAGGTCAAATAGAGGAATTCCAGATAAACAATATGAACCTAATCCCAAAGCCAAAAACAATTACCCAATTGGTAACTATATGTCATCTCATAGGTTGTCTGAATCATATGCACTTACTGTTAATCAATTATCCAATATATCTATTCCTAGTAGTGTACAGGATGCTTTGGAAGATCCCAAATGGACTAAGGCAATGAATGAAGAGATGGCAGCTCTACAAAAAAATGCCACTTGGGAAATTGTGTCACTACCTAAAGAAAAGAAAACAATTGGATGTAGATGGGTGTTCACGGTGAAACTCAAAGCATATGGAAGTATTGACAAGTATAAAGCGAGACAAGTGGCAAATGGATATACATAAAGGTATGGAATAGACTACCAAGATACTTTTGCGCCAGTAGCCAAGATAAATACCATTCGCATTATTTTCTCTATAGCAGCAAATCGAGATTGGCCCTTGAAACAATTCGATGTTAAAAATGCTTTTCTCAACGGAGACTTAGAAGAAGAAATTTACATGGAGCTACCTCCTGGTGTCAAACGTAGTTCCATGCATGGAAATGAAGTATGTAAGCTGAAGAAGTCCTTATACGGACTAAAACAGTCTCCTAGGGCGTGGTTTGAGAGACTTTCAGCGACAATGAGGGCAACTAGTTATAAACAGAGTAACTCAGACCATACTTTGTTTATAAAACACAAAGAAGGAAAGGTAACAGTGTTGATAGTGTATCTCGACGATATGGTATTAACATGAGATGATTTGTCTGAAATGAAGGCACTACAAGAACATTTGGCTGCTGAGTTCGAAATGAAGGATCTTGGGCAGCTTAAATATTTCTTGGGGATTGAGGTGGCAAGATCAAAACATGGAATTTTTCTTTCACAACGAAAATACGTGTTAGATCTTCTCGCTGAAACTGGAATGCTTGATTGCAAACCAGCAGAAACACTTATAGAGATGAATCACAAGCTTGGGATTCTACCAAATCAAACTCCAACTGATAAGGGTCGTTACCAACGGCTAGTTGGGAGGTTAATCTACTTATCACACACAAGGCCAGACATAGCATATGTCGTAAGCGTTGTAAGTCAATTCATACATACGCCAAGTGAAGAACATATGGATGCAGTCTATCGAATTTTGAGATATTTGAAGTGTGCTCCAGGGAAAGGTTTATTGTTCTCAAAAAATGATGTCTCAAACATTAAAGGATACACGGACTCCGATTGGGCAGGTGACCAAATAACTATAAGATCAACGTCAGGTTATTTTACATTTGTTGAAGGCAATCTCGTCACTTGGAGAAGCAAGAAGCAAGAAGCAGAAGGTTGTGGCAAGATCAAGCGCTGATGCTGAATTTCGAGGAATGACCCAAAGTATGTGTGAGATGTTATGGATCACGAACATACTTAAAGATTTGGGGATTGATTATGCAAAACCCATGAATCTTAACTGTGATAATAGAGCAGCCATAGAAATTGCCCAGAACCCTGTACAACATGATCACACAAAACATGTTGAAGTAGATCATCATTTCATCAAGGAGAAGCTTGACGAGAGAACTATACAATTTCCATTTGTCCAATCCGAAAAACAGTTGGCTGATATACTCACAAAAGAGTATCAGCAAGGGTGTTTCATGACATAATTGGCAAGTTGGGCATGATAGATATCCATGCTCAAACTTGAGGGGGAGTGTCTACATGAGCTGTCAATTATTGAATTGATTTTGTAATGATTTCTAGGAATCTGTTAGTTGACCAATCCTGTATCAAAGTATAGACATAATTTGTTTCCTTTTTTTAGGATGTAATTACTGTCATATATTGCCTCTGATTTGGAAAAGAATATACACAGAATTATTTAGCATTGAAACTTTTGTTTAACAGGTTTACATCAGCATACTCGTATGATTTGTATAAAAATTTCAACAAGATACGGCAACTTACTCGTTACACCATCATAACCGGAGGAGGCACCTGAATGTAATCCAATTGGAAGGCCAATTTTCTGAACCAGAACCTGAGCATTAAACAATCAAGTCAAGAATCTATTTTTAATTGAAGCAAAAATCATTCAAGATATGTTTGTAGAGGCATCAAGCTTCCATCATCCGTGAACAAATTATCCAAGAGGTACAAAAACAAGTGAATCCAAAGGAAATGGCCATGAAAAAGGACTGAATACTGCCCAGAACAAGCAATGAAACTAACCCTGTCATCCTTAATCCTTAGGGCCTAGAGTCTAATTTCATTCATCAGACATAAGCAATTTTCCAATTCGAGCAACATGCATGAAGCTTTATTGGCATGTTTTATTTCCTTGCATGAACATAAAAAAGAACGGAAATCCGCATAGTGATGTTTTACTTATAAAAATGCTGACTAAGTCATGTGCAGAATGCAGAATAAATGTGTTATACTCTCTGTATGTTAAGAAATATAAATTGTATTATTATGGTCTTGTGAATATTACAATGTAAGAGATCCTATTTATAGGGTTACAAATAACTGTAGAAGGAAATAAATATAAAAAGAAAGATTACACAATAATCTACTATGAAAAATAATCCTACACTAAAAGGAAATACTATAATGAAAATTACTCCATATTATTTTCTATATTCCAATACGCTCCCTCAAGTTGGAGCATGGAGATTACGAATACCCAACTTGTCATTACGAGCCAGCTGTGCTGTCAAGTCATCATCTTCAAAGAACCCAGAAAACGAATGACGCTAACAATTTTTTCTTTTGTTTTGTTTAAGAAAACCCCGAATTTTCAAGGGCAGGGGAAGGGCCGATAAAGTTCAAGGTATCGACCCTTCAAAGTTTTAAAAACCTCTAGTTAGTTTAAGAGGCATGGGGAGTGCCGGTAAAATTTAAAGTACCGACCCTCCAAAGTTTTAAAAAATCTCTAGGTAATTTAAGAGGCAGGGGGAGAGCCGATAAAATTCAAGGTACCGACCCTTCAAAGTTTTAAAAAAAACCTCTAGTTTGTTTAAGAGGTAGGGGAAGTGCCGGTAAAAATCAAGGTACCGACCCACCAATTTTTGTTTAACATAAAAAAACCTCTAGGTAGTTTAAGAGGCAGGGGGAGTGCCAGTAAAATTAAAGGTACTGACTCTCCAAATAAAGTAGAATTAAATTCCCAAAAAAAGGGAAAAAACAAATTTTTTTTTTATACCTCATATGATTTTGAAATAAGTTTGCTTACTGCATCAGATGATTTGGTTTCTTCACAACAATCTTCGTTATTTGCAGTAATCGTTGAATCAGCATCTGAATCTAAATTGCGCCACCTAGTTAATGTCTTCTTTGATCTTTGTGCCAATACCATAGAAAAGTGAAGAAGAGTTTTGTGGCCGTTGTGGAGGATCAGAAGATTAATAAAAAAAACAATTTTCGTTTTTTTTTTATTCAAATTTTTTTTTTTTTTTTTTTTTTTTGTGCAAGTTTAACCCAAGACCAAGTTAAATCTGCTCTGATACCATGTTAAGAAATATAAATTGTATTATTATGGTCTTGTGAATATTACAATGTAAGAGATCCTATTTATAGGGTTACAAATAACTGTAGAAGGAAATAAATATAAAAAGAAAGATTACACAATAATCTACTATGAAAAATAATCCTACACTAAAAGGAAATACTATAATGAAAATTACTCCATATTATTTTCTATATTCCAATACTGTACCTTCAATGCAGCCTCAGTGGGCATTCCATTGGCAACATGGTGATGTTCAGACGACCAATTTTGTATATTCCCGTCAAAAGGATTATAAGTGGTCCCTTCCACATTGAATGATCGAAGTGCATTTGCCTTGGAACCCATGGCAACTAGCTTAGCCACTGCCATCTGGTTGGTAGTCAAAGTACCAGTCTTATCTGAACAAATCACAGTCGTACAACCAAGAGTTTCAACACTCGACAACTTTCGAACAATTCTTAAGAAAAACCTTTTTGAGGCCTTCTATAAAAAAAAAAAAAAAAAATTGAAGTCACACGTTTTTCTTAATGAGAGAGAACATAGACATGGCTAAAGAAAAATTGCACTTAGTTTTCTTCAATGCTGCTTGAAGATCATAGTTATTACGCAAAAATAGAATCCACTAGTAGAGTTGGCGTGAAAATAAGGATGTCGATCTTATTAAGATTTGTGGAAAACTTCAAATATATTAGTAGGAGTGACAAAAAATCTAAATCTCAGCGTGATTCTATTCCTCTAATGAAATAATGCAATATAACGAATTTATTGTCCACTAATTTATATTCAAAAAATAATTTTTCCAATAAGTAAAATGTTGGATAGAGTTTCCACATAATGAATGAAAGGAATAAAGCAGAAATTGAAATGGCCGAGGCAAGACTTCAATTCTTCTTCCGTAAGACGATAATACCCTCTGACGATTTTTCAGCATTCCTCTCTCAAGATACAACAATCTCGACTTGTAATAATATCATTCCAAATTATAAGATCTAACGAACTTACTAATGTTTTGATATCTCTAAATCGAAAGATGACTAAGAATGCAAGAAAAGAATATTTGGGATTGAAATGTAAAATTCGAAATAGTACAGGAAGGAATAATTTTATTTTTGTTTTAGTAGGAGAAAATTGAATTGATTTTGGAATGAAAGAAATTCAACATATAGGTTAATTTATAAAAAAAGTTGAAAGGCTGCGTCCAAAAAACACAACTGTTGAGTTGTCTTAAACAGACACAACATATTTGGACAAATAACAATTGTTTAAACAGACATTATAATATATCATATAAAATATGTGGTTAAAATTAATTATTGACTTTAACTTATATTAAAATATAAATTTTAATTTCTACCAAACAATGGGTAAATATAATATTTAATTTAATAATAAATAATATAATTAAAATATTAGTTTACAAAAAAAATATATCAACTTGGGCTATGTACAAGCCCAATCACACGAGTGTAGGCTTTCACCCAAACTACTAGCATGCATATCCTCTTCTTTTCAAAAACTATTAGTACCCCTTGAGATCCAAACTCATGTCAAACTTGAGCTATGTAATGTAATTTTTATTCTTCTCGTTTTACTCCGTGTGGCACATTTCTAATTTCTTACCAATTTTTACTCCCAATATATATATTTTTTTTTAACTTCAAGTGCCATATTTTGGCCTCAATTTTTCATTAATCCAAAATTAGCTTTGAGGAAATAAATATACTACGTTGATCTGCTCACGAAATATAACATACTTGGCCAAAGAAATCTTTCATTCGACTATCAAGACCCACTCAAATAATTGGTCAAAAGTTGGTTTAAAATCAATTTTCCAATAATTTCTTTGTAGAAACTGTAGTACTCGTGGATAAACCAACACGACAACGTGCTCCCTCTAAAACGGGCTCCTCAAACTCAATGCGGATGCAATAGGAATAGAGTAAGGGCAGGGTCGAAACTGCATAGAGGCAGATGAGGTCATCGCCTCAAGCCCAAAATATGAGAGGGCTTTTTTTGGCCCAAATATTTTTTTTATTAAATAAACACTGTAATCTGTAAAAGGAAAATCTTGTTTTCCCTTCTTAGGGGACTTAATTTACGAAATTCGTTTCAGGTCCCAAAAATCACAAGACCACCTCTGAGTAAAGGTGAACGAACAACAATTGTTACCTCAGAGAAAGCCTACAATTTGTGAAGTAACCATCTCTAAATATTAGTTGTGCGGAAAGTGATGCCCTGAGAGTGATACAAGATATTAAAAATTGAGATCCCAACTAAAGACTCATTTTGCATGACTTTTAATAGTTAAAATGAACTTTTTAGACTTAAAACTGCTTTTTAATATATTTGGTTAATTTTATAAATGTGCTACTTTTAAAAAAAGTTGGTACAATGTTATTTCCTTTAAAATACAGTTTCAAAATAGAAAATTCTTTTAAAAATTAGTTCCCAACAAAAATTAAGATAATTTTCTCAAGATGAAAATGAAAAAATTATGCCAAACGAACCCTTAATTACTTTACGAATCAAGGTAGGTGTAGTTCTCTTCATCCCGTATTCTAGGAATAAAGCAATCCACAATCTAGCGTTGACAGCTACGTTTTTATCAAGAGAGGTGTGAATGGCTTGATTCATACATATTTTACTTTTAGCCCTTTTTGCACAATGATATAGTATAATAAAAATTCTATATGCCCTTTGTGCACTATGTAATTTTGATATTTGCAATATTAAATATTGGACGGAAGCTAATGAAACCATAACACCATCAAAATGATACCATTCCACTCTCAGTGTAAAGGGATTTGTCCATAATTGATAGGCAATCAAGGATATTAAAGAAACCAACTCCGGGTCCATAATGATGTTTCAAATGTCTAATCAATATGCCCCTGCTTCTTTAGAAATACAATAGCATGTAATATAGACATAATGGACGGTGGTTTAGTTTCAACACCATCAAATCGAACTTACCTGGTTTTGAGGCCTGAGAAATGGTTTTCACCAATTCAGCACTTAAAAAAGGCTTTATGAATAGAATAGTATATGCCAGGATTTTCACATCTACCTTTATTTTTACTCAGACTTGTGCTTTGAATATCTCCTTGCATTTGACTTTCCAACGGCACTTTTACACCGACCAACAAACTTGAGAAGCTCGTCAATTATAATGACTGGCAATGAAACCACCAGTACCAATCCCCACTCGTTCAGGCTTAGGGGTACTATGCCGAATACTTGAGCAAGGAAAGGCACATATAGGATCAAGAAGTGCAAGCCAAATGAGACTGACATGGCCAAAAGGAGCCATGGGTTGACCCAAGGAGGCATCGATAAGAGGCTTCCATCCTCAGAGAGGGCATTTAGGGAATTAAACATCTCGATGGAGACCAGAACAGAAAGCGAGAGAGTCATGGCCTTGATTTTACCAGTTTGGAAGTATTCGCATGGATTTGCATCGAATGTGAACACTTGTTCTCCAGCTGTGAAAGGTGAAACTGAGAAGTTCGTCCAGGTGTGACAGTGACCCCAGTTGGCAAGCTGGGAATAACTGACAAGGCTGTGACCATCTCCACTTAGGTCAATGCCAAAGAAAGAGGCACGAGTGTACCAGATAACGAATATTCCTACAGTTGCTATACCAACATAAGATCCAATCACCTGCATAAACGTTTAAAGCATCACAGACGAAATACATATCCAAAGCATATTTGGATAAGCTTAAAAGTAACTTAAAACTTACTTTTCTAAGTAAATTTTTTTCCTAAATATATTTGATTGTGGTGCTTCTTCTTATAAAAGTGAAAAAGTGAATTATTATGACAGCAATGAAGTGTTACTTAAAAATTAAGTAATTATTCCAAACTTTGACCAACTAAAATAATTATTTATTTTGAATTTTACTTTTTTACTTATAAGTAAACTTACAATGAATTTCTTTAAGCTCAGACAACACATGCATAGGAGTTACAATTTGAAGGAGTGGTGAAAAGAATCAAACATACCAGATATCGGAAGAGAATCCATGCACTGATCAATGAGTCATCGCTTCTTCGTGGCGGTTTCTTCATTATGTCCTTGTCTGGTGGATTGAACCCCAGAGCTGTAGCTGGCGGTCCATCGGTAACCAGGTTAACCCACAGAAGCTGAACTGGGATCAGACCCTCTGGGATGCCTAAAGCAGCAGTAAGGAATATTGAGGCAACCTCACCGATGTTCGAGGAAATCATGTATCTGCACAAAGGATAAAACTTTTAAGTCTAATTATGTGCATCTTTTTGCGCACATCCATTAGTAACATACTGAAAACTCGGAAAACATTCTTCCTCTATTGGAAAAATTACTGGTGGTGAACTGCAATTTAATGCTAATAAGGCATCTTCCAGCTGCAGGTTTGAACTCTCAGAAAACACAGTGGAACAATGCAAGCTTGTAGCCCAGTATCTGTTCACATTCTCTTGTACAAGCCAGTACTACAACCCTTAAATCTGTGGATTTTAAGGAAGAAAATGTCTAGACAAGTGCGTACTGATCATAACAAGGCCTGGGCAAGGGAGAACACGAGTATGAAGGCCATTAGTAGATTAGCATGTGTGCTAAACTTTTCAGCTTTCTTTAAGCTATTTTATTTTATTCTGTATGCATTCATATGTTTCCAGTCAATTGTGCAATCAAGTTGAGATTCTAGATTGTGCACTCACATACCTCCGTGCATGAAGGTGCAATAGTTACTAAGGCTATACCAAACTTGGTCAGGGCAAGGCCATTATGCCATAATAAAACGTAATAAGACAGCTATGATGGCTCAGGTCTATAAAACATACACAAGCCTAGCTATGACAACTCATCGACAATGATTTAAACTCCCTTATATCTTGGTGTTGGTTCATCAAACTTGTTCTCCAGTTAGGTACAATATATATTTTAGCTTTTGGTAAACAACTAACACCAATAAGTCAGGTCAGTTACAGAACTTTGGTTTCACCATCAATTTGTAAGCTCTTATTTCCTTCAATCATTTACATCCTAGCCCATTGATTGCTATTTTCAGTGGTGAAGGAACTGATCTCCACAAATATAAAATTCACAGCCACCAACATGGAAACTATTTATTAATACATTGTTAACACAGACATGTCTCACCTCAATAAAAACTGCGGTGTGTTTTCTAAGTTTTAACAACCAAAAACATATTTCACCAGCACTGTGGCTGTTCAAATCACTTATTAGCTTCAAATTTTACTATTTGCCCACAGCCTCGATAATCCCACATTCAGAGTACTTAAACATCTAGCGTGAAACGGAAAATATGCGAACCCGCACATAATATGCTAGAAACTAGTCTTATAATTAGGTAAAGATACAAATTAAAGGCAAAGTATAAGATAACCTGATGAATGCCTTCATGTTATTGTAAATGGATCTGCCTTCACCAACAGCGGACACTATTGTACTGAAATTATCATCTGCTAGAACCATGTCAGAAGCCTCCTTTGCAACCTGAAAGGAAAAATTGTGATTGAGATAAATTATCTGTCAGGTCATCATATCAGTGAATGAACAAACACATGCAGTTCACTTGAAACAAGTACACAAGCAACTTAGTCAGTGAATGAACAAATTGATCTTGTTCGAATGAAATTAGAAGTGCGCATGCAGTGCCGGTTCATTATAGCCCTCTTAATTCACATTAAGATGAATGCTCCAGGTTAGCACACTAGACCCCCAACTCTTAATGCATAACTTTAATTTGGTTAATTCAGGATTCTAATTTTCACACTTACCTCAGTTCCAGCAATTCCCATTGCAATCCCAATATCAGCCAATTTCAAGGCGGGTGCATCGTTCACTCCATCCCCAGTCATTGCTACCACTTCACCTGATTCCTTAAGCAACCTCACTATCTCTTGTTTATGCCTTGGTTCAGCCCGAGAGAAAAGAAGCCCTCCATCTAGGTTTAGATGTGTAGCTTTCTCGCTGCCAGGAAAGCTCCATAAATTCCTTCCCTGTCAAGCTTTTTGAACTGATGTCCTCATGGTGCCCAAACACACCTATTTCACGACAAATAGCTTCAGCTGTATTTTTGTTATCTCCAGTAATTACCATAACACGAATGCCAGCTGTTCTGCAATCCTCGATTGCTTGAGGAACCTCTTTACGAGGAGGATCCTTTTAAAAATTAAACATAAAACACAAGCAATGTAGTTATTATCTTGTTGCTATCAAGAAATGGAATATAATATTAGGGAGTCCAAAGAAAAGATGTACTTAAGAACCAAGCTTGCACACTCACTCTCAAACCAGCCATGCCAACAAAAATTAGATTGCTCTCAATTGAAGAATAATTTGCAGGATTGAGCAAGAGCTTATGAGCTGGATGCTCTTCATCGCCATTATATGTATCAAATTCCTCCAAATCCTCCTCCTTGTATGCAAAACCCAAAACTCGTAATGCACTAGTTGACATTTCACGGAGACTTTCCAAGATAGTTTCCCTCGAATTCTGATCTAATTCTACAATAGAACCCTCAAGCAATTGCAAGAAAGAGCTTCTCTCCAATAAATTCTCTACTGCACCCTGCCATAATGTAGTACATAATTTATTGAAATCTTTTATAAGTTAAAAAAATAAAAAAGAGTTTGAAGATGCAGCAAATTTAGAATACGCAAACAAGTAATACAGAAAACATTGACCGGTGTAGTGAAGAAGTCTGATTGAAGCATCTCAAGACATCACTCAGCGAAAGCCATATTCAGTAATTTTTTCTTTGCAGCACTAATTACAGAAACAGTCAGGTGGCTGTGTTAAAGAAGAATAAAGGAAACAAAGATTGCACCTTCACAAGCAGGGACTTTTTCCCTGAGCTGGAACACGCTATGACTCCCATGGATTTTCTATCACGATCAAACTCAAGGGTGGCAATCCGCTGTTCAATTTTATTCCACGTGTGGGAGCAATCTTGCATGCATCAAAATAAACAAGTGCACATCAGCATATTAACTGGTATGCTATGTATAAAAATAATTCAATAAGGCTGAGCAACTTACTTAATACACCATCATAACCTGAGGAGGCACCTGAACGTAATCCACTTGGAAGGCCCATTTTCTCAACCAGAACCTGAGCATTAAACAATCATGTCACAAATCTATTTTCATTCAAATATTAGTTACTAACTCCTAGAAGCAAAAATCATTCAAGGAATGTTTGTAGAGGCATCAAGCTTCCATCATCTGCGAGCAAATTATCCAAGAGGTACAAAAACATGTAAACACAAAGGAAATGACCCAGTAAAAGGACCGAATACTGCCCAGAACCAGTTATGGAACTAACCCAGTCATCCTTGATCCTTAGTGCCTGGAGTATACTTTCATTCGTCATACATAAGCAATTTTCCAATTTGAGCAACATGCATGAAGCCTTATTGTCATGTTTATTTCCTTACATGACATTTAAAAAGAATGGAAATCCGCATAGTGAAGTTTTAGTTGAAAAATGCTGACAAAATCATGTGCAGAATGCAGAATAAATGTGTTTATACTCGCTGTACCTTTAATGCCGCCTCAGTGGGCATTCCATTGGCAACATGGTGATGTTCAGATTTCTCCACATCAGCATCGTTGCACACAGCAGCAATCTTAGCAATCATTTGAAGATTAAGATCAAGATCACCCACCGGCCAATTTTGTATGTTCCCGTCAAAAGGATTATAAGTGGTCCCTTCCACATTGAATGATCGAAGGGCATTTGCCTTGGAACCCATGGCAACTAGCTTAGCCACTGCCATCTGGTTAGTAGTCAAAGTACCAGTCTTATCAGAACAAATCACAGTCGTACAACCAAGAGTTTCAACACTCGGCAGCTTTCGAACAAGTGCATTCTTAGCAGCCATCTTCCGGGTTCCAAGGGCCAAGCAAGTTGTAATAACTGCAGGTAAACCTTCAGGTATAGCAGCAACTGCCAAAGCTACAGCAATCTCAAAGTAATAAGTGCACTTCTCAAATGAGAACTTAAAATTTCTCGGCCAGCCATCAATGAATTCCCAAGAAAGGAAATATTTCACATTAATCAGCCAAACCAGAGCACAGATTACTCCGATTATAGCAGTTAAAGCTTCTCCAAACTCATTTAATTTCTTCTTCAACGGCGTATCTTCCTCACTTTGCGAAGCCTCATGAATCTGAGAATGCACCTTCCCAATTTCAGTATTCATCCCTGTCTGCGTAACCAGACAAATACAGTTTCCATTCACTACTGTTGTTCCAGCAAACACCATACACTTCTTTCCCTGAATATCAACATCCTCAGAGACCACATTTTTGGTCTTACTTACCGCCTCGCTCTCTCCAGTCAGGGACCCTTGTTCAACTCGAAGAGTCGAGCTGATCAAACTCAAAACCCTCATATCAGCCGGAACCTTATCTCCAACTCTCAACTCCACGATGTCCCCTGGAACAAGGTCCTTTGCTGGTAAATTTGAAAATTTTCTCCCCTCGCGAAGAACAGTTGCATGCTCCGATTGGATTTCCTTCAATGCCTCTAGCGCTTTCTCCGCATTGTTCTCTTGCCAAACCCCAACAATTGCGTTCACAATTAATATCAAGAATATCACTAAAGGTTCCACGAAAGCTGTTATCTCCATCTCCCCACCTTCGTCTCCATCATACAATGCCAACACAAAGGATACCACAGCAGCCACAAGTAAAATTCTAACTAATGTATCATTGAACTGATCCAAAATTAGTCTAAAAATAGATGGGCCCTCGTGTTTCTTCAACTCATTAAGCCCATAGACCAGTCTCCTTTTCTCAACGTCAGCAGTGGACAACCCGAATTCTCGACTTACCTGATACTTTTCTTCACACTCTACCACATCTTTTGACCATGGAGCATAATTTTCCCCTTTTGACTCCGTTTTGGCACTCAAAAATCTCACTCTTACCATAATTTTGCCCTCCTTTTCCCATCAATTAATCGAAGAATAATCCGCTAAACAGTTATCCAGTCACGGAACTCACTAAAATCCCACAACAAAATTCCTGAAATTCAAAAAATTCAACACATTATTATCGCCATCATTTGAAAAATAAAATAAAAAATAAATCAACAACACAATCCCAGGAGTGAAGATTTGCTCATCAACTAAAAGATCTAAAACTACCAGTGAAACAGGGATTAAAAATACGTAAAAAAGGCAAAATCCCATATAACACCCCCATCATTCAAATAACCATATAGATTCACACACGAATATCTATATAGATTCAAAGAACATAACTTACCACAATTTTGGAGCGGCAGTTAGAGAAACTTTTCTAACTGTTAGTTAATTTTAGATAGAAAAGAGGAAAGGAACAGCAATGTGATCGCTGCAATCGCTTCTTTTGCTTCTCCGTGCCTTCTTCCCCAATTCGTATCTTATAATATTCTATAATTATTTTTTGAAATACATGCTATCATCACAACTCCTATATCCCAATTCTAAAATGAAATGACTCAATTACCCTCAAATGCAAATTACAGGTAGTTAATTTTTCAAAGAATTATTCTAAATGACCAGAAATTTGATGATCGATTGGTGATCGATCCCTTATATGAGATGGAGCCCACATGAATATAATAATGTATGGATTCCATCCCATGTGAGGGATCAATCACTAATCGATCGTCAAATCTTCTGATCATGTAGCAAAATTCTTTTTCAAATTTTAATGTTTTCTTCGTTGTATGTATATGTTATCTTAGATGAATTAAATTCATCATTAGTCATTCAACTTTATATTTAGTCTTATCATGACATTATATGATTATTCAATTTTATTTTATTTGACTGTAATCACTTAATTTCATATAACGCTTCCTCATTATTACCTAATTTCTTTTCATTATATATATAAAATAAATTTAAAATAAAAGTTTTTTATTTTAAAAATTATTTTTTATTAAGTTTTTATTTTATTTGATTCTTCCAAATAACTTTTTTTTAAATAACTTTTTAATTTATTT
This sequence comes from Osmanthus fragrans, assembly GCA_019395295.1. Classification (NCBI taxonomy): domain Eukaryota; kingdom Viridiplantae; phylum Streptophyta; class Magnoliopsida; order Lamiales; family Oleaceae; genus Osmanthus; species Osmanthus fragrans. The sequence continues at coordinate 10,565,734 of CM033361.1, forward strand.
TATTTTTCTAAGTAAAGTTTTTTAAATAAATTTTTATTTTATTTTTCTAAGTAACGTTTTTTAAATAAATTTTTATTTTATTTTAAAAACATTTTTTAAAATAAGTTTTTATTTTGTTAAAAAAAATATTTTTTTATATATAATGCAAAGTTACAATTTTACGTCTTTAAAATTAGTGAAAATGATGAAAAGAAGTTGTGTGACCATGATAAAACATTTTATGAAATTGAGTGGCCATGGTGAAATAATAAATATTGAATGGCCATGATAAAATAAAATAAATTTAGGAGCCATGGTGATACTAACTATAAAGTTGAATAACTATAGTGAAACAAAATCAAATTGAGTGGTTATAGTGAAATTAAGGGTCCGTTTGATTGCATGGAATTGAATTGTTAGAATTTGTTTTACTGAAAATTGTAATTAATTGTGTTTGATTGGTATAGTTTTCCACATAATCTGTTTGGCTTCGTTTTCATGGAAATTGGCAATTAAATGAAAAAAATTTCTTAGAATTGAGGATAGAATTTGTTTGGATTGCCAAAATGTAAAAAAAAAAAATTAAAAATTTTCGAATTTTTTTTGTCTTCGTTTGACTTTATTTTTCATGTAAATTATTAATTAAATAGATAATTTTTTTTACCATTGAGGATATAATTTGTTTTCACTCGGAAAGTCTTTTCCTTGGGGTGGGGAGGGGAGGGGAGGGGGGGGGGGGGAATTGATTTTACCAAGAAAAATATATGCCTTTCAAACATGCATTTTAGGTGGAAAAGGCAAAAGTTTTCTATTTTCCCAGAAATTTCTCTATTATCAAAGGTCTAAATTTTGTTTTACTGTAAGTTGTAATTAACTGTGTTTGATTGATATAATTTTCCACCTGAAAAATGTTAAAAGTTTTGTGTCCGTTTGATTTTGTTTTGCATGAAAATTGTCAATAAATTTTTTATCATTGGGTCTAGAATTTTTCCAATTGCAAAAAAAAAATAAAAAAATATTGGAATTTATTTTCCCACCAAAGTAGTGAAAAAATATTTTTCACAAAAATCAAGAAAATGCACATGTGTGAGTAAAAACAAGAAAATCAATTTTCTGAAAAATATGTTCAATCAAACAGCAAAAAGTAGGAAAATGGAAAAGAAATTCTTAGGGCCTGTTTGATGGGCCAAGTTTTCCGTGAAATGTGGAAAACATTTTTTTTTTCTATTCACCTGTTTGATTGCATTAATTTTTTAAGGAAAATTTTTTCCAAGGTACAAGCGATTAATGCACAAAAACTAGAAAACGTTTTTTCATCATATTGGTGGGAAAACGTTTTGCAGCTTTTTGACAATTTATTTATTTATTTTAACAATTGGAACACATTCCAAAGTCAATAGTAAAAAAAATTATCCATTTAATTGACAATTTGCGTAGAAAATAAATTCAAACGAAAAATTTGTCAGGTGAAAAATTATACCAATAAAAAACCATTAATTACAATTCCCTGTAAAACAAATTCTAGGCAATTCAATTCCCTGCTATTCATTTTTTTCCACTCATTTTTCACCCTTACAATCAAATGCACTCTTAGTTCCATGGAAATAAAAAAAAAGTAATCAAACAGGATCTAAATGTAAAGTTGAGTAGTCATTTGTGGATTTAATCCAATAACCTAATTAAACTAAAATAGAATAAAAACAAAACAATTTTCAAAATCCAAAAATATGGTCAAAGTTGTCAAGCTAATTTAAAAAATAAAATAAAATGAAAACTAACAAAAATTGACAAGTCAGGCGGTTGCACCAAATTATAAAACAAGACCAATTGTTTATAAATCCATTTGCACATTCACATCTCAATATACGCATACACACGGACGGAGAAAAAAAAGAGGAGGAGAGAGAATAAAGAAAAGACGAAGGAAGAAGAAGAGGAACAGAGGGAAAATAGTAAGAAAAGAAAAGGAAAAAAATAGAAAAGTTTGACGACGTGATTGAAAACTAAGTGCTTTGTACTATTAAGTTTGAATTCCTCAATTTCGAAAAGGTAAGTAAAAAGTTACTAATTGAAAATTTATTTTAAATTTAGGATTGTTAATTTATTAGTTTGAATTCAATTTTATCAATGTGGAACTATTGAATTGAGTACGATAAGCTATGTAATTAAGTTAAAGGAAAGAAAATTAGCTTAATTGTCTAAAAGAAGTTGACAAATATCAGCTAATTTGAATTTAATTTTCGGATACTAGTAATTAATCTTTTCCTTTCATATGATTTGACCAATTGTAACTTCTTGATTTGAATATTAGGAATATTTAGCAGAATAAGTAAGAATAAAAAAATTAGAAATTATATAAAAAGAGTAGGCTTTAATATCACCTATTTAATTATTGAAGTTATTAAATGTTTAATTGTTAATTTAGATATTATCACATATTTTAGGCGGTAACAGAGAGACCGAGATAACTTACCAATCGAGTTGATTTCACATGCATAGTTCCATGAGGAGATAATTTTTGATATTTTTAAGTATTGATAAATACATTATGTGTAATTATTTGTTTTATCACATGATTATTATGAAGGTTTCTTTGACTATGATATACGTGAAATTTCAAAGATTGTATATGGAATATTTATGAATTGGAATATGACACATGTGCATTGAGATTGAATAGAAAAGTACCCGTGACTATATGTTTCTTCCAGTTCACTAAGCGACCTTGGTCATGTCCTATCCTACATGGAGGGGTTTTGACCGTGTATATATAGTTCACTAAGGGGACTTGATCGTGTTTTAGAATTGATTATGAAAAGTCTTTAATTCTGTTCACTGAGCGAGCTTGAGGTAATTGATTATGAAAAGTCTTTGATTCCGTTCATTGAGCGAGCTTGAGGTCTGTGTCGAAAGTCTTAGCTCGAAGAGTAGTCTACTCACGTATGACCAGATTACAGATGTTAGTCAAATGATACATTTTTGGTGGATTTTTCAGCACGTTTGATGTGATAAAAATTTAGTATGTACATCAGCTAATGTTTATATCATAACTATGAGATGATATTTTCAGTGTTATGAGAATGTCTCACTTCTTGACTATAATTTCATGATGTTATTCTGTGAATTATTAAATTAAATGAATTCAATTTTCGATAAATATGCATAAAATGAGAAAGTATAACTATTTTCAAAAAATTTCACTCACTGAGCTATAAACTCATATATTTTTTCATAATTTTTCTTACAGGTAGCAATTGGTTCTAGATAGCTTGAGGAGCCTAGTGATTTCAAAGTTATAGCCACATGACATGTTGAATTATATTATTCATTTCGATAGAGCACGAAGTAATTATTTTGGACTCATTGCGTTATATTTTTCATAAGCATTTGATTTTAGCATATAATTACTAGTAACTCATAGTCAGCTTTGGTGGTGAATATGTCATCTAGTCAATATCCACCATCGACGCACATCACATTTCGGGTCCATTGGGGTGATTCGAGACGGGTCGTGTCAGAATGGTATCAGATCATGGCTTTTACGATTTTTATATATCATGCATTAGTATATCATGCATATTCAGTGTGTATGATACATGTCGTGGTGGCAAAAATCACAAGCTCTCAAGCTTAGATGCATGGAATATAAAATAATAGAAGAATATTTTTAGCAGATTCAGAAATTATTAGTATGTAAGTATATAGTTGCAATGATCTGAAGGTTTTGCAGGTTGTTTACATGTAAGCATTCGAAATGATAGAGAGCACAACCACATAAGTACTAATTTATATGTAGGATTACGAGAATTCCACTTGAACAACCCCCTGAACAATCAGGGCGATTGGGGGTTACCACATAACCCCCTGGTTGTCCATGGGTTGTTGAAGTAGCACCCCCCGTAGGATTATATGATCTTTGGATCTAGTTATAGTTTGCACTATAATTAAGTACAATATTAATATACATATATTCATAATTGATGACAATCATGTGAGGAATCTTAATTATCTTGGAAGGCTAAATGGTCATTAGCATTATCAAAAATTTGTGGTGATTTGTACAACTTATAACGGAGGATGATAGAAATCAAGATGGTATATACTTTATATTATAAGATAAAAACCTCGTGGAGGACAAAATGATGATGTTATATTAAATATCGATTGATAGAATACAATATGTTATCATATATTAGGTATTGAGGAATTAACATTTATGTGACTCCAATAATTTTGATTATTTATGGGTAATTTGATTATACGGAAGGTGAGAAAAATATTAATGGACTTCATAATGATTACTTATTATGGATTAATTTGTTGCCTAGGGAATAGAATTAAATTGATATGTGCATTCAGGTATGTTTATGTAAATCGAGTAAGAAGATAAAAATGAAGCTAGGAAAGGTTCCCGTAATAAATACGAAAGTTACTATTTTGTGATTTTATGGAAAATTGATACAATTCAATGTTTGAGGTTATATGATATGACGATAATTGACAATGTTACATGATCTCAACGTGATATGGTAAATTGCAAGTAAATGAATGTTATGGTTGTCCTATAGAAAAATAATGTGATGATATATTTGGGTTACTAAGTTAATTAATTTTGTCAATGCCATTTGTTGGATTATTGTGTTATATTACATACTATTGGGAAGCTTCTAGCTAAATTATGAAGTTAAGATGATTTTAATAAAATTTTGGTGATATAATTTTTGGGTAATTTTTTTATTGTATTTTTGGTTCTCACGAATAAAGTATTCAATTCTTATTGAGATCTATTTGCTACGGAATATATGGATGATATGTTAATATTCTAAAGTCTAACACGATTGTCAAATGTAAAATTTACTCAATTGTGGAATGCTATCTTTAGGTTACATGATCTTAATTAAAGGTCTTATGTGATATACAAGAAGACTTACATATTGGTAATATGTCAATGTTCTCTTTATGGAATAAGAGTACAAAATTATCAAGGATTAAATGTTATTATTCTCTCTTTATAGAAAGAAAAAGCATCAAAATTGTGTGGATTTAGAAATGTAAAAAGTTTTGCTAACAGGAGCTCATAGCTGATTAATTTCTAAAGAAATATTTGCTCTTGTATCTAAAGCTAATGAGGGTTTGATTTATGATAATGAATTATGTTAGAGTTTAGAAAGTGTTCTTAATAAAATGATAAATTATGGATTGTAATGTAGATTGTTGAAGAGGCATGATTAAAAACATGATTTTAGAGTTGGTTATATTGGGGTTGAATTTAGGAATTGTGGTGTTATCACATTGCAAGAAACATCGATACTTATCGATCTCCGAAGTGTTAGGTATGTTTTTATTCGAAATGGTTGAAATTGAAGTTGTGTGTATATTATCATTGAGTGATATAGAATTAAAGGAAAAGAACACCATATTGAGCCATCTGAATTGTTGTTGGGGATAACTAGAATTTTAGAAAAATCATGAACAATTAAATTTTTGCAGATATTGTCAATTTAGAATAAAAGTAGTTACCCTCACATATTTTTCATTTGGGTTCCTAGTACAAAAAATGGAGACAAAATGGTACTTGGATCATTATTAATAGATCGATAGAGTTTACAAATTTCTTTTCAAATGATATAGTTATTTCATGGGGAAGATTTATAAAATTATATATAGATAAGATTGTTATTTATATAGCGGAGTTTGAGTATCTATCTTTGATTTAATTGTAGGGAGTTCTATAACAAAATTACATTGTGCAGCTTCTTTTAATAGAATGTTATGCACCATGAAGACAAGTTCGGAAGAGAGGCTATCAACTATGGTTTGTTTGGTAAAATGGACTTGGATAATCAATTATTTTTCACGAAGTTGATATATAAGAACTAGATACGAGTGACGATATTTGAAGTTATATATGATTGAAATATTCCAAGGACATATATATTGTGATGAAATTGACAAAAGAAAGTTATTCAATTTTAATATGTAACCATTGTTATAGAGAAAGGATTTGATTAGAGAATTGTTCAAATCATGCCATAAGGTGAAGGTTTGAAGAACATGAAAAGTAGTTTTTTGAACTTCAAAATAGGAAAATAATTGAATTGTTCTAAGGTTTAGTAAAGTGAAAAACTAAGAATGTAAATTATTAGTCATTAAGATGTTATTTAAACCATAGGTCCAATGATTGTTTGATGGATTTTACAATGGGATTATTCGATATTCGAGAATGTATCCTCTCTTTCTAAGGTTAAGTAAATAGATATCGGATTTAAATTATATTTAGCTATTAAAGAGAACTCGACCTTGTAGAGTTCAAGTGATCTCGATTTTGGTAAAAGCCAAGAAGAAGAAAAGCAAAAAAGAATGAGTTATGTGCATTTAAATTAGTGCGATAATTAAAGGTTCATGGAGGAATCGTGTAACAGAAAGGGCAAAATGGGAAAGTGAAGAGCAGATGCGTTCTCGGCGTCCTCAGCTTTTAGTACTAAAGTCAGCTGAATTTCAAGGATGAAATTCTTTGAAGGTTATGAGTTTTGTAATAACCTAAATAAACTAAAATAGAATAAAAACAAAACAATTGTCAACATCCAAAAATAGGGTCAAAGTTGTCAAGCGAATTAAAAAAAAAAAATCACATGAAAACCAACAAAAGTTGAGAAGTCAGGCCGTGACACCAAATTAAAAAACAAAACCAATTGTACATTCATATCTCTATATACACACACCGATGAAGGAAAAAAACGAGGGACAAGGAGAAAGATGAAAGGAAGAAGAAGAAGAGGGAAAATCGGAAGAAAAGGAAAAAATAGAAAAGTTCGATGACGTGATAAAAAACTAAGTGTTTTATACTATTAAGCTTGAATCCCTCAATTTTGAAAGGTAAGTAAAAAGTGACTTATTGAAAAATTATGTTAAATTTGGGGTCATTAATTTTTTAGTTTAAATTCAATTTTATTGAAGGGGGGACTATTGAATTGAGTACAATAAGCTATGTAATTAAGTTAAATGAAAAAAAAATTAGCTTAATTAATTAAAAGTTGGAAAATTGCTTAAATATAAAAAGAGTAGGCTTTAGTATCACCTATTTAATTATTGAAGTTACTTAAAATGGTTAATTGTTATTTTAGACATTATCTCATATTTGAGGCGGTAAAGAAGAGTCGAGATAACTTACCAGTCGAGTTGATTTCACTTACATAGTTCCATGAGTAGAAACACTTAGATATTTTTAAGTATTTATAAATTAATTATACCATTACATTACATTATGTGCAATTATGTGAATTATTTTTCGATTACATGATTATTATAAAGGTTTCTTTGACTATGACATATTTGAAATTTCAAAGATTGTATATGGAGTATTTGTGAATTGGAATGTAAGACATATATGATATTGAGATCCACTAAAAAAGTACCATTGATTATATATTTATTCTAGTTCACTGAGGGACTTTGATCGTGTTTTATCCTACACGGAAGGGTCTTGATCGTGGATGAATGGATCTTGACCGTGTATATATAGTTCACTGATGGACCTTGGCCGTGTTCTAGAATTGATTATGAGAGGTCTTTGAGACCCGTTTCCGTTCACTAAGGGGACCTGAGGCCCGTGTCGGGAGTGCTTAGTTCGAGGATAGTCTACTCGCATATGATCAGATTACAAGATGTCAGTCAAATGGTACATTTTTTGTGCATGTTTTAGTACATTTGATGTGATAAAATTATATTATGGATATCAGCTAATATTTATATCATGATTGTCAGATGATATTCTACAGTATTATGAGAATGTCTCACTTCTTGGCTATAATTACATGATGTTATCCTGTGAATTATTAAATTATATGAACTCAATTTTCGATAAATATGTATAAATGAGAAAGTATAACTATTTTAAAAAAAAATCACTTACTGAGCTATCAACTCATATATTTTCCACGATTTCTCTTACAGGTAGCAATTGATTCTAGATCGCTTGAGGAGCCTAGTGATTTCAGAGTTATATTTACATGACATGTTGAATTATAAGATTCATTTTGGTAGAGCACGAAGTAATTATTTTGGACCCATTGCATTATATTTTTTCATACGCATTTGATTTTGGTGTATAATTAGTAGTAACTCATAGTCAACCTTGGTGGTGAATCTAACATCTAGTCAACATCCACCATTGGTGCACGTCACATTTCGAGTCCGTTAGGGTAATTTGGGAATGGTCGTGTCGTATGTTCCTATGTCTAGTTAGTGTGACAACCTTTAAATTTCACTTCCAACCTACAAGAAAAGTTAAAGTGTATTGTAACGTGAAATATGGCAGTTTGTTAGTTGTTTTTGAAAATTTTTTAATACTATATTAAGATATCTATCACTACATTTCTTCAAATTAGTCTTTGTAAGATTTCTTCAAAAGATAAGGTAGAAGACAACTAACTAATATGAGGCTTGTTAAAGTCCTTCATATTTATAAAGTCTAAGTACTTGAGAATGGTATGATCAAACATTCATCTCGATCATCAAATGGTATTCTTCATCCATCAAAAAACTGCTTCCACCTTTGACAACTACGAATTTTAATGTCTAATGTTCAGAATACACAAGGCGTTAAAGAAATGCATAATTAGAGTTATATTCTCAACGTTGTATAACATAAAATGAACTCCAAATAGATATGAATAGGGGAGGCAAAAGCGTCGAGTAGCTCATCGGCTCGGCTTGTCAAAGCTCGGCTCATGGGTGGCTTGGGCTCATTTTGGGACGAACCCGAGCTCGAGCCAAGCAGTGGGTTTGCTCAACGAGCCGAGCCTGGCTTGGTTCGTCCAGCTCGCAAGCTGCTCGTGGGCCCTAAAGTTCACGAACCCACAGGCTCGTAAAAAATGTGAAGAAAAAATTTAAAAAACAGAAAAAAAAATTGAGCTCGTGGGCTCGGCTCGTGAGTTCACGAGCTCATGGGTCGAGTTGAGCTCAGCTCTTGAGAGCTCGGCTTGTGGTTGAATGAGCTTGAGCTCGCCTCGTTACTTTGACGAGCGGAGCTTGAAGATAGATGGGCTGAGCCGAGCTATTGCCACCCTTAGATATGAATAAAATCTCTAGGCTTATACATCATGTTAACTCAAATTGTTCATAAATCTTACATTTTTCTTGGGGGAAAATTACTTCAAGACATAGATGAGTACATAATACATACAAACACGTATAAAAGCTACATACATGTGGGATAACTTCATTATATAGCACAAGAAACTCATGAATTATAATTTACTCACGCGGATCATAAATTACATAAATTGGCTTGAAGCAACTATGAGTGAATTGTCCAAATAGTTACTGAACTTTACACCATACTTTCATAAAGTCACTGAACTTTAAAAATCATTCAACTCATCACTGAACCTCCTAAAAAGTTTCCACGGGGTCACTAAACTTAAAACATTTTTTCATTTATCACTAAACTTTGCAAAAAGTTTCTTAGAGATCACTAAATTAGTGATCATTGGGAAACATTTTGCAAAGTGCAGTGATCCCGTGGAATTTTTTTACAAAGTTTAGTAATGAATTGAGTGATTTTTAAAATTCAATGGCCCCGTGTAATCTTTTGAAAAGTTCAGTGTTGAGTTTAGTGATTTTTAATGTTCAGTGACTTTGTGGAAGCATGGTGTAAAATTCAGTGATTATTTGGGCAATTCACTCAAGCAACTATCATCAAACTTGAGTAGACACTTGTTAAAGCATAAAAAACTTGATGCACGTGAAATTAAAACATAGAAGTTAAGCTATCGTAAATTAAAAACTCAAGGAATTTTTGTCACTTGACCCTGGAAATAAAATTTTCCCTAGATTAGATGATGTAGAGGATCTAATGCTCAAATTTGAAATTCAAGTACTCATAACTATTTTAAAAGAGAACCGACTTAAGAAAATAGAGGACCAGGGGTATTGATATGCACTATGTTTCACTGCATAAAAACGTGACGCCAACATTATTAAAAATAAAAAAATTAAAAATTAAAAAGGGATTTTTAGAGTATCAGTTGTTGGAAAAATTGGGAAGGTTATTGACACAATATGAAATGTATGATTGCACAAACAAGAACAACATTAAAATTAAACAAAGAATTTGACAAAGAAATAAAGCATTTTATTGACAACCAATAAGAGATAATAATTTAACTTCAGAAAAAAAATTCCCCTAAACTAAATAGAAGAGTCACATATTTATAAAAACATACTAAACCATAAAAATACCATAAAAATGTAAATAATATCAAAAAAATAATGTAGAATAAAGGAAATAATATTTTTTTTCAATAAAATCACGTGAAATAAAAGAAACGATATTTTTTTCAATAAAATCACATGAAAATAAGAAAATAATATTTTTAAAAAATCCATCTTAATTTGGGTCACAAAATTTAACAAATCTCCACATTGACCTAAATTTCGGTGCAATGAATGAAGTTCCAAAATTTCTATACCTGGAAAAATAAATTCGACTGTAACGAAATAAACTGATTTCTTCATTCAGAACCAAACTCATCCCCACTTCACGAAAAACGTTCTTCCTCTATCACGGTATCCAGAAAAAAATACCCGAACCTAAACATCGAGTTTTCAAAATTTCACAAGGAATTCAAGATTTACCAAACATGGTTGAATCACACCATGTTGCAGAATCCACACTAAATGCTTTAACTGAAGGCCCCATGCTAGTCTTAACACCTTCAAACGTCTTAAAAGCATAAATACCAACATCTGCACTGTACATATCCTCAATCAGTCCTTTCCTAGCAATTGAAAACGATAAAACTGCGGACGATGGTGGCAAAACATAATTATCCATATCTCTTGAACTATTCCAAGTAGTGTTCTTTAATAACGACTTAGAGCCAATCTCCAAAAGTACCATACCAAATTGTATATCCACCACGACACTAAACCTATCAAGATGTTTCTTTAGTGATTCTGTGTGACCTTGCAAGACGTACAACTGAGACTTCTTAGATTCATCACCTCCACCAGAGAACGTCTACCCTTTTGAATCCAGGTACTCAGTGAGATGATATTTTTCCTTAAGTCTTGATCATGTCAAACCTGGCCAAGTGTTCTTACTCTCCCATCCAACAACTTCAATCTGACCCTTCCAATTCCAGCTACCCAACTAGGTTCATTGTTTTCCATGACAACACCACTTTGTTTCACCGTTTCATATGTTTCAATCCAGGCCCTATTGGGATACATATGGAAGGAACATGCTGAATCCAAAATCCACTCATCATCAGGCTTGCATTCTATGTCAGATATAGTCAACATCACATCTCCACCATCCAAAAAGTCTTCGACAAAGTTTGTCTCGCCGAATGATCTGATTGCCTCCCATGATTTGCAACTGAATTACCTTTACCTGTAACTTGTTGCAATCCTTTTTTATGTGTCATTTCCTCCTACAATAGAAGAAGATATGATTGCTAAATTTCACACTCGACTTATCCCTCTGTCGATCACCATGAGTAACCAGAGCTTTCTCATCTCTAGATCCAGCTCCAACGAGATGCTTCATCTCCTCATTTGAGAATATATCATCATAAACGTCATCAATTATGAGTGTGTCACAACTATACAGAATCGTGTCTCTGAACGATGAATATGAAGCGAGCAGTGAGCACAACATGATCAAGGTCAAGTCCTCTTTATCATACTTTAACTCTAACATTTCAGCGACGATTTCCTTGAACACGACCAGATGGTTTTCCAAATATCATTCTTTTGCCATGAGATGAGAATATAGCCTCTACTTCAGATGCAACTTGCTTGTCATACTTTTTGTCATGCACAGTTGCTCCAATTTCAACCTAAATGCAGTAGCTATCTTCTCTTTCAATACGTCCTGAAAAATGTTGTTAGAAAGATGAAAATGTATCTACGAAAGAGCCTTCCAATCCCTCTGTTGCTTCTCCTCTATTGTCCAAGTTGTGAGCAACTTATCAAACCTCAACAATGTATCCTCCTAGTCCATTTGTGCCAACATGGCTCTCATCTTTCCTTGATACAATGAACATTGTATTACGATCCAAAAGTAAAATATCATACTTCATGGTCACCATCGATAACAGAAACTTCAAATAAAACTCTCAACCGTAGCTTTGATACCACTTGTTGGGGGAAATCAGGGTGGTTATTGACACAATATGAAGTATATGATTGCACAAACAAAAACAATATTAAAAGTAAAGAAAAAAATTGATAGATGAATATATCATTTTATTGACAACAAATATGAGAGAAAAATACAACTTCAACAATATTGCTTCCCCTAAATTGAATAGAAAAATCACATATTTATAGGAGCATATCAAACCCTAAAATACCATAAAGATGGGAATACATCAAAATATAATGTGGAATAAAGGAAATAATATTTTTCCAATAAAATCACGTGAAATAAATGATACAATATTTTTTCAATAAAATCATGTGAAAATAAGGAAATAATATTTTCCAAAAATATATCCTAATTTGGGTCACAAAATCTAACATCAGTATCTTTGTCAAGGTATCCTAATCCTCATTTCAAAGCTAAAATTTCTTTTTCAAAGCTTGCTAATGCCCTTTGAAGGCTTTTTGAGGCTAGAGCGTTGAGAAATCCTTATTATGTTAATGAAACTCCACTCCATTAGCCAATTTATCTCCTTAGATTGATTATTTCAAGTTTTAACACACCTTGCTCCCCTTCATAGGTTTTCCTGTAATTTTTCGTCAAAAAGTGCACATGAATTTTGAGAGAATGAGATGTAAAACTTGTATTATTGAGAGTGAAGTATGATCGAAATAAGAGTGAAATGTCATGGAGAAGGGTTTTAAAAAAAATCCTTGAGGGTAATTTAGTCCAAGCAGTCACCTTTCTATAAGTATAAACTTACTTATATAAGCAAACGCTCACACATAAATATGTGTATATGTGTGTATAGTGTTGGAAAAAAAATTAATTTGACATGTGGGCCTACATATGTAATTAATTGTGTATAAGACTATCTTAAAGTTAATCAAAAAATTAAAGTGATCCAATAAAACAATTAAATTGTTGGGCTTAGGGCATCTAAACAAATTGTGAGCCGGATTATATGTGTAGAGATCAGATTCCTTTAGAATTGTATTTTAGGATGGACGAAATATATATGAAAACTATATATAGGGTTATAATCTCAAATTCATGTACAACTTCTCATTTTTTGTGTCATCCCATCAACACAATAATATAAGAGAAAACATATTGAAGAGTTTCATTCATAACCCACAATCAAGGTCAAGAATCAAGAAGAATAGATTAAAGTAATTAAATTCAAGAACAAGTGAATCAAGATTGAAAGCAAGAAACCAATCAAGAAGGGATTGCAAGTTGATATTCAAAATCAAGATTCAGAATCAATATCCAGTAATAAAGAATCAATCCCAAAGAATTAAGGTATGTTCCGCAATATTAATTTTTCTTGGCAATTTGACATGGAGGATTTTAACAATAAAGAAATTTGAGTTTTTAAGTTCTAAAGTTTCTAATTTTATAAAGTCTAGAGTTTTATAAAATTTCAACAAGTGGTATCAGTGCCAAATCCATGTTAAATAATTGAGATTAAAGAAAAAAAATTTAGGGTTAAAATTTATGCTTTGAATTTTCCAATTTTGGGATGTGAATTTTATCCCTAAATTTTAAATTTTGGATTTTGGGAATTTTTTTAACTAAAATTGATTGTTGGGTTAAGTTTCTTGGCATTATGTGTATCTATTATGGTAGTGTCATTGAATGAATCAAGAAACGTGTTTGAATTAATTATGATATGGTAAGAGACAGAAAGGTCAATGAAAGTTTTTTCCTTTCCCAAAGCAAATACAATGATGAAAATTTGATAAAATCAACAATTGGGCTTCTTGGGGTAGCGTGATTAATTGGAATTTGTGGGAAGAAAATAAGGATTTTCTGTGGATTTTTGCTGGGAGGTTTTTCTTCACTACAGCGCCCATTTTCAAGCGCTGCGGTGCCGTCGTACCGAGTTGCTATTTGGAATTTCAATTTTTTGCCTTTTGATCACAAAAGAGAAAATTAAAAATTAAAAATTAAAAAATATAAAGGTGCAATCAATTTCAAATCTTGGTACTTAATATTTATTTCGGATTACTAATTTTCTAAAATGGATTAGTTGAAACAACATGTTACCAAAGTAACATCTCTTGTCTAAATTAATATATTTGGAATAGTAAGAAGGTTGTGTGTACGTAATTCATGCGAATATTCATTGGTCCAAGGAAGGTCAATATTTCGCTGAATTATTTGCACACTTGTAATAATAAATATGTGATAATTGTAAAACTTTTCATTATGTGACATTAAGTCAGTCCGAATGTAGACTTTATTTTTGACCAAATTTATTGTCAATATTTGATTACTACATCAAAAGTATCACTTACAAGTTGATATTTCTCTCCAAAGACTAAATTAAATGTTGTGTTCGATCCCTTGTGATGGCCCCACCACTATTTGAAATTATTGAATGTCCAATACGCACTCACATGTGAAATGTTCTTTTTGTTTAGGTTCTATATTCGGTAAATACATATACTTCTGTACTATTTGCCAACACCAATTCAATTTTTGTGCTTGAACCAAAGTTAAGGGTTGAAAAGAGAACGTCTATATCGTTCTTGACAGCATGGATCTAGACCTTGCGATAAGAACTGAACAATCCACTACTCTTACAGATAAGAGTTCCACTAATAAAACAGGACTCGAATAAGTGTGATCATTCATATTTCAACAACATTCAAGGGAGCTATGTCCAATAAAGTAACTGTCAATGAATTTCTTAAAGAAATATTTCAAAATGCTTTGTGAAAAGTGATAAAATCGAAATTAATACGCTTATGGAAAACTTGGTTTCACTAAAGTATAAAGCTAAAGAAAATATACGAGAGTACATCATGGATGTGTTGCATCTTGCTTCGAAATCAATGACATTAAAGTTAGAGTTGTTAGATGACTTGCTCGTGCATATGGTTTTGATTTCTCTTCCTGCACAATTCGGTTAATTTGAGATTAATTATAACTATCAAAATGAGAAGTGAGACTCTTAATGAGCTCATTTCATATTGTATGCAAGAAAAAGAAAGTCTAAAGCAAGAGAAAACTGAAAATACTTACTTGGAAAGTACCTCTAATGACAATTTAAAAAATAGGAAAGCTGCATCTAGTTCTGATCAAAAGAAACAGCAAAAGCATGAAAGTATTAACATCTAGCCGTTACTTTTGTGAAAATTTTGAATACATAAAGAGAGTCTGTACTAAATACCACACTTGTTGTGTGAAGAAAAGTACACTTCTCACGTTGGTTTATTTTGAGGTTAATCTAGTTTCGATACTTAGACACACTTTGTGGATACATTTTGCTGTCAGTATTCAAATAAGCGTATCTATGCAAGGTTTCCTGAACAGCCTAAAGCCAATTGATGCTGAAAGATTCATCTATGTGGGCTGATGATGAATCAGTTAAAGTTTAGACTATAAGGACTTTTAGGTTATTATTAAAGATTGAGTATTATTTGAATTCGAAAAAGACATTTGTGGTACCGTCTTTCCTATAAAATTTGGTTTCTATTTCTACATTGGAGAAATTTGGTTACTTTTGTTCAATTGAAAATAGTAAGTTTGGTCTTTTTCTTAATTCTAATATTGTGGGTACCAGTTCTTTATCCGGTTATGATAAGCTATATTTACTTAAGACGGTTGCCTCTTATAAAGAAACCTTGCATGTGAATTCACGTGCTATTAAAAATAAATTAATCAATGAGAATTCTGCTTCGTTATGACACTAGCGATTATGTCACACCTCTCAAAGGAGAATGAAAAATTTTGTGTCTGAAGAAATTCTCGATCTCCTTAATTTTTCAGATTCAAATTTTTATTTAATTACATTAAGGGTAAACAAACAAACATAATGAGATAGAACTTTGGACGTCTTAGAACTAATTCATATGGATACCTGTGGGCTATTTCCTTTGGAATGGTCAATAGTAATTTATTATGTTCATAGACGATTTTTTTCCACTACGACTACCTATATCTTATCTATGAGAAATCTCAAATACTGGACATGTTTAAGGCATACGAAGCTCAGATTGAAAATCAACTCAGTAAAAGAAATAAACAAGCCAGATCTCACAATAGTGGTGAATACTATGACATGTATTAGGGATCAAGAAAATAATGTCCAGGGCCTTTTCCTAAATTCCTAGATGAATGTGGAATCGTCCCACACTACACCAGAATCTCTCTAGGTTGAAGCACTAAAAATTACAACTTAAATTCTCAATAAAGTTCCAAGTAATGAACTGTTTGGGGGGTTACAAATTTTAAAGATCCCACTATTAGGTCAATTTTCGAAACATAAAATGTCCGATTCCTTGAGGATGTAGAGTTTGGGGGGTGGGGGGGAGATAAGGTTTTAAGATTAATGATTTTATCTTTGAAGAAGAATATGTATAATATCTCTTCTGTTGTAATTGACAATGATCAGGACCATAAAAAAAATTCTTACTTCAGATCTTGTTCAAAAAGTAATTTTGGATCAAGACAATATTGCAAATTTTTCCACACACAATCGAAAGATTGTTTTAGAAGAACAAACTCAACAACCTCAAGAGCAAGTGCCATTAAGAAAATCCATTAAAGAAAATAGAAAGACAATTTAGATAATTTTATAATCTTTCTCCAAGAAAATAAAGATGATATTGTATTGGTGGAAGAATGTCTAATCAATCAACTTCATCATGCAATGAAAATGAAATTTTTTTTAGAATAAATTGATCCTATGAATAAAGAGATGAAGTTCATGAGTAACAATGAGGTTTGGAAACTCATGATTATTATGTATACCACAAGTTTAGTAGGAGTAAGCTATCACCCGAGTTTAGGGATACAAATACATCAGGATCGTTCTTGGGGTATTTTTTTAGATTTTCACAAAAGAGCTATATCGATAAAGTTATTAAAGGATTTGGGATGTAGGTATGTAAACTAGGTGATACCTCTATTACAAAGGGAGACAAGTTTAGTCTTAATTAATTTTCCAAGGATAAACTTAAAGAAAGGAAAATACAAAAAATTTCCCGTGCTTCACAATTGGGAGTTTAATGTATGCTAATGTTTGCATACGTCTGGATATGAAATTCATTATTTGAATGCTAGGCAGATATTTAAATAATTTTGGGATGAATATTTGGAAAATGGCCAATTAAGTTATTCGGTATTTATAGAGAATTAAGGATTACATGATCACATTCAGGAAAATCAGATCAATTAGAAATCAATGGATATTCTGATTTTGATCATGGAGTACGACTGCAAATTTTTGTTACAAGACTGCATATCTTGGATGGATTTGAAGTGCCACTTTATTTATTCTGTGATAATAACAGTCTTGTAGTCTAACACGTACTTGACGATGTCAAACTTTATAGACATCAAGTCTAGTTATTAAGGAAATAATTCATAGTGTTCAAGTTTCTATGAAATATATTAGGACAAACTCCATAATTGCGGATCCACTTATTAAGGGGCTATCACACAAGGTCTTTCATGAGCATACATGGATGTCGCATCTTTTGATGATATGCCAGTTTAGTGGTAGTTTGTATTCGGACGTTGTCTACTTTAGACACATAATTCTATACATGGATATTCAGTTTATTTCAAAAATAAAGTATTCGATTCAGCTCTACTCTGATTAAAATTTATGGTTGGTCTCACTTATGAATTAAAGTAGGACTAGTTGGAAATAGGCATGTTTAGATCACATTGCACGTAATTTTCATGCTACACATCCATACTTGATCGATGTCATATTATTGTGTTGATATACGTGACCATTGAGGGTTTAGTTATGATATTTGTAACGAGACTACTTTGATCCTATATTGACATACTTAATGGACGAGATTGTTCGGAGATACTTTTTGTTATGATAAAAGTTTTGAAGTCATAAGGTTATACAAATTTATCAGGTAACACATGTGGGCCAAGTGAGAGATTGTTGAAAATTTTTTAATTTCACATGTGGGCCTACATATGTAATTAATTGTGTATATGGCTATCTTAAAGTTAAGCACAAAATTAAAGTGATCTAATAAAAAAAAAAATTGTTGGGCTTAGGGCATCTAAATAAAGTGTGGTCAGATTATATGTGTAGAAACCAGATTCTTTTAGAATTGTATTTCATGATGGTCGAAATTCATATAAAAACTATATATAGGGTTATAGTCCCCAAATCATATGCAACTTCTCATTTTTTGTGTCATCCCATCAACATAAGAATACAAGATGAAACATATTGAAGAGGAAGATCTACAACTCACAATCAAGATCAATAATCAAAAATCAAGAAAAATAGATTGAAGCAATTAAATTCAAGAACAAGGCAATCAATATTGAAAGCAAGAAACCAATCAAGGAGGGATCGCAAATTAATTTTCAAGATTCAAGATTAATAAAATATCATTTCCGAATAATTTAGGTATGTTCCATATGTGACGCCCCGAACCTAAGTTTCGAGTGTCACGTACTAAACAAAATAAATTCTGCCTTCCCCACATGTAAATACTCTTAAGTAAAATTATTATATGTTAGAAACTTGTTTTCAATTTGGTAAAATATATCTCATAAAATATAATGGCCAGCAGAAGTGCATGTCGACATGAAATTATACTTTACCAAAATGGACTCGGCACTGCCACGGTTAGTTGGGGTAGTAAGTTCAACTATTTTTATAAACTTCATCCCAACTCTGTTTTCTATGAAATTTGTGGCATTAGAAAGATATTTTCAATTAATTTTCTAGGTTAAAATATGAAGAATTTCCAAGATCATATGATATGGGCGTTTTACTCAAAATAGTGAGGTATTGCACAGAAAATTCAGATTGACCCTTTAATGCTTAAAAATTCATATCTCCGGCTACGGATATCCAAATTGAGTGATTCTTGCGCCCATAGTAAGACAACTCAAAGAGGAATACAGAAATATTTTTAAAGTCTCAAATAGACGTTTATGAAGTTAGAAATAATGTTTTGAAATTGACCCAAAAACTGTCTCGTTTCTGCCTTTTTACCACTTGCAAGAAAATTTTTAATAAAAATGTCTTTAATGTAACATGGAATATATAATTACATAATTTACTTTCGGTACCATATTACATCATGTCTTATACATATTTTTATACAATACCATAAGAAAAACATATGGATAACAGTCGAACAAAATATGCAAAAACAAAACTTCGATGCAAATTAACTTTGTCCTTATTCCATCATCGATTATGCCGACTGACTTCCACCAACTCCACAATTATGGATCTGAAAATTTAGTATAGAATACTATGAGTATAAACAATACTCGGTAAGATACCATGCTTGGATTTAATATGTTAATATTACACAAAAAAATGCAATCAAACATATACTTGCACGTTCCGGCTTGCCGGTGCCCTTTAGACTTGTCCTAAGGCATAAATAGATATCTAACTTTGTGGACTTGTCCACCACATTCATATTATGGGTTTTCATGCATAGCTTAAACATAAATATTACCATGAAATCCTACCATTTAAGCATAGAAAGTATCTTACAATAAAATTTGAAGAAATTTCGGTTGAGAGATGAATTGAGAGTGCTAGGCTTTGCTTCTTTTTTCTTCCTTTCCTTTTTTTTCCTCACGTATTTACTGCCCTCCCTTTTACAAGAAATTTTCTCGTTTTAGGAAGGAATAAAAATGCAGGAAACATCACTTAAATAGAGGCAAGAAATCTAGGCATTAACCAAAAGATGACTATTCAAGAATTGTGTTTCCACGTGGGCTGAATTAATCCCCACTTCATGCATGAATTCAACACCTAAAGTCACATTATGCCTTAATTAAACACCTCCTTCTTACACACGACACCTCATGCTTTGTTTAACATTAAAACACTTCTTGCATTTAATCCATTACAAAGTGACGCCCCCCCTCTCGATCAAGTGGAAGAAACAAAAAAGAAAAAAATTGTTTACCTATAATACTAATAAAATAGATGTAGGATTGACAATTATCCCAAACCCCTAATTGCACTAATCTTGGTAAACTTTTATAAATCGACCAATGCAAATTGGGCAACCATTAATAAATTTGGCCATACTAAATTTTGAAAAGTTAAATTGCCATCGAGTAAAATAATCAAGCATAAAATTTCGGAGTATTACATCCCTCATCCCTTAAAAAAATTTCATCCTCGAAATTATCTCGAACTTCATTGAAAAGTTTTGGATACTTGGTCTTGATTTCCTCTTCTATTTCCCAAGTTGATTTTCGGACACCATGATTTCTCCATTGAACTCTCAGGATGGTAAAGGATAGTGCAATCATAATCCTTCACTAGCTCTAGCCTTCTACTCTACCTCATATTTAATTCCTTTTGGGTGAAAAAGTACTTCAAACTCTTATGATTAGTATAAATGTCACATTTACTTCCATATAAGTAATGACACCATATCTTAAGGGCATGAACTATTGCAGCCAATTCTAGATCATGTGTTGGGTAGTTTTGTTCATATTGTTTCAATTGTCTGGAAGCGTAGGCTATCACCTTTTCTTTTTGCATCAAAACACACTCTATGCCCTATTTCAAAGCATCACTGTATATAACGAATCCTTCTAGTCCGTCAGGTATTGTTAACACTGGAGCTGTGACTAATCTTTGTTTCAACTCTTGGAAGCTCTGTTCACATTTCTCTGTCCATTGAAATTTTATCCCTTTTCGAGTCAACTGGGTCAATGGTCCAGCTATTTTAGAAATTTCCTCGATAAATCTTCTATAGTACCCAGCCAATCCCAAGAAGTTGCGTATTTCTCTAACATTTTTTGGTCTTACCCAATTATTTACTATTTCTACTTTAGTTGGGTCTACTTCAATTCCTTGTGCTGTAATTACGTGCCCTAGAAAACCTATTTTATCCAACCAGAATTCACATTTCTTGAATTTGGCATAAATATTCTCTTTTCTTAGAGTTTCCAAGACAATCATGAGATGTTTCTCGTGCTCCTCATTATTCTTTGAATAAATTAAGATGTCATCAATAAAACTATGACAAATTTGTCTAAGTATTCATGGAATACTCTGTTCATTAGATCTGTAAATACTGCCGGGGCATTAGTTAATCCAAAAAGCATCACCAAAAATTCATAATGCCCATAACGCGTCCTAAAAGCCGTCTTAGGGATATCATCTGACTTAATTTTCAATTGGTGATATCTTGATTTTAGATCGATCTTCGAAAATACTGTAGCCCCCTTGAGTTGGTCAAATAAATCTTCTATTCTTGGAAGTGAATATTTTTTTTGATAGTGAGGCGATTCAATTCTCGATAGTCAATGCACAACCTCATTGTTCCATCCTTCTTTTTCACAAATAACACAAGTGTACCCCAAGGCGATATATTTGGTCTAATGAAACCCTTATCAAGAAGCTCCTTCACCTGCACCTTCAACTTTTGCAATTTCAACGGTGCCATACGATATAGAGCCTTTGAAATAGGTGTTGCTTCTAGTACCAAATCGATGGTAAACTCTACTTGCCTGTCTGGTGGTACACCTAGAAGGTCTTCTGAAAAAACATCTTTATAGTGTCGAACTATTCGAACGTCTTCAATTGACAACTTATCTTGTTTAAAGTTGGTCATCGACACTAGAAATCTTTGACCTAATTTCTTTCTCGGTGTCCTTTCAGCCTGAGTTGTTGACACTATACGAGACGTGGTATTTGCCTCAGTTCCCACAAAACGAAACTCTTTCTCGCCTAGTCTTCGAAAAATCACCATTCTCTCAGTACAATGAATAGTTGCATAGTTTATTGACAACCAGTCCATACCAAGGATAACATCAAAGTCTTTTATCATTAATTCAAAGTTTTTTATCATTAATAGAACTAGATCTACCGCTATACCTCTACCATCAATTTCCATCTTAAGATTTCTAGCTATTTGATCGGCAACAATTATCTTTCCAGATGGAAGAGAGATTTCTAAGGTATACGGAATGAATTCACATTCTACTTTAGACTTTGCAACAAACGAAGAAGAAATGAACGAATGTGTAGCTCCAGAATCTATAAGTACAAATGCAGGCATATTGGAAACAGAGATGATACCTGTGAGGACATTAGGGTCTCGCTCTACTTCTTGCCTGGATAAGGAGAAAACTCTTGCTTTTCCTTTCTGGTCATCTCCAGCCTTCTGTGTCTGATTCTGGGGACATTCTTCCGTGAAATGTCCTGATGTCCCACACTTGAAACAAACATTTCTTCCCAATAGACATTTTTCTTTGTGAGTTCTATCGCACTTAGGACAACGCTTATCACCACCAACTCCTACTATCTCTGTCTTTCCTTTCTTTGGTGCATTATTCCCTTTTCCTTTTCCTTTACCGTTATTTTGTTTATCAAAATTCCACTTCCTCTTATTGGAGAAATTTTGAACTTGATAAGAATTTCTAACATTTTGAGTTCTTTGATAAGAAATAGTTTGGGCTCGCTTCAGACTTCTCGATAAGTGTTCAGCTCGAGAATTGACACTATGTCACGAATATAAGGTTGAAGCTCACGTTCAAACCTTCTAGCCCGCTTTTCCTCCGTATCCACTGGATGTGGAGCGAACTTTGATAACTCCTCAAATTTGCGTTCATATTCCACGAGGGTCATGGCTCCCTGCTGGAGTTTGAGGAACTCTATCTCCTTTTGATCTTTCACAGCTGTCGGGAAGAATTTTTCTTCTACGAGTTCCTTAAACCTCACCCAATTTATAGCCTGTTCTTCAGCAGGTGTTAATGACCTGGTAATCATGTCCCACTAATGGCTAGCCCCTTTCTTTAACATAAACACTGAAAATGTCACCTTTTCAGCATCTTCGCATCTTATAAATTTAAAAATACGTTCTAGTTCTCGTAACCAATCTTCAACTTCTAAGGGATCCACACTCCCCTCGAATGATGGAGGGTTCATTTTACGAAACTGCTCTATCATCGTAGTTCGATCCCTCGGGTGGTACTATTTGAGGTTGAACAACTTAGTTGGGCTCCTGATGCTCAGTTGGTACTTTTTGATTTAGTGTTCGTTGCCCAGTCAAAGGTGGTGCCTGTTGTTGCTGTCCCAACTCCCGCATTACGGCCAGCAGTTCTCATGCAAAGTTTGCTACATTAATTTCGCCTCCACTAGAACTAGCATTAGCATTGCCGCCGCCTATGTTCATATTGGAATTTAGTTCACTACCATGGTTGCGCTTCGGAGGCATTTCCTTTTAATGAAAAATATTCATCCAGTTAGAATTACTTCAGAACGTAATACTAACTTAGAGAAATCCAAAGGTTAAAACAACTTTCCTTCATATATATACAATACTATTTTTTACGAACAAAAGTCATATTGCAGTACGGTACATACATTCAAAAGTAGATGTGCGTATTACATCCTATTCTATTCCAAAAACAAAGATAGCTAGATAAGATGGTGTCTAATCTTCCATTTCTTCTGGGTCTTCCTCGGGATCTTCATCTGGGTCTTCCTCTAGTTCTTTCTCTGGCTCTTCTTCTAACATACTTTGCTCCGAACTATCTGGTAATGGTACGGGAAAACTTTCATCTAGAACTCTCGAAAAGCACTTAGCCAACGGTCCCTTATCTAGCCTAGAATTGGTAGCTCGTAAACTAGTATTCATGGATAAGGTTATTGTCTTCTTAAAGTTTCACTGTAAATCACGGCTAGTTTCATAACTTTCTCGAAGTAAATATGTAAGGTCCTCATATGAAAGGTCATCATCAGACCACAACACAATCTCATTTATGACTGAAGCCCAAAGTTTTGGAACATTTTCATATAACCTCCGTATCTTCACCTTATCACTTAAGCTATGGTGTATCTCCCATAACATCTCAATAATGCAGCCTAGCAGATCAAGATGTTGTTCGAGGTTATTGAGCGGATGCATACAATAATTATAATAAAATGCCAATAATATGCCCCGCCTCTTCGCAAAACAACAAGCTTCTGTCCTTGTGGGGTTTCTTACCATTCATGCCATAACTAGGACAAAAATTGATTATGTTACTCTACAAGGCTCTAATAAATATTTAGACATAAGTGTTAATGATTTCATAATCTCAACCATGACTTGAATCAAAATATTTCTATATCTAGCCATAGATATAGTAGTTCGTTGCATAAGAAAACTCATAAACTTTTTTTAAAAAAGTTTTTATCTTGATCGTCGGTTGAAAGTCAGTTGCTAGCTTGCTCGATGATGCAGGACAGTAACCTTTCTTTAAAAAAAAAAAGCCTACAAAAAAGCATAACTGCTCTGATACCACGCTGTGATGCCCCGAACCTAAGTTTCGAGTGTCACGTACTAAACATAATAACATCTGCCTTCGCCACATGTAAATACTCTTAAGTAAAAGTATTCAATGTTAGAAACTTATTTTCAATTTGGTAAAATATCTCTCATAAAATATAATGGCCAGCAGAAGTGCATGTCGACATGAAATTATACTTTACCAAAATGGACTCGGCACTGCCACAGTTAGTTGGGGTAGTAAGTTCAACTATTTTTTATAAAATTCATCCCAACTCCGTTTTCTATGAAATTTGTGGCATTAGAAATATATTTTCAAGTAGTTTTCTAGGTTAAAATATGAAGAATTTCCAAGATCATATGATATGGACGGTTTACTCAAAACAGTGAGGTATTGCACAAACAATTCAGATTGACCCTTCAATGTTTAAAAATTCATATCTCCGGTTACGGTTATCCAAATTGAGTGATTCTTGCGCCCATATTAAGACAACTCAAAGAGTAACGCAGAAATATTTTTAGAGTCTCAAATATACATTTATGGAGATAGAAATAACATTTTGAAATTGACCCAAAAACTGTCTCGTTTCTACCTTTTTACCACTTGCAAGAAAAAGTCTAATAAAAATGTCTTTTAACGTAAAATGGAAGATATAATTACATAATTTACTTTCGGTACCATATTATATCATGTCTTATACATGTTTTTATACAATACCATAAGAAAACTTATGGATAACAGTCGAACAAAACATACAAAAACAAAACTTTGATGCAAATTAACTTTGTCCTTATCCCATCATCGATTATGCCGACTGACTTCCACCAACTCCACAATTATGGATCTGAAAATTTAGTATAGAATACTATGAGTATAAAGAATACTCGGTAAGATACCATGTTTGGATTTAACATGTTAATATTACACAAAAGAATGCAATCAAACACATACTTGCACGTTCTGGCTTGCCGGTGCCCTTCGGACTTGTCCTAAGGTATAAATAGATATCTAATTTTGTGGACTTGTCCACCACATTCATATTATGGTTTTTCATGCATAGCTTAAGCATAAATATTACCATGAAATCCTACCACTTAAGCATAGAAAGTATCTTACAATAAAATTTGAAGAAATTTCGGTTGAGAGATGAATTGAGAGTGTCAGGCTTTGCTTCCTTTTTCTTCATTTCCTTTTTTTTTTCCTCACGTATTTACTGCCCTCCCTTTTACAAGAAACTTTCTGGTTTTAGGAAGGAATAAAAATGCAGGAAACATCACCTATATAAAGGCAAGAAACCTAGGCATTAACCAAAAGATGACTATTCAAGAATTGTGTTTCCACGTGGGCTGAATTAATCCCCACTTCCTGCATGCATTCAACACCTGAAGTCACATTATTCCTTAATTGAACCCCTCCTGCTTACACAAGACACCTCATGCTTTGTTTAACATTAAAACACTTCTTGCATTTAATCCGTTACAAAGTGACGCCCCCTCCCTCTCGGCCAAGTGGAAGAAACAAAAAAGAAAAAAAAATGTTTACCTATAATACTAATAAAATAGATGTAGGATTGACAATTATCCCAAACCCCTAATTGCACTAATCTTGGTAAAATTTTATAAATCGACCAATGCAAATTTGACAACCATTAATAAATTTGGCCATACTAAATTTTGAAAAGTTAAATTGCCATTGAGTAAAATAAACAAGCATAAAATTTTGGAGTATTACAACATATTATTAGTTTTACTTGGTAATTTGACATGGAGAATCTTGGAAATAAATGATTTAGGTTTTTAAATTCTAAAGTTTCTAGTTTTATAAAGTTTAAAGTTTCATATAATTTCAACATATAGATGTGGGCAGAAATTTCTCAACTCGTGAAAAGTTGCTTATTGCTCAAATCCTTGCTTATCTCGTAGGAGAATCCATTAGTTTTATTCTGCCATAATTTAAATAGTTTTCTTCAAATAGGACTAGATAATGGAACAAAATATAGTATCTTTTCACCCGTGGCCCAATTGTCTCACTAAGAAATATTAAATTCTAAAAGGGAAAATTACCCGAAACCCTACATCTCAAGTATACAATTCAAAAATAAGGGGGTGAAGTTTTAAATTCATCAATCAAGTGCTAATTACAAATTTATTAAAATAATTTACAATTAATAATGTCATTACTTAATATAATCAATATTTCCTCATTTCTTTCTTTCTATCATTTCTATTCTATCTTTGAAATATACCTACTCAAATCTGAAATCCAAAAAATCCCAAATCACATTTCCATCAAGTACCTTCTCTTCTCCCGCGCCAACCAACACCTTCTCTCATGTTTGGCGTCATCACGTACTTTACTCACCGGTGCTTCCTCAACAACCATGACGCTATCTAGCTCCATTATAAGATGAGATGTGGGAACTGATGTCTAAAGATGGTCATACTCTTTTCTCTCTCTCTCTCTCTCTCAACACCGCTATAAGATAACCAACATTGATATGATCCAGGAAGTGAGAATCACAAATGCAAGTTCAAGAGACTCGTTGATTATCAAAAAAGGGGTAATGATGCGATCGAGAGCAAAACGAGTCAACGAGGTGTTGGAGATACTCGTCAAAGCCACTATTGATGAAACCATGTTCGGGACGTAAAATGGAGCAAGTTTCATGTTGGGGTCGAAGACCGAAAAGACTTGGATCAACGTAATAAAGTTGGTCGAAGAAAGTTCTGGCCAACCGGACTCACAAGGAGCAATCGATCGCGACTACCGAACGTCCGGTAGACCAAGTTATGAAATTTCTGCCAAACCAGACGCGGACTCCCCAACCTGATGCACTCTACGGACGTCCTGTAAAGTCATTCTGTCCATCCAGACGAGCGTCGTCCGGTACGACCTATTTTCAAGCGATTTTATTACTTTTTTACTAGAATTCTATTTCTTTCCATATTTTGTAATATTTATTACCTTATGCACTTTTTTACTGGGATTAGGGATCTAGTATAAATACTAAACTCTTTTGTTACATTGGAAACCTTTGACGAATTATTCAATACAATTGTGAGGCAAATTTGCTTTCAAATCTTGTTCTTCTTTGAACATCGCGAACTTATCAAGATTTTCTTGAGGCGTTCAACATCGGGTGAAGATTACGGGTTTTGTAATCAAGAGGTCTTTCAAGCGTCGTTTTTGTTGGGTTGTTTGGTTCAACATTCTTGATTGAATCTCTAAATCGGGATTATCTTTGGGCTTTCTTGGGTTTTCAATCTTGTTGCGGGGTTGCGTAGTATTCGTTGCTACGTGGTTCTCATCAGTTGGTATTAGAGTTTGGCTCCAAAATAATCAAGGTTATATCTTTTATTGCTTTTGAGTATTGTGTTTTCTTTCTTTCATCGTTCTTCGTGTTCTTGTATCCAATTACAATTTTTGAGTCTTTAATCCAAAAAAATTTCAAAAAAAAAAAAAAATACAAAGTTATTTTTTGGACTATTTAAAAGTCCGAATTAAGTTTCGTTTGTTTTGCTGATTTTCTATTCAAATTTTCCAAGTGAAAAAATAAAAGAAATATCTATATTCATTATTATTGTTACGGGAATTTTCAGTATTATTAATTTTCAATTTTTGAGTAATAAAAAAGAAAAAAATTACTTCAATTCAATCCCTACACTTTCTTCTTGAATTCTTTAGTCCAATTCTCATACTTGATTTTTGTTGAGTCTTTCTTCATCCTTTTTCTTTTGCTTTTATCATAATTCGTGATCAAATTCCGTTGGATTCATGGGATTATACTTGTGAGTTCATCTTGTTCCTTGAAGATATTTGGGCGAAAGTATTGAGTGGTAAAAGGTAAGAGTGGTGAGATTATTAGAGGGTAAAAGCCAATATTTGAGTGATACTCGAGTAAATATTTGTGAGATTAAAATTCTATAGAATTAGGATGTCAGATAAAGAAGGTTGAAATTCAATCAGACAGCCGAATCAAATCAACATGAAGACGATGTAATAAGGCAGTTTGAGAGAGTGCTTGGCGATGTGACTGAAAGGCTTGGTAGGTTAGAGGCTTCAGGGTCAAATAGTCATAGGGGACACTCAAATGCAATGAGACTGGGCAGGAGAGTGTCGAGGAGGGAGTGACATGATGACTATGATTATGGTAGTAATTTGGATAATGATGCATCAATGGTGGGTGAAATGGGAAGGATGAGGAATAGAGGTGGTAGGTTTGAACGAAGGGGTATGAACAACTTTGGAGATGAAGTAGATAAGAATATGGGCAACATTAAGATGTCAATTCTACTGTTTAAGGAAAAGAGTGATCCGGAGGCTTATTTAGAGTGGGAGAAAAAGGTAAAGTTGATATTTGAGTGCCATAATTATTCGGAGGAAAAGAAGGTGAAAATTACAATTCTTGAATTTGTTGATTATGCCATAACTTGGTGGGATCAAGTGGTTAGATCTAGGCGGAGAAATCGAGAACAAACAGTTAGTACTTGGGATGAGTTGAAAACTATTATGCGGAAGAGATTCGTAACTAGTCACTATTACAGGGAATTGTATCAAAGATTGCAAGGATTGTATCAGGAATCGAAAAGTGTTGAAGACTATCATAAGGAGATGGAAATTTTGTTGATCAGGGCGAATGTGGAGGAGGATCGGGAAGCCACCATGGCTCGTTTCTTGAATGGGATGAATATGAAAATTGCTAATACTGTGGAATTGTAGCACTATGTGGAGATTGAAGATATATTGCATTTGGCCATGAAGGTTGAAAAATAGTTGAAAATGAAGGGGACAACTAGGCAACCATTGGGTACTTCCGATTCTAATCCGAATTGGAAACCGAGGTGGGATAACAAAGGATATGGGGCTGTTTCAAAAGGGAAGGATGAGAGTGCTAGCAGGATCGTACCAAAGATAGAGTCACAACCAGCCAGAAATCGGGACATCCAGTGCTTCAAGTGCTTGGAGAAGGGACACATCTCTTCCCAATGTCCACACAAATGGACAATAATCTTGAGCAATGGAGAGGTGGTGACTGACAGTGAGGATAAATTTGAAGGCATGCCAGAGTTGGATGAGGTCAGTGATTATGGAGACAAATTGGAGTTTGGTGTTGGAGGAGAGTTATTGATCACGAGGCGAACTCTCAACACTCAAATCAAGACAGATGACTTAGAGCAATAACGAGAAAATATTTTCCATACACGATGCCACGTCAACAATAAGATATGTAGTGTAATAATTGATGTGGGGTAGATGTACGAATGTAGCTAGCACAACACTTGTGGAAAAATTGGGATTAACACTATTAAGACACCCTAGACCCTATAGGTTACAATGGTTAAATGATTGTGGGGATATTAAAGTGAATAAGAAGGTGTTGATTAATTTTTCAATTGGTAGTTATCGGGAAGAAATTATGTGTGATGTGGTACCTATGCATGCGAGTCATATTTTACCAGGTAGGCAATGGCAATATGATAGGATAGTTATTCATGATGGGTACAAGAACCGGTATAGCTTTTGTGAAGGAGGGGAGGTCCATTACCCTTGCGCTATTAACACCGGCACAAATGTATGAACGCCAAATCAAATTGAAAAGTGCGGAAGAGGAGATAGTGAAAGAGTTGGAAAAAGTGAGAGAAAATGGTGAGGTGGTAGTAGAGAGAAAAAGAAAGCGGAGTCACATGAGGGAAAATAAAGGGAGGTGTCTAAAAGGAGAGAAAAGTCGAAAGCGAATTTCTTTGCAAAGATGAGTGAGTTGAGGAGAGCGATAGAGGATAATAGACAAGTGATTTTGATAGTCTATAAGGAGTCATTCCTCAACTTTGAAGAACCTAACCCACCCCTCCCCAGTTTAGCGACATATTTATTGCAGGAATTTGAAGATATCTTCCCGGAGGACATACCTAGTGGGTTACCACCCATTCAATGCATTGAGCACCAGATTGATTTTGTTCCTGGAGCTATTATTCCAAACCAATCAGCTTATAGAAGTAACCCCGAGGAGACAAAGGAACTTCAAAAGCAAGTGGAAGAGTTGATGAGAAAAGGTTATGTGCGGGAGAGCATGAGTCCATGTGCCGTCCCAGTGTTACTTGTGCCAAAAAAAGAAGGAACTTGGAGAATGGATTGCAGAGCCATCAATAATATAACGGTAAAGTATCGTCATCTTATTCTTAGGTTAGATGATATGTTGGATGAATTATATGGTGCTTGCATGTTTAGTAAAATCGATCTTAAAAGTGAATACCACCAAATTCGAATGAGGGAAGGTGATGAGTGAAAAACTACATTTAAAACTAAATATGGCCTATACGAGTGGTTAGTAATGCCATTTGGACTCACTAATGCACCGAGCACTTTCATGCGATTGATAATCATGTTTTATGTGCTTTTATAGGTAAATTTGTTGTGATATATTTTGATGATATCTTGATTTATAGTAATGACCTAAATGAGCATGTAGAGCATCTTAGGAGTGTGCTTGTAGTCTTGAGAAAAGAACAATTTTATGTTAATTTTAAAAAGTGTGCATTTTGCATGGGAAATGTTGCTTTCCTAGAATTTGTGGTGGGTGCTAATGGGGTAGAAGTAGATGATGAGAAAATAAAAGCTATTAAAGAATGGCCAACACCTAAAAGCATAATTGAAGTTAGGAGTTTTCATGGTTTGGCTAGTTTTTATAGGTGTTTTGTGAAAGATTTTAGCACAATCACCACACCACTTACAGAAATTGTTAAAAGGAGCGTGAGATTTCATTGGGGCGATGAACAAGAGCATGCATTCAATACAATTAAGGATATGTTGTGTAAGGCACTAGTTTTAGCACTCCTAACTTTGACAAAGCTTTCGAGATTGAGTGTGATGCATCAGGAATAAGTATTGGAGCAGTCTTAATGTAGGATAGAAGGCCTATAGCCTATTTCAGTGAGAAGCTAAGTGGGGCAGCACTCAATTATCCCACATTTGACAAGGAACTATATTCACTTGTTCGAGCCTTGGAGACATGACAACACTACTTGTGGCCTAAGGAATTTGTGATACACACAGACCATGAATCATTGAAGCACTTGCGAGGTCAAGGTAAGTTGAACAAAAGACATGTAAGATGGATGGAGTTTGTGGAGACATTTCCTTATGTCATCCGGTACAAGCAAGGTAAGGAAAATGTGGTGGCAGATGCGTTGTCTCGAAGGTACGCGCTATTAACTTCTCCTAATTGCTTGGTTTTGAACATATGAAGGACATGTATGCTAGTGGTTTAGATTTTTTGAATATTTATTCATCATATAGTAAATGTGCTATAGATAAATTTTTTAAGCAGGATGGATACTTATTTCGGAAAAATAGGTTGTGTGTTCCTATTTGTTCAATGCGTGAAGTATTAGTTAGAGAAGCACATAGTGGTGGATTGATGGGTCATTTTGGAGTTACAAAGACTTTAGATATGTTAGGGGAGCATTTTTATTGGCCTAGGATGAAAAGTGATGTTGAGAAGATATGTAGTCGATGCATAACTTGTAAACAGGCTAAATCTAAGGTTTTACCTCAAGGTTTATACACACCGTTACCTACACCTAGTGAACCTTGGGTTGATATTTCGATGGATTTTGTTTTAGGCTTACCTAGGACTAAGAAGGGACGAGATTCAATTTTTGTGGTGGTAGATAGATTTAGTAAGATGACACACTTCATTGTATGTCATAAAATCGATGATGCCACTAACATAGCAGAGTTATTCTTTAGGGAGATTGTGCGTTTACATGGGGTACCTAGAACTATAATGTCAGATCGGGATGTTAAGTTTCTAAGTCATTTTTGGCGGGTTTTGTGGGGGTAAGTTAGGCACTAACCTTATGTATTCCATAACTTGTCACCCATAATCTGATGGTCAAACTGAGGTAGTAAATATGACTATGACACAACTTTTGCGCACTATGGTTAATAAGAATTTGAAGAGTTGGGAGGAGTGTTTACCTTTCATAGAGTTTGCATATAATAGGGCCACACATTCTACTATGTCATTTTCACCATTTAAAATTGTTTATGATTTTGATCCACTAACACCTTTGGATTTAATACATTTACCTGTGAATGAATGATGTAGCTTAGATGGTAAAATAAAGGCTGAGTTGGTAAAGTCACTTCATGAAAAGGTAAGATTACAAATTGAGAAGAAAAACAAACACTTTGTGTCACAAGGGTTGAAGACGTGTGACATTTGAACCTGGAGATTGCGTATGGGTACACTTCAGAAAGGAGCGCTTTCCAGAGCAAAGGAAATCAAAATTGCAACCACGAGGGGATGGTTCTTTCCAAGTTTTGGAGAGAGTCAATGACAATACATATAAATTAGACCTTCCAGGTGAGTATAATGTTTAAGCAACTTTCAATGTGTCTGATCTCTCTCTTCTCGATGCAGGTACAGATTCGAGGTCGAATCCTTTTGAAGAGGGAGGGGATGATATGATCCAGGAAGCGAGAATCACAAATGCAAGTTCAAGAGACCTGTTGATTATCGAAGAAGGGGGCAATGATACGATTGAGAGAAAAATGAGTAAAAGAGGCGATGGGGATGCTCTCAAAGCCACTATTGAAGAAACCATGTTCGGAATGCAAAATTGAGCAAGTTTCATGTTGGGATCGAAGGCCGAAAAGACTTGGATCAACGTGATAAAGCTGGCCAAAGAAAGTTCTGGCCAACCGGATGCACAAGGAGTAACCGGACGTGACTGCTGAACGTCCGGTAGACCAAGTTATAGAATCTCTGCCAAACCGGACGCAGACTCCCCAACCGAACGCACTCTACTGAACGTCCGGTAGAGCACTTCTGTCCATTCGGACGAGCCCAATCGGGAAGGGTCGTCTGGTACTACATGTTTTCATGTGATTTTATTCATTTTTTTACTAGAATTCTATTTCTTTCCATATTTTGTAATATTTATTACCTTATGCACGTTTTTTACTAGGATTAGGGATCTAGTATAAATACTAAACTCTTTTGTTACATTGGAAACCTTTGACGAATTATTCAATACAATTGTGAGGCAAATTTGCTTTCAAATCTTGTTCTTCTTTGAACATTGCGAACTTATCAAGATTTTCTTGAGGCGTTCAACATTGGGTGAAGATCACGGGTTTTGTAATCAAGAGGTCTTTCAAGCGTCGTTCTTGTTGGGATGCTTGGTTCAACATTCTTGATTGAATCTCTAAATCGAGATTATCTTTGGGTTTCTTAGATTTTCAATCTTGTTGCGGGGTTGCGTAGTGTTCGTTGTTATGTGGTTTAAAAGCCCAAGAATAGCTAACCAAGAGAAGGGGGGCGGGTGAATTGGTTATTAAAATTTTTTCGAAAATTGACTCACGTTTTAATGTAATATCCAATGAAACAATTAAACAAATACGCACAAGTACAAAACCAATTAAGAACAAGCAATTAGCGCAATGTAAATGCTGTAAATTAATCTAAATTCAAGCAAGTAAAAACTAAATAGATTAATTTAAATAATAAGCTCAAATATAAAAGCGATAAGTAAAAGGGAGATAGGATGCAAACGATATAATTATGGAGGTTCGATCCAATGCAATGATCTACGTCCCTCGTTACCAAGCTCTCCGGCACGAGCAAGGCCTTTTTCACTATGTTGATTGACTTATGGTGCAATCCAACCCTTTACAACGCTTCCGGTGACTTACAAACAAGGAGCACCGATCTTTATACAATGTTGAGCTTTACGGGACCTCAATATGATCCACACTTTATCAAAATGATTTTACAATGGAATTCCTCTCTCGATAAATAATACAATCAAGTTAAGTACTAAGAGAGGCTAACACTTCAATGAATAGTAATAAATGATAGCTCAAGTGTTAGATGAAAATTTTTGATGAATATGATAATTAAAAATTAGATTCAATCAATCAAAGTGTTTCAATGAGAAGATGATGAAGATATAAATCAAATGTAAGTTCAAAGAATCTTCTCAATATATATCTCTCTCTTTTAATGAATGATTGTAACAAATTAAACCCTAAGAGAGAAATGAAAAACTTTGATAAATATGATGATTTTCCAAGTTTGATTCGATCAATCAAAGTTTCACAATGAGAAGATTAAGATGAAATATATACTATGTAAGTTCAAAAAGATCTTCTCAAGTAATATCTCTCTTTTGAAATTGATATAAATAAGTTAAGAACAAGGAGATATGGAAAACTTTTATAAGAGAAGTTGATTGAAGAAATTTGATTTAAGATCAAAGTTTTCAATATGAAGAAGTAGAAAGATTTATACAATATAAGTGCAAATACCTTCTTCAAGAATATAACACTCTTTGAAGATTGATATAAAAAAGTTAAGCACAAAGAGATATGGAAAAACTTTGATGAAAGAAATGAATCAAGAAATTTGATTTAATAATCAAAGTTTTTGTTATGAAGAAATAAATGAAAAGATGTAGGCTCAAACAAGATTTTTCACTCACATATTTCACAAGAAAGTTCTCTTCAAGTTGTTGTAATGAATGCAAAGTGAAATGATATTTATCGCCATCAAAACGAAATAGTTTTGCCCATTCGGACGACCAACCGGACGACCGGATCTGAACCGGATAACCAACTAGCCGTTGTGGGTCAGAAGTCAGAATGGTTAAAAATTTGACCACTGGCGAACCGGACGTCCGCCTGGTCAATCGGACGTCTGTTGACCGTTGACTTTGACTTTTTTTTTTTAAAGAATTTCCTTTTTGATTGATTTGAAAAATGTAGGCATATGAAGGATGTTTTCATTTAAAAATCAATCTTACTTTTGATTAAAACATTTTATGCAAAAGATAATAAAAATAATTTTTCGTGCACAAAATGATTTTTGAGCTATTGTCATTAATTACTAAAGACGAAAGTATTATACCTTTACATATGATCTAGAATGCATAGTCTTTGATCTTGCTTCGGTGTTTGGCTCTTAACTTCTCATTTTGATTTTTCATTGATTTTGTTTCTCATGCTTTTGATCTTGATCATTCTTGGCGTTAATCTTTCAAGCTTTTGTCTCGAATGATTTGACTCGAATGCTTAACTTTCACTTCATTTCGAGTCTGATTTATAATGCTTGATTGATTTTAACATTGAACTATCATCACTCAAAATCAATTGTTAGAAACAATATTAATCTTGTTTGTTGTGATCAAAACATTAAGGATGAGGTCAACCATATGTCAACATGGTTCTCATCAAACACCGCTACAGTACCGATGCTGGAAGAGGATTGACATCACTCTAAGATAAGCAATACCGATGTGAGACTCTGACCAAGAGCGTCACGCGGCTTCTGCCCCAATAACATCGGTGCTGCTGCATGTGAATGCTGTTCTCCACCGTCCTCTTCATGATGCAGTTCTCCAGCGCCATTCTCCAGTGTCGTTCTCTACCTTTGACCAAGTCGTAGAAAGTAGCAGTGATGATGGTGTTGTTAGTCGTAGTATTTTGGTGTTGGTGTTGGTGGTGGTGTTGTGATGGTGGTGGCAAGATGGAACCCACCATTACAATCCACTAGTTTTGGTGCAAATCTTGTTTTTCTTTTCAAGATTTGATAATAGTTGATTTCTTCCTCATGATGGTTGTGGTGATGATGATGGAGGTGAGATGGATTGTAGAAATGGTGGAAATTTTGGGTATAGAAATTGGAATGGTGGTGGGGTTAACAACGGTGGCCCTGGTGTTTGTTAAATGCAAGTGGCCTTGGTGTTTGTTAATTGCAGGTGTTAGGTGCAGGAGTAAATGGTGGTGTGATAGGTTGGAGGTGGAGATTATAGGTTAATTATGACCCTATGTGACTAGATATGTGTTAATTATGACCGATTGTGACCAAGTTTGTCTTCATTGTGACTGTTTGTAACTAGACTTTTTTTAACTGTGACTATATGTAACCAAATTAACAGTTAGTCACATACAGTCACAGATTAGACTGACTTGGTCACAAATAGTCACACTAAGACAAATTGGTAACATATAACACATGTCAGCGACAAATTGGATTGACTTAATCAAAACGGTCAAATTGAAGACAAATTTGATTGTAGTTAATCACAGATAACACATGTTAGTAACTTGGGTATTTATAGTCAGAAATTAGACTGATTTGATCACAGAATGTCGCATTGCAGACAAATTTGATCATAATTAGTCACAGATAACACAGATATGGTTACAATCAATAAATCTGGTTACAGATAAAATGATTAATCACAAATCTGGTCATCTACAATGCATCACTATTACCACATAGTACCCAAAATGAAGGTCTCGATGCATACTTTCCCATGCAGTAGGATGCAAAAGGCTAAAGATAAAATAGCTCATATGACATTCCAAACTTGGATGCTCGATCTCACACTTGTGGCAAGGAATTTTCTAGCATGTCAAAATTTCAGTTTCAGGTCTAATTTTCTATGCTTAATTTGAGACTCATCTCTAAATCAAATACATGCAAATTAGGTACTATTTCGAATGTCTCTCGATGTGTACTTTGTAACTAACTTGCATAAACCATGTACGACACAAGTTCGTACCAAACCTGAAAAGCTGCTACTTGGTTAGGTTTAAAAGCACAATCTTTAAATTTCTAACTTTTTGTTATTTGACACAAACATTTTCAATTCCATCCAATCAAGTATTATCGCGTATGTAACTTTCTAAATTCATTC
Organism: Osmanthus fragrans; assembly: GCA_019395295.1. Lineage (NCBI taxonomy): Eukaryota > Viridiplantae > Streptophyta > Magnoliopsida > Lamiales > Oleaceae > Osmanthus > Osmanthus fragrans. The sequence continues at coordinate 10,602,826 of CM033361.1, forward strand.
AATTAGTCCCTAATAACTTTTTTTAACCCAAAATCTCCTTATTATCTAATTAAAATAGCCCCCAATAATTATCACGATTTCTGGGGCATAAAGCGAGTTAACCTCAAAACATGCGAGTTAAGACTTCTCACCTGCAAAAGTTGCGTGCATGGCTCTTTCCAAAAAAAAAAAAAAACTTTTCTTTCCTATGGTTTGAAAACTAAATGGAACTTTTCCTACATTTCCACATTATAACAGCGAATGGGAAAATGCCACATACTTCTTTAGATGCTCTTCCTATGTGGCAAATGATGATTGGTAGAGTAACTCTCAAAGATTGTAGGCGTTTGACATCGAATAAACTGCCAGGATTAAAGTAACGGACAAGGTAAATAAAATAATTAAAAAGGAAATTTAGACGTGCCTGCCTTGAGGGGAAGAAAATGAATGTATAAAATGGTGACGTTTGCTATACAATAGCATATTTCTCTTTCCAATAACTTTGTTTCTGTAAACCTGAATCACTAATAATTGACTGCTAATTTTGAAAGTAAAAATTGAAGGCTCGACTATCGAGGATAGATTCGGGGGATAAAATCAAAATTTTATATTGGGCTAATATATTGGAAAAATAAAATATTCCATTAAAAAATTCATTAATTTTTTTTCCCTTACAAAACTAATTGGGTTTGGGTCTTGCCCCCTCCCTCCGCTCTTGTTGATACCATAATATGAATTACTATAGTAGAAATTACGTTGAAATTTAAGACGTTAGAAAACAAAATGTTTAAACTTTTATTTGTAATGTAAAAGGAACATATGGAAAAAGGATGCCGATGTTAAGAAAGGGGGCATGAAAGAAATGCTTGATATCCCATTAAAATTTCAATCTCCGCTTGACATAATTTATATAGAGAGCCGCCATTTATATCCACCATTATTTTATATATATTTTTTGACTTTGCAATGCATGGGTTGCGTTATTTTGAAGGTATCGTCTTCAATGTCAAGGATTAATGAGAGATATTTGCACCAATTGAATAAACGTTGATGGATACAAATACATGTTAGATAATAGAGTACATTTTCATATTTATTTATTATTAACCACATGCATTTGTACACATATATCTTATAGAAATAGATATCTATAGATATGTGTGTTTAGACAGTATTTAATTGTGAAATGACTCTTTTATACAGAAGAAAAGAAGAGAGAGGTTAAAATCACAATACAGTGAAGTAGAAATTAGCAACAAAATAATAAGAAAAATAAAAGCTCAAACTCACTTAGTTGCTCAAGTATATTCACTATGTGCAATGTAAAGCTATAGAAATACAAGTAATGTGTAATTGGAATTATAATCATAAAGAAATCTATCAGAAGATTGAGGACTCGGAAGAATTATCAATAATGGTGACTGAGACGTGGTTGATTAGATGTTTTCCAACAACTTTATAGGTGGCACCATCGGAGGAACATTGGTTGGACAATTTCCACTGCAGTTGTAATTACGAAGCTCGATTCTCCTGTCTTTGCATCATCGATGACTACTTTTCTGGCTCCAGCTGCATTCCTCATTGTAGGAATTAATTCTCGAGAAACGTTTGATTCGGGCTCAGAAATCAACCAAACGAACACCACATGACCCAACTCGACCCAAGACTTTACCTTCACTTTGGTTGCTCCAAGTTTCACTCAAACCCCACAAAGAGGAATAGATGGTGGTGGTAATAGCAAGAATAGAAAGAAGAAGATGCAACAATGGTAGAAAGTCTCTCCCTTTCTCCCACCAAATCGGCTGCCTCTCTATCTTCTCTTTCTCTCATGCGCACACACACGCACACCACCATGAAAAAAGGGATGGGACTAGAGGTAAGGATATATAGCCATAGGTTAGATACAAAATATTTGGGCAAAAGACTTTCTTCTCTCCAAATGGGCCAAGACCAAGTAGCCCAACTAACCAAAGAAATGGGTTACCAATTAATCCGCAACCTACAATCTAATAACACAATTACTACTTGGACCATCCACAAGTGTAGGTTATTTTCGAGTCGAGTCGAGTCTATGTTGTCGATATTATCCAACATCGATTTTTCATCATCGCCATAATTATTGGGTATCAAAAAATCCAACAACTGTTAGGAATATGTAACACCACATATTTCACTTGTTATAAGTATAGACTCACACATATTTTCACATTAGTATGATATTGTCCACTCTGGGCTAGACCTTCATGGATTTGCTTTTGGAATTACCCAAAAGGCTTCATACCAATAGAGATATATGTTCACACTTATAAACTCATGATCCTTCCTATTTTTATCCGATGTGAGACTTTGGTAGCATATCCAACAATCCTCCCCTCGAACAAAGGACCACCGAGCCTCCCCTCAAACGATCATTTATCCGTCCATCTTCCTCACCAGGAAGGATTCCCACTCCATCGAGGTCAAGTACTCTTCTCCACCGCGTTGAGGCACACGCCTTATGTGAAGCACTTGAGCACCACCTTACCTTGAGAGCTTGCTCTATCCAGATCAGCTCTTCTCCACCGCGTTCGGGTGTACACCTTACGTGAAGCATCCGGAGCACACCGCCTGTCTAATAGAGCTCATCCACCGATCCCATCGCGAGCTAACCGAGGCACCACCTTCGTTCGACATTCCGAGGTTTCATCCACATGACTAATTCTGGGGCATGACTCTGATACCACTATTTGTAATATGTAATACCACATATCTCACTTGTTATAAGTATAAACTCACACATATCTCCACATTAGTATGATATTGTCCACTTTGGGCTAGGCCCTCGTGGATTTGTTTTTGGACTTACCCAAAAGGCCCCCATATCAATGGAGATATATGTCCACACTAATAAACTCATGATCCTCCTCATTTTTATCTGATGTGGGACTTTGGTCACATACCCAACACCCATTACACCATAAGTTGAAGCAACAACTCCCATCGCTAAGGTTGTATTTGCTGAAGTTCGTTCATTCTATATTTAGCTTACTGAAGTTCTACTTGAATGATAAATATTAAATAAAAAGTTGCATATAAAGTTCAAGTAAAAGTTGTACATATGAAAGAAAAGTTGATTTAAGTATTTGTAAGTCAAATTACAACAACAAATGCCGCAGTTGAAGGTGACAATAATACAAAATGGCAAACAATATGAGGATGACGGATAAGGACATGCAAGCACAAAAATGTGTCAAAAGGTGTAAAGAAAGCTGATAAATGTACCTCACCCCCTCAGTTATTAAATTTAACAAATATCAGCCACAAATTCTAAACAGAATAAGAAAACTACAATATCCTTAAAATGTTGTGAAAACCTTGTTGAGATACAGCTGACCAACAAGGCAAGCAACAAGCTCAGAATTCTCACCTACCGTTTCAGATCATCTATACATGTACAGATAAGCAATAAGGACAAGTGATATTTGTTTTAATCACCTTAGTTGAATCAATGAACACCTGTTAAGGTCAACATTCTAACAATAAAAAAAAAAAAAAAAGAGGAATCGAGGATTGTAAGTTTGTAACAATGTAATGAAGGACGAATCACAAAAAAGGAAAAAACAAGAGAACAGTGAAATATAATATAATTGAACACGAGAGGATGCCAGGTATACAATTGAACACAAGCAAATGAAGGCGTAAATGGTTGGATGCATTTTCCAGAAGTAACTATTTTATTTGTTTATTCACACAGTGTCGTTTCCATTAGATGAACAGTGAAATAACTTGATAATAAGCAGCAGTCGAACTAATTCTAATGTCAAATGGAAGGCAGGAAAATGGACAGTAACTCTAGCATTCCCTTTTTCATATTAAAGGCAATAAAATGATAAGGAATTGGCCAAAACATTATGTAATTGGACTAGGTAGTATTGAAGTACAGATCGGGGTGTTGGTTCACTATGATGCAATATTCTAGTAATTTGAAGCAAGTAGCATAATTACACTTTCAAATGGGGTAATGTTGAAATCTAATACGTATTCTAAAATTTCAAAATGTTTATAACGTGTAAGAAGTTTTATTGATTATCTTCTCTTTTGAAGATTTTTATCTGACAACTATTATTTTAGTTCTTTCTTCCATTCATTTTTACGTGGATAAACACTTCTGAACTAAATCTTATTGTCAATGTGTATATAATTTACATTTTATGCTCTATGTTAGTTTTCTTAACTTTTTTCATGATCATTTTTTTGCAGCCAGACGTTTGAGATTGTGGGGTCAAAAATTAAAATATAATTAAAAAAAATGTCATTAATGAAGATAAGCTGTTAGTATACTAGTACAACTGCAGCCAACGTGTTTTCATACTTTGAAAACGTCGTCTAATTACATCATTATTAATATCGTTCTTAGCCACTACAAACTACTGTACAACAATTAGAGAAATAAATTCTTTTATTTGCCGCTTATTCGATTTCCATCTTAACCACTACAGACTACTGTGCAAGAATTTCTGTTTTAAGAAGAAACTATTTTATACCTTTTTTTTTTGTGTGAACAAATATGCAAAAGGTGCTGTGAAGACCTTTGCTATTGGCACCGTTGTATACTGGTAGAATAACACCTTTAACTGGAGATGGACTAAATGGCATAAATTTGCTTCTTTTAATAGCTCTATTTTTTTGCATAAGTAATTCAACTCATCATTTGGGAAAAGCATACTCATCAAAGAAAGTATGGACAGAACATAAAAAGAAATAGAAAAAATAAACAATAAACATAAAAAGAAAAACAATACATCCATGCACACTGTATATAATTTGGAATATAATTATTCGGAGATTTCGGATTAGGAAAGTATTAATACAAAATAATAAATTAAGAAAATTAACCTTGAATAATTACAGTTTTCCATAGAAACTAATTAATAAATCTGACACTATAAATATTAAGAACATTTGTTGCTCGATTTTTGGTTGACAATGAGAATCTAAGAAGAAAAATTGAGAAAAAAAAAGGGGTTTGTTGAAAAATGAAAGGGTTCTTGGAAGAGAAAATGACTTTTTTACATTTATAAAAATTGGATAAAACATGAAAAAATTGAAGAAAATATACAGGTATAGTATAACAGAAATGTACAATTTACCTTCGGAGGAGAATTAATATAGAAAATAGAATTGATTTCTGGCAAGCAGGCCACCAATCCACGCTACTATCAATTATTAATTGCAAGCAGAGAACTCATCAAACGACAGAACATTCTTTCATAGCTCAATCACCTATAGACAAAAAGACATTCAAAACTTGCATTTTTGCCATTGATAGCAAAATCTTAGTAAACTTGACCGAGAAGAAGGAACAACGGATGGCTATACAAGGAAAATCAAAATAGTGAATGAGGAAAAAAAAAAGCAGCGAACAAGTTTCATGAATAAAAATGGAATAGAAAAATGAAATAGAATCACAGACATATTTAGAGTTACCATGCTAATCAACAAATCTGTTAAAAAGAGAGTAAAACATGAAAAGTCAAAATCTAAGATTTCTTTGTTAAAAATGGAAAAGAAGTATCAATGAACAAGGAGTTAATTATTCCAATGGTCACTGAACTTAGGTCCATATCTTCGGTTGTTCACTGAAGTTTAAAATGTCGAGTTTTAGTCAATGAACTTAGGTTCATGTTTTCGATTGCTCACTAAAGTTTAAATTGTTGAGTTTTGGCCACTGATCTTTGAAAAATGTTGTAAGTTACTCACTAGCATAACTTTCATTTCTAACAGAGTTGATGACGTGGTTGATGGAATTCACACTTGGCACCCCATCACACCGTTAAACTTTGAGATGGTCAAATTTTGACCACTAAATTTTGAAAAATATCTTCTATTGCTCACTGAACTTTGAGGCGGTTGAATTTTGACCATTGAACTTAGAAAATGTCGAACTTTGGTTATTAAACTTTGAAAAACGTTTTTTATTGCTTATTATAAATATGGATTTAACCACACTTCTATACAATAAAATATTTTATATGTAAACGCATATTTTTTTCCATCCTTTTAACCACACATTCTCCGAAAAATAACTATTTTTGAAATAGTAGATTGGTAAGGAATGTGTGGGGCTGTACACCGAGATGTCAACCCTAATCAAGTAGCAAAACCTAATAATTTTACACATGAATCTTAGCCCTTGTTTGATTTCTATTATTTTCAAAATACATTTTTCTCTCTATTCTTTTCAACCATACATTCTTCAATAAAATAATATTACATACAAATTCAAAACTTTCTTTACTTTTTAACCACACAATCTCCATCAATCTACTATTCCAAAAGTTCTGGAGAATGTGCGGTTAAAAAGTTGAAAAAAAATTTGAGTTTAAGTGTAAAATATTTTATTGCATAGATGTGTGGTTAAATCCTAATTTATAGTGAGTAATAGAAAATGTTTTTCAAAATTTAGTGGCCAAGTTTGACGTTTTTCAAGGTTCAGTGGCCAAAATTCGACCACCTCAAAGTTTATTGAGCAATAGAAGACATTTTTCAAAGTGTAGTAGCCAAAATTCGACCATCTCAAAGTTTAAAAGTGTGATGGGGCTCCACGAGTGCATTACATCAGCCACGTCACCAAATTCTATTAGATGTTTAAGACGGAAGTTATGCTGGTGAGTAACGTACAATATTTTTCAAAGTTTAATGACCAAAACTCTACATTTTAAACTTTAGTGAGCAATCGAAGACATAGAGCTAAATTTAGTGACCAAAACTTGACATTTTAAACTTCAGTGAGCAATCAAAGATATTGATGAAGTGCAGAATGAGTTGGAGTTTATGTTGAAGTGGGACCGACGCAAACAAAATGGTTCAATTCCATGATTTCATGATAACTTCAAGGTTGTTCATTTTTGACAAATTTCTAGTCTAATTCGATTGGAAACGGGCTAATGATCACAACTCACCGCTTCGCCGTGACGTGAGTCGAATTTTGGGCAAATTCCATCATTTAGGCACTCGATTAAGCGTTTTTACTATATATGATAATTTTTTTTTTTCATATCTCATTCAATAAAATTCGGATGAATTGCAGAAGGAGTTGTAGTTTATGTTGAAGTGGGACCAACGCAAACAAAAAGGTTCAATACCATGATTTCATGATAACTTCGGGGTTATTCATTTTTGGTGAATTTCTAGCCTAATTCGATTGGAAACAAGCTAATGATCACAACTCACCGCTTCATCATGACGTGTGTCGAATTTTGAGCAAATTTTATCGTTTAGGCCTCGATTAAACATTTTTACTATTTATGATAATTTTTACTTTTTCAATATATCTCATTCAATAAAATTCGGATGAAGTGCAGAAGGAGTTGAAATTTATGTTGAAGTGGAACAGGCACAAGCAAAAGTGTTCAACTCCATGATTTCATGATAACTTCGGGGTTGTTCGTTTTTGATGAATTTCTAGTCTAATTCGATTGGAAATGGGCTAATGATCACAACTCACCGCTTCGACGTGACGTACGTAGAATTTTGGGCAAATTCCATAGTTTAGGCCATCAATTAAGCGTTTTTACTATTTATGAAAATTTTATTTTTTCAATATCTCATTAAATAAAATTCGAATGAAGTGCAGAAGGAGCTGCAGTTTATGTTGAAGTGGGATCGGCGCAAGTAAAATGGTTCAACTCCATGATTTCATGATAACTTCGGGGTTGTTCATTTTTGGCTAATTTCTAATCTAATTCGATTGGAAAACGGGCTAATGATCACAACTCACCGTTTCGTTGTGACGTGCGTCAAATTTTGGGAAAATTCCATCGTTTAAGCCATGGATTAATCGTTTTTACTACTTATGTTAATTTTTAGTTTTTCAATATCACATTCAATAAAATTCGGATGAAGTGCAGAAGAAGTTCGAGTTTATGTTGAAGTGGGACTAGTGCAAGCAAAAGGGTTCAACTCCATGATTTCATGATAACTTCGGGGTTGTTCATTTTTTGTGAATTTCTAGTCTAATTCGATTAGAAATAGACTAACGATTACAACTCACCGCTTCGCCGTGACGTGCGTCAAATTTTGGGAAAATTTCATCGTTTAGGCTCTTGATTACACGTTTTTACTATTTATGGTAATTTTTATTTTTTTAATATCTCATTCAATAAAATTCGATGAAGTGTAGAAGGAGTTGGAGTTTATGTTGAAGTGGGACCAACGCAAAAAAAGGTTCAATACCATGATTTCATGATAACTTCGGGGTTGTTTATTTTTTGGTGAATTTCTAGTCTAATTCAATTGGAAACACGCAAATTATCACAACTCACCACTTCGTCGTAATGCGCGTCAACTTTCGGACAAATTTTATCGTTTAGACCATCGATTAAGCATTTTTACTATTTATGTCAATTTTTATTTTTTTTCAATATCTCATTCAATAAAATTCGGATGAAGTGCTGAAGGAATTGAAGTTTATGTTGAAGTGGGACCGACGTAAGCAAAATGGTTCAATTCCATGATTTAATGATAACTCCAGGGTTGTTCGTTTTTTGCGAATTTCTAGTCTAATTCGATTGGAAAAGGGCTAATGATCACAACTCACCGCTTCGCCATGATGTGCGTCAAATTTTGGGCAAATTCCATCATTTTAGCCATGGATTAAGCATTTTTACTACTTATGTTAATTTTTAGTTTTTCAATATCACATTCAATAAAATTCGGATGAAGTGCAGAAGAAGTTCAAGTTTATGTTGAAGTGGGACTAGTGCAAGCAAAAGGGTTCAACTCCATGATTTCATGGTAACTTCGGGGTTGTTCATTTTTTGTGAATTTCTAGTCTAATTTGATTAAAAACAGACTAACGATTACAACTAACCGCTTCGCCGTGACGTGCGTCAAATTTTGGGAAAATTTCATCGTTTAGGCTCTCGATTAAGCGTTTTTACTATTTATGGTAATTTTTATTTTTTCAATATCTCATTCAATAAAATTAGGATGAAGTGTAGAAAGAGTTGGTGTTTATGTTGAAGTGGAACCCGCGCAAGCAAATGGTTCAATTCCATGATAACTTCGAGGTTGTCCATTTTTTGGTGAATTTCTAGTCTAATTCAATTGGAAACGGGCAAATTATCACAACTCACCGCTTCGTCGTAACGTGCGTCAAATTTCGGGTAAATTTCATCGTTTAGGCCATCGATTAAGCGTTTTTTACTATTTATGGTAATTTTTATTTTTTTAATATCTTATTCAATAAAATTCGGATGAAGTGCTAAAGGAGTTGATGTTTATGTTGAAGTGGGACCGACCTAAGCAAAATGGTTTAATTCCATGATTTAATGATAACTCCGGGGTTGTTCGCTTTTTACGAATTTCTAGTCTAATTCGATTGGAAATGGGCTAATGATCACAACTCACCGCTTCGCCATGTCGTCGTCGAATTTTGGAAAAATTCCATCGTTTAGGCCCTCAATTAAGCGTTTTTACTATTTATTTTATTTTTGCAATATCTCATTCAATAAAATTCGGATTTGAATTCCATTTGTTGGAGGACGATCTTGAATTTTAGGAGTTTCAATTTTAGTTGCAATTTCCAATTTGTCCATTAATGGAAAAACATCTTTTTATTTTATTTTATTATTTATTTTTCGAATTTTGCTAGGGTATTACTATTTAAAGCATTATAAGTCCTTTGAGGCAACAGTTTTTGAATTGAATAAAATTTTTGCGACTTTTTTCTCATATTTGTGTCGTTGTTCATCTTTCCTGTAATCTTCCGCTACGTCAGATATGAACCTAAGTTCAGTGATCATTGGAACAATTAACTCATTGGTCATTGATTTCTACTTCTTTCCAACAAGAATAGACGAAAGATTGAGTAAAGAACAAAAAAACACAAGTAACAAAGAACGAGTTGAATAAACTACCAAATTAGGAAAAATGAAATGAAATACCAAAATAAAATGAAAGACAAGAACATATTACCTGTATTATCGTGTTAATCAGAAGATCCGTTGAAGATCAAGAAGAGCAATAAAATCAATTTGTAGGTTTTCTTCGTTTGAGAATGAATAGGAAGGGGAAAGGACGAGAAGTTATAAAGGTAATAAATTAGATAGATACATAGTGTATACAGACTAATGTACAATAAAAGAAGAGAAAATAAAATGGGCCTACGAACAACGCAACCCAATTGTACTTAGATGAACAGTGTGAAACTGGTTTTAAAGTAGGCAAGTGTGAAAACAATCGGACAAAAATGAACAGTGAAGAAAGGGTAGACTGTTTTAAGATAAAAATAAATAAATATAGAAGGAGTATATATCTGTTGTAAATATAGTAGTATTTATCTATGACTTTCGTTAGTGTTATATTTTGTATTGGCGATTCTGTTAACAAAAGGATCAACTTGAACAATTATAAAATTTGGGGACTAAATTGTAAAGTTTCATAGTTGGTAGGTTAGCTTAGGGTTTGGGGTTTTATGTTTGGAACACGAAGGTAACTCGTTGATTTTTTGCTAGCTGCTCGTCGGACTTGTGCTTGAGTGGATGAAGCAGTACATTCATTGCTCGACCTTCGTCCCACTGTCACTTGAGCGACAGGCCCTTCACTCGAGTGAAAGAGCTCCTCGTTCGAGCGACTTATTTATCTGGGTAACCTAATTTTCAATTTGCGAGAATTTTACTTGGCCCTTATTTCCTAAACAGACCAACATATAAACACTAGCACCGCGTTATTCCGTAAAAGGATGTTGAATATTATTCTCTTAATAGGAAACATCCAACATCAAATCTAAAGAGTTCAACCTTTCATATTGAATGCGCCAACCTTGTTGAAAACATCAAAATAACCAAATCAAATGCTAAGGTTGAATCTTCTCTTGGTTCTGTTAAAGGTTTGAAGATCAAGGAAGATTATTGAAGAACGATGAGTTCTTCTTGAAGATCTGTAGGAGATAAAGGTTTGCGAAGAGTCAAGAGTGAAGTTCGTGTTCTCACTTCAGGAGGACTGTTTTACAAGGAAGAGTCAGGTTTGGTGTTAGTGTGCACATTCCAAGAGGGCTGCTCAAACTTCAGACATTAGATCAGAAAGTTTGTGTTGTCAACTTTGCTTGTGGTCTGTAAGTTTATCAATACGTTTATAGTGAATTTCCTACTGGCAAAGCGCCTGGAGTTTTTTCCACGTTGGGTTTCTCCGTGAACAATTCTCGTGTTATTTATCGCTTTATTTACTGCTTTGATTATTGCTTTATGTAATTGTGGTATTCAAACATAGGAAAGTTAACTTGGTTGATTAATCACCTAGACATAATTAAATAGTGACTTGCTTCTTGTTAATTTATTATTTTAATTCCGCATTTACACCTAATCACCCTCCTCTAGGTGTAGTTGGGTCGAATCTTACGTGTTTCAAATGGTATCAAAGCTTAAATTCAATTCCTGACCCATATTTTGTCTAGATGAGTCAATCATACTTTCTACCACTATCCCTTGATGAGGCTTGCTTCAATGATCATAACATGTCGTATAGTGAAGATGATAAGAGAAAATTTGTGGCTTGTGTTGCTAGAATTAAGCTTGAATCTGATAAAGAGAGTGATAAGGCTAAGGGAGAAGAGTGTAGTAATCACTGTAAGGAAGAGTCCGAGGATGAGACTGATATTCGTAAGGCTTATCATGATTTGTTTGAGAAATAACCTTAAAAACTAAGAAGTTCAATAGAGCATTGCTAAAGAAAGTAGATGAGCATGAGAGAGTGAAAGAGAGACTTGCCAGTGACTTTTAGGATACGTACAAAAGCTTAAGTGAATTGAGGTGTGTCAATGAGAAATTGGAAGATAAAATAAAGACCCTCACAAATGATCTAGAAAAATCTAAAACTCAAGTCCGGGCTTTCTCTAGTGAGACTAGGAAACTTGATGTATACTAGAAATGAATAAGTCGACCGGCAGTAGGAGAGGTCTAGGCTATGATAAGAACAATTCTAATGATTATAATACCTCTAAGACTTCCTTCGTTCCAACTGCTAACAAGTTCCATAAGTCTGCTTATCCTGAACCTAAGAGAAATGGTGTTGTAGAACAAATGACCTATGAAAATCCTAGGATCCCTGGTATCAGAAACCAACGTCAACAGTCTCATGGTTTTAAGTCTAGGTTTATTCCTACCTGTCATCACTGTGGTATTTTAGGGCATATTAGGCATATGTGTCCTAATTTTGTGAATAGGAATGGAGGTCAGAACATCTCCAATCAGGTCATTTCACTGTCTAATCAAGTTATCACCTAACTAAAATGTTGACCAAGTTGACTACTATCTACCCATCCCCTAGGAAGATTTGGATTAGAAAATGTGACATTGTTAAGCGTGATGAGAAGGTGAATTGCTATGTTGCTCATGTTGCTCTAAAAGTTCATAATAATTCCATGTGGTATCTTGATAGTGCTTGCTCTAGGCATATGTGTGGTAATAAAACTTTATTTTCCTCCCTTGAATGATGTAATGGTGGTATTGTTACTTTTGGAGATGAGGCTACTGCACATATCCTTGGTAAATGTGCCATAATTATTCCTGGTATTCCTCCTATAGCTAATGTGTTTTATGTGGAAAGGCTAAAATCCAATCTGTTAAGCATTAGATATGTGATGCTGATTATGAGGTTAGCTTTGTTCAGAAGAGGTGTACTGTCTATGATTCTTTAGGTGGGGTTGTTTTAGAAGGTCTTAGGACTGCAGATAATTGCTATGGAGTTATTTCTAATTCCAACTATGTGTGTAGTAGTGCGAAAATCGATATGATTGAACTTTGGCATCAAAGACTTAGTCATTTGAACTGTAGAAGTCTGTCTAAGTTGGCCAAAAATGAATCGGTTAATGGACTACCTAAGATTGAACAGAGTGAGAATGTTGTATGTGGCCCTTGTCAACAAGGTAAACAACTCAGGGTTAATCATAAACGAACTTCTAAGATCTTGACTGATAGAATTTTAGAACTTCTTCACATGGATTTAATGGGACCAGCTAGGGCAGAGAGTCTAGGACCTAAGAGATACATCTTAGTAGTTGTTGATGACTTTTCTAGGTACACATGGATTGATTTGTTGCGTAAAAAATCTGAGGCCCCTAATTGTGTCAAATCCTTGTGCAAGAAACTGTGTACTGAACAAAACCTCACTGTTTCTAGAATCCAAAGTGATCATGGGAAAGAGTTTGAAAACTCCAACCTTGATGACTTCTGTTTGGAGAATGGGATTTAGCATGAGTTCTCTTCTCCTCTTACTCCACAACAAAATTGGAGTTGTTGAAAGGAAGAATCGGGTCCTTCAAGAGATGGCTAGAGCCATGCTTCATGGGAAGAATCTAGCTTTGCATTTCTGGGGTGAAGCTATAAACATAGCTTTCTATATTGTGAACCGAGTGTGCCTTAGACCCAAAACTGATAAAACTCTATATGAGATTTGGAATGGTAGAAAGCCAACTGTCAAATACTTCCGTGTATATGGAAGTAAGTGCTATATCTTGAAAGATAGAGAGAACTTAGGTAAATTTGACTCGAAGAGTAATGATGGAATATTTCTTGGATACTCTAGAAACAGTCGAGCCTATAGGGCATACAATTCTCGTACTCATGTGGTAATGGAGTCTATAAATGTTGTTATTGATGATGCTAGTAGTGAAGGAGAGAGTGTGGTTATCCAGGATGGGGTAGATGATCCTAGTGTTGATCCTAAATCCTCACACTCTCATGAGAGTTTAGATGTGTCTAAAGCACCAAGGGACAATCATATTCTTCCTAAAAAGCCTTCTTCTAAAGTTAAGTTGAATCATCCCAAGGATCAAGTTATTGGGGATTTAGATGAAGGAATCAGACTACGTAGGAGAGTATTAAATCAGCTGGCATACACTATTTATGTATCCCACCTAGAACCTAAGAAAGTTGAGGAAGCCCTTATTGATGAATGTTGGGTGAATGCTATGCATGAGGAACTAAATTAGTTTGTAAGAAACGACATGTGGAGCTTAGTTCCGAGGCCTGAAAACTACAATGTTATAGGTACTAAGTGGATATTTAAGAACAAGACTGATGATGAGGGTACCATAACTAGAAATAAGGCTAGGTTAGTTGCACAAGGATACACTCAAGTTGGAATTGACTTTGATGAGACATTTGCCCCCGTTGCACGACTTGAGTCCATTCACATTCTTCTTGCTTTTGCTTGTACCTTAGGATTCAAACTTTATCAATGGATGTCAAAAGTGCCTTTTCGAATGAGATTCTTCAGGAAGAAGCATATGTTGAACAACCTAAGGGATTCATTGATCCTAAGTTTCCTCACTATATCTTCAAATTGAATAAAGCCATATATGGTCTGAAACAAGCTCCTAGAGCCTGGTATGACAGACATACTACTTATCTTGAGGAACATGGGTTTGTGAGAGGTGGTGCAAATAGAACCATGTTAATAAGGCGTAGTGAAGAAACCATCACAATAGCTCAGATCTATGTTGATAATATCATCTTTAGTTCTCCTATTGACTATCTTGCTCATGAGTTTGCTAATGCATGAAGCAAGAATTTGAGATAAGCATGGTTGGAGAATTAAGTTACTTCCTAGGTCTCCAAGTAAAGCAAACAGATGATGGGTTGTTCATATCTCAATCTAAATATGCTAATTATCTTGTTGAAAGCCCAAGAATGACTAACCAAGAGGGGGGGTGAATTGGTTATTAAAACTTTTTCGAAAATTAACTTACGTTTTAATGAAATATCCAATGAAACAATTAAACAAATACGAACAAGTACAAAACTAATTAAGAACAAGTAATGATCACAATGTAAAAGTGGTAAATTAATCTAAATTCAAGCAAGTAAAAACTAAATAGATTAATTTAAATAATAAACCCAAATATAAAAGTGATAAGTAAAAGAGAGAGAGAGAATGCAAACGATATAATTGTGGAGGTTCGATCCAAAGCAATGATCTACGTCCTCCGTTATCAAGTTCTCCGACACGAACAAGGCATTTTCACTATATTGATTGACTTATGGTGCAATCAAACCCTTTACAACGCTTCCAGTGACTTACAAACAAGGAGCACCGATCCTTATACAATGTTGAGCTTTACGGGACCTCAACACGACCCACACTATTGAGCTTTACGGGACCTCAATATGACCCACACTTTATCAAAATGATTTTACAATGGAATTCATCTCTTGATAAATAATACAATCAAGTTAAGTACTAGGAGAGGCTAATACTTCAATAAATAGTAATAAATGATAGTTCAAGTGTTAGATGAAAAACTTTGATGAATATGATAATTAAAGATTATATTTAATCAATCAAAATGTTTCAATGAGAAGATGATGAAGAGATAAATCAAATGAAAGTTCAAAGTATCTTCTCAATATATATATATATATATATATATATATATATATATTTCTCTTTTAATGAATGATTGCAATAAATTAAGCACTAAGAGAGAAATGAGAAACTTTGATAAATATGATAATTTTACAAGTTTGATTCAACAATCAAGGTTTTGAATATGAAGAATTAGAAAGATTTATACAATATAAATGCAAAAATCTTCTTCAAAAATTATCTCTCTTTTAAAATTTGATATAAATAATTTAATTACAAAGAGAGATGAAAAACTTTGATGAGAGAAATGATTCAAGAAATTAATTCAACAATCAAAGTTTTTGTTATGAAGAAATAAATGATATGAAAACAAAAAGTAAGCTCAAAGAAGATTTCTTACAAATATATTTCACAAGGAAGCTCTCGTCATAATTATTGTAATGAATGTAAAGTTAAATGGTATTTATAGCCATCAAAACGAAAAAGTTCTGCCCATCCGGATGATCGGATCTGAATCAGAGACCAATTAGCCGTTGTGGGTCAAAAGTCAGAACGGTTAAAAATTTGATCGCTAGCAAACCGGACGTCCGCCTGGTCAACCAGTCCGGTTGACCGTTGACCTTTTTTTTTTTTTTTTTTTTAAGAATTTCCTTTTTGATTGATTTGAAAAATGTAAGCTTATGAATGATACTTTCATTTTAAAAAACAATCTTACTTTTGATTAAAACATTTTATGTAATGATAATAAAAATAACTTTTCGTGTACAAAATGATTTTTTGCTATTGTCATTCATTACTAAAGATCAAAGTATTATATCTTTACATATGATCTAGAATGTATAGTCTTTGATCTTACTTCGGTGTTTGGCTCTTAACTTCTCATCTTGATCTTTCGTCGATGTCGTCTTTCATGCTCTTGATTTTGATCTTTCTTGGCGTTAATCTTTCAAGCTCTTGTCTCGAATGATTTTACTTAAATGCTTAACTTTCACTTTGATCTTTATTTCGAGTCCGATTTATAATGCTTGATTGATTTTAACACTGGACTATCATCACTCAAAATCATTTGTTAGAAATAATATTAATCTTGTTTGTTATGATCAAAACATTAAGGATAAAGTCAACCATAGGTCAACACTTGTAAAGTGGTTTGGGTTTGATAGTAAGAAATACACACGGACTCCTATGAGTACAAGTGTCAAATTGTGTCATGACCCTACTTGTAGGAGTGTAGATCAGTCATTGTATAAGAGTATGATAGGCAGTCTTCTCTATCTTACAGCTAGTAGACCTTATATAACTTTTAGTGTTGGAGGTGTGCTAGATTTCATGCTAATCCTAAGGAATTCCACTTAACTGCTGTCAGAAGAGTAATTAGATATGTTAATGGTTTTATGAATCAAGGGATCCTATACTCTAGAGATTCTAATCCAGAGCTTGTTGGCTACTCAGATGCTGATTAGGCAGGTAATGCTGATGATAGGAAAAGCTTGGATGAGTAAGAAGCAAAACTCGATTTCTTTATCTACGATAGAGGCCGAATACATAGCTGCAGGTAGTTGTTGTACTCAGTTGATTTAAATGAAGCAGATGATGAGTGATTATGGAATAACTCAAGCGACTATGACTGTTTTCTGTGATAATGCGAGTGCCATCAATATTTCTAAAAATCCTGTTCAACATTCTCGCACTAAACACATTGATATTAGACATCATTTTATTCGAGAACTTGTTGAGACTGGAGTTGTTTCACTTGAACACATTTCAACTGAACACCAACTAGCTGATCTTTTTACTAAACCTTTAGATGGTTTGAGGTTTGAATCACTTAGAAAAGCTGTTAGTATCTATGTTTCTTCCTTATTACTGTTACAGGAGCTTGCATGCATTGTACATTGTCTGCATTCCGCCTGGCCTTCATAGGATTTGTTACATACATTTTCTTTGTTTTGTTGTGTTTGGTCTTTTTATGTTTTCATTTTTGATTTTTGATTATCTGTGTGCTTGGAATTTTGTTTTCTTTTGTATGCATCTTTTGCTTTTTGATATATGAAGAAAATCCAAAAACATTTGAATATAAAAAAAATATGAGAATTTGTTTTTACAGCATGATATACATCACTTCTTGAATTTGCTTGTTGTAGTAATGCATGAGCATAATTGATAAGTTGTACCATAATTTCCATTACATGCTTAGGTTGAGTTGGAGTACTTAATATAAGTGATTTCAAGATCCATCTGCACTGCACACTTTCTCATAGTAAATGAGATTTAACCGAATGTGTGAGACTTGAGATGATTGTCACTTGTTGATAGGGTAACTCTGAATATGAATTGACCAAATTTGGTAAACCTAAGCTCTTGTTTATCCCCTATTCCTTACAAGTTCAATATCTTAATGTTCTTCTTCGAGGCTATTTGACTCGAGCAATTAAGTATGCGGGATGTTTCTTCACCTGGTACCTATGGTTAACTGACTTGGGTTAACTGGCCTAAAGCTCGTTAAATAGGTCATCTTAGTTGCTCAATGAATTGGAACCTGCACTTAAGATGAAAAATAAATAAATAAATAAAAATTTATGAGTTATTGACAAGGAAAGAAATATGTGTTGAGCTAAGTACAAATTTGAAAAATATGAAAAACATATCTGTTCAAAGTAAAGGGGAGTAAAAGAAAACTATGATTTATAAAAGGTTCTACTGCTCTTCAAAGTTTGACTTTCATTGTTAGGGGAATAAACTTATTACCAGTAATGTTTAGCATGTCTCTTCTCACAAAATTAAGGTCTAAAGTCATGATTGCTATTGATTAGTGACACTCTATACACATGAGTCACTCATATCATTTACTCTATTCTGACTGAAGTTGTGTTTGTGGGAAGTCTTACTATTTCGTAATTCAGCGTATGCATGCTATCAACTGCATCTTTGATTGGTTGTATGTTTTTATCTCTCATTGCATTGATTGACTTATTTTTCCCTTCGACATTTGCGACAAAAAGGGGAAGATGTTTTATAGTGAGGGAGAGATACACTTATGTTTTGAGCATCTACATTGTCATTTGCATGCTTGTCTTTTGGGGTCGTTGGGGGTGAGACATGAATGCTGTTTTTATAAGACATTAAGTTTCATTGATATATCTGCATATTGCTTATCTTGTGGGGTCATTGGGGAGTGACATAGATACTATGTTTAAGACATCAATGTGCTTTCATTTGATATATATTTTACATGTCTTGTGGGGTCATTGGGGAGAGACGTAGGTACTTTTACCTACTGTTTTAACTTCAAGTGAATTTGCAGTAAGGGAGAGCTTGTGCTTTACACTTGCATTGCATTTGTGTTGTACTTCATGCATAGCTGTTTGAGTTTTGATGTTTTTCGATATTAATGTGGATATGGTTTTTTTGTTAGCATTAATATTGCATCTCAAACTAGCATGCTTATTTGTTTGATTGTTAGTGAGCTTCTAAGTGTTGTATTGCCATTGCCTGTATCACGTGCTTTTACACTGGGTATGTAAGTTTTTGATTTCAAGATATAGGTTAAACAAAGTAGAAGCTACACTCAGTTGGACTCTATAGTTTTGATAGGATTTATTAGTATTGT